>JAXCHO010000034.1:56610000-57987500 GCA_036630365.1 Acanthiza pusilla | reverse complement strand
GTCCTGCACTGTGGGGGGGTGGTGGGCAGAGCTGCGCTCCGGCCGCGCTGTGCCGCGCGGAGGCCGCGTCGGACTGCCGGGACGGTGGGTTGCGGCGGGAGAGGGGGAGAGCGCGGCCCGCCGGCCCCTGCCCTCCGGCCCCTGCCCTCCGCTGGCTCCCTGGGCGCTCCGATCCCCATTGTCCGCGGGCCCCGCACGCAGGCGCGGGGGAGGGGGGTGAGGGGGGGCGATTGTTTTCGCGCAGCCGGGACAGGGCGAGGGCTCGCCCTGTGGAGGGACAGGACGGGCTCTATGCGTACGCCTTCGGCAGCCCCGTCCTCCTCCTTTGCCCGACACCCTCGCCCTCGGCCGTCTGCGTAATAAATAATCTCTGGCCCAAAAAGGGTTGGGAGGAGGAAAGGTGGTTGGTGTAGCTGCCGCGGGCCCGGGCAGCTGTGAGAGGACGGGGACAAGAGAGAAGGTTCCAGCCTCGAGATCCAGGCGGGGGCGGGGGGGCGGTGGTGGTGCAGGCAAGGTGAGGGCAGCGCTCGTTACCCTCTGCGGCTCAGTGCCCTGCCTCCCCCCTCCCCCCCATGACGGCTGTAGGTTTGCTTTTTGCCATTGAGGTAATGCAGTGAGAAGGGGAGTTTGCGTTTTTGGGTTTTTGTTTGGGATTGGTTTGTTTGGTTGTTTTTTTCTCTGTCGAGTCTTTATAACCTCAGGGGCTTGTGGGGGCTGCGTCTTCTAGGCCGAGGCATCGTTGAGGAGTGCGTGAGACAACATTTTGTTTTGTTTCAAGAGGAACCCGTGGGCTGATGAAGGGTATTTCTCCCTTGGGGAGTGGAGGAGGTGGTGTGGCTGCAGCGAGGGGAAAATACTTTGTTTACATAAATAAAGTGTGTGAAATGCGCGGTAACTTCACTTTTCCCCCACAAGCCGGGGTGAGTCGGTCGGTGAGCATTACTGGCGGGGCAAAAGGAGAATGCTGCCTCTGCCCCCCGCTTTGCCATAAACGCACATTTTGTCTCTGTTTATATTGTGGTCTCTGTTTTGGCTGGGCGAAGCGTAAGGGGAGGAGCAGGAACTGGCTCCGGGGCTGCCACCTCCTCCCCACTGTTTTCTTTGTTGTTATCTGCTTGGGGAGGCGTCCTGGGGTCACATCTGTAGTGAGCTGCGGTCTGCGGTGTTAATGGGATTCCTCTTGGGCCCGAATCCTCGGGCCGCCTTCTGCAGTGCATGTGCGGGTCTTGTCTGCGCTCCGTCCGCCCTCCTCCCCCCGCCTCGGCAGTTGTCAGCGGCTCGCACTGAAGTTGCAGGAAGGGGAAGGGAGGGCAGAGGGGGAAGGAATCTTGGCATTTATTTGATACTCGGTCAGCAGCATAGGCCTGCTTTGTGCAGCTCTGTCGCCAAACGCCCCCCCCCCCCCCCCACAAAAAAAAGGAAACAAACACCTAAAGTGGAAGGGTGAGGGGATGTCTGTTTGAAGACAGGGTCTTCAGGGTCGTTATAAAAGTACTAAGCTGCTGCAGAGTGTGGAAAATGCTTGTGTCCTTTCAGTACTTGCTGGGGCCAACGTAGTTATTATTCTCCTAGTGAGTATTTTTTTTTTTACTCCTGTCAAGTAAAAGTCAAGCACATTTGAATTGCAGACTTTAGCAAAAAAGTTAGGTTTCCTCTCATAAAGAGTAGCAAACTTTGAGACACACACAAAAATACCCCGAATAAGACTAGTCAGCACTTCAGCAAATTAATGAAAATTCCCAATTCCTCTTGACCATATGACCTCTCTGTTACAGAGCATGCTTTTTAAGATACAAGACACAAAAAATCTACTGCTTAAAGTTAATAAATTACAATAATGTGGGGTGAAAATATCTTTGTAACCTTATCCATTATGCTTGCAAATGAATCATAATGTGTGATACATTTTTTTCCCCAACAGGACCATTACCTTACTCTGGGCAGACGATGTCTGGAAGGAATCAGGCTTGGATAATTGGAGCTGTCTTCTGCAGATCTCCTGCCTGATTTGCTGGGAAAGTTTGAAAAGTATTTTGGATGTGTAGGTGGAAAACTGTGTGAAAGATCTATTGGTATTTTAACTGACTTTGGATGAATAAATATAATGATAGGAATGTAAGAAGTATGTGAGTGAGGTCAGAGAGCCACAATGAGGTCTTTGGAGATGGACACTTAGCCAGATGTTCTTTACAACAGTCAGTGTCCCTCAGAAATGCTAGAAAATACAATTGGATGTTGTTGGGAGGTCTGCAGTGAGGAGAATATAATGAAATCACAGAAACATTAAAAAAATTACTTAATACTGAACAGTCCTGGATGGCCAAATTTTATCACTGTGTCTGTGCAGGATTAGGTTCCTTCCCTCCATAATTGCTGATCTTCTCTCCAGAATTCTTGTAAATATTTTCCCATCTCTCTAATTTCCTTCTCTCTGGATTTTCTTCCATCTAATCTGTATCATGACTTGCTTTAGATATGTGACTGGCCAGTTTCTATTCTGCAGTATTCTATTTATAAATTATGAAGTCTTGCCATTTTTACAATCATAGTCTTGGCAGTTAGGTGATTTTTATTGCTTAGTCTTCTGTTTGCCTGTCAGTGACTGCCCCAAGTTGCAGCTCCTTTTGAAGAGGTTTCTGCCTAATAGGAGACCTAAGAATAGGACGTAAGTGCCAGACATGTATTGTAGTTTTCCATGCCTGTGTGGAACCATACCAGAGCAGTCACTTGGCTGTGTTTCTGTAAACTTGAAGTGCTTTGAGATGGGAAGTGTGTATTCTGAAGCTAAAGGTAGGCTTAGGCATGTTACCAGTGCAGGTGGAAATCTTAAAAGAGCATGTTGCCTAGGATATTTTTTGTTTTAGGCAAACTTAAAAGACATTAGCACAATGATCAAACTTGAAATTCCTACTTCAAGACATAGTAGTTCAGGGTTCTTGTTTTTTCACTCCAGAATCAGGCAATAAAATCTTTCCATGCAGTGTCTCAGAAAGGTTTATGTCAGGTGTTTCAAAAGTTCCCCAGAACAAATACATTACAAGCAATTCTGAAATATTAAGCTTTATGGGAATGCTCATGGCAGTCCTAGGTGCATGGAGGGAAACACTTGAGAATACAGTCATTTTTCTGGCTGAGAGGTGTCTTTACATGTACCTGTTCTTATCATTTCCTGCTTAGTTCCCATTTTCAACAGGAATGTCACAGAGATCTGCTGTTTCACCCTGTTGAACTGAAAGTGATATTCTGTAGCTGATTATTAATTAGCTCTGTATGTGAGAAAAGTGCCCTGATATCTATAGCAGTTGGCACTCTTGAATGCAGACATCGTTTAATATAATCTCATTTATTTTACCTACTTGGAATGTAAATTCCTCAAAGCAAAAGTGGGTAGAATATATGTGCAATCATGTTTTGCAAATGAATAATCAGGTATGTGACTGGCCTAAGGCACTCCAGGAATCTTCTGGTAGGGTCAGAAGTTGATCTGCATGCTTCATCTTCTCCAACCAACAAGTGTGGATTTTTTGGATGGAGAATCCTTTTAATGTATCTGCTTTGCAGAAGTGTGATCACACTGTTCCAGTTCATCATTTATGAAGTTATAGGAACTAAAGTGTGGTACTTTATATTAAATATTATAGGTATAATTACATGAGAGCATCAGGAAATAACTACTGTGCTCCAATTCCTTTGGGACTTATTTGTGTGCACTGGATGTTAATGAAAGCCTTCAGGCTTCCTTCATGCAAGCTCTTAAAGCAGTTTCTGCTGCTATGTAATTTAAGAAATTTGGGCCGGACTTCTGGTCCTTGAAGAAAGGATAGAATTTATAGCATCTTAGGATGCTGAATATAATTTTTTGCAGAACGGAAAGATAGCTGGCTGGCATTCGGAGCAGTGGTGTTGCTTCTCTGTTCTTTTTGGCCTGGTATGTCATGTCTACTTCATGTTTCAGAGATAGTGTTGCAAAGTTGACAGTGATGTTAGCTAATCTTAAGGAGCTTGGAATACTGATGGAATGTATGTGTGTAGATTCTTGCTGAATCTACTTCTGATCAGAAGCTTATTGGAAATGTAGAAAGTAAGAAGTAAAAGTAAACCATAAGCAAAGATGTCTTTAAAAATGGCAGTTAGTCCAAAGAAACTTAATTTTGGAAAGAAAGGATTGGAAACTGATCTGGAGCACTACTGTAGGGTCATTATCTCTTGTACATTGGGACTACAATTGGTATGTGATGTATTTCTAAATGAATTTTATCAGTCCTTTAAACTGAAGCCCAAAAATATAAATTATCCTTTATGGTGAGGAAAAGACATTGGTTTAGAGGTCATTACGGAGCGCTTAAAATAAACAAACGAAAAAAAGACAAAACCTCAAACTGCACAGCTCTAAAAGAGTTTAGGCGTGACATCAGGAGTCACCATGGGAACTCACAGTCTAGAGATTCTGGTGTATTCTCATGTGGGGAAGTTCGAGAGGGGGGAGTGACTGTGGAACTAACTTCTCTTCTTAGTGGGGCTGTCTTGTGGCAAAAAAATGCTTGGAGCCTGCTGCTTAGCAAATGCATTTAATGAAGGCTAATTTTGGAGTTCTGGCTTTGTTTTGTGTAATGTTTAGTGAAGAAAGGATGTAAAGACCTTGCTTTTACAAGTGCAGAGTTTGAGCTCTATGAGTTGCATGCAATTGGAGATTTAAGATACTCTGAGTGTTGTAAAGGCGTAACAGGTGAGGTTTGGAATGCCTCTCAGGTATTACATTTCACTTGATTTTCTCGAAGTAGTGTTTGCTCAGCATGCACTTGCAAAACAAAGTTGGATTTGCTGTGTTTCTAGGGTGTAAAAGAGGACAATTGGAATTACTGTTTAAAAACTTGTCTGAGGAAACAATTCAGAATTTGACTTTACAACAAAAACAAAACTTTAAAATCAGGTTTAAAAGGTAACAGGCTTAGATTGAGTGGTTTGATGGTGACATGGAATGTTTTGAATCCTGAATGGAAGACTCCATTTACATGGAGATGCTACAGGGCATCTGAGTTGTCAGCATGGAGCTGTTAGATATGAGAGCGTTTACTGAGGGACTACATTATTTGAAGATTAAAAAAAGATATGGCAGATAGGATAAATGTGAAGTAGAGGTAGCTGAGCAGTTAGGGAAGAGAGCCCTTGTCTTGGCTGCTGACATGCGTGCTTTACTGGAGATGGGTGTGTTTAGAGACACACATGCACAAAGAGCACAATTCAATTTGTGCACAACCAACCAATTCTGTGGCAGTGCAGAGACTGTAAACAGGGTCTCTGTTCTGAATGTTTTTAGAACCTGGTGATGACAGACTGGTTGCAAGTCAGTGTCTCCAAGTTCACTCTCCTGGTCTCTTTTGGCCAGTGATGCCTTTTGTCTGGTTGCTTTTCCAGTCCCAAATGTTAGGTTCCTTTCAAAGCAGTCTTAAGTCACACAGAAAGAGCAGCTCTTCTGACTTACTTGCAGAGAAGCAAAGACAGGATGTGGGCCGAAGAGTTTTCTGTTTTGTTATTTAGCACTAATTGTTGCTGTAGCACCAGCCAAGTGGCCAATAGTTAGCATGACTACCTAAAATAGCACTAGAGGTCTGTGTTTGAGCACTGGAGTCACATTGAAAGTACCAGAAGCTTGCTGTTTTTATTACAAAACCTTTCCTTTGCATGAGTCCTAAATAGATAAGTCTTATTAAAGCTGTCAGTAATCATAATTATTTCTTCCTTTTTTTTAACAATTGGATTGTTCAAGTCTTAAGTGATAGCTGCATATTTCTAATGGCAAATTAAGCAATCTTGAAAACTATTTTCGGGATGAATAGTGACAACTTTGTAATACTGGGATAATGTTCCTCCAGGAGGCATCTGTCACTGGGAAGATTTTTTTTTCCCCAGCTGATGTCTACAAATGTCTTTTTAGATTTAGTGGTAAGAGAGTCAAATCAGAGTTGTTCTAAAATACTAGTTTAAGATGTAATGAAAGGCAGTATACAGTAATATTGTAGACACAAAAAGAATGTAAATGTTAAAAGTGTGTATTGGTGCCACCCTTCAAGCAAAACAATTTGTTATTTATTATGAGTTGTCTTCAGGAGTGAAAGGGAACTAGACTTCAAAGAGATCATCTGAGAGGTGGCATGTCTTAATTATTTGTTCATATTTAAAAAAAAGACAAACCTGCTTCTCCAAAAAGAGATTTCTGTATCAATGTATGGTTTTTGTAAGTGAAGTGATGCTAATTGGAGTTGTTTATAATAATAGTCAGCTAGTGAATCACAGTCGGCAGTTGACAGGCCTGTGGCATCCCCTGTCCCAAATGAAAGGCTTGATTCCTATAAATGGTTGTTTTAACATTGAAAGAGGAATTAGGACCATGTGGTTGGCAGAAAATGAGAAGTGATTACTATTTTGAGAATTTGTTATTTCTGTAGCAAATGTTTTTAGCAGATATTTGGGGATTACCATGTGGTTTTCTTGACATATAAAAGAAAAAGCCAAGTAATACTACTCAACCCAGTCAGGATGACTGTGCTGTGTCATGGTCTGTATATCAAAGTTTAAAAAAGAGATGATTGTGGGAGCCACTATCCTCGTAATCATATTTTCAACACAGTTGGTTTTGCTTAATAGGTATGGCTGAAGTGTATGCAAGTCAGCATTGCTGAAAGAGTGAACTCCAAAGTTCTCTAAAGGAGATGCTTAATTTTTACCAATTATTAATATTTCTGTAGTACTAATAACTTCTACTAATAAGGGTTTTCTGTATTTCTACTGGGACATCAGTTTGCCATTACAGGATTTGTTTCTCATTGGAAAATCTTCGCGTGAGACTCACGCAGTTCTTGTTTACACTTGTAGTTCTTGTTGGATTCTGGTGGGTGGGGTTTTGCTGGCTTGTTTTCTGCTGGGGCATGTGATCCTGCTCTTTATTTGAAAAACTGTCCCCTTTACCCTTCTGAGAATGAGCTGTGGTTTTATTTCCATTCAGTGTAGTCCAGTTTGTTAAGCTTTGCTGTGTTCTTCGTTTAAGAAACTCTAAATTTGGCATTATTGCGGTCAGAAGGTCAGTGAAACTGGAAGGACACAGAAAAGTTGAGCTGCTATGTTTCTTTGACTTCTGCTGAGCTGACATCTGCAGTATTATAAAATCCCATAGGCTTTAGTCTCTCGTTATTTGCTTCAGTTAATTATGCATTCATCATGACTAAGACTCATTACTGCCAAGTTTCCTGAGATTCTGCCATGTTTTCTGAAGTAATTCGGTTGTCAGAAGAAGTCAGTGTAAAATTTGACTTCTCAATTCTGGCATGCTCTGGGTAATCTGGAGTTGTCCATGATGTAACCACATCAGGTTGTGTGAGTGTAGCAGCCTCTTGTGTTATATCTGTAAACTACACTTCTGTCAGGTGAAAACCATGTGCTTTGTATCACTGCAAAAAACTTGGTACTGTAAGATTGCAGGAATGATGATTAACTTGAGCTGTGCAAGTACACAGCTGCTATATAGGCAATGATAAAAGGATCTCAACTTCCATTTCTTGCTGAAGTATTTGCATGCATGTCTTGGAATGGTTACTGGAGCTTTCACAAATGCTCCAAATCCCTTCCAGACAACATCTGCTATTGGTGGTACCGTAAGTAAATTATAACCTTGGAGCCACATTTACAGTAGTACTTGATTCATACCTGGAGACAAAGAAAAACAATAATTCAGAAACATTTTCAAGTTAAAAATGTGCTTATGTGTTTTGGTTTGGGCTTTTAAAGAAGGCCTATAAGCTTTGTTATAAAGGGGTTTGTTCAAGTATTTCTAGTTTTTAGTTTAGGTGTACATGGCCTTAAGTCCAGTGAGTAGTGAGGGTAAGCACGTATTCTCAGCAGCAAACACATGTGTTCAGCATGTACATATATAATTTGCCACCACACCTGCACTAATGCAGGCACAAACAGCACCAATGGCCTTATCCTGTTACCTGCTCTGGATGGCCAAGCTGAATGTCTGCCAACGCATATTTGTATATATTATAAATCTTTCCATTTACTGGGTTCCACACCCTGAACTGGCTTTTTGGTCCATTTATGCCCCATTGCCTCTTACACACATGCACATGCTCAGCCACCAATCCCAAACACCACAGATTCTCCAGCAGCTCACCTTGGACTCCTCTTTGTTCTTCCAGCAGCCGTCTCCTTCAGCTGCCTCACTCAGCCTGTCCTCCCAGCTCCAAGGCCACTCTGCCAGTTTGCTGGCCAGTCCAGCTTGGTACTCTGTGTAATTACACCCTGCCCTGGAGAAGCTCATGCCCTGCTTTGCTGCACCACAAACCCACTCGCCCCTGTGACCTGTGGTCTGACTCCATGTCCTATAGATGCGCTTGGGCACCAAACAGAGGCCCAAGAAAGAGTTGCAGAAGGAGATTAACAGACAGGATAGGCAGAGCACAGCTGGACACACATACCGACCGGCAGCCTGCTCACAGGTGACCTGTCCCTCTTTTCACCATAGCCTTGGCTTTCCTGTGCTTGTCTCTCCCCTAGTCACTGTGATTTTACCCTTTTCCCACTTCTGGTTCTTCCACTAAGCATCCCCGCACAGGACTTTTGCCATCCCCAAGTCCCCTTCCCCTGCACTCCGTAGTAACTCTTGTAGCCCTGTATGAGTCACATCTTTTGATCTGAGAAATGCCTTGGAGAGGCATGGTGGTGGTGGGGGTGTGGAGAGAGTTGATGGTAGCCCAGGTCAGGGTATTCACATGTGTTTCCCCCACTCCTTTGTGTGCAGGACAGATTTCTACCACATAACTGAACAAGGTTAACTTTGATATGTGCAGGCAAATAATCTGTTTAATCATTTGCAAGCCCTGTGGAAAATTTAAGGTAGAAGGTACTGGCTGGCCACAGAGGTGTAAATTAAAGTCATACTGTTACAAAGCAATACTTTGAAACATTACCTCAAAGTAGGGAGAGTAATAGAATATTTGCCTGAAGCTTTGTGAAACAGACTTTGATATTGGCATTAATGCTGTAGCCTTTTACATTGTAAACTAAAATGTTGATTTTTTTTTTTCCCCTGGACGACTAGAGACTTTGGTAGAATTTTAATATAGACTTAGCTTGTACTTGGTTTGTATGTTTTGAAAGTTTTAATAAATCATTACTTCCTTTTGGTGAGAACCATGAAAGGATAGTTGATCTCTGCTTTATATAAAGTAAGCATGGAAAATCTTAAGTAATAGAGGTTTATGGACAAAGTCACATCATTTTAGGTTGTGTGTGTTCATGGATTTTGGGGATGTGTGGAGACCGAGACAGATTATGGTATGGATCCTTAAAATGCAGGATTTGGGGATTAAAAAGAAGGAAATGAGGTAGATATCCATTGCTTTCTTTGACAAGATAAAAGTAACTCAGTGTGCAAGTGTTAGTAAACAAGTTACATTTGAAAAAATGGTTAACCCAGTGTGATGCTTCTGGAAGATTGCATCAGTGAAAGAATTTTGTGTCATGGTTCTGAAGAAGAGAAGCAGGAAACAGGAGTAGGCTTTACTCATTCTTCCCTCTTGAGAATTACAGGCCTAAGTAATAAAATAACTTCTCAAACTGTATTGTTATATTGCACTGGACTGTTTTAAGAATTAAACAAGAATTGGGATTTGTTTTTTTCATTAAATTATATTTATTTAGCATCTCATAAGAAGAGGATGCATAATAAATAAAAGTTGGGATTCTCAGGCTGTGAAAGTAATCATCATGACAAATCAGTATGTCAGTTATTTATGCTGTGATTATTGCATGCTATTTTGATGCTTTTAGATATATTTCTAAAGATTAGAAACCAAAAAGTTTTAGTGTACTTGGAGCTTGATAAATTTGATTGATATTTTTGTTTTTTAATTGGGCCTGTTTTTTTTTTTTTTAATGGAGACTGAAGTAAATGCATAGCTCCAAGATGAGGTTTCAAGTGTCAGGAATGTAACTATCTTCTATTTTTACACTTGACCTCATTTCTATTTTCTTTTGCTAAAGGCAACAGGCGAATGTTGTTCTGTTGCTGCTGGAAGTGAGTTATTTAAATAACTTGAAATGTTTATGTGCAATAAGTTTTTGAACTTTAGCACTGGCTGAAATAGTGAAAATTTTGTCATGGGGGCCGCATTTTGCCTTCTCAAAGTTATATGAAGTGTGGCTTGATCTGCTTAAGAACTATAACTTTTATGGTAAAAGGTTAGGAAAACATTTCAGTTCTTGTACAAAACCTGCTTTGTACCTCATTACAAAAAGAGGATTCTCTCTCCCCATCCCCCAGCTCTGTTACTGGTTACTCTCTGAAGGTGATACTCAAAGTAAAGGAGCATCATTTTACTGTGGTTTGTTATGTTCTGGTCACCCAAACTAAATTATTAACCATTTTCTTTCATGAAGAGAAACCAAATTTGTTTTAAAAAAGTTGAGTATTTGGCTTGTTCTTTATATATGTCAAGGTGTCTTAGTTGGAAAGTGATCACAATAATACTAAAATTTGCAGAAATGTTTGTGGCACTTTTATGCTTTCTGCCTTTTCAGGATAAACTAGATTAAATATACCAGAACTTTTTACACAACACTCTGCAGCTCTTCTGATTCTTAATATTTGCCTGTTATGGCTTGCATGAACCTACTTGAAATAAATACTCTCTGTTAAATGTCCTTCTACAAAGCTGTGTATTGTGGCAATGAGTTTTGCAGCCTGGTCACTTTGTAGCTCACTAATTTGTGAAATATGTGCACAGACAGCAGTTTCTGATCTGCAAAACAGGTGCATGAGACAGACTCAGTGAATATCAGACATCCGTATGTATGAAACATTGATTCATATCTGTCATGAAATCCTTATATTTTAGGCAGTGAAAAAACTGCTATTACCTGATACCTTCTGTTTCTGTGGGTCTGTTGGGCCCTTGAGAGCAGCTTTTCATCTTTCCACTTTCTCCCAATCAGTCTGTGATAAAGCTCTTTGGCTAGTTTATACTGGACAAGCTAAAAATAGTTGTGGCCTGGGAACAGACAGAGCTGCAGGCACACCTCTCAGGAGCTGAGACCTTTACAAAATGTGCTAGAAGAGGATTGCCAGATTCTGGCTTGGACACTGGTATCAGAGGAAGGGTAGGGGATCTTCTGCATATTAGACATTGGGTTAAACTGATATCCTTCGCTTATGAGATCTTTAGTGGAGCTTTGAAAGGTCACTAAGTTATCTAAGGCTCCCCAGAGATTAGAGCATTTTATGCATTGTCTTACAAATAAGCAACAGGAAATGTTTTGGACTGGTGTGGGTAGAGAAGCAATATTAATGTTGAAGTCTGCAATTAATGATACACTATAGGGTACACAGAATCAGGGCAGAGCCAGTGTTCATTCTGTCATAAAGGTATACATACAACCTGTTCATGTAATTACCAGTTTGCCTATAGCTGAACTCTAAGGGCAAGCAACAGACTGGCAATGATTGTTTTGCTGACAGTTTACCACTGCATACTAGGAAAAGACATGCCACGCTTCTCTGATCAGGTGCTTTTACAAGGGACTGCATAGTTCTACCACTCAGGCTGCATCACTCGCTCTCACAGACTTTGGCTCTTAAAATTTTCAGTCAGGTATTCGGACTTTCATTAGCAGTTATTACTGCTCTCTATAATATATGTGTGTATATATATATATATATATATATGTATATATATATATATATTGCTAGCCAGCAGCATCTTGCTGCTTTGAAAAATGATTTTCAGAGCACTTAAGGGCGTACTTTCTTACCAGCACCTCTGGTCATCTGCTTCAAGTAAGGAGGAGGTGGCTATGGGTCTGAGGTTATTTATGCTGTCTGTCAGTAATTGACAAATGCATTATGCCAGACAGACTAATGTCTTCACAACAGGTGGTAATATCAGGTGCTTAAAATCTCATGAGACTTGTGCAAAGACAGGTTAATCAGGGAATTTCAGAGCTGTTAGTCATCTCATCAACCTCTCTTATTTATGGGGGCTTTTCCATTTGTTAAATAATATTTCGTAACAAAAGATTTATGATATTGGTAGATACTGGCTAAATTAGAAATTATTGTGCAATTAGATACTAAGCAAATCCTTTGAAGAGAAAGGAATGTTTCTGTATTTGGTCTCCATTTAAAGCTTTTTTGTGACATTAATGATTAGATTCAAAATGTTTCTACGTAGGCAAATCCCAAGTATCTCGTGTATTTGGGGTTGGAGCTGTGTGGGGGAAATAATTTTGTGCAGGTGACCAATAGGTTCTCATTACTAGCAATCAATGAGTCTGTGTTTGAAGAAGAAATTGTTCCTGAAGCCTGAGAGGCTCAGCTTTGCAAAAATTTTTTGTTGCCCTGAGTTTAAACAGTAAGGAGAGCTAAGTCAGGATATGGGGTTATGCTGCTTGTTAAAATTTCCGTCCAGGAAGTCCATGGGATTGTTTGCTTTGCTTTGTAATAAAAGGTAAAGATTTTTCAAGTCTTTATCAGCATACCTGAAAACAGGTCTGGCATACAGAACTGATATATAGAAAAATGTTCCTTCCATCATCCAGTCCTTGGTATCGTGTGAAGAGGGTAGGTGGAATTTCAGATGAGAAAAACAAGTTCAGTACGAAAGAAGGCATAGACCATGAAAGGAATGTATCTTAGTTCAAAGAAGAGGGGGGAAAAAAACAAAACCACAAAAGCAACCAAAAAAGTTCTGTGTTATTTTATTATGTTTTACTTCAAGTTCCTGTGAACTGTCTCAATTAAAAAGAAAAAAATCAGTAGCTACTCAGCAAAGTAGTCCAAAATTATGCCCTTGTGTAGGTACCAAGGTTAAAGTCATTTGATCATGTGCTTATGCACTTGTCACTGCTCATACATTTGTGGAGTTCCATAAATTTCAGTACCTCTTTTGAGAGAAATGCAGTACCATGTGTGCTGTTTAGATGTTCAGGTGACTGGAGGTGGAGGAACAGTGAGAGCAGGCACATACCTGGAATCTTGTATAAACAGCTGTTGAAAGCTCAAACAGGAAGATCAGGGCTTAAGCTTACATCAGACTTGACAAACATTTTCTGCCCAAGTAGGTCAATGCAATTCAGGTTAAGTCAGTAGTTGTAGCTGTTTACATTCATTTGACTTAACGCTAATCCTGTAGTCTGTTTTTGTTCCATTGCTATATTGCAAAGAACTTCGAAGTATGCTTTGTGGAGTGCACTGCATTGGAGAGCTGACTCTACTTGGTTTTGTATTTGTTCCTGTTTAATGTAAACAGCTTCTTGAAGTGATCCACTGAACAGTAAGTTAGGAGTGAATGTTTTTAAGTAAGATTAGTCTAGAGTGTAGAGTTCAAAAACATGCAGTGTTCTCAATAGTGTTTTCATTAATGCACCAAATAGGATCATATATCCTGGAAACAACAGTTTTTCTTCTTTCATAGATGTTTGGAGTAACAAAACAGATAGCTGTGGAAGAGAAGGTAGTTCTACTAGTTGGTTTTCCAAAACACTTAGACTTTTTGCTGCCTTTAGTATCAGTTTAGCAGCAAGGTGAAGGTATAAAATTATTTTTTAAAAGTGTTTCTGAAGACTTCATTCTTAAATATTTTTGTGTCCCACATTTTATTTTTGCAGTCACCTACTACAGTTACTGCCAGTACACACTTCGTATTTTGGGTTTCTCCTGTCTTTCCTAGGTGAAGATAACATTATAATTATTCTTTTCCTTTCAGATCATAATCAATCATTCTGTTTGTTTGAAAGTTCCTGCTGAAATCTTAAACTCAGCTCTGCAGTTTGAGGTTGGATTTCTTTGTGTGAGTCGCTGTTAACAATATGTGGGAGAAAAAGGGAAGCTAAATTAAAAATGGAGTCCCGTGGTTATGGGAGTCATTGGATTGGATAAGAACAGGCAAAACACGATCTTCAGTTCATAACAGCTGCAGGGATGTCACAAACTGAGTCTGAACAGAAAGAAGTAGGTCTAATATTTGATTGGTGGCCTGGGGAACTCTAAATCTCTGCTGATCAGAGTGATGTTGTTGATTTTTGTTATGAGTAAGCTGAAACCCTTGTGTGCATTCATGGCTAATACCCTGCTATTGCCAGTCACAGAATATTCCTTTCTGGGGAGACTGAGCAGCTAAATCGTAATATTGATGTGCAGCTCAGTGGTTTATTGTTGTCTTCTCCCTCTCACAAGTAAGGGGAGATTCACCAAGCAGTGAATGAGTATGAGTAACTCAACCATGTTTGAGTTAAAAGTAAAGTATCACACTCCTGATTCAGTGTGGTGTTGCTCCAAGCTGACACCTTAGTGAAAATAGTTCTGAAGAGGAGACTTAAAATATAGCTGATTCCATTTATTATAATTTATCTCCTTTTTTCCATCCTTTAAAACAAAATAAGAATCAAGTTAGTTGGCTCAAGTAGCTTGTGTTTCTAAGTAGTTATCTGTATGGAGTCAGGTTGTATCAGTATTACTAGATACTAAATTTCTGAGATACTTAACATCGTGTGGATTTAGCAATGTCAAAGAAGTTTTGCCTGTCAAATTAACTGGATACCTTGCTAGTATGGTATTTAAACTGTATTTAAGGAAGTGTGCAAATCCTTAGTGGCCTAAGGAATTAACCTGAAGTGCAAATATATTTGTAGAAATTCTGAAATGTGCAAAACTCTGTGTTTCCCTTTAAAAGCTGGCAAAAAGACCTCAGTAAACCTTACACCTTGTTACTAACTTCTTAGCTAAGAGTTTTGCATATCTTATAAAATAGTGAAGAATTAAAATGTGCTCAAATTGTCTTCACTTCTTAGCCACATAGCCAAAAAAATACATGTCAATTAATGTGACAATATTAAAAAAAAAAAAACAAAAAAAACAAAAAAAAACCAAAAACCAAACACCCGGAAATTATTTAAGGAATTTCACTAAAATTGATTACAAGTTAGGTCAGAAACAGGTCAGAGGTGATGTTATACAGTCGTGTGGATTGCTATGGAAATTAGCAAGTGTGTTTCCATTTCGTTTTTAGTGTGAATAAAAGAAACTTCAAGATAAGATTCCAACTTGTGAAAATAAGTTAATGAGTAGTGTGGAATGAGAAACTCAAATTGCTTTAACTGTAGTTGGTTTTACTAACTGAATGAACTTTTTATCACGACTATACTTTGACGTTTTAACTCCTAAACGCTTAATTTCTGTTGTCTTTTGTATTCCAAAGATTCATAAGGCTAAAAGCAATAGCTGCATTTTGTTAACTTGATGAACCTTCCTCTTGTGAAATTGCTACACCTCTTGGTGTAGTCAGAATGCTGCTTGTGCTCTTTGTGAACTGCATGTGTCTCAGTTTTAATATCGGAGCTTCACAGGATGTTTTTGGTAAGCATTCAGCTGTGTAGAAAGTTTTATCGTGGTATGGTCTGCTGTTTTTATCTTGGTCCTGGGTCAGCTGTCACAAGGAAGATTTGCCTAACTTGCCCTCTTTCTCTAGCCATGCTAAAATGGCTTCTGAGGTGTGTTCTTTTGTGTGTTTAAAATATCTATCGTCTCTGTTAGAAGTAGTTTTACTTTTATAAGGCAAAAGCTTACAAACATAAAAGAATTGGAGGAAAGTGAACTATCAAGAAGTATTTCTCTGCAGCACACGAGTCCACTTTTCATGAAAAGATCTATTTTTCACTTCCTTGTGTATTTTTTGTTTTTGAACAAAAATACTTTCCATTTGAGCAGCATTTTTGCCTACCTGTAGCTGTAGAGTCCAGAGTAGTTGATTAATGAAAGCAAACCAAAACAAGATTATCTAAAAAACAAACATCACCATCATCTACCAAATGTCACCATCTTCAGACAGGGACAGTGTATCCAGAACAAGCTGTAACCTTCAACTGCACTGCCATATAGTCACTCTGTTCTGCTGTATCTTGTTCTTGAGAGGAGACTCTTCATTTCTGTTCTCTCCTACTTCCCACAACGTCATGCTATCGACCACACCTTTCCTGTTCTTACCTTTGGGATTTTGTGTGATAACCACTAATGAAGCTGAGATACTTGGTGGGTGTCATCAGTAGAAAGTCTTGTGATACTGCAATAATTTGAGCCACCATGTAGTGCCAAGAATACAGAATATCCAAATACCTTAAAAAATTCTGTTTCACCGTTGTGAGTATTGAAAATTAGAAAAATGTTATTTACAGGAAATAAATGTTATGTGAAACTAGTCAAGAAACTTGTTGATGGAAATGCTAAAGCTTTTCACGTTTTCCCATCCGTGGGCTCTGCACATTTGCTGGCACAGTGCTGTTGGTGAGCCGAGTTCTCCATCTGCTGGTGCGAGGTGGTGGATGCACTCAACAGAAAGGGCTGGAAGTGGCATTCCCGTTTTTCAAATGTAGCAGCTGCATTAGTCTTCAAGGAAGCTCAGTTCTTATGTATATGTTTTTAGTTAAAATTATTTCCAAACAGATCTCAAGACAATCATGAACTTTTTAGTCTGGAAGATGGCAAAAGCTATTGCTTTAGTTGCTGTAGATTGTTTAATTGAAGTATCATTTGATTCATTGAACCTTCAGGTGTGGTGCAAATGTAAGACAGGGGAGTAGGGCTGGAATTTTTTATAAACTATACTTATAAACTATCCAGGCCTGTTTATTCTGCTGTGGAACACTGGGGTGTTCAGGAGTGTGTTTTTTCTACTTTAATCTGAGGTTTTCTTGCTGAATAATTGCACCTGGTGACTTTTGGCCTCTTTCCATTCCAGAATGTCAGTGAGATTTGGTTTTGCTTCAGAGGGAGGCACACAGCTGAGTGGTGAACAGTCATCATTTCACCTCTGAAATATCAGGGCTTTAGTAGCCCTGAGCATTCTGTCCCCTCCCCTGTAAACTACCCCTCAGCTTATATACTGGACGTGACACCCTATGGTATGGAATATCCCTTTGGCCAGTTCAGGTCAGTTGTCCTGGCCATGCTGTCTCCTGGCTCTTTGTGCACCTTGCTCACTGGCAGAGCATGGGAAATAGAAAAGTCCTTCACTTAGGGTAAACACTGCTGAACAACTAAAACTTCAATGTCTTATCAACATTATACTGATACTGTGTACTCTATTCACCTAGAAGTGGTGCATCAAACTTTCTTGTTTTCCTGTCTCCGAGTCTTCTGTTGCTATTTTACTGCTAATTCTTGTAGCATAAAAAATGTTAACATCTGGGTTTTGAGTTTAGTAATTAATAATTTAATTCGTGCAGATAAAATACAGATCTGAGGGAGTTATTTTGAAGTTAATACGCTCTGTAGAATTACACTTACATATTACATTGTGCTATGTAGAATTACAAGCTGGCAAGCTGTTTAAAGCTTCTAGGTACTTAAGGAATTTGTGTTCCTCTAGTGAGCATGGCAGGCATTAGGAGGAGCTAAGATACTTGGAGGGCTTTCCTGTTTTGATTCCAGAACAGAGCAATGTGCCATTGTATCTGCACTAGTATTCTGTTTCAGCTCAAAAGTAAACATCTGAAAAGCATCTCCTGGGCGTTCCCCCTTTCTGGGCATTGTTTGCCCCCATAGGGCAAACAAACGAGGGCATGGAAACCAAGTTCCTTTCAAAATTAGTTGAGTTGGTACATGCTCCAGCTGCTGTTGGACATTTAGTTCCCAGGATAGGACTAGAGCTTGCCCAAAGGCAGTTGCTGTCCTGACCATGGCCCCTCAAATATATAAGGCCCCTCAAATATATAACATGGTTTATGGGTTCTTAGCACTGTAGTGTTTGCAGTGTCTGTCAAGCAGTGGAGTGTAGGAGTTTGCATAATGTAGACAGCCCATGTTGATGTATTAAGCTGAGGTTTCTCATCTTTGAGTTAAAATCTGAGGGGCAGGATCTTGATTAAATAGTAGCTGTCCTGACTCTTTATAGCTCTGCTTCATAAAGTGATCCAGTACTAACAATATTTCATCACCTGCTAATAGCTGTTAATTTCGTCTTTTGAAACTCAAATTGTGTAAATACATCTGTTTTGCAGGATTGACTTGTGATGTCCTTCTGGAAAACCAACTGAGACTCCATTACATACGTATACTTTTGGGAAAACTCCCCTCCTAATGTATTTTGCAAACTAATTGAATTATCATAGAAGTTCAGCATGGGAGGAGCTGTGAGTGCTGGAGAAGACAACGATGACTTAATTGATAACTTGAAAGAAGCTCAGTACATTCGCACCGAGAGTGTGGAGCAAGCCTTCAGAGCAATTGATCGTGGTGATTATTATCTGGAAGGATACAGGGACAATGCTTACAAAGACTTGGCCTGGAAGCATGGAAATATACACTTGTCAGCACCTTGCATTTATTCTGAAGTCATGGAAGCACTGAAACTTCAGCCTGGATTGTCTTTTCTAAATCTGGGTAGTGGAACCGGATACTTGAGTACAATGGTGGGATTAATATTAGGTAATTATTAATATTAGGTAACCTGAATATTTTTATTCAAATATAATGGGTTTGCATATTTTAGGTTATGCAAGCCCTGTAAAACTTTACTTTTACTTTTTTGACAATGACAGTACTGTACTTAAGGCTGGCTCTTTGAGTTGCGTTGTTAAAATATTGTTTGTTATCTACAAGCAGTTCACTGGTGCAGTAGTTTGGTAGTATTTCATGGGGTGTTTTGGAAAAGGCAATTCTTCCTAAATTTGTAGTCTAAAATTCTCATTTCAAAGGAAACTGTCCCTTTTTTGCTTAAAAGGGAAAGGTAGATTGGAAGAATTTTTTAAGACTAAAATTTTTGTCTGCATTTGCACTCTATGCCTTTACTGTAGGTTACTGTTTTGATCTTCAGTTTATAGAAAGGAAAACCTTAATTGTAAAGACTAATTTCTTTTAATGAAAACTTAAATAAAAAATAAATCTGTATCAATGGCAAATAGTTGTTTTAAAATATATTTGATCATTTTATTAGTGAGAACATGTTGGAGTGTAGACTGATGAGACTGTTTAATCAGGTCTGTAGGTTTTCCAAAGAGTTTTAACACACTAGCACTGGTTTTTTTCTTGTTTTCAAATACATTTCGTGTATGAAAGAAAGATGGAACTAAGTATTGTTGCCTAAATTTTTTAAAACCTAGATAGAAAAATGTGTTAAATCTTCTCATGCCTGAGATTTAGACTGCAGAGCACGTGCACCAAAACCTAATTTTTTTACAAATTAATTTCAATAAATAAAACAACTGTAGTTATTTTAATGTGTAGTTTTTGTAGATAGAATTTTATTGACCATATTACATGCAGGTTTTTTCTTTGGTTGCAGAAACCTTGCTGACAGGTAATATTTGTTTATATTTATCTACAGAAGTAGGGTGTCAAAAGTTGTTTTGTTAATTTTCAATTAACTTCATTACTTTCTGTCATCAGTTCTTATTTATTGGAAAGAAGAAATTGTGCCTAACAGTGCATAACAAACATCATTTGTTGGTATCTCTGACAGTATCTTTTGTTATAATTATTGCTGATAAATACAAGAGATGTCACTGTTTTGTGGAAACAGGAATTATGTTCATTCACAGGTAAAATTAGGATAAAACTACCTACTCTCTTACAGTGTTGCATTTCCCTGTTTGGGAGTGTTTCTAATTGAGAGTAGATATTTTAAATTCGATTGTAATATTTTGAGTTCAGTATTAAAACAATTAGTAAATATTGCTTTATTTTTTTCTCTAAAATGTTTCTTCAGGGTAGTGACTAATGGTATTTGCTTGTGTCTGTCTTGTGGAAAGCTTTGTTACTTCATTATTCTGTCTTAACTACTATGTTTAAAAAAAAAGAAATATATGTTTGTTGCATTTGCTTGTGTATATTGCACATGTATTTATTGTATTTAACGAATTTCGAGTTGCTGTTGAATGCTCCTGGGTTTGACCTCTCTGTGTCAAGCAGAATTCCTATCCTTCAGAATAGTATGTGCAGAGTTAAAGAAATTGAACAGGAAGAGACTTGTCTTCTACAGAGGGTGAGGTTGGCTGACAGCCCCCGAGGAGCACAGTTACCCTGCAGATGTTCCCAAAAAGAGAGATTAGGTGCTGATAGTCACTAGCAGGTCTTGAGCAGACTGGAGCAGCAACTGCTTAGCTACTTACAGAAGTAGACTTTCCATGTTTCTGGAGTGTTGTAACCTGTCACCAAAGTCTTAGTGTTGTAATATGTTCTGAGTTCTAGGCAGAGGCATGGAAGGTGCAAATGCAGTTTATGTGCCTTTATTTTCCTACTATACTCCTGATAAAATTAGTTACATATAATAATTATTCTTCACTGTTTGTTTTGAGCCAGGGAGCAGTTGATTTAACAAAGAAAAATAAACAGATGTAATTTTCTGACAAATAAACCATATAAATTTTTGAAAGCTCACTTTTTTTTTCAAACTAATTTCACCATACCCTGCAGTGAAAAGCAGAACTGTGTGGGTTTTAACAGTAGTTGGGTATCTTTCAATTTGACAATGTAGTGGAAATGTTTCTGCCACACTGGCAGTGTCAAAATAACTAGGTTAAATTATCAAATAATCTGAAACGTGATCACTTCTAAGTATAGCAGCATACTAAAAAGACCCCACACCCATCCACAGAGATTGAATTAATTGTTGCTGATACTGTTAAAATGTAAAGGAAGTCCAGACTAGGTGTTGGAATTGCTAGCTCCTTATGCTGAAAGAGTCCAGTTGTTTTCAGAGAGTAGTGGAGAAGTTGGTTTCACATTTTTAGAATAGCTGACTCTGCTTACATGTCCAGCTGTGACTTTCCCAGTGAAGGAAGAGAACACATTTCTCATTTTTCTGTTTAAAGATACTGTGGTGTATTATGATGTGGTAGTGTTCTGCATTCATAGTTTTAATTTCAAGCTGCTGGAGCAACTGACATTGGCAGGATGTCTTAGTTGTTTTCAAAGTTAAGTACTTGAAGGAATGTACCTGTGAATTTTTGGAGAGATGATGTTTATGCATTTTTAATTTACTTTAAATTGTGAGGTTAAATGAGTTGTGATTAATTTTTAAGTAAAGAAGACATACCTCAAATGCTGCTGTATGCTGTAGAGCTGTTAGAAACATCATAGTCTATTATGGTACGAGAGAATGTTAAACATCTAGTTTAACAGAAGTGATTGCCTATGCCAGTGCTTTTCTTAAAGTAACCAATAATAAAACGAATTTACAGTAGAAATGAATGTCAGCAGGAGGTATATGTTTTTACAAGTTCTAAGAACATCCCTGGGATGATAGCTACCTCTTGCCTGCAGTCAGTAAGGTCTTACGAGCGCTGCCAGTGGTAACCTCGTGGATTGGTTTTATTTCACCCAGTTGAAAAGTTCTGAACTATGTTAAGAGTTGCAATTATTGATCAGCTTAATGGTACATAGCTATATGCTATGTATTTCTTGCAGTAAAATGAAACCTCTCTTATTAACCCTGGGTCTGTTAACCCTGGGTCTTGTTAATCTGTGTCCTAGAAAAGACAAATTGAATTCTGTTTCTCTGGAGTAACATCACGGAGCTAAATATTTAGGAAAGGTTTAGAATGCAGTAGAGGATATAAATATAAGTTTTGTCTAATCTTATTGATGTTTACTTTCCCTCTTCCCCTTCCCTCTCCCTTTTCCAATTCTATGCTCCAATGACTAAAGACCCTGGGCTATGAGTGCATGTTAAATTTAGAATCCTCACAGCAAATATGACTGTCTGATTCAGATTCCTTCCTGATGTGGATAATCCTCATAATACTGTCTCATGATTTCTTCTTGTTCCTGAAATATAGCATTAACTTCTGGCGCACAATTTGGCTTGGAATTATACTTGGATTTGATCACAGGAAAGCAGTGCAATTGTGTTTGGTTTCTGATGAGTGAACATAATGTGTGGGCAATTTCACTGTTGTAGATGAAATTAATTATTATATATAACTACATCAGGAACAAATTTCTGATTTTGCAACCTGCAAAATAGAAGATATGTGGTTAAGGGATAAAATCCCCAATTTCTAAATTGTCAAAAGACAAAAGGTTTGCCATAAGAAAGCTTCAGAATTTAAATATCAAAATACAAACTAAATTACAATTTTATTTGTTATATTACAAGTAAGTAAGGTGTTGAAAATTAATTTTCTCAGACTGACTTCAGTGTTTTCAACTTATTTTCTGCATGCTTACAAAGAAAATTCATTCTGTAGTTGTTTTGTTGTGGTTCTGTCCCTGCTCTTGTGTTGAACCTTTGGCCTTTTACCTTCCTCTTAAGCACTGGTAATGCAGGTGCAAAAAATAACTTTGTCTAGCAGTGTTTCGGGACTTCTGTTTTATGTGTTTTTAATGTTTACACAGTATGGTGCTGTTCCATGCAGTTTTGCTGTACTTAAAGAAAAGAAACACCATAAAAACCCACCATGCTATTTTTACTTACAGGACCTTTTGGGATAAATCATGGAATAGAGCTTCATTCAGATGTGGTAGAATACGCCAAGGAAAAGTTGGAGAGCTTCATAAAATACAGTGATAGCTTTGATAAGTAAGTATTTAATTTGTCTAGCTTGCTTTGCAATATTTTTGCTTTTAAACTGAGTGTGTCAAGCTTATGAGCTTAGGGAGGGGAGAAGAATGGCATCACACAGTCAAAAGCTAAAACTTCCAGTTTATGGCTCTACGTCATGAGGTAAGTTGAGGCTTTAGAAAGCACTCTTTGGAAGTATGGGAATATTTCTGCTGTTCAGTGCTTAACAAAATGGATTTTCCTGCACTTCGGTGATGTGTATACATACACAGGCACACGTACGTATGTACACGTACATGCATATATGCATTTAGGAGAGTGGCATGATATGTGGGTGTCTGCATGTATAGAGCAATTTTTATGCATTAAGTCAGTTTTTATTATGTAATTGTACATCATCTCTCTGTACAGTATTAACTTTTTTTCTAATCTAGCCCTGTTGATCTGGACCTGAGTAAATTTTTCTGATTGCCTTCGTATTTACTCCCTGAAGAGATGGACTTAAGAGTATTCATCTGTGCTTGTAACACTACTCATTTTTACTTCTGGGTATAATTCTGGGTTACAGGGCTTTGAACCTGATTACTTCTACCTACTCAACCATTTTTTATTATTTTAAGTTGACCTTTAAGAAGATTGGGCCTCTCTGCCGCTGTAGAAGGAAAAGCAAGGTTCTGGCTAGGGCTGTTCTTTGTTAAGACTTCTTTCCTTGCAGTCAGTAAGTTCTCCAACAGTGATTATAAGGTGGCTTCTGGAAATGCAGGAAAAGCTTTTGAACTGTAGGAGTAGCCTAAAAATTGCACATGCTACACCTCTTTCTTCCCCAGTGGGCAGCAAAGAAAGTTCTTGCTGTCCTTTCACCTGTGTTATGTGCTTTTTACCTGCCATGTTCTTGATTATGTTGGCTGGAGCTCAATCCACTTTTTCCCTTACCCCAAACTTCTGGAGCTGGTATCTGACCACAAGCCTTTCTCTTCATGCTCCTAAGTAACAGAAAAGTATCATCCTATCTTCTGTATCTGAAGTAAATTCTGTTACTCTGATAGTGGCTAGATTATTTTAGTACTGTGTTAGCACAGTAAAATAAATAAAATCATGTAGGAGAAAATGCATATGTTTCATTACTATTGTTTTAATTTTAATACAAGCATTTATGTTGGCTGAGGTTCATCTGTAACAGAAGTCAGAACAAATAAAAATGGATTCAATGAGCAGCTTTGTGATGCAATTTATGTGTCTTAAAATAATGTGTATGGAATACAGTCATTTGTGATCACTACTAATACTGCTTTAATGGCTCTATTAAGTTAGATTTACCTGCTAGCTAGTGAATTCCTGCCCATACCTGTATTTGTGCATTTCTGTGGGTGTCTCTACGAGACATACAAAAAAACTGGCTTTGATTGGAATGTCTTTCCAATCAGGTGATAGGTCTATGTACAGAAACTAAAGGAAGTTGGGGTAGCGATGAAGTTTTATCATTGTTTAAGCAAAATTTGATTAGGACAGTTTTTTAAATGAATAGCAAAACACTGGGGGAGGGTTGATTACACTTTAAAACATACAAGAACTTGAGAAAAGGAAAACAAAACTCTTAAACATGATGTAAGTGAATGTCAATGTTGTATGTATATTGTGTTTCAGAGAAATACGACTCTCCTCCACCAACCTAACAAAAATTATACTTCCGGTAAAGTGCTTTTTATACAAATCTGCCAGCAATAGCTGCACTGCAGATGACATGATAATGGTTGCCTGGTTGGATTTTGTGTTTTGGGGGTATTTTTAAGTTATCTGCATAGCTGATGCTGGCTAATTGCTTTCTTTGTAAATATTCTTTATATTTTAATGTAGTTAATGAAGATGGTGTGTGGTTTTCTTCTGTGGTAGGGTTCTTCTGTATTTGTTTATACTCTAAGTATTAATATCATATCTTGAATTTTAAGCTGATTCTCAAAGTTATGTTCTCTGACTCAGTAAGTCTGTGTTTGGTTCTTGTTTCAGTAACCTTCTTCTGCATCTTCATTTGTAAGTGAAAGATTTTTACCCAAAGTTACGGCATCTGAACTTAACTATTGCTTTGGTCAGCCTAGTATTTGGCCAAAATACCACCCAGGGAAGAGGTGTGCAGTATCTGTCTACTGCTGAACACTGGTGTACCAAGCAGGAGTTCTCACTGTTTGAAAATAGATCATATGGCAGACTGGTGTGAATGAAGTTCATTGTGTCAGCGAATGTGTGTGTGAAAAATAACTTTCACTTGACCAGCAGCCTCTAACAAGGCACTCGAGACATAAGGAGCGCAGAAACCACAATGTGTGTTCCTGGCAGAAATGGAGTTACGTGAATGGGAAATTCAGTAAAGCTTTGCTTTGCCACTTCCCTGCATTCTTTCTTTAGTGGATAAAGTTCTACAGTCTGGTCTGATGTTTTAAGTATTGTGCTTTTGAAAAAAGAACCTCAGCTTTAAACTTGTGGGTAGGTACTTGGAGAGCTTCAACCTGGATCATAAGTAAACACTTCGTAACTGTCTGATGTTCCTTTGCTTGGAGCAATAGGCCATTGGTTTTGCATCTGACTGTCGTGTGGAGCTGGATCATGATGATTTAGGTGGGTTCTTGCCTAATAAAACATGATGGAATATAGCTTTGATGCCATTTTATGGGGGAATATTCTAGTGCTGTGTGATAACCTTTTTTTTTGATTCCTGATAATAATGTTGTTGAAATACAATTAAAATTTTACTTTCTTATGATTCAGGTAAGGTACTTCACCAGGGACATGACACTATATAAAATTAGCAGGTCCAGAAGGATTTGAGACTCTCTCTCAGCCTAAAGGGAGGGCTGTCTATCTCTGTCTAAAGGGTAGCTGGTCTTATCTCAGTTTTCGCCTCTTGAACTGTTTATCGAAAGAAGAGTTTTCAGATACCTGTTTCAGAAAGGCAAATAATTCCAATTACTTGTATTTGTATCCATATCCCACCAATCTATAAAAACAGTTTTACTCTAAATGGAGGTGGAATTGTGCATTCTAAAAGATAAAATGCTGCCTTGATGATGTATGTTTGCCAGTAGAAGCAAAGGAGATCTTGAAAACATCCGAAAGTCATGATGGTTGAGGTACAAAGATTTTAGGTATAGACTAAAGAAAATTCTTTGAGTCTGAAATACATGTAAGGCTCTCCTTCGTTCTTGAGACCTTCAGAGAATGCATGCCAGTTAAGGGGAAGAGAATCATTCCTTAAGAAGGCTCTATCTAAAACACGTATGTGCAAGTACCAGGCCCCGCTTCACCTGTTTATTGAAGGGGAATGTGTTGTCTTTTCTGCTCCCATTCAACTTCTAGACCTAGAATATCCAGCTTGGAGAGAGAGCCACAGGGCAAGGCTAGGTTGCCCATCTTCTAGCACCCTATCAAAACCCAAACCTGGGTAAGCTGGTGAAGTCCCTGCTGTGAAAGAAAATCACCAACCCTTCTCAAGATCAAAAGAAACCACTTCAATGGTAAGTGACAAGAACCCTAGTACTAATTCTGGGATAACTGTTATGGGTGAAACTTCTTCCTGAAGTCCTGTAGTAGATTGTATTGTCATTAAAAGAACAGTAAAGAACATCTTCCATCAGAGTGTTTTTCTTCATTGAAATGTAAGGCTACTTGTAGGAGTCTAAAAGCTCACTTTTTAATTAAAGCAGATTTGAAAGGCGAGTCCTGGGTGTACACACAAATAAAGCTCCTTCTTGTTGGTCAGCTGGCTAGCGAATGCAGTGAAAAATCTAAGCAGGAAAAGCAAGCTGTCTCCAAAACTCACTGATGGCTTTCTCAGTTTAGATCTTACTGATAACTTAATTTCAGATAGTGTAAATAATGCTTTTTTAGTGGTGAGTGAATTCTTGTAGAGATTTAATCTAATTAGAGCAACACAGGGGTGATAAGAATTCCAGTGGGATTCTTTGATTCTAGGGGTTATGTTAAACAAAAAGGAAAAGAAAACAGGAAACATAGCCATTTTTTTTCTTTAGGGATGTGAGGGAAGTACTATTTCTCGTTCTTTACCTTGTAAACTGAAAGGCTCCAAAGACAATTGAATCTACTCTTACCTAGGGAGGAACTAAACCTGCATTTTCCAAGTATTTGATAGAGAAATATATATTCTTGCCCTCTCAGAACCACAAATAAAATACCTTTTAAAAATAAATCCCATGGTGGACACTGCCTTTTTTTAGAAATCGGTTATGGCTACAAGTTTTGATAGTACTTTTACATTAGAATAAGTGGTGACAATATTCGGTGTATGGCTCCTATAAAAGCTGTTGTTTCACAAAAATTCAGAGTCTAAAATGACTTTTTCAATCTATAAAACCATTTTCTGCTTCAATAAAAAATAGAAAGAAAATGCTTCTCTGGTTTTTGTAAACAAATTGTTCTCTAGACTTTTTCCATGGTATATTAGGGTCTTGACAATAAACTGAACTGACACAAATTTTTTCTTGCTTCCCTATGCCTGTTCACTTTTCTTAAAATTCTACGTGGAGTTAATAAAAAGTATTCCGTCAGTATTACTTTTGATTTTACTACCAAAGTTCAAATATAATATAATGAAGTTATATAATTAAGCTTAAATTTTGTAAATCAGTGTTGAAGGGAGAGTGACATTAGTCATAAGTATTTTTAAGAATCAGTGTTTAACTTTTTCTTCAGAAATGATTGAATGATGTGCTTTGGTCCACTCAGTGAAACTGATGAGAATATCAGAAATTGTAAACAAGATAGCTGAGAAGCAGCAAGACAGTTTCATTCAGAGATGGAAATGACAAGTGAGGTAGAGATACAGATTTCTCACTATCTCTACGGCATTGCCTGGAAGCTGAAAAAATGTTCAAGACAAAATTACTGAATAGAAATTTTGTCAGCATCACTTTTGGCTATTAGTGTGGTGCTGATTAAAATTACTGTTGTAATTAGATGCAAGGGACTTAAAATGAAGTCTACAATGAGAGATTTTCAAAGATTTAATATTTTAATTTGTTTGTTTTCTTGTATTTCTAGAATACATGCAAAAGGTATCAACAATACCAGTAGGTGAAATGTGTGTAACTTTTCAGTAAAACATGCTAGAAAGACATTAATATGTGTTTTTACAGGAACCTAAGACTAGTTCAGAGAGCTTGGAAAAATACTTAAATGAGATGGAATGAACAATGGAGAAAGAAATAGAGAAAAGGTGGAAGGAGCTTGCCATCTTGCCCTGATACTGCCCTACTTCTTAGGAAAAAAAATAACACTTTAAAAATTGTTTACCTTTATCTCTGGCTGGGGTTACCTCTAAAGCACCTTTACAGTCAGGTAAAATGAGAGAAGCTAATGAGACATGGAAATAAAAAATTATTTCCTTAATCTGTTGCATGTTCTTGTGGCGTGTTACAGCAGATAAAGCCGTGTGAATATTGACCTTCATCTGTTGTTTTCAAAGAAGATAAGTTTTAAAACCTGAAGAATTGACTAAATTATTTGAAAACTTCTTCAAGGCTTTTTTCAGTGAATACATTAGCATTTAAACGCATTCTAGGAATTCTTGGAGTAAAATTACTGTTTTATTAAATTCTTGTTTGACATAGAAGCTCTGAGATTGTATTCTTAATGCAACGACAAAGAAGCCAGACCTTTCTAGGTTAAGTGATGTGTAGTTTTTCAGTCTCTTAGATCAGCACAGAAACTCATTTTGCAATTGCTGTAGATTTATACACCAGTTTTTGGTTTTGTTTCTTACTCTTTTCACCAACCAATGTGCCAGAACTGGTGGGGGTTTTATTTCCTTCTTTCCTCCCTTTGTCCACCATCCTGAGGAGTCCATTTTTGGAAAGTATGGTCAGCAGTATATTAGAACTAGGACAAAAGTGCATTAATATAGGACAAAACTAAGTGTTACTTCCTCATCACAGTAACAAAAATCATTTAATGTTTTATCACATATTTTCAGACTCTACACATTTTGCAGATTCATTTCAATGTCTGGTTATTAATGTATTTGATGGTCTAAGGATAGTTTGATATAAAATTAATTCCATGAGTTCTTATGCTGGATTTACTATTCTGTTTTGAAATATCTATTAAGATATGTTGTATTTTGGGTTTGGTTTTTTTTCCCACAAAGACTTGAGTGAAATTCTTTCTTCTAGTGTAGTGTCACTGTAGTTCAAATGAGAAATGTTAACAACTTGCCAACCTTTTCTTATACATTATTGAAGTTGAACAGTAGTCCTTTATGCCCTAAATTTAAATAAATTTAAATAAATTTCCCATTAGGAGGGAATTACTTAAAGCGGTTTGATGGTACTGAATGTGAATTCAGGCTTTTTAGAGGTTTGAGTTGACCAGCTAAAGGAAATGAGTGTGGATGGGAAAACAGCATACAAACTCATGCTGACATGGATTTTCTTCCTGTAAGGGCTGTGAACAGTAAGCTGAGAGATGGGAGTCTGATTAGTAAGTACAGGGATAGGCAGAAGTATACTGTCAGATGATATCTTCATGTGAATGTAGTAGTTGAGAGGTGTAAAATGTAGCTGGAGTGGTGTTGGTTTTAAGAACTAAATAATGCTTAGCAAAAACAATTCTAAGTGGTTCCCCAGTACTGCTTATGTTAAGCATCTCATAACATGTTTTACTATTTCCTTCAGATACAATCTGTGGATGCTAACAGGTTTTTTCCCTTCAAGTTGCTTGATATTTTTCTGTCCAATGGTACTGAACTTGTTCTTTTTTAAAGAATCAATAAGTTTACCACTTACAATAACAAAAAGTTTCACCTAATTTCATTTTCACGAGACATCAGCATAACATCCTTCATTTGTGAAGGTTGTATAGGTAGAAAAGTGTAGCCCAAGAAGTGTCCTGTACATATTCAGAGCTGGAAGTAATTAAAGGCAGGGTTCGTGGGTCCGTATCATATGGGGACCAACCAATGAATCCCCTTTATAAAATCCCTGCTATTAGGGTAGGTTAGTGGTATGCTCTCTTGGTTTTTTAATTAGTATTTTGCTATGACACATATACTAGATTGGTGGATATGGATACAACGGTAACCAGCTTAATCTTAGTTCTTTCCTGTAAATGTTTTAAATGATTGTTCATTTTATGACAGTAGTAATACTTTCTTGTGTTGATAGCTGTAGGGAATCTAACTTGAAAATATAGGCAGTTACAATCTATTACTTGATCATATTCTTAAGTTTCTGCAACAAACACAAAAACTCACTTTCTTTTTATTTTCTTTTTTTTTTTTTTTACATTTAGCGGGAGGAAAAGTACCTTGGCTATGTTGAGTACAAACTTGAAATGCCTATCCCATGCAAAAGTTTTATATGCTTGAAACTGCTTATTTATCTTGGGCCATTGCTGCATGTGATCTATGTGTGCTTAATTTATGCTGTGGCAAGTGTTTGTTTAAGCAGAGATTTTCTGTTGCTATGTTATCTGTAATGGTAACTCCTAATTTCTGTGTTCTTGGCTGTTGGTTCTCTTGTAATCAAGACAGCAAATTCAACTGAAGAACCTGAAGTGACTAAATTTCTCCAGATTGTTCCGGCACATTTTGCCCTTCTTTTTGTTGTCTGATGTGTGAAATAAGAGGTTTTTTTCATGTCACCAATATAATGCTCTGTAAAGCCACCCTGGCCACATGGTAGAGGTGAACAAACATTAAAGAACATTTGGCATTTCTTAGTTCCATTTCAGCTTGGAAACAAAATGTTTAAGTGAAATATTATCTCATCTTGATAGATATCTTATGTGTTTGTCAATACTGCGTGTTAAAGCAATAAACAATTTTATTTTCACCAGTATTAATAAAAGATAGCTCCATGTACTACAGAATGAAGTGTAACATCTGGCCTGTTGTAATATCCCAGACACAATAGGAATAAAATAAATTTGATGTAGTGACAATTAATACTAAAAGAATTTGGGTTTGATTGCTTTCAAATGGAGCTTGACCTAATATGGTTGATACTTCTTTCATACTGGAAGACTAAAATGTTTGTGATACTCTTGGTGTAGATATTCTTAATATTGAATACTTCCTTGTATTTGTCGAACCTTTGTATTTAAGTTTTAAATAATTTCCTGATCAGTTGATGGGGTCTCATATATTTGAGTAAAACCAAACTAAACTTTACTTTTTTTTGAAAATTACTTAGTCATGTTAGTAAAAACACTTTTCAGAATTATACTTCAGTCTGTATTCGAAGGTCATCTCAAATTACTAGATTGGATAAATACAAGAAGATGGTACGCACCGTTATCAGCTCTTTCTGATTCAGGGGTGTGTATATACTCACAAAATTGAAATTATCTTAAGGTTCAGGGATCTGGGGAAGAGTTTTGCTGCATCACTAGTGAGATCTATGTTACATGGGAGTGTGGAAGAGCAAGATTCACTGTTCTACAACTTAACTTTTTCATGTAAAAGTCTGGGGTGCTCTACTAAGTAGGAACTCAGTACACTTTTTTGATATATCTGGTATCAGTCACTGCTCATACCATAACACATGAAGTGGTTTCTTTTGTTAGGAGCATGAATGAAGAGGGATTGGCTTTTTAACAGGCATGTTGCTGTTACCAGAGACAGTTTATCACTTTTCCCTCCTCTTTCTTCTACGTGACTTTACCTTTCTGGGTAAAGAGAGCTACATGTTAGCAGTTCCTGAACTGCCTGATATTCAGGTGGGCAGCTAGCTGGGGGTAAGAATTGCATGGCCAGGTGAGCTGATTAGACTTTGTTTTTCATCTGATACGGATTAAAGAGGTGTCTTCAGGAATTGCATGTAACCTAGTCCATAAAGTATTTAGGTTTGCTGTGGGAAATGAGTCTGTCATGAAGACCAGCTGTTGACAGACTGGGTTGAAACTAGCTGAACAACTATATGGAGGAAGAAGGTATTTTTTGAAGTAAATGGAATAATAAATGAATAGCTGTTTTGGTCATGAGCTTTGTGTCTTCACAAAATTCTGCTAATAGTATGGAGGGAGCACAGTCCAGCCAATTTAAACGGCCTATAGACAGAGTTGGTTTCTAGTGCTTAACCCATCTTATCCTAACAAGTGTATTAAGAAGTTGCATCTGTGTCTTTATTTGCATTTTGTGCCCTTCTGGTTGCAAGCTGTGGAGCTAAATGAGAAATTATCTTCAGCTTTTACAATCTTTTTAAAGACTAGTGTGGATTTTTGTCTGCAGCTGTCTGTATAGAATATTTTGTGTCTGGGGCATGTTTTGTGGGGTATTGTGGTGTCTTGTGCTCCTTGGACAGTTTGGTGTTCCTCCTTGTTTTAAGAGGGTGTGAACAGTGTATTCATGAGCTTTTAGGGTGGTTTCTAGTGGAGGAAACAGGATTATCTGGTAATAAACTTGGTGGGTTTTAGAGGAGCATTCTGAGAAAATAAGTTGTGAAAACTCTGGGGGCAGGCAGGGAGGGAGGCTTTATTAATTTTTCTAAAACTAACAGGGACTTTCTCAAGATTTAAAACTGCGTTTTAGAAAAGTACCATACTCATTCTCTCCTTGCCCACTCCCTCTTCCTCCTTTACTTTTTAAGCCCACAAAGGTACTTTGCTCAAACTTTCAAATTAAATTGATGTGGTAATGCTTGATTTAAACCATAGGCAACCTGAAATGAAAACTATAGCATAAACTGCCTGATTGCCCTATATGCGGAATGTAGAAAATGTAGGAAAGAACACGATAGCCCAGGTGCTTACAAAATGAGATTTGCCTCTTCAGGAGATTGATCAGTGCCCTGGATTTCATTTTCTTCCCAGCATTTAACTTTGTCTAATGTATTTCTGATCTTTCTGTGTTAATCTGAAATTATTTCAACCACAGTTCAGGCTGGGCTAGCTTTACCTTCCGAGTTGTGTGCAACAAAGCAGTTTATCTCTACTTCCCCCTTCATCTCCCCCTTTTTTTTTTTTTTTTTTTTTAAATCAACCCGGTGGTGTTTGTAGCTTTCCTTTTTTTTTTTTTTTTTTTTCCTTCCCCTCTCTGGGTTTGGAAGGCATGCACTATTGACCACAAGAAGTGCATGAGAGAGAGCCATGCAGCAATTGTTAAAAGATTCTGGGGCCTTTCTGGACTAGTCAAAGAAAGAAGCATTGCATTATTTTCAAGATCATGCATCCCAGCTTAGAGGGAAAAATATACTTCCAGCAAAACCTTCAATTTCCTGATTTGTTAATGGCAGTGCACTAGATCAGAAAGTCAGCCAAGCCTTACAAGGCTTCATCCCCAAGCAGTGAAAGCTGCCAACTTTACTGTAACAGAAAAAATATTGATTTGAATGTTGTCAGGTGTTGTACTGGGATTTGCTAATGCTAGTCAAGCAAAAAGAAAAATTACTTTCCTTTGAAAGTCAGCCATAAAGTTCATAAAATGGCTACATGTATTTGAAGTTTTTCGAAAAATTCATTCCTTCTGGATGATGTTTGAGATGCATTGGACTTTAATACTGCCAGATGAAGTTTATGAACTTTTTCATGCGACAACAAGGGTCTTAGGCTTTATGTAATATTTTTTTCAAAGAAAAACATAAATCCTTTCTATGAACTACTTTGTAGCCTCTCTTCTTAAATGTAAAGTGCTTGTGGAAGATGTACAGTCATTCACTGAAGGAATTTTTTCACAAAATGGTAAATTTTATTAGGGTGTTAACAGCTGAAGCAGTAACATGCTTCAGAGATTTAAAAAATGTCAGAAAATAACAGTGTTGTGGAGAATATATGTAGCTTTAGCAATAAAGTACTGCCCTGTACAGTTTTCCTTTGGTATTTTATGCAGTGACAAAGAATACTTACAGTCCTTGCAACTTGTGTTATAAACTTAGGTCCACTAAAATGAAGTTGTATAACTTCCATTTCCTGATGAAAATGAGAACAGATGATTCTGAGATAATGAATCTTGGTTGTTGTTTTTTTTTTCTTTGAGTGTGGTCAAAAAAAGTCAAACTTTTCCATTAAATTCCTGATTTTTGGAAAAGTGGATTGGGCTCAAGGTGGAAAACTGGAAGGCAGAGAAAAGTGAGTCTTTAAAAAACCAACTTACAGAAAATGGAGGGGACTACTAGGAAATTAAACTCTTCAATGTTTTTTAGACAGCCTGGATATCGCTCATTGTTGATAATGTACTGTTTTAATGGCACTTTTACCATAAGGCTTAAGATTTCTTTGCTGAATCTACTTCCTTGTAGTTAGGAAGGTGATGTTTTGAGGCTTACTCAGTTTTGCATAATACATAATTATAACTGCTAAGAATTTTTCTTCAGTCGTCCTTGATGTGTGCAGAATAAAAACGTTACTTTTAAAGTAGTATTGTCTTAATACAGACTCTTAAATTATGTATGCTAATCTTCCTACATTATATAAGGGAAGATATGAAATATATTTTCCTGTCTTTATCTGGACTGGCTTTTCTTAAAAATCCTAATTTAAAATGTGTCCCTTCTTTCTTTTTTTCTTCTTCCCCATAGATTTGAGTTCTGTGAACCTGCCTTTGTGGTTGGTAATTGTTTGGAAATAGCCTCAGACAGTCATCAGTATGACCGGATTTACTGTGGAGCTGGAGTCCAGAAAGACCATGAAAACTACATGAAAATTTTATTGAAAGTTGGAGGCATTTTAGTAATGCCTATAGAAGATCAGGTGACTTAGTGACAATTTCCCCTTTTTGTATTTTGATAAAATAGAAATATATTCTGATAAAATATATTCTTCTGAAACATATAATTTAAGGAATGCTTTTAAATGTATATTTGACTTAGTTAATGTTCAACTAATGATACCTTGATTTGGTGTATTGTTGCAGTTAAACGAAGACTAATCTTTTTAATGAAATCTTGAACTTTTTTCCTTTAAATTTGTAGGAAAGCATCAATATCCTGCTTCTAACAAAGTCTGTTTCATACTATTTCCTGTGTATTATACCAGCCCCAGACCTACTTTGATATCTCCCTGCCAGACAGACATTTTTAGTCAGTACTTCAAAACAAAGAAACCACCTCTAAATCAGGAGAATTTATTTCAAAGAATAGAAAATAACTATGATTAGTGGGACATTGTAAGGGGAGGAAAAAATTGAAAGAAAAATATTTCTTTATTTCCAGCAGTTTTCAGTGTTGCTTTTCCATGTTAGATTTAACGCTTTGCAGACAGGGGCGTATTATTTTAATAATACTTCGCACTTTTATCACTTTTCATCCTTAGACCTCAAAAGGCTTTTCAATGGTAAGTATTATTCTCCCTGTTTTACTAATAGGGAAACTGAGGAAGGCACATCATGTGATTTAAGTTGATGTCCTCCTAAATAGAGATAATTACTAGAATGCTTGTTGATCAGCATGTTAGTTACTTTGCTTTCCAAAAAAAGTTCTTACATTATCTCTCTGCTTTCTTAAAATACCAAAGAGATTTAAGCATAAACTAAAAGAAGCATAAACTGCATGATTCAGTTCCATTAATAATTTCATTATTTATTCAACTAAAATTTATTCAACTATGTCAGTTGAACTTGGAATCCAACTTAAAAGTAGTCACAATTTAAGAGAGAAATTAAAACTTTGACTATTTTTACCTTAAATACAAATGGATAGGGCTCAGAGCATGTAAAGTATTAGGAGCAGCTAAAAGATCTGAGTTAATCTAGCTTGCAGAAAACCGCTGAGGAAATGTTTAATTCCTGATTTGTCTTCCTGAAGGGGTGGAGAATTTTCTTGATACACAGGAGTTCAGTTCTCCTCGCAGGTGCTCAGCATACTGAAATAGTGTTAGAAATTGGCAGCAAGGGAGCTTTCTGCCTTCAAATAAGGAAAACAGAATAAGAATGGTTGAAATTTTTCAGAATAAGAATGGTTGAACACTACAGCAGGTTGCCTAGACAGGTGGGGAATCTCAGTCCTTGATCTTTTTTCACTTAATTGGAAAAGCTTCTGATTTAACTTTGAAGTTGGCCCTGTTCAAGGAGGAGGTAGGACTCCAGAGGTTGCTTCTGATCCAAAGTATTCTTTGATCTTTTGGAAAAATGAGGAAAAACAAAACTTAACTTAGTTTTTACCTTAGGGCCCTGGAAAACCAGCTGCATCTCTTCCCATTACCAAAAGAGCCTTATTGAGTACTCTAGTGACCAAGTGATATTTCAAGGATTATCAAAGTCCTTTCTGTTCATAAAACAGCCTTAATTTATTAATTTTGAAGCAAAAAAAAAAAAAAGTGTGTTTGAACACCAATCTGAATAGTATTGACTATGACAAAATTATGACCACTGATTTATCTTGGTTTTGTTTTGCAGCTAACACAGATCTTGAGAACAGGACAGAACACATGGGAAAGTAAGAATATCCTTGCTGTTTCATTTGCTCCACTAGTGCAACCAAACAGAAATGACAACGGCAAACATGACACTGTGGGACTGCGTAAGTTTGTGCTCCCTCCCTTTGGCTTGCAGGGATGTTGCAGAGCCTGATGGTGAAGGTCTGGAAGTTGAGAGGCTGTACTGCAGAGACATTCCAGTTAGCAGAGCCATAGCTCACTGAGATGTTTTTGTGCTCCTGGTGCATGGTCTGTGATAGAATATTTCCAGCTTGTTTTTCCAGCCACCTTTTCCCTTTAGATTCAGCCTCTCTATTACAGCAGTATAGATAAAATAGGCAGCTAATACTAGCTCGCTTATAGTGCTAACTTTCTCATGGCCTACCAGAGAAAATTTTTTTTCTCTTCCCCCTGAAATGGAAGGAAGATGTCTAAACTGTTGTATGATAAAATATTAGTAACCTGAGTATGCTTTATGTCTGTCTGCAGTGGGTACCTAGCTGTCATACCTAGCTGTTTGCTATTAGTCATTGGCATGGGCTTTCTATCTGCAATGCTTTGAGTAGAGGTAGTAAAGGTATTTAGTAAGTCTTTGAAAGTACACCTGTTGCCAAGATGGTAAGATTGGATGATAAACAGGGAAGGGGAAAAAGTTGATAGAGAAAAGCATAGAGTTGAAATTTTCTGGCAGAGTAGTCAGGGCTAGGAGTAGAATAACACAGAGCTTCGGCAACACATGGAAAATTAAATTAACCCAAAAAAGAGCCTAAAAGATAACACCTTTCTCTCCTCCTGTTCTGTTAACAAATAACCAAAGACAACTGTCCCCTTTGCGTGTTTCTTCCCTCCTGTGCAAATATTTTAAGAGTGAAACTGGTGTAAGCCCCTCAGGAATCCAGAATGTCCTATCAGCTTGCATTGCCTGTAACTGCTGATCTGGGTATTATTTTAAGTGTATGTGAACTTGCCAAGAATAGTTTCTTATGATAGTTACCTTTACATTTTTATGCAAAGTATAGAAGATCATTTCCTTTATGTAATCTTTTCCTTTGCAGAAATAATTATTTTTGGTTGTTTTAACACTTTTTTGAGCCCTCAAGAAGGCATTTCCTGAAATTAATTTACTAGTACAAGATTATTTTTTTCTCTGTTCCATCCATAATAGATAGATTATATCATACCTAACAATGAAACACAGAGGTGACTGATCAAACTTTACAATGATTTTGTACAGTCTAATTCCCTAGAACAAAAGAGGATTTTCTATCAACATTTTTAAATTTCCAGACTGAGGAAATGCAGACATTTATTAATTCATGAGACATTCAGAGCTGAATGGTAGTACAATAAAGGTGTTTCCTGTGTTAAAATTCCAAATTTTTTTTTGAGAAGAGGAAAACAAAAAGCAAATGTGTGCTGTTCATGCTATTTAAAAGAAAAGAAAATGTTAGAGGCTTGAAGTTGCACAGGAAAATGAGATCAGTGAGATTAGCTTCTTTCCACTGCTCGGGCTGATCTAGTTTGATTTTGAAACTTAAAGAAGTGTTTGTGTGGGTGTGTTGGGTGTATGTGAAAGGGATGAGGGTTGTAAAAAGGAGTATTCTGAAGCTCAAGAAATAAAAATTCTAGTTAATTTCTCTTTTATAGTAACATTGTCTGTTTGTTTCAAGGCCTATAATTTGTCTTAAAAGTTCAAAGTAGTCTAGTGAACATGCTCCTTCTGTAAACTTTATCCAGAGATTGCAGACTTCATTACTAAGTAAACATGGAGTCTATGCCATACTTTGGACAACCCTGCAGTGTTATATTTGGACTAAAGTAACTCTCATATGTATATAAAGCTTACTAAAGTGTCTGTCAGCCAAGCTCAAAGTAGAATGTTTTTCTTGTAGAAAACTGCAGAGGTGTTGCTAAAAAGTTAATTTCATAAACTTTGTTATTGGTTGGGATGCAGTTCACTGATGGTAGACAATTGGAAATACATAGACAGTAAATATGCAAAATTTTGCGTCCTGTTGCTCTCATTAAAAAAGGCTGGCATTTATTATAATTGGCATACAATCTGCAATCATGGTTTGTTTTGCCTGAACTTACAGAAGTGCTCTGGATGGTTAGATAGGGTTTTGTTCTTGAATTTTGAGCTGATTGTATACTAAAGAAATGGGGCTTCCCCCCACCCCGGCCTGATCTGAAATCAGTATCGTCAGTCCTGAACATCCTTTCTGTCTCAAATAAATTAATTAGTCTGTAACTGAAGTCAGTGTATGAAACAATAGATTTTGTTTGAACTACAAGAGTTTTTTAAGCTGAATTGAATTTTTAGAAGTGTAATTTTGGAAATTATTTCTTCACTAACTTCTTTCTTGCTGTAGTCCCCAATAATTTTATGGTATTCTGTAGGGGAAGGAAAGTAACAAGTAAGAAAATTGAGCAAGCTTTAGCTTTGGTTTTGTTTTCCTTGGAATTCGCCATCCATGGCTCATCTAGGGCAGGTGTTTAGTAGCCAAGCAATATTTGTCATTACCTGCCTGCCACTGGAAAACATAAAGCTTTGGACTTTTTTCTTACTTGTTGGTTTGGGGTTTTTTCCCTTTAGGACTTCAGTAATTTTGATTCCTCTTCTGCAAAGATGGGGGTGGCTTGGTCACCTGTGAATTAGACATGTCCCTCCCTCACCAGCTACATTCAGTAGGAAATGGGAAAAAGCATAGTGAGCAGAAGAAGGAGGCAAAAGAAAGGTGCATGCCTAAACAGATGTGGCCCCGGGGTAGACGTTGTTTTCCCACAGCAGGATCTTAACAGTGACAGCAGTAGGTGCCGAGATGTGCCTGGTGCTAAAAAGTGACAATACTTGTTGTGTAATTTCTTAAATTTATTTTAATGTTTTGTTCACACTTCTTACTTCTCTTGCACATCTGTCAAAAGGCCTTGTTTCTTGGACTGTGTTACAGGGTTTTTCAAGGTGATACCATCTAACCTTATTTCATTTGCATATTGTATCATGTACTAAAATTTCAGTTGAATTGGTTTTGAGTGTTAGTCTCACTGCCCTGCAGCTAGTTTGGGGTTTTTTAAACTTTTGCTAAATTTCAGTTAGTATAACTTCTTTTTCTTTCATTTTAGCTCCATGTGCTGTTAGGAACCTCCAGGACCTAGCTCGAATATACATCAGACGCACTCTTAGAAACTTCATAAACGAGGAGATGAAAGCCAAGGGTATTGCTCAGAAGGCTCCTCCGAAACGCAAACGCAGGAGATGTCGTAGACGCAGGATTAACACTTATGTGTTTGTTGGTAATCAGCTCATTCCTCAGCCTCTAGATAGCGAAGAAGATGAAAGAATGGAAGATGATAACAAAGAGGAGGAGGATAAAGATCACAGTGAGGCCTTGAAGCCAGAAGAGCCTCCTCGAAATCTGTTGAGAGAGAAAATTATGAGTCTACCATTACCTGAATCTTTAAAAGCATACTTGACCTATTACAGAGAAAAATAACTTGTTTTAAGTAGAAATAATGCCTACTGATAGTTCCTTTATTCTTGAAAATGTAGCATTTATTAAGAAGTAGGTGGACAAATTATTATTAGTCTTTCATCAAGACTGAAGTACAGCGATAAGTGGTAACTTGTCTCTATCTTGTCTTTGCTACAAGGAAGACTTGCATTCGACAGTAGAATCCCTTTTTAAAAATCTATTTTTCTTTAAATTTTGAAAATGCCATTTTAACTCTGATAGAAATATATATTCCATTATGCAGCACTAATCAATATTTTGCATGGTAAGTCTTTTTTGATCCCTAACAGATTTGTATTGATAAAAGGATGAGTGAAATTTTATATATGCTAAATAATTGGTTAAACATGTGCATCTGACTTGATGAGCAATTCGTCTGTACTTATTAGGGAAACATTTTAAACATGCAGACACTTATCCTCTAATGTCCAAATCAGACCCTTTTAAAGTTTATTTTACTATGGCTTTGTTGCAATCATTATTACTCTGTTGGTATAGATGTATTCCAACAACACAAGTGCAATAAATGTATACAGACACTGAATGAGCTGGCTTTAGTGAAATATGAAAATACAAGTTCTGAAATATCAGATGACCCTGTTACTTCTGCATTTATCTTTTGCCAAACGAGCTTGAGACAACAGCTTCTCTCAGAGCCTTAAAGAAACACCATATTGAATAAGAAGCAAAGCAATGCTTACTTCAGCTCTGCTTATACTTAACTCCATTTTACACTGTCAGTATTTCTAACTAGAGGCAATTCCTCATTTGTGGGAAGTATAAGACAGTACATTTTGTTTATTTCTAGAGCTCACAGCATTGAGTCAAAAAGTTTGGTAATGCAAGATTGTAATTTAGATTTCAGTCATCTATATTTACTGCTTTTAAGTAGAGGTAGAATTTCAACAAAGTTTAGTTTGTATTGCTTATTGGGATAGCTGTAATAGTAGAAGTTAGAATTTGTTCAGCAAATGCACTTTAGTAAGTGAATTTTATACTTAACATGCATCTCCGAGAAGGTAGACTTGTGCCAGCCTATATTTTGTTTCTGAGCATGGCTCTTAGCACAAAAATATTTATAAAATCATATGCATCTTTTGGAAACCTAAGAGTAGCAGTGCAACTGTGGAGACCCACAATAGTGCTGATTTAAATCCTTCAATGATTTTTCCTCTTCTAGTTGTGAAGTTACTTGCAGTTCTCATTTTTAACTTTGCTTTTACCATCTTAATTTCTTCATTCTGTTGTAACATAACCATGAGGGTAAACAGTTTATTAAGAGCTTGGCAGGATATCTACTAAAACCTGCAATCATAGGAAACGTATGCCTGTTAGACCCAATGAAAAACATTCATATTTAAATACCCCCATGAGACATTTTATAATACTGGTGACACTTCTTTCTGTGTAAAACAATGAACAAAATAATCATATATTTCTAAAGCAGTAAATGTTTCTGTTCCAAATATCTGAAACCAACCAGTATTCATATAGTCTAGCAGTCCCAATATTTACTTCAAAATACATTAGCATTTTGTTGCATCTGAGGAGAAAGATCAGACACAATCCCATGACACTGACTCTTTATGGTGCATTTCATGCTGTAGTCCCTGTTTTTAAGGTACATCATAGTAATGTTTAAATGGAACTTCATGAAGGCCTGTTGTACCAGCATGTGGAGTTACTTTCCGCAATATATTTACCATATAAGTAAACAAAAGTATTTGAAATAAATATTCAGACTTTATTTTAAAAGCAGGAAAACCTTATAAGAAATAGTTTTCCAAAATAATGATACTAATAAAGTAATTGTGATGCTTCAGCTATAAGAATTGAACATAATCTTGTTTTAAATGGGTTATTTTAGTTGGAGGTTAAATAATCTGAAGTTTGAGATGTTTGTCTCTTCTTTTCTTGGAATCTACATCCATAAACTCAAGAATGAGATTACTAAATATTACTTAAGTACTTCAAGGACTTTATACAGGATGCTTTTCGAGAATAAATTTCTGCGTTCTTTCACACCTGTATACTTGGAAAAATGGACAGTGGATGACTTGTCATGAATCTTCAGTATGTAAGTTTTTTTGGAGTCACTGAAAGAGAATGTTTCCTCTGTGTTTTATATGTGGATTTATTTTACACTCTTGAATTTATATTTACATAAATAAAAAGGTAGAAACGCAAAATTAATTAAAATTTAATTTTTGCCATCTCACTTGATGATGGGGACATTGTTGCAATAAAATGGTTTTTTGTGGTTTCTGCTTGCTTGAATTTCTGTGTTTCTGTGGAAGTATTTTCAGTTTTTTGGAAATTCAGGTACCAGTGTTTCATAATTAGGTCAGTAATCTCTTAATAAAGGCTATTCTTGAATTTCAGAAGTATATATTCTTGCTAAATTTTGAATTTTTGCAAAGGTTGAAAGATGAGATGTTATTCATGACACAGGAAAGCTATTTTGGTCCCACCACTACTTTTGAAGTACTCATGTGGAGATTTTCCTCTGGAGAGCCCAGAAGCTACACTTGAGCTATATACTAAAGAACATTTCTGTGGTTTGTTTTTTCTCTAAATATTGAGGGGGTTTTTGGTTTTTTTCATTCTCAACTGAGCAGCTTTCTGGGTCAAAATAAATAAGGAAAACTTGGAGGTAAGAGCCACAAGGGTGGTGAGCAACCAGTGAGTCACACTTCCTACTGAAACTCCTTGATGCAGCTTTTTTTTATTACCAGTTAGAGGAAAAATACAAGGTGGGTGGGTAGGCTGACAAGCAATGTTGTAATTGTGGCCACTGGAAGGGTGTGATGAATTGGAGCTTCCTGGGGGTTTATCTTCTTTGGTCTGGAGGAGGACCCAAGACCCGTGCAGTTTCCAGAAGACCTGGATTTTTAATCCCATGTCATTCAGGAAAAATTGAGCAGCTGCCTCCCTAAAACATGAAAAAAGCAGTTTTCATTGCAATGAACTTGAACAGCTGTGCTTGGCTGAGCATTCTGTTGCTTGTTCGGGTGCTGGCAACTTAAGTCTGTTTTTTTTTTAATCCAGTACTTTTTCCCTCTAAATTACTTTTTAAAATGCAGTTTTTCTTGTCAGTTTGAAAACAAATAGGGAATGTAATCAAATGTGCTATGTTCTGATTAAAGCTGTTTTAACTCATTAAATATTTATCCGTATGTCCTCAAGAGTGTCTCCTTCCATCATTCATGCAATTGAGTAAAACTGAAGGCTTTGTGTGATTTATTAATCAATTATAAAAGATAAAGGAGTGACGTTCTATGTTCTTTTCAGAGGTGTATGCTGAACTTCAGTTTAATGAGCTGCTACTTATTTTGACAACACTTGAATCATGTATGAGGTGTTTTCCATAAACTAATTCTGAGAAGGTCATTGGAGTGTAACTGGAACAGTAACGCTTTGAAGATGTGTGTTTCTTGAGATGTTTTGGTAAAAGAACTTCAGTAAAATCTGGATGACTGGCTTGATCAATGCCTGCCTTGCTTCTGTAGCTTCACAGTGTACATGTCAATGTGTTGAATTACTCCGTTTGAGTAAATCTTGCTTGTTTAGCCTCAAGACTTGCCCCATACTTATGGTCAGTACGGAAGCAAGAATCTAATGCTGGTTTATCCAGTGCTTTTCAGCATGATGGTAGCGTTTTCTTTCTAGAGTTTCCTAATCGTCATTCTTTGTATTCTGTGGTGCTTTAAAGAGAATTGTTAGGGGGTGAAGGGAACTTTCACATCCCTGTTAAAGTTCCATCCTCTTGTACTGTAAGCAAGGAACCTATGTAGTACCTTGCCAGGATATTTGGCAAAATACTTCTGTGCTGGAGAAAAGCAGAAGCACTGCCTTGTTTTCTGTTACTTTTTCTTCATGCATTCATGACCAGCCATGATTTTAGGATGAAGGGAGAACACAGAGCTACTGTATGTATCAGTACATGTTAAATGCTTGTTGGGGTTTTTTAATAAGTATTTCCATTTTGGTAGCCTTTTTGTCCTGGCTGAAAAGTAATTTATTAGGGTTTCTTACTGCTCTACTACTTACTTACTTGACAGCATTCCATAGATGATCTCCACAAATTGGAAAATGTTCCTTGCAGGCAAATAGACATGAAGAGTTAAATTGCAGTTTTTTAAAACATTAATACAATTGTAACACATACACTTCATTTCTAATCCTCCTCTTGAAGTTAGGCTCAATCTCCCATTGTTTCCCTTGAGCTTTAAATGCACAGCTTGCAACTGCTAGAGAGGGTAATACAAAGTTCTGTACATCTGCCATCTTTTGTGGGCAGAATATTTTGTTCATGTTAATACTTCCTTCTTCCCTTGCTTGCATCACCTTGGGAGTCATTTGTATGTTGGATAATGTGCTTTTTGCATCTTCCTTCATTGTTCTGCGGCTCCAGTTCATATTCAAGTTACCTGTATATGATTATCTGCATATGTTAGATAGTATATTTTGTTATCTCTAAGACCAGTTTTGTCAAGTTTTGGGTCTGCATATTTTTAAAACTACTATTTTAGAGCTGTGTGTAGCTCTGGAATCTCCAGTACTAAGGGCGGTCCACATCTTTAAACCCTTGTTGCTTCCTGTGTCCCCACTTTTCTGCTCTCAGACCAAGGCTTCATTTTCTGCGCTACAATGTTGTATGAGAATGATAAATAGCTTGTTCTTACAATAATAGTGACATGTTACTCTTACCTATATAAAACTCAGCTTACACCACACAAATGTACATGAGTGATACCTATAGACAACAGGTCAACCAATAAGGCTGAAGTGTCCTGCCATATGTGACAGACCTACGCAAGCTTTCATATCTCTCTTTTGACTCAGTGATCAAAAAGCTTTTTTTTTTCAGGGTTAGAGCGGGAGCAGGGATAAAGAAGGAGAGATGGATAATTTCTATGTGGGAAGTTGCTCATAGATAAACAGTAGTGACAGATCAATTTATATAATAAAATTAGCTGCAAGCTTTCATTACTCTTTTAAAAATCTTTCATTTCTGCCATTTACTAGGTGTGTACAATCTATAGGTTGGCTTGAAAGGAGATTTTGCTCTGTGTTTTAATGACGTTTTAAAGAGCTTGTTTAAATCTTTCTAACCTTATTGTTTGTCTTGGCCTTTAGTTTTTCTCTTTACTAAATGGCCCAGTGCGATTTTGTGCTGTAGTCAGCAAAAGCAGCCCTCCAAAGCACTACTTTTGTACTGTTTGCTCCACAACTAACAAATTCTCCTAAGGTTGACTTTCAGTAATCTGTTAACAGTTATGCCCTTTTCAGATCAACAGCCTACAAAACTAAGTTTGTTATTTGTGGCACTTTGCTTGGTTTAGTTTTTTTTTCCCCCCCCCTCGAAATCTGACGTGTTTATTTTGTACACAATCAAAAGTAGTACATCCTTAAAAATGGTTTTATACCTTGCTGAAGAGTTTTATCTAAGACATTGTGTTGTAATCAACGACACCAGAAGAGGGCAGCATTGCCTTTCGGAAAGAAAGGTTGGGTGCTGGCAACTCTCAGGAAAGACAAAATATCTACATTGATGTTTTTATAGTGAAATATTTCTTTGAGTAACTTGCTTAGATACAAATACGTATTTGTAAAATGTAGAGTCAGTCTCAGAAGAGTATTTATGATTTTTCCAAATAATTTTCTGAAATTTCTCTTTTAGGTGTATAGTAGAAGAGATTTTTCTCCTGGGTTGTGCTTTAATGCAATCCAAGACCTTTCCAGAATTGATGGTGTGGATAAAGCCTTTCATTCATAACCATTCAAGCTACCACACTGTAAAAGGGTCAGTAAGGGTTTGACTAGCTGTATAATTGGGCATTAGATGTCTTCAGCTGCCATAGTTGTTTTGGACTTCATCCTAATGCTTTCTTGAGATCTTGTGTTGAGAACTGGACATTTGGGCACATGAGGAAAGCATGGCTGTGCAAAACACTGCCATGGCTGATACACCCCACTCCTGTGCATGACTTAGAGACGTGTTGCATTAGCTGCTATTCGTGCTGCTCATTTCCTGCTTGGAGCAGAGGCATAGGCTGGAAGGGAGGTCAGAGTTATGAAACAAATATACATTAAGTGTTCTGGAGCCTGTGGCACTATAGCCTGGCCCCTGCAAGACATTTCTCTGAGAAAGAGGTGTGACCTGAGGGAAAGGGTCTCAGAGCTGTGCTCACTGCTCTGCTGCCCAGGGCCCCAAAAATACTTCTGTCCATTCCAGAGACTCAAGTTATGTCACAAACAGATCCCAGCCCTACCTTCAGTATTTGCAGCAACAACCAACCTCACTATCCAGCAAACTGGCAGCTTTTCAGTCCTGAGAGTTTATAGTCTGGCAGTTGCTGATTTCCTTTCTGAAAATTGGGCAAAATATGAAATGGTGGCCAAAAAAGCAAGTGTCATATTTAAGGCAGAAACCAGATCTATCATGCTGTTTCCACAGCTTGATCTCAGCTTTGCCAGTGATGCCAGTGCCGAGATGAGTTTTGGCAACAACCTTGCTCAGATGCAGTTTCAACTTTTCTTGAAAAAAACAATAAAGCCAGCACATTTCTCAACAATTGTAATAGCAGAGGAAGGACATGAATACTGAATGTTCAAAGGCCAGAGTGGGAATTTGCATGGGCACAAATGTTGTCAGGCTTGTTAGCCCAAATAGCACGAAGTGCCACTAACTAACATGTGAGATGTGGGAAATGGGTAACGAGGTATCTCCTTATGAAAACCTCTCATGCTTCATTCTGCAGCTCCTCTTTTCTGCTGCCCAAAGTAGGGATTGTGTGAATATGTTGTATAAAGGCATTACAGGATCATTTTGAGTACCTGCACTAAGTGATTTCTCCACATCGAGGAACCAGGATTTTCTGTTTTGTTTAATTCTTACTAAATCTTTTTAATTAGGACATGCAACTCCATGACCTTACCTCACTTCAAGAAATTCGGTTTAAAAACTAAGCAGACTATTTTCCCTTTGAACACAAAAATATATCTAACTTTTAATTTTTTTTCTTTTTTTGTGAAGAAGGGGAGTGATAGTGATGTGATACTAACTTGAGGTTTAGAAATAAATAAATCACATAGGCAAAGGTCCACAATGGTGTTCAAGTGTCCAGTTGCTTCTTGAGGCACCTCAAGTAAAAGATTCTATGTCCATAGCTTCTTAACTGCTACCTCCAATTCCCACCTGCCTGCTTTGGGGTTTAATGTAACTTAATTGTCTTCCATGTCCCAACAAGGGATCATGGAGCAGCTGTTCCCCAGTTCAGTTTGTCCTGAAAGCTCAAAATACTCCTGCTGAATTAGGCCTTGGAGAAGGTGAATGAAGCTATTGCAAACAGCAGAGGATACTGGTGCAAGTAGGCTCACAAAACCAGGAAGACAAAGGTATTCAATGAAAGTTCCCTTCTGACAGGTAAGAAATCTAAATTCCATGTTGGGAGAATTTATGGAAATAAATGACAACCATCTTTTCCTCTCTTAGGTTTCAATACTCATGGCTGGTTTTATTAGTTCTGTGCCCTCGTGCTGACTGTTCTGAATCCCATGCTGTCCCCACAGGTTATCTCAGATGTGTGGTGGACAGGTAGCAGACATCAGGTCTCAGTTCATCTATTTAACCCTTCCGGAGAAAAGAAGCCCCATTATGGTCTTGGCACCACAGAGCAAAGCTTACATTTGCTTGCATGTGCTCTTGGTTAGGTTCAAATCTTATCTTTTTTATTCACTCTTTCTGGAGATTATAGTGTTTGTAAGTCAATTGCCTTTAACGATGTAGCCTTGCTTTGCTGCTAAGCTGCTTGGAGATTTCAGGATCAATATTAAAAAGGAGAGATTGAAAAAGCTATTGAAAGTGTTTAGTCACAAACAGAACAGAAAAAACACCAACTATGCTGCTTTGACAATTTTTAAAGCTCTGTGTCAATGCAATTTCCTAATTAGAACTTGGGGATATCGCTAAGAGCAGATGATAAAATCTTTAATGAAAATAGCTGAACAGTAAGCTTCTCACTGTCTTATTCTCTGACATCCTAGAAGTAAATACTTTAGAAAATTTCCCTCAGAGTAGAATAGACAGAATAGGAATTTCTGACTTGGATTTTACCTATAGCATCAGTGATGCTAGCATAAAAAGCAGCAGACTGCTTAGGAGTACCTGAAAAAGTCCTGATTCCATTCAAGTCAATAAGGACTCTGCTGTTGCCTCCTGACTACAAACAGGTAAAAGGTAGCAGATACGCTACTGAGGGGAAGGAGCAGCTGACTGCAGAGACTGAGGGGAAGGAAGGGCTGTGGACACCCCAAAAAGGGATTGGGATGAACTCGGTCACTAAGTGCTGATTTTGCCACCAAAGTTCCTGCTTTTTATGGGGTCTGGCTAGCCCTTCCCCAGCCAGGGCTCGCAGTGACCACACCATCTCACACCAGTACAGCACATTTCCCTCAGAGGAGAAAAGGAAATTTTAGAAAACTGTTCCTGTAGTAATTCAACTACCGAGAAAAGAAAGTGCTGACATTTGCAGGTTTTTCATGAGAAAGGAGCAATACAAGCCTCTATCAGGTGAATGCTCAGCCCCTCCAGTCTCAATGAAGATAAATTGTCAGACACAATGAAATACCCTGTTGCTAAAACTGTAATATTTCAGGCTCATGTTCCAGTCCCAGCTTCAGCATTTCCTTTTAGCTAAACACTCTCCCTAGCCTTTGCAGTTCCCCTGTCCCTTGGCCTCAATTTGGGGGCCTTACAGAGGGAGAGGGCCTGCTTATTGCATATGCCACGCATACCCAAAATGTGCTGTTAAAAGAGCTGACTGGAGGTGGCGAAAGTGCTGCAGTGGAATAGTTTTTCGGTATGGGGCACAAAAGGAGTCTGTGAATAAATATAGATGCTCTACACTGTGCTAGAAGGGAACAATATTAATTTCCTCTGAAGATGCCAGTCTATTTCCATGAAAATGCAAAGCTGAAAACAAAGAGCTCATCTCCAAAATGTTCTTCAAGCTTTTGAATGCTGCCTGGCAATAGGAACCATTTATCATCTGTAGCAAGATGTCCGAAAGTTAGGGAGTACGGTGCAATGCTTATGCTAAAACTGTGAGATCTAAGTTGTTTAGTGGATCTAACCCCAAATTCTGAATTCTGCCAGCAGATTTGAGGAAACAGCCTATCTTAGTAAGAGGGATGCAAGAAATCTGAGGGGAACTGAAGATTCCTTCCATGGTCTGCAGGTTACCATACATGTTATTAGCCCATGCCTCAGCTTACCCATTGGGAAAACATGCTTTGTGTCACTTAGCCCCTTTGGCAAATGCTTTTACAAGGAGAATTTCTTCTCTATAAGCAGCATTTTGTTATTTGAATGAGACTTTACCCAGCTGGCCCTAAATCCTCATGCAGGACAAGCCAAGTCAGTGATCTGCTTTCCTCCTGTTTTCTTGTTGGGAAGGAAAAGAGAAAGGCAGCAGTGAAAGACTGACCAAGAGCAAAAGAGAGGAGGGTTACCTGCCCATTCTACTGTCATAGTTTGACCCTGGCCAAATGCCAGGCACTTACCACATCTGCTCTCTCCACTCTCCCCTGCCGCGGCTGTGCAGAAGAGAGGGAAACAAAAGTTAACACACACGCACAGAGGGCTCATGAGCTGAGATAAGAAACTAGAGAGGATGCACTAAGAAATGGAAAAACTGGTTGAAAACTTAGTTGCAAAGTGATTTATCAACCTAACAGAGTTAGAGGAAAATAATGAGAAATAAAAATAACCTTTAAAGACACTGTTTCTCCTCTCAACCCCTCCCTCCTTCCCACCAACAGCATGGGGGCAGGGGAGAAGGGAGAAGTATGGGGTTTTTTTTTGGTCAGTCCATCATTGAAATTTCTTCCACTGCTCAGGGAGAGGAGTTCTCTACTTAGCCACAGGGTCCCTCCCGTGGGAGACAGTCCTCTGTGAGCTTCTTTGGTGTGGGTCCAATCTCACAAGGAGTAGCCCGCCCGAAGCTGCTGCAACATGAGTCCTTGTCCACGGGGTACAGACCTCCAAGCCAAGGCCAGGCTGTTTCCATCCTGGGAGCAAGGCCTTTCTCTCCACTGGGACTCCCACTGGATCACAGCTTCCTGCAGGCATCCACCTGCTCCTCTGGCGTGGGCACCTCCCCACAGGCTGTGGGGGGTTCTCTGCATCCCCCTGGACTCCATGGGCTGCAGGGGGACCACCTGCTCCCCCATGGTCTTCACCACAGCCGGCAGAGGAAATTCAGCTCTGGTGCCTGGAGCACTTCCTCCCCCACCTTCTCCACTGACCTTGGTGTCTCCATGTTGTTTTCCCCTCACATATTGTCACCTCCTCCTCCTCCTCTGGCTAAAAAGAAGTGCGTGTTCACATTGTTTTGATTTCTTCTTAAATATGTTTTCACAGAGCTGTAACTAACATCTCTAATTGGCCCAGGCTTGGCCAGCAGCATGTCCATTATCCTCAGAGCCATCAGAGATTGGCTCTGCTGGACATGGTGAAATTTTTCCAGAACCTTCGCACAGAACACACAGGAGCCATCTCTGTGCCCCTCCCCACCCGCTAGCAAAAACTGGGCTAAGCAAAACCAACTCATGAATACAGTGGTGCGTTTTCTCCCAACCCTTCAACCACTACTTCAGGCCTACCACAACACCTTTTGAAGGGTTTAAATTTCCCCTAGATGCTAAAGATAACTTGCTGATTTTCTGGCCTAAGCAAAACCAACACATCTACAGAGAATGTGATGTAGCTTTTATGTTCTGAATCTAGACAGCATCTTGCTTATCACAAGCTGAGATTTATACTATCTCTGAGGAATTTTGGAAGTGGACCATGCTTGGCAGATTTCCTCTTACAAGACAGCAATATTGGTATCAGTAATACTTGCCCTGTTTTCCTGTAGCCATGTGCACAGCTGAGCTGTCCAGCCTGGCTTTCATTATTTTTCAGGGGACAAGAAGCTCTTCCTCTGCTTTCTCCTTCCTTTAAAAAGTCAGAGAAGAGCCTTGAAATACTTGAATTTCTGGAAATATCAGAGGTGAAAGTGCAGCAGCTCCAAAGATCCTAGCGCTGGCAAGACTTCTGAGCAGAATAAAAAGCAGCAGCAAGAGGACAAAAAATCATCTGCTTAACTGAGGAGTGCTTGTTTCCTGCACCATGTGGCTGCAATAGGTGCCCTCGATGAATAAAAAAGCTTCTGGATACTGTGCTAATATGAATAGTAGGTAATGACTTCATGTCCGAGGAAGCTGAAGCTTAGTGGATGGCAGGCTTTAGGCCACACAGCGCAGCTGCTGGTGGAGGAGGCTGATGTGCATTTGAAGATTTGGGATTTGCTGGCTCTCCTTGCCAGGATACCTTTTTCTCTGCTCACAAGATAAGCCTCCCACACTGTAGTTTTCAGAGCAAACTTCACTGCACAGCCAGTAATGGCAGATGGTTTTCAGCTTGATTACTTCTACTGTCATTTAGTTAAGGTTCCCACATGTAATTTTTGCTCTCCTTATGTTTGTACATTAGAAGGGGATGCTTGGAAATGCTTGTTTTGTGGGAGTGTAATATGAACAAGGAACACTGGATAATGATTACAGCAGCATGGGATTATCAAATTACTGTTATTTCAGACTGTGTGTTTGTAAGTAATTAGACATTTGAGCCTGCCACCTCCTTGTGAACTGTTTAAAATCAAAATTACTTTGATCGTAACTGATTAAAACTATTGTGGCCAAACATGCCCTATTTTCCTGACCAATTCTGTGTACAAGGATGGCATGATCCGAGTCAGGTGTTTGCCTTCAGGAAAGAGTTAGAGAATATCTGAGAACTTTGTAATCATTGTTCTTGTCTTTATAGCCTTGATAGGGATTTGTCTGATGTTTTTTTGGAGCCTAGGAAGCAAGCAGTAGTTAATTAGAAGGGTGAGCAATGGAGGGCAGGAAATTACAGGGGAACTTTGGGTTGTATTTGATCACAATTGAATTAATCTTCTCAAATACAGTATATTACCTGAACCTGTTAAGCAGTAAGTTTTATAACGACAACACTGTGTGAAGGTCCTTCAAATTCTCTTTCCTGAAGTTCAGATCAATGAAAATTTCACCCTCTCACACCCACTTACTTCTCCTGAAAAAGAGCAATTTATAATCACAGCATCTATCTACAGCTGAGTGCTGGAGGCCTTAGTTAAAAAGTTAAGTAATCTGTGAATTTCAAGCTCATTCACAGTCCATGCAGCAGTTGACAGATTTGAGTCAGACCCCGTCCATCACTCCTGCATGAAGGAGCCTCTTCTATGGAAATTTCCTGTGGAAATCCTGACTGTGTCCTGAGCAGTGCCATTTGCCCTGTCAGAGCCAGTGCCTTGGTGAGATGTTATCCACAGCTGAAAGAGATGTGAAAATGTGGGGGTGGAATAGCACTGGGAAGACAATGCATATGATGCAGTGTGGAAGAGAATGGGGGAAAAGGCTGTTGAGAAAATCACTGAAATGTTGTTTTCTCAGTGGATGCCTAGGAGAATTTTTTTGGTCAAGAGTTGTCATTTGGGAGGACAGCAGCCCCCTCCAGGCTGCTGCACATGAAGAATCTTCCACCTACCATAATGATCATCACTGTTGCATACCTTGCACAAGAAGGAACATGGTTTTATCTTGGCAATTCTCTAAATTGTTGGTACTGTACAATTAATCAGCGCTTTGCACAGTATTAATATGGGATCTTAAAAGATAATTAAGACTGTGTTCTCCATAGAAGGTGGAATACATATAGAAAATGGAAATCTCTGTGTGCAGAGATATTTATTTTAAAGTATTTAAATTAATTTAATAGTAACAAAGGTTTGCAATGTACTATAACAAATGCACTGATCTCCCACAGTGTGCCATTTTTTAGGCCTGTGACCTGAAAAAAAGATACAAGTGATAAAACTTCGGCTCTGAAACAGATCTACTTACCATAAATAAAAAAAGAAAAATCACCCAGCCCTGCAAGCGTACCCACAAGTACATTAGGTAAGGGTTTGTATGCATGTAATTTCCCCTGTTTACTTTATTTATTAATTTAAGTGTAACCTTATTCTGTCAGAATATACAAAACTGGGGCTGTTTAAGCATAAGCCAAATAAACTAAATGCAAAACTACATCTGCTTGAAATTTTATCCTTTATCTTCAGTAGTAACTTGGTTACACATACACATTGCATGCAGTAAAGTCCCTCAAAGAGCATGAACTCCTATAATAACCTAAAAGATGCCTAAATCCTCTGCTTTTTGCAATGGATTAGAACACTGGAAGATCTCAAAAATCTTGGTAATAAACACAGGGTTTTTAGATGTAAACTAGCTGCTTGCTAATAGAGAGTCTAACATTTTCTGAACTGTTTCAGCTGAGCGCTCTGCATTGTTACAATATGTTGTGAAATTCTCTGGTGAATTGTATGGAAATCTGTATAAGAGGTAAAAAACAACTAAAGAAAAAGTAAAAAAAGTACAGTACTTCGTTGTCATTTGTATGCAAGCAGTGCTTTTTCAGGCATAAATTTTAAATACCTATTTAAAAGTTGTGGATTTTTTTCTATTTTAGGATTCCTTTCATATATTGTAGGATGTATTTCTCTCACTTGGATTGTGTCACATATTGATGCCAAATATTTATGGCACACTTTGCTTGGTGTAGAAATGAAGAATTTACCTACTCTTGTGAAGCAACGATACAAATTGTAAAACGGGTAAGGATGGTCAAAAAGATACTTTCCATCTTGAAGAAATAATGTCTTTTTTGTCAAGGACAAAATAGGATTTTGCTTGAGATTTGACACTTTTCAGTCCAGCTAGAAGTTAATTTTTCCTTAGCAGAAATGGGCATGAAATAATACTTTGTTTTTCACATTTCAGATGATATGCCTGAAGTTGTGATCATCTTTGTGTATGGGTTCTTTCTTTTATTGTGTGTTGTTACTCTTTGAGCTGGAAATCCTTTCATTGTGGACTTTGTTTTGGTTTGTGGTTTTTTTTTTTTTGTGGTTTTTTTGTTTTGTTTTTTTGTTTTTGTTTTTGTTGTTGTTGTTTTGTTTTGTTTTGTTTTAAATGTGTGTGTGAGTATAAGATGAAAGCACTCAATTGTAGGAGTATTGTGCCTTGGATCCAATTTGATCCCTGGTTTCCTGCATAGAGCCTGCATTCTCCATCCATCCCTCTTTACCTGATGTCTTGTCAAACGTGCCACTCTCTGATAGCCATTCAAGAATATCTCGGGTATTTTTTAGTGTATTAATTATGTCTAATTACAAATCTTCTCGCAGCTGAGCAATATCTTGTCACAAGCTTACCTGAACTGACTTTAGAAACAAAGGAAGTGTGGATGGTATCTATCCAGCCTGAAGGTTTTTGCTTTGCAGTTTATAGTTTATTATGAACATTCCTGACATCTTACTTCTCTAAAATTGAAAGGAAGAAGCAAAGGAAGAAGCAATGAGAATTTTACAGCAGGGGGGCCAGATGCTCAGGTTTGAAGTCCATCAGAAAGACCAAGTGATGTTTGGACTCCAATTGTTTTTTCAATGGAGCACGCTAACAAAAGGGGCATGCTCTTGTTCTTTTAATGCCTATTTAGTTTCATGGTATCATGTGGCTGCACAAATTTGCTTTGGTACTGCTGGTGTCCTGCATTGTGGGACAGTTTGTCCTTGTATCTCAGGAGAGACATATCTCAGGAGATGTGGGATGCTATGGCAATGCATGCAGGAACCAGTCATGTTTATGCTTAAAACTTCTGTATGTACCTGTTCGCATCTCGTTCTGCAGTTCTTAGCAGTGAGATTTGGCAGAAAAGTTTTCTCTCCCCTCCAACATCCTATGCCAATTCTAAAGTATTCTGAAAGTATTTGTGATTTCAGGTTTTAACTTGGCAATTTCTTTTTAGAGAATCGGTAGAGCATTGGGTTCAACATTCTCCTGAAATTTTTAAAAATTTCTTTTTCTGGGGGTTTTGTTTGTTTGTTTGGCCTGGGTTTTTTTGGTTTTTCTTTGTTGTTTCTTGGTTTTGTTTGTTCGTTTGTAAGGAATATTTTATTCTTTAGTGGAAGGATAACTAATCTTCAGAATGTTTCTAAATAAACAAGATCTAAGAGGCTCCTGCTCTCATCTTTCCCAGTCCATACCTGAAGAATATTGTGGTGCATGCAAGATTTTAATCTACTGTTTCAATTTCTGTTCATGAAAATCTAGTCATGCAGGAAACCATTAGAGGATATTGAGCTACTAGTAATAATGAACCCACTCATACCAGTCAAATTTAAAGTGCATAACATGAATACCTGTGAGAAAACTTGAAGTATACTTCCTGCAAGTGAAGAGTCTCTGTGTTCCCTTTCAGGTATTGTGTGCTCCTGAGCCTGTGTTAGATTTCCCCAAAAGCATCCACCAATTATAAATCAAAGCATCAAGGAAAAATAGAGATCTTTTGCCAGAACAATTTTCAGAAAAAAATTCCCTACTCTCCACTTTGCCCTATTTGGAGAAGTTTCTTGTAAATGCTTCCACGTTTCTTAGAAATCTATTTTTCACTCCACTTTTCCTGGGCTGACAACTTGTTTTCCTAAAAGAAAAAGCTGAAGGAATAATCTTTTACTTCATCAGGGAGAGCTGGCTGCTTATCGCTGCTTTTGAAGAGCCCTGTGGAACAGTCATCTGGTTTGCTGCAGTTGTAGCACTAATGAACTGCAGCTGATGCCTGGGATGTGCAGCCTGTCGTTCATGAACAGCACAGAAAATACTTCCAACACACTCAGCAATGTCACTTTGAAAAGCATTTAATGACACATTTCCTTTTGCAATATATAAGCCAAAAAAGTTTCATGTAAATATGCTGGGAGAGATGGATAGAAGAGGAATCTCAGGACTTTGCAAGAGAATCCTGTCAATGGAAAAAGAAAAATATTTTAGCAAAACTTTCCAATTTAACTATGCTTGTAGGGCAATATATTGCATTTTTACACTCCATTTCTTTTATATGTACTAAACTGAGAACAGATTTTATTGTATAGAATAGGGAGAAGCATAGTTAATTTTAGTTTTTACACAATTCACTGGAAATTATTTAAAGAATGTTATTTCAGAGCATCATTTGAAAATTGTCAGTTATACTGATAGCTGGTAATGATCTATAAAATTATAAACTTCTCAGTTTCTGGGTACCAATGTTATGTTGTTATGAGCTAACTGTTTACTAAGTTCCTCTTCATCAGGGCTTTTCTTTATGCTTAGTTTGTTACTGGGTAGCAGTGAAACTACAGTTTCAACTAGCAGTAGGTTCATGGAATATATAAATGAAGTAAATGTTCTTGGAATGATTTTGGGCTGGCTGCTCTTTGGAATAAGAACAGTGAAAAAACTTTTTGTCCAGCTGTTATCCAGTTTCTAAAAGTTGGCAGATGGGTTATCACACAGGTCTTTTATTAGAATTTTTTTCTTTTTCATAATACTGGCCCAGGTGTAGACAAATCCTATACCCATTGTATGGTCAGTGTGATCCTACAGGTCTTCCCATTTCATGTTTCTGAGCCACCTTCAGGCCTTAGCTGATGACTGGGTAATCATCATCAACTACAGCCAACAGCGAATAACTATGTGCAAACCTCTTCATCTGCAAAACTAAGATGAAGTGACTGAGTTTGGAGTTTTTCATGGACATCCATTTAATGGAAGGCACAACGGAGGGCTCTGGTGCTGTCTTGGTGGCTACAGACATGTTGGGGGGCTTGGCGTCCATGGTGCTGCAGATGGGCTCTGCAGTGGTGAAAGGCACAGGTCCTGATGGGAACATGCCCCACGGGGTTCCCAACAGGCTCATGAGCCATGCTTCCTCTGATGCTCAACAGAAGACTAAAGTTATTTTGAGAACTATCCCATCACAAAGGGATAGAGTTGGATAGTAGTTGTGAAGGATGTTATTCTTGAAGGTTTTCTAATATAATACAGGCTTTATCAATGTTTTGCATTTAAAGGCAAAATTTCTGAGCATCTGCAACATGTATCAGTAGAGTTTTTAAGTTATAAGAAGCAGAGTCAATTGGGAAAAAAAAAAGAAAGGACTATAAAACTGTGGGAAGAGTGTGCTTTCAAATTTCTAATTGGTTCACTAGCTTGTAAAATATTTCCAGCTTTTTTTTCTTTTATTGAATAATAATAATGAAAAAAAAAAAAGTAGAAATTTTCCTAGGTTCTCATCTTTCATTTAATAGGGGATGATCAAAACAGTGTAAGTACAGATCTCATGAATATATGCTGCTGTAATGGTGTCAATGCCTGATAATTTATTCTAGCTTTGAGTAACAGTGCAGCTTACAGCCTGAGGTAATAACTAGCATATTCAGAGATCACAGGATGGTTTAGGTAGGGTTTGTGGCATTTGCCTCCAATTTTTTTTTTTTTGGTAGAAAATATGACAATTTTTAAGGCAGCTTCTCCTGATAGGCTGGAATTTGTAATGACTGTCATGCTTACTATTTTATATTTGTTCATATTTACAAATTTTTGTATTTTTCCAGACTTGCTTAACCCATATGGGTAGCTCAGTCTGGAAGGAAATTATTGGTTCTGAGTGAAGTTCATATGGCGAAAAGTGGAAGGTAGAGAAAAACCAAAGATGGAAAGGCAGAGGACACTGCTGAAAAGGGTGCAGTCCCAAGGCCTCCCATATTGATGCTGGTCTGTGCAAAGTGGCCTTGTATTTCAGAGCTTTTCTTTTTTTAAATACATGGCCTTATTTCATTGGAAATGGCGAATCTTTTCGTACTGACTGTGCCTCCATTGATTTTTGACAAGGCCAAATACATCATGCCTTTGTTGTTCTTCCTTTTTATTTACTCCTGGTTTTAATGACCGTTTAGAGTCCAATTCAGGTTTTGGGACAGTAAATATCATGTCATACTCCTAAATCTACATACCAAAGGGCAAATGACTGCTTTGCACACACACAACACAGAGGGCCACATCTCTCCATCTGCAGCTGAAGTTAACTTTATCAGTCTTCACAGGTTCACCTGAAAACAAACTCCACCATCAGCTTTGTAGGAGAGAAGTGTGGAAACAAAATAAGATAGACACTGAAGTTTTCTGTGGAGAATTTTACCTGAAGACCTCTTGGACTGAAGCCTGTGTTTTCAGTAGTCATGAGTGTAGACTGTAATCTGTGTGTTTGGACTAACAATGGGAAATACCTAATGATAGCTGTGTATAAAAGCTGAAGGTTTGATTTTACTGAAAGTTCTTTCACAGAAAAATTGTGTCTTAATACTAAAAGAATTTGTTTTACTAAGTTTCAGAAAGAAATATTTGGATATACAAAAAAGTAAAGAAGAAAATGTATCAGTCACCTGGGCTTGAAGAGTTAAAAAGCCAAAGGCTGTGGTTCTGCATGAAAGTAGCACTGCTGCAATGTTTGCCTTCATTGTTAATAGCAGTCCAAAAGGGAGAAGGTGCGTTACTGGACTGAATGGATGAATATGGACAGGGAACTAAAAAGCAGATTTGTAAGATTTCAGCATGAACAGCTGTCTTGAATTATTTATGAACACCTTGTGTATAACACAACCCTAGCAACAAATACCTCTCTTATATGTTTGGCAAGAGAGATATTTCAGAGCTATGACAGAAAATTTGGCTTCTGTGATACAAGAAATTTTTCCATTTCACTTCAATTTTCTTAACAAAACGTTCTAATTTAGTGAAGGATTGTTTTTCCTTTCAAGTTGTTTTTTTCTTTTAAAGAAGTCGTAGAACATATTAGCTAGTCTGATAAATAAGTTTTCTTGCATAAGTCTATGAAGGAGATACAGTCTCCAAAGGTGTTTAAAAATATTGCCTCTTATTAGTATCCCAAAAGGAAAAAAGTAAAGAAAAAAAACCCACTAGTAAGACACAAATCTCTTCTGTTTTTTTCAAATGGAAACTGTCAGAGGCTAGTAGAAGTCATACTGGATCCCAAATAGAAATTTATATGATAGCTTTTATCTCTTCTACATAAACATAGCCCCATTTGTAAACATTGGTAAAAATAAAATATTCCTGAGGAGCTCTTAGGACTTTTTAAATTTACTCTGTTGAGGGAAGCCATGATTAACATGTCTCATACTACTGAAATGTCAGGTCCAGAAGAGAAAAATGTCGTGTGTGCCACTGCAGCAAGCAATGTCTCCAGTGCCCTCCCAGCAGAGGATCAGGTCCCTCACAGACAGCACCTGATTGATTGTGCCATGGCAGATGGAACTGAACAAAGTGGACATTTCTAAACCTCACCTGCTGATGGGCCAGCAAAGCCCCTTTTTGACTCTTTGCCCTAAATGCCAGTCAAGGAATTGGGGTGGCTGAGGTGTAGCTGGTCACCTATGGCACAAACCACATCTGCCAAGTTTTTGGAGAACATAAAATCTCAGGTCACTGGAGTAAGAGTCATCAGAGAAACTGCCAGAACCTGAATAACTCACAGCAAAACACTTTATGGCAATGAGAAGCACCATCAGGAAGTAAGTGTTCCACTTGCTGGTTCGTACATGGTATTTGGATGCTAGCTCCTGGTACCAGCATAATTCCTATGGAAGTACATCTGTCCAACTTTTCTTGGAGGGGTAATTACTTGGAGGCAGCTTGATATCAAAATAAATAGAAAGAATAATTGGATTATTTCAGCAAAATTTGCTCTGCATGTAGTCACTGATATGGAAACAGACTCCATTATTATTTCCTATTTGAAATTATCTGACTGATTAGAAACTGAATTGCAATTCAAACTGCAAAAGAGCAAGCTATGTTGCATTTATCCAATATAAATACAATTTTCAGTTCTTTCCAGACATACTTTAATCTACTTCATGACATGCACTTCGTGCAATTTGAATTGTTTCTGCTTTCTTAGGAGTATTTCTGCTACTTTTACAAAGGCCGTTAATGATAATTCTTCCTTGTTATTCATGAAATTCAACATCACACAGAAAAGCACAGCTTATCTCCTGACTTACTTAGATTGGCTCATTAAGTTTGTGGTCTCAAGTAGGATTAGCAGCATTAGTCCATATGGTAGTTCCTTGCAATGTTGCAGAGACCTAAAAATGCATTTTATGCAGATTACCTGACTGATAAGAATTTGGTTTTTCAAATTCTTTTGCTTTTTGTTCATTAGGGCGCTAAATGGGAAATTTAGATCAGTATCCATACACAACCCGTTTCCACACAGCAATTAAACAGTTGTTCATCTTGTTCTTTTTCTGTTTCTGCTTTGCTGTTACTGTCAGTGTGAGAAATCCAGTCATTTTTTACACCACTGAAAAGGCTTACACTTATATAACCTTCCAGTTCTCTTAAGCAATCAAATGTTAGGCAAAGAAAATAGAAATAATAGTCTATAAACAATACCTAAATACAATAAATAAATCTTCTATCAGGGTATTACTATATGAGAATATGATACCATAGCCTCTATTCATATATTTTGAAGGTCATAATGAAGTGACTAAATTGGTTTATACATTTAAAAGAAGCTTCCAAGTATAGACTAAAAATGGGAATTAGCTACATTTTAAAATATTGTGTTGCTGATCACATTGCACATAAAGGAAGATGAATTTGGAGCTTTTCCTTCATTGTTGCTGATTCTCACTGGTTGTATTTAAAATGGTGGCTTAAACAGCATGCATTGGGTAGCAGGAAGAAACAAAAGGAAGAAACAAACTGAATGAAAGAATAAGATGTTCAACAGCAGTAAAAATATTTCCAGGCTTATTTAATTATTTTCTGTTTATTTAACTGGGAAAGAGAGACTTTAATAAACTGAATAAGAATTAAAAGCAACAAGAACAAAAATACCCCAGTCAATGATATTCCCTTAACCAACCCCCCCCCCCCCCAAGCCTCAAAGTACAAAAAAGTAAGATCTATAAAGAATTTTGGAAGGTGCTAGAAAGTAGACAATTTTGAAAGTGAGCTGAAGTTGTTGAGAGATAATTTTATGGTACTGGAAGAAAACAACATATATAGAAGTGCAGCAAATCTGTTGTGGTAGACTTCTGTAACACACAGAGTTAAGGTTTGACAAAGGAGGTGACATTTTTATGAAAACAAAAGTTAGGCTAAACTGAAGCATTTTTGTACTGGGGACATGATAGTGAATAGGAAGTACTATAGTCCAGATGCAGAAAGGCATGAGGTGATTATAATTAGAGGCCACAAAATAGATTTTAATCAGAGGCCAGTGTTTGTGGTTGTACATGGCAAACTTACTGCAGAAATCACAGAATGGGTCAGGTTAGAAAGGACCACAGTGGTTCATCTGGTCCAACCTCTTTGCTCAGACAGGATCATCCTCAAGCACATGGCACAGGATTGTGTCCAGATGGTTCTTGAATATCTCCAGGAGGGAGACTCCACAACCTCCCTGGACAATCTGTTCAGTGCACGGTCACTGCACAATAAAGTTCTTTCTCATACTTAGGTGGAACTTCCTGAGCATCAGTTTCTGCCCATTGCCTCTTGTCCTATTGCTTGGCACCACCGAGAAGGGGCTGGATCTATCCTCTCGTCATCCTCCCTTCAGATACTCACAGACATGGATGAGGTCCCCTCTCAGTTGTCCCTTCTGGAGGCTGAACAGGTCCATCTCTCTCAGCCTATCCTTATAAGAAAGAAGATCCAGAAATTATTAGAGCAAAAGAGAAAAATACAGTCTGAACAGGGTTTTTTCTGCATTTGACTTGGTTTATGATCATATAACTGTATTTGCCATGACTGATGCCACTGGAGCATTGATAAGAGATCTGTATCCCAAGTTAGCAGTATTTTGTTGTATGCTTTTAAACACAGGGAGGGAAAACAACTTTTTTGGATATACAGAAAAGATTTTCATGTATTCAATCACTGTTTAGAATCACTGAATATGAAACAAATAGATACGTAGAAGAGATAAAAAGTTATTCTCCTGCTATGCTTTCAAAGTTTTAAGCAATGCAGAGGAAGCACCATGTTGTTATTTTTCCAGAAGAGAGCATCTTAAATATTATAGTTATCACCAACTATTTGTTTGGGTACGACTGAAACCAGAAACCTTTCCAATCCACTTAATTTGTAATTCTGTCCCTTGCTTTCTTTCCTATCACGAGTTTCAAATCATGTTCTTTGTTTGAAAGCGACAAGACTGTTGCCATGGTTTAATTCCATGGAGTATCATTATAATTAGTGGAAAGAGGCATTATTGGAAATGCTTTGGCCGTTTCACCTACATTGTACTGGTGTTAGTAATTCAAAGGTCTCTCATTTGCACTTTATGAAGTTTTAGATTTGATTCTATCAATTATTTGTCCTGTTATTTTCTGGGCACTTCTGATATTTCAAGTGCAGACTTTAACATTAAAACTGTCTGCCATGATTTTAAAATAAATGGTGATTTTTGTTTTCTATTTACCTGTGTTTCTGGTTCCTATTTTCTTTCTTGTTGAAACTCCTGTTTCCACCCATCCCTGGTCTCTATTGAGGTGCCATGAAGCACATTAATGTGTCATGGTAAGTGCGGCAAAGATTTTTTCCTCTGAATGAAGGGAATTTTTGTTTGTAGAATAACATCTGTCAATCTATGTGTGTTTGTTCCTTAGTCTCCTTTTCATGTCAAGATGGAGAATAGAGTTGATGAAAACATGAATGCAGTAGAGTGAGTAGCTCTGCTCTGCTCTGCTCTGCTCATGAGTGGTTTACAAGATTAAGACGGTTATTTGAGCCCCCTTGCCAAACATACCAGTAAAGGCATGTTATGGGTTACTTCAGAGACAAAACATAATTTCTACTAAGAGAGGAGAGGACTTACATTTTTTCCTGATTTCAGGTTTATTTGGGAAACCAGAGCTGCAGACCTTCTTCCGCAGAGAGAAGTTATCAACTCCTGGCACTGGTGGTCACGTAGCATGGCAGAAGGGTCTCCTCACCAGGAGATACTGAGGGAAAGAAACAAGGACCTTGGTTGCAACTGGGAGAAGATATGCAACAGTGTGTGAGATGGCCTAGGGAACAGGAGAACAGCTGTCCTGGTCCTGTTTCTGGCACCAATGCATCTAGCATGGTTGGTAGAGTGTATATACTTAAAACACAATTTTCTTCTTTCCAAATTGAGAAAGGTAGAACGGTAGAAATCAGGTTTGTTATTTGTCTGATTGACTTGACAGGGAGTTCTCACAAACAGGACTCCGTCAAGGTATGTGCCAGTGGCCAATTGCACTCCGTCTTAGTAACTGAAGTTAAAACAAGATCTTGGTTTGGGAAATGTAATCGCTGTAACACAAAGACTGAGGGCAGTGAGACCAGCTTGACATTTATGTATTTTCACCTCTGTTACAAAGCAACATGTGTTATTCCACATCATTGCCAAATTCCTGGCTTGAATTCTGTGCTATTTTCTCTCAAAAACCCCTAAGTGTCCAAATCTGTATAGGGTTGTTTAAAAACGTTCTATCACCTGTGCTATTCTCCTACCTACAATTAGCACAGTGATTTTTGTTTATAGTGTGGAATTGAATTGATTGAAGTTGCAAAATCTTGTAATGTTTTAAAAAGTAAGGGAAGAAATACTGTCTAAAATAGCTTCGTTTCTAAGCAGAAATTGTTTCAATACTTCCCAAAATACATTAGTACTTCTTTAATTCTCTGTGTGTGTGCGTGTTTGTATTTGAAAGATCAGATGTAGGATGAAGTATTGAGTTTAGGAATAATTCATTATCATCTGTGACTTTTTAATGTAGACATTTAATCTTCTAGCAAGCTTCAATTTTCCTGGTGTTTTCTTTTTTCCCCTGTGCCAGGTGGACACTCTGCATCAGATAATGTGCTTTTATTTTTATACCTTTAAGTGTTTTAAAGTTTCTTTGTTTATAAAAGTGCTGCTCAGGAGCAGAGCCTTTCCTTGTCTCACATACCCAAGTCCCCTCCCTCCACCTGCTCATTTAGAGCAACACAAATGCATGCTGCTGCACTGAGGCGGGGGAGAGCTCCCATCAGCAGTAATTGTTGACCTACCACAGTTACAGTCAGTGATCAATAGATACTACTTTGCTGCACAGCAACAGCGCAGAGAAATTGTGGACCCCACTGAGAATTTGTTTTCGACATGCAAACCCAGCTGATGGCCTTCAACTGTAACAGATGTCAGAGAGTGACAGGCACCCCAGGGCACCGTGAAAGTGCTGCTGGAACCTGACTGGGGAAAAAGAAACGCTCTCAAATTACTAAGTGCGTTCTAACAAATCACATCAAAGTGGAGAAAAAGCCTGAGCTAAAGAAAATTACTACTTTCATTTTCTTTCTTATCTTCCGCTCCAGCACAGTGTGCGCTGCCGCGTGCAATGCTATCAACCACGGCACTAATGAGCGGTTCAGCTGCAGGAGACAGCGGAGCTCTCACACTGCTGGCCAAGGGGCTGTGTAGCAGGGGGAGCTGGAGAGATGAGGAAGAACATGCACTCCTGGAACATATTAGGAACATATTACCTAACTTTGTTACTTTGGCATATGTAGATTTGTAAATTAATATTTGCTGTCTTTCTCTCCTTGCTTTACTATGTGAATTCAATGCAACTGAATCCAATGAAGAGGAAAAAAACTAAAAAGTGGCAATTTTTTTCCCCTTTGTCTGTTCATTATGTATGCAATACTTAGGCCATCTGTTTTGTTTATTTTCAGTGCCTTCATTCCTGGAGATTTTATTAAGAGGTAGGAGTTGTCTGAATAGTGCATTTTTAATTTGTTGATAGCTTTGGACATCTCTGGTCACGATCTGTAAAATTCAACATGCATGTAACTGCAAAACTAAACACACATGGGATCTATTTAGTCCTAAAAAATACTTCAAGTCCAGTGAGCCAAAAGTATATTAATACTTGGAGAAATTTTGTCTCTGAAAGGAAAATAAAAAGGTAGCTATCTCTTTGTATTTTTTTTCTGGGTCTTGAAATGGATTATTATCATTTCACCAAGTGGAATGTCACCTCATGTCACTGAGCTATATCTTCAAGTTCTCTTATCTTTGAAATACCCTATTGTTGCTTATACGTGTGTGCAATATGTGCACTCTTCTCACACACGAAAGGTCTCATTATAGACAATGGAAATAGTTTAGTACTTCAAAGGAACACTATACTTCTGACAGCAAAATAAAAAATATATCTAGGGAGATGGTTCGGTCCTTTACATTTGCACCCTAATGGAGCCTGAGGACAATGGAAGAGACCATCTCCCAAAAGCAGCTTTCCCAGTGAAGGTTTAAAATGGAGTTACATGCTACCCAACTGACCCTTGTAGGTTGGTCTAGGACACACAGAGCTCACCTTTGTCCTGGGCTTGGAGTGAACTTTCCTCTGAGCAAAATGAGCAGCAAAAATTTTGTGTATGCAATGTGTCTGAGAAGAGCACGTACTCACTGAGCTCTGCAAACAGGCAGGGCTGGCCCCAGTTTGTCTGCATGTGACACTACACAGTTCTTCAGAAACAGAAGCAAAACATACAGCTGGACTGAAATCTGGAAGGGTAAGTTTCTATTGTCTTAGAAGAATATTGACAGATAATGTGGTATAAAAATATTTTCAACTTCAGTCCCATACAAACTCACATAACTCTATACCTAGATTTTCATTATGATACAATGAGAAGAGTGCTTGTTTTCTTTATGAAAATAGTCATGTTCTCAGAGAAAATGGAATCCTGTCTTGCTTTTCAGAAAAGTTTTGTGAATAAGTTCTGCTAATGCTTTTTGTTACAACTCTTCCAATATTTTAAAGTATGATGTTACAAGAAACTGCGATGGTCTTGAGTAGCTGCTGCAAGCTGTCTGCTTCTAATGACCCTTACACTCTGTGTTCTTGGATCTCTTTTCACAGGTCATAAGGGCAAGACATACATTTGGGATGGTCACAGAGGCCAACATGTACCTAACTCTGAACCCACCTCTTTCCACACCATGTCAGTATTCACCTATGCCACTTTCTGCATCCCCATTTCTCAGGGATTCTGCTCTCACACCAAGGCTGCATTTTCTGCAATACCACATTGTGTGGGAGTCACAAATAGCTCATTCTGCCAACAGAGGCCTTTCAAACTCACTCAAGAATGTGATCTGCAACTAGTAATGGCCATACTCAATCAACAGGGCTACACAGTTATAGAAATAAAAGGTGCTTTTGAATACACGTGGGCACTTTTAATGTGATACTTATACTTCTCAAAAATTCTCGTCATAAAATAACATTTCACCAAAAAAAACTTTTTTGCCAATGAAGTACTTCAATTTATAATACAGAGCAAGAACACTGCAACCCTATTTAGATATCTTAGACTGTGGAAAGCTGTTCTGTTTGGAACACCCTCCACCCCCCACACACACACTCTGATAAACTTTAGCTTTTAAGACTCTCCAGCTGTGCCTCCCGCAATAATTGGGGTCATTAGTCTTTGCCTCCCCAGGCTAATTACCAGCACAATCCAAATGTCATCAGCTAAAGAAATGGAGCTTGAACAGGTTAAATGCTGCAGCCACATGCAGGTAGAAATAAAGGAGAAGAGAAAAGATAAAACTGTTTTCTGTGCCTATTTGTATTTGGTTCTCTGTCTTAAACACCAAGCTGTACTTGCTTCTCCAGGCACTGTTTACTTTAATAGGCTCCTAAGCGTTCATTTTCTGTGGAACAAGCAGAGAAGAAATGTTTGTGTCTTCACTCTGCTCATACTTAAATTGTGTTCTTCTTAAGCAGAAATGAAGTCCTTTAATTTTGGTCTGAAGGGCACCGCATTTGAACTTCAGTATCCAGTAACTTTAGTTCTGGTATGATGAAAAACTAAGGTGCTTTCCAAGCTTGACCAATGTTAAAATTTTAAACATGGGCTGGAAAAGCCACAAGAATGGCTAATGTGCTGTAGTATGAACTATTCTTTTTAAAGTCAATTTTTGAAGTCAATTTATGAAATATTGAATGTAAAAATCCAAATTAAAAGATGTATCTTTCTTATATAGAAAGGATTCTAATTTGACCTTAAAGTATAACATGAGCATTGACATTTTATAAATAAATCCTTGAATTGATGCTAACATATAGAAAGCATCTGATTAAGAACTTTGTTTTGACAAGCATACTCTTTTTTGACCTCAGGAAAATTGTACGGTGAAGTGCATTCCTCTGATGAATGGAGGAAAAATAAGTTTTCACCTCAGGTTCAGGATTTTGCTCTAAATTGATGGTTGTGGATTGCACAGTAGGTCCTTAGTAATGGGGAAAATCAAAGGTTCTTCCAGTTTCTGAAAGCAATTTTGAGGAAGAGTTCATGTTTTCACCTCATGTTTCAGACAACTTACAGTCATGCCGATAAGTCAAAATGATTCTATGAGGAAAAAATGCAAATTAGTGTGTCTCTAGGGCAAGATTGCAGGTATATTTGCATTCCTTTAATTAGAGCATGAGATAGGAATGTGCTGTATGCAGTATGTTTTCCCTAGATAAGTATATACAGGGCTCTACTGCCTAGCTGCTGCTGGGAGCTGAACTTCAGGGCAAGGTTTTTGTTACTGAAGAGTGGATTTAGTGAAGCTGCATTTGATCTATTTGATTGGCTATTTGTTGCATTCGATCATTCAGAGTTGCAGCTTTTTGAGTATAGGTAGTTTTGTATTGCTGTGTAAGGGAAGGAAAATGGATCTGGCTTTTATGCAGAATATCCGGACTTACTCTCATGTGTCACACAAGCAATAAGAAGAGGTCTGAGATCTAGCTTTAGACCTGCTGTTCAGGCTTGCAACAAAATGCTTTGCAAGAATGGGCTCTGAGGAAATGAAGAAGAAGTTCTGTTCACCTAGCTCTTATTTTAAGGAACCTCACTTGAGAATCACAGAATGGTCTGAGTTGAAAGGGACCCACAAGGATCATGGAGTCCAGCCCTAAAGTGAACGGCCCATACAGGGATTGAAACAGTGACCTTAGTGTTTTTAGCACCATGCTCCAACCAACCACTTCTCCATTTGTGTTTGTAGCTCTTGCCCAAGGTTTGGATTTTCAGTTCACAGTTTTAAACATCCTTCAGGCTGTCTCTGGAGGAAAGGGACAAGGTTTTTGAGTACAATAGCTGTGCAGTTATCTGGGAGATATGACAAATTCCCTATCTACCAAGTGCCAGAGCTGGGAATGTATGTAGATTAGGAATAATTTGTAGCTAGTGTAGCATATTCACAGCTTGACTGAGCCTTTTATTACAGATTCATGATTACAGCTGAAGCAAACTGCTCTCCCTTGTGATAAAGTCTTACATATAACAAAAAGTGTAGACTGTATGGACAGCAAATACCTATTTATGTCCCATCCTGTTCTAGGTGGCTGAATGGTAAGGTTTTCTTAGCTGTAAAATTTCACTAGAAAATGGCTTCTCAATAGTGAAAAGGTATCATTTATGACTTGGCCTGTTCAAGAGGAACAAAAATGTTGTCAGGGAATTAAGGGGCAAGAGAGGGACAGGACAATTTGCAGGCAGAAAACGTGGCATGAAACATATGCCTTGTTGTGGGCAAGGGCCTCTTATATTCCCATTGGTACAGATTATGGGTCTGGAGTAGTTTCAAAGTCCAAGGAATTCCTGAGAAACCAGGGATGTTTTGCAAAGATGAAGGTTACAGTCTATGTGCCTGCTCGTCGTGTGTTGGATGGAAAGGTGGCAGTGGGTTGAGGGGTCCTATGAACCTCTCTAGCAATTAGGAAAGAATGATTTTCCCACAGACATTTTCAGACGAAAAGTGAAACTGATGAAAAATTTTCTGTTGGAATGCTGTGCATTAATGCATATTTTCTCAAACTGAAGCTTTGTTTGAAAATACTGGCTTTTATTTTTCCCACCTAAGAGAACTGAAAATTAGATTTTCCAGAACTGTGCCATAGCTGGACTGCAGAGGGAGCAGGACACATGATTCTGTGTCTCTTCTGTGGCTTTTCTGGGGAAATCATCAGAAAATGTGCGAGGCAAAAGAGGTTTTCCAGTCTCACTTTTCAAGAAAACACAATGGAAATGACAAAGGTTTTTCAAGGCTGGTCAGCTAGTGAACTTTGAGTTGCGTGCTGCTTCTGCAACACAAGTGTTTATGACAAACTCTGTCTGCAGCATGGTTTACAGTTGGGTTTTTTTGCTGCCCATGACTCTTTTTGAGAAAAACCACTATTTCATTTTAGAACCAGCTGAGATCAAAACTTGCCATGTAGTTTCATGACAAATTATATTTTGTTCATGTTTTAATATCCAACATAACTTACTATGTTTTTTCATAGGTCAATTCATCTGTTTGCCTGAAAAAGCTGTCAGAAAACCTATATATTTGGTAATGTGCTGTATACGCTTAGGAGTATTTCACATTTCTTGGTAACAAATTACAAAAGTGCATTTTGAAAGCTAGTTGAAATAGTCTGGAAATTCTATTTTTTTTTTTTCTGTAAGAGAGTGGATGTGTGTGTTGAGTTTTGTTTTCTTTCTCTCTCCAGTATTATTAAATTTAAGGTTGAAAGGGTTTTTTCTGGACAAAGTCTTTTCCATAATTGTGAACTTGAGAAGTGCCAGAACTGATGCTGCTGTCCTACCAGTTCAGATAAAGGCTCTCTATCCAGTCATCTCTCTGTATTAGTGTGCTCAGAGTGTGCCACAAATGATTCATTACCTAGCACAAATTCAATAGTTTTTAACAAAAATATTTTATTTACAGGCAAACTGAGAGATTGTTCAACAAAAATAATAAAAGTCTTTTTTTTATTTGACTCACTTGAATAGACTGCAACTGGCTACCAGGCTGCAGTTCTGAATGAAGCTGCAAATGGAATGTAAATTATGAACATAAACACTATTATCCATTTTTCCAGTTCATTTCTCTTGTGTGGTAATTCTGCCTGTTACCCTTTCTGATTTATTATAAGTTCTGTCAAGAGGAAAAAGAAATTAGAGATCAACAAATGTACAAGGCCTGTGTATGTGTGTGTGCATGCATATGAGACTGAATTTTTGTGAAATACTGGACCAGAGCACCGGGTTCTTAAAAAGATATCGATGTCTAAATCCTTTGCTGCATCCTCATGTGACTTCACACCATGAAAATACCAGACTTTTCAAGAAGAAATGTTTTTCTGTTGCTTTTGTTTTACAGCAGATTAAAATATGTCTTTTCAGAATAAAATGTTCTATTATGGCTTTACCAATGGAGCTTCTACTAAGCCCACCTCACTGATTCCCCTTTGGTAGAGGACAAACATAGAAGGCTCCCAAATTGATATCTCTATTGCCTCTTCTACATTACTGTAGAAAAATGGTAAGTGAGCAGTGTGTTTCTAAGCTCTGGCAAATGTTCCTTGACAGAAATGATCTTTGAGATTTCTTTTAACTTAAACAAGCTCCTGGATACAGTTTTGGTGATAAAGCCACTATTTTACCTCTCTTGCCCTGTTCTGGTTATACAGGACTTATTCAAAGTACCATGTCTATTATCTTACCACAGCCTGTGTATGTGGACTTCAATGAGTACTACCCTTACTCAAGACTGAAAGGACCAAATCCTAAATCAGTGAACGGTGATGGTCAGTGTTTGATGAATGTACTGAAAATTTCCATGTGGTACCAGCTCTTAGCCAGCAGCACAGAAATGCAGCAGGTTTGGGCTCAGCTCACAACAGCTCCCCTCTGCTGTTCTTTACTCTCCGCAGTTTTCCCCTGGTGCAGATTGGACTCTCCATCGGCTGCAGTCATTTGGGAATGCCCATTGACTCCAGTTGGGTCCTCCGGGGGCTGCAGGAGGAGCCTCTTCTGGGCTCCTGGAGCACCCCCTTCCCTCCTTCTCTGGCCTTGGTGTCTGCAGGGCTGTTTCTCATGTTTTTCTCGCTCCTCTCTCCCTGCTGCTGTGCAGCATTTTTTACCATCAGGAATATGTCCCTTCAGAGGAGCCAGCAGGGCTGCTGATGGGCTCAGCTGTGCCCTGCAGTAGGTGTGCTGGAGATGGCTGTGCCTGGCACAGGACAGCCTCAGCTCCTCCTCACAGAGGCCACCTCTGCTGCTCCCCATTGACAGCGCCTGGGCACCTGCAGTCACAATGGGATCAGCACAGGCCACATCTGGGATGCACTGAAAATGATCTCCAGATGCTCAGTGCCTCCTCTGCCGACGGTGTCAGGAATATGTCAGGCCCTCACCTACTGATGTAGCCTGAGCTTCCAGGAATAAGATTCAGCTGTTTTTATCTGGCTATTAAAAAAGGTGATAATGGTATTTTTAATGCAGTTTATCGGTTCAACGCTTAAATGTGGCATTGCTTTTTCTTGGAAGCTCACAGGTCCCTAAGATATCTCGCGTATGTGAAGAGGTTTGTCAGTAAAAGGATAAATTGCACATTTAACAAGGATAATAAAAATCAGATCAATTCCCTTCCTCTCTTTTATTCTGAAACGGTTTTAAAACAACACTTTTTTTGGTCCTTTTAATACAATAAAAACAACAAGAAGATCTGTACTTCTGCTCTGTAACTATGATTCTGTTTTCTTTCTTCCATTAGTGCTGTGTGGAAAAGACACAAAATCATATTATATCTTTCCTCTTCAGTTCATTTTACGGTCCTCTTTGGTGTATTAAAGGCAATAGTTTAGATGTAATTTTACTCATCTTTCATTTCAGTAGCAATTGTTTCTAATGTAACCCCTAATAAGAGAGTTTATCTGGTGAATGTGAGTGCTCATTTAGTAGGTCTTCCCAAGATGCCTCTACTAACACGTGTTATTGATCACTGAAGTCAAATTAGGAAAATTTATCAAGACTTCTGGAAGCTTTTTTTTTTGAGGCACAAATGCTTTCTTAAATCCCAGTGTTCATGGGCAAAATATATGTGGGTTTTTTTTTAAAATTATCAGCATGTACCTTACTCTAAATTAGTACTGACAGAGCTTTATTCTTGTGCTTTATTCTTCTCTTCCTGTTATTTCTGAAATTTTTGAGCAAGTCTTTGAATCCTATGTGGGATTGATCCTGTGGGCAAGCTGAACTTTTCCTTGCAGAGGGGTGAATGAGCCTTCTTACTGCACAGCAATGTGTATACAGGTGAAGAGAAATCATAGACTTTTTAATGGAACTTGGCAAAAATATGTTTATAAAAAACCCCAAAACATATTGGAATGACAGATACTCTTTTCTTCTCCCATAGTTTGTACAGCCTGGCTTTAGGAAGCTCTGCATTTTTGTGGAAACAGGAACATCTACTATTTTAGGAAGAAGAAAAAAACCATTGAGGCTTTTAACTTTGTCTGTTCTTTACCTAGCTGTAGAGGACAAACTCAAGCTCCAGAAAATTTTAGTGTAATTAATTTGCAGGACAAACGTTCATCTCATAGGAGGTATAATTTGCATTTAGCATTCTTTCTAAACATGTTATATTTTGGGAAACTGTTATTTTAGACTATGCTAAAGGACTTTCTAAACACATGCAAGAGAAATGAGAAAAAGCCTACACAAAAAAATGACAGAAAATTGATGCACAGTGGGACACTATATAGACCTTTTCAGGTAAGGTTCTCATGTTAACCTGCTGCTGCAGTTGACAGGAGTAAAGCCCTCCTAGTCTGCAGTTCTGACCTATTTTTAGTTGTCTGCTTTAGGATGAGATGAATCGCATGCTAGAAGGAATGTATTCACGACATGAACTTGAGAGGGAGCCTGGGGTGACTGGCTCAGATTTAAATGTCTGTGCTATTAGATTAGGGGAAGAAATCCCATTCCTCTTACCTTATTTCTTCTTGGTGCAAGATGGGGAAATTTGACAGGTAGTTGATTCTGTATGTAGCCATTGAGAATACCACATTTGCAGGCATAAATGCCTTAATTCTATTCTCAGTAATATTTAACAAACTGCAAATAGAGATCAGTAGCTTACAGAAAATGCATATGTTCCTGATAAGTCACCTTCAGGGGAATGAGCTTACTTACAGCCTTGGAAAAAAGAATAGTTTAATGATATACTTCTGCTTGACTGGTTTAATATCCTTGCTTTAAAAGAATAAGTATCATGCTCATCTTCTTGAGGCTGTTGTTCAGATTCTGTTTTACATTCTTACATGGTGCTTGTAAGTACCACATATTTATCTGCACAAAATCCCTGAAAGAAATGAAAAAGCTACTTTTCCACTTTCTATAAATGGGAATCTTAAGCACAGGCAGACTTTGCCATAGGCCAAGTCCCACAGCAAATCTATCCCGGATGAGGAGACTTGAATATATCTCTCCCAGGTCCTCAGCTTTAATTAGACCAATCCTTCTCCTCTACAACAAATGTCAATAGGAAACCTCATCTGTATGAAGTATATGTATGCAATGGTCATAACAACCCCCGTTTCTCCTGTCAGGGGATTGATTGTACCAGCATTGATCCAAGTCCTTGCTGATGAAGTTGTGTTTCTTCTTGAATAGAACTCAGTTTATCACAGTGTGCCAGGCCCGTAGAAATGTACTTTGCTTAGAAGCCATTCACACATCTCTAACATAAGACTGAACTGTGAACTGAATCCTAAAAGGAGCAGCAGGGTAATCCTTAATTTTTTATTTTTTTTTTCCCCCACAAAGAATCTTTATTTATAGAAGGGCTTGGTTTAATCTCGTTGCAAAAAGACCTTTAAACTTTAATATGTTAAACTATAGCAAGTATTAAAAGACGAGCATATCTACTGAAAATTCCAATTGTACTAAATTTGAGCTTCCTGCATGGGTTGGTAATTCAAGAAGAAACTCCAAAGCAGTGTTACTGGTCTGTATGTGTGCATACATGTATATATATATACACATGCGGGACTTAGACAATACTGGAACTTTCCTATTTTTAATCTAGCTGGCTTGGGCACTGGTTTGAGTACAGCTGCAAGACCTGGATCAGCTCAGCCTGCAAGACTTGCTGGAACAGCAGAGAAAGATTTTGGCCGTCTGGTGTGCTCTTAGTTCTGTGGCTGAACCTGCAAATGTGTTTGAATAAATTAGGTTACACCTGGTTTGTCAATGCTGTGCTACGTCTCAAACTGAGCATGCTTCAGACTAGTACCTAATAAATAAGGGCAGATAAAGTTTTCTGACGGTGCATGGTAATACATAATGGAGTTGAATTTTTCTCTGACTCACAATTACAGTTACAGTTTTATAGCATCTCTCTGTGTTGATTATGCATGAAGCAGTTTTTGCAGGCAAATGGGAGGTTAAATCCCAAGGAGTTTAGTAGCAAACAGAAAAGAATAAATTTCTGCTTATATTATTACAGTCAAATACTAAATGTCACCATCCTTCCAAGCAAGGAGAAGGAATTCACAGAGATGGGTTTGTTAATGGAAAGGTGTCTCAGCCACTGGAGAACCTGCTGCTGAAGAGTGGTGATCTGGCATTTTGTGCCTGCCCCACAGGCAAGGAAAAACATATTGCAAGTGCTCATTGAACAGAATGACCAGAGCAGGAATGGCTTAACATGGATGTATTTTACTCTTCACCATAACTTAAAATATTATTTTGGAGCAAGCAGAACTTCTTGTCATGGCAAGTGTAATTTTTCTATTCTTGACCCTACTGAAACGGCATGAAACTAGTTTTCCTAGGGCAGCAGTGTTAGCCCCAGGAGGAGACCTGGACTGTGCACTGTGTGGGTGCAATACAAAAGCAGACTTCTGACCCCAAGCTTCTGTGTGCAAATCTGCGTGGAAAATCCCATTCCAAGTCTGTGAAAAAAAGCGGCTACGAGCCAAAACACTCCTGCTCTCAGAAAAGGTGCTTTAAAAAAAAAAAAAATCAATATGAGAGATGTGAGACTGTGACTAAGCCTCTGTTAGAAACTGTTCCCACTTGCCAGACAATTAAACCAATTTCTAGAGTAGAAATTAGACCAGAGTGGAGGTTGCTCCTCTCAGGCCTTTCTCCCTACCCAATGTGCAGAAGTACAAGTTGTCTGGATGCCTCAGTGTGGGAGTTTGGCACCTCAGACATCCTGACTGCTCCATCTCTTTCTCTCTAGCCCTAGGAATGAATAACTGAGTCTTTTATAAAGGGCAGTAAACGTCAGTTGAGAACCTGAAGGGGACATGCCTCAGACATGTACTGCTGTCTGTGTTTCTGAGAACAGTCAAGTTCCTAACTCCTCTTCTTACTCTCCTCCAGAGCAGCCAGTAAAATGATAACATACTGAAAGTTCAATGTAAAAGTCTCATATATATTGTGTCAAAAGTTGCAGCATCCATGCAAAAATTGTTTCTGGGGGAGGGAGGGAGGGAGGGAGGGAGAGAGGAGGGAGGGAGGGAGGGAGGGAGGGAGGGAGGGAGGGAGGAAGGAAGGAAGGAAGGAAGGAAGGAAGGAAGGAAGGAAGGAAGGAAGGAAGGAAGGAAGGAAGGAAGGAAGGAAGGAAGGAAGGAAGGAAGGAAGGAAGGAAGGAAGGAAGGAAGGAAGGAATTCCCAGCCAGCTCTAATTCCTATGCACACAAACATTTCCATTAGCTTCATAGGGATGACTTGTGGGTAAGATCCACTCCCACAATTAACAGTGTTGCAGAACTGAGTTTTAAATCAATGCTTTTTCTTTTCAGACAGCCAGACACCCTGAGGAGTGAGAAAATAGAGCCTGAGGAAAAATTGATAGGTTAGATTTCTACACTAGAGACAAATGCTTTAATTTGTGCTTGTAGTAAAAATGTGCTGTCTAATGCAAAGCAGGTTTGTTCATTAATGCTATATTCTCTTGCCAACACTCCACCAAATAAAGACCAGGTTTCCCTTTAATTTTGAAATGCTTCCAGGCTACAGTTATCTTCCTAATTTTTTTCTTTTTTCCTAATAACTGTTAGTACTAGGATTTATTGCCAAAATTAAAGCAAGGTAAATTCTATAAACCAGGAGTCTATACAGTTTTAGTGTGTTATGCTTTTAACTTTCTAGTGCTACTATATGAAGAACAGAATGTACTACAGTATGTTTTGGGACTTTTTATTTTTTTTTTAAATGTATGTGTGTGTGTGTGTGTGTGTGTGTGTGTGTGTTATATTTTTCCCCTCTGAGCTTTATGGATAATATCACCTTTTTTCCTATTCTCTTAGATTTTTTTTTTCCCCACAAAGGATTGCTGAGACTGTGCTGGGTTTCCTTTCAAGAGAGTAGATAATCACACAGGAGTCCCTGGTCTGAGGTAAAATGTATTGTGTCTGTTTGAATTCTTGTTGAATTCTTGTACTGAAACCAGACTGAGAAGTTCAAAAACTTGTGTATATAGCCAATGAAATTAAAGTTGAGGAGGAAAGCTGAAAAGCAGTGGGAAACTATGGAGAGCCTAACTGTTCACCTTGGCTAACTCGAACAGATCCTGCAGGAGAGTGTCTCACCAATAGCTGCTTGAAGTTTTGTACCTGAGGACCATAACCTGTTACTCTGAAACTGGAGCCCTGAAACCCTGGATCACTACAGAGTGCTCAGGGAGCTGCCATTGGAAGGATTGCTCTTCCTCTGCTCGAAGCAGGAGCAGCTGCTGGGAAGTTGTGATTAGTATTCATCTCTGGTATTTCAGAAAGGAGCTAAGGGGTGGTTAACATAAATTACAACTTTTTTCTCATTTTCTTTCTTTTTCCTTCTCAAGGTAACATTAACAAAAGTCTGGATCTAAATAACACTGTGACAGCTTGAATCTGAACCTGAACTGGTAAGTGGGACCTTGAGGCCATGATCTAACAGAACACTTTGATGAACAGAGTGCTTGGATCTTCTGCCTGAGATTAAATGTTCCTTAAATGCTTACAGATGTCTTGGTAGCAGAGGTAGACTTGCTGCCTAAAGAAACAGAGGAAAGTAATCACTCCCTACTAGCTCATGCTGAAAAACATTAATCAGGCAAATGTTGCAGCTCAGCAGGAGCACGGCACAGATCCTTGAATTAGCTTCTAATAAGCAGGGGAACAGCTGAGCTTATTAGCTTATGCACATCACCTTAAAAACATAACCTTACAGTTTTTGGAAAGTGTGGCTGGCTGCCTTCATGGGGCTGAATTGCATGGTCTGCATGTATTATCATTCAGCATATGCTCAGGGATTTTTGAACTTTTCCTCTTTATGTGGAATAAAATCCCTAGAGAAACCAGCTATCTTGATTTATCATGTCCCACTGTCCAGCTGGGTCACCAAAACAGTTTGAAACAAAAAATTTGGCATGAGGACAGTTGTGCATGTGGTTAAGGAGCTTAGAGTAGGCATTATGAGAATAAATGTTATTTTGCTCCTTTATTCCCAGAGGACAGATATATCTTTTGTCCCAATGCAGAGTGTACAAGGAGATGAAAAATAAATGCATGTAGGCTGACTGCTCGTGTTACTTTAAAAAAATTAAATTAGTCCAGTTGTGGAATGAGCCTGCTAGTCTTTGCTACCAATCCCAGATTCCCAAAGGAAATTTGAATTGGAATTTTGACTAGCAAGTGGTAAGGAGAACCTGGTGAATGCAGGAGGGCAGTTTGTCCCCAGTGTAAGAGCAAAGGACTGCAGAGATTCTGCAGGAAATGGGGTTGCTGCTGAAGAGTTAAACATAGGTTTAGAGCTGAAGATTTACATGGTTGGTCTCATCTTGTGAAATTTAGGTTACTGTGTGTCTTAAGAACCTATTTTCTAAGCAGCTGTTTTTTTGGCATTGTTTTGCTCAGGTGCAGAACTGGTGGGGATAATTTTAGGAGACAGGAGATTGTCCTGGCAGAGGTGAAGAATTCCATCCCAAAAGGCTCTCCTGCAGCTCTGTGCTGCAGGCAGCTGCACAGTCAAGCCCAGCTGCTCACTGTCGATTTTGGGCATTAGGGTTACGCCCCTCCCTGAGGTCACCAGGTACAAGATTAGGATTTTTAAAGACGTACTCCACATGCACCAGAGAATGTTTTCTGAGGTTCCCTTTCAATTTTTATATAACTTATTTCTCCTCTAAGAAGCATTCTGTCCTTGTGACTGAGCATGTTCATGAACACAGTCTGTTGGCAATGTTTGTTCACTGTTATACTCTTATTTATGAACTCAGTTTTGCCCACAGGTTGAAAATGTTCAACTATACTCCACAGAATGACTCAAAGGCCATTGAGGAAATAATCAAGGAGATGAAGCATTCTTGTTCTGTCCACTCAGTCCGCGCAGCAGCTCAGTGGCAATTGAAATGCCACTTGAAATATAGATTTAAATTTTGTACAGGAACTACTAAAGCTGCTCTCATTCCCAGCAATTTGAGAAGTTCAACACAGCAGGCTCCAACCTTTAGTACTGCTTCAAAATGCTGTTTTCTCCCTTTACTGCTAGCACGAGGCTTCAGAAGAGACACCAATAAAGACTATAGAGAATTGAATGTTATAAAACGTATGGAGACTCATTAGCATTTGTTGACTTTTTGCCCTGTTTCACAGTGAATGACTCCATATTATTCAGCTCATCTAAGCACAATGAAGGAAGGAGATCAGCTATTCCTTTTCTATTTCATTTTCTGTCCTTGACTTTCTTCCCATATGTTAAATGAATAGAGACAAGAAAAATGTCAGTGATGACATGATTGGTTCCATTATTAACCTTCCCATAAACAGTCACGACTCCCATGCAGTCTCCCTTTATATTCATCATTCCCAGAGTACCTTGCTAACAAGCTTAGCAAAAAAGACTTGTGCAAAAAAAAAAAAAAAAAAAAAAGAGAAATAAATTATCTTAAAACATTTTTCTGAGATGTCTCTTGTTTGCAGTGATGTAAAGCTGTATGCTGTTGGGGAGGGATCCTGCACAGTAAGGACACATACATCTATACATATATATATATCATGTTTCTTGGAACTTGTGTTGGTTTTGCATGGCCCAGGTTTTAGTAGTGGAGTGAGCCACAGAAGTGGCTTCTGTGAGAAGCTGCTGGAAGCTTCCACCATGTCCAGCAGAGCCAATCCCTGATGACTCTGAAGATGGACATGCTGCTGTCCAAGCCTGAGGCAATTAGAGATGTTGGTTATGCCTCTGTGATGACATATTTAAGAAGAAATCAAAACAAAGTGCACAGGCAGGTTTTTTTTTTTCTAGCCAGAGAAGAGGAGGAGGGGAATATTTGTGAGGGAAACAACACAGAGACAGCAAGGTCAGTGGAGAAGGTGGGGGAGGAGGTGCTCCAGGCACCAGAGCCAAGTTTCCTCTGCAGGCTGTGGTGAGGACCTTGGTGGAGCAGCTGTGCCCCTGCAGCCCATGGGGTCTATGGGGATGCAGAGATCCACTCACAGCCTGTGGGGAGGTGCCCAAACTGGAGCAGGTGGATGCCTGGAAGAGGCTGTGATCCAGTGGGAGACCTGGTGGAGAGGGAAGGCCCTGCTCCCAGGCTGGGCAGCCTGGCCTTGGAGGACTGCACTCCATGGATGAGTGACCCACACTGCAGCAGTTTTGGAAGGACTGTCTGCCCGTGGGCAGACTCGCATTGCAGCAGCATGCGTGTGTGGTGCTGCTCCTGAGATGCACCCATGTCAGAGAAGTTCACAGAGAACTGTCTCCCATGGGAGGGACCCCATGGCGCAGCAGGTGAAGGACTCTCTCTGAGCAGTGGAAGAAGATCTTAGTGATGAGCTGACCAAAACCCCCAGGCTCTATCTTCCTGTGCTGTTGGTGGGAAGGAGGGAGGGGCTGGAGGGGAAGAATGGTGTTTGAAGGACATATTTTACTTCTCATTATCCTCCTCTGATTCTGTTAGTAATAAATTCACTTTGTAACTCTAAGTTGAGCCTTTTTTGCCCTTGGAGTGTTTTCTCCCAGTCCTTATCTCAACTCATGACCCCTTTGTTTAATTTTTTTTTCTCTCCTCGGCCCAGCTGTGGCAGGGGACAGCGAGTGAGTGGCTGTGGTGTTTGGCCAGTGTCAAACCACAACAGAACTCTAAACAGACAACGACAGATCTGAAGCCCTCTAATCTTGTACATGCCATTTTAACTTGCCTTAGATTCGAAGATGGATCCTGAGGAGCTGTGGATCAGTGGGCTTTCTGCAGCCACCACCTGCCTCACCGGCAAGGTCAGCCCATTGCCTCTCTTAATGAAGTTTCCCTCTGTAGTTTGTCCTCCTTTCCATTTGCATAAGGGAAGTAGTGGCCACTTTTGAGGTTAAACAGATGTAATTAAGGTTTATGTTGCAGTCACTTTAATTCCCTTCGGGGTTTGTTTTTTTTTTTAATTTTTTTGCAGTGCACTATAAACCCAAGTGGTTTCCAGGTCTGTTTCCAGTGAATAATCATTAGTTATATTAAAGAAACATGAAATTTAGATTTCTAAGCTTCTGTTGCTAATCAAGTGATTTCTCCATTGCAGCTGTATCATGTCTGCAAATAAAATAGTGAGTTTGATTCTGTAATGCTAACCACCCCCCCCCCCCACCAAAACTCCCAAACAAACAACAACAACAAAATCCAAAACAAGACCAGACCTCAAAACCCAGACTGGCTATTTAATTATGTACAGGTGCTTATTCAAATACCTGAGCTTTGCTGCAGGTCTTTCTTTTCAAATATGTGTTAATGTCAGCTTTTGATAACATGTATGATGGCAATCCAAGTTTTAAATTATATATATATTTGTCTTTTCTGCACATTTTAGAATCATACAAACATCTTCATGAGGCTTTTCTTCCCTAAGCTACCTCTTTTCCCAGCATATTATATAAATATTGCAGTCACTACCCATGGCAGACAATGCTGGGATTATATTTCCTAATGCCAGACCTCAGGAAGCTGTGGGCTCTGTGAAATGATGCTGTTCAGTCTGAGACCTACATTGCCAACTCCCCTTACCAGACAGTTCAGGAAAGAATAATCATCCTAGGCAAGGCAAGCAGGGACTGCTAGGAATCCCTTTAGCCAGGCCAGAGCTGTGTGGTTCAAATGACAGAAAATGTAGCAGGGGAACTAAATGGAACTCTACTGACCAGAGATTTAGATTCCTCTTCTTTTCATAAGGTGTGTGTGGGGAGGAAATGGAGGCTTTCTTGCTCTTGTGTGTGCTGACCACACAACACATAAAAGATGTACATTTGAAACAACAGGACATACTACAGAGACTACTGGAGTTGTATGATGATAAAATAGGGGTTAGAAAACAAATGCTGTTTGCAGTTTGAGTCCTGTTAATGAGAAAATCTGTCTAAATGATGTTCTTTGGTCCCTGTTGCTTCAGAGGTCAAGAGGTCAGCCTCCCGCCCAGGTATCTTTTGGCTACCATCTTGCTGCTCCCTGCAGTGCAAGATTTGTGTTCTGCTTTTCCCTTAGCAGAGAAGTTTTTTCCCTGCTAACAAAAATGTTGCTTTCCTAAGTCACAGGATTGAAAACTTTTTTCTTTTTCTTTGACAGGGTCAAAAATGTTGGGAAAGCCAGAGGATGTTTTGGTTTTTTCTCTCTAGATTGCTGTTAAAGGGTGTTTTTCCTGTGTGGGATGGTTTTGGCTCAAGACTTCAAACCTGTGTGAAATTTGTCAGCAGTGACATTTCTGTGACTGCCCTCTTTGAAGTGGGACTGGCAGAAATAAACAAGAAGCTGTAAAGGTGGCAAAACTCTTTTAATGCCATTTTCTGCCTTTCAGGTATACCCTGTGCATGGGTCTGGTTCCTGGTTCTGGCCAGGACAAGGTTCATTTTTGCAGTAGCCAGGAGGGGACATAGCTGAGATCCAGAGGCTATTCTGTACCGTCTCCATTCATTTTACAGGGGCAGGTGGAAGGGTTCTCTCCCAGGCTGGGGGAGTGTGGTGACAGAGCAAATGTGCAAATGCTTGGGCTCTGCCATGAGTATTTGCATGTGAACTACTTGCCTCTCTCTTGTATACTTTTAAAATTAATAGTGCTGCTGTTACTGTTTGCTTTCTTATCTCATTGCTTTTTCCAGTAAATGGTTCTTATCTCGACTCGTGATCTTCACCTTTTGTGCCTCCAGTTCTCCACTCCATCCGGTTGCAGCTGTGGGGAAGAGGGAGAGGAAGGGAGGAGTCAGTGGGCAGTGCATGGTTTGGAGTGGTTTCAGTGGGAACACAACATTGGGGAGCACCATTCCTAAACCATGAGAGCCAGTGGCTGTTCCAGTTTAGCCAAGATTCTCAGTTTAGAATGAAATATTTATTTCTGTTTTATCTTCCTATGCTGCAATCCCAGTTGTACGAAAAAATGCCTTTCAGGCTTTCTGGCAGGAAATGGCTGAGAATGAAACAGTTGGCATAAATTGCTTATGTGTTGAAATAATGTCATTTTCCCCTTTTCAGAGCCAAGTGTGTCACCTGTGATGTGTCTAACTGCTCTGAAGTCCAGGGTTTGTACCCTTTGGTAGAGCATCTACAATGAAGCACCTTTTCATGGGCTAAGGTAACTGTGCTATGTAGTGCTGTATATGCCAGTTGGTAGAGAATAAACACTTTCCTAGGAATCCAAGAGATAACAAAATATTGCTTCAAATGCAGGGAAGTATGCCCGGAAGAGTCAGTGGAGATAATCTATTTCCATTTCAGAAGTTTTTTTTTCTTTCTGTCCACCATGTGTGTCAGTTCATGGCTTATCTGCTACAGAAAGCTAAAAGTTGTTAAGAATTGCTTGCGACCCATTTAAAAATTAGTGTAGCTGAACCAGTTCTGGTTTCCAACTCTGCCTTACTAGTGGATTTACTAACCTTAAGCATCGAAGAATAAGATTAAATTGTATGATTTAAATTAGATTTAAATTATGTGACTGTTGGTGAACATATTTTGGATGAATCTGCTGGTTTTCCAATTGTTGAGATTAACATCTATCTATGTAATGGTATATCTGAATTATGCTCTCAGTGTTTAATTTATAATCAAGAAAATATTTTAGGTATTGCTATAGAAATAATAATTTGGGCAATAATGTGGTCACATAATAGGTTATATAAGAAAATAATAATAATAATAATAAAAATAGGCATCTTGATATTTCTGGGACAAATGAATGATGTAGTAGCTACTACAAGCCTTGTAGCAGGAAAACTTCAAGGTAAGACTTCTAACTTGTATGTTGCTTATTTAAATGTTTGGTGCAACTGTATCAACTGCATGTCTGGTCCATAGCAGCTCTAACAGTTGCAAAAATACTTCCCATTAAGTCAAAAGTTATATTCATGCTTTGCCAAAACCATGGTCAAGCTTCTTTCTTTTTATCTTTACTTGAAAATATTCACAGTGCGAAGTAGCTTGAAAATGAGCCTACAAAAAAGCATTAAAACCTATTAAAAATATACATTAATTCTCCTAATGGTATATTTTTTACTCTTCTTTTTGCTGATAGGTTCTTCAGTTTCTAATTTCCACTTTTGGGATTTGGCTTTTCACTTAGGATCTGTTGATCAAGGAAAGTATTCTTAATAGAAAACAAAGCTTACATATAAGCTCCTTACTGGATCAAACCTAGGTATCAAGGTTTGGGGGCTTTTTTGGTTGTTGTTTTTGGGGTTTTTGTGAAAACAAAACTACTGAAGATAACCCAATGTAACAGATTCATTAGATTAATAGAACAGTGTTTTTCATTTTAACTTGGTCAATATATTTCTAATATGAATAAAAAGTTGGACTAAAATTATGGAGTGTAGAATTTTATTTTCTCTGTTCTTATGGTTATTTTGCTTTGGTTGGTTGAATTGTTTACGTTGTCCAGTGACCACCAACATGTTCACAGTCTCTGCAGTATACCTCATGATTTATTTGGATTTCAAGTCTCCTTAGTCTTTTTTAAAAATCAAATTATGAGGCATGGGCATGAAAAATCTACTGAGACTGTCATTTTTTACTACCATCTGTGAGTTGTATTTCTTTAAAAACTGCCTTCTCCTGCTTGTTTCAGGTAATGAATCAGGATATTAATTTAGGTACTACTTGAAGGATTAAGATACTACTGAAACTTGTAATAAATTTACACAGTCACCATGGTGAGAATACTTGGCAAATTTAGAGCTGATCTTGTATTCCTGTTATCTTCATGGATAATTCCCATGTTCCTCTATTCAAGCAGAGAAAGCAGGAGCCTCTTCTCTAAAGATACACTTATGTATGCATGAATGAATGCTTCCAGGAGCCCAGAAACACTTGCTTGTCAGCTTTCTGCATTGACACACAAGTGTTGAGCGAGTAGGAAATGGCAGTGCTTTTTATCAGGACAGCACAGGTGGATGGCCTTTGTGAACAATTAACAGTGGGGTGTTAGGTGATGTGTTTTTCCCTAGTATCTCAGAAATACATTGTTATTTCGGGTTCTGAAAGCATGCTAATGGTATAAACCCTGAGCTTTGGCCAGGCTAATGTATTTGTGCATAGCCAGAGCTGTTACAGCTAAAATGTTTCCTTTACATCCATCCAGTGTTTGTTTTCTTTCCTTACTTAACCTTTCTTCTCAGAGCACTACTCACCCTGATTTTTATAATGCTACTGCCTGCTTTATTCCTCAGCTGTTTTCTTCCCTTCGTTTCTGTTTGCCTCCTAAGAAAATGACAAACCAGAAACAGTTGAGTGGTCAAGTGTATCTGAAATAAAGCAAGCTGATGCATGTGGCATGGTTCAGTGGACAGAGCATTTCATTCTGCATCTGAAAAAAGTTCTCTCTCTGCCACTCATCTTTTTTTCTTCTTGCAGTGCTGAACAAGACGTTTTATCTTAATTTAGGCAGCAGTGGGACAGGCTAGGTGCCTGCTTTTGAGAACTTTGAAATTCAGGTTTGTAACATACTTTTTGGTATAGATGTACCTTTTACTAATTACAGGAGGAGAACTGAGTAGGTTTGTTTTTGCGTGGCTGGCATAAAGTGGAAAGAACAGCTAAGAAGGCAGTCTATTTTTCTGGAACCGTTTCCCCATGGAATACATTCTTGTCTTTGATCTGTAATAGCTCAAGTGTGTCATCTTTTTCAGATCATCTCCCAAAGAACATCTTAAAATACATGATAACTGAGCATGGAGGTCATGGAGAGTGCAGAACCTTGCATCTGCTGCAGAAGTGCTGTGTTATTCATGCCCTGTTTCCTGCTGTCAGAAGAGCAATCCCCTGAGACAAATGCTCTCTACAGGACAGCACTGATGCCTGTCCTGCTGTAGCTGCAATCTCCTCACCAGCTTTAGGCAATACTCCATTTCACAGGCACTGGGCAGAGTGATGCAGCCACATCCAAGTGACCCTACATGAAGCCAGTGAGGATCTGAACGGGTTTATCCAGCCTGGTCTAGCACAGCATCTGTCATGCCTGACCTGAGCTGGTTTGTGCAGAGCCACTGGTGCTCTGGTACTGCCTGGCCCAGCAGTCCCACAGAGAGAAATGCAATGAAGCTCTGAAGTGACCTGCAGGCAGCCAGTCCAGCAGGGCTTGATGATTGCAGCAGTTTGGGGATGGCAGGAACTGCATGGACATGGTGCTCTACCAGATTTGGGGAACCCAGCAGGACTGGAGCACCTGAGCCTACTTCGATTTGCAGTGAGGGCTGCAGGCAGTGAAGTTGATATATAAGAGACTGTTATCTGCAGGTCCTGTAAGCTGTCACCACAGAAGCTGTGACACTGAGGATAGCAACACAACCTAAGTTTGGGGGTTTTTGGGTTGATTTTTTTACTGAGTAGATGCTTGGCTTGAGAAAAATAAAGCAAGCTACAGATAAGCTTTGGGGCAGGTACCATTGCTCTCCCCTTTCCTTAACCAAAAAAACCTGCAAAAAAACCCCAAACCAAACCATGCCTCTCCAGAAATCCAAGATAAAATCCACTAAGGCAAAAAGATATGCTGATAAAGCAGAGTGCTTGAAAGAAACGTGTATTCATTATCTTTAGAACAGATGGAGATCAGCAAGAAAGTTTTAATGGACCACAAAACCTGTAAAGTTTTTTGAATTCATGATTATACTGTCTTGTAAAACTCATAATTGCCTCAAAGAGTAATGAGTGGGCCTCAGACACATTCACATTGGTAGAAGTGTGCACTGAATTTAATAGACTCTGAGTCAGAATTAACTTGGATATGTTGAATTTTAATGTTAAGTGATGCTTCTCATAAAACACTTGAAAAGCAGAAAGCTGAGGTCTGAAGAGACAAAGCCATAGAAACAAAGCAGGTCTCTGGTAGCTATTAATTTGTGGGATAGCGTTTAGAGAATACTTCCTTGTAGACTCACCATGAAAATAAAGTGAAAAAAAAATGGACTCAAAGTTGCAGGACTGCAATGTGATTCATATGTATTGTTATGAAGGTGCTGGAATAAAATAAAGGAACTGAATGTTCTTACTGGAATTCCCTTGATAGATGAACAGGCAAATGATGGTATCAGAAAAGAAATGCAATAAAGCATCAGATCCTTTCGACTGAACCATCCTTTTATCTTGCAGATAGATTAAAAAAAAAAAAAAAACCAGAAAAAAAAAAGTAAGGTCCATTAGAAATGTGGTTTTTATTCTCCTTTTACTCTAAAGGAGATATCGGCCAGTATAAAATCCAGATTAGTTCTCAATTCTTTTTGTTCTGTCTCTAGGTGGCTATGAGGAAGCATTTATCTTATGAAGGATTTTTTTCTTTGTTGTATGATACTACCTGGCTTGGGACTTCAATGCTCTGGCACCAGTTGCAGATTTTTGTGAAAAAGAATGTAAGACTAATTAGCAATTTCTCCTCTTGTCTGAACAAAGGCAGCAGCTGGTGATAGCTGTGCTCAGAGCAGATGAGGAAAGATGTAGAGCTAAAGCTGCTCAGTGGTGAAGAGTGCAATGTTTCTAGCCACCTGCACACCGGTAAGCAATGAGTGAATTTTCCTCTTGGGAAACCGGACCATCAGATTTTGGGAGATGTTTTGCTTATTCTTTCGGTTTGTGTTGGCCTCTGCCATGGCTCTTGAGAGCATTTTCTGTGGCTGTCTGAAGTTGGTGCCATGTTCTAGGCTGTGTAAGTGCAAGCACACCCTGGCCCGCTTTCTGTTCCATGTTGGCCATTAATCTAGGAATCATAAAAATATTCTGATATTTCTAGACGACTGAGTATCTAAAAAAGAAAGGGAAGCTGCCCATTGAGAGGATGATTACTAATTAGTGTTAGAATAATCATACCTACCTGAACAGTCCACGTGGTTTTTTTTTACTTTTTGATTTGTACAGAGATGAAAATATATTAAACTGTTCAGAAGAACTTCCATGGACTTGATAATATTGATATGTGACCACTTCCCAGGGAAGCCTGTTCCAGTGTACAACCAGTCTGGGTGAGGAAACTCTTCCTAATATCTAACCTGAACCTCCCCTGCTCCATGCCTTTGGTTTAATTAATATAATAGCATGTAATTGATGTATTTATGCAGAACAGTTTGTTAAGAGACTTTGTTTTAACAATCCACTTTTCTAGTATCTCACAGAATCATAGACTAATTTAAGTTGAAGAAGACCTTTAAGATTATTGAGTCCAACCATTAACAAAGCCCCACTGTGTTCAACACTAACCCCAAGTGCCACATCCTGTAGTGTCTCCACTATTAAAGGTAACATTTATTTGGATAATTCTGTGCATCTTGCATTGCAGTGAAACACAAAACTGCTCTTTATAAAAAGCAAAAATAATGAATAATCTCCTTTAGAATAGCTGTAAAACAATTTTCAAATTTCTTAGAGAAGCAGATAACTGCAAGTCTGTAGGATATGTGCAAACGGACAGAAAAAACAAGTTGTTGAAGACCTACTAGTATGCAGAAAGAACAGAACAGAGCTGCAAAGATGATCAGTAGGAGGAGGAATTATGTAAGGTTCCCAAAGTAAAAATAAACTCCTCTTATAGAAAAAAAATCCTTTGGCTATAATATATGAAGAAAGCTGGCGAATTCCATTACAAGTAAAAGGCATTTAGGTATGAGGAACCTGGAAACATTTGAATGGCTCCTTTCATCAAGAATTCTCAGTGTTTCACACTGGGCATTACACCAAAAAGCCTTGTAACAGGTGTAGAATGAGGTTAATGCCACAGTTACTCTGAGTAAATGCAAAGTTCTGCTTTCTTAAAAAGAAAATTCTACAGCTGCTGAATGTTCCTGGCCTCCACCAGTGTTTTCTTCCCATTGCTTTTGTCATTACCACCAAAGATAATAACTTTTCTGGAAGGCTTACAGCTTGGACTGCCTCTATCTTAGATTCTACTTAAACTCCTCTAAGAGTTTTAGATCAAGCTAGGAACTTATTATTTGTCTGATATTCCTTATATAACAAGCAAACCTATTAATGTTGACTTCTTTCTCTATGTGTTGTTGTATGTGTGCAATTCAGGTAGCAGTATCAGGATATTTTCCCTCTGGAAGAGTGAAGAGCTGCTGAACAGGATGTAGAGAGAACAGAGCTTTTGTGGAGCTCACAGGAGACCCTCCGTGACGTGTATATGCCACAAGATGCATGTGAAGAGCAGTGACCCAAAAATGTGTTTCTTCCCTTTGGGGAAAAAATAAAAACAAACACCTTGACATGCCTGTTAGGTCAATTTTATTTTCTGCAGGGATTCAGCCTGCAGCATGTGAGCTAAAGCATGAACTAAAGCAGTCGAAAAAACACAGTGCAATGAACTTTGAACAGTCTCTTGAAATCAAGATTTACTAAGTGGATTAGATATAAGAGGAGCGACATAAAATGCAGCCCATTAAAGAGAAAAGAGTCCTCTGTTTTCCACAAGTTTCATCATGATATCTTCAAGAATATATTAATATGAGGCAGCAGTAGTGCTGCTAGGATCCCAAGATGCAGCTGTCAAGTAACATCTGCCAAAAAGGAACTTGCTTCATTACTTTCAAACCTTTCCATTGCTCATTAGGTCTCACCAGATGGGGATTTAGTATTTTGAAGTCAGTCACCCTGTATGAAGTAGTTTGTTCATGACACTGATGAACAATTATCTACCTGCACAGTTGGGACTTCTATGCTGTTTATTTCAACTGAGTGTCAGTACAGGGCACAGCTTTAGCAACTGATGATAAAAAGTTGAAATACAGAGGGTCGGTCTGACTGAATGAGACTGAAACTTTTCTATAATAATTCTGTCATTAGTTTCCTTGTAACAGAATCCATTGTAATAACCCTTTGTAAGATTTTGCTATATGATTTTATATATTTTACTCTTCAAGTACAGAAAAATACTAATTATAAGTTCAAAAATGTTGTTCCAACCCATCCAGTAGAAGATGAACTGTTGTGCATAATAACTGTTGCATTTCTGTCGGTCGATAAATGTTTAATGGTTTGTTAGGAAACTAATTGTCAGTTTAAATCAGGAGAGTGACAATAATAACTCACTTAAATATTTGCATCATCACCTGCAAAGGCAGCTATAAATATATATATATATATTCTAATTTCTGTGTACAGTGATGGGTAAAAATATATGGCAATCTCCTTGAAAAAGTTTTCCAATCTCTATTGTAATGTTTTTTTTGTATTTTCTGTTCTTCACAGTTCTTATTATAAACAGAATAAACCAAAACATTAACATTGTCTCCTGCATCATGTGAATAACTCATCTGTGGGGTTTTGTACTGATGATTCTATGCAGCATCAGAATTTAAAAGTGATTAAAACCCTTGAATAATAATAAAAATGATCTTTACTTTACCCCATATTTCAATTAAATCAAAACATAGGCTTATGTGGGAAAGATATGTGTCTATACATGTACATACACATGTGTACCTATACTTGTATACACACAAAGAAACTCACAGTGGAAATAATTTTTAAAAAATAAAGTCAAGACAAGTTAAAATAATTTCCTCTAATTTTAAAAATACTCACATTTCAAGACCAGATGTCTTGCTCTCTTTGCTGAATTCTGAATGAGTTATATTTTCCTTGGCTTCAACAGAAAAATGTCTCTAAGGAGACTTTAGAAGATAACCCTGAAGTGTCTGAGTCACCATGGACAGCAGGAGGCAAGCAAGGTTTTCACTGAAAATGCAGGCATAACATAATTGTAAACATCATTTTGAGAAATATATTGGTGTACTTAATTAGCTGCAGCAGCACACTGAAATTTTTAAGGTTCTTTCTTGCCCATAGTGAAGAAACTGGAGGAGGAGGCTATGCCATAAGCTTTCTTATCCCTTCATGGCATGACTGGCCAGTGGTTTCTTTCAGTAGCAGAGGGAATTGCACATTCATTTATGCACATTTTCAGGAACTTTTCAAATGACTGCATAAGGAAAAGTGGGGTAAGACTTCCCTTGCCTTACAGTATGATGATAATTTAGGCCATTATATGAAAAATAAAGCTGTCGGCTGCCTCCCTAGATTTCCAAGTAGCTTGGAAAATGTACAATAAAGATCTTGCTTTGCAGTTGTACTCTGACCACATGTTCAGTAGAAACTTTTTTTTGTTTCTTTTTTCCCCCTCTTATATGCTTGTTTAACCAACCCCGATGTCTCTGCTATTGAAGAACAGATTTTGTGGTCTGAAGGGAAAAAGCAAAATCTTAGTTTAAGGTTCTGGAATTAAATAATTCTTTACAAGTCTTGGTAATACAAAATAAATATTTTCCTTAAGAAACTGTGAGGTCAATCCAAGCTTTCAGTTTAAATCATCCAGGAATCATTAGGGGACCACATCTTTCCAGCAGAATTTCACTCTTACAGACAAGGTATTTCTGTACAGTCAGCTAGTATGAGTATATTGCTGCAAACATACAGGAACCATAAAAATAATGTTAGAGCAAAGTCTAAATAACTTAACCTTGAACATTTCTCTGAAACATGGAAATCCTTCTCCAGTTTAAGTTTAAAGTCAGCAAGGATTTCCCACTCATTTCTTGAAGTTTCAACACCAATAAAGTTCTTAGTATATAAAGTAAAAATAAAAAGGATTTTTTGTCATACCATAGAATCACAAAACCACAAATCATAAAACCACAGAATCATGGAACCACAGAATCACAGAACCACAGAATCTGCTAAGCTGGAAGGTACCCACAAAGATCAGTGATATACATTAACTGAGACAGATTTACCTCTTTTGCAACTGCGGTAAAAAACAGTATCAGCGGAAAAAAATCAGTGTAAATCAGTAGCACAGAGAAAACATACTGAAGTGGAATGAAAAGAAGATAGTAGAGGTTGACAGATGGCAAGGCTTGCCTTAGCTTGCAGTGGAGAAGAGACCCATGTTTGACAACTCCTAGAGGAACTAAGAGCAAGAACTCTGTGTAATTGCCCCTTAGAGTTGGCATATGGACTAAACGATGAGTCTTTTTGTGTTGTGTTAACGAAGTGCAAGAAATGCATCTTTCAATCTTCATGTATTATTCTCAACTCCTTAGTGTATTATTCTTGGCAGGTTATAGCCTTGTAATATTTTCAAAGTGGTGGAATGACAACTCTTCTGCCTTAATGGTGAGGTCTAGTAAATTGAGTCTCTGCAGATTGTTCATGCTGCCTCAGGAGGATAGAAGGACTTAATTTCGTAGCTAGTAGTAACACTTTATTGCTATGCCATTTTTAAGGATGGCAGTACAAGCCTTAACCTGACTTCTGCAAGCACCAAGAAGCAGGAAGAGTTTTTCCAGGCAAGAAGTGTGTGGTAGTGTATTGGTAACGTCTGTCATTCTGTTTTCTTCTGCACCAGTATGCTTTATTTTTCCCTCTTCTGAAGGATGGGAGGCTGCTGGGCCTGACTGCAGGACCAAGGTCAAATGTAAGAGCTAAATTCAATGTTTCCACAGGTTGGTGAAAGGGTGTGAATTTCAGTGGATTCTGGTGGTTTCTGCTGCAGAACTAACAAGTGTGTATTCCAGCACCTATCCTAAAAAACTTTATACCTGTAATGGTAGTAGAATATTTTTGAGTATGTGTGCTCCCTCTATTCAGAAATAATTTAAAAAATTTATGTATTTGTGCACATTTGAAAACTGACCATCTTGAATAGCAGAGACCTCTTGTGCCTACTTACATAAAAGTGGAATATCAGTATTTCTCCACTTAATTTACTTTTGTTGACAAACCTTTTCTAAAACCCAGTACTCATTTGGTAGCTCTCAGGGGCTGTTTTCCTCAAGTTAGATTGCAGGTTGCTGAGTACTGTTAGCTTAAAACATGGTCTTCTCCGGCAAAGGTGAAGCAAAAAGCTGTTCTTATTTCCCATCTGCATGCCATAAGTCGTTTACAGCAGCAGTTTAAATTTTTTAAAACATTTAGTTAAACATTTTAACTTGATTTTTGTAATGAAATAAAGTATGGCTTGATTAAAATGCAGGCTGTGAGCTCTGGCAGTTTTACTAGCAATTTGTGACACTTGCCTTTTTTTCTGCCATGGCTAGACTGTTCCATGTATAATTTACTGTGACAAAACACTGGCCCTGCTTATTGTCTATAAATACAGGCCCATTAGAAACATGTCTGAGGTGTAGCTTTTTAATGGCTGCATAATGTTCTTGGACCTGCAGTTAACGGAAGAGTAAACAACTTTTTGGTTGCAAAAGCAATGAAGCAGAAGCGTTCCTCCATAAAATTAGTTTACTGTAGATGTATGGATATTTCATGACAAGCACAATGATTTGTATCTACTTACATACAAATATGAATTCTTCTCATCTCAGTCATATGAATATTTTTGGAGGTGTTAGGCTCATCTTATGATGAGCATGATTTGTCTGTGTACACTCATTGCATAAAGAAGAGTAAAGGTTGTCACTGGAGTGAACTTCTTTATGAAACAGTAAGTAGTGTCTGAAGATGTGAATTAGACAGATTTTGATAAATACAGATGGTTTCCTTCCCATACACAGAGCATGGAAAAAACCACCTACAGCATATGAGTGAGTGGGAGGTAGATAAATATGCAGTACTCGAGAAAAATCCATAGTTTATGAAAAGAATCCAATACCATTTACTGTCTTTTTACCTTTTCTTAATTACAGATCTGCAAAGTTAAGAAGTTGTTAAAATGAGCATAGGGAAAAGTCAGGTGTGCTAAACAGATCACTCAAACTGAGACAATATTTAAAAGGAAGAAAGTGTGGGCTTACATGCCTTTTAATAAATATTATAACCAATACGAAGGAAACCAAATCAGAACATCTTTCATATCTCTCAAGCATAAATCCCATCAGAAGAATGTTCACCTACTCTCTGTGTTTCTGTGTGCTTTGAAAAACACTTTATCTGCTCTAGATCATAGAATGTTAAGGGTTGGAGGGGATCTTAAAGATCATTTAGTCCCAACCTCACTTGACATGAGCAGGGGCATATTCCCCTAGACCAGGTTGCTCAAGGTCTTATCCCACTTGGCTTTGAACACTGCCAGCATTGGGGAATCCACAAACTCCCATGGCAACTTGTTCCAGTTTCTCATCACCATCACAGTAAAAAATTTCTTCCTACTGTCTAAACTAAATCTGCTCTTTTTCAGTTTGTACCCATTACTCCTTGTCCTATCACTACAGTTCCTGAAGAAGAGTCCCTCTCTGGCTTCCCTATAGGACCCTTTCAGATGCTGGCAGGCTGCTGTGAGGTTTCCACACAATTTTTTCTTCTCCAGGCTGAACAGCCCTGACTTTCTCAGCCTCTCTTTTTAAGGGAGGAGCTCTGGTCCTCTTATCAACTTTTTGGCCTTCCTCTGGACTTACTCCAACAGTTCCATGTCCTTATGGTGCTGGGGACACCAGAACAGAATACAACACTCCAGGTGGGGTCTCATGAGAGAGGAGTAGAAGGGAAGAATCACCTCTTTCAACCTGCTTGGCCACGCTGCTTTGGATGCAGCCCAGGATTCCATTGGCTTTCTGGGCAGTGAGCTCATACTGCCAGCTCATGTCGAGTTTTTCATTAACCGTCACCCCCAAGTCCTTCTTCGCAGAGCTGCTCTCAATCACTTCTCTGCCCAACCTGTAGGTGTGTCTGGGATTGCCACAGCCCAGGTGTAGGACCTTGCACTTTGCTTTGTTGAGCTTCATGAGGTTTGCATCAGCTCACCTCTCCAAGCGTGTCAGGGTCCCTCTGGATGGCATCCTTTCCCTCCAGTGTGTGACCTGTTATAACTCTCTGGTTTTGTGATAAAGGCAGCAGATGTTTGGGGTTTATTTTTGTACTTAAACAGTTGATTATCCCTAAAAAAATGTAGTATTCTACGCTCCAGGTCCAGTTGTGAAATCATTAAGTCATGTGATACATCTCCCTACATAGCCATTTCACTAAAACGAATTTCTTCTGTTTTCACAGCCACTTAATGCTAATGGCACTTAGTTTCATGCTTGCCATAGCGAACTTTGTACCATTTCAGAAGTTTTTCCACACTTATATCCCTCAGCCCTCTATTATATCTCTCAGCAATTCACAAAGGAGATGATTACTAGCTCTGAGCTGGTGAAACTACACAGCCACTGCATCAGCTTTTAGAAGGGCTGTTATTTACAAGCCTCCTCCTTTTGGGCCATCTGTGAGGCTTTGAAAAAAAAGTCTTCCTTTTGTTATTCAGTGGAATTTAAAGAGCTTGTGATACATAAATATGTCTAATGTTGCAGTGAAATAGTTTAGTGGGTTGAAAAAAGCAGAAACCAAGCAAGATAGGGATCAAATTATCCAGGAAAGGAGGTTATATATTGGTTGCCAAGTTTTAGCAATCTCACCATCTCCTTCTAAGTCTTCAAGAAGCACTTGACAATATATCTGTGTTAGGAAACCTCAGAAGACAGTTGTTATCAGTGCAATTAACCTCCTTAGCTGAACTTAGCTGAACAGCATCACTTTCAATGTTAAAAGTCTTTAGTGCAGCTAATAAAAGTGAGCTGCAAGGGTTACTTCTCAACTGAACTCATCTGTTCTCCAGCTCACTATCTTTTTGTTGAAGGAGAGAACTTTTTTCCTTTGTGACAATACAATTTCAAGGTGGAAATAAATTTGTGTGATAAATCCTACTTTTTATATAGAGAAGTCTCAGAAGCATGTTTTTGTCATGGCTCTGAAGCTACATGCTAATGTACAAAAAGCATTAGTTGGGCTGGACTTGAGGATATTCAAGCATGTGAGATCTCTGTATCACAGACTACCACAGAACCCATATTCTTGTTCAGGCAAAGATTATATTTTTAAAAGTGTTCTGGCTTCTGAAACAATGCAAGACTTTTTTTTGACAAAGGAATGTTTTTAAAAGAAAAAAAAAGTAATGAATTTTATAATTTTTATTTATTATGTGTTAGGAGTATACCTATATTGGAAATATCAGTGAAAAAGTTGAGATAATCAAGTTCAATTTGACAACACCGAATTTTCAAAGGAATTTCAAACTTTTCATGTTCAGTTGGGAATATGCAAAATAGTACTTTGAGACTCAGAGGAGAAAGGAGATTGGAAGGAGAGTGAAATAGAATTGCACAGAACTTCATGGACACAAATTACATCTGCTGCAATTGAAAAAGGACAAATAACTGAACTATGAAATTGGCAGATTCATCAAGTAATATTCCTTTCAAGCTTTAGCAGATTTGTTTTAGTCTCATGAAATGTAAAATTTTCTTTTGTTGGCAATAAAACCCCCTGGTGCTTGCAAACACAGTTAAGTGCAAAGAATGCACTCTAAGGTGAATTTAATTTATGGTGTGTTTACTTTATTGGTACTGCAACAGCATCAAAGTGGAAAAACAGAATTTTCTTGGCAGTCTAAAATGTTTAATGGGGCAAAATCGAGAGGACAGGACTCATTTTGTGTTTTGTTGTTTGGGGCTTTTTCCTCTCATTCCTCTTCTTTCATCAGTTGTGAAGTATGTTTGACTCTAGTAAGATTTGCAGCCAGATGAGGTATCTGGCAGGGATATGAATAGAAATATTATCATTTGGTTGTGATAGAGGTACTGTTACTGAAAGCCATCTGAGTAATTATCTACTGAAAAGATAAGCTCTATAAAACAGATTTATTCCTCAAAAAAGTATGTTACACAGCATTAAAATATCATTTAAAATGTATTAATAAAATAGCTTTCTATAAAATACCATTGCACCACACTGATTGAAATATTTCCAAACACATTTCTTGAATTTCTACACTAATTTTTCTGAAAATATATGTCAGTTAACAACGATATGAAGAACGCAAGTTGCACTTACATTACATTACAGTCCAATTTAGTACATCTGTTTTTTCATTTTGTAGCTTTTGAATCATGGTGATTACAGTATTTCAGAAAATACCATGTTCTGATCAAGTAAATTGAACTAAAAGTTGCCTCCTTTAGTGGTACCACAACTTTATTTGGCCCCTTTAATGGTTTTAGATGAATAAGATTTAGCCCTTTGTTGAAGTCAGTTTGAAAACTGTGCAAGTAATTTAAATTATTTTGCCAATTTCACATGCATGATTCTTGCTGATGCCAAGAACAGTATGGCATTCAGAGTATTTGGTTTAATCTCTAGTGGCTCTTTTCATTTTAACATTAGACATAGTTCAAGTGATCCTACTGTATTTTAAAAGACCATATACTGACTTCTGATCTCTGCTGGATGATAAAGCAAACTTCGGAACAGTTTTTTCTGACAGAAACATTAATCAATGCAAGTTGTCTGAAGTGATTCACCATGACTGGCAGCTTTTCAAAGCACCAACTTTTCTACAGTTTCAGGGCAGTAACATTCATTTATCATGTGTTTATTGCTTATTGAGATGTTTCAGGAGAAAATAATCTCTGAGGATGAAAATGAAGATGGTGTAAATAAAATGGTTATAAAACATATATAAATTCTTAACTGAGCAGCTATAAATTACTTGTCACAATGCTGCATAGTATTCTCTATTACATTTTACCTCAGTCTTGCTTTAACATATAGTGATTTGTTAATCTCATTTTGAATTAAATTCCTTCCTGTTCTCTGTTTTTATTGCGTTGGGAAAGTATTTAAGTAATGTCTAAAATTGTAGTTATTTCCAAAATAGTTAATTGCCAACCGAAAAACTTTACTTGTTTCCTAAGTATGTCCTGAGTGAGAAACTGCCTGGTTTCAAAGATGTTAGGCGATGTTACTGGGGCCATGCAAGGAAGAGACTTTATTGTTTCCTGGAAGCCCAGCCTTTGCTATCAGTCTGTCAGACAAGTCTTTTGTGGGGCCCTTTTCTTCAGGCTGGGCTGGATTCGCCCAGAGAAGCTGTCAATGCCTCACCCCTGGAAGTGTTCAAGGCCAGGTTAGATGGGGCTCTGAGCAACCTGGACTAGTGCAAGGTGTCCCAGCACACAGCAGGGGAGTTGGTAATTGGAACAAGATGATCTTTAAGGTCCCTCCAAGCCAAGACTTTCTATGATTCCATGAATTTGAGTGGGGATGTGCTCCGGTGAGGTGGGTCCATGTATGCTGACTACCTGACTGCCATAAACTCAGGATAATGAATTCCTGTTCCAGTGAACTTTTTTATATATTGTGTAGATCTTCAATGAATAGAAATGCATATGTCTCTAATGAGACATATTACAAAAATCCTCTGCTTACATGCTTGAAATCTTTTCTGAAATGTGTTAATTAAGCTTCTACTTACAAGCTTTGTATGGTTTAAAAAAACCCATCATTTATATTCAGTATACAGAAAGTGGGATGCATCTAGTTGTTACCTCATAATAAAAAAAATTTAATTGTTCTCTATAAAGTAAAAATTAGACCAAACATTTACATTTTGTTTCACTGTTCACTGTTTGTTTAACAGCTAGTTTTCTTGCTTGATCCTTTTTGAAGTGATGTTAAAATGACACAGATATTTTGTACCAATAATCAAAGCCAGACAGGTCTTAGGATAAGCACTGCCTTTTGAATTCGAGGTCCCATTGAAGCTGGTTGTCTTCAGTTAAAGTAACTTTGGCATGATATAACTTAGTGTAATTGTTTAACTTTGATAGTTTTCTTGTATGCCATAAGGAGTGTCTTGCTTAGCATGAAAATGAAGTGTTGGGTTTTAAGAGAATACTTATGAAAAAAAAACAGCAGGAGGACAACCAAAGCTTGGGGAAAAAAAGAAAAAATGTGGGGATGGTGGGCTGAGGAATATAAATAAACTTATAAACCTGATGGGTATTTTTGACACCTTCAGAATTGCATCCAGAATACCAAAACAAATTTAAACAATTTGTTATTCACTAGTGATAAAGGTCTGGTTTTGTAGTCCTAGGAAGGTTATTAACTAGTCTTTAGTAGAAACTATTTCTATTGCCAAGTGGTTCATTAATATTTAATTTCTGTTTATTAATTTATAGAAGAGCTGTTTTTTAGAAAAAATGCTGCCATTGTGGTTTCTAGGTAGAGAACAAAACTGGTTTAACTATCTGTTACAATGTAGCAATTGGATTCAACCTTTGTAATTGAAAACAAAGTTCAAATTTATTATAATGGTCTTCATTAATTATTTCTACCAGTGGCGTTTTGTGAATTGCTTTACTTGCAATGCACTGCCAGAGCAGCTGGGAACTGCCCTTTACAGTTCCCTGCCTAAGACCTGGTACTGTGTGCAGCAGTTTCGTACCCATTTCAAAAACAAAGTTTTCAGATGATGCAACCACAGAAATTACTGATAAACTGGAGAAGTGATTCATGGGCCATGAACATACCCTAGGCTGCCTCTCCTGACCATCTAATCCTGCTTGACAAAGGCCCAGGTCTGCAGTAAGTCTTTTGTCTGATCTCTTAGTCCTCTGGGCATGCCTGGGATGCTCATAATGACACTTGCCGGCTATGGTTAGGTATGAGACTCACGCTTTGGCTATGTGGGGAATAGTGCACCTTCCGTGGGTGTATGTAAGAGGTTTTATAATACAGAAGGGGCAATATTAGGACCCACCCTCATCCCAGAGGACTCCCAGAGAGTTGCATCTGATCCATAAGCCAGTTGCTCACCCATCCATGATGTGTTTATCTAGCTCTGCGCTGGACATTTTATCCAGGACAGTATTGTGAGAGACAGTATGGAAAGTTTTACTGAAATCCAAAAAGATTGTGTCATCTCTCTTTCCTTGATCAGCTAGGCGGGTTACCTTGTTACAAAAGGAGATCAGCTTTGATAAGCAGGACTTTCCTCTCATGAAGCCATTGGCTGTGGCCAATGACTGTGCTGTCTTTCAGGTATTTTTCGATACCTCCCAGAATAATCCTGTCTGTAACTTTACCAGGCACTGAAGTGAGACTAAAAAGGCTGTAGTTTACAGGGCCCTCCTTGCCCTTTTGAAAATTGGGACAACATTCATGAGCATATAGTCAGCTGGGACCTCTCCAGATTCCCAGGACTGCCCAAAAATTATCAAGAAAGGTTTTGCAATGACATCAGTTAGCTCTTTGAGGAATCTTGGAAGAAACCCATCAAGCCTGATAGATTTGTAGGAATCCAGATGGAGCAGCAGATTCCACAAAATTTCAGGGTCAGCTGGTAGCTGATCATACTCATGTTCCTCCAGCTCAGGGATCTGAAACCCACCTTGGTCCATCCTCTGTGTCAGAAATCACATTGTGCCCTCCTCACATGCCTTACCATTCCACATTAGTATTGCTGGATGGGGAGCTAGTGCTCAGTAATGTGGCAGTGATCATGCAACCTCAGCCCAGCGACTGCAGGACTGAGTGACAAAAATAGCTTTATATAGGTAGTAGTGTGTGTCTGTCCTTTAGCAACTGAGTGATTCCTGTCCAGGCATGTATTGGAAGTTTTTTTCCTGTCTTGAGCCTCTGTGACAGCACTCGGTGTGTTACAAGAAGTAGAACACCTTTTGCGAAGAGAATTTACAGAGGTTTATTTGCATTATATATCCCTCAGACATTTTCTTAAAACCTTGTGTTGCTACTTCAATATTTACAGCCTCAGTTCCCCTGTCTCTAAAGTAATTATTTTGCTTGTTGCTCATGATGAATACTTCTAGCACTATGTTAAAACTATATATAACAGCAAGCCAGCTGTCCTATGTTCAAAAGCTAAACTACTGAAAAATCAATGCTATCATTAATTACACAAATATGTGCCATTAAAGTTGTTTATTACCCCACTTTTGCATTCTTAATTAGGCATGTAACTTCAGTATTCTAACAATGCTAAACATGATCACTTCCTCAAACTAAAAGCGTCTTGTGTTATATAATCCTATGAAAATGGTAATTAGTGCTACAGAGTTATGAAGCTTCTAAAAATTTGACATCCATATCTATTTTTTAACTATAAATCTTCATATTGAATGATATACTCCATAAATATGTTTCCGATGGATCTATCCTTCTTTCTGATAGGAACTATACTGCAGATACTTCTTGTCCTTGAAAATGCCAAAATACCACCTAATCATAGAGTGGCTGAGGGTGGAATGGACCTCTGCAGGGCATCTGGTCCAACAGTTCAGGCAAGGCCACCCAGAACCAACTGCCCAAGACCATGTCTAGATGGCTTTTGAATATCACCAAGGATGGAGATTCCACAGCCTCTCTGGACAGCCTGTGCCCACACTCGGTGACCCTCGTGCTCTGCAAGTGTTTCCCAATGTTCAGAGTATCTCAGTTTGTGCCCATTGCCTCTCGAGTTGTCACTGGGCACCACCAAAAAGAGCCTGGCTCTGCCCTCTTTGCACCTAAATATCTGTGGGTGCTTATATACATCGGTGAGATGCTCCTCTGAGCTTTCTCTTTTCTGGGCTAAATAGTTCCAGTGAATCCCAATTGCTTAAACGTAATTGCATTGGAATGGCTGTCTGAGACAGCACAGAGACTACACACAACTGCATATTGTATAAATGTGTTTGTTCTGTATGCATGTCTTATATATGTATCACTGTATATATGTGTATACAAATGCATTTTTAACATATCTATATATAAAATATATATAAATATATTCAGATATACATTTGCTCCTTTGTGTGAAGCTGTAAAGAATGGCCAGAGTTGAGCTTAGAAATCACCTATTTTCCAGAATTCTTGGTAAACCAGCATATGATTCAGAGGCAATGCTTATGATTTTGGGTTTGTATTTCTTTACAGTTTTACAGCTTTTATGTTTCTCAGTGAATATTTGGGCTGTTATCTGATACTGTTTCAAGTTTATCCTAATGGAATGGCATAATTTTTTTTATATTTGTATGTTTAGCATGTAATTCCTGAGAATCTGTCATCAGTCAAGACATTGTTATTAGTTAGAATTTGTATTATTTTATACTCCAAATGTAGAGTGAGGTGACAGTTGCTTATTTTCAACTGCAGCATAGTTTGCTGTTGGCTCCTAAGTGCAAGCATCACTTTTGAAAAATTATTAATTATTTTTTGATAAAACATCCATGATGATTGTGGCCACTGAATAGTCTACATTTAAGTTATGGAGATGTTTTTAAATGCCCAAGGTAGTTTTGAAAGTGGAACTTTTTTCTTGAATTACTCTAGAAAATTATTTTTTACTCGTGTTCTGAGGAACATACTTCAAAACATAGGAAAATCTTAAACCAAAATTGGTTATTTAGAATCATATTTATCACATATTCTGATAACAATCATCAGAATTGCTTCATTTGGAAAAGACCTTTAGACCAGTGAGTCTGACTATTAACCCAGCAGTAAACTACATCCCCAGGTGCCAAATTTACACACCTTTTGAATACCTCCAGGGTTGGTGACTCCAGCCCTTCCCTAGTCAGTTTTTCCCAATGCTTGACAATCCTTTTAGTGAAGATGCTTGATAACTTTTTGGTGAAGAAATTTCCTAACACCCAAGAAAATGGAGATAGTTTTAAGAAGGGACATTTTGAGTATGTTACCTAAATTTTACCATACTCTTGCTTTACTCAGGCCAAGAATTAAGAGAAGAAGTGAAGAAAAGAGAAATTTTCTGAGAGGCCTAATTGTTTCTTTGTTTTCAATTGCTGGCTAATTATGACTGCCTTCACTATGATGTGCAATCACGTTCCTCAGAAAGACAGGAGAAAACACAGTGGTTAAGTGAGTTCTATTTCTTAAAATGTGTACAAAAATTTGCTGTCTATTAGGTAATATTTTCAGTGTTCTAGTAAACTTTTAGTGACAAAAAAGCCCTTTAAGATTATTGCTTATCATTTCTTTATCTGTAAAAAGGAGGTTAAAAGTTAGGTTCTGTGACATTATTTTCAATTTTTTTGTCATTCTGATATCCTGCAAATTGAATAAAATTGTGAAATAGATGCAGTCCACACAAACAGACATGCATCAGTGGCCTGACTCCAGTAATGGTGAAATCTGTCCTTGCTGTCAAGAGGCTAAAACATCAGCATCAGAATAACTACATTAAATAGCATGGAAAAAGATGGCTTACAAAATGTGTACTGCAAAGTGCAGCTATGGAATCTTTTCTATCTAATAAATATTTTAAGTGAAGACTGTTTAGATCACATTAGTTTGGACCAACTGCATGTCTCATTTAATGTAAGTACTTTGTTTTCACCATATAGTGGTGTCACATCTATTGCTTTGAAAAATTGATGTTCATTTTTACATAATTCATAGAATCGTATCTGCTGAGACGAGTAAAAACTGCTTAATATATTCATGGCATTACTTCTGTAACATTTACAAGGTCAGACATCTAATTGATGCTTGATTCTAATTCTATCGATGTCAGTATGCTCATTTAAAAAAAGAGAAATGACAAAGAGAATGTTTTTTAAAATAACTTTTCATATCTGAAGCATATACAGAAAACATTGTGGAGGCCTTACACCTGATTTATGTTGACTCTTCTACATGATGAGAACTCTCGATCATATAATCTGTATTTTTTAGTTGGGTTGTGGCATAATTATTGAAAATTTTCAAGGCTGTGCGCAAGGGATTCCAAAAACAATTCTGTATATGCATTTGTTTTTATGTTTGCTGATATTTGTCTTTGGAAGGGATTTTATTTGTCTATGCTCGAAAGTCTTACAGGCTTTGGAAGTTGGTTTATGAAACTTCTACTCTCCTGGGAGCAGTCAGGCTGCTGGCCAAAGTAAAATGGTTTCATGAAGGGTACCCAGAGCCTGGTCACGCAAACCAGTCCCTCAGTTTTCCAAGCACATAGTTCACTGGTTCTGCTCAGCTGTCCTCAGCTTCCCTACAACCCCTTGGTATGTTTGGGCAGAATATCCTTATCTCAGTCCACAAGCTATGAAGCAGCTGGACAGCAGAAGCTGAGATACTTTCACCTTCAACCAGGTGCACTTCATTGATCTCCTGTCTTCTGCATCAGTGTGACAGAGAAACGTTGGGAATTCTTGCTTCACCTGGGGATTCATCTGACTTTCAAGCACAAGAAAGAATGCTTGAAAAGGACAACCAATTAAACCTCTATACAAACAGGAATGGAATTCTTCCATTTTAGCCAACTACCTTAAATACACCTTAACATAGCACTCAAGATGCAAATCATAAGAAACACATTGCAGACACGTTTGTGGGTAAAAATAACAGAAATAAATCTGCAAAATGAACATGGCCAACCAAGCTTAGCTGGGAAATGTCCCAGTGACCCTCAGCAAGGGTGTGCATTGTGGGTAGGGAACATGGACAAGAGGGAGCTGGAAAGAGAGAGACAAGTCATTTGGCATTTTTGCCCTATTGTGCACTCAGCAAAACTCTAAAAGTGCTTGGGAAAATTTCCTCATGGTATTTTTATGTTAGTTTAATTCTTGTTTCAACATACAATTGGTCCTCTTAAGACTTGGGAGGAAAAAGACTGCAGTAACTCATTCTGTTTATTCAACACTTGGAATAAGATGATACTGTAAGAGTGAGGGATATCTGCTACCAGTGTAGGACCGTTTGTCTCCTGGGAGATCTGTGTCCTGAAACTATGATGGAGAATCAAAAAGCCTAAAGAGAGAGAGAAAGAGAGAGAGAAGAAAAAAGTTATTGCTTTATTCTTAAAAAAAAAAAAAAAAAAAGAAAAAAAAGAGTTACATTTTTGTTTCCCATGTTTCTGGCTATAAGCTTTGGAGTTCTAACTTTCTAACACCAAATTAAATAAAGGAAAATTATGTACAAGTAGTTTTTTGGGTTTTTTTTCTAAATTGAAGTGACATTAACTGTATATTTTCTTCACTGTTATCTCTAAGAATCTGGGAAAAGAAAGTACAAAGTAGATCATAAAAATTAGGGATAAAGTAGAGCTGAAGAAGACAGTCTAGACCACTACCCTGTCTACAGATAACACTGACCCTACCTAAATAGTTCCCAGTGAATGTTTGCCTAATCTTTTATTCACAAACCTCCAGTGATAGATTTTCCTCTTTCAATAAATTTGCTGTCTAGACAAGTGTTTAGTAGTCTCCTTTTTATTTTTTATACTTATTTTGTACTGTAAGAGCCAGCCTAAATATCTTCTATGCCAGAAATTGCATATACTTCTTACTGACCTATCCATGGCAGAAGTGCAACATAATTTGCTTGTGTCAGTCTTGAAAGCTATAGTGATGTCTCTTTTTATGCTTTTCTAGCCTAGACACTTTAAATATCTGTTCTGTGTTTAAATACCAAGACTGTGTTCTTGAAATCTGACCTTATTACCCTGCTCAGACCTTCTCCTTCTGCTTTACCACCTTACAAGCAAAGCCCAGAAGGGAAATGGTGCTCCAGATGGACCTAGGAACCGTGTGGAGGTCTTTCTGCAGTTTGATGATTTGCCCTGGAAGAACAGTGACCAGGATCATTCTGCACTGTACGTCCAATCTGTTTAAACTTGTCTTCTCACAAGTAATTATTCCGTGTAAGGTTCAGCAGTGAAAATGTTCTAGGAACAATTCTTAGGAGAGATGGAGGGGGCATGAACCCATTAACTTTTGGATGCTAAGGCAGCTCATAAGCATGTATTCAGGGTGCTCTATGTCATTTGGCCTAAGTGTCTGGGAATGTTTCTAACACCCCTTAATTTGCTAGTACGAATATTATGACTGCCATTGAAGATTTGGACTTTATAGTAGAATCATATATTCTGTTTTCATTGAAGTTTTCTAGTCTCTTATCAGATTCTATTGTGGTGAAAAAGCGTTTGTCAGATGACTTCCTGGAAAAATAAAATTGTGTAGTTGTACTCTTTTTTAAAGTTACTGGTATCTCCAGGATGAATATTCTTTTTTTTATACAATTTATTGGGGATGCATGATTTTTTCTTTATTTGTTTCTTTCAATCCTGTGGTTAAAAAAATTACTTCCCTAGCATAAACTCGTCATGAGAGGTGATGCAGAGACCAGGGGAGACATTTCAGGTGCTAGAATGGAAAAAGTCAGGAAAGATATTGAAGCACAGACCTCTATTTCTGAGATCAGTGTGCAAACTAATGTGCTTAGGGGTATCTGAGCAAAGTCGACCTCTAAAAATTTAATGGTCAACAAATTTTAAGTTAGTTTATCCTCAATATCCTTCAGATACTCTTACAAAGAAGATATCTGAATGTCCTGTTTCTGAAAAACATGCAAAACTTTAGGAGAAAAATAGACATAAAATTTGAGTCTTGTCTCCTCATCCTCATACTTGAGTGTCTGTTATTGTGGGTAGGAAAGGGCTAAATAATTTACACTCACAACATTAGAGATATTTGTGCAACTGATCAATAATTACAGCTTCAACTCAGAGTGGCTGCTTTACTCTGGACATTGTTTATTACCATGGTTGTGCCTCCTGAGTTACTGATGTGCATTTCCTCCGCTCTGCCACTTGGTTGGATCCTGATTCTGAACTTTCTTGCTTAATTGAGGTTGGGTGAAGCCCGCACATGACTAGAATCCTTTGGGTGAGGAAAGAAACAAGAAGCAATTATTACCATACCTTGTTACTTAAAAACAAAAATTATGGACTTTATTGAATTGTCGGTCTCCAGATCCTTCTTTCTGGGTTTTTAAAACAAAACCCTTGTGTCTGTACACTAAACCTAAGGCATTTGAACTTGAGAGGCATGACAGATCATAAGCACATAGAAGGAATTTAGAATTAATTTATTTTCAAAATAATTGTTTTTAAAGTGGCTTTAACAGTATGGGGATTCGCCTAATGGTTTTTGAATGACTGAGATGAGAAATATGAAAAATAAAGACTGTGATGCATAACATAAGTACAAGTAACATAATAAAAACTGTTCTGTAAAATTGAAAAGCATACAAAGACTAGATCATTGTACTTTGTCAGTAAGCAATGACAGGACATTCATTGTATTATTATTCTTCACTGTGTGCTTTGTCTGGATGTAAGCTGAAGGTTGACGCATTGAGCCATCAAAATCGATAATGAAATCGAGTCCTCAGGGAACTCCCACTCAGGAAACTGAAGCAGAAATGATCTTATTAGAGCGTGTGTGAAAGTAAATGAGAAATGATGCAAATTGTACAGCAGTGCATGATTGTGAGATTTTCTGGCATCTATGAATCTTTACATTGCTCTAATCAGATGGAGACATAGATTATTTGTCCTGTAATTAATTTTCACAGTTTTAATTTATCAGAAACCAAAACACTTGAAATGCAGAGTTGCCCTTTTTGTAGAGTATGAAATATTACAGGGCTTGGTGGACCTGGTCTGCCTCGTCTAGTGCAAGAACTGGAGACTGGACTGGTTGCCACAGTTTGGTTTCTGTCAACAAGTTGATATTGCTCAGTCCAGGAAGGTTCTGCAGGTATGGGAACTAGTTTTTTTTCTTGCAGCTAATATCTGCAGTGGCTTTTTTTTAGGGTTCTTTGATCCATATTCTATAAATGTTCAGAAATCTGTGGGATGTTCCGAGCTGGGTATTCCCCAGTCACTGTAGTTATACTGGTTCCTTTGGTATAAATAACTACCAGAAGTAAGGTAAATACGGTTGGTGCTCCCAGGTGACCCAGGGAGCAAAAGTGATTGTTCTGCTTCATGTCTTTGTGCTTCTAAGGATTTATCATTACGCAAAGTATGAAATACTTTGTGTATGCATGTGAAAAAAAAACCCAAACAAAACAACAAAAAAACCCCAACAGAGCCAAAAATGATGTATTCATGTAGTGTAGAATGCTTTACTATTAAATGACTTCTGGTCGAGGAAAACGTACAGAATTTGCCTGAATGTCTTTATATTTGACCATTAATTTCTCTTGACTTCGTGCTACTGCTGCTGTTTCTGATCACAGTTGTCAGAATAACTGAGAGTGGATGTAAAAATGGCAGCATTTTCCCATCTCCGTCATTAACAGACACCACACAAGTATTTTCTTTCTCTGAACTACTTAGCTACTGACACTGCAGTGCTGCCAACACTGTTTAAATACAGTGCTGCTTCACTCGTGCTCCTTGGAGAAAGATTTATTTGAGCAGATGCAATCCCTGCCCTCATGGCCTTCGAATGGATGCTCTGCCCAAGACGTACAGAAAATCAGATGTACCGATACACACAGAGGAAGAAGGGAAAGTCTCATGTCCTTAATTTCTAGTCCTTCCTGAATATATATTTGCTTCTCTCTATATACACAATATGTTGTACTTGAGATCTTCACAGGGCAAGAAATCAGAGCAGATTGTTACTTATTGCACAACAAGTACTTTCACTTCACACTTTTTCTACTTATGAACAGGTTGTCTGGAATTTTTTTACCAAGTTCAACCTCTATTTCATGACTTATGAGTTGTTATTTTTGAGAATGCTTTGGGTCTCCTGTTTTATTTCTCAGTCTTGATTAGCAAGAAGTTTCTACAAATAAGACTTCACTCCTTGCTTCTTTATCTATTCTTGGAAGTCATTTGGTGCGTGTGACTTTTCGGATTGACAGTCATCTGCTGACAACACTGCAGAAAAATTGGCCTACATTGTGTGTTGCAGCATTTTGTGAAAACAAACAGGATAGAGCAAACGTTGAATCACCGCCTGTCAACTCTGTGAAGTAAATGTCTGTTTGTCTCTTCTTCTCCTTATGTGCAGCATAGGACACCAATTTCTCAATGAGAGATAACCATTCATGAACTGCCCAGTTTGTACGGGAGAGTGACCTGCAGAAGGCCTTGCTTCTGTAGAGTAAACCTGGGGCAGGCAAGTGCAGTAGTTTTTAATTTATGAGTCCTGAGGCTACATACCCTGCATGAAACAACTATCTCAGGATTCCTTCCAGACACCAGAAGTTTGTTGCTGCTCATCAGAAGGGTGAATTAGGTTAGTGGAAGTGATGAACCTGCAGAAGATCCAGCGTGGACTGAGTAAAGAGTTGGATTTAACCTCTGATTTTGCTGAGCTGAATAGGTGTAATTTATTTTCAACTGTTCCTACCTAATAGTACTGCTTATGAGAGCTTTAATTCACTGGCTTACTTGGCTATTAAAATTATTATTATTATTAAAATGCTAATAGATAATCTCCTTATGCAGTAAAGCATGGAGAGGTAACAGTGAGTCATACACTATTTAAGGAGAATCTCCACAAATAACTCCTGGGTGTCGTGGGTCATGACCTGAACATTGAGGTGCTCCCTGCCTTTCTGGAATTTAACCATGGCTTCACTGCCCAGTCCCTGTGAGGCTGTATCACTGAGTTTTTGTTTTACCCTCTGCACAATGGAAGGGAAGGATGGTGGTTGGAGATGGGAAGTGTATCCCTGATCTCAATCAGTTTTCTATTAGGCTCATGGTGAGAAAACCAAATCACTGACACGGGACTTGGTTTCCCCCATACTTCAGGATCAGGCACCGGGGATTGCACTAATATCTCCCAAAGAGGGGTGAAAGGAAACTATTTACTGCAATAGATCTTTACAGTATTTTCCCCCTGATAGTTTACTGATAGCTGGCTTAGATGAAAGTGCTTTTTCTTGAAATTTATGGTATCAACATCTGACAATAATAGGGCACTTCAGTTCCATTCCTTCTTCCTTGTTTCTGGCACTGAATTTATTATTTTTTCCCCACTGGCTTCCATCAGGCAGAGTAGAAGGAGTGCAACTCCCACTGCTGTAGATCTTCACATTTATCTCTAGCATTCATGCAGAGCTCAATACACCATTGACAAATTGCAGTGGAATTTCTTAACAGTTTCTTACATACCATATGGAACCTTTCTAACGGCTCTAAGGTGAAAAGCGTATTCACACCCTAACCTGCTCTTTAATAGATGCAAAATTGTACAATGTATTTGGGTTTGTTGTTGTTGTTGTTGGTGGTGTTGTTGTTGTTGTTGTTGTTTTTTCCCCCTGTATTTGCCATTGAAAGCTTTGGGATCTAATTGTATAAGCACATCAAATTTCTGTGGAATGGCGGTGCCTTAGTGAAATCGTGCAAGAACCTGAAATGACTACTGTAGTAATTAGGGCCAGTTGGATAAAAGTATATTTTGTGCCAGCTTCAGAAATGCAATGAAGCTCATGAACTTTTAAACTCCTGGTATTTCTTTAAGTCCTTTATAGCAGGGAACTGCAGTACTTTTATTCTTTTAACTGAACGATGGGATTATTTCAACTTTTGTATATAAAAGAAAGCATTAAATGAATTGCATTAAAGAAAAGTGACATATTAATAACTCAGAGACAGCAATTTCGTTTCCCAGTGCCTACTGTGGGTCCTCATGGTCTAATACATCTTAATTTCAAAGTAGTTTCTTCAGGATTGAAGAATGGAGCTTGAGTGTGACTTCAGCATCAAAAATTGCTTCTGATTTTGGCAATTCCTTGCATATGTAAGAACAGTTGTCTATGCATCTGTGTCTTCTTTTTTTTAAAAGCTTTATTGTTGAACTAATTGAATCCACTGATTTTGTGGGTGGCAATCTGAAAATAAACTCTTTGTGAGGAGCTTACATTTGTTAAAAAAAATTTCTGTTTCTCAGAGCAACATATAGGCCACAGGACGTGTATAATTTCTTTATCAGGTAATGGTCTATTGGTATTAATTTACAACAAAATAGTGCTAAAATCTCCATCTCATAATGAAAGGAAACAACAATTTATTAGTCAAAATTTTGCCAGAGTATTTGTCTTACCTGAAATAGAAGTATGCATTTTCCCATACTGAAAAAGTCAAAAAAGGGTAGTGTTTTTTATTTGTGGATGTACTTATAATGAGTTAAAATTTATATACTGGCCATCAGCTTTTCTTCACAAATATTGATGTATATTTGAAAACTAGCTTGAGACTACAGACCATAGAAAATCTCATAGAAAACCTCATTCCAAGTTAATGATGTGGCTTTCCATCATTAATTTAAAAGTCAGAAAAAAACTTCATCCATTTTCTGTATTGATTTGCTAACAAGAACACTTCTGTGTTCTCTTGTGTATGCTACTTGTTTGGTACATTGGCAGAGCTCAGGACCTGGGGTGATCTGGAGACGACAGCTGCTCTCAACAAGTTTGTTTCTAATTCATTATCCCTGAAATTCCATGTCTGAATTAGTCTGGAAGATTCAATTTTACTGAGGAATGACATTTTCTCAGCTTTCTTGGCTTTCTAATAAGGAGAAAGAGAAGTTGAAGGAAAATATGCAATCATTTGGAGATCATCAATTGTGCAACGAGGAAGGTAGAGCTTCTGTGACAAGCTGCATAATCAAAGAAATGTCCACTTAGCAGAAATCAGTTAAGTTTAAGATTTCTGACTTTCAAACCTGGTAATGTCCACAAATCTAGAAAAATTTATTTAATGTAAAGATAGAAGTTCTTGTCTCTTCATTCCTTCACCTGTAAGAAAGCATTGTGTGATACTTTTTGATACCCTTTATTATTACGATAGTGACTTGGCTGAAATGCCTGTATAAGGGACATCTTTGAGACAGGTGAGTAATGGACAATAAACCCTGTGGTAGGAAGGACTGATGCAAACAACTGCTTGCACAAGTTGAGTTTATTCTTCTATATGGAAGAAAATACATTTTTTTTAACCCTAATCCATTTGCAAATTTTTATTTTCTTTTGAATATATTTGACTTTTAAAATTTTTTCATAAAATAATTGCAGGTTATCAACATTCATGGAAAAGAATATATTACCAATATGAAATTCATCTATGATTTCTCTGATGTCTGAGAAATCATGATGAACTCTCACTGTATGAAGAAGAAAAAAAGACACTTTATTTTGCCCCATTCCTATTTCCAGATTTTTCAAGTGGAGGGAGAGAAATGCATTTGAAGCTTTAAATTCATGATCTTTTCAGAGAAGACTGGGTAAACTCACTGTGATCATACTCATGCATCCCTGCATTTAAATTTGAAACAAAGATTCAGGGCAAGATGAAAGCTTGAGTCAAAGATCAGCATTTGTCTAGCTGTGAGCTGGACCAGCCGGGTCTTTGGCAGCACTGAGAGCTGCAGTACTTGCCCCTGAGCAGCAGCCCTAAGTTCACAGTCTGCTCTCCCCCTCCTACAGCTGAAGAAAACCCTGGGGATAAGTACATGGCTCACAAGCCACGTGGTACACACTAGATCCTTAATAGAGAACTCACCCTGCCATGCTCTTGATCCCATTAAAATCTCACCTTCCCCTTAGTCTGCTTTGCCAAGAGAAAAGGAGACAGTCCCCCACACTATTGAATATAGGACTGAATCTAAGACAAAATGTGTTTGATAAAAATGTAAAGTAACAACATTATAGCAGAGCAAGTGACAGAACTCTCTCTTAGGTAGCCACAGTGTTTTTCCTTCTCATGGGACTCATATTTTCTGTGCATATGACTACTGCTGGCCACCTCATTCTTTATCTCTTCCTGGGAGTATATTCCCTGTGTATTCTGTTGCTTTTTCCAAGTGAGGTCTGCCATAACAAGAGCAATTGCTCCAAGTTCCTGAAAAATAAAACTTGCCCAGAATTACTTCTCCCTCTTTGAGGACATCCCTCAGACTGTGTGGGAATTAGTCACTATGGCATGGTAAAGGCATTTTTGTGCTACCTGGGTGTACTTTTTCTACAGCCCTCTCTCGTCTAAAGCATCTCGTCTGTAAAGAGTTTAAGGAGCTGATACAGCAGAACTGAAAAGTATTTCTGTAGGGAATTTAGTGCCCATTTATCATGGCTGACCTTCCCAGGATGGGACAGCAGTGCTTGTTGTTGCCTTTGCATTCTTTCAGATCCAATGCATTTTAATAGTCCTGCAGTCAGCAGACTTCTAAAATATCAAAGTATACAAACATATTTCAAAAACCCCCAAAACAAGCCTTTGGATAGGGTGGTAGCAACATGGGGGCCAAGGAATTATAGAAATAGAGATGTCTCAGAACAGTCTTGTAAAATTATAGAAGAAGTGATTTTTTAAACTCTGACTTCTGGGAGAAAATGCACTGGAATTTTAGCAAGATGGTATCTCTGTCCCTCCTTCAAAATTTATTCAAACTATACTCTTTAATTGTGAATTCTTATTCAAGCAGAAGATATTTCAAATTCCATAGTGTTTTACTTGCTCCTGCTTATGCCATAATCTTTGCTGAGTAATGAACCATCTTTCTCATCTGCCACAAACAGAGTACATAGGCAATGAGGTAAAGCTGAAGTGGCCTCAGTAACTTCAAAAAGGGGGTCACTTTTCTCTCTTGACAATCAGTACTTCAACTACATTGTTGCCTTGTGATTTTTTTTAGTTGTTTTATTACCCAGCATGCACACTTTTCTTCCCTCTCATTTTTATTCATGGAGCTCTGTGTCTTTGTGAGTAGTTTTTTCAACAAGTAGTGGATTCCAGATAATGGGTTTTGGCATCCTAATATATTTTTCTTCTAAACATATTCAAAATATAAAGCATGTAAATGACTAAGATCACTCCCTTGAGATTCCATGCATTGTTTTCTAAATGTGCTACTTGATGGAATTTCCACTGTCTGTGATGCTTCTATGTCTTCTACATTAACAGAAGGTGATTTACTTAAGAGTTTTTTCTCTACCATAGCATGGGCAGTTTGAACTTCTCATACTGCTGGACAAAAGTGATGCTGTTACCTGAAATGGAACTGATACGCGCCCTTCCTGAATTGCTGGTGCGATGATCGTAGTACCTGTATCAAACTTCCCTTTTATGTGCAAGTGTGAAGCCAGCAAAATGTCCAGCTTTTTCTTTTTTTTTTTTTTTGATCAAAGAAGATGGTACTTTTCTCATAGTTGAAACTAAAAGAAAAGAAAAATATTTGTTGAAGCAGTTTACATTAGGCCACTTGATGCTAAGAGATGTTTTTTTGGTCTTACCTATGAAAGTAAATCCAAAATAAAGAACATGGAATCACGAGAGATAAACACCTTTTATAGGTGAGGAGAATTGTTCTATTTTGTAAATCTTTCTGCATTTTTCCCATTGATAGGAAATGTCATGGAAAGAAAAACACCCCAGGGATGCAACAGTTCTGTTACTTCAGTGACTATGAGAGTGAAAAAGCCCCCTCCAAACACACTGCTTTTTCTCAGCAATTACTTTCTCTATAGGAAAGAGATTTCATCTTCCACCTGAACTTATATCTTTCATTAGACAAGTTAGTGTACCCATGCAAATTTTTTTTCCTGTGTATAAAAATCTGGTAGTTTGCTGTAAAAAGTGAGTATGCCCCTGTGATTTATAGATTATAATTTCATTCAATAGTAGTAGGGCTAGAGCTGAGGAATTGTTATTTTGCACATTGCATTCTGGTCCTCTCAAAAACTTCCATTCAGATTAATGGTGTTGTCCCGCGACTTGATTTTACAGCACTTTAATCAAAACTTCACTACCTATCCAGATGTATTGCCACTATTAGGAAAAGACAAACAAAATTACACCTGAATGAGTTATATAATCCATTCATCTGGAGCTGTACATTGCCTGGGTGTATGAAAATATAAACATATATACAGACATATAGATAAATGTTTATACATGTTGATTAGGTCACTAAGCCATGCCAAGTCAGTTTTATTATATTAGATAAATTATTTGAAGAACTGGTAAAATTTTAATTTCATTTATGTTTTGTATGAAATAAATTTTCATTTTTTAAATAAAAGAATTTTGAAACACACCTTCTTATATTTTTTAGTGATTTCTCAGCCCCTGTATCCTCTTCCTTGATTTTTCTGCAGCAAAATATAAAAAGGAAACAAGGAGTTAGGAAATAAAAAAGGAACTAGTACATCCCAAACAGTTTTCCTGTTAGGAAAAAAACAAACAGGTCAGCTTTGGTTGTATTTTTTTTTTCTTATTTCTTTTCCTTTAAATTAGCTTTTTCTAGGACTCATGTGAAATGTAAAATTTTCATAGGAAACTTTCATTTTCCTATCAGGAGAGCTGGCTCATTTGTTCAGGTTTGAAAATGGCCAAACCAGGAATAAATTTGAAGATCATCATGGTTGTTCCAAATATTTGCTTGGACATTGGCCATACATCTGCTCTGCTGTAGCAGGGTTGTTTTGTTTCCAAATTGACCTGCCTAATTTCTTGTGTTGAAATAATGCTTGTTTAGTGCAGTTGGTATTTGACAGCATTAGGAGTTCTTCCTGCTTGCTTTTATCAGGGTGAGTGCTGGCTTCGGATGTGAAGTAGCTTAGGAAATTAGTTCTGTGTCTTTCAAACCTGTATTTGTTCATATGCAGAGCAAATATGAAGGATCTGATATAGATACAGTTCTGTTAGATGCTGGAGTTGGAGAGGGCTTTGGGGAAACCTAATTGCAGCTGCTCCATACTTAAAAGGGATTTATAACGAAGATGAAGACAAACTATTTACTGGGATCTACAGCAATAGGGAAGAGGAAATTTTAAACTTAAGGAGGGTAGATTCAAACTAGACATTAGGAAAAAATTTTTTTACAATGAGAATGCCCAGAGTGTGGATGCCCTATCCCTGGAAACATTCAAGTTCAGGCTGAATGGTTTTGAGCCACCTGATTTAGCTGAAGAGGTCCCTGGGGATTTGGATTGGATGACCATTAAAGCACCCTTCCAACCCAAGCCATTTTTTGATTCTGTGAAATGATTCAAAGTGTACCTGCATAACTTCTCTCAGATGACTGTCACAGCAGTTCATGGGTTAGTCTGTGACTATTTGTGATCCAATGGTACAGGTAGATGTGATAACCAGAATGTGTCACAGGAATGCATTTTTCTCTTTTTCATGAAGTCCCCGTCAGACATGAATAGCTGTTCTTTTTCACACTGGTCAGTTCTCATGTCTGCCAGTTTTCACACATAGGAAGGAGGTGTGCTATGGTTGCCTTCAGGTTGTTTGTGACCCCTGTGGTAGGTCTGGCATCTCACAAAGGGCTGACATCAAACGCTGACAGGGCTGGTGTTGTTAGCAGTCCTGTGACCCTAAAATGTCTAGTGGTTGTGGCTTGATTATCTTATATGGTCTCATCTCTACAAAGGCTTTTAAAAGTGATGTCATGTTAGATTGTAATTTCTTTGACATATCACAATCCCTTATGCTGCTAAGTGATCCTGTGTAATTTTGGCATAAAATCTTGTAATCAAGTCAATGTTGTCAGAGGAAGTTGGTTTTCCCACCATATATTTATTTTGCTCTGAAATAAAAAAAGTGTGAAAAACTGGTTTTTGTAAGTATTTCTAAACAGAAGGATATAATATTAATCAAATATACTGGCAATTTTATCACACGACTTCTTTCTTCTCTCACCAGAATTAAAGCCAGCACACTTTCTCCACCAGACAGTCCTTATATACATGAGAGCAAAATACAAATCTCACTTGATCTCTGTTGCAAACCTGATTATTGTCTAAAATTCTCCATAATGCACCTTGTCCAGCCATTGCCAGTCTTGCCAGTAAGTTGTGTCAGTCTAGAGCAGCGGCAGGCAGACTTTGGGCTTGTGTTCACACAAAGAATCCCTCACAAGCTGTGCCAAGCATTAGGTGATCATTCTTACAGTGTCTATGGTTCTGCTGCCTTGTCAACGTGGAGGCTTTTGGATTGTTAAAATAGGAACTACTAGTGGGCTTGGCTTCTGAATGCATCCTAATGAAATAAAAATAAATGCTCTCAGGAAAAGGCTTTCTTTCTATTACTGTCAAGGCTTCAATACACCGGAGGTCTGAAATAAAAAGAACTCTTTCTTTTGTATGCTACTGCAGTGGTCTTCATCTGACAGTTTGATGATGTGGTGTTAGTATCTTTCTAATTCCAGTCACTAGGTAAATTTCGGAGTTGAGAGTTACTTTGATTTTCTAGTAGGGAAAATACATATAGATTTTTCAACATTGATTATATGTGCATATCACAGCATTCCGGTGTGATGATTCCTGTGGAGAATATAACCACACCACAGTTATATTCTTCAAGTTTGGGTGTCTTTTTTGCTGCAACTCTACTGTGATACAGATATAAGATATGGAAATAATAAATAATATGTACATGTTTAGGCATCAAAACCTGAGCAAAGCAGAAATTTCCTCTAAGATGTTGATATTCCAAGCCTATTCCCTAGCAGTAGTTTAACAAGTAGGATGTTTTAAAGCATCAGGGACATTATTGTGTGGTACTTATAGATAGTTTGCAAGTACACAGATGCCCTAAAACATATACACTGCTTATTTAGAAATGCACAGTTTGCACAGTATATATTTTTTTTTTTAAGAAAGAGAGACATGCCAGAATTTAGAAGACTGCTCAAAGAAGCTGTAATATTTTTAATAATTATGAAAGAATTAGGTATTTATATCAGTTATTATATGATATTTTGTGATAATATGATATATTAGATTTGATACACATTTTCAATTCTATTTTTAAAACATAAGGGGTTTTTTTTTTGCATAAAAGAAGTGACTTCATAATTCTGATATTATTAACTGCTTTTTCTTTATTTGAATTACTGATTTAAAAAAACATGTAAACCAAAGGAAACCAAACCAAAACCACCAAGACATAGGGAAGGACAATGAAACTGCCAGTTAAGATGGTAGCACCTGAACACTCTGACCTTGCAGCTTTGTTCACCAGAGTTATCCTTTATGACTACATCAGGTGTTTAAAAATTAGAGTTGTCAAAAGCACTTACGAGTTACCTCTCTATTTGCTCCTTGCATTCTGTACTCTAAATGCTGTGGAAGGGCAAGCAGTGACTGTTTAAAAATTAATGTAGAACTGACTGTCTGACTTATGAAATATAAATGTGACAAAAGTCTTTGTGAAGCTTTTTTTTCTGTTGACATAATCACTTCTGTACAACCACACTGCATGATTCAGGTATCTCAGTTTTCCTTTGTAAATCTAGTTAGAGATGATACAAAGTAGGGTTAACATTCTTTAACATGACAGGTCTTTTGAATTGTTTCTAATCTTGCATTAATAACACTTTCATAACTACAGAAAGGACACAACTGTGTTTCGACAAATACCAAGCTTCTTATTGAAGACAAAATTTATCAGGAGTGCTATGCGCAGGAAATGCTGTCAGGAAAGATTTAGAGCATGGCCCAGGTTATATGTCTGGGAACTTCACTTCCTCAAGACAAAAAATCTAAAGCGACATAATGTAAAAACTTTTGTTCTGTGAACACCAACTACTTCTTTATTGTTAGCAAATATTCATCAGTTACTTTTTAGTAAGTTGGGAAGGGTCCTCTCTATATTTTGTTTAGTCTAGGTTTGTTTCTTTGGATTTTGGGTTTTGTTGGGTGAGGTTTTTTATTTTGATTTTGTTTGTTTGTGGTTTTTTGTGCTTTTTTTTAAACTTAGACTTCTTAGACTTTATTGTCTTAGCCAGGACTCAAGATTCATGTCTTAAAATTTCAACACAGCCTTGCTTATCCCTTCCTACAAAAATTTTAACTGAGCAGTGACCTCTTTCTGACCCATATGGCAACCTACTTCCCATCAAGCCCCTCTGTATTTCTGATTGTCTTCAGGGAGTTTTATATTTCAAACTCTTCTATTGTATGTTAGACCCTTCTTCTCAGACTCTTATGTGGTGTGAAACTGTACTATCTCATGTCTTTAAGTTGGAAAAATATGTTCTCTTGAAACTAAGAGTCAGCTGACCTCCTGGTTCAAGAATATTCCATTGAGACTGCTCTCAGCTCTTGCTGTTTGAATGGTAATGGAAGTAAGAATGGTACCTCATGGATGGAGACAACTTCAGATTTCTTTAGTTGGTTTAATAAAGTTGGTTTCTTGAGTTCAGGTTGAATAAAGACCTGTTTTTCCTGCAACCAGTAACAGGCATTGCAATGCCTGACATGTTGTTGGAAACTGACATCTAGTAAATGAAAATAACCTATAATTTACAAATCAAAAAGTATTTCAATTACTCCCCCTCAAAAAAACCCCACCAAAACAAAAAAAAAGCAAATGAACAAACAAAACTGTTCCTGCCTGAATATCTTATCACATTGGGGCTTTGGGAGGGGTTTTTTTGGCATTAGATAAAGTGTTTATTAGGAAACTTTATTTTACAGGATTCAGAGTAAGCTCTTCATTTATCTAAATGACCTCTTCCTCAAATTGCAAACTCACTTCTGACAATGGAATGACATAATTTGAAATTAATATGGAAAATCTTTATTAAATTGTATCTGATGTCCTGGCTTACAAAGAGAGTGTTTCATATGCTAACTTAGCAATCAAAATAATAAAAAGCTCTTGTGAAGTCCAGCTAACAAAGATGACAGAAGGCAATGGATGGAAGTGGAAGGCTGAATCTGGTGTCTCATCACAGCAAGGATGGCGTGAATAAGGTAGGAAACGTCTCTTTGACTTTCTAAGAAATAACACACACTATTGCTTTGAAAATTACATATGTTCTGCAGTGCCATCTGTTGGGAATAACCACCTGTTTTAGGGAAAAGGGAGTAATCAGTACTTAAATACTTTGGGGGCAGCACCATATTGTACATAGCATTTTCTTTTTCTTCCCTAAAAGTATGCTTTTAATGAAAAATAACTTAATGTGCCAATAAAGTTTTTCAGCTACACATGTGTATTGTAAAAGCTTTCTAGCTAACAAGTTGTTATAGACATGGGGATATGGAGGTAATTTATGCATCAGGAATCTTTCTGTGGAATTAACGAATTCTGATAGCTGAACTCTGCTGGTCCCCAGCTCCTGAAAAAGAGGTTTGATACAGATTCTCCCCGTCTGCTACTGTCTCATGACACCCCTCCTGGAGCGCTGCATTCAGCTCTGGACCCCTGACATAAGAAGGACCTGGACTTTCTGGGGCAAGGTCAGAGGAGGGCCATGAATATGATCAGAGAGATGGAGCATCTCTCCTTTGAGGAAAGGCAGACAGTGCTGTGGTTGTTCAGCCTGGAGAAGAGGAGCCTCTGGGGAAAACTTATAACACCTTTCAGTACCTAAAGGGGCTACAAAATAGCTGGAGAGGACTTCTGACTTGTGCATGTAGTGACAGAACAGGAGGGAATATCTAAACTGAAAGAGGGTAGGGTTACATTGGAAGGGTTACATTAGGAAGAAATTCATTACTCTGAGGGTTGTGAGGCCCTGGAACGTGTTGAACAGGGAAGTTGTGGATGCCCCTTCCCTGGAGGTGTTCAAGGCCAGTTTGCATGTGTATTCTCCGAGCAACCTGGTCTAATAGAAGCTGTCCCTGCCCATGGCAGAGTGGTTGGACTGAGATGGTTTGTGTTGATAGGGACATTAGAGATAATGTCCCTATCAACACAAACCGTTCTATGATTCTATGATTTAAAGTGATGTTAATTTTTTGAACTATTATCCGTTAGGTTTGACAAACATACTATGACTTAGACAAGAAACAAATGCAAAAAATCCCTTCATTGTCACCTTTCTAAGTTGTGATTAAATATGTCAAAGCTTCTTTCAACATGCCATTGAACAAGGTCAAAGAAAAGTATGGCTGCAAATAAAGTATCAGATGCTCACCTGGAACAACTGAATAGCATAAATTAATGGCCAGTATTCTCTGAGAGAGAGCATAGTAAAAACAAATATAGACAATCCAAACATATATATTTTGGAATGCATAACCTAGGATAATCAGGGACAGACTTTAAATGCAGAGTTCATTGCACAAGTTGACCAAAAGTTCAGGTGTTGAATTTTTAAATAATGCATTAGAAATATGACTTTATTTAATCACTTTTATGTCAAAAGACAGTGCCTGCTCAAGTCAGTAAAAACTGTGATGTTCTTCTTTTGTAACATGTATTAGAATAATTTAACAAGGGCAATATATGCTGTCCTTTTTTTTTATTTTTTTATTTTAATCTCAAAATATCTACAAAAAAGTAGTAACCATAGCAATGTTTTTATGACTGGTAATGAGTGTTTGGGGAATGGTTTGGGAAAATGAGATGGAAACCACATTGTATTTGAACTCTCTTAAATTTGAACAATTTCCTGTAACTAGCAGGATTACTAGTTTCATGGAAGATTGGAGCAACCCCCAAAATTAGTTTTCCGTTTTCTCTTTTCACCTAAAACCTGAATTTCCATGCTGCACTAATTATTGAGAAATGTGCAGTGTTTATGGGTTATTAGAGTTCACTCTGTCTGTATTTGAGAAGCATCTCTTGAGATTTGCTCTTGCAGTAGAGGTCAAGTAAGAATAGAAAACCCCAGCCTTGTGAAAAATGCAGAAAGCCAATGAGGAAGGGAAAGATACATCCCCTTAATAAGATGGACCATTTCTTCATTAATGATTCATCTGAATTCTTTCCTAGTTTTGCAGCCTGCTAATATCTAAAAACTTATTCACCATATTGATGTTCAGGAACTGAGGATGAATTTGAATTCCATACCTTTTGATTAACTCCAACTTTACAGGAGCAAAGTGAAGGACATTTAAAAAAAAAGTATGATCCTGTTACATCTTTCACTTTTTTTAGGATTTACAAAAAAAGATATAATACATTTGTAATTTTATTTTACTTAGCACTAAATGTTCTCCTTCAAACAAAAGATTAGCTGAAATTGTGGAAAGGAGACCTTTACTCAAGCTGTGGCCATGAACTGTCAGATAAGCAAGTTTAATAGTTACTGGTTTAATGTAAAATGGTTGACATAAAACTGACAATCTTTTTTTTCTAAATAGTATTTAAGGGATAATGTAATGAATGGTGCTCTTAAAAGGCAGTCTGGGCATATGAACAACCCATAAGCCCTACAGTTTTTACATATCTATCTCTTTATTTCATTGTTGTCATTAGTTTTAATCCTAACTGCCATTACAGGCAGATTAAAAAGTATTCCAGTCTCTCAGTTTGCTGCTCTATTTTTTATGCAGCTAAGTTCAGAGGTGAGGATGAATTAATTTGTTGTGATGAGCAGCAGGTGCTCTGTGTGGGTGTCCCTACTTGAAAGATGCATGATGAGATTCTATATCATGTTCTTAACATTTTCCTGATTAGAATGGACCTGTTTTATATGTAATATTTCTGAAAAATAACATTTCAAAGTCACTTACTTATACAGATGTATAGATACAGTAGTATATGTATAGCTGCGCTTGAGCACCTGTGGAAGGCAGAGATTTTATGAAATGAGCAAGAGAAATTTCTGGAGGACAACATTATTTAGTTGCCAGAATGTGGAACTTCTGTCAGGTGCAGCTGTTTATTTTTTTTTCCCTATTCTTTTCATGAACATATTGTCCTCGATTTTAAGACACATTAAGTACAAGCACATTACATACTAAAAAACCTCCCAACTCTTTCCCCCTTTCCCCAGCATTTACTTATGATAGAAAGATAAGAATAACAGTTTCTCATTCTTGTCAACAAATCTAACGTTTACCAGGATATGAGAAATTCCATCAGGTACCTTAAAGAAACTAAAGGATTTGAGCACTCTAAGTCTTTAATTCACCATTAGTATCTATGGTTTTTTCTGTAATCAGCATTTTAATTCACAAAGAATGCATACAAAAATAAACTAATAATTCTCTCTGCCCTCTTTAACCCCACACATAATATTTATTTACAACACTTGTATCCCTTTTTCATAGTTTCCAATCTGTACATATGAATATAAACAAAAATAAGGCAAAATTCTTATAAATTAGTAAGTTTTCAAGTTTTTAGGAAATAACTTTTCTCTTTATAAGACTTGCTTTAGCTTTTAGTGTAGCCACATTTTACTTGGTTGATTATTTTGCCCTAATAAATCTGAATAAACTGCTGTTTCTCTCCTCATACTGTCCTGAATAAATGATGACTAAGAACAAAACACAAACCTTATTTAATGGTCAGCTAGGAATTGCACCGTGGTTCGTGTCCTCAGGGTGTGTTAGCTGTGATAATATGTCCCTCAACATCCTCATTCTCTTTTTCTTTCTCAGCTTCTTTAGCATTCCCAGCACATGCCCCTTATCACAGTGGTCTAAATGCAAGGTCGGCTGGAGGTGAATGAGATTGAGGCCAGCAAAAAGCAGGACAGGGAAACCTGTCTTGGGTGATAGAATCATAGAATATCCTAAGTTGAAAGGGACCCACAAGGGTCATCAAAGGCCAACTTCTGGCCTTGCACCAGAGGGTCTGTCTTTTGTGTGGCTCCATCTTCTCATAGATGAATATTGCTGATCCCTTGACCACCTGAATGAGCTCTGAATAGTAAAACACTCAGTAATACATGGATTTTCCCTGCTTCTCCAGGTTTGAGTTTCCAGGTTGTGTTAGGACTTGGGATAATCCTGTAGTTAGAAGGCTTTCTATGACACTGTGCAACGAATTGCATACAAAGATTTCTAGTCTACATTTTCAAGTGAAAATTAATATTAAAATAAAAGACCTTTTAAACTCGTACATATTTGAAAATACTTGGCATTTAGGGCAAATGCTCTACTCCAAGCATTTGCTTCTGACAGGACTACCATCCTTAAAACTAGAAAACTGTCCTTCTGAATACTGTGTTGTGAATTTGATGTTATTTTACCATGGAAGAGTTACTTGAGTTAGCATGAGATTCTTCTGAAGAATGAGAAGTGCTAGAGATAACTGATCTCAGTAGAGAAAATGTCACTTCTTGTATCTGAGTCACACATGAGTCCTATTAAAATAATTTCCAAAATGGCTGCTACTTTAATCCTGTAACATGGAATGAATATTGACCCAGAATCATAAAACAGGGGTAATGAAACTACATAGTAGCATGCAGTGGTGGAGGTGAGAGGGGAAAGTAGGCTGGAGCTGGTGATAATTAAGCCCATTAATGATATAGGAGGAGGCACTCAAATTTTTATAGCAGTGACAGGAAGTTATAAACTGGAGTTTTGCATAAGTCTAACTGAAAAGTGGAAAAATAATGCAGATACAAAAAAAAACCAGGACAACATCACTGGAAAAATAATCTGAATGACAGGGTTCTGGTCAGATGGAATTACTTGAAAATTAGAAATGTTAATGTCTGGGGTTTTAGAAGCGGACATCAAAATGGCTATAAGTATAAAATGTAAGAAGGCAGAAGAAAAGTGGAAACATGGGTTGCACGGTAGGAAGGAAATAGGGTGACTAATTTTAAATACACAGAGAAATAACAAATCACCAGACAAATAATAGTGTCTGTTTGACCTGCTTTGGTGAAAACATGCCTGAGGTATTCTGTGGTCTCTTCATTCTGGAAAATGACAAATGAAAAATGTTGCTACTAAAAATGATTAAGCATCTGTGAGAAATATGTTCATTGGGAAAAAAAATATTAAAGACCATACACATATATAGAGGGGGAAATCTCAACTGTGCGGCTGAAAACTCACGGTCATTTCTTATCCTTGATTTTCAGGACCTGATCCATGCACAGGCTGTAACATTTTCAGAGATTACCTATCCATGTTTTCCAGCACTCTTCCTTGTTACAGACCTTCTCCTCCTCCTCCCTGTTTTTCCTGTCTCAAGGGCAGTGCTCTGTCCTGTGTGCTGTGAGCCAGGATCTGTAGGTTGTGACAGATGCCTGTCCCGAGACACAGGATTTTGCAGTGCCACATTGGATATAGCACCTTCTCTTCAAAATGTAATTGTTGTCTCATAACTGGGAGGTTTCTCACAACTCAAGTTTATTCAAAACATGCTAAATATGAAATGGAGATTAAAAAATGGGAAATACCAAGTATGTCACTGAGTAAAGCCCTCGTGTCCTTCTAAGCTGACCAGTGACTGCAATACAGTTTCCTCCGACCTAAAAAGATGTTAAACTGGAGAAGGTGATAAAAATGGGCTGCAGCCACAGATCAGAGTATGGAGTGACAGCAATCAAAGAAATGAATAAACAGAATGTGAGTTTTTCAGTTGTAGAAAAGAGACAGATGAGGAGAGTTCTAATAGATGTTAAGGAAACTCCCCAGTCTGACCATTCAGGAGTCTCCCCGGCAGTCACACTCCCAATACCAGAGGCTTTCACTGCTGGGACTTCCTTCACAGCACCTCCAGTGGGCCCAGAGCTGCCTGGCTTGACTCCCCACACTCTCCCCTCACACACAGCCAGACCAGGTTTCCTTACAGTTTGGACCTTGGGTTTCCCATGGCAGTGTATCAGATGTCTCCTTCCATAAAGAGATTTATTCATGACGCAGTAGCACAGAAAGAGCTCAAACCGGCACCTTTGAGGAGGATCCCATGGCTTTTATCCCGCTAGTCCCAGCGTGCTCAAATCTCTCAAGTCTTGCTCTTCCTCCTGAGTCCTCCGCTCCTGCTGTGTCTCTCAGTGTCCATCCACCTGGCTGCCACCACCAGACTTTGTGCCCTTTGTTAAACCAAAGCGTTGGCAATTCTTAGCCTCTTGTCTTGGGCTTCCACCCAGAGCTAAATCTGCATCTCAATCTGCAGTTGGCAAACTGAGAACCAAATCTTTACCTCAACACAGTGTTGGAGGTTGGGGGAGGGAAGCGGAATTTTTACCATTCTGTTGCTAGGCTAGTAACGATCGGGGCCATTTACTCTCACAAACAGACAAAGACTTTGGCTGGGCGGCACTGGAACAAGAGATGGCAAGACTTGATAACGACACTCGCTCGCTGCTCTCGGAGGAGAGAACAGGGGGAGAGACGTCTCTCTGTTTTTGGCTGGGACTACAGGAAAGGGGAAGCCTGGCTCTGCACTAGTTTTTCTCTGCCTGCTGGGTGAGTTCTTGCTTTGAGGGGAAGGGCACGGGACTCCGATCCTCTCGTCCCCTCCGGGAGGGTGCATCTGCCAGCCGCGCTGCAGCGGAGCGGGACCCCTGCCTGCCACCACCCCGCGGCCTGCCTGCCGCTGCTCCGCACCCTGCCTGCCCCAACTGCGGAGTTTCCTGCCGCCTCCTCTGCTGGCTGGCCCCAGTGGGCTGACCCGGCCGCCTCATCTCCCGGCTCTGGGCTCTCTGCTGCGCCCCCGTCCATCTGTGCTCCACCCGGCTCCAACCCGTCGGCCATTACACGCAACCTCGTGCCACAGCGCCATCTGCAGCTTCCCGGGAGTCATCGCACCTGCCCTGCTGGTCTAGGAGCCCAACAGCGCCCCTGCTGGCCGTGACCGTGACTGCACCAAACGGGAAAGTACCTGACAGCCCCAGGGACATTTGCCACCGAGTTTTTGGTTTTGTTTACTGTTTTTTTACCTTGTTTATTGTTTCTTTGTTACTGATTGTTTACCTCATTATAGATACTAGTAAAAAACTCTTATTCCTTTTCCCATACCTTTGCCTGAGAGCCCTTGATTCTAAAGTTATAATAATTTGGGGGGAAGGGGATTCACATTCTCTGTTCTAAGGAAGGTTCCCACCTTCCTAAGCAGACACCTGTCTATCAGACAAAGACACACGGAGACCTCTAAAAGTGCTGTGGAGAAAGTCATTAAGGAATGAGTTCCCTGTTTTCATAAAAGAGTGAAAGGACATAAAATAAAAGAGGTAATATCTATCACTTGGTTTGGGGTTCATGCCAAGTGGAATTTGACAGATTTCACTGTGTGGTAACTAAACTTGGAACATATTTCCTCAATGGTTTAGAGATATTGATAATGAAAATCACAATAATGATGGTGATAATAATAATAATAACAATAATAAGCAGATGGGTATGAAGAGGAACTAGACAAGTCTATGAAGGGAAACTCTGCAGAGGGCTTTTAAATAAAACATCACTTTATCCTGGGAAATCCCTGATCCTCCTTGAGGATCCTCCTCATTGAGACTGGGAAAGACCTAGGGAAAAATAATATTTTGTGATTCTTCATCCTTAAACTGTTTTCTAGACACTTATTGGTCTCAGAAACAAAATGCAACATTTGAAGAGCTCCTGGCTTGCCCAATAAGGTCATTTCTACAGCCTTAATATCAAGGTCTACAGAGTTTTCCAAGACTATGGAACATTCTCTGCTGTCATTAATTAGAAAACAGAGATCAATACATAGTTTTACTGATATCATGCAGTTACACTAAATTCTGTCTTAAGTTTTTAAGGTGATACAACAACTTTCTTACTTTTCTCAAACTTATGTTAGCTAGTCACATAGTGTATTTGTTCTGGAAGTGTCTGTATTCAATGTGGGATGAGTATATATTCCACTGCATTAAATTTGTAAAAGGTTTTGGAATTCTTTGAGATGAAATGAGCTATATAAATGCAAGCTGGTATTATGTTTGCAAAATCTGTGTGACTGAGAAGATCAATCTTCCAGAAAAATGTCAGCAGATACAACCAGTTTATTTTTTCTGAAGGCCGAGAATAAGAAAGTGATAGAAAATAAAATCAGCAGACTGGATAAAAGCGATTTGTTTTGGTTCCTTTTCCTTCATGAAAGAAAACAATGGATTCTAGAAAATATCAAATAACACTTTAAACTTGACCTTTTATAGTTCATATAGCCTATTATCCTTATATGTCACAGCCTCTGTCTTTCCTACATGAAAAATTATGGTAGCTAATAATGCACAGAAATATGAGACATAGTCAAATATAGCCGTGATTAAATAATTAAATACATTACTTTCAAGTTACTTTTGTAGAAATCTGTCCAGGTGCTAATGTGTTACAAATTAGTTGTATGCATAAATTAGCTCCTTCCTACACGTTTCACAAAGACACATTTTAGACATTCAGCATGACGTACTTATTGCCACAGTCTTGGATACTGAGGCTCAAAGAGGAGGTCTAAGCGATAAGGCCAAGCTCAAGAAGACTGCAAATAATTAAACAGCAGGAAGAGACAAGGTCCTACCTTATGACATCTGAGTTGCCAAGTCTGTAATTTCTTTTAGCATGTGATACCAACTCAGTTTCTTCAGGGAAATAAAAAAAAAAAAGCCTTCTCTTGAGGCACTTCTGCAATTGGCAGTGGCTGGCAGGTTCAATAGCTGCCTGTCTGCAACAGATCCTTTTGCCTCTCTGTCACTGCCATCCTGGACACTTTAGAGAAAAACCTGGTTGTGCCTCATTTGTCTGTGGGTGAATGTGAGCTGTGAAAAGCCATGTTTAAGCTATCTGGTCAAAGTCCTGAGAAAAAGAGGCAGATGTAAGTTGAGAATGCAAGCAGATCACTGTCATATTCAAAGGTGCTCTGTCTCATTTGTCTCCACTTCAGAAGCAACAAAAATAAAGGCCTGAAGTTTTCTATCACATGTAGGGATATAGACAGTGATGTACTGTGTGCACACACACTTTGCAGCTGTGGCTGGACTCAACAGACTGAATGCAATGAATTATATGGGGGGGGGCAACAACTTGCAGGACACTGGATCACCTGAAACTTAGTTAATGGTTTATTCTGCTCCTTTCAACTTGCAGAGCTGAAAGAATTTCCACTTTAACAGTCATCAGTGAAGCAGAGATTGAAATATATTTGCAAGCAAAACTGAAACCAGCTCACTGGTATTCTTCAGATCATTTATTATCCCTAGCTATTTAGACACCTGCCAACTCTTTGTAAAATGTCCCTGTTTTGGAAATAATTTCCAATGTGTGTTCAAAGATTGTTTTTGCTGCATAGAAAACAGGGTCTTCCTTTTAAACTCTTTTCCATTACATATTTGACAACAATTATTCTTCAGGACAAAGGACTTTCATCCAACTGAGTAACAGCAAAAATAGGCTGTTACTTTTTAAATTCATCCACACTAAATTGCATGGAAATGCTAATTGTTTATTAAGGAACCGTAGGCTGAAAACTAATTTCTTAGAGTGGCTGGTGGAAAGAAACAAATTCCACAAAAACAACTTCTGTGAAAATTGGGATAGTCTGAAAACAACTACAAAACTGAATAAAACACTGCATAATATTCTCAAAGAAGTCATGCAAGGTTTAATTACCTGAAATGGGATGTACGAGAAGTCTTTATTGATTTCAGATAAAGCTTTTGGTGCTTGACACTCTGCAAATCAACTACTTGGTAGAAATTTTCCATTAAAATCTTACTGCATAAAAATTACAGTTTTTGCAAGTCTTCAATTACATGGAATTTTTTTAGAAGCTCATAAAGAAAAAAAAATCCCTTCAATGTTACATTTTTCGAATTATCTGTTTTCAGCTTGCTGCCAGTTTTTCTTATTAGATAGGCTCAATGAAGAAAAATGGATTGTTTTGTTTCACTTGGATCCACAAGCTGGAAAGGATGTTCCCTGCAAAGGATTTGGCAAAAGGAGCTTAAAATTCTGGCTCCAAACCCTAAAAGCCCCAAATAAGCCTGAAAGTGGATGCCTTGGAAACATCTTACTGCACATTTTGTATAGTTTTTAGACTATGTGGCACTTCACAGCTAACCCAAGACTCAGCAGGTACAAATGCCTCTCCATGCTTTCCATTCGTCTTTCAAAGCAGCTACCCGGTGTAAAACTTTTCCACTGTTGCTAAGGGAAGAAAACAAGAAGACACTCTAAGCTCAGGTGTGGTAGAAATCTCAGATTATGTTTTGGCTTTTCAGGAGCAGAATCTAATCTATCATCTTGTGGAGGAGTTCCTGTTGAAACAACTCTGATTGCAATATTTTCTTGTGGTTTTGTGCTCAAGATCCTCAAACCCCTTTCTGTGATTGAGAACTCTCACTTATCAGGAGGTAACAAAAATAGGAATGCTCAAAGCCGTTTATGCATTTTTGTTATGCTATTTTGTTGCTGTCGTCAACTCCAGGGCCCCACTCTAAAGTTAACTGCACTGTCACTGTCTTGGTCCTCTATTCTATTCCTTAAGAAGAATCAGTAGATTTTGTTATTTTTACTTCTATTAAGCTTGCATGGAAACTTGAAATGCAGAGTGAAGGCTTTTCAAATCATGTTTGCCAGGGGGTATTTACTTTGTCATCTAGGCTCTCTCTACCACTTTGTGATTAATACTTGAATGGTCTTTGCAGTTGTGCTCAGTTTGCATGTGTCAGTCCCATGATTATTCCTTCTGGCTTTGACTTAAGACATTACAATATTAGTCCATTTATTTTTCTTTTCTTATTTCTTTTTTGTTTTGTTTTTAAGAAGGAAAGCACGGGCTGGGAGGGGGAGTGCTTGTATTCTTTTTTTGCTTTGTTTTCAAGAAGGAAAATATGGAGTTCTTTTATATTCCTAACAAATTAATAAAGTATAAAGCATTAACTTCGTTTTAAAAGAGGGGATCCGAAAATTGGCAGAAGTGCAGCTCAAACCTAGAACCTCAAAATATCACTTGGGTGTCTGAATTACCTACCTTTTTACCCTAAGAATTTATCCCAAATTTCATCTAAGCATTCACTTTGCTTTATCACCTACACAGTTGCATGTTTATATTGGAATTAAAAAAAAAAAAAAAAAAGAACTTCATCCATGACTCAAAATACACCTTTTTCTGGCTAGTACTGACCATAAACCATTGTGCTTCAACAAACATCAGTCATTAGCCATTTGTTGCTTGCTTGGGAATGCTCTTTACCCTGTAAAACTAAGCTGATGTAAACAGTTTGCTGCCATTAAAAAGTGTGGTCTTTTTACTATCCCTCTGTCCTTGTTGGGACTTTCCCTTTCTTTCTTTTTGGTCAAGCTTGGCACTCATTTTGCACCCACTGACTCCCTCTGCCCCATGCAGTTCTTGCCTTTACCTTGCAAAAATCTTTTACTGTTCAGTGGAGGGCTAGTCTTGTGCTGCACAAAAATATATATTTCACTGAAGGGTGCTTGAGGAGTCTCTTCTGTAGCAACTCATTTATTCTTACGTTGTAAGAACCTCAGTGAAAAATTCCTGTCATAGCTGTGGTTCCCCATAACCTGGAAGGAATGGGGCTGGCAGAGCCCCCAGAGGTAATGCCAAACTCCTACCTACACTAAATATGATGTGGTGCTTGCCACTGAGAAATACTAAGTGTTCTCTAAACCCTATTATCAGAAAAAAGATTGTCAAAAGGTTTGTTTTGGTCTTTTTTTAAAATTTCAACCAGCATAAGGCAACTTTGTATAAGCCTGCTGCTTTGAATTAAATTAATTTTCACTAAGAAATAAAAATTTAAAAAAATATTATCATCAAAATATCAGGGATGGCCAGCTTAGCTTTGAGCAATATTGATTCTGTTAGAACTGAACACATTTCAATGATGGTCAATGTTTGGTGTTTATTTCCTTCATCATGACTGGCTCTGCATCTCAAGGTGTCATTATAGAATAGAATTAAACAACATTTCTTTTTACAAGTTGACTGTACTTGTTAAAATAAAGTAGGAAGTTGTGGTCATGATAGTCTAAGGATATATCAGAATTTATTCAGGTGGGTAATATCTTTTATTTTACCTAGCGGTGCGGCTGGAAAAAATAAACTAGCTTTCATTTATGTGATGCTTTATGAGGTCACAAATAAGAGGGAGGAGGAAGTTGCATGTTATGAATACAAATTCCTGAGATGGAAGTAGAATATAAAGAGCAGCAGACTGGCAAATTTCATATTTCAAGTCTATACCACTCTATAAAGAGATTATAAAATAATGAGATATATATTGTAGTGGCTCAAGGAAGCAGCTCTTTTTCATATGAGTGAACACTTAATGCATTTTGCTCATAAAATGCCTGCAGAGTTAATGCAGGTAAAGAATACAATTTTACTAATGTTCAAGCACTTCAAGCAAGTTATTCAGTAATTCTGATTGCAAATATTTTTCATACAAGCTCAGAAGAATAGTCAGATTTGCTTACAAAAGACATAAGTTGAAAATATTGACATTTATCAGAGATGTATTTGATTTACTGAATTTAAAAAATCCATACTGAAGTTCAATTCTCAGCAAATTATATGCAAATAAACTTCAAAAAAAGATGACTATTAAACTTTCTCTGTTTCACATGACAACATTTAGGCTGTGATTTTAGGAAAAGAGTACCCCACACAAAGCTGCATCTAATGGTACTTTCAAGGTAGTTAGATGCTTTTAAGAAAATAAATCAGTTTTCTTCCTTTGATTACAATTTTGATTCCGTATAGGAACCCTTTCCCCCTTCTAGTAGTCAATGTCCAAAAAAAAGAAAATCCTTGTAGAAGGAGTCAGATGTTGTGCTTCCAAAGTCTGAAGGCAGAAAATCTGCGTTGGCAGGCAGTAGTGCTCTGTGGGATGGGAAATAAGTGAGAGCACATGATGCTACAGGTAGACACTGATAAGTCTAAATGGTAAATAGCTTTTTGTTTATTTGACTGTGGGGGTTACTTTCTCAGTGTATTAAAAAGATAAAAAATTCTATCAAAGGAAAATAACTGCTATCTATTTGCTGCAGGAGTATTTCTACTCCCAAGCTCTTGCACAAATGTGTAAAAGTACACTGTCTTGTCAGGAAGATCCCATCTCTTAAACTAGCAGATTAAAAATGTGCACAGCAGGGATTTCAGGATCTATTTTTTGCTTACTTTTCTGATTTTACTGTCAGTAAGCCTTGTTGTTCCACTCCTGTGCTGCAAAGGCTAGTTATCAAATGAAATCAGCTTCATATCCTGAAGCAGTCCCTGCAAATACAAGGTCACACTTCAGGTGGTATCTGCGAAGTACTCTGATTTATTGTTCTTCCACTTTTGTAGAGAAGCATGTGGAAATTCTCTCTGATGCATATGCTTATGTGAGACAATTATATGTGTTTTTAACCCCAGAAAAGTGCTGGCTTTGTCTGTCAATGCCATACAAGCAAATCTGTATAGTCCTCATACTTGGTAAAAGCTCTAATCTAGTCAGTTATTTTCCAGAAAAGTACATGAAGTGGAGTCACATCCACCCATGCAGATTTGGTAAAGTCCATCTATTAATGGTTTTCTTGATCTCAATCATACATTAAAAAAAAAAAAAAATTAAAGAAAAAAGGCCTATAAATGTGACAACAATAATCCTTTTAGCTCCCATACTGACTCTTTTCATAAGCAGATATACTTCCCCTACCCCTTCCTCCCCCTTCACCCACCATGTCTGACTCTGCATCAAATGAGAGTAAGTTCTCTGCAGCAGACAAATTCAAATTGAGATGTAAAAAAATATTGGAAGGATCCTCTCCCTCTACCCTCAATCAAAAATAAAATTTTTTTCTGTCTGTTTTTCAGTACCTATCAGTTAAAGGGAAAATAATCAAAATTTTAACTCTTCTACTGCCTCCTTTTTGCCAGGAGGAAGAAGAGAATTCAGGAATATATGAGTATTTCATTCTTTATTTTACTTTTGAAAATCAGACTGAGGGAGAATACTTGTGAAAAATAAATAAATACATAAATAAATAAATACATAAATATATATAAATATATATATATGCACATATATATATATCTATACATATATATATAAAATATGTAATAATGTCTCCTAATATTTCTGTCCTCATATTTTCAGCTCTGTCCATTAGTGAAACTGGTTATTATTGCATTGAAAAATATTATTGAAAATATTCCTTTGAATAGTGGAGAACCTTTTGATTTAGCCACTTCACACAGTTCCTTATGACAGCAGAAGTAGCTACCTATGGAAAAAAAGAGACTGCTTGTACCAAAATCAATCTTCCTTTAAGTCAAAAGTCGTATTCTGTCCAGGTCAGAACCCACATGAAAAGAAAAATGAAAAATACAAAATTATATTAGGAGAAAATAAATGATTTGTCTCATTCAATTAAAATTTAGAATAACAAATGGCCAGAAACTGGAATCAATTTTCACGTGATCTACAAAGAGTTGGATTGCTCTGACCTTCAGATAAGATTAATTTGCAACTAATAATTCACTGTGTTCTAAGTCTCATTGCATTTACTGCTTCCATAAATCATCTGTACTCTTTTCCCCACTCTTCTCTGCTCAGTTGCTGCTGTTTAAGTGCTCTGAGGATAAAGAGTCTTGGGATGGTGCCAGGTGGTCTGGGCTAGTTCCAAGATAGAGGAGTGACAGCTATCCCTGTTCCTCACTCATTATGGCTTAAACAGGAAAGCAAATACTAACAATAGAAGCGCTTGGGTTTTGTTTTGCTTTGTTTATTTGTTGGGGTTCTTTTTGATGGGTACTCGTGTGCTTGTTATTTCAAAAGATTCAGAAACATTTTTAAAGAGGTGTTAAGAAAATAAAAGTAAACTTCCTTTTTCATCCCAGTCTATGCAAAACTGGCCACCTGCCTGAACAGGTGCAATTAAGACATCCAGAAACAAGAGGTGGATTGAACAGCAACATGTGGATCTCATGTCTGTTCTACAGATTTGAGAATGGAAGCTGGCGATGGCTTGCGGAGTAATATACATGCTGAGGCAGGAAATTGTTTAGTCTTTGCTTTACAGTGTTTCTGCTAATTCTTCCCAAAGTGCTGTGTAACAAGGTACTTCAATTGGGCTCAGTTCCTCCTGTGTCATCCATCTTATCTCTTTAGAGAACTGGTGCATTTTGGTGTTCAGCTTTCATTTTGGTTATTATCAGTGATTTTTTTCACTGATGAAAAACCAGTCTATGAGTTAAAAATAACATGAAACATATCTGAAAAAAAATGTAAAATTTAAGGGTCCTCTTTCATTTCACTGGAGTTTTTGAAGAGGCTGGTTGCCTGTATAAATCTTGCAATGTATATAGGACATCTAACAAGGATCCTGTAAGAAGGACTCATGAATAGTTACAAATAATAATAATGAATTTTAGATGTTATGGATTCCTCTGTGAATTCAACAGTATTTTAATGCAGTCAGAAACTACACAGGCTGTGTAAGCATCTATAAACTCCTGTGGTAACTTCTGCATGCACCTTTGATAATAATTGGACACATTAATAGAAAACCAGGTGTAAAAACTATAAAACAACATGCATTCTGATGGGTCCCATGGTTTCAGTCTTCCGTCTCTGCTATCTGTGTCTTCCTAAATGCTGATGGAAAGGAAGGTTTTTATGGACCTGGAGAGCAAATGATTTTGAGAGCACAGCATCTCTTCTCTGCACCGCAGGGCTCTCACATAGAAGAAGATGTGAGCCAGATTAACATAAAGACCAAGCCATTCTGCTTGTGATGTGTCCATTCAGTGTTTGGAGTCATGCAATTTGCAACTTTTGTAACAATATTTGATGTATTTTTTGTGCATCTTGTCATAAGTTTTGCTATTTTGTTGCTTGTACTTCTGCTCTCATCCTCAGGAGAATTGCATGCCTTTTGACACCTTAACATTTACGCACTTTTACATTAGGTTTTTGCTCAGAAACGCTTAATACAAGTTTATTTCAGATCTCTATATCCTGCCAGAAGTTCATTCTCTTCTTCTTTTTTAACTTGAAGTTTATAAAAAAAGTATATATTTGGTGATTTGGGTTTTTTCCTTCTGTACTGACTGTCAAGTACTGTCATTTTACCTCAATCTGCTCACTGACTCTGCTTATCTCTTTCTGTAATGTGTTACTTTGTAGTTCATATTATCCTATTTTCATTGTAAGGAATAACATGTGAGAGGACAGTATCTGTAGCTAGTAAAATGAAGGCTATTTTGCAAAAGTTAGTACTTTCAATGTATCACAAAAATTTCTATGTTTTGCAGTCTAGTTTTGATGATTGGATCTTGTTCCATTGTCTACCAATAAAGCGACAATTTTTTTCACTTTTTCAAAAGAGCTTTAGACCTTCAGCACTTTGGAGCAGAGACCTCCTTTGTTCATAACTGTCAAGTACTATGTAAGTGATCTGCATAATTTCTGAAAGCAAAAATGCTTGTTGCCAGACAGTCTTTTTAGTCCAGCTTTCATTTCTTCCAAATATTTCTTTCATTAAGAGATTTTGCAAATATAAGGAGAGATTCATACATAAAGCTATTTTTATCTTTTGACATGATAAGGGTCTAAGCACTCCTGCCAGCAATCTGGTTGACACCAAAATGATAGAGTTGGTTTAGGAACACAAAATGTACTCTGCACTTGTTAGGCCACACCTTGAATCCTGTGTTCAGCTTTGGGCCTCTCACTAGAAGAAGGTGCTGGAGTGTGTCCAGAGAAGGGCAACGGAGCTGGTGAAGGGTCTGGAGCACAAGTCGGATGAGGAGCAGCTGAGGGAGCTGAAAGTTTTTAGCATGCCAAAAAAGAGGTTCAGGAGAGACCTTATCACTCTCTACAACCACCTGAAAAAGGTTGTAGAACGTTGGGGGTTGGTCTCTTCTCCCAGCTAACAGTTGATAGGAGCAGAGGAAGTCACAGAATCACAGAATACTCTGTGTTGGAAGGGACTCACGAGGACCATTGAGTCCAACTCTTGAGTGAAAGGCCCATACAGGGATTAAACCCATGACCTTTACATTATTAGCACCATGCTCTAACCAACTGAGCTAACCTCAGGGTATTGCCTCCACTTTGAACAAGGGAGGTTTAGATCGAGTATTAGGAAAAGTTTCTTCAGGGAAAGGGCAGACAGCACTGAAACAAGCTGCCCAGGGAAGTGGTAAAGTCACCATCCCTGAAAGTGTTCAGAAAACCTGTAGATAAGGCACTTAGGCACTTCAGTGATGAACAAGTCAGTGCTGGGTTAATGGCTGGACTCGGTGATCTCAGGTGTCTTTTCCAGCCTTAACGATTCCGTGATTCTGTCTGGACTTTGCTTGGAACTTGTCCAACACTCTGTTTTTTCAGTACTTGTATGAAAAGTGGAAAGTTGATCCAAATTAATTTCTAAATGAACTGCCAAATACATTAGCAGAAATGATAAAATGCACAAATGAAGTACATTATTATAATTGAATTTTATTGCCTGAGGAATAGGGAGTGAAGAAAAAAACTGGAATGACCTTTTAGGTGATGGCGATTTTGTGACTTTGCCTTTTAAAATTTCTTTTACTTCAGAAAATTAGTGTATTACTCTGTAATCTCATGAACGTGATTGCAGTTGTTTTCCTAAGAGAAGTGTTGCTATTGGCACTGTATAAGATAACCTGCATAACCTGCATTTTTTTCCATATGTCTGAATGGAAGCCAAAATGAGGATATGCAAACGTAGGGATTTACCATATGCAATTATTTTTCAAAGCAGCAACAGAAAACTTATCATGTCTGTGTCTGGAAGAATAGAAAATTTCCTTTCTGCAATTTAAAAAAGAAATTATAAATGTAGAAATCAACAAAAGTAATTTTTCCATTTCCATAAAGCTACTGTTCAGCAAATCCATGAAAAAGGTACACGCTATTGCCTGCTTTGTTTTACACATTCTTTCTGTCCTACTGCAAAACAATATTAGTTGCGTAAGCAAAAGAACAGCCATTTTTCTCTTCTAACTAATTTGTGTCTAAAGGAGAGAAGGACTGTGCAGAAGTAAAAAGGCACCTTGTGTTCTGAGTGGTGCTGGTGGGAGCTAGCTGTGATAACTCATTGTGTATCAGTAATTTTAAATTTTACCCACATAGTGGCAGATATTTTAGAGGAATCTGAGTTCCATTTGTACACATAATGAAACAGGCTGGGTCATTTTCAGAGTTGCAATCTCTTGTTGGGATACTGTGCCTTTTCTTTCTTCTTGGATTTTGAAAACCTTACCATTTCATATAGATCTTTTTAATCAAAGTTTTTCACCCAGTGCTCTGCATCCTAACCTTCACACACTTTAGCTGTTAACAAGACTCACAAATGTTGTGAGAGGAGAACCACCCCTTTAAGAATGCAATTTAAATAATCTACCAATTCTTCCTTCCATTTCCCCTGCATAAAAACCAATGTTTGCCAAGGTGGTTATGGTGCCTGTGATCTCACTTAAAGGAAATTGAGATAACTTAAACTAACAGACCATCTAAAGTAGCTGCAGTTTGTAGATTCAGTTGTAGCCTGAATCGAAGACTGGTGTTATGGAGGAAAACTTACTTTATATTTAAAAACAGCACAATAAAAGTGGGTCATAAAAATCAACACTGAGCATAAAATACTTTTTCCATTAAAGCTGCAATAACTTTAATCACTTTTTTCTAGTGATTTTTTCCCATGTTAAGAGATAAAAATATAAGAAGTAAAAAAATCTTTCTTGTATAACCAGTGGATTTTGTATTGGTATCACTTACACATAATTATTGAGAGAATTTAATAAACTTGAAGTCTCTTTGTTTCAGGTCTCCTTTTCTAAGGTCTACTTTTTCTATGTAGAACTGACTGTTCAGCTGGCAGAAGCAGCACACCTGTAATCTCTTCTCTTTTGCAAAGGCTCTTGTGTAATTCTGTGAGCCTAAGCCATTTTTCCTTTACTGAATCTCCTTTGAACTTTTGCTTTGATTTGGAAACAATTTTCTTTTTACGTCTCTCTACCTGCAGCTGAAGAAAGTCTGGTTTGTATCAGATTTGATTTGATACTTGTTTGGACTATAGTCATTGAAGTCAACTGTTCTCTCTCCCTTGTTTTGCCTTCTTTTTACAGCATGATGATTGCATGTATCAAAGCAGTTCTCATTACAGATAGTTTTCAGGGATCCTATATTCAGCACAAAAGTTGCAAAACAAAACTCCTTCATGAAGTTATTCCCACATTTAATAATAACTCTATAAATGGTCATATTGATATTGAGCAAAACCATCTCGGTTTTATTATGAATTCTGCCTATAGGACTGAAATCTGACTGGCTTGTTTACAAAACAATGAGACTGAGGACATATCAGGACATTCATCTTCTTCTAAGAGCTCTCTTTTGTACTTTTTAATCCTTTTTCTTTCAATTACTAGAGCTCTGATTGAAGAAGCAAGCCAAATACTCACTTGCTTCATTAGCAGTGGAAAGAAAATTGAAGCTTCTCTCCTTAATAACACATTAGACTGAGGAACACAACTGGAGGCAAAAGATACATCTATTTTCTGAGCCTTTAAAGACCAGAACAAAACACAGAACACATCCTGTCTTAGCCAGGGGCAGAGTAAAGCAAGAAGTGAATAGGCACGAAATGTTTTTGCTAGAAAAGCAACCCAGACTTCCCTGAGTCTTAGCCTGCCTTTGCCACCAGCTGATGGACTTTTGGAAGAACTTAGCAATCCTTGATTATATGTGGGTGGACATACAGGCTACAAACTAGGTTATGCCTTAATTTTGTATGGTACCCATCTGTCTTGTGGCAGGAAAAGGGAAATTAATCACAAACTCTGTTCCTACAGCCTGACTTGTTTGGCAAGGGAAGAGGACTCAACGGCTCCCCAGCAGTGCCCTGCACTCATGGGCGCCTGAGGGTGAAGAAAACTCCCATCGGGTGTGAAAAACAGGACTTTTCTCCATGGAAATGCTCAGGCTCAGGGCAACCTAAGCATGTGTTTAATCACCTGGATTCACTCCAAGGTCTTTAAACTGTAATTAACAGTGGCAGTTCCTAGCTTCTCTAATTCACGGAGACCAGTGATATTTCAGGTGTGCCTGTTTTTTGGTTAGCCTGTTCACTGATCCTAGGAATGAAATATATTGCAGTCTTGAAGTTCTTTTGTCCTCTCCACAGAACTTCATTTGAGTGTTAAACTAGTGCCATGTGGTCTTTGAGTTCCCGCTGTGTACCAGAAAGAAGGTGATTGGATATTTTCTGAAAGATAATAAGATTAATGGAGCCTCTGATAGTTTTTAGGAGCCATGTCATCAGCTTGCCAGAAAGAAACAAATAAACAACTTCACCTTCCCAAAGCCAGACATCTGAACTGAGAGTAAATGAGGGTAGAACTGTTATTAAACTGTTTTATTTTGAAATTGCAAATAATTTTGTATGAGCAGTCAATGCGTGTTTGTCTTAATTCTGATGTTAGTTTTACTGTTAGGTAATCACAAAACACAAAACTGAGGCTGATTTCTCTAAACATCAGTATGTATGATGATAAACACAAGATAAACAGATACCATCTTACAGAGCATCACATCAAAGTTTCAACAGTTTAAAGTACTGGGCTGCTCTTTTTGTCTCACCTGCCTTCCTGCAGGTTCCCTTTTATCTGCTGTAACCTGTGTTTTCATAATGAAAAGAAATTACGATCTCTAGAGTGGAACAGGATAAAGGATGGGTTGAAGTTTAATGAGTTTCAGTAGTCAGTAAATTTATGTATAAAGCTGATATTTTATATTTTAACAGCCATTAATCCAAACACATGCAAAATATAAGAATTGCATATAGGCTGCAGGCAAACACTAATGTGTTGCATAGCATATTTACATGTGCTCATTTAAAGTAATGTTGACCCCCATGGTTTATTTGGGAAATCTGTTTTTTTGTTTGCTGATGTCACAGCTGAATGTTTCATATCTGTGTTTGTGTTTTTCATGCTATGACAAACACAGGCAGAAACTAAAATTGTGAAACATGGTTATTTGAATACATACAACATACAAAAGAAAACATTTATTTTGCTCACTTAGTTAAAAAAAAAAAAAAGGAATTAATGAGTTGGCACCAAAATGCAGCAACCTGTTTTGTCACAAGCATTTCTAATACTTTGTTGCAGCTAGATTAATATATAAGAACTCCTGGGGTTTTCACAGTGCCACCAGAGGATTTTTAGGGGTTTGGTGTAACTGTGGATTTCATAGTATCTTATAAATTGTAGCTATTAATGTTTTACATTCCTACATGTCTGTATACTCCGGTATTTACAATTACTTTGGTGAAATCTGAAGAATTAGAATAAACATAATTACAGAAGAAAATGAGGAATTAGTGGTTAGGGTATTTGCAAAATAATCTTATTTCACATCCATTCTGCTTGAATCAGTAAAAAATTGTAATCAAAAGAAAAATATTACTGTGATGTGTTTTCAATATATCTCTGATTTGCCTTGATGTAGGAATTTAAATGTTGTACATCTTCTTTTTTCCCCACTAAGACTTCTGTGACTATTGATAAGGATTTTTGCCTGTAATTTTCTCTTTGCAATGCTTGTTGAAGCATAGCCCAGATAAACAAAAAATAATCAGTTGGAGCTGAATATCCTAACATAATTTAAAGTTCTATTTTAAGTGTTCTGAATGTGAAACCAGCTTAGATATTCTTGTGCATTATAATTATAAAACTATGATCCAAAATTGTATTATTGCCTTTTTCACAGATTTCCTAATCCTTCTAATTGTCGATTTTTCTGAACACCACTGTCAGCGGGTACAGTTGGAAATTGACTTCTTTCAGCCAGCTTCTGTTGAATAGTAAAATTCCCATTGCTGTGTTGTCACTTGAGGATATTCAGATGCCATGTGCACGGCTGCTGTTCTACTGCAGCATTGCTTTAATTTGCTGGGCAGTCATTTTGAAGCTAAGGCAAATCAGCTCACCAGATTCAAGAGCATGATGGAGTAGACTGTTGTTCTTTGTACATGCATTTTATATATATACTTTTATTTACATTTATATGCATAGATGTAATGGGTGTGAGAGGCCTCCTTGGCGCTTAAATGCTGTCTTGTCTGCTCCCCATCAACTGGAGCACAGTGGAACTATCCCACATTCTGGGGAATAATCCCAGTGATTCCTTCAGGAAGAAAGCACAATGAATGAATGCACAGCAGGAGTACACTGACCTTCCAGTAGACTTTACTGCCAAATTTAGAGTCTGTCCACTGTGTTTCTACAGCCCAGAAAAGCTGTGAGCAGTGGTTTCACTCAGAGTCATCCCATGGTTTAAAGGTTTAAATCCTGACCTCCTCCTGCTTGATTTCTTGTGGGGCAGGGAGCTGGCAGGGAGCTGGGTTGCCATGTCCAGCTCTCACAACAGGAAAATGCATTAAAGGAGACAGCTGGGGGTTTGTGATGGCTGTTAGATAGAAATATACAGAGCACAGCACAGTGAAATAAAGGGCAAAAGAGGAAGTGAGGAGGACGGGATGGAGCCATGTACAATGGAATAAATTACTTCCTTCAGAGTGAAATGAAAAGAGGATGTGAATGCTCTGAAATAATCAGCACATGAAGCACTGCTGAAGGAAAGTGGATTGCCTCGGAAAACTATTTTTCTATACAGATACCACTAGACATTGCTTCTTAAAGAAAAAACAAATTGATGTGGAAGATATCATCAAACAACTGTGAAAAAGGAATTATCCAGGACTACTTTTTTTTCTTAACTTATTTTGTAGAGAGATGAAACAACAATAAAGTTGTCAGAGTTAATTCTTGACTATGTTTCTTTTGTATTTTCAGTTACTGTTTAGCAGTATGTGAGTACCACCTCTTTTGTCCCTGAAGGGCACGCTCCACATGAACAGGTCATGTACAATACTCATTCCTGTTGTTCCTCTCTCTGATTACCCACTCTGCAAAGTGGCTGAACTGTGGTAAGCAGCAATGGCCTCTACATGTCTCATGATGCCTTCAAATATCTATGAACATAACCAAGATCCTTGTTTAACAGAAATTGTCATTCTTATTACAGGTACCATTGCTTTTATATTTTTATTTTTAAACAAGTCTGCTCATCAGACTAAGCAGCTGTATTCAGTAATAAAAGTTGAATCATTAATTCTTAATTTGCCCAAGCCCTTTTGGTTTGTCTCAGTGCCTCGCTAGGTGTTTTCTGGCTTTTGCACAGCTGTTCAGTAGCAGCAGCTGGAGGATGCAGAGGATTCAGCATGTAGCCTATCAGGCAGCACAGTGGTCACGCAGCCAAATAAATGCTGTCAGACCTGGAGGATGAGGCCATGTGTGTATTGGGAGGGCTCCATATGGGTTCAGCATCAGGAAGGCTGTGCAGAGGCACCCCAACTGCATTTGCGGGGTGTAAATTTAGGGTTATGATGACATAACTTGATCTTGAGCACTAGACATTAACAAATACTGGCAGTGTCTTGAAAAGGTGACAGTTTTACAAAAAAAGTGAGACCACTGTCTGGGTTTTTTTGTGCAGTTACAGCACTACAACTGTAGTAAGAGATGTCTTCTGGTTTTAACATACTCCAGAAGTGATCAAATACTAGAACCCATCTAGTGCGGCTTTCTGTACCCAAAAAGGTGTGTAAGAATGTGGTCAATACCAGTTGTTGGGTAGCTACACCAGCTCTATATCTGGTTTTGCAGGAAAGAAGGTTACTCAGATTTTTCTTTTTCAAAATAAAGTGATAATTATTTCCCTTATATATTTTATATTCTCATGGATTTATCAATTTGTGACCAAGTAGAGAATTTAAATTGAAAACACACATTTCTACTGGATAATCCAAGAATGGAGAGTGATGAAGAATCTTATCTGAATAAGTACTATCCACAGTTTCAGTTGTAACAGTTCTGGACAGCACTTTAACCATAGGGAAAAAAATATATATAACTCAACTACAGAAATATTATTATTATCATTTGCCACACAAAAAATGCATGATATTTTCCATAGCAGATTAATAATTTCAGAATGAAATGTTTATCACTCAAATCCAACTTATTCCACCCAGAATTAATTCTACCAGCTGACATGAATCATGTTGTGATTATATGAGTGTAATGGTTGAGAATGAGGTTTCATTAGGAGGAAATAAATAAAAAACCCACTTAATTAAAAATTGTTTCTAAAATTTCCAGTCGTTTTAAAAACATAATTTATATTAATTGGAAAGACAGATAAAATTGTTGCTGCACAGAGCTCTACCATGCTTATCTGTATTATTAATTTTCATGTTTTATTTCAGATTAAATATATTTCTTTTTCTGTTTTACAGGCTTTTGAATAATAACCATATTTGAAAGATTTCACGAAATTGCTTTGAAAGCCTCAAAAATCTGTAAAATGTGTAACTTCAAATAAAAACCTTTCCTGGTTGACCCTCAACAGCTAAACTGGTATTTTTATTTAATAAAATATAAAAATAATTTAAAATATTTAAGTACACAACAGCTTATTCACAGCCTGCCACATTTATTTTATGCTTACTGAAAATTGTGCCATTCAGTAAAAGGTGATTGGACTAATGAACCAATGAGAAATAATTTGTTCTATGTGTTCTATGTTTACTGGCTTAATTTTGAAAAAGGACTGCATAAAGTGATCCTTTCTGCTACTGCTTTCATTTGCTTCCCTTAAAATTTTAATCACTGGCAAGAACTGCTTTTGCTCTTGTTTATATTTTGAGGGATTTTGTGATCCTCCATTTCACATCACGCACAAAAACAAAAATATTATGCAAGACAACTTTGACATTGAACAGTTTCCGTGTAAAAAAAATACATATTAATTGACACTGATCCACTTACATATAAAAACTTTGAGCATGTAAGCATTCTGCCAAAGTCTGCTTTACCATTAATGTAATTAACATATTAAATGTGAAAATCATGGACACGTAGTGAAGAGATTAGGTCAATCTTTTTATGACAGAAAGCTTAATACACTCAATAGTAACGTGCACATAGACCACACAAGGGAATGAACTTATTAAAGATAATTAGCAGAAATTTTGATGGTGTTTGCTAGAACAGGCACAGAGTAAAATGTATACCACAGTTCTTTGAGAATTTAAGAAAAAACATAATGCAAAATAATTAACCACAATATCCAAGAAATGGTAGAGGCTGTGAAAGGTATAAAGGTTTACATGTCCATAATTGTATTTGGGGGGGAAAAAAAAAAAAAAAAAAAAAAAAAAAAAAGAAGAGTACTTTCAGAGCTGTACACTAATTGGGCTAATTTCAACACAACATTTCAAGAATCAGAATTCCTGCCACAAGTGTTTTAATTGTTGATCTGTGAGCACCTAGAGGATAAGAATAAACTTTTCAGCTGATAGAGTTCAGCTAACATCTTTCTTGTGACTTCTGTCTGAGGCAGGAGTATTGGATGTATTTAATTTCATGCACTCTCTTTCACACACTTTTGTTGGATATTCTTTATGGAAATAAAATCTAAATGAAGGAACTGACCCATCGGTCAGCACATTGGAAAACCTAATGCTGGTAGCTCTTGGTGGTCAGTGGTTAAGCTGGAAGGATAATGTGAGTGACTTTTATTCTCAGTTCAGCCCTTAGTCAAAGTCAAAGTGTTAGTCAGAAACCAGCAGTAAATTTTTTCCCAAGGCAAAGTATTTATAGATGAAAGCGCTGTGGGAAAAAAAAGAATGGATTGTGAATGCAGTTTACTGGAATACTCCTTTGCCTGCTTTGCCATCACAGAACTGAGACAGCAAAAGATTTACCAACCATATCCAGACACTACTGAGCAACGCAGACCCATTTTATCTTACCTCAGCTTCATTGCGGTTTGAATTTGTTACAGTGAGAATAGCTCTGCTTGCTCCTGATAATATACCAAACCTGGCTTTTTAATGCAGGTCAAATTTTGTCCCTTTCGGCTCAGCACAGCAGAGAACATGCAAATTTTCTGTTATATAGTGTTTGGCAAATGAACTAATCCAGGCAGAGGAAGAGTAAGACACAGGGCTGTTTCTGTAAGTCATAAAGCTATTTCAATTTCTGTATATCTGCAGTGCACTGTGGAAGGCAGAATAGAAAAACCTGTTTTCTTTTATCTATTTTCCTGTCATGGCATTGTCTAGACAGAAAACTTATGGTTAATTTGTTTATTTGCAAGGCTCTGAGGAAAACATAAAGCAAACCTGCCCACCAACCAACCACCAGATATAGTGCCATCAATTAAAAAAAAAATAACATTAATGCTCTTGTCACCTTCTCCCTGTGTAATCTTGTTCACTTGATGTACTTCATCTTCACCAGAAAGGTTAGAAATTGATGTCATTCATCCAAGTGCTAATCACTGTGCTAAAGTTTTCTGGTAAGACTTAGCTATTTTTTATTAGATTTTAACTCCTGACAGCTCTCCCTATATTTTTTACAACTTCCAACAAATAATTTTCAAACCTGTGTTTTATTTTTTGTAATGCTTTAATATTTGCCTTTGTGTGTGTTATAGTATTCATCTAAACCATTAGAGCCTTCAAGATCCATGACAATTAGGCTGTTTTCTCACTGTTAAGAGTTTGGATGGATCAATATTTAATTCCGATTTGTCTCTAATTTATATGGTAATCATCTCTTTTATACTCAATATGTATCATACAGATGGTTGATTTAATAAAATCTGTACTTTTTCTCATAAATACAAGTTTTACAGAATGAAGACATTGCTCAAACTCCCACTATAATTAAAGGTATCTTAAATGAGATGGGTTGACTAGATTATAGTTGTCTAGATTTATAGATTTTGATTACACCTATAAACACATAGCAAACACATCTCAGTTAGAAGACCCTAAAAATTTTTCTAAGATACTACCCCTTATATTTTTCTTTTTTTAATATGATCTTTTCCTTCCTTCCTTCCTTCCTTCCTTCCTTCCTTCCTTCCTTCCTTCCTTCCTTCCTTCCTTCCTTCCTTCCTTCCTTCCTTCCTTCCTTCCTTCCTTCCTTCCTTCCTTCCGCACCATTCCTTCCTTCCTTCCTTCCGCACCATTCCTTCCGCACCATTCCTTCCTTCCTTCCTTCCTTCTTTCCTTCCTTCCTTCCTTCCTTCCTTCCTTCCTTCCTTCCTTCCTTCCTTCCTTCCTTCCTTCCGCACCATTCCTTCCTTCCTTCCTTCCTTCCTTCCTTCCGCACCATTCCTTCCGCACCATTCCTTCCTTCCTTCCGCACCATTCCTTCCGCACCATTCCTTCCTTCCTTCCGCACCATTCCTTCCGCACCATTCCTTCCGCACCATTCCTTCCGCACCATTCCTTCCTTCCTTCCTTCCTTCCTTCCTTCCTTCCTTCCTTCCTTCCTTCCTTCCTTCCTTCCTTCCTTCCTTCCTTCCTTCCTTCCTTCCTTCCTTCCTTCCTTCCTTCCGCACCATTCCTTCCGCACCATTCCTTCCGCACCATTCCTTCCTTCCTTCCGCACCATTCCTTCCGCACCATTCCTTCCGCACCATTCCTTCCTTCCTTCCTTCCTTCCTTCCTTCCTTCCTTCCTTCCTTCCTTCCTTCCTTCCGCACCATTCCTTCCGCACCATTCCTTCCGCACCATTCCTTCCTTCCTTCCTTCCTTCCTTCCTTCCTTCCTTCCTTCCTTCCTTCCTTCCTTCCTTCCTTCCTCCCTCCCTCCCTCCCTCCCTCCTTGGAAAGCTTACAGTTAATAATTTTACTGAGTTGTCATCCCTGTTTTTATATCAGTCCACATAATAGCTTCTTTGTGATGTTGTTCCAATTCAATTCTTTGGGCTGGCTGGGAGGTGTTTATGTTTTTCAGTTGTCCACATTCTCAAAGCTGGACTCAGTTCCTGTTATAAACACCCTTTCTTATTTCGCCTTTTGAAATAAAGAGCTCCAGGCACAAATATTGGGTTTTTTTTCCCTGATACTATACAAAAAAAAAAAAAGAAAAAAAAAAAAGAAAAAAAAAAAAGAAAAAAAAAGAAAAAAGAAAGAAAGAAAGAAATATTTGCTATAGTTTCAGAGCACAGAGAAAGCTCCAGATGCTTGTGCATACCTTGCCACGCAGGCATAAAGAGGATCTGGATCATGGTATGACAACCTCGATGCATGTAGGGGAAATGGCTTTTTTACTAGGAGAAGTGTTGCACTCCTGGAGCTCAGCAGCAGTTAAAAGACAGGTTTTCAGTCAGGTTTTTTTCAGGTCAGGATATGCCGTTGTTTTAATGGAGAGTGTGGAATCACTCATTTCTACAGATGGACACCAGTGTATATACTTAAAACTGAGCATAGATAACATGAGAACCTAAACTCTCCAAACATATGAATGTCTTTTAACTCTGTACTCCTTGTAGCCAATCAAGCAGAGGTTTCAGAATGATAGTCTGACCACGGTGCCTTGTTAGAAGGCAAGTTACCTCTGTAAAAACAGTACCTCTGATGAGTGCAAAGGCTGCAGCTGGATTGGGATATCTCCACTGGTCAGTGGTAGCATGGTATAGAGAATTGTTGGATCTACTCCACCCACATGATATCCCACACACAGGTTAGAGGTGACTCTCAGCCAGTCCTCCTCCAGGGACTTTTAATAATAATCTGCGCAAGGTGTGCATGATGACCTGTGCATTATTCAAACATCAGAGGACTACTTCAGAGGGAAAAGAGTCATGTAAGATGCCTTGTGGATGTGAGTTTAATTCACAGTCTCAAAGCTTAATTCTGAGCAGAAGCAGGATCAGCCAAATCTACACAGAGAAAGCCAGGTCAGCATGAGAACAGCCATTCATATCTAAACAGTGGTTCATAAAAATCTGTTTTGTCTTTTATTTAAAAGCTTCTAAGGTTGGGTTTTTTTAATCCTTAAATTATCTAATCCACTACTTCTAAGACCACTTTTTGTTTTAACCACATGAATTAGGAAAAAAAATTATTTTTCCTTTTGGTGATATTTTACATTTTGTAGACTAGTGGAGTATCTTTTTTTTTTATTTATGTTTTCGTCTCTTCTCCTAGATTATAACCCCCATATTTTTTGAAAGAATGAATTTTCCAGGCCTGCAGTCTCCTTTGATATTCTTCCCTTGACTTTTAAAAATGTATTTATGTAATACCCTAATTAGACCTCAGGCATGCTGACTAATGAAGAAGGATTTCTTTTTGTCTAGTGTATAGCAGTCTCACTGATATTTCTTCTCAGCACTTCATGTATACACTTTGTGCCTATTGCTACATAACTGTTCCCATCCAATTGCATCTTTTTATTTCAGTACATTTCTAGAACATGTCAAGAATATTTTGAATTCTAGACTTACATTCCCTCCCCATTTCCAAATTAGAAAGCGTACTCACAGCAGTGCTGGACAAGGAACAGTTCCTGTACAATCCCTCCAGTACATCCTCTTGATGACCACAGATCATTTCAAGCCAGTAACAGGATTGCATCCTTCTTACAGTACTTTTTTCCAAAGCACAGATCACCCTCACTGTTTCCCTGGAGGAAAGGACCACTTGGGTGATAAACAAAACAGAAGGATATGTGTCTGTATGCATGTTTGTCTCCAAGCTGCTTTTGCACCTCCACACGCAAGGAGAAGTGGAGATGCAAAAGCAGCTTTTGAAGTCTCTGTGCAGCCCAAGGGGAGAGGAAGAGAAGAAAAGCTGTTGCTGCCCCTCTTATTGGAGCCTTGTGCACACTATTTACCAGGAAAACAAGAATTGGTAGATTTTCTCTCTTGGATATTTGCAAAGTTCTTTGGTGACATTACATATAAATGAAAGTACAAAAGGTCAACTTTTTATCTCCTTTCTCTGCCTTTCTATAACCCTCTGGAAGTCCTGGAGCTGCTTTTGTTGCTGACACCTTCCGAAGGGGACATTGTATAGGTGACCCACAGGTTTTGGAGCTGAAAATCCAAAGCAGGATCATCTGCTTTTGACCTATCATAGAAGTAGAAATCACTGACAGTAAACTTAATTTGGGAACTGGGAAGGCCTGGTTGTATTTGCTCTTGACAAGTTAATGCTGGATGCCATGTATTAGTGTGTGTAGCTGAATGAATCTCTGATAGAATGTGGACTTTGATTTATATTCAGCTTGGCTAAAATGGTGGCAAAAGGTCACATTTTTCTTTTAAATGGTATTTTTGCAATATAATAAAGCCACTTTGAAAAGATCCCATGAATACTTCATTCCTACTCATAAGCAGGATAACTCATATGAAAACTTGTTTGACGCAATTCAGATAAAGAACTGATTGTATACAGAGGCGTTTGGACAAATCTAGGCCTTGATTGTTATTAGAGAATCACTGCAAAAGAGACTTTCTGTTTGAAAAAGTCTTTCCGTGAGTAGGTGAAACTCCCAACTCTGATCACCTAATTAATTTTCTTATTTGTGAAAGACAGCTGCACCTGGGTCTTTTACGCTTTATCTGCTTGCTTGACTATTACACTGTCTATGATGATGAAGAGTTAATATTTGCTCAGAGTACGTAAAAAGCAGCAAAAAAAAAAAGGTACAAATATTTCTAATAGGAATCGGTTTACCAACACTTAACACATGTTGTTCCCTTTGGAGTTCACTTTTCAGCACAGTGAATTCTTCACTCCCGCCTTAGCACAAAAGAGGAGGGAACACAGGGGAGAAAGCAGAGCAAAGCCCTTTGATGTAGATGAAAATACAGCCACTGAAGCATAAAGGCAGAAAGCAGCAGAATACAGATTGACTCACTCCCCTCTCACTTACCTTCCCTCCCCCTGAAAAAGTGAATTCCTGAGATGTGCTGCTTTCCAGTACATAAAATGGGAGGGAAGAACCCAGTGGCAGGTTAGTGATACAGCTCTCATGATATCTGACACAAAGCTAACCCTGCAAGAACAGATTTTGGCCTGCAAAAATTAGAGATTTGACAGATTTCAGGAGTTATGATACAAGGTTTGCTATGAATGGTCAGAAGTCACAGTGGTTGGCCACTGTATAAAATATTGTTATTTCATTATAGGGATTTATGAGTTATTTCATGTTTGTATTTTATTTTTGTATAAAGCGAGTGTCTGAGAGTTCTTTCATGTTTTTAACTCGAATACTGCACCAAGAAATGGTAGGTCAGGATTTCCCAGATGATTTTAAATTGAGATTTTTCTTTTAGTAGCACATACAGCTCTGGATGCTGTCAGGATGGAACTGGCATATTGTCAGGAATACATCTGGCTATATTATTAATTAGGCAAATTTTGTTGCATTTAATTCTTGCTGGCAACAGACCTTCTACAAGGGATTTAGGAACATGCCTCAGTTGCAAATTAAAGGTAGAAGAGTTACAGGAAGGCATCTCCTACAGGTGCTGAGTGTTTGTTTCCCTTGTACAGCAACAGTTAACATCTGAACCAGTGGTGCCAGGAACTTCACAGACAATGGAGAAAACCCAGTTTAGAGAAAGTATTAAGGAAACTTCCCTGTGTGATCATCCAGGAGTCACTCGTGAAGTCACACTTGCACAACGTGAGCTGGGACCAAGGCATAGCCACTTCACAGCCATACATCCCACACTCACAGCCAGACAAATGAACGCTGAAAGAGGAGAAGGCACTGAAAACAAAATTATGAGCATGCGTTGTTGTTTTTTTTCCCCCAGAAACTATTTTGAATAATGAGTTGCATTAAACAACCAATTTGTTTTGAAAAATTTTGCAAATGATTGTGTGAATAAAATAAAGTATTAATGGCATGCCATATATATTTCATCACCAGGAAGAATCTAATTTTTCCATAAATACAAATTTATTTGATTACAGGAAAGATAACCATTTGAATAAAAGATAATTGTGTCTGACATGGATGGCTTTCTGTTTTTTTGTTGCAATTTATCTCTCCAGTTATCTGTAAAAGAATAAAATTCTCACAGTAGATCACCAGGCATTTCCAGAATATCTGTAGCAGATTCAAAACTATTTACTGAAATCCCTGCAACAAAGTTTATAGAAACTTTATTATTATTATTATTATCTGGTGCCCTGAAATATTGAAATTTGTATTTTAGGACTGCATAAATTCATTCTGTAAATATAGCCACAATTTCCATAATTAAAATTTGCCACTGATATCCTGATTTAGAATGATAATAGTCTAACTATGGCTCCTACAGAAGGAGGCTGTTGTCCAATCTTCCTTACCAATGCGGAAACACCAACAACCATAGCAGAAAACTGCCATGGAATTTGGCACATGCTGCCCAAATAAATCAACAAATCTTCCTCTGTGTGTGTTCCGCTCAAAAAAAAAGAAGAAAAAACAAAAAAAGAAACATGTACAGAACTGAATAATAAATAGAAACACAATGCTATGCCAAAATAAAGATATGTCATGTTCAGTAGAACAATGTCCCTGAAGTATGTTTTGAGGTGTTATTCTTTATTTGTAAACGTTAATAACTGAATGTTTACCTTGAAAACCTTTGAAAAACATTTTGAAAATTAATGAAGTCTTTGAGGTTGCAGTCAAAGTAAAGTTTTCATTTTCTATTGTAAAACTAGAATAAAACCAATTATGACTTCCCATTACAAACAAATGTTAGTGTTAGCAAAATGAAGTTAACTGCTGAGAATAATATTCTAAGGTCATGTAATTACCAAAAGGATAGTTAATTATTTCTCAAATGTTTTTGTGTCATTACTTAATAATGCTACCATAAAAGTCCTCATAACAAGCTATGTTATAGCGAAAATACCCTGACTTTTGTATGTTATTCTTAGAATTCTTTTCAGCTTTACCTTCTAGCAGTTGCAATACAAATATTTTCTCAGCTTTGTGTATCTGAGCATGGATCTGAAACACAGATGCAGACATGCAAAATGGTGACAGTGAAAATATGGAAATATTATTTAAAAACTGATTCAAGGCTCATTCTAATGTGTTTAACTTTCTTGTGTCAATCATAATGCCCTGAGCCCTGGCACAATTAGCCAAGACAGTCTGTGGAGTCTCCATCCTTGGAGATGCTCAAAATCCATCTAGACATAGTCCTGAGCAACTGACTTGAGGTGGCCATGACTGAGCAGGGGGAGGCTGCACCAGATGTCCTGCAGAGATCCCTTCCAACCTCAATTATTCGGTGATTCTGTAAAAAACACTTATTCTCTGTTGGAAAAAAGTTCAATTACAATTTTATTAATAGCTCTAATAAGGGAAAATTATGGGCACTTGATCACAGCTTCTTATCAGGTCACTCTTTCCTCAGTTTGGCAGTTCCTGCAAAACATCATAATTTTATGACAAAGAAAATGGGTTGATTCTTTGTATGTAACAACCTAGATTTTTATCTTTAGGTAGAGGGTTTTTTTATTAGATGCCTGATAGTGTTAGAACGAAAGACAAGATTTTGTGCAAGGAAACGTTTATTTTGAATTTAAAGAGAAGCTTCATCTCACAAAGCTAAGTACACATGAGAATAGTGTCTTAAAATTAAATTAAGTACATAGCAGGTCATCTCTGAGAGAAAAATTGGACCAGAAAAAGATATTAAATGAGGAAATGGAAGAAGAAAGAATTGAGTCGCAATTTCTACAAGAGGTACTAAAACAGCGTATAACATGGAAAAATGACTTTAATAAGCCCTAAATCATTGTCATATAATAGTAATTTACTCTTTGGTATTTAACAGAGTTAGGAATCATTTTTCTTGGATTTGTTTCATTTTTGTGTTGTTTGGGGTTTTTTGGGGGGGTTTTTTTGTATCTGTCTTTCTTACTCTTTTGCTACCATCTCTGATATTCATAAATACTTGAGAAGTGCCATTTCCAGGGTACAAGATATTGCAACTGTGAAAGAATATTTCTGAACTATGAAAATACACCTCTTACCATTTTTTTTACAATGATCTTTTGCATCTCTTGTAAAGCCAGATAAAAATTAAATATTGTAATTAACATTGGTACCATTCATGTACTACTTAAAAGGTAGAAGTAGGTAAAGTAGATTCTTTTATATAGTGAAATTATCATAATCAGTTATTCATCAGATTTTTTGTTCCATTGGCAATAAATAGAAAATACATATACCCCTTATTCTCATCAAGCTATAGGAGTCACAATCAGAGCATACACCTTTCCCATTCTTTTAGATCAGCTGTCACACACAGCTTCATACAGACTATGCCTTCAATGCAATGCTTTTTTTTATTCTCCAACAAGAACTAAAACCTTTTAGCTTTTTCTTTAATCTGACTTTTATTCAAATCATTGTGATTGTAGGCTTTCTCTTGTCTCCTATCTGATGCACCCTTTATCCTAGAAAATGCTTCTTTTGAGATTTTGAATCTTGCAAGTCTTACTGCAGGGCTTTTGGTTTTGGGTTTTTTTTCCTTCTTTCCCAGTCACGTAATAAGTGATGAATAAAAATTTTAATGGCTCATGAATTTCTCAGAGGTCTAAGTGGCTTTAGAGCTTAGGAGAAAACATTTCCCTGGTACAGCTGAACATGTGTGGGCAGAGAGCAAAGTTGTTTTGCACTTCACCTGTTCCCATATGAGGGAGAAGCAGAACTACTCAGAGGTGTGTGGCTCAGTGAACTTAATCACTGTTATGAAGGCTGCATCCCTCTTCCCAGTCAGCCACTTGGGTCACTCTGAAAGCTGCAATCCTTAGCTTTCACGCTGTCTCGGTAACTCAGTCTTCTTCTAATGACATTGCCTCATCCTTCTGCACACAGCACAGGTATTCATAAATCACGCTTTGCCAACTGTCTGTGGAAAATTCTGCCTCTGCTTCTGAATCTTTCTGTGTTGGTTTGCATTTGTTTTGCATCCCTCCTGGGATGTAGAGTGCATTCAGAAATGTATCCTTCAGGACCCTTCTGGAAGACCCAGACTGATTTCAATGTTCCTGTAAACTCCATGCAAGCATTATGAGTGGATATCAAACATCACAGAGTATTTTACTGCCTGCTCTACTTTTAAATCACTCAAGAATATTAAAAATATGCTTTGAATCATAGGGACTGTATTTAGAGTAAATTTTCATATCCTCAGGTTATTATTCCTTCACTCCATCATGTATGCCTTCTGTATTGTTTCAATATACTCTCTCATCTTTGTCTTGACTGAATCCTTGGGGTATATTTCCCTGTGTGTTTATGCATCAAGGGCAAAGCTGAGATTAGTGGCTGCACTCAAAAACGCTGTCTTTTTCCACCATAATTTTGTTTCAGTGAGAAAGAGCAGGACTGGATAGGCCCCTGGTGTGTTTCTACAGTAATTAATCTGCATGAGAAGATGAAAAAACTGTAGTCAAATAGATTTCATTTAAATATATAACTTTAAAAAAAGAAGAAGAAGAAGAAGAAGAAGAAGAAAGAAGAAGAAGAAGTTGTGACCAAGCCTTTTTTTAGAGATGCTAGGATATCCATGTGCATTTTCTAAAACTCCTCAAAGGAATTTTACCACCTTAAAAATCGAGCCTGTTTCAGGAAGGAAAACATGATTAATTTATTTGTTTCAAGCTCTTGCTGGCTTGTTAACTAATTAAGTTTTGCTTTTCTGTACCATAATTTTTTTCTACTTAATTGTACTTTTTATCAGGATTTCACTTTGGGTCATGCTGTTTCATTCTTTCATGTACCATTCTCAGAAGAGTATGTTACTTCATTGCAGCACACTAAAATGAGTCTCATTAACCTTTTTATATGATGGCTGACATTCAGAGGAAGTATCAGCCTCAAATTTTGAAACTCTGCCAAAATATTCAAGCTTGGATGTATAAAGTCTGGTTTCTCAGTCTGTAGTTGAAATTTCCAGATCAAAGGAGCCCCATTTGTAGCGATCGGAGTCTTAGATATCAAGGTAAAAATATTCTTGTCCTGCCCTTATAGTTAAGAGGCAATTTGTATGTTCTGCCAAAGTCAGAACAGTAACAGTTCTGAATTATTTATGAGGAGACTTCTTGACTATTCATAATTTTTAAAAAGTCAAAAAACTGTGTTAGTGTCAAAACTTCTGTAAAATATTCGACTCACCATTGACAAATTTCTCTTGAAGTTTTGATGTTGGTAATCAATAGTAGTCATGGGAGGATGGTTTACTGACTTGTGCATTGCTTTACATTCTTATGCAAGGCACTTCTCTTGTTCACAGCTGTCTGAATCCTGATAATATCACAAATAGTCTCATAACAATGACTTTTCACTACAGCCTCCCAAAAATCAAAATTTTTAACCCCTGAAATCACCTTCTGAAAAGTGTTTTCTGCTCTCCCACAAGATCATATCACAAGAGATCTCAGCTGGACTGTGCCTTTTACCCCCTTTGTTCTGGTCCTTTTCACACACAGAAGTTTTCCTTAGGCAAAACATACATTTAATGTACAATTCAAAACCAGACTAAAAATTGGACTTGAGGTTCTGTTCTGCCTTCATGAGAGAAAAATGCCAGATTACTGGGACACTTGTGTTGGTTCAATGTCATCCCAAACATGCTGTTGCTAAGCTAGACCAGGTCTCAAAGCAATGAATAGAGCACTGTGTCTACAGGAGCATCTAAGGATGGGAAGTAAATTTGGACATTAGACGTCAGAGTTGCTGGGAGATAATGAAGAGAAAATAAAAACAACTGAAACTGATTTAATGTCACTAGGAAAGCTGTGTCATTTTTCCCTTTTTTATCTCTGTCAGTGGGTAGTAGGCTGTGGGCATGAATGCTTCATTTCTAATAAGAGGATGAAAAGTAAGCCAATATTTAAAAGAATTATTAGGAAATTAGGTTTCAAATGACATCTAGAGGGAAAAGTGACTGTAATGCAAATGTTCCATTTTAGCAAGTGAGAGATTTAAAGAAACTTATGTCATGTTACTCTAGAAAGCAAATATCCTCTTTATTCTAGAAAGTAATACACATTAAACAGAAGTTCCCACCAATGGCTTAGTTCGGAAATGAGCTGCATTTGTGAAAAGCTCATGCCAGGTTTTCTCCTCCAATGGATTCCATCTCTAGCTGCCTATCATCATTGCCACAAGCATTTTCCCCAGTATATTGTATCCTTCTCTTGCTTAATGCAACTAAAAAAGGTTAGTGTGTATTTCACTGGGCTATTAGAACACAGTGCTTAACCAGGATTAGTGTGGCCATTTGGAAAACTGATTACTGTATATGTTGTTGTGATTTCAGAAGTTTTTCGGAACCACTTGAAATGTTTCATACATTTTTCTTTTCGTATTATAAACAAAACAAAAAATAGTTTCCATTTCCTTTCCCCATTCAGTTTTTATAAAACAGAAATAATTTTTATTACACAGTTCATTAATATGTATCCCTGTCAAAAATATCATGTACAGGTGCATTGCAAGTGCTTTTGGACAGAAAATTATATGGGATTGCATTTTCTCACCAGTCTGAACATCAGTGTGGTTAATAATAATCTCTGGATAAACAAGTTCAGAAAGCTTTTGACAAATGCATTTTTTCATGTTTGCTAGAAAGTGTTTTCATTTGCAATTCTAACAGTACAGAACATTAACAGCAGTCTGTGAATGTATTTCTATCCTGCTGCAGCAGTGGCTTTAGAGCCAAAAAAGTGCTTAAAAGTAAGTGCTTCAAGGTAAATGTTATTTTCTTAGTATCATCTGGAGTGAAAAGATCCTTCATATATAATCTCTTTTCTTTACTTTGTAGGGCAATTTTGATTCACTCACATTTGGAATTTCCTCTTTTTAAAAAACAACTTATAGTGAGAAAAGCATTCTGTAAGAATCTTTTTCTTTGACCATTTTATGACTGCAGGTTGTAAAAGAAAAAGAAGATTAATTTTTCATCCTGAGATTATTTTTCACATACTAACCTACAAAATTAGGTCTTTTTTGTTTTTATTTATTTTATTTTTAAATCACGTTTCTCAACTTGGCAGCACTGGGCATGACACTACAAAGGAAGAAGAAAGGTTGACAGCTCTAGCGCACAACAGGGATGAAATCAAGTTGAAATATTACATTTAGTGGATTTGCCATCCTTGGAGACATTTAAAATCCATTTGGATGTGGTACTGGACAACCAGCTCCAGGTGGCCCTGCTTGAGCAGGGCCATTGGACCAGATCACCTCCAGAGGTTCCTTTCAACCTCAACCATCCTGTGACACCAAATTCCTCTGATGGACCAGCTAAATTCTAAAATCAAAGAACGTCCATTGTTGCTGTCATAGCTATTGCATCAAAACTATTTCCAAGCATAATTTTCTGATAATATAAACCATACATACTATGATTTTAATTTGCAAGAGCATATATAGGATTTATCTGGATTCCAGGCTCAGCTCTGTAGGTGCTGTGCTAACATCAGAAGTTCTGTTCTGAAAAGCTGGCAGTGAAAGGCAGGTGACAGAGTGAAGATAGGTGCAGTGAGATATTGCAGAAATGCGTACATACGTAAAATTATAAAAGCTATTTGCTTTTAAAGAAGTTTGCTTTTAAAATTTTTTTTTGAAGACTATATTTTAGGGAAAAGATATTTCTTTCTTAAAACTAGAACATAAGCAAAATAAGAAGGGCAGCAAGATTACTACTTTTCCAGTGATTGGAGTAGGAGATTGGAAAATAGATATTATGCATTTTAGAACATAATTGTGCACACATGTCACACAAGTGTTAGAAGAGGAGACTTCTGCAAATTCCTGATAACTATGAAATAGTTATGACCTACCACCTGAGACATTGTTACTTTGGGCGAGGCACTAAATGATTTCATTATTCTCCTTTTGATATTCAGCATAATATGAGCCATGTCAGTACCATGTAATGACTATGATTCCCCCCCCAGCAAACAAAATGTAGCAGTATTCATAAAAGAAATCCACAGGGAATCAGAACTGCTAGCTATCAGCAGTTCTCCGATCAAAAATAACTGCTTCTTATTATGCAGAGATAAATTAAGACAGCAAGCGGAGTCACCAGAAACAATTCAGAGCCAACATAATGAAAAGCAATCTGAATTTTCCTCTGAATTTTATCCAGCTGTGCTCAGTTTCAAGGCAGAGAAAAAGAGCAAAATAATCATACAGCACTCAGCAAACCAACTCACAACAATGTCTGTTCTTATTTTCAACACAGATGAGAGAAATACTAATTTAAAGTCTAACTGGCAAGATTTTGGTATACTCTTGTTTTCAACAGAGATGAAAGAAATACTTATTTAAAGTCTAACTTTCAAGCTTTTGGCCTACACAGTCTGGAGTTAAAGAATAGATATGTCAGTGGGAAGGGACCTACAATGGCCATCCAGTCCAGCTGGACTGATCTAGTACTGACCACTAAAAGGGCTGCCCAAAAGTTAAGGTATATTAATCAAGGCATTGTCCTAATGTCTCTTAAACACTGACTTGGGGCATCAACCACTTCTCTAGGAAGCCTGTTCCAGTGTTTGAACAGCCTCTCAGTAAACAAATGTCCCCTGATGCCTTGTCTAAACCTTCCCTGGTGCAGTTTTGAATCATTCCTACATGTCCTATCCCTGGATAGAAGGGAAAAGAGATCAGCACCTCCCTCTTCACCTCTCCTCCTTGGGCAGCTGTAGGGAGCAATGAGGAAACCCCTCAGCTTCTTTTTCTCCAAAATAGACGAAGGCAGAGTCTTCAGCTGCCCCTTTCAGGATGTTTCCTCTAGCCCTCACACCACCTTTGCTGCCATCCTCTGGATGTAACTGAGTGCTTTCACATCCTTGTTAACCTGTGGGGCCCAGAACTGCACACCACACTCTGGGTGAGACTGCACCCATGCTGAGTAGAGCAGGATAATCCTCTGAAATCCTCCTGCTGGTGATGCTGTGTTTGAAGCACCCTGGGGTGGATTTGCCCTCTGGGCCACCAGGGCACACTCTGTTGACTCACACTGAGCTTGACATCCACCAGCACCCCCAGATCTCTTGCTGCACTCCTTTCCCAATGTAATCTTGTCTCCAGTATCGCTCCATCCTACCTTCAGAATCCTGCATTTTCAAGCTGCATCTAATTCTGAAATACTACTTTAGAGATGCGAGTTTTCTCATTATTGACAGGGAATCATGAAGGCAAACAAATATAAGATGCAACTGTCTTCTCCACCACATGAATCATGGATTTCTGTGTTCATGACCAGGGACAACAATCAAAAAAACCTAATGCATAGCAGGTGCCACCTGCCAACACTGTGCCTCAGCATCTTTCACCACTCCTCCTACAGCAGCACCATGCATATGCACATGGACCGTGAGCAATACTCTGTTCAGGATTGATGCCTTGTGTCCAGCTTTGCAGGGACTGTTTTTTACTTAACCCATATATCCAGATTACTGAAAGAGAAATCGAAAGAAAAAGTTTAATATTTTTCATCAGTTTTACAAAGCTAGCTTTTAATTGCTTGCTTTGTCTGTTTCTATTGTCTGGTTTTGGGAGTCACTCTTGTCTTCACTGAGATCTGGTTTATTTTGCTAGTTGATTTTGCAGTAAAGAAAATGCATAATATTAGCCGTGGATGAGTGCTCTTCTGATGGGGAGAAAATTGCATGGGATTGTTATAAAAATCTGAAGCAAGGTTGATGTATAATTCAGAATTTCTGAAGCAAGGGCAAATATCTGTCTCACTCACACATAACCATATCACATCTCTGCAATCTTTAAAATTCTTAGTTATACAAAGTCACTTTTCTAATATTGATTATTCTTGTCTTTATGTCTAAGTGTTGGTATCCCTCTCCTACCTGTTTTCTGCCCATGCTGAAATCAATGTCTTGGGACACTCCTGGTTTTAAAAAGGGGACTGCTTGCTGAGTGAGAGAAGACACTGAGTCTCTTTCAGCTCCTGTGAGCGAACCTATTAGCTGCTGACAGGCTTTATTGAATCAGCATGTGGCTTAAATCCAGAAATGAATTATAATACAAGATTAGAGTTATGGTCTCAAACTAAAAACAATGTTAGCGCACTGACAGCTGTGATCAAAGTTGTTTCAAGTTCTCTCAGAGGCAGAAATCCCTAGGTGGCAATCAAAGGTTTCATGGTTAGGAATTACAGACGGAATTCGTAATATGCTCCAGTCAAAATAAAAAAAGTCAAAAGCTACTATAAATGGAATACTCTCTTAGTTAAGGACCGAGGCTCTGCAGTCTAATTTAAAATCTTCTCCTATCCCAAACAACTTAGTCTCATCCCAAAAGTCCAGAAAAATATTGTATTAAAAAATAAAATCTACCTTAACCAGATGAAGCACACATAATTATTGTTTTTTAATGGCCAAAGCAAAAGTAGCACAAGGTTGGTTTATAGAGGGATAATTCTGTATGCCAGACAAAAATGCTCAATAGACACTTTGAGAAAAATATATAATTCCTTCTGATGTATAGAAGAAACATGATTCTTACTGCCTAAAATTTGTAGCAATGCCTCGTGAATCACTGCAGTGTAAAATGACCCAACCTGGTGGCTGTGACTACATTTATGCATAAGAACAACTCCCTGATATGCTGCAAAAGAATGCTAATATTAAGAGTCTTGGTTTATTTATGTGTAAGTTTAGATAGATTTATTAGAGGGACCTGACTGGGGTACAGTATCATACACTGTACTCAGGCTTCCTTGGCCTGAAACAGAGTATTTCCCCCTGTGAAGGAGCACATGCAGTTCCTGTTGGGATCTGTCTAGGGATATGATGATGGTGTTTTGCAGGTCAAAACACTGGGCCCCCTTGGGGAGAGTGTTCTTGAACAGTTTTAAAATACTTGACACACTGACAGGTAGCTTTGATCTGCTGTGACTGGGCTGGAATGGATCCAGCAGGCAGATTAAATTGATGGATGATATTCTTCCCGTTTCTGTCTCTCCCCACGGTGATGTTCCTTCTCTGAGGTAAAATGCTGAGGCTGAGCTGCACTGTGTGCACAAGTTCAGTGCACATGAAGCTTCATGGGGTTAAAAAAGGGAGTATCAGCACCATTTCAACAGTTTTGTGGCCACTCTGTTGAAATCCTACATTGATGAGTCTGATCCCACACTGCAAAACATTCTCTGTTGGAGAATGGGAGGGCACAAGGCTAGGGAGAGACCCCATTCCTATTAATTTTTCATTAAAACATTCTAATCCCTTGCCTAGAGGTTTAGAAATTATGTGATGTTTGGAGCTATTGTTCTACTTTTTTGTATGTTATATCTTATGTGCCTTGAACAGGTTTTGATAATCTCTGTTCCAGATGGAAAATTGACAGGATGAAAGAAATATTGGGCTTCTTTCTAACCATATAATTCTGTCTTGATACTGCCCACTGATGGTTCAATCACTCAGAGGTTCATCTGCCTTGTGATAATTTTGAGCTGCTGCAACCTTACTGAGAAAATCTATCTATATTTTTTAATGCTAGGAATTATTTTATGATATTCTGAAAACATGTTACAAATGTTGTAAGTTTTAAAAAACATGGAAACATTTTTATTCTAAAATTAACATTAAAAAGTAAATATTTGAGTTATATGTGTGGATTATGGCCACTTATATAAGGACATTGAATTGTCACATGCCATATCATATTAGAGTATTTTACACCACACATGTACATGCTTATATGGTTTAAAAGAAGGTAATGAAGTAAAACAACAACAACAACAACAAAAAAAAGATTCAGGTTCCTAAAATCTGATGGTAAAATTGTACTTTTAGTATTGCTTTTGTCTGAGGTATCTCATTAGACCATATTTTGGTAAAAGAAATGTAAATTTTCCGTTTTCTCAGTCTTCCAATTGCTGTCATCACATAATGCGACTAAGAAGTCCGAGACCCTTTGTCAAGCTTTCTCATGCAGACTGTGACCCCTTCTCCTGAATTCAGAGAAGTAGCTATGGTAACCTTGTCATCTATAAATGGATGGGGTTTCAGGGCTGTCCGGGGTTTCACTGCTGACTCACGCTGAACCTGAGGCCCACCAGCATCCCCAAATCCCTTTCTGCAGGGCTGCCCTTCAGCTCCTGCTCTACCAATTTATACTTCTGCCTGGCATCACATCACCCCAGCTGCACAATCCAACAAAGAGTAGGATTAGTTCTTGCAGATGTAAGATCTAAATGTCATGTTTCACTTTGCATTATTTCAAATTTCTGTGTTTAAAGAATCTGAACTTAATTTTTGATCTTTCCTTTTCACTTCTATGATTGTTTAACCGTGTCAATATTTTTTCATGGAAAGTAAAAGGTACACTGTATCTGATAGAAATGTTTTTCTATTTATGGTATATTATTTATAAAAGTCACGAAGTCATTTTCAGGTTGTATCTTTTCCTTTCTTCACACCTGGAAATAATTCATAGCTTAAATTTCTCATAGTTGTTCCTTTGGCTCCATAGTTATCAAAGCTAATGTTCCAAACCTCTGAGGTAAATCCTGCTCAGGCAGTTCTCAAATTTAGCCATCATTTGAGCATTTATTTCTAAAGAGCTAGGATTGACCTCGTTATTATCAAGAAATCTTCATAACAAGAAGGATTTTTCCGATGTAATAAAGCATCCAAGCATCACTATTACTTTTGGAAAACTTAAGGACACCTAATCATATGATAAAAACCAGTACATTTTAAAGAAATTTGCATGTAAGCAAAATTAGAAAATTTATCTGTGTTAGAAACTTAATTGCATTACCTTTTAAAACACTTAAAGCTTACTGCAATTAAAGAAAATGCCTACATCCTCTGCTAGATCCTTACAAAGCGCTAGATTCAGAATTGAACACTGGAAAAAACAGAGTATCTCATGGTCCATCAAACAATGGTGGATAAGTAGTGCTGCTATTCCAGCAGAAGAGACATTAAGGATTGGTACAGCTTGGAACTGGCAATGTCTCCTTAGGGCTCTCTGTCCTGTAAGTATATGCATATAATTCCTGTTGATATTAATGGAAACTGCAATTGTGATGAGATTAGGTTTTGGAAAAACATTTTAAGTCCAGTACAAACCTAAATTATTCAAAGAATGGCAACCCTAAATTTCTGCTGTTTTATATTTCCTTATACATTTATTTCACTCTAGTGTTCTAAAATTCAAAACTGAGTCGCTATAAGAGAAAGAAGCATTACTCTTCCAATACATGACAAAGAAAAGGATGAGGCTCCAAAGGATGCCGTGATGTGGGAAAGTTCTTTAGAACATTTTTCTAGATTTACTATTTGAATGAAAATAATTAATATAAAAGAAATTCTAAAAGATAGTCCTCCTTTTCCAGCAGCAATAGATTTATTGAAGAATTTGAAAACGTTATTTAAACATGATTATGTTCCTTAAAGACAAATGCTAAATAAACCAGACAATGTTGGGATTGAGGAGGCTGCCGGCACATTGCTGTTCTGCAAAATATTAATTTCTCAACTCAAGAAAAGTCAAGGGTCAGATGGAAAATTGATTTATTTATCAAAATTTAGTCATAAAATATAACATCATAGCAAGATAATATTTATCAGCTCATATGTGATAAGTGAAAATGCAAATTTCTGCAATGCACTGTAATCCTTTTCTTTTGCATGTCAAACTACTTCGACATAATCTGAGAGCAGACAAATGGGCAGTTATCATGGTACAACAGATCCAAGGAAACTTGTTTCTGAAGTGAAGTTTTCATGCATCTTTACCCACACTGCCTTAGTTTTATTGCTGCTAGAGCGGTAATAACGCTTCCAAATTCTCAGAATAGATGTATTAAAACCTGTGAATTTCTAAAAATATCTACTTGGAACTCCAAACCATCTGAGAGTGATAGAAATCATATTGACCTTATTATCTTGCCACATTTCTTTCAGATGCTTTCAAATTTCTTTCCAGAAGGCATAGTATCAGACTTTGATGAACATCACAGAAAACCCCCAAACCTGTAAAGTTCACGTCTGTTCAATCAAGTGGTTTTTGATGTTGATAGACCTGAAGAATTTTGTTTTTAATCTCAAGATCAGCCTTATTACTGTGAAATAAATCAAGACACAAATAAACATAACTCTTAGGAAAAAGTGTTTTTCTTACATGACATTTGTAAGAAAATTTCTATCATATGAGTGGAAGAGTTGTATAGAAAAAAGCATTCTTAAAGCTAAATGGTAACTCTCAAGGAAATAAATGGGCTATGACAAGTATGGTTAAGGCTCTCCTTAAGTGAGACTGTGCTGTAGAGGGAAAGTGCTCTCTGCCAAGAACTGCCATTCATCTGAACCTTAGGCATATTCAACATTTATAAATTTCTTCAATGGGATTTGATGTTTTCCATAATATCTTTTCAATTTGGAATCTCAAGGAAGCATTAAATAAGAATTATCCCATCATTTAGAAGACCTGTATTTGCCTGCCTAGAAAATGTGGTGCTTGCAGGGCGAATTACATAGGCATCCAATGTAAAGAACTCTTCATACCTTCGAACTATAAGGAGATGGTCTGTATCTAGCAGCTGTGCAGTGGTGGAGAGAAAACATGGTTTCCCTGCACCTCTTTCCTCTCTGGAGTACAGAACAATTGACTTCAATTTAACTTGTTAAAACATGCAGCACAATTAGGGCTACTCTTTCATCTAATTTCCTCCATTGGCCTGGAATAAAATATTTTTCATCATACCTGGAAGAAATACGAAGTGGACTTATTCCTTTGTGGTGTTGTCTGCACAGACCCCTGAGGAAGCATCAACAGAAAGAACAGCTTTTTCATACTTACGTCCACCAAGGCCAAATGTATGGATCTTTACCTGGGCTGGGGCAATCTACAATATGAATACAGGCTGGGGGATAAAGGGATTGAAAGCAGCTCCGCAGAGAAGAGCTTTGGGATATTGATGGGTGAAAAATTGGACATGACCCAGCAATGTGTGGGTGCAGCCCAGAAAGTCGACTTTATCCTGGGCTACATCAAAAGCAGCGTGGCCAGCAGGGCAGAAGGGGATTCTGCCCCTCTACTCTGGTGAGATCCCACCTGGAATGATGCATCCAGCACTGGCATCCTCAGCACAAGAAAAATGTGTGCCTGTTAGACTGTGTCCAGAGGAGGACCACAAAGATGGTCAGAGGGCTGGAACACCTCTCCCGTGAAGACCGACTGAGAAGGTTGGGATAGTCCAAATCAGGGAAGAGAAGACTTTGGGGAGACCACTCAATATGTTAAGGGGACTCATACAAGAAACAGACATATTTTTTAACCAAGGCCTGCAATGATAATGTAAGGGGCAAGAGTTTTAAACTGAAAGGATTGGTTAGACATTAGGAAGAAATTCTTTATTGTGAAGGTACTAAAGCACTGGAATATGTTACCTGAAGAAGTTGTGGATGCCCCATCCATGGAAGAGTTGAAGACTAGGTTGGATGGGTCTTTTAACAACCTGGTCTGTAGAAGATGTCCCTGCCCATGGCTGGGATGTTGGAGCCAGATGATCTATTAATGTCCCAACACAATCCATGGGTTTCTGTGAATATCCTTGTCTAATGTTTGTGCCCTGCGGCAAACACTCTTGGCTCAAATGTGCTAGAACCTACAGGGAGCTTCCCATCAAAGTTGCTGTTTTAAAAGAATACTTTTTTACTTCTTCTTTATGTTTGGTCCATTTCCAACAAGACTTTACTAAGGAATCGTCTGTGAGCTCAATCGGTGACAAAGGCCGAGTCTTAGAGTTAGAATGGCTGTACTGTAAACACGTGTACATATGTGTAGTCAGCCAGCTGTTCTGGGGGAATGCAACAACAGAAAAGTAGCACATAATTAAATCAAATGCACCTCTTTTCAATAGTAATTGAAGACTTCATTATTTTCTGTGTGTGTAGATGTTTTTGACAGAGCCTATATATGGTTAGCCAACCTAAGAAGAAAATAAATCATGAAGAGACTTACCTAGACTGCTGCAAACTGGGAATATTCAAATGAACTTTGGGGAAGAACTATTGCCTCATTAAAACCCAACACAGTTAAATCCTTCTAGTAAACTCACTGCATGTATCTTTGGACTTTCTGACTGAAAAAAATCAGAATTGTGAATTTAAATTCATTGCTCTGGAATCCTGGTTTGGTTTATCTTATTTACTCAAAATTTACAGGTAAGCATTTAAAAAGAAAGATATTTGATCTTAGAGATCTCTAAGAGGAAGGATTTTTGAATTATGATTGTTTCTTCCTCAGTAGGTTTCATTTCAGTTTTAGTAATTTCCACTGGATATCTTGAAGTAGTTCAGTTTTATTCCCTGTGTTATGTGGTAAATCTTTGAGTTTTCAGTTACTTATGTCAGACAGTCTCTATAAGGTGTTCTAGCTGGTTATTAGTTGAAATTGATCTTAATGTCTTTGTGTTAATATTGCACATTCAGTAAGTCCTAGATCCTCCAGAGGCAATCATGCCCCTACTTGCATATACAGCGAATAACTGCGTTAATGCTGTTGGATCTATTCTGAATGTGGAGTTTATGATTCCGAAAGCACTTTTCTATTGTTTGTTCTTTGTTTTTTTCTTAAAAGAAGTTTTCAGGAGCTTCTTAGTTGCGATTGTGCTATAAAAGCTGTGTTAATAACAGGACTGGAGGAAGATACATGCTGAACTGTGTTTTTCAATAAAAGAATATCGAAGTGATGACTCAAATATGATTTTATTTTGTGTTTTAACTTCACATACACAGATATAAGGATTCAGATAAATAAGTGAGACATATATAAAGGCAAAAGGCTAGATGATATGAATAATGATTTAATTTTCTCTGTGATATGTATGTACTTCAGAAGTGGCTTTGGTCTTTGACAGTGAAAGAGCTGGAGTGCTCCATAGCTACTAAGTATCTTAATTTTGTCCTACCCTCAGTTTCTCCTTCACTACAGTAGCATCTCAAAAGTAATTCTGGTGGAAAGTAGAATTTATTCAGAGCATAACTATGCAGCCACTGAACTGCACAAAAGCATGAACATGAATGTGAAATAAACACTTGCCTGTTTAGTAATTTCCAATTAAAAATGTGAAAATACCCAAAGGTATTAACAAATTATTTGATTTAGTGTGGGTGAAGGAAATATATTCTTTTAAATACATGAAAACTAAATACATAATGTTTGCAACCCAACATCAGTATAACTCAGTGTATGTTTCCATGGCATTTTTTATCCAAAAATAGTCACTTTTTTCATTCTCTAAGCCAACCAGAAGATATATAGCTGTAGTTAACAGCATGCCTTATTGCATTTTTATGAGGTAGAGAGAAAAAAAAAGGAAAATAAGAGTCAATATTCAGAAAATGTCAGATACCAGCTGCATAAGATTAGGAAATTGTTTCACTTCTGAATGTTTTTTTCACTACATTTATTACAGAGTTTCTTCTTCCCAAGGCCTGACACCCGCTGTTGTCTTGAACAGGACACAAGAATGATGAATTATTCTCGTGATCATATAAGGTGACTTTGAGGCAGGGTCTGATCAGCCTACTTTGGTCCTCGAGGTGACTCATCAAGGATTTTGCCCTGTGCAGAATGAGCAGAATTTTATCCTGTAATTTCCAAATTTTCCAGATTTCCTGGATTCAAATTAAGCATGCTTCATCCAAACTAAGAGACTGCGAAAATATTTGCTGATGTTATCGTATTGGGAGTCTGCCTGAAGTGCGATTGTTGCAATTTTAATAAGAGCTTAAAATATCTGGGTGTTTATTGTCCATAGCAAAAAGTAGAAGAAAATGTCATTTATTTTGAAAGTTATGAAATCTGCTGGAACAATGCACACTTTTTACATTTTAATTGAAAAAGTTGAAGGTTTCTAAAGCTTTTAATCATAAATTCAATTATGTTAAAATTAATTTGTCTTAAGGTGAGAGATGATTACCAACGATATTTAATTTAATGCCAACCTATTTTTGTGAATTTTTATGACAGATTAAGGTGACAAGGCTACATTTTTATCAACGGATTTTTAAAGTACTTACTCCTTTGATAGTTTATTAGGACATAAAAATGTTAATTAAAAGTTCTTCTTGGAAGCTTCTTCCTCAAGCAACCCTTTCTATTTCCTCTTTCGTTTCGGTTGAAACATGGCCTAAAATAAGAAGAGCAATTTTTCTGGCATTTTAAAGCATCGTAGACCAAGGAAAGCATAAATATGACCATCTCAATTTTAAAAAGACTTCTTAAAAAATGAACTAGTCATTCAATAATTAAAAATACAGTACATCTCTCTGTGGCTCTGAGCAATTTTCTGTCTTTCTAGTCCATGAACAACTAGTAGAATATAGTAAAGTTTCTTTTGAACTAATTGATGTTTTGCTCAACCTGTCAAAGGAAGGATATAATTCTAATCTATAATTAACATTAGTGGGCTGCTAAAAACTACATGGATGACGATCACTGGAGTTGAAACAGCAAATCAGGTTTTTTGAAAATTATGTACTACTTGGGAAGGTTTTAAATAATTTCCATTTCTATGGAAATAGAATTTTTATTTAATATTTATTTAATATTATTCAAAGTGCCACCAACATTGTTACTAAAACTAGTTATAGAATATGGGAATTTTGACTGGTAACACCTGCATTATAAAAGCAACATAAACTTTTCAGTCTCTTTGGAAAGGACCAAACTACTTGCCCTGAAAATGAGAATAAAGGGAATTTTTTCTCCCTTCAGGTTGCACATCCAATATTCTTCTCAAGAATATTTATTGTTAATTTAACCCAAATGTGCAAATCTATTTGATCAGCTGGCATGTCCCATTTAAAAATATATTTTAAAATATATGGATATTATAAACAAAGTTGTTTAAAGTAACTAAGGAAGCTGGCTTGTTATGATTAAATATTCATCTTTTATATTCAAGGAAAAGATGAATATGTCTATAATGCAAAATGTGCAAAATAAGTCTTGTACTTAGTCTTAGATTTTAATTCTTATCAAGTATACTTTTAAATGTGAATTTTTAGTAGTGTTCTGGTTCCAGATGTATGGCTGTTACTTCACAGGCATGTTTTTGAAGCATAGTTAGGTAGTTTTAATTTTTTTTTCCTAAATATGTATCTACTAAAAAAAGAAAAAATAAGCATCTTTACATTTGCAGCCTCCATGGGGCTCACTCAGACAATTTACACTGCTGTATCACAGTTAGGCCATATATCCTAACAGGGATGTAATTTCTGAAACAAACAAACAAAAACCTATTCTCTAATGGTTAGATATCCCATATAACCCGTCTTCAAAGTGGCAGAGCAAGTACAAAGAGAATTGTTAAAAACCCATTGAAACCCTATTGTACTGTAAGTATATTTAATTTAGCCTCCCAGATAATGTTGCTTAGTAGGAATGCTTAAAAGCTTTTTGTTTTCAGTAACTGTCACACTTAGTCAGCAAAGAAACAAAGCTATTTTGCCCTGAGCTAAACAAACAAAGCTCTTAACAAATAAACAAATCTTCCTGTTGTTTATAATCCCAAACCGAGTGTAATGAGCATAAAATAGCACAAGGGGTGATGACATTAACAAGTCACAGTTGTGTATTTGACATATGGATTTTCAGCCACAGCTGTGAATGCATGGTCTCATACAGGTGTACAACAATGACACATGTTCATCTCTGTCTTTTTTGTTAGGGAATTCTCACACTCTCCAATTATCCTTGTAGTTGATATTAGTAGGAGCAATATTCTGGTGCAGTATCTTTGATGCTCTGTAGGAGGAGAACACGTGACTAATTTGGGAATCGAGACCAACACTGACACATTGTGAGCTCTTATTTGTCCTCTTGCTGTTAGAACACAGTCAGCCACCCCCTGTCTTAACCATCGAACAAATATTATAAATATCTAAGCAAAACAGAAAAATAAGTTGGTCCTTCCTTGATGTTGCTGAAAGAGGCTAGGAATTTTGGGTTATGTGCAGATAACGGACTGCAGCCCAAACATCAATCCAGCCCTGAGCATTCTCTCTGACAGAGACTGAGAAGGGAATCTATACTGGGGCTGGTTGAGATGGATCAGTACTGTCTATCAACATTTCCCTCCCACCAAGGAGCTGGGAGTGGGCATGGTACTGGGAGGGGACACAGCCAGGCCAGCTGGCCCAGATTAATCAAACAAATAATCCATATGATACGACATCAGCTCAGATATTGAATTTAAGGGAGGAAGGAAGAATGGGGAACATTTTTTATTTACAATGTTTGCCTTCCAGAGCGACTGCCCCATGCACTGACGCCCTGCTTCCCTGGAAGTGGTAGAACATTCTTTGGTGTTGGAAAGTAGAGCATAAGCCTTTTTCCCCTCTTTGCTTGTAAATGTACAAAATTTCAGATTTGCTTTAGTAAACGGCCTTATCTCAATATATGAGTTGTTTTCCATCTTATTTTCCCTCCCCTGTCCAGCTGGGGAGAGGAATGGCAGGGTGGCTTGGTGGGCACCTGGCGTCCAGCCAAGGTTAACCCACCACAGAAACCTTTGGACCAGTTTGGGTATAGAAGACATGGCTCCATCTTTGCTCCATCCCATTAATATTTATACACATTGTTAAATCTCCCTGAGCTTTCTTTTCTCACAGCTCTCTCAGCCACTCCTCACACGAAGGGTGCTCCAGTGCCTTAATCATCTCTGGGTCAATTTGCTGGATTTATTTCTGTGCATCCACATCTTTCTTGTGCTGGGGAGCCTAGAACTGGGCACAGTACTTCAGATGTGGGCTTAGTGCTAAGGAGAGGGAAAGGACCATTTCCTCTGTCTGGCACCAATCTTCCTGGTGCAGCACAGGATACTGTTACTCTTATTTGCTCTGAGGTCACACTGCTTGCTCATGTTTGACTTGGTGTCCATGAAGACCCCCATAGTCTTTCTATAAAGTTGCTTTCCAGCCACTTGGCCCCCAGCCTGGACTGGTCTATGGGGTGATTCCTCAATAGGTGCAGGACTCTACACTTGCCTTTGCCGAACTTCATAAGGTTCTTTCTTTATAAGACTCATTTCTCCAACCATCTAAGGTCCCTCTGGATGCTGGAATGGCCAGCTGGTCTATTGACCACTCCCCACTTTTTATATCATCTTCAAACTCTGTTCTATCATCCAAGTCATAAATGAAGAGGTTAAATTGTATTGAGTCAAGTTTTGATTCCTAGAATGCCCAACCAGTCTCTGACCTCCAGCTGGACATCATGCCTTTGATCACTACCCTTTGAGTCCAGAAGTTCAGATAGTATTAAGTCCACATCACTGATCACTCCTCTGGCCTACGTTTCATCAGTGTTTCAATGAAGATGTTGTGAAAGCATTGAAAGCCTTACTAAAGTCAAGACACACAACATCAGCTTCTCTTCCTCAACCACCAAAAGACTAATTCATTTTGTTGAAGGTTCTCAGATTGGTCAGGCATAATAATTCTATTATCTATGTTGAATACACCGAATCAACTTCTCGTTGATATGCATAGCAACAGTTTCCAGGACTATTTGTTTCATCATCCTCCAGAGTGTAAAGGTGAGGCTGATTGACCCATAGATTCTTGAATCCTCCTTCTTGAGGTTCTTGAAGAGAGAAGTGACATTGGCTTTTTCCAGTCCTCAGGAAGCTCTTCCAGATATCATGGGTTTTCAAAGACAGTCATGTGGAGACATGCACTTGTGGAGACGTGCACAGAGACACCAGCACTTGTGGCTGCTATCCATGGACTTGTATGTGTTTGGTTTGTTTAAATGTTCCCTAGTTTGATATTCCATTTCATTGCTTTGGACTGTCTAGCAGGTGTCTCCAACATGGTATTTCTAAAGGAGCCAAAGCTTTTGGATTCTTCTTCTGTAAAGACTAGCTTAAATCTAACCATCTCTGACCCTCATTCAGTATTATGTCATTTTAAGTTGTTATTTTTGAGACAAAAAATTCATCCCAAATTGTCTAACTTAGTATTTCCACTCATTAACTTGTACCCAAATTTTGAGCTCCTTTGCCTGGATTAAAAGTAATTATAGTATACAGAACATTGGCATCATTAGAATCTAAAGTGTGGTTTCTCAATTTTAAAACAATATGATAGAAGTCACCATCTGTTTGTTCTTTAACTTACTTTATGGTTTCCTTGTCACTTGTTAAGTATTGTGGTTTTTAATCTTTTTGAGCTGTATCATTCATCAACCAAATGGTGTGAAAAAATAACTTTTACTTCCTTCCAAAGCAGATTGCATCTTTTAAAATATTATGGTTTGGGTTTTTTTGTTGTTTTAGCAGATTCTTCGTCTCTGTGTCTATGATACTGCTCTATTTTGCTTCTGTAACTGAAGCAAAAGCCTTAAAAATCCCCACTGTAGGTTGGCTGAGAAGTGATAAATAAAAAGGAAAAGATTTCTCATTGAAAAGTCCATACCAATGTGTGAGGCAGAGACACTGTTTTTTATGACATAGAATAATTAATATTGTAAATCAGAATTTATTCCCATTATGCATCTTTACTAAGAATGGCAAGGAGGATATTGCTGTGCCTGATTTTAATCAGACTATAAATCTTTATTTATGTGATGAATATAAAAGTTATGTTAATTCTTAACAAGAATTACCAGTGGAAATTCTTTTTTTTTTCAAGTGATGCTATAAATCTTGTCAGAGTCAGAGAGGTACTTGTGGGATTTTAAACTGAAGAAGGTATGAAAAAAGCAAGTTATCACCAAGATATAAATGCCAAACTCTCTCTAATTTAAAGGTCATTTCAATTTCCAGTATTTTCCTAATTAACACATGGTTGCCTAGGAATACTAACTGGCTAGTAACAAGAAAGAGATCTTAGTTTCTGCTTTTCCCTTTCAATACACAATACCAGGTTTTTTTGTACATGTTCTATGTAGTTCGAGTTAATTTTCTAGAACATCTACTACTATAATATTCAGTGACAGGATTGCTGCTTAGGACCTTAGAGAAGAGTCTCATTACACTTGATATATTTCTGTTAAGAAACTGCTCCTGCACAAAATTAGGGTCTTTTGTTTGTGATACCATAATTAACAGTAATTCATTTTATAGGATAGCTCTTATAGGGGAATAATTATAAACAGTTATTATTCTCCAATGACTTAACTCTTTACAGATTATCTGAATGGTTCTGTACTGTTTTCTTTTGTTCACAGGCATATGACACTGGTTCCATTAAAGTATATAAATCCAATATTGTTGCTGTTAACTTTGTAAAGATTTTACTACAGATTACTAAGGCAATTAAATATGATTACTAGATGGTGTCCATTGCACATCGGCAGAGAAAAAACCCAAACAACACGAAAATAATTGTACATTGATGCCCTGGGTTTAAAATGCATAACCTTTGTCTACTGTTCTTCAAATCAAACACCAGGAAATTCAGGTTAAAATGACTCAGCATTTAAAAGTATTCCACTGTTGCCAAGGCATGAAATTCTGCATGTTAGGAACAGCCATTAGCCCAAGCATCAAAGATCATCATAAGGGAAAAACAACAGAAACCTAAAGTAGTTAAAAAAAAACTCATTAAAATGTTTCAGCAACATATCCAGTGAAGTGTTTTATGGCTTTATTTACGAAGGCATATTTAGCAGACAGGTACTGACGTGTGGTGGTTACTTGTATGTGCAGTCAGTAAGCGTAACTTTGAATTGTTAGAATGAACCTTTCAAGATACATTGAAGACCAACACATTGGACGCACTGCATATTTGCAGAAAAATGACTTTTCTAAATATTTAGAAGTCTCTTGGAAAAAGGTTTATTCACAGGTGGCGGATTCATACAGTGCCCATATTTTCTGAAAACAATTTTGGTGATATGAACATTTTAAAAGCAATGAATGAAAGGAATACTCAGTTTCATATGTTAGACAAAATGTTGCATTGTTTTGATGTGAACATCTAGCCCCAAATAAATATCCTGTGCATGGAGACAAAAAGGGAAAAAACCAAAGCAGTAGCAAATTTAAATGTAGGTGTTATGACATACATATATTCATGACAGGGAAGATTAACAACGCAGATTCTGTTTCAGTCATTCCGTCTCTCTTCTGAGAATTACAGATGAGACCTTAAGTTTTCAGCCCTATGAATCATGGTGGGTTATTTTGTTCAACTCCATTAAGTCTTGGAGAAGTAGGTTTAGAGTTACTTTGCTTTTAATTCATTATTATGGCTGTAAACATGTGCACTTATTTCTGTGCATATTTACTTCTTAATATTAGCATATAGATGAGGGTGAATTTTATATTCAATGAGGCAATTTATAATTCATTTTTTGCTGGGAGGAATGAAGCTTGTAGCTACCAGGACAAAGCATGTACTAAGGGAAAGCTGGAGTCTTCCTATTTACTGTTTTCCAACATGATTATTTATTCTTTCTTCAACCTGCTTGTTCATCTTGAACTCTTTAAAAGGCTTCTTATTACAGAATGAGCTTTTTTACGACATGGCAAACTTGGTCTACCAAAAGGGAAAACATTTTTCAAAGCTTCCAATCTGCACACTGTTAAACCCAACTGCAGGCAGCCATATTGCCTTTATCTTCCTACTTCCCCATTTATTTTCTGTGACTTTCTTCTTAGCTGTTGGTTTTGAGATGAACTGAGAATCTCTATTACATTTGATTAGGAGTGGCTTCAACATTTTTGGTCCTCCATATTCCTTCCCCGGCCATCATGCATCAAAGTCTTGGATTCTGAATGTTTCTTTGGCTGATTTTTGGACAAGCTAATACAAGGAATAGATTGGGGATTTTTTTAAATGTAGGAGAAAGAACACTTTTGTGCTCATGGCTGATATAAATACGGGATTCCTATATCCTGACAAGGTATCAGAATTCTCTTATCAAAGTAAAACAAAAACAAAGCATCCTTCTGCTCATATTCTTCCAGACTTTTGAAAAGGCCTTAACACTGATGTGAAAAGCTTCTTTTGGTTTTAGTGACTTTAAGATGCTTAATACTTCATTGTTCATATATGTATACACATTTTTTAAATTATAGCTGCCATAAAGTTGTGATATGAAGTTCAGATGAAAGCAAAGCAGAGGAACCAAAACCAGACAATGTTTTAATTTTAATCCCATTAAGTTTTTTTCCTGCTTTGCTTTGCCGCATATTATAGTGCAGCCTAAGGATCAGTTTGTGAATGCCTGGACAAAAAAACCAACCAACCAACCAACCAACCAACCAACCAACCAACCAGCCAACCAACCAAAAAAAAAAAAACCCCACCAAAACCAAAAAACCACAACAACAAAAAAATCAAAACAACAACAACAACCACCAAAAAACCTCAAAAAACCAAAAAAACCCCCAAATTTACGTAAGGTCACGCTCTTAGGGTACATAAAATGTGTGCAAGAAAATAAGAGAAAGTATGATAGGTATAAATATTACATTACTGATTTTGTTAACGCATTGCTGCATATGATAATGTGTTTGATCTTGCATTTTATCTTCGTAAAGACATAACAGCATGCTGTATTCAGAAACAGTTGCACAGTTTTTGCCTAAATGTTGCAGTGCCTTGAATCCCTTGACTCATTTACTTTGTAGAACTTTATTTATCCATTCAAACTGTCTCTTACACTCTATTACAAAGCACCAAAGAAGGGAAGGGTCAACTTCTTATATGGAAGAGCAATGTTACATATATGCATTTAAAAAAGAAAAAATATCATGATTTTAGTTTAGATAAGAAGATAAATCCTGGGGTGGAGCATTGCTTTCCAATAGAACAGGAAAATAACAAGCAACTTAATATGTTGACATCAGTGTTTTTGAATCTTGTGCTTTTCCAAGTCTATACTTATCACAGAATGATTATATAACTAGAATTGTTTGTTTAATAAATTATTTTGTATCCAATTTTTCATATATATATATATATATTTAGAAGTTAGCAAACTTTCTTCTGTTCTGTGTGGTAAGTCTACTTGAAATCTCCATGCAGTTCTGAAAAAAGAGCTGGATTTATAATAAGATCTGATTACATTTTCATAATACAGATTCTAATTGCTTCCATTAATAATTAGATTTGCCACCATCTTTTCAGGATGACTGAAGAACAGTTTAATAAGAAGACCACTGGGAATCAGAAAATCTAAACTCTTTGCATAGACTCTACATCACTGACTGTGTAAATGGTCCATGTCCTGTGTACTTTCTTTTGCCTTGTTAGTAAGGATTCCTCGTTAGTGAGATGCTAACTGCATGGAAAACCCTAAGTAAAAGCAAATATTTTGATTATGTTACTCTACATCTAGACTCTCTTACTATTCACCATAGGTGGTGATCTCTCCAAGATGTCACCCAGCAATAAAACCAATAAACATTATCAAGTGGCAACTCACTCTATCATAAATATTGAAGCACACAGTGCACACAGTGCACACAGGGCTTTAAAACTCATCAATTCCTACAGTATGGTCTATAAAAATAAGCTGTTTTATTTTTTCTGGGGATGGAAGGCTGATTTAGCAATTCATTGGATTGAATAGCCTTTCAGTTTCTTCTTTCTTGAACTGGATCTTTTTAGTCAGTAAGAGCTAATTATGAATACAATGCATTTTGAACCTGACATTAATGAGATTAATCAAAAAACCCAATAAATTCTATGCTGTTTTTCCTTAATAATGTTGCTAAAATGACCTTTTATTTCTCAAAATAAAATATTGTGGAAGTGGTAAAATCATAATTTATCATATATTAAATAAACAACTTCGAGAATGAGACCTTTTATATATAGCCTCCCAAATCATTAAATACAGAATGATCTATGAGTATACCTTACCATGTTTTTTTCTCAGTCCTTCAGAATGCTGTACGAACCTGACTTCCACATGATTGATGATGTGTGGTGTTGCCTACTGAAACCTTTCACATTGCTCATGAGACTGAGCAGGATCTAGAAAAGTATGAGTTGTCCGATCAGACTCTTGAGGAAGGTGAAGGTGAGAGTAATCTCAAGATGAACGTGCAACCTCAAACTAACTGATGAACTTCTTCTCCTTTAGGTATATTTTAAAAATACTATTCTTTTACTTTAAATATTATTCTTTTACTTTAAATGTTATTCTTTTGCTTTATTGTGATTTTTTTTTTTAGTAACCTGTATTTTTATTGTAGAAAACTTCATTGTAAAGGAGAGAAGAGACACACTGCCTAGAAGAAATATCAGGCACATAAAAATATATAAGTTGTGACTTAAAAACCTGTATCTTTTTTTTAAATCTGTTTCCATCTATAAGAAAAATCTAACCCTTGTTCTCTCTTGCTTACTGATTTTTCTCCTATGTCCCATGCCCACAGTGTGTAACATTTGACTAAGGACAGCATATTTTAATGCAGGATGGAGTCTGACATTCATGAACTGAGGGCAGGTTGACCATTGACTTTTTCAGTCTGATAAACATGGGTGGGTCATCTAATATAAATGTCTTGGAAAATCACTCATTCTTTGTGTAGAAACCTGTAACACTTTAGACTAGAAGGAACCTCAGGAGGTCATGTAGTCCATTCCAAAGCCCAAGTCTAGGCTAACAAGGCTCGTAGGCTGGTTTCGTTTTAGATTCTTTATTTATAATAGTTACTGTTACAGCATTTTGGGTTTTCATGTCTTTTAGTGGTGGGTAAAACTGTCCTGACCTTTGGTATAAGTTATACTTCTAAATTTGTGACAGTGTCAAAGATACTGGAGGTATATGAATACATACACATTTCTCACATTTTCTCTTACCATATGTCCACGAAACATGATAACACATAATCATTTTTCCAAATAGCCATGAGAATAATCAGACTGATACACCAAAATCCATAAAGGAGATTTCCACCTGTGATGAAATTTTTACAATAGTACTATTTTATAGGATATATGTTTAGATGAACTTAAGATTTATTCAGAACCATGGTAACTTTCACATTTAAGTCAAATGGGATATCTTTTACTAAAGGGATAAAGTTTTTAATCCATTTAATACACCAATAGAAATTTTATCCTCAATTCTGCTAAGATGATAAGAGACACTTACAAACTTCTGATGTAGAATAAATATGAAGGGATATGAAGCGTTTAAACTATGATCATTTAGGGAGAAAGAAAATGAACACGTTTCTAATAGTAGTAGATCAAGAAGTTAAAGGTTATATGTCTGAAGCACAAATTTGACTTGGAAACCGAAATAAAAATGCTTTAGGATAAGGAAGTAACCAACCATTCAACTTGATACATATAATAAATTTGGTAAGAACATCCAAATCAAATTTACAGAATGTAATTCAAAGTTTTCTTCCCTTCAATAGCTGCAGATTCCCCGCCTTGTATAATTTACATCATGCTATTTTATGAGAGTTTAATTTTTGTTTTTGTCAGCTTCAAGGGTCTCAAACAATAAAATACCACTGTTAGCTCTCAATTATTCTCTCAAATTTACCATCGATTTCTTTGTGATTTTGAGGAGACAGGACTCAGGTGGCAATAAATAGCATAGATAATAAGATGGTCTTTTGATTGGAAAGACACTCCCAAGGAATGTGTTATTTCTCTCATTTTCTTCTAACTTATTTCAATTTGGCTTGGTCATTTGGTCACTCCAGAAAGTATCACTAGGCTGTTGTAAATCTTTCTGACACAGCTTTTGAAAAAAACATTGAAGTTTGCATTAGTTCATTGTTGCACTAAGTTATTTTGTTTGGCCCCTAATAAAGATAATCAGTATTTACACAAGGATGTCTCAAAGACCTAAGAGATGACATTCACATAAAAAAAAAGTTTTCTTTTTATGTTCTGTAAATCTGAATAAAGCATTGGGGTACAGGAACTAACATCAAGGAGAGCTGAGATGATTGATACACACACTGCATTGCTTTGTCTGCTGATAAAGTCAGCTTTTCTCTTTCACCACTTCTCTTAAATTCTGAGAAACGCTTGCAACTGATGTTTTGTTCAACATAGGGTTTGGACTGGCTTAATAAGAATTTTATTATGAAATATCTCTTATGAAAGAATAGAAAGATTTTGGTAAAATGGTTTTTATTTTTTTAGTTTTATTTGTGGACTGCTAATCCAGTTATGAAAATCAGCAAGTTCCTCTGTATATTCTGAGGGCAATCTTACTACCACAAATGGGAAGATGTTCATGTGTGTCTATCATGCTGCAAACTTACAAAATTACATCTTATGTGCTCCTCTCCTGTTAATATATTATATTAAGTACCAGGGAAAGTATGACTTAATTCAGGAAAAATAATGGTCCCTGAAAAATTAATGTGAATAAGACCTGTGTACATTTAGAAACAAACTTTTAAACTCTGAAACATCAATACTGAAATCACAATGCCTGCAAAAGAAAGTACAGGCACAGCTTTTGTCTCTTAGCTCAATTCAAATTCCACAAACAGGAGTGAGTTTTTCAAGTGTTAATATTAAACAGAATTAGGATTGCTAAGAATTTGCTAGCTTATGGAGATCAATACTTCAATCTGAATTTTCATTAGTCCTTACTGATTCTACTTCTGGTGTCAATATGGAAAATATAAAAGGAACAGAAGAATTAAAAATTGAACCATCAGAGTCAGTTGTTATAAAATTAGTTGTTAGTTGTCAAAAAATTAAATCTCTGTTAAATTGTATTAAAATAGCTATTTTTGTCTATGGGGAACAGTACCTTTGATGGCTGAAGTCATATAAAAGGAGTTTGCATCTGTCTTCAGATCCTTATATTATTATACCAGATAGACAGACATGTACTGCTTTGCAAGTAAACATCTTTTGATATAAATGTCAAATTGCTAACACAGTCTTCTAATAGAACTCCTACAGGCATAAAATTAAGTTATGACACGTTTCTAACATAGTTGAAAATAGGCATGGTCTGTTGAAAAATCTAAAGATATCAATACATAAATTTATCAGATAATTCTGATCTGCAGTTTTGAGGGGATGTGTACCAGGAAAATCTCTGAAGAATGAAATTTATTATTAAAAACAAGATGGAAAGGTGTTTTACGCTCAAAGTTGATTAGTAAGCAAACACATGCTGTTCACTTTTAAAACTCACAGGTATAAAACAAAAAGGCACTATACAGACAAATCAGTATTACACAATTAAAAAAAACCAGTGGAGTTAACTACTGTAGAGTAAAAGGCAATATTGTTGGTTGTACCACAGTTATATCAGCTCTTTTCTGAGTCAATTAATAGGTCTTAGCACACTGTATATAGATTGCATAAACTGTATCTTCTTTCTCAAGTGAAAGAATTTTAGATTTTAGAAGATCATCTTCAGGGAAAGTTTATCCTTTTTTCTTCATACTTTATATAATAACAAACAGATTAGTTTTTGCTTCATTCAAAGACCACTGCTATTATAAGGTTCAAAATATGAGACATTTTGCAGTAGACTGTAATAGACTGGATTGTAATGTGCACTTTTCTGAATGGGCTTCAATAATCTCACGTGTGCTGATCTCTTTATTCACTCAGTCCTGCAAAATACTTCTTAACAATAACTTAATGGCTAAAGGAATCAAAGGGAAATAATCATATGCTGCTTATGACTTTGGCTTGTACAGTACTGTGCTTCTGTTTCATATGATTTGCTCTTCCTCAGACCTACATTCCTTATGGTTTAGTAATCAGTCTCCATGGTATAAAGACATGTGTGAGGAAAGTATTCCATAGTTTGTAAGATATATGTTTAATTCAGTGTAGGCTGCTTGGATTTCCAAAACACATTAAACAAGGTTTTCCCTTCAAATTGTCTCAAGGAAATGAGCAGGTAAAAAGGAACAATTTCACATTAATTAAAAAAAATCCCAAAAACCAGAAAAACCCCAAACCTCTAAAAAGAATTAAAACTGAAAGGAAAGCTCTTGTAAGTGAAATAAAGGAGGACGACGACGACGGCTGTGGGTGGTGGGAGGAGGACTCCTCCCCGAGCTCTCCTTTATTTAGGGTGGCAGGACTTGGGTGTTCGGGAAGGGAGAGCAGGGGAAGAAGGACCAGTTGTCTCTAGGTGTCATGAGGACAACATGGCGCCGAGTGCCTGGAGGCACCCGGTTAAGTATGGGAAGGATCACCAATCAGGAAGGACGGAGAGGGAGGGTACAAGCTCACAATAACCAATGGTTACAAAGGAGGGAGGAGTACAACTCAAAGTAGCCAATCCTATATGTAGCAGTGCAGAATGTGCTGGAGAGGTGGGCAGTTCCTGAGTTCTAGGCACGCCTTGTCCCTCAGTCCGGAGGCAGGCCCAGAGGCTTCTTCCCCAAGGTCCTCCCACGGCGGGCGGAGCTGGGCTGGGAGGCAGGAGCATGAGGGCGGAACCGCTTCACTCCTTCCACCTCTCCCTGCTTGCTGCGGGGGTGGGAAATCCACCCTCCGCACCTCCCCCTTTTTTCTTTATTAAACAAAATTGAAGGCTTCCCGGACACGCAGTCCTGCTAGACTAATACAAATGTGTAACCTATCTGAAAACCCGATAACCCGACCGCAGGGGAAAGGGGACCCGACAGAACACTCCACGACGCTAAGGGAGTACCCGATACGCAGCCCGACGCGACACAATCTCCACTGCGCTCCCGCCCACCCCAGGCCCTAGGTACTCAGCCCCGGTCTCCCGCCGGTCGTAGCACCCAAAACTTTGGCCACACAGGCCTTGGCCACACAGGCCTAAGCGTCCTGTCCGGCCCCCCACCGCGACCGCGACGTGTCTGGGGCAGTGCCGGCAGCATCCCACCGCCGCGCACTCCCTGGGTGCCCGAGCCACAGTGCCGGCGGCACAGCCACTCCGCCGCGCACTTCCCATGTGGCGACTGCAGCACCGAGTCCTGTTGGACGATGAGGCGTTCGGGGGCGTCCTAGCTGACGGGTGTTGAGCGTCGTCCCTGGAGGTCCGTAGTCCCATCTGCGAGTCGGTGCAGGATCTGCCACCTCGGGCCGATGCTCCCTGGACTTGCACTTTCTACCTCTGCCAGGAAGTCATCGCCGTTGGTATTCTCGGTGTAGTGCGGGAAAAGACCTTCTTTGAGACAAACAGACATTAAAGCATTGGGGGACCACCAGTGTCCAGACTTAGTGCTGCCTGAGGTTTGCGGACCTCAGGACTTACGGCCGCTGGATACACAGGGTGGGATAAAGGCTGCTGGCTTGGGACTTACCGCTGCCTGAGGTTCCCTGGCCTTCCAGACTTAGTGCTGCCTGGGGTTTATGGACCCCGGGACTTACGGCCGCCGGAGGGTTACAGGCCTCAGGACTTATTGCCGCCTTGAGCACAGCATAGGTAAGAGGTGTAGGGATGCAACTTAAGATACTCAGTCTCCCCCGATCCCCCCACCGTAAGCCCCAGGCCCCAGGTCTCCGGCCCACAGACCCCCTTCTCCGAATCTCCCAGGTGAGGCCCCGGTGAACCGCAAGGCGTCGCCTGAGAGGCGGAGGAGTAGCCCAAGGCCGTCGCCCTAGGCCTGGAAAATCCGGAAGGGAACCGTGGGAACCGGAAGCTCCTCCCACAGGGGAGGGGCCAGGACTGCAAGGGGTGGAGCCCAAGGGTCCGCCCACCTATCCTGAGCCCGCCCCAGGGGAGGGGTCAGGAAGGGGAAGGGAGAGGAGAGGATTGTGGGGAGAAGGAGTAGGGGAAGGGAAAGCCATGTGGCCGACGCCATCTTGCAAAAGACAAAATGACGACGAACTGGGGTAAACTGAGGAAGGACAACGGAAAATACAAACAAAATGCAACTTACTAGTGTAAGCTTCAAACATAAAACATAACTCAAATCAATAGTTTTAACCAAAATCAGGGTATGATACAAACAAAATGCGTCCTGCTAGTCCCAGGACTCTAACATAAAATTAAACTGCGAACTGAAATGGGGGACGAACTGGGGAGTGGGGCCACAGGGAGTTACCCCTGGGATATCCTCCCCCCTTTTTTCAACAAACTACAAAACTGGGGAAGGGGCCACAGGGAACCGCAACTTGGACGGAGACTCCCCCCTTTTTTCCAAAAAGGACCCTAGCCCCTATTTGGGCCCTTTCCAGAAAAATCCATCCACCCCAGCACCGACAGACTATAAACTTAAAATAATGGAAAGAAAGCGGCTCGATTTTCAGGGCAAGCCTTGTCCCATCTGCGGGAGGTAGGTGTCTTCTCCCCTCCGGGAGCAAGGCATCCTTTGCCTCCCTCGCAGACAGGGGGAGGGGGACCCAGAGCTGGTCCCTCGCCTACCCCCGAGGCTTACCTCCGCTCCCCCGCTTTTTTCCAAAAGGAACTCAGTGCAGGGTCCTCGTCGTGCTCCCCTAGATCGGTCCCGATGATCTTCTTTCGGGCAGCCCCTCCGATCCGGCGCTTACAGCAAAAGTCTGCGTGGGGCAAAGTCGGGTCCAGGTTCACGGTCCTATTCAGGCGCCACGTGTTGTAAGCGAAATAAAGGAGGACGACGACGACAGTTGTGGGTGGTGGGAGGAGGACTCCTCCCCGAGCTCTCCTTTATTTAGGGTGGCAGGACTTGGGTGTTCGGGAAGGGAGAGCAGGGGAAGAAGGACCAGTTGTCTCTAGGTGTCATGAGGACAACATGGCGCCGAGTGCCTGGAGGTACCCGGTTAAGTATGGGAAGGATCACCAATCAGGAAGGACGGAGAGGGAGGGTACAAGCTCACAATAACCAATGGTTACAAAGGAGGGAGGAGTACAACTCAAAGTAGCCAATCCTATATGTAGCAGTGCAGAATGTGCTGGAGAGGTGGGCAGTTCCTGAGTTCTGGGCATGCCTTGTCCCTCAGTCCGAAGGCGGGCCCAGAGGCTTCTTCCCCAAGGTCCTCCCACGGCGGGCGGAGCTGGGCTGGGAGGCAGGAGCATGAGGGCGGAACCGCTTCACTCCTTCCACCTCTCCCTGCTTGCTGCGGGGGTGGGAAATCCACCCTCCGCAGAAAGCAAAGATTAAGACTGTTTTTTTCTGCATGCTCAGTGGAGAAAAGTCAATAGTGCATTGTCTGACACTTGTGCTCTTTAACATATATGTAAATTATCTGCAAGTGGGTGAAGAGTAAGGTGACAAATTTATTAAATCTTATGCTTTCTGAAAGGTGACTGAATCTGGAATGATTCCTGTGGAAGTAATAGCTATACAGGCTAGGCTGTAATTATGCTGTAGGACTCCTTGCAACAGGATGAATGGGTGCTCAGCATTTTTCCAGGTACAACAGAGTAGCTGGATCTGTTCATGGCAGAGAAATCAAATCCAGCTACAGAATACAAGTCTCTGTGTCAGAAAGTCTCTGAGCTGCAAATTATAGGAGTTTGTACTCTGGGGCAGTACCTCTTTTCCAGACAAGGTCTACTACCCATCATTTGAAACACAGCACAAAGTGTGATGGATCTTGGGTTTGACTTAGCCAGAAACTCTTGTATTTTTGTTGCATGCCAGAGAGATTGGGATATCAGATGACTACTCAGGTTTTTAGATGCTTTTGTTGTCTTTATACCTACATTTTTCATAATACTTTATACCTGCATTTTTTGTAATGCTTGTAAATCATATTGGACACAGATTTCATGTGTTTATTATTTGTTTTATCTCTTGGGGTGTTGAGTTTCTCCTAAGAATTATAAAAATATCTAAGAATGGCTTAATTAATGTAAATCCAGAAATTATTTTCTCTGTCCCTTTGACACAGTTTCTCCAGTCTCAGTAAAGCAGAAACCTGTTATCTTCAAAACCTTACCAATTATGTCTACTCTATAACAAATACATTGTTTTCTCAAAAAGAAAAAAGAAAAAGAAAAAAAAAGGCAAAAACCAACCAAACATAAAGTTTTCTGGAATTTTTGTGGGGCTTGTGGGGTTTTTCTTGTGCTGAAACCTTCGATTGATTCCCTAAGCTGATATCAAAATTGCTGTTTATTACATTGCACTGAGGTTTTAGTGCTATGTGCAATACAGATATAAGTTCTCCAGAAAGATGGGGAATTTGTTTCAGGAAAATAATGAAACAGCAATAAAATAATATAATGAAACATGCTGACAACAGCCTATCATCAATAACCTAATCTGAATGACTGAAATAAGGTTATAAACATTCTTTACCATCCCCATGAGAATTCTCCTGGGATTTTTGTACCAGAGGTTCATTATCTATCAGGAGGAGATTTTGAAGTTTCCTTATTTTTCTCAGACATGCTGCTCTTTAAGAATGCAGAAGTGTAATTTGTCACATAAAACTGAAACTTTTTAAAGGAAGAAATTGTTCAAACTGTAAAATTGTTTTGCAGTAGCACAAGACAGAGAAACAAGTTATAGCTATTTTGATTCATCCATTCTGTATGTCATCCAGCATGTTTGACATGCAATTAACTCCATAAGAAGAAATTTGCTTCTACAGTAAGAATTCTGCTTACTTCCTATATCTTTCTAGAACTTGAAGGGTGATACTTTAATATGATTGCCAAAACACTAATTTTCTCTTAGTGGTCAGCACTGAGCTGCAAAAATTCAGATGGTGGGTTTGGGTTTTTGTGAGTGGTGGGGCAGGTGTGAAGCGTTTTTTATTGTTGCTGGGGGGGGCTTGTTATTTTTGGGGAGAGATTTTTTTAATGTGGTCACTTTTATTTGTTTTGGTTTTATTTCTTTGATTGCAATATCTGGTACAAACAAAAGCCAGAAAACACAACTTTAGTACTTAAGAATTTCCCACGTTGCTTCTTTGTATGGTCTCCTGATGAGCTAATCTACAGGCGAAAGAGGTTTCATTCTGTTGCTGCATGTTGGTTTGGAAGCACTGAAAATAAACTTGTTTTTTAATCAGATGGTGGTCTTCAGCCATCCAAAAAGTCAAGGAAGCAAATGCATCTAATACTATTTCTGTGTGTTTGGCAAAAGAAACCAGGTCTGTCAGATGAACAAGGTGTGAAGAAATATGAGGATATTTTCTGAAAAAGGATTGTATGCGACATTTTGTAAACTGAGCAAAAAGGATGAAAATAGATATCATGCTAATCAACGAAATGTGTTTATAAGCATTGCTTTTTTTTTGCATTAATTCTACTCCATTGAATTAAATAATCTGTGAATAATTAAAAAATCAGAAAGATTTGTTTTGCATATGTTGCAGAAAGATTTCTAATTTTAAGATCTAAAAGCATGCTTGCATTTTACTTAAAAATTATTACTTCAACTGGAGCTAGCTTCAGCTGGGGTACCCAGCCTTACAGTTCTAGTGTGCTGAGCTTGTTGTTGGACTTTCTTGAGCTTTTTGAGAGTTTAAATCTGTAAGCAGGATCTGAGGTAGCTTAATGTTTCTTTGACTGCTTGTCAGCATTCTTGAGTGCAAAATTTATGTTTTTGTTATTGTGCAGCTTCAGTAACACAAAGCCAAGGCCTTTTTTGCTTTTCACACTGCCATGTAGACAAGGAATTTGGAGGTGAATGGGAATTTGGGAGCAGACACAGCCAGGACAGGTGACCCCAACTGACCAAAGGATATTCCAGACCATATGGCATCATGCTCTGTATGTAAAGTGGGAGGAAGAAGCAGGAAGGAGGGGACATGTGGAGTGATGTCATTTGTCTTCCCAAGTAACCATTATGTGTGATGGGTCCCTGCTCTCCTGGGGATGGCTGAACACCTGCCTGGCCATGTGAAGCTGTAAATTAATTCCTTGTTTTGCTTTGCTTGGGTGCACAGCTTTGCTTCCCCTATTAATCTGTCTTTATCTCAACCCATTGTAGCATTGGTTCAAGCCCAGAGAGTTCCTTCCCCCCTGAGGAACCTCTGGAGACCTAGAGAATAAGACCCCCCTGGAGCAGAGTAGAAGGTGGATTGCCCCAGAGAGGGGTCAAGGTTCCCCCCCTGTCCCTCAGTTCATAATGGTATTCGTATCTCCCTCTCTCCTCCCTTCCTCGTTCCCGAGTGGTCCGAGTCCCTTTGTCCCTCCCTGATCCCTCCCCTGCGCGGTTCCATTATTGGTTGTTACCCTCTGAATAAAAGTCTGATGCCTGGCTGGGTTGAGGTCTCTCGCCCTAGACGGAAGCTGCTGACCACCGAAGGACCCCGTGTCTGCTTTCTAGTCCGGGCGGGAGAACCCTCTCTCTCAGCAGCACTCCGGCTTAGACGCGGTGTGGCTGCATTCTGGGACGGTCCCGCTCGCGGCCAGGAGATCCGTCTCTGACTGTCGTGAACTTGGACCCCAAGAACGCAAGCAGACGCAGCTGCCGGGCTGTGACCGATCCCAGGTGGCCAGCGAGACCAGCGCGCTCTCGCAGCGTCAACCCATGAGTTTTCTACCTTTTATGCTTTCGACTCTCTTCCTGATCCCACTGGTGGGAGTGAGTGAGTGGCTGTGGGGGGCTTGGCTGCTGCTGGGGTTAAACCATGCCAGCTCTGATGATCCTGCTCTGTTGGGAGCCGACCTGCACATCCCTGGATGTGGCCCTGCTCCCATCACACAGGCAATCTGTGGAGTCAGGTGATGAGAAGGGATAGAGCTAAGTACAGCACTGCAAGGTTAAGCTCATCTTTCAAGCCTTAAAATTATGTTAAATTTTCCCCTAAAGCATGAAGTGTAGGGCTCCCAGCAATGCTGAAGATTATTATTACTTTAGAGTAATAAATAAAAGCATTTTTTGTGAGTACTAAAACATGGAGGGAAAAGCTGGTAACAGAATACAAGTGGGAACTGGCACTGACTTAAATATTTCTTTCTCATGATGTCACCATGGCCTGATCGTAGGGACATAGTGCACTGTTAATGAAATTCTTTTAATAAAAATTTAAATCTATCTCTCTATAAATACAAATGATTATGTATTTCAGTATTTAGTATTTCCTCATTGTATGTGGATCTTTGCTTAAAATCTTCTTGGAGTTCCGCCTACTTTTGTTTATCCTTTTTACTATGAATGATAAGCACCCATGTTTCTCAAATTTTGGTTGAAGAATCAGTGTGAGGAGAATTGTTTACAGTGTTTCTGTAAAAACTGACAATAAGAATTACTAAAGATTTGCTGTTGCAGAAAGAACTTATTTTGTGTTATTCATGTTGACTTTATTGTTCTTCAGCTGCAATTCAAAGTACTTTTGCCTACTGTGTTTAAAAGCTGCAGGTTAAGTTTTGTCAAAATTAAATTACAATTGCAGTCTTTGAAAAAAACCCCACCTTTTCATTGGATTTGTTCCAGTATCATCCTTTAATTAATTTTAAAAGAATCAAAGGGGACAGAATAAATTGTTTGTGAGTTGACATATGACCTATTAGAGGATTCTGGCTATTTCCAGGCAAGGCAGATACTACTTGAAGAGTAAAAACTGTGTGTAAATTTTTTTGTGGGTAGATTACCAGTAATTTCATCATAACATTTTGGTCATTTCTGGATTAGCAGTAATGTTTTTAAAATAAGAAAATTACTTTGCCTAGTCATTAATTTAGATCTGTATCTTTTTTTGCCAGCATTCTGTGGGGAGTTACTCAAGATTCTCATTCAATGTATTTACACTGCAGAGGAGTTGAACCAATGCCACCGATGCTGCACTGTGGAATATTTGACTGAGTCCTCAATATTCTGTGGGCTGCCAGTCTGTCAGCTATACACAGAATTGACTGAAATTAGAGATGGGCTCTCAGGTAAGCTTCCAAAAACTTTTGAGAAAGAAAACTTTCCACCTTGTTTTCCCATGGTTGTGCTTCTTGGTAATTTCTCACGGAACATGAAAGCGTTGTTGCACTACCTTGCTTTGGTACAGCAGACTGCAGAGGGAAAGAGCAGTGGAAACTGACCGTTCTGCACAGGCTGTGGTTTCACAACATAAACACATAGTAAGGGAAATCCTGAAAATTATCTCCACCTGGGATTGGAGACAATGTCCATAAGGAACATAGGAAAGCTTGTGCTGGGATGAAATTTATCTAATCCAGTCACTGGCTACTCACAGGCTCTGTTGAGTGTGGCATGAAAATTATGGGCATTTACAAAGGTTACAATCCCTAACTAAATGATCGGAATTATTAATAAGTTTTCAAAAGTTGCTTTTAGCTTTGGTCGAATGCTGATCAACCCGATTCTCCACTGGTTAAGTGAAATTCAATTTTACAAAATTGTGCTAGTGAAAACTTCCTCTGGAATGTAAGTCACACAGAATTCTTCCTTCTCTCCATTAATTTTCTTAGGATTTTTTTTTGAGCAAGCAAATGAAACAAAAATATTTATTTAATTCTAGGTAAATCCTTTCTTCTCCCTCTTTCCTTGACTTCCTAATCCCTTTCTAGTCTGTTCTCCATCTGACATTTACACATTTTATTTGCTTTCTTTCTTTAAGTGTTCTGCTTACCTATTTTATCTTATTCTTCTATTCCTTTCTGTGACCCTTTAGGCTTCCTCTTTAATTTGCTGTTGTCTTTTGGTTTATGTAATTCAAAATACATGCATAACCATCTTCTTTACCCTTAAAACATAAAAAAACCACCAAAACAAAACCAAATCCTCCCCCCAAAAAACCACCCACAAGAAACCCCCCCAAAAAAAACCTGCAAAAAAACCCACTAAGAAAAGCTCTTAAAATATTTAATTAAGGGAAATTAGCATACTTTTCAGCCAGACACACATAAATATGCATCATTTCATATATTGGTCCGGGATTGGGTTCTCCAATTGCCTCTTCACAATCCAGTTTCTTTTTCCATTATCTCATAATGTCAGTTTCAATATTAACTTTTAAAATTATCTTTTTAGTTATGAAAGAAGAGTGTTTTGACTGTATAATAAAAACAGTTATTGAAATGCAATCCAAATATATAGTTGAGATTTATTGTACTAAAAATTGAAGATCTCTGTCTCAGAATAAAAGCACCTGAAAACACCTTGCTGTGACAGACAAAAAAAACCAGAGATAAAATCACATTTAAACCCAGCTTGTTACAAAAATGAAGATTGGTTCTTTAGTTCAGAGGACTTGTCAAAGAGAAGGAGAATATAAGAAGTTCCAAGCAGTTCTGAAATGATTAATTAACAAGGATGTCATGCAAGTTTTTTCTCGGGTTACATTTGTGTTGCTAGGAATACACTTGTGAGAAGCACTTTGCTGGGATATTTGTAGAAAAAGTATTGCTGTGGATTAACAAATTTACTACAACTTAATTCAAATCAAGAAAAGTAAAGTTACTTTCAGCCTTTCCATGAACTTTCACGTGAGATAGATCAGTCTATTAAGCTGCTCATTCACCTTAGTGTGTGTTGCAGGGACTGCTAATAATATTTGTGGAAAACTGACACTTTTGTAAGTGCACAAGCCAAATGAACTTACGGCTCTTGTCAAAACAATCAAGCAAACCTATCATCCATCCTCTAGACACCTTGGAAGACCTGAAACGGAAACTGGTTTTAGAAGGTAAACAACTCCATGAAAAGAGAGGAAAAGTCTTCCATCTCAGCTGAAAACCTAAACACTATCCTGTCATTACAGAAACATCAGATCAGCTTTAGAGACCATAACACACAGCTCTCCTACCTACAAAATTGCATCAACCCTTGGCATTTCTTATCTGTGATATTTTGGATGTAGTATAAATTAAAATAAAAAAACCCATCAGTGTTTACAAATAAAAATGCATTGACATGAAGAAAAAAGCTGCCTGTAAATTTCTCAAGTTTTTAAGAAACCACTAAAACAAGTAGATAAAATGAAGTTTACCTGTGTATTGAAGACTTTTAAAGCCTGACCTCCATTTCACTATTACGTCTTACTTTCTTTAGTTTGTGTAACTTTTTTCTAATTGAGTAGATCTTAATCTTTCAAAAGGTTATGCCATTAAAAATGCATGGCTAGTTTATGGCTAGATGTCTAATCATTTATAAGTGAAAACATTTAACTTCAAAGTGTGATATGCTAAGTTTTTCCAGTCTTAATACAGGTTCCTTTCATTCAGGAGCCAGGATGTCTAATATTTCTGCTTGTAGTTGTGGAAGACCTTGAAACCTCAAATTGCATTGCTCATAAGAGTATTACGGTCTCGACAAAAGTGTGGGACTTTAGCATGGACTGTTTCATGATCAGAAGGTTACGATGCCTGTGGAGGGCTGGTTTCATAATAACCATAAAACAGAAGTTTTGAGACCTTTTCATTGAGCTGGAGGACCTAAGGGAGCACAAAGACCATTATTTTTGGGACAACAGGGTCAAACTGAAATGTTTTTAAAAGGTTGTATAAAGTGAATCATAGTTGTTGAATGTAAGCTTATCTAATTGTACCTTAATATTTAATTTGTTAAAAAAGTTTTCAAAATATGATTTTTCAGTTCACTTAAAGAATTTGAACGGCAGAGGTACTAATACCAGGCAAAAGCAAATATCAATTTATAATGCTTTTAAGGAGTATATGAAAAACTTGGTTTTGGAAATTACAGTCTGGGTTAGTTATTTTCTCCTCCCCCCCCGCCCCCCCCCGTTTTTAAATGGGAAATACTGCTTGTGTTTGGTGACAGTTGATTAGTCTTGGGCAAGCGATATTGTTGATTTTGTGAAATGAAAATTTTCCTCACTAAAACTATGCATTTTTAAAGCATATAATAGAAAAATTATTGTATTAGCTGTTTAAAGAGCAGCCTAGTGTTGGATATAAACCATATCTATTTGATCCCTAATATTTTTCCTGTCTAAGTCTCCTATATTTCAGGAACTCCTGTGGTGAGTATGTTACCATTCATTTGTAACACTAATATGACGTTATCAGAAAGAATTCTGAAGACTTGAGAAATGTATTTGTTCATTAACCAGTTCTATAGTTTTATATTTACAGAGAATTAATATCCATGACATTGTATCCATGAAAATATTCTCATTTCAAAAAAAAAAAATTAGCTTCGAAAAATATGTCATGATATCATGTTCATATCATATCATATGTTCTGAGTTTCTAACATACTTTATGTTCATTTTTGTAGACTATGTAACATCTCTGAGCATCACCTTTTAGTTTATACTGATGGTGGAAGCTGTAATTGCTGACACAAGAGTGGCACTAGTCTTAATGTGTCTTTTTGTAATTCAGTTACAGCATTTCAATGATGCAGACTGATAATTAACTTCATGATACTGTAGTTTTGTCTAAGGAACACTAATTTTATTGTCATTTTACTTTATAATGCTAATAACATTTGTAATTCCATTATGACTGTGGTTAAGGGACTTCACAACTAGACTGAGAGATAAATTGGGGAAAACCACAGTTTTAAACAATTTAAACTACCATAATACACTTTTTACTCAATCATTACTGTCTGTGTTGCCAGAGAAGGCTAAATGTGGATTAATAACATTGTTGGGGTTTATGATTTACTGATTTACCAACCAAAGCATGGAGGGAGAGTAGGACAGGACAGTGCAGCACTGAAAGGCAGTCTTAACACAAGACTAAAATCTGACTTTAACTCGTGGCATTTATCAGTCGTTTTCATCTCATAACTTCAAAGGGAAAGCATTTAGCAGCTTTTCACTGATTGATTAAATGGCTTCTTGCCACAAATCTGTAAATGAAGTAGCTTAATTTTCTTTAGTTTAATCACCGGGTCTTGAATAATATTTGAACTTCTGTTTTTCTGCATTGGAAAGCTTTTTCTGTTGCCTGATGTTTAATTTCTGGTTATGCTTCTTCAAACCCAAAAATCCTTCAAGGTAAAAGTTGCATGCCTAAAATGTTCATAAGAAAATACCAACCTCTTTCTTTTCAAGTATCCTGGCAGATTGACTAAGACTGTATGAAGGATTCCTAAAGTGCTGATTAAGCCAGACTGTGACAAATTTTAGACGAGGAGAAGTGTTCTGGCTGCAGAGAGGGAATAATACAGCTGAATATAAGTGATTATTTTAATGTCTTGTTTTATGGCCCAAGGACTGGCCATTTTCCTACTGATCTAATCAGAAACTTTCTAAAAAAATATAAAACAGGACTAAACAGGGTATGAAAATACTATCTTATGCAAAAGATATAAAGATTCAGCAGCAAACTTCAGTTTAATTGATTAGTGTACATTTTCATCTTTCCATGCCTTCTTATTATGCCAAAAAATATGACATAAAGGAGAAAGGAAGAAAAATACTAAAAAAATTATTATTTTAATCTGAAATTAAGGAGAATTTAGTGGATTCTAAGACAGGGGAGAGACAGCATGTCATGTTTCCTACTTTGATATTATTTATTTATTTTTAGCTAGTCTTATCAATCTGGAAACAGGGATTTTCAATGAGAATATACCATCACTATCATGACATTTTTTTAAGCTAAAAGGTCAAGATGTTATGTGCTGTTACCACACTGCTATGACCAAGAATTTGGGGAGAAATTAATTTTAAAAGTTTTTTATAAACATCAGCACCTGATGGTTGAAATTTCTTCCTCAAGTGAAGCCTTAGCTCTGAAAATGTAAAGCAAAATGCTGACACAGAAGGTATGGAACACTGTAATATAGGTGATGAAGATATGTGTTTTCATTCTAGATTTTTGCATGCTGATATTTTTAGTTACTAAAAATCAAAACTATGAAAGTACTGACAAAATTTAATGATGACTAAGATGTGCTAACCAGACTTTGAAAATGTGTTTCAATTAAGGTAAGGTAAAGGTAAATTAAGGTAAGGTAAAATTATATTCAAGGCAAATGGCTAAGGTAATAAAATCTGAGAATTAAATCTAGCAAGTAAGTGAAAAAAAAATTAACATTAAAAAAAGACTTTTCTCATATTTGCATTCTCTGTCTGTTTTTATGTTTGCCTCATTGTCAGTGTTCAATGTGATGTTTAATACTCAGACATCTACAGTGAATTAATTTTTAAAAATTATTTACATACAGATTTACATCTGCTGACCAGACTTTTTAGTGTAAATGCTGGACTATTCATGACCTCAAAATTTACTGTCTTTGGTTACTGTCCTCTTACAAAAAGAGTGACAAAATCCAATAAGGGAGTCCAACTCTTAAAAAGCAAACTGTCCTCAGAAATATGTAATCTACAGCAGCCTTCCAAAGACGGATCTAAAAGTCTGGCAAAGCTGCTGCAAAAAGCTGTAATATTCTGGAACAGAAATAGCAGGTGGAATGTCCAACTCCAACATAAGAATTTTTTAAAATGCAAGAATTGTTCTCTAACATATTCCATACTAATATTACATATTGTGACAGTATATATAGTAAAAAGAGTGTGAACTAATTTTGAATAAGTAATTTTTATTTCAAAATGTATCTGTATTTTGGTCATGTGCTCGGTTAAAAAGGCTTGTTTTGAGTATGTAGGTTACTTTCAGTAATATTGTAAAATCCAGAAATCCTCTAAGTAAAAAAATAATGTATTTTTGCCAACAGAGGAAAGGTCTAAAATTTCTCCACTAAAGTAAATATCCTGAATTGAACTTACTTTCAGTGTTTTAGCATTGTCGAACCAGCCACCTAGTTCATAATTATTGTTGTTTGCAGATGTCATGATTATATTGTGTATAATATTGAATGAGCAATTTGTCCTCTGCTGGCAGGTTAGAGAGTGTATAATACACATGGAACTACAGATGAGTTTTACCCCATTTCAGTGCCACATGTTTTGAAGCTATGTGACCTAGGTTGGCTTCTCAAGGTTTTAATAATATGTAGTTATCTGTTATGTATTTATATATGTATGCATATATGTGTTTGTTTACTTATTTTGGGATAACTCCCATTTGTGTTTTTCTCCTAAGTAACATTAATCAAACTGGGTTTGAGTTATAAGTTATTACTCTGAATGTGAAGCTACTCTGTAAACATTCTGATTGGCATGATTAATACTGTACACAGACTGCAATGGTCACAAGGACCTGTGCCCCAAGTGATGCTCCATAGGAGACACAGGAAGGAGGAAAATAGCTCTTGCAGCTCAAGTAGGAGCTGAAAATTGGTGGAAAGTATCAAGCATGTTGTACTTCAACTTTTGTAGCTCAAAGAGGTGATAGGAGAAGATTTTGTAATGAAGCACATAGCAATCTTCAAACCAAGCCACCAAAGGAACCTATGAGGGCTCCATGACTCCTGTAGTGATGGAGTTAGAGAAGTGAACACTGTGCCAAGCACCAAGGCAGTCCTCTCCCCCTGCAATCCTCTTCTGTAGCTGAAGAGCTGAGAGATATCATCCAGCCTTTCCATATTTCTGTATATTCTCCTTTACTTTAAAAGGAATAACTGGTTTCAACACACAGTCAACTAACAGCTGAGGTCAGGCTGAGGGGGCAGTAATCTCAGTTTATTAGGTTCCTGATTTCTGTGAATTTCTCAAAGGTTTCCATGATGTCATCCACTATTTGCACTTGTGCATAGGGTTATTCATCTACAGAGCAGTATTCTGGATTAGATCACATATGCTTTCCAAAATGTTTAACCTATCTTTTATTGTATATCTGCATAAGATTTTGCCTGTTTAGCTTGGTGTTATCTATCTCCAGTTTCACTTCTGTCATCCTCACTTAAATTCGAAATGTCCTTAGTCCTGGTATATTTGTTCATGTCCTGTTTATAATATTAATTTCTAGAAAGTTGTTCTGAAACACTAAAAGACAAGTTTGAAAGCCTTCCTTATGGCTTAAAGTTAAATATAGCAAACAAACTCAAATGAAAGAATGAAAGCACTTTTATGGCTTAATTGTCTCATTAAAGTTTGCTATGAGCTGTGAAATTCTGACTTTCTGCAAATGTCTTTGAAGATACTATTTTCATTAATCATGCAGCAGCTTTTAATAGAATGAATTTATTAATGGAATATTTGGCAAAGTAATAGATTTCATACTATGTAAAAATTCAATTTTCCTTAGTCAGCTACATCCATAAGTGCTGAGAGCACTTCATCTATCCCACAGACACTTGAATAAAGGAAAACACAGATCTTTCAAATACCTTAGAATCTCAGTTTGAGAACTTAATGTGAAACTTCCATCTGGAAATTGCAAGGCCAGATGGTTGTATAAATCCCAGCAGAAAATATACATCTGTCACATTTTTTTTTATAACTGGTTCTATTTGAAGAAGGATTTATTTAATCAGCTTGGCACATCATTTAGAGTGTCAATCGTACATTCTGTAGCCCTCAGCTCTCTTTGTACCAAGTCTTCTTTCATTTGTAGAATGCAGTGGAGGTAGTCATTTCTCTAACCAGATGCAGCATGACTGCTGATTTAAATTGCTTTATGCAGAAGCATGATGAAGAAATGCAGATGAACATAATTGAGTAAAATTCTTCAGTAATGATTCTTGCCATCAAGTGTACTTTGCTTATAAATTTACCTGTCATACCTCTGCTCTCCACCATGTAATATACTCTCTAGAAAAAGCTTTAACAGGGTAATGGAAATAAGCATATTGACTTAATGGAAATGCGCTTTGGAGTTCTATACTACTTCATCAATCCAAAGGAACAAAAATTGCTTCTGAATCCACAGTCTATCAAAATTTGAACTCATGGAGATATCTAATTGGGCTGTCTTCCTAACAATCCTGTAAACCAGTACTTCAGAATATGATGTCAATGTCTGTATTGGCGAGGAATAGCACAAGGCATGAGAACCTTAATGTGGATCATCTGATTATGTACATGACAAATGACTGAACACAATGTCTGTGTTCATTAAGGTTTACATTTACATCAAGTAAACTCTCACTCACACATTCATCACATTGAGTTTTACACACTGACTGGAATTTTACTGCTGTCTTTAAATATCGTGTTGGGGCGTGATATTATAGCCTACTCCATCTAGCAACTTTCTTCTGATGTATTTCATTGATACATTAATCTGAAGAGCAGAGAAACATGAACCGATTGCTTTCTCCTCTTTGTCTTTCACTGCAGCACACAATCATCTGGTCTGGTCGCTGCCTGAGAAAGCATAGGTAGGTGAGGTAACACTCTACAAGAGAAGTATGCTTCAAAGCTACTTTCTTTTCAGCATTTTAGTCTGGATCAGCACATTTGAAGCTAATCTCCCAGTTGCATCTTATTACTTTGCCTTTATTCACGTCAGGGAACAGACTTGTGAAGCAGAACCTGTATTTCATTTCAATGAATAGAACTCAAAAATACCAGCCAGGAATGCACAAAATAATTTGAAATCGAGAATGGTTCATTGGACATGACTAGAGCTTACTTAAAGTTGTTTCTTCCTTGTTGAAATTTATATAAAAATAATTTCATCTTCAATACAAACTGTTTTAATTTACATATTTGCTCCTACTACTGGGAGACATTGTATTCTAGTCTAGATATAAATTTACCTTTGCCTTGGAAAACTATTTTTGCAGTAATTCTTCCTGGAGAAGGGAAATATTTATTGACCTCATAGAGAAAAATTGTCCTCACTAGAAATTTTTCAGAAAAGTCTACTGTTTTTTTTTCTCCTAATGCTTATCTAAACTAAATATATTGAAGATGCCACGCACAACTAATTTCATATATAAGTTCTTTCCATTAAAAAAAGTGTCACTGTGTAACAAAACCAGATCCCAAAACACATATCATTCTCAGTTTTAAGGTTCACATATTTTTTCAGCCTTTATTAGTAGGTAATAATCAACAACATAGAATTATTTGAAAATATGCAAGGATGAATTTGATGTTATTAGAAGATTGAAGCCTGTACATGGGCTGAATACTCCACATTTTTCACCAATGGTGACTGCATTGTCTTTTGAGCAGCAGCCATTAAGTCAACATCACACAAGAATTTGGAAATTTGTGTTTTAATATTATTCCCCCACAAGATAATTTTGGAGATGTCAGTGCAATAATAGAAAAAAAGAATGAACTGTCTCGGGATCAAAATCTGCCATATGTTTAATTGCATTATATGGCTGAAACCACCAAAGGAATACTGGCAGAGTGGCCCAGTGGCTTGATTTTCAGAAGAGGATGCTCACTAGGAAATAACAGTACACAATGTACTATATATAATGGAAGCAAATTATGTAATATGTATGTGAATTGCCAAGTTTAGTCTCACAAATAGGCTCAAATTGGAAAAAATTGTCAGTTATTATTATAAATATTTTAATGAAAGTCTCCTGTCAGGAGATGGAAATACCTATCTTTAAATTACTCAGTACAATTAGAGCTCTCCCATTTTAATGGCATGGAGAGTAGCCCTTTAAATGACAGAAGTCTTAATCTGCAAACCAGGCCAAACCTTCAAATTATCTCTGTCTTTATTTTGTTTGTTTGAGTCCAATGAAAATTAAACAAATCAGTTCCAAATGCACTGTACTAATTCCAGCAAGCAGAATGAGCAAGCAGTTAGAAAATTAAGTTAAATCATTAGTCATTAGAATTGATGTATATACTGAAGAAAAACTTAGAAAATGCTTGAAGAAGATAAAGGCATGGCATGGGGGGAAGGAAGGTTCATTTAAGAAACACTTTGAAAGTTATACATAGGAACTTTTTTCAGGCCCTATGTTTTTCTCTGGCAATGTCAAGTGAGGTGCAGCAAGGAAAATTAGTACTACTACTACATTTCTGCTGAAAAGTTATCTGGGCCATAAGCCTGTTTCAGTTTGTTGGTTGGATTTGTTTTAATGTCTTTTCTTTGCTTTATTCAATAAACTTTGTTTCTTGTGCTTGCTTTGCTTTAGTCATGAGGCATTTTTTGTTTTCAGTTAAAGGCACCATGGTTATTTTCTTGAAATATAGAAAATCTCTTAGCTATATGTTGCATAAAATGTGACATTTGTTTTGTCAGGGCAAGCCTTCTCAGCACGCAATAAAGGAGAAAAAACTTGTCAGGAAATGGTCCTGCTTCATAGACTCTCAACAATACATTAACATCATCTCTAATGTAATAGAATTGCATAACATTCCTTCAAAGTTCCAAAGAATTTTCATCTTGTGTAAAGACATCATAAATGGTTGAATGCTGTTTTGAATTTTCTCCATTTTTAGTTTAATTTTCTCCATAAAAGGTTTAATTTTCCTGTAAATTTTTTCATTTAGATGCAATTTTCCTTTTTTCAGTATTTATTTTTTATATCATATTTAAAAAATCAACATAAAATGCATCTGAGGGAAAAAGTAGCTCCTGAATGCTGTTCAAGACTTTTCAATTTGCTGCTGAAGTAAAGCTCATGGACAGCTTTGAAGGAGCAGGTTTGTCTTTTTACCTGCAAATAGACTTTTCAATTGAATCCATCATTTTTTGAAAAATTAAAATTTCTAATTGCATGGTTTTCTTCTAGAAGAGTCTATGAGTACTCTTAGGGTACTCTAAGTACTAACAGAGTACTTCGTGAAAAGAAGTGAATTATATCTGATCCTTTCAAAATTTTATTTGAACAGTACATTGTTGCTTGCTGCTGTTTCTACCTCCAAATAAAAGATCAGTCAAAACAATTACATTTTGGAGAATTACATATTTGGAAATTATGCTTATAATTGTGTTGAAAACATTATTTTCCTTACTTCGTAATGGTCAGTTTTTACGCATAATAAACATTAAATTATTCCTATAAATTCAATGAAATAAAATTTTATAGGAAGAGACACGTAGTCTACTGAAATTAAGAAAAATTTCAATTATGTTCTAGTGCTTATGTTTTACTGCACAATTTATCTTTTGCAAGAACTAGCAACGGGAGTACTTACCTGAAATTGTGCAATAATACATACTATGTGTTTAATTAGACATAAAAGAACACCTTCATTTGAAAACCTTCCTCCTTGGTTCATTGAAGGAGATTTTGCATTTTTATAGCTGTGTCTGTAGACAATAATTGTTTGTGCTTTGCAATTCTCTGGAGATTCCTGTTTTAATCTTTTAAAATAACTTTCCTGTGTTTTAATTAATTTTTATGACAATGGAGCACAGATGGTCCTTTAGAAAATGTTTGGCTCAGAACATTTTAGAAGAAGACATGATTATTGCTATATTTTTTTCCTGTGGCTATCCCTATCATAATGTCACTTGCTCTTGAAATAGTTCACACATTGGCAGGCTTAATTATTGTTTGCTTATTTGTTTGAGTGAGTGAGAGAGTGAGTGAGTGATGTTGGGAAAAAAGTTGCATTTACAAATTCTGACAAGACTGATATTAATTTGGGTGTCACATTTTGTGTAATCTTAAAGCAGAGATGACTAAACAAACTGTATTTTTAATAAAAAGATCACCGGAATCAGAAATTGTGTCAAGAGTCTGTGAAAAGTGAGATAAGCTCTTCACACAAATCCATGAAACTGAATCTGTGAGAGTGAATGAATGAGGCAAATGGCTTTAATGTCTTTGATCTTTGTTCCAATTTTTTTCTCACAGACATTTCTGGGTGCAGGTTACTGAGGTGAGTAAATAGAAACCTCTCCTGAGAGGAGAATACTGTGCATGCATAGGTCAACAACACGTAACAAAATGAATTATGCAAGGTTGAAATTCTTTGCTTGTATATGAAGGAAATACCTCACAGCAGTATCAAACACAAGCACAAAATGCAAGCAATATGGATTGAGATTATCCCCATGGAGAAAATCTTGTGAGTGTTTATAGAGGGAAAGCTCAGTATGTCTTGGCAATGTGTGCTTGCTGCCCAGAAGGCCACCACCATATGGAGCTGCATGACAAGAAATGAGACCAGCAGGTCGAGGGAGGTGATTGCCCCTTCTACTCTGCCCTAGTGAGACCCCACCTGTGGTGCTCTGTCCAGCTCTGGCATCCACAGCACATGAATAGTGTGGGCCTCTTGCAATGAATCCATAAAGAGACGCTAAATTGATACAGAACTGGAGCACCTCTTTATGAAGACAGGCTGAGAGGGCTGAGGTTGCTCAGCCTGCAGAAGGCTCAAGGGAGACCTTAGAGAAACATTCTCATGTCTAAAGGGGGCTGAAAAGAAAGCCAGAGAGGGACTTTTGACAAGGGCATGCAGTGATAGGACAAGGGGGAATGGCTTTAAGCTGAAGGAGGGTAGGTTTAGAATAGATATTAGGGAGAAATTCTTTGCTGTGTGGATGCCACATCCCTGGAAATGTTCAAGACCAGGCTGGACGAGTCTCCAAGTAACGTGGTCTAGTGGAAGGTGTCCCTGCCCGTGGTAAGGGGCCTGGAACGAAATAATCTTTAAGGTCCCTTCCGACCCTACAAATTCTATGATTCTGTGATCAATTGCAACAGCAGTTAGGACCATAACAGTTACAAATCTTCTCAGTTATTAATTATAGGCTTTCACATAACATTTTTTTGTTACTGTTGCAGTTGAAACTCATATTATGTTGAATGCTCATAGTGAAATTACCTGAATGAAATATGAAATAATATTTCTAATGAAATCCCTACTTTTTTATGCCTGGAAATGAAAACTATAGTTTTAACGTGGTTGAAGATTTTAATCTTTTTTTTTTTAAACTTGCAGTTGATAAGCAGTTGTCAGAGAATATGCTAGTGTTATACTCAGCATGCATTGTGCCATGAATACTCTCGAAAAACCATAAAGAGCTTAATGCATTCTCTTTGGTAGTTAAACCACACGTTAAGAAATGGCTTTTATGGAGCTGATAATGCAGTGTTTGGGAATGAGATAGGTGAACGGAATTGAATCGTAGATTTCTTGAATGAAAACATGCGTTCCTGCATCAAAAGCCAGGTCTTTCCTCACGATTTTCACAGTGTTGTTTCTCTCAATGGATTTCCAAATGGAATATGTTTCTACATTATTCAGTGAATTTGAAATCTGACTATCATCGTGAGAAGTATTTATGATATTTTCTTGGAGGGAAGGATATGCCAAAAGCCTTCTACAGCAGGAAGACAGGTGTACAAACCACATATAGTAAAAGTCAGTTTACTTTCGACATGAAGAGCATAATTTAGAAAGTGTTTGTAAATGATTCATTCATTTAGGGTATGTTCCCTAATGAATAATAATAATAATTTTCCCATCATCTTTGAATGATTAAGGACAATGTCTTCTCTCCGCTACCATGTTCCCCTTCTCATTTTTGCAACAGTCAGTGTCAATATTGGATATAATCCGTCAGTCTTTGAGAAACACTCCTACTTTGATATGAAAGAACATCATTCAGACAAAATAAATAGGAAGCTACTACATGCTGTCTGTTGCCTGTATTTTGAAAGTGTCACATACATCCTGGATGGACAGTAAAAAGAATTTCGCACACTTCAGCTTTTGAAGGAACATCTTATATCACTGCACTACAGGCCCTATGTATAAGAGAAATTTGAAAAGGTATATGCTATTATGTGAATTAGTAATGATAAAATCTATAGACGTCTTCATATGTGCCTGACCTCTTCCAACAATACATGGTTGTCAGATAACCGCTCACTGGAATTCCCAGAATTTCAAAAAATAATGAAGTAAATAGCTAGTAGAGATAATCAGCTATTCCTTGCTAATAGTCTGGGGAACTGTTCCTTCGTCAGACTTTCTTTGACATGTTTGCACTTTTTTAGAATTTCTTTGTAAACAGAGAAGGATTCAGCAGTAGGAATTTTCCACATTTGTTCAAACAGGTTTTTGCAATAATATATTTAAATTTATGAGGTTTTTGTTTTGTATTTTTGAGAGTTCTTTAGGGCATCCACTCTTAGGCTTTCATACTCAGTTGATCACTTCATGCTTTGTTTAGATTTCTTAGACTGCTATACTTATTACTTAATAGAAAGCAAATTTTCAGTTTCAAAACCTCCCTTGTTTTCCTGAATTGCGTCATAATGTTATGGATATTGTAACACCATGTTCTATCAATAAATACATTAGAAATAATAGGTTTAATAAGAGGAAATTGACTCTAAGAACATCAATAAAGTAATATTTGCTTTCATATTTCTGGTACCACCCTCCTGCACTCAACCTACAGGATTAACTCTCATCCTCTGGAAGAAGAATAAATTAGACTGAAAGAGAATAGGTTTAGCTTAGACATTAGAAAGAATTTTTTCACTCTGAGGTTGGTGAGACTCTGGAACAGGTTGCCCAGAGTTGTGGATGCCTCATCCCTGAAGTGTTCAAGGCCAAGCTGGATGGGGGTCTGAGCAACCTGGTCTAGTGAAAGGCGTCCCTGCCAAGAGCAGGGTGTTGTAACTACATGATTCCAATCCCAACCATTCTATGATTCTATGAAACAGAATAGTGTTTTTGTGACTGGATAAAAGACAGCAGAGGAATGGAGTCAAGAATTAAGAAATCTGTACATTATTATTGAAGGTCAATTATGTTACTACAGGACAGTTATTGGAGAAGAGACATACAAAAGCTTGTGGAATGTATTTTCAGAATAGCTGTGGCTGAGTATATATGAATGCATATCTCACACCTCCTAATCAAATTCTGGGTTCTGGTCTGTGCTGTGATTTAAAAATACCTACACAGGACCTCTCAGTTAACCTCCTATACAGCAAAAGTACCAAAATTGCCTTTTTTTTTTTTTTCTTTCTTTCTTGCAGGGCAGTGCTTCTTTTCTTCCTCAGTTCTTTCTGTATAAATGCTTCCCACAGCTCACATTCTGATGTCTGTTTTATATCCATCTTGTCCTGTTTCCCAGGTCCCTGTAAATAACCCCAAAGGGCTGTAATCCATGCTATGAAAAGATTGCAGAAGGCTCTCCTGAGAGGCTGTCTCAGGGCCAAAAAGGCCAGTCTCCTCAGCAGGTAACAGGGAAAATACCTCCTCCTCTTTCAGTCAATTAGTCACCCTTACATCCGTTAGTTACCTGTTGCCTTTTAGCAGAAAGGGTAGCTCCTGAGGAAAAATAGAGTTTAATCTTTACTCTATAATGATGGAGAAAATATTTGTCCTTCAATATTGCTTCTGGGAGAGTGTTCTAAGAGGAAAGCAGTTAAGCTTTGGTACAAAGTGAGATGTCTTTATGAAACAGGTTTCTGCATTCAAAGTGGCTTGGATGGGGGCTTGTCTAAGGAAATCTCTCCAAACCTGTCATTTTTAACTCTGAAGTTCTTCAGACATTATCTAGTTTAAATGGGGAAGTGGAGGGGGAGACAATCGGAATAGAAGGTTCCTGAGGAAAAGGTGGCCCAGTTCTACGTGTGCCCAGCACAAGTGGTCTTATTAGGGAACTACATGTTAAATTAAAAACTTTTCTCAAAACCCCACTGAGCTGGGGACAGTGTGTGCTTTCGTATTCAGGAAATTCTGGAGTTACTTTCATTTTTCAATAAAGCAAAGCCCATGGGAGGCACCTCTCTTATACCACTGAGGATGTGGAACTTCTTTTCCTGGCAAACTTCTATTGAAGAACTACATAAAATGCTGAAGTTCATGGCTTTAACAGACATGGGAAGAGCTTGAAGCTCAGGAACTGAGTTATCTTCAAATATAAAAAATTTCTCTCTAGGACTTTTACAATTATTTGAGGTAAGATACAAATGAATTTGCATGTTTCCTTCTGCTGTTTCCTTTAAAATAAAAAAAAAAAAAACCAACAACAAAAAAACCTGAGTCAAATTTCTAAAGAAAGAGAAGATTAAATAGTACATCATCACTGAAAACACACTGATGTGCAATTTAATGAGATTTTTCAGAGACTGAAACAAATCAGGGAAGATTAATTTCATTTGACTGAAGGCATAAGAGAATTCTTTTTCATTTCCCGTTTTATTTTCTGTCTTCTTTTTTTCCTAGGACTGTTGTTCTACAACAAGCTCTTCTCAGATGTACATAATCACAGAAAATTTGAAATTGCAAGTTTGGGGTAAATTGTAAAAATAAGATTATTTAAAAAAACAAAGCACTAAGACAAATGACATGCAATTTACAGCTCGAATGAGAGTGCAGGTTGAAGATCAGAAAACAGTACACCAGGAGAAAGCGCACAGGTGAATACCACATAAGGAAGAAATTATTTCACCATAGAAAGGAGAAAGGTGTTTCAGTGCTCTGATTATTGATATATTTATACAATATTACTCTCTCCGTGCATTCTTATGTACCCATGCAATCACCCATGTAAACATATACTTACCATTAGAGATGTTCTGGCAGACATGCAGAACCATGCATGAGAACATGCAGGGCAGCCACTTGATGATTATCAATAGCAGAAGTATAGATCATGTTGGAAGAAAAACTGGGTTGAGTTGAGATCCAAATCAGAGACAGAAAACCCAATGAAGCTGAATGGAATAGAGCCAATGGAATCCTTTCCTCACTATAACTTTTCAGCAAAATTTCAATGAGAATGAAACATTAGGGGAACCTAGGTTACACACCAATCTTTGTGATGACAAAATGCGGAGATAAAAATGCGAGAAAACAAGAAATGCTTCAAGAAATTTAGAACAAAAAAAATGTTCATATTTGAAATAAAGTTTCTTTCAGGATGTATGTCTTCTGAAATATTATTTATGCTAAGGTCTAAGCTACAGTCTTAGAAAATACAGTTGAATTACAGAACCGCCATGCTGCAGTAATAATTATTTCCAAAAGTAAGCATTAAATATTAATCTCAATGCTAATATATTGTGAAACATTTTGCGTTCTTGGCTGAAAGGGAGAAAAGAAACATATCTCTCCTTCACTTTACTTGTCAGACATATGAACCTTGTTGCTTTGTGGTCAGCAATAATAAGAGTTTGCCACATGAAGAAGCAATTTCTATATGTGTTCAGTAATACAAAACATGTAAATTTGTTATAAATAAAATATAACACTTGCAAGCATAAAAAAAAAATCTCCACCAAGGCCAAGAAGTGTACTGATTGACTCTGATTTTTTTTTTGTTCCTTAGTGTACTCACACTTTTTCAGCTTTCTGCACATTCAGTATGCAACTGGCAGGCAGTGTTCTAACAGTTGAATATCTGAATGATTGCAATGGTGCAGAAACACATTTTAAACAGACCAAAACAACATTCAATAAGTTTGCTCTCATTTAAGCTGTGAAAATACTTTATTATATATAAAATTAGATTTGTTACCATAGTTAGAATATAAAATCTATACCACTACTAATTCTAAGTAGTGCTGCTGTGGAAGATGTTGAAGCATGAAACACCTTGATTTTGCTGTTAAGAATACTAGAGTCTGGAATATAATCCTGTATACCATGTAGCACAGTAAATGGTATTACTGCTGGGTAGACTCACTTGTCAGTACTTATCCTGTTCCACTATATTGTCATACAATAACACACCAAGGCAAAATCACTGTAAGAATTTTCTATGAGCCTTAGAGCTGTAAGCAGTCTTCACTAACATGCATTCTTTCAAGGATATATGTTTTCTAATCTGTGGAAGAGAGTGAAAATTCTCATTTCAGGCTCCTTTTTAAGAAAAACAGGTTTATGTCTGTGAACCACAGCACTCTGTCAAATTAAAACTTCCATCAGAAACCTGTCAGTAGTGCAAATCTGCCTTTATAGTACTAGCAGTGTGGTATGCGAGCAGAGTCCCCAGATGCACGGATTTCTCATCTTTGAAGTCCATTAGGGTTCCTTCTTACCCAGACATGGGGAACATGTCTGTTTTAAATATATTTGCCTGTATCTGATCAGGCACTGGAGCTCCACCCACTCAGAGGAATGAGCTGCCTCTTGTTATACATGTTATGGCTCTTTACTGACATGAATGGACCAGGAAGTCCTTCTCACCATCTATCAAACAATCACATATATTTTCGTCTATTTTTTGTAGATTTTTGTGTGGGTTAAAGCTCTTAAATTTTGGCACAGGACCGACTTCCAACTGTAGAGCTTATAATTACTTTACTAGTTATTTTATTGAGTCAAGTTTTGAATTTTCTGTTAAGGTCAGCATCCTCTCTCTCAAAAGAGATTTATCTGAGGGGAAAGAACACCTTAAATATATGGTGCTTTGAATGTCTTTAATTTTTAAGTGAAGGGATTATTTAATATATCTTGTGAGATTTTGTGAAGGTCATCTCTGTCAAGACAAAATTACTTGACTAACTTACAACTTTGGACTCTAAACCTGCTTGTTTACAACAGAAATGAACACTTACAAGTTTCTTATGATCACATTTATTCTTTATGTTTTTTCTTTTGCATTAGCACTTCAGTCTCAGAGACATTTTCCTGAAATTTCCTGAAAGTGATGAGACCATGCCATGCTCCTTATCACCCATAATAAAGTAGTCACATACAGAATTAGAGTTTTCCACTCTTTTTTTATGAACTGGTCATCTTGGAATAGCTGCTCTTTATATTTCATCTAGAATGGTGAAAGGGAAAAAAGGCTGAAATTTTTGGAACATGTGCCTGCATCCTCAGTTCTCACTGAGGAGGTGTTTGGTTTTGCTTCCCAAATAACCCCTGGATACAAGGCCCTACATGGTATGTTAGGTCTGGGACCAGAACATTATGTGTTTCAAAAGTCATCTTGTATTCATGGTATGTTTGGGACCTTGCTCTCTTTTACCCTGGATGTGTCAATCTGCTCCCTCATGCACTACCATGGTGCTGGACAGAAACCTGGGACCAAGTCTGCATCAGACAGACCCCAATATTGCCTTCTAGAAAGTCCTGTGAGATCAGCAGGATGTGCCAAGACAAGTCAGCCCTGGGATATCACAGGAAACCTGCCTTTGAGTCTCAGAGATCCAGACTGTATGAAGGCATGGAGCAAGGTCAGGAAGAGTATGAAGGCATCTTCTTATCTTGGGTCTTTGAAATGTCATATATATGTAGAAATGGTACTAAAGGTCAAGGAAACAGGGAAATTTCTAGAAAGGTCTGGTCAGAGAGCTGATTTGCCAGTCAGACAAGCTCTGAGAAAGCTGTTTGCTGTAGAATAGAGCAGTCTGGGCTTGTATGACTGCTGATTTTAAGAGCTGTGTGACCATGCTGCAGAGTGCCTGGCATTCAAACACCTCGTATTCAAGTGTTGAAGCCATCCTGAGCTGATAGAATGCTTCAACGCTGAAAAGAATGTATATATGCATCAAAAGCATGGCTTAACTTTTTTATTCTGCCTAGCAAGTAGAAGTATTGCTGATTATGAAATGTGCACTAAAATATTTGTTTTAAATACACGTACTGTCAAAATGTTTTTGTGATGATGGGAATCCGCTGCCCATTTATGGATATGATGCCTTTGAATATTTCTAGTTTTTCCTCTTAATGCACCTGTAACTTGCTGCGGTTTAGTGCTTCTTACTAAGTGCTAAAATGCTCTGTTCCCAGCACCTTTAACCAAAACAAGGCTCTCTGAACACAGATTCAAGGACATATTCGTTGCCTTGGGGCCTGAAAATATGTAAACAACTGTAAGATGAAGGGGGGCAGGCCTGGGGTGGTGAACATTGTCACCTGAGGGTGTGATTGGAGAATTAAGGGCCAATATGCTAATGAAACAGAACTTATAAAATGTGAAGGGCTCATGACCCAGTGTGCATTTCGGGTGTGGTCCCTGGGGGGGACGTTCGTCTGCCCGGAGTGTACCTTGAAGGCCTCGAATAAATTTATCCGCATTTTATACTCCTAATTTGTTTTGGCTTCTCTTTTAGGCATCAGATAGGCGAGAAATATAATGAAATTATGTGTCTAAAAGCCTTTTGCAATTCCATGTATCTTCCAATATGATATTAGAACATCTTCTATATTAGTTTATTAAACTGAGCTGAGAATTTTCTTTTATCTTTTTCATTCTGGTCAAGAAAACAGGAAGAAAAGTAAGAAGCAAGGTACGTCTTTGAACTTCAGTGTCCAAGCAGCAATTCAAAGTTCTCTTTTAAATTCAACCACACTTTATTAGGGTTTTCATCTGCACTGTTCTAAACAAGAGCTCTAGAAAAGACGAATGTATGCAACATGTTTTTTCCTTTTTTTTGAACTTTGTTACTATGAAAAGCAGTTTTATTTCATTTTTCAAAGTTCTGTTCTGATTCCCCATTAACTCTATGATTTTTTATTTCTTTCAGAGTCAAAATAGCAGAGTAGCAAAGTTCCTTGAGAAGTAATAGTGAAATGTATTATGTCCATCTTATAGATCTTGCCCTCTCTTATATGTATTCAAAAGATGATACAGAGTGCATAGGTATAAGAACTCTTGTATGAAAATTAAACATCGACATAAGCAGGTTTTTTCCTTTCATCTGTGTGTGCACATGTTCCCACACAGCAAAAACTCCTCTGTTTGTCCTATCCATATGCACAGCATTGAAGTAGAGCCATTCACAAGTGTCTTTTATGCAATTGTGACTGTATGTACCAGGTTCTGAAACAATCTTCCAACAGAAGTTCTCATTTACTTTGTACAAGAGAGGGCTTTCAGTATGTTTACAAATATTGTATATGATTATGAGGGTTTGCTAAGAAAATCTAACAGAAGTGTATCCTTTTTTTCCATAAAGGGCGTGATGGTATATTCTGAAAGGCATATTATTTTAAAGGTTGTGATAGGATTTCAAAACTCTGGAAAAGTAATACCTTTGAAATTCACTATATTATATTCCCTAAAGTACTAACCCCTATTAATCCTCTGACTGTAGTTAAAATTGAAGCAGTTATTCTCAGCCTTCAAGATCTGGTGTTGAAGATTGTTTTTTCCACTTAAAGGAAGGGTCTGTGCTCCCAAAATCTCTCCTGTTTTCCCATGGTTTGCAGCTGGTCTAACAGTAGACACACTACTGTTTTTAAAACAGTGTTTTTATTATAACCATCTTGTAATATGCAAAGCTTATTGCAAATGACTTTTACTCTGCAAGCCAGTGTGTCAGAAACATTTAGAAATTAATATCTTCATTCCCAATTACGGTTTTTTACAAAGCTTCAGTGGTAAAACATCCTTAAAGTGATGTGAAATACTACTGGGCTACATTTGCTGCAAGTGAAATGATAAAACCTATGCTGCTTTCCTCCTTAATTTACTGTCTAATCTTTTGTCACTGTTTGATTAGTACAGTAGACTAGTTTGTAAGGGTACAATTAACATAAATAACCTAATTTGCATAACTATTGATGCAGATGCATAAATGCCAGATCATTAAACTGCATTCAGAAAACATTCGAAAAAAAGGTATACTTAAAAAAAACCCCACTTCTTTTTAATCAGGACCAGAAGAAAAATAGAAATGTGGTACCCAAAAAACTGCACTTATATACAACCAACACAGCAATGTAAATATTGCAATCAGAAAGAAAAAACTGTGAAATACCAAATTCCTGCTGAACCATACTGAGGAATTCATGATGAAACAAATGCATACATCTCTATAAGAACACACCACAGCTCTGTCATCAGGCATAATATTTTAGACAGTCATTGAGTTCTCTAACAGTTTTTTTATGCCACTGCGTGTTATGTTATGAAATAGACTGAGACTCTATGTTTTACATTGAAAATGTTAATTTCTGTTGTTTTTATATCTTATTGAGTTAGTTTGAGGATATTTAATAAAATATATATAACACTAAATCTACACATCTACAGAATCAATGCCTAGAGCTGAGTTAGATGCTTTCATAAGTATGATACCTTAAACATGTTACAGTATATATTTTCTGAATATATTCAAATTCCATGTAGTATAGAATGGGAGAGATGCAGCATACTTCAATCAATTATTTTTGTAAGAAGTAGAATGATTAATGTAGATGTTTTGAACTCTTTTTTTTTTTTTTTGAGAGGTGGGGGGTTTTCTTGGTTGGTTGGGTGGGTTTGTTTTTTAATTGAGCCAAAATATATCAATTTCTTTACAGACATCCCCTTCTGTAATTATAAGAATTTTTACCTGAGGGTAGAATTACTCCACATAAAGCCTACCATGAGTGGAATATAAATGATATGCATACCTTTAACTGGTTCTGGGAATATATTATTTAAAAAAGAAAAAGGAAAATAAAAGGGATTGTTTCTGTAAAGGAAGTTTGATCAGATTGTGACATTTTTCTACACTGGTGAGAGCATTCAAAAGAACCATTACTCATGAAATTGAAGTAAACAATTGTTTGAAGATGCACAATTGATAGAAATGGAGTATAAGGTATGGGAAATACATAGGTGTATGGGAAGACATTGTGGATTTTTTTTTTTTAATGTGGATGGTTTATAATCTGGGAGAATGCTTGACAAAATTTGCAGTTTGACTGTTTGTTTAGTGACTGTATAATCAAAGGTTTTTAAAAAATGGAGGTTAGTGTTGTAAAAGCACTCAGTTTCTTTACAGTAAAGAAAGAATAAGCTGAACATATTGATAGATGTCATGAAAATATTTCAAACAAGTGTGCTACATGAGTCTTTAATGTATGTCAAATACTGACTAATGATAATATGCAATTTATATATTGAATTAAGCTGACACATTAATACCTGTAACAAACTTCAGAATTCTATATCCAGTATGAATTCAGCAGTCTGGATTGTTACAATAATATTCCAAAACTTTAACATGATATAAAAACAGTCACAAAAAAAGTATTTTACTCTATAAATGCTCCTACCATGATTATGAAATTAATGTTTTGTTATGCAGCTTCAAATAATCTTTTATTAATAACCCAGTTTCTGTCATTGCAAGACATTTATTGAGCTAAATGTGCAAATTCAACTCTTAAAAGCAAGATCTCCAAGCAACCATATGTCTATATAAGTGGTGCAAAATTATATCTGAAATATGATGTCATAGTCTGCATTATATATCCATAAAATTATTTTCCCCAATACAATTTCTACTTTTACTTTAAGCATTTAATATTAAATCAAAAACATTAAAAATTATCATTATTCTGTTATAACTTAAAATAAGCCTAGTACTAACACAGATAGCAGTAAACATTAAAATATTTAATTTGTGTGTTTCTACATTTAACCTCTGTCTCATAATGTAGCATGCCATCAAGGTATCCACAGATTTTGATTTCACACATGGCTAATTCAGAGCTAACTTAAATGCATCCAGGGGATGCTAATTACTACAATTTGAAAAGCAATTGGATAAAAGTAATAGGGAAACTTAAAAAAAAAAAGAAAAAGAAAACAAGCTCAAGGAAAAAAGGTGTGTATCATCAGTACCGAACTATAATTTTCTTAAGTGCCACTGTGGACAGATGTAATTATTTGGTCAGATTCATCCAGATCAAATTTAGATGTTGCATTCAGACAACAGGTCATTTGTCCTGATGTCAGGATAATATTTGTGTTTGAAACTGCAGATCCCTAAAAAAGCATGGGAAGAACTTTAGGCAAAAAAGATGCCAAATAGAAAGACTATTTATGTAAATTTGGAGATATAGTGATCTAAGCATGACTATCACTGAAAAGCAGAGCAATATTATTGTTATAGCTTTATATTTAAGTGTTATTTGACAAAAGCTGTGTTCAGTGTTTTGTCCATAAAAATGCTTATTTTAAGTGTTTTTCCACACAACAAATATATTTAAAAATGTTTTTCACCAAACAAGCATATTTACAAATTTTTGATGGCCCGAAGTATAAATGCTGTATTTCACTTGTATCATGAAATTATAAAACATAAAACCAAAGAGTTTTTCAGAGTTATGTCTTTTAGTATTGCTGTTTAAAAAAAAAAATCCTCAGTTTAGATTTTACATCAATGTCCTCATCGAGGCTCAGTATTCCAGCAATAATTTCAATTGAAAGAAACGTCTTCAAATACAGCATTTTTATTGACAAATGTGGCTTTTGAAATCATAGGATCATGGGATGGTGTGATTTGGAATGGACTCTTAAAGACCGTCTGGTCTGATGCCTCACATGTCTTGAGGGAATATTGAAGAGGGGAGTTAGAACAGCCCGAAAAAAAAGCCATTTGATTTATGCAAGGAAAATGATTAATTGCTTACAAAGAAAATTTTCCCTGGGGCTACATTTGTGTTTTTATTAGGTGGGCAGACTAGATGAAAGACCAGGAAATGCTGCAATGACAATCATTAACAGCCTGCTGCAGAGGAAAACACACACAACTTGCAGCTGGCTGCGGTATGTTTTTATGGACAGGCAGTCTCTTGGGGTGTGTCTACATATAGATGTTTGGGATCGTTAAGAGGAATTAACTATAGGCATAAAATTGTAGCTCAGAAAATGTTCTAAAACAGGTGTTTGTGTATAGCTATGGGAAATCACAGGTGTAATTTGGTTTTTTTGGTTGTGACTAGTCATAAGGAAACCAAGGATAGTGGGGGACAGCATGAAAATTCAGTATTAAGTATAAATTTATATACATTCACAAATAAAAATGTATGAGAGGAAAACTTAGTACTCTCCTGAACCTCACTGGATTTAAAAAAATACACACATTTAACTACAGAGAAAAGTACTTTGCTAAGCATAGTTACTGTCAGAATTACTTTGGAATGAAAGATCATATATAAGATAAAAAAACTCCACTTGATTTGATGTCCTTTTCTTCCCAAAAAATACCTTTTAAATGTTCACCAGGATTATTCACATTGAAATATAAGGATTACAGGCTCAGCTCATGTGTGCTTTTCTAACTGGCAACACATATTAAGAACAGAACCTTAATGTAAGCGTAACACCTAGTGAACATTATTTTTGTTGTATTTGTAATGGTGTGATTGTTTCTATCCTTTTTCCATAGCAACTTGTCCTTTCACCATGGTTCAGAAGCCTGGATTTACTTCCTTAGGAATAGAATCATTTCCCAAAGTACAGCATTTACATCTCCAGAGAAGAATCAGAAAAGGCCATAGAGATGGTACAGTCCAAGGTGAGATAAGAGGAATATGCTGCTATACCTTCAGCATAAGTAGCTTGGAACTTCCATTTCTTTGCAGTGCAAATCAGGTGACGTATGAACTGAAAAAATCACTCTGACATGATGGTTCAAAACTTGGGAAATTATTTCTGTTTTTCTGCAGAACTCCAAGGTTAAGTGTAAAAATTGAAAACTTCCCTCACAGCTGAGCCTAACCGGCAGCCATTATGTATCTTATACATTGATAAGAAATTATGATAAACATTGGGAGCTTTCTCTTATTATTAAAAACTGGATCTTCCTCAAAGAATAGCTAGTTGTGTAAATATGAAGTAAACTTTTCTAATACCCATGTAATACTTGTTTCAAGGAGAAAGAAAACTTCAATCCCAAGCACCATAATGTCATTTTTAACTATTATTCCAAAATCCAATACAAACCCGAGTGAATTTATGTTGTTTAGTTTATTTTTTCAATCCATATATATATATGACATAAGGAATATTTTAATGAAATTTATCTATATTTCTGTAGGCCACTTACCCCTCTATTGCCTAATTTATCATTATGAGTTCCTGCATCAGCACATGTATTATCTATTCTGACTTATGCAAATAATGTTCATAGGCTGAGTAGAGATAATATTTCCCATAAAATTGCTACTATTTATATGACTGATTCATTGAGTACTGTAAAGAAAAAACAAATAAATACCTATATGGGCAATCTGGGTGCAAGTTATTTTAAGCCATATGTGTAATATAACCCAAAGTACATAAGAACATGATTTTGTTTTTCTCATTTCTGTGGGATTTTTGCTAACAGAACAAATCTGCAAAAGAACATATTTAGATTTTTTTATATAAATATGGAAATATTTTCACTTGCAAGTGTTATAATACTGAAAGAAGTATTCAAAGAATTGCAGGAAAATGATGGAACAGAGAGATTCATGTGTTCCTAATTTAATAGATGAGTTTCTGTCTATTTTTATTTTCCTTACATTTTCAAGACAAAGGCACCCCTCTATGGTCTGAGATCCTAAATAGATTTTAATAACTATTTAAGAAGGATAAAACTTGCAAGAATGTATTTTCAATGCTTTGTGCTCTTTATGCAAGGGATGATTCATATGAAAAAGGTTTAATTTAATTCCTGACAATACAAACACATCCTGTAGCAAAGCCAAAATAGATCTAGTGCAAATACTAAAGCACTGTCAGTCAGAGCCAAGGTAACTTTAACACTGATGAAAAATCCATCTCTCTCAAGTATCTGTACCACAGCCAGCTGGAGCTCTCTAAATAGATCTATAAGTTTGTACACGGTTTCCACAGTTTCTAGGTCTAAACACCGCAATCATTTAAATAGTTTCCAATAACTGATTTCTTGGATACTGGAATTCTCAGTAAACTGAAAACTGCCCTTAAAACAAGGATTTCTATGAACTATTGCACAAGTAAGAAGAAAAGTTTTCTGGTTAACTGCTCTTTGCATTGAATTTTTTCTTCTGAAACCTACCCTTCATCCCACTGTGGAAATTTGTGATTTCACAGATGAGAGAAACCTGGGTACGATATCCTCTTTATCAAGCAATGTCTGAGGAATTTCAAGGAAAATGCATCTTAAATGGATACTACTAACCAAAAAAGATTTGATCATGGCTATTCATTCAGTTGTATGCTGACAACATACTGCAAAGAACATGAAAAAGGTTAAAAATCATCAGTTCCAGGGCCTTTCAAATGAAAGAAGTCAGATAAGCTAAATGGGTAAAAATAGAATTTGTGGTTGTGACAGTACCACCAATGCAGTGACTCTCACTGTATCAAATCTCACACTACTGAAGAGGTGTCTTCAAGATTTGATGGCATCCTAGAAATCCCCCTCTTGTACTGAGCATGATGCTACCAGAACTTCTGAGGTTTTGGGACTTTTTTCCCCCTTATCTCTTCTAATGTAAAGATTCAAGTTAAATGCAGTAATTCGTTCACTGATGTCGTACTAGTGTGTCTTAGACAATCACATCATGTCTACTTTTCTGTACATCTGATTTTTAAGACGAAGAATGGGTGAAAACACAAAATTCAGCAGTGATGTGTCCCAGACAAAAATGTTTTCCGATAGGATAGTGCTGATAAGAAATCAAAACAAAGAAGTTTCATTAAGTCACCAGGTTCAAGGTTCATCAATATAATATAGTTTATAGTGAAAGGAAATTGAGAGAGTTCACTCTTACTTGAGAGAAGATATGAAGAATGCGAATAGTAAGAAAATTTATAGTATTTGACATTGTCAAGATTATTAGTAAAAAAATTATTATATTTGTATGACAGTAATGCCTAAAGGCGCAAAAGGTGATACCAAGGCCTCTGTGCTCAATACGTGCAGGAAATAGTCCCCAACTCCAAAAGTTAGCAGTATAAATAGCTAAAATCAGAAAACAGAGAAGAGAAATGGTTTCTCTGTGGTAAGATAGTAGAAGAGTAGCAAAATTAAGAGGAAAATGAAGGTCTGCTGAATTCTAGTTGAAACTATTTATCGCCATCACTTCACTCTAAAGCATTTTAATTAATACATTTGAGCAATGGTATTGCTTTGGGACACAGATTTTCTTTAATTAGACTAGGAATTCACTGCAGGTGTACAAAATAACAATCACAATAAGCAAAATGAGGTTTTCTTTTAAAATCAGATAACCATCTAGCATTTGAAACAACAAAAAAGTCAACAAGTAATTGCTTTTATTGCTAAACTTTTTATTTTTATTCTTTTTACAAGTGGCAGCATATTGTGCAGGTAAGAAGGTCTCATGCTCATAATAAGTGTACTGTGTAACATACCTTTAGTTTAATATAGAAGATCAGGTGCATGTCATAAAACAAATATCTTATTCAGTGTTGAAGTTTGGACTGTTTGCCAAACACATTTACTGCCTTGTATCAAAGTGCATTACTATAATTAAGCTGGGGGTGGTTATGTATATCATTTGTAGTGGAAGATGTTTATGCTCTGTGATTGTGAAATAATGGCTTGGTAAGATCTATTGAAAATAACTACCAAGCACAAACACATTATTTATAGGAAAGCGACAGCTCTGTTGATAATTTAGCATAACAAAAGCTTAATCTACAAATGAAATTGGATATCTGTTTTCTCAAAGCTTAACATATGAAAAAATTCAATGCCAATTTTACACACAGATTTTACACTGTTTTGTTTGCTTGTTCTAGCATGCTTATGCCAATAGAGTTCCTTGAATTCTTATTGGAAGATCTAAACAACTTTCCAAAAGTTATTTGGCTCTCTCAACTTCTTATACAAGGAGAAAATATAGAAGGGAGTATTATTAGTATATAAACACTTCCTAAGGACATCCTAACAAAGCAATATGGTAGTTATCCGGGTTAAATCAATACAGCAAGTTATGAAAATATCTGACACTTCTGACCATTATTGAGAAATGTCCATTGAGTGCCTTTAAGCAGAACAGATAAGCACTTTTCTTGGGCAAATTACTTCCCTTGCCACAAAAGTGGTGCACCTACATCTGTGCATCTGTAAACACCCTCTTAGTGCACCTAAGATGCAAATAATTTTAAAAGAAACATTAGGGTGCCTGTGTTCATAATTACAGTAACACCCTATAGATGCATTTGTATTTGTTTTTCAGTAGGATAGATTTCTGCAAGACTTAAGGTTTGTCTTTTTCTATACTCTCTTCACATCTAATTTCTAACCATTCTGGGAAATCTTTCTACTTCAGCAGGACTTGCAAATATCATTTGATGCAAACCAGAAAATGTTCTGGAAAGAATAGCCAGTTAAGCGCTAAACCAGGCAATCGTGTCTTTCTCTTGGTTTGAGATTGAAGTTTCACCTCTTAGCTGTACTTCAAATGCTGCTGTGTTTGGATGATAACTGGAGCCATTTGAACAGCAGAGTGCAACATTCCTCTTAAGTACTTCACCAGGCAAAAAAGCAACCCACAGAAAATGTAGTAGTGTTTTGTCTATCACGTCCAAGGATGTGCTTCAGATGGCAGGCTGAAAAGGAGCCAGCATGGAAATTGTCAGCTGGATGACTTATCTTTTAACTATGCTTGCAATATTTGCCTATTTTTGGCAGAAGGCTGCCTTGATGCCTAATTCTGTAGCATTGCTGTATGAAATCAAAATGAGAACTTTATTTTCTTAAGTAATAAGTTCAGCTTTATATTTTTGCATCTATTTTTATACTGACAAAATAAGGATCTTCTAGCAGTGGAAATGTGATATTAAGTGCTTTGAAACATCATCCTTTAATTTCACTAAGTCACTACAGCATCGGAGATTTTCATTGCAGAAGTAATCAGAGGCAGTCTCTCATGAAGAGCCCGTAAACATCCTCGTTTATTGCATGGGTGATGAGGCATATGATAGTCTTAGAGGTTTTCCAGTTAGAACTAGTGGAAAGATGAACCATGCAACTGTAAAAAAGAAGTTTAATGAAGTCTTGATAAGAAATGAAACTCAGTGGAACAGCAAGATCTTGCCAGGCAAAGCAGTGTCAGTTCTGCTTTTATCACAACAGTGTAAGCATTAGTAAAGCAGAACCACTGGGTAGATTCCTCTTGGTCTGGGTTGTATCTGAATGGTCAAGCAGTTCAGTGAAAAGACAATTTTGTCTGGGTCAGTTGCAGAGGGAAGCAGTCAAGTGAATAAGCCATTAAAACATGGAGTGGAATATTAAAAATGTTAGAAATAAAGAATCTTCAAAATTATATCTCCTACAGGATTGTGTCAATGTTAAAAAGTCCATTTCAGACAAAAAAGAAAAAAAAAAAGCTTTTTCAATGAGAAAGTACAGTGTAATGTCAAAATTATTTTTGCAATACAATTATATCCTATTTTTGCATCTTAAAAATAATAGAAAATTCAAATTAAATAAAAATGAAATGAGATCCTTAATGGATATGAAATTACTCTAATGACATTGATAATGTCTTTCTCCACTGAATATTTCTCAGGATTTATTTTCTTTTTAATTACATTTTTCTGATTGCTTTACTAAAATGATGTGTAAAATCAGAAAAAAATTGGTAATGAAAAAGTGGTTCCTAGTCATCTCTAGAAAGTAGTGACCAACAAAAGAAAAGATCAGCTAGTATACTGCTGAGTGATTGTGGATTTATTAATTATAAGTTAAGAATATTATCATTGTAATATGACAGCTTTGCATGAAAGGTCTGCACTAATACAACACATTGTTAACCTCTAGAATGTTAAATTAAGTCTTTGAAATTACAGTGTCTTTGAAATAAAATTAAGGGTGGCTTTTAATGTTGAAAGATACCCCAGCAGATCTGCTTTTGCCTCTGTTCTGACTCCTGTCTGCAGACATCACAATACAGGTAGGAGTTCAAAGAGGAATTAGCAGGAACCCAACACTGAATTAGTGTCAGCAAAGAAGAGAAGCAGATCCATGCAGTGCATCACAGCTTTGCTCCTCAGTGCTGCTGTGTCACAAAAGGTTTATCTAAGCTAGGTTAGAGGGCTTTAAGTATCATATGCATATTCACTATGTCCTGCAGCTGAATGGTCTGGACCTGGAAGAACTTGTCACATCTCCTTTCCCATTCACTGAATTTGATGGAAATCTCACAAAACTCAAAATACGAGAAGGCGTCGATGACATCCATAGCTTTTCTCTCATCCATTTATATAGTCACTCCGTCATAGAAGACCACTATGTTGGTCAGGCAGAAATTCATCTTGGTGAGCCATGCAGGTCTTGAATCACCTCCCTCTTCTCCACATGCCTTAGCATAGCTTCCAGGAGGATCACCTCCATGATCTTCCCAGGCACAGACAGGTTGTAGTCATCTGACTGCCATGACTTTTCAAATAGCATGGAGAGTTGCTTGGCAACTACATCAGTCAATTCCCTTGGGACTGTGAGATTCATCTCATCATGTCCAATAGATTTATATATATTCAGGTTCCACATGTGCTCACAAACCTGATCTTCTCACACTGGGAAGGAGTTTCCTCCTGCAGTCTCAACCTTGTCATCCTTCCACTTGAGAGGTGTGGGAAGACAGCTTGCAAGTGAACACTTTGGCCAAATTCTTGTCGAGTACCTCAGCCTTCTCATCCATTATAACTAGTTTTCCAGCCTTGTTTATCATGGAGGGTATGCTCTCCTGGGCCTTACTTTTCTGGCTGACACACCTGTAGAAGCCCTTAGTATTCTCTGCATCCCTTGCCATGTTCAGCTCCATCTATGCCTCTGCCTTCGTGTCCTCATCCCTACACAACTGGACAGAGTCCCCATGGTCTTCCCAGGATACCTGCGCCTGCCTCCGCTGTCTGTGCATTTCCTTCTTGCCCTTTAGTCTGACCAGCAGGTCTCCACCTCATCGTGCTGATCTCTTGCTTTCCTTTCCCACTTTATTACAACTTGGTATTGTTAGTGTTTGTGCTCTATGGAAAGTATCCTTAGAGTTTTGTTCTCCCTTGTCCCTGAGGGCATTATCCCTACTAGTCCCATTGACTAACTCCTTGAAGAGCTGGAAGACTATTTTTCTAAAATTCAGTATCATGTCCTTATTCTTTGCATGACCCATACCATTCAGGACTGTGAACTCCACCAGTGCATGATCTCTGCAGCCTAGTCAGTTTAAAATCCTTACAGAAAGTTCTTTTTCAGAGTACGTCCACAAGAAAAAATGGAAAGGAAATATTTTAGCATGATTAATACAGTCTTCTGTACAAAAGACTTAGCTTTTAACTGCTATAGTTCCCTGTTTACACAATATAGGGGCTACTTTTTATAGATCTGCATTAGCTGACAGAAATATCTTCTGTAAGACAGGAAACTTTAAATTTAAGTGGAACTAGGCTAGTTGTATATATTTTGTAGAGTTGTTAAATTTTGTCTCTGATCACCCAAGACAAATACAGCAGAAATTGTGATCATCCATCTTCCCCACAGTGAATCCAACTTGATATTCCTGCCTTTAGCCAGTTTGGATTTTTTAAATCCGATAGTATTTGTGTGTCCTGAGAAAAATCTGTTCCAAATCTGTACTTTTCTTCAGATAAATAGTCTAGTGAGACTTGGGTCATGATCAAATACTTGCTTTCTTATTTATAAATGGATCATCTACTTGGCAAATAGATCACACCTTGGCAAGCTGAAGAGCTGAGACGCTTTTGTGCATTGTGCCTGTAGCAAAAATAATCTGTCTACTTGGCTTTTTCATAATGGCTTATGTTCTAGTATTCATAAAAAACAATAAATAAATATCGTATACTCTTGAAGATGGAAATGTTTTCCGTAATGCTCTTTTTACTTATTTGTTAGGCCTGTATATTCTTTTGCATGCATGAAGCATAGTAAGCAGCAGGTAGATTTATAGGTTTTCTGCGCAGAGAGAGTTTGTGCCAGAAGCTACCTACTTTAACACATTTCTGTTTCATTACCATTGTAAAGGATAGCTACAGACATTTTAATAACTTATGACTCAAGCTGTCTAGAAATAACAATGATACCACGCATGTTGGTCTGTGGTTTTCTCATTGCCTCATCAATTTTCTTAAGATGTTTTTACAGGCTTACGCCTCCAATTTTTTTAATTAGTTTAGCCATTATTACTTTTTCCTGTTTTATCTCTTTAGTGTCTCACACTCTATTTGACAATGTCAGCAGGCATTTTCCAAAGATTAGCCCAAGAGGGATCAAGAAATTGATGCTAAGAATAGTAAGCTGAATCATACCCTTATATGGATGGAGGATCTGATAAAACTTCAGAAAAGCTTAAAAGATAAAGGAACTTGAAAAGGCTCTAAGTTAAACCTTTTGCATTAAGGTGGATTAATTGTTCCTTATTTGTCATTCTTCCAATGATCTGATATCCTTTTGCTTTCTTCAGATGAAAGAATAACCTGCCAAACAGCCAATGAGAGTACAAAGCTCATTGTCACCTTTTGCAAGCTGAGTAGTTTCTATATTTTTGTGCATGTTATGAAGTGAATCTTCATAAATGCATATTTAAATAGGAATGTGGTTGCACTTGCCATATTTTTATGTGACTCTTGACTATTGGAGCTTCAAGGAGTTATGTCAGATCTTACTTCATTATTGCATGACTTAAATATAAAGCCAGCATTGGCATTTAGACTGGCATGTAAGCCCCCCTTCTCCACAAGCTCACAAAGCAAGAATTTTTTGGTAAGACATCAAAACATTTTCAAAGTCAGAAACACGACTGAGTTCGATGTGTTAAGACCCATCATGTGGAATGCCTTCTATCTGAATGTCTTTGGTTTTGCATGTGAAAATGCACCCCCAAACTTATTCTGCGATAACTGAACTAATGAAAAGATATGAATTTGTTGTGGAAATTAGTGATAACATTGGCAGAGATTCTGCATTAATATACAGTGATACCAAATTAGTTAGACTTTTGGTGAACTAATATATTTCAGGCATATGACATATATATTTATTATACATAATTAAATATATTTTCTGCATATAATCATTGCATATTATTATTCATACATATATGTGCAATATAAATACAGATAGATATAACATGCATAAATATATACATATGTACATATATGTGTATATATATATATATTTATACACATATGTATACATATACATGTATATACATGGGGCACGTGTAAGGATACAAAAAGTGCATCAAACTAGACTGAAAAAACTACTGGATTTCACTGCAGATTATTTGTGATCTAATATGACTTCAACATGGCTTCTAGTAAATGTGTGGCTTAACAAAACACAGCCATTATTTACAGTCCCACTGAAAGATATCAAAGGATCATACCAAGCTTAGAATAGAGGATCTTGCCTATTTTCTACATGAAATATATGAGAATGAGACAGTCTCTAGTACAGTAGTTGTGGTCTATCAATATCTTTGAGACGTGGAAGTAGGGGTTATAAAAGCATTTTCCTGTAAAAAAATTAAACTCCTCTAAACCAAGTGGAGGGGAACAAACATTTCAAGAGCAAATACTTTGAGCATTAATGTCTCTGATAACACTGGAAACTGTTATACGTGACTCTAATGTTAGTAATCTCCCCCAAATGCAGCTTTCTTCATGCAATTCCTGATGATGAGGAGTTCACACAGATTTAAAGGGAATATAACTTTCTCATTGCCCTATCATATAGTTTGTTGAGCATTTGAAAGAAAGAAAGAAACATGGCCTTGCAAAAGTGAAAGAAACATCTATATTCTCACAACCCAAAATATATTCAATGCCCTCTCAGAAAGGTGCAATACTTCCTAATGAATAAAAAGGTGAATTAAAGATTCTAAAACACAGAGATTTTAGGCATACCAATAACCAAATTAAATTTATGATTGAGTGCATTAATTTTCTTTCTTTTTTTCTTTTTTTTTTCTTTGTTTCTTTTACTTTCTTTATATTCCTTTGAATTTGCATAGGATATATATAATTTTCACTTGCACTGTCTATAACTGTTATAAACAAAAAAGAAACATTGTTTTTACAAATGCAAAATGATTTTGCAGTCTTAGGTACAGTGGGATTCTTTCCAGTGCTCTTTTCTTGTACTATGTTTTCCTTTAAAGTGTATGTTACTAGTTTATCTTAAGAACCAATGTGATAATGCGCAGCCAGAGCAGAGAAGTAAAAGGGAGAGGATGTTATCTGAAAATTGCCTTTATTTGTAACCATTAGAAAGAATAAATTTCCCATTTCAATTTGTATTTCCAGATGATATCCTTTGTGCTGTAAAAGCTAGGGACAGAAAAAGTGTGTTTAGAGTCATCTAGTCCATCTCCCTGCCACTGCAATTATTCCCTGTTGTAAAATTGGACTGGCTTCACTAATGCAAGTTGGCCAGAATAATAATGGAAATCTCATTACTTCTCATTGCAACACAATTCCCAAAGTTTAATAGTCCTCACTTTTGGAAAGCTCTGCATTATTTCTGAATTTTCTTTTTCATAATTTTATCTTATTTACTCCCTATTGTGTTTGCCAACCTGTAGAAAGTTGACCATCATTCTTCCTTGAAATTCCTCAGTGGACATTTTCAGACTTCTCTGATGACCTCCCATAAAAACTGCTTGTCTAAACCACACACCTTCGATTATTTTAGTATTCCTCATTAGTCAGTCATCACAATTTATTATTTCAATGTCTTTCTTGGACATATTTGAGAAATCGGTTACACTTAATGATGGCTCAAACTATAGTAAGACAAAAATATTGTTTTCCTGCATGTGAAAGCAGATAAGGTGATCCAAACACACAGTGATAAACGGCCACATATGAATTGATATTTCTGTATTTCCAGCAGCAACACAAAGTCAGTCATCTTTTCTATTATATAAGTCAATATCTAAAACTCTCTTGGCATTTGATGATTTTTGGTTTCTTCTGCTGAAGTTTTCCTTGGATAGGTTGGAGGGAATATTAAATTCCTATTTGTTCTGGTCTTCAAATTTCTGAACGTATTTTATTTTCTGTTTCAAATCCTTTTTTCTCTTTGTGCTGTTTCTGTGTCCTTATCGCAACATTTCGCAGTTTATCTGACAGTTTCATTAATGTGTCTTCTATTCCCCCTTGCAGAATGTAAATGAATGTGTCAAAACTAAATTTAACATGAATACTGGAAATATACTCCATTTCAGCTTCTCATAACTGAGTGAATTACCATTTATCATTAGCCCCTATCAAGAGACCTTCAAGTCACTTCTCACTTCAGTTCATCAAGCTGATTTGTTTTAAGCTAATTCTGTAGCATGCCTGTGAAACAGAGACAATTTATGCTTGTATTGTGACACTAGTGATAGTGTGACCAGACAAACAATTATTATTAAAACAGAATGCATTTATGTATTCACTGTGCAAGTCACCTGTTGATACTGAGGATGTCCCTGGTTTCTCCCTCTCAGACCATAATGGTCTTTCTTTACAGGAATTTGTTATAGACTGTTGAAAGTGTCTTGTGGCAAATAGAAGGTCATGAAGTAGATGTTCTGTGGGTCCTCTCAAACTGCCTATTGCATAGTTATATGTAACATCAGAGAAAATAACTCAGCATTTCAGGTATTGCTCCTTATGCCTTTGGGTTAGCATACAATGACATATTTTGATGCCAATATGGTCATTGACTTTATGGAAATCATGCAATTACATGTGGAAACAGGTCATGCGAGGTAAGCAGACAAAGCTTTTGCTCCAGGCAAGGGAAGTAAATAATATGTTTTAAACTCATCTCTACATGTCATTTTCTTGTAAAAGGAATCATAGAGAGCTCTCTAATCATTTAAGTGAATGTGCTGATTCTGATATTTCATAATACTGATAGTTTAAAGATCTTCATACCAATAACATCACTTTTATAGACAAACAAATTTAGTTGGACATTCTTCTGTATTCATGGCTTATATAACTATAAAATCAATTGTAATGGATTTTTAAAATGAAATCAATGGCCCAGAGGCAATTATATCAATGCAGGTGGTATAAAAGCCACATATTTCATATATGCAATCTGTTTCTAAACAGCTCCCGAGATGCACAATATCATGTGCATTACTCAGTGCTCCTGAGCTGAATCATCAAGTAAAATGCAAGGGATTTGGAAAGGTCTTTTATGAAAACCAATATTCTTCCTGAGAAAAGCAAATTTAGAGCCTAATTGAGAATGCATGCCTCCTCTTCTGCTTACTTAAAAGGTTTTCTGGCCTGAAATGATAAATGTTTCTGAGTCAGCACCTCTGGAAAAAGTTGGTGTATGGGGACAAAAGAGTAGGCTGCTTTGCAAGGGAAGACAGCTTGCCAGCAAGGCCAGCAGAGGCAGTGTGCTTTTAGGACAGAGGAACAACTCTGCAGTATTGAACAAGAATTGCAGAGAAAGTCCCATAACAGTCATCAGGATCATGCTCCCCACAGGGCTGCCCATGGCTTGCTCTCACACAGCAACACTCTCAGAGGGTCTCTGGTTCTATGCCTGCATCACCTCAGAGCTGGCCTGTGGCAAAGACACAGGGCCCTGAGGGAAAGGGGAGTCAAAGGGGGTGTCAAATTCTGTTAAATCACCTTTTTATTTTTCCTTGTTTTGTTGTTTGGTTTTGTTTTGTTTTTTTTTTTTTTTTTTAAAGAAACTGCTGTGCTTTGTGTATGCAGAAGACTCTTATAACTAAAAGAAAAGAGTCCTGATACGTCAATATCACACAGAGACACTACGGATTGCAGAGTTCGTCTTCTCCCTAACACATAATTTTGATGGAAAACAATGTTGCAAGTGGTGCTTGAATGGCAGTTCAGAAGAATCAAGTCTTCTGTGTATTCACCGAGGAGAGACAACATTACAGAACATGTATAAATGTAAGAGAGCACTGTATCAGCCCTAAAATTAAGGCACTGTCTTTTGGGCTCAGAGCCATCCAGAGATGTGCCAGTACAACACATCATTGCTCTACTGGGAGGGCAAATAGACATTTTTGTTCACGGAAAAGTTGGGAATTTTTTTAACATCTTGCTAGAAACCTCTGGCTAAAGCAAGCAGGTTCCTGACACCCACATACTGAGTTTGATGTCTTTACTACCTATTCCACAAGAGAGAGTAAGTCCCATCGCCAGGGATATCTCTCCATTCAGAAGCAAGAACATCCCAGTTCTGTTTTCTCTGTATGACTGAAAATAAAAATTAATCATATGTTTATAAACAATATGTTGAAACCCATTTTTTTTCATAAATTGCCCTGGAAGATGTAGATAACAAGAAACAAGGTGCATCATGCTCAGAAGCAGTGGCAGAAATTATCATAGGAGGACAGGCCAGGAACATAGATAACTTGCAGTCTTATAGATAATCTGTCACACTGCACAAGCCACCCACCAACTCTGACATTAAGATTTTGAAAATGGGATAAAGGGTTGAATTTCTAGAATTTTTAAGTATGGCTTTAGTAATACAGTGATGCTTGTATCATATATATGAAAGCATGGTACATTGCCTTGTAGAGGGACAAACCCATGCTCCCTGCTTCCAGTACCTCCCCATGGTACACTCAAGAAGGTTCAGGCTTGGTAGAGAAGTGTCAGGAGCAGATAACACTTGTAAAACTAGAGAAAAACGTCATCATTTGGATAGTGACTTGATAGAAATGATACAGGAGGGGTTTGCAGCTTTGTTCATGAGTGTGAGAGAGAATTAGACTGACGAACTTGTGAGAAAAATATAAAAGGTGTGAAAGAAAAAGGAGTACAATGATCAAGTGCTGCACAGGTGTCAATTTACAGAAAAGTCTTCAATTTTCAGGGATATTTCTGAATTTTCAGCTGGTCTCACTCATACAGAGAAGAACCCTGCTTGGTATGAGCAGCAGATATGAGCATGAAGTGAGTGGCTGTAACTGAAGAGTTTTCCGAAGCCTTTTCTTATACTTCACAGCAAAGTACTCCTGCACCAGTCTGAAAACACTGTGAAGGGCTTTTAAAATCAAAGCTCATACTCAATTCTATAGAAAGGAAAACTAAAAAATTCAGACAAGAGACACCTAACTGTTCTTTAAATTGTGTGAGCTTTTTTTCCAGTCTGGAAACATCATAACCAAATAGAATAAAATTTGAAGTACATTACTTAATCCTTGTTATATTCAGCTGTGGAAACACAGTATGTTTAATGAACCCAAGGAATCTTGTAATGGGTGTATGCAAAAAAGTATTATTATAGTTTTATTTTTCTTCAGTATACAAGGAAGTGTAGAAAATGGGAAATATTAAAGCATAGATTTAATAATTGCTGGGACACAGCAATGAAAATCTTGCAGTGAAATGCTAAAGAGGAAAAAAGTGCAATGGACCGAGAGAGTAGAGATTAAGAAAATCAGAACAATCACAAGACTGTAGCTCCTCTAACTTAAAGTCCTGTCTCACTGCATACTTGATGTTTTTGATTTGTTAAATTTTTGAATGTACAATTTTATCAGAGAGACAAACTTTCTTGACTGAATTTTATTCCATGCTGCATGTTCTAGAGTTTTAGAAGTGTGCATATATTTGAAAGCTAATATCTTTTTTTTTTTGTGTTGTTCTATCAGCTTTGTGGGGTGGCACATTGTGCTGGTTTTCTTTTTTTTAAAATTCTCATCTGCAATGCAGAGATATTAAAAATTAGAAGAGATTACCCATTGCTATCCTTTTTTTCTCAATCTTTTAGTAAATCTTTTTTGGTTACTGATATTCTATTGTTCAATTGCATGCATATGTGTATTATCTTAAATGGGATCACAGGATAATTCAAGTCAGAAGAGACCTCACCTCCTCATTATCTCCACAAGCAAATTTTGTAATGCTGATTGAAGCAAGATCAAGAACAAAGGGGTTGAAGGTCTTAGACTAAGTTTATTTTGTGCAACACTGATGCATATTACCTAAAGTGGTTAATATATCACTATGCAGCTTTTTTTTGAGATTTTAGAACTACTTGGTTACTTTTTTTTTTTTTTCCTTACTGATGGGCAGATTTTTAGAGCCATATTTCTTCACTTTCTTTGCTAATTACAATACAGTTCCCAAAGTGACTTTCTGAAGTTGCATGACCTTTCTGAATCTTGATTCATCTAGTGACCCTGGAAGGCCTTTAAGGAGTATAATAAATTAATTCGATTGTAGTTGGACTATTACATTCATTGCAAACAGTAGAAGTCTCACTTCAACTCAAACAAGGTAGGTAAAGATTCATTCTTAATTACCATGCTCATTATTTTAATCTTTAATTTCATATTCATTAATTAAGCATTTCAGTCATATGTAATGATAGCTTAAAACACGGACCATTAACAACTGCAACAGTGCATTACATTTTGCTTATTATGCAAATGATTCCAGAGGTCAGAAGTGCTTACCTATTTAAAGTACATAGGAAATATACTGTTCAATTGTGCACAAAATTGGAATTGTTCTGAATCGTGATTTCTAGCAATTCACTCTGATTTGTCCAAGGACATAGTAAACAAAAGGAACTAATTCAGTGTTTGCTAGTATGGTGGTCACTCATAAGACTGAGGTAACTTAAAATCAGTAAGCATGTTTGATTTTCTTAAATGATAATAATGATGCCTCTTTGCACAGGTTGGCCGTCTCCTGTTTAACTGGCAACAAACTGGCTTTTTCTCTGTTCATTAGCTGAAGATAAAGGTAAGATTAGGAAGTAGATGTCTCTTTATGGCTCTGTGCATGTAATTGTCCATCTGTTTAGAGAAAATAGTGGCCTCATTTGAAATCAGATTCTTAACAGCAACAAAGAAGACATATAATGTATTTGCTGAATAAATTATTTTTTTTCTTGAATTATTCTTGCATCTAAAATTTTTAGTAAGTCTATTTAGTTTAATGAGTTGAGATAACTTTTTTAATATAGATACTTGATCATTCTATAGTTCTTCAAAACCTATGAAGACATGAAGCCACTGAGTTTAGACAAAGTCTGCAGGAAATAATTGAGTTAATGGCCTAAAGAGTTTTTGCCATTAGAATCCTACTGACATCAACTTGCATTCTGTTTTTATTTTAGCTAAACTTACTGCAAGTTAGTTTAAAAAAAAAAAAAATCTATAAAATCTATAGTAGTAAGTTAATACCATTACTTTTTCTTCCCAAAGGATGGCAAGAAACCTTTTGCAAGTTATCCAGATATCTCTTTCAGTAAGGTGGAGCTGTGGTATGAAAGCCACCACGATAATTTTGCAGTGTACTCTACAGTTGTTGTATAGTACTACACAGAGGAGACACATTCACTGACAAGATAGAGATGTGGGAAAATATCCCAGGAAAGTTTACCAAGACTAAAGATCAGGGGTCACAGTTTCTTGGTGAACAATTTCCAGGGAAAATTAATTGGGCAGCAAAACCTGTGCTTCATTTATGTTGTTTCTTCATGGGCTGTGTTCCTCGGACGCTGGTCGGTAGAAAGTTTAAGTTACCTCTTTTATTCCACCTGACTGCTTGAAACCTTGGAACAGGGACAACATTTAGTTTAGGTTGGGAGTGACTGGGCATGCTTGGGGTGTAAAAGTTTTGACCAGGATGTTGCAGTTCAGGCATAGGGAGAAGACTGTTGCCTTGCAGGAAAGGCAGAGAACTAGGAAGGAAAACTGCAAAATCCCCACAAAACAAATCCTCACATATAAGCTGAGGCAACTGATAAGAGTTTACTATTACCTAAATACGAACATAAATGTTGGTGGACTGAAAACAAGGCTGGAAGAAAACCAAGACTGTCTCTTCAGAGACACCATGGTCTAGAGTTGGGAATCCCTTTTATTTTCCCTCTGTCTCACTGAGATTTCTCAGCTCCAGTAGCTGTTCAAATAGATGCACGTATATAAATTAAAAGTCCTTTTCATTTATTTGTTTGGGTGGTCAGTGTAAGAATAAAAGATGTCCAGGACCTGGGCCTGGTCACAGCAAAGGTAAATGCCAGTGGAGTCAGTGGGAAGGGGATTATTGTCTGAGCGCTGATGGTGCTATGCTACTACCATACACTTTAGGGACTGAAACTTTCCTCTTGTCATTTTATTCTTGCGCAGGGTATTCTCATTAGGATTCAAAGTGAAGGAAGAATCTAGGCCTGCCTGTAGATATTCTTTCTTTTTTTAATCCTCATTTAAAGACTACTTCAATGCTGCTCAGAATTCTAAATTAGTAAGTATTTAAAAATTCATTATATGCTATAAAGTATATTGTATTTTAAAATATAAAAATAAATGCAACATCTGTGCCTATTTCGTAAGCAAGTCTATTCAGCATTATTTAGAGGAAATATACTTGAGGCCTGCTGAACAACTAATGTTAGAGTTCCCTGATGATTTCCATTGTCGCCTTAGTCCCTCGCCGTTCTTTCCACATTCTGCTTCAAATGAAACAGATGTTAGACTTAGATGTTGTTCTTTTCTGGAGGGATAAGATATTTTGTGTTACTACCTGTTCTAATTCAGGACAGGCTTGCTCTTCAGAGGTACTAAGAACTCATGTTAAGATATTAGATACTGATATATGGTAAGATGCTGATGTAGAAGCAGATAATCATATACTACATGAGTCCCCTACTTCCCTGAAGAGTCTACTTAAGGGGTCTTTTTCTCACTGCTTTATACTCTTGGTATTTCTGAGAAGGCAGCAGGGATTTTACAGAACTTACTCTTTTATCTCATGTTGATGTGCTAGAGTCACCATGGGTCTACTTGTCAACACTAACATCTGTTCATTTCTTTATACATATACATAGTTCAACATTTTATAAACATCTAATCAGTCAGACCTACTTAATCACCAGCTTCATAATATCTTATGAGCTAGGAAGTTTGGAGTTAAGCTTTCTGCCATCCTTTTTTTGCATGGTAGATGAAATGATCTCTTATAGAAAAAGCAGAGATGCTAGAAAATACTTGGAAAAAATATCAGAGTATAGAAAACTAAGGATTATTGTCACCGTTCTCCATAATGGAAAATTAAAAATTAAAAATTAAAAATTGCTTAAAATTAAACCTCCATACCTTTCAGTATAATGTTTCTATCTCATGTTCCTTGGCAAAGCACATTATTTATGCAATCCAGATTTGGGTTCCCCATTACCCTCACATTTTTCCTGAATCTTTAATTTCATGTGTTCTCCTCAAGACCCCTGCAACTGATTTTTCATTGAAGTCAGCAGGTCTATTTCTTGATAGAACTGGAATTCTCTGTTCTCATGCTGCATTGTGTGCTGCCGAACCATGGGTTTTGCAGTACTGGTGCAGAGGGTTCTGTTGCCCCCACCCATTGCTTTCTGCACATGAGCTGGTCCATTCACCCTCTGTGCCTTGTGTTCTCATTGCAGATACAACCCGTGTGACCGTGTAATGACATCCTCAGGTGCTCAGCTACAATTCTGTGCTGGTCATAGAATTATTCCACAAAACTGTATTTCCCTGCAGTACTCTTTTTAATGTTTGGAAGTTGTGATCTACTGTCGCGTTAGGTGGCCACCCGACATATGGTAACTGCAGTCAGCTCTGCATGTAATCCTCTCATTTGTAGGGAGCTAATAAAGTTAATTATTCAAAATCACCAAGTATACTATTAGTGTTGTAGACAGCCTTCTGATTTCTTGGATCACTTACTTCACTTAAAATCCTGCATATACCCTTTTAAAACTTCTGTTTTATGGTGTTATACATCTGCTCCTTAGTTTCCTCCATTCTGTGATTCTGTGAAAATCTTTATATAAACAGCAAAAGCTAAAACACTCTTTAAGCAATTTAAGTGTACATTTCATATGAGGAAATATATATTTTCCTTTAAAGCTGCACAAGCGTCACTTTCAAATTTCCCACATATGCATTTAAGAAAAACTTATGCTTTCTAATAATGTTCTTGGTTTTGTAGGTTTTTTTTGTTGTTGTTTATATTCCCTCCATATTCTTCCTGTTGTTTTCCATTTAAAATAAATGTTTCATATGATATTTTAGTAATGGACAAATGTCAAAATCTTAGAATTTTTTTTTAAAGTTTATAATTCAAAGTATTGTTGGTCATTATACTGTGACAGGCAGGTCTCCTTCTGATACAGAGGAGAAAAAATAATAGGTTTGAGCACAGCAGGTAGAACCCTTGCTCCCCCCACTTTGCTTCTGGAAATGGCAAGAAGGAAAGACAGAAACAAAGCAATGAACTTTGTTCTGCTGAAACCCACCATGCGCTGAGTTGCCCTCTCAAAGTCCAGGTGTTAAAAGAGTTAACCACCCAAGGATCAAACCATTTTACTGTATTGTGCCCTTGTGTGGCTCCTGTGACCCAAGAACATTTGCTCTGCATCAAGGAGATTTGGTGTGTACTATGTGAATCTGCAGTGTTTGTGTTTCCAAAAACTTAATGGTTCTTGAGATATCTTCTAACTGCGCTGGAGTATAGGGAAGAATCTGGAGAATGAAAGCTCTGTTCTTATTATCGCTTTTGCCTGACCTAAGCATCTGAATCTGATCTGCTTTTGATCCTCCTTAGGCAAGACAAAAGTGCTCTAACTTGCCTTAGGGATTACTTCTGTCTTTTCAATTCCTTCAGTAAGTAAAAAATATGTATTTGTGAGCATGCTGTTTCTCGGAAGGGACCATTTTGCTATAATATCCTGCAGAATATTTCCTTCCTTGCCTCCATGTTTAATACCTACAGTACATGATCTTAAATGTTCCGGTGATATAATAAGAGAATTCTCCACCACATGCTTAGCTTAGTTCTGTGTTTCCTATTCAGGTATTCCCCTAAGTGGCACTTAAGAAAATATATGCTTGAATTTTGGGGGCTTGTGGTCTCCAAGCAAAGCCTTGGAGCATCAGGAGCTTGCCTCTGGTGAGAGAAATGGCTTTTCTGATTTTCTGGTTTTTATAACAAAAGGAAAATACGTAAGTAAAAATACTTGGAAAGCAGCTTTTATATCCTTTATGGCTCTCATAAATTCAGTGATATTCAATGAATACTGCCGCAGAAGGAGAATGTTCTGCTTATATTTTTTAAGACTATGTAATTTGTTACTATAGAAGTGTTGATTATAATCCTCTGGATTCAATGAAATAAACTAGAATAAATGTAGTGACCTACAGGTTAAGAAATAGAGTAACGAGTTCTTTATGTCTACTTGGCTATAAAAGGTTTTCAAAAAGGATTTTAGTGGAAGTCCTTATAACAGAAATGCATATCCCTGTAATTGCTTCTTACCCTAATTAACACTGAGAGAAAAGCTTCATTCTGGAGTTACACCCCTTAGCAACTCTCCATTCTTCCAGTTGTACTTTTATGAGACAAGTATAATTACTCTCCTGCAAACTACAGTACTTACCAGAAAGTGCAGTACATAGTTTCAGCACTTTCAGAAAACAGAAATAAATACCAGAGTACAGAATAGTAGAAAGTATTTTATGTTTGCCAGGTAATTTCTTCTTCAAATATCATAACTGTCAAGTACATCTTAGGTTTTATCTGCAAATTCTTATGAAAATATTAATTTGGAAATCCCTCCCCATATCCTTAGCAGCTTCAGATGGAAACATCTACAGAATATAAAATGTCAGAGGGAAATCAGTGTATGTCAGAATTTGGATAAGACCATTCTAGAAATGTCATATTCTTGCTGGTTTCAGTAGTATGCATCATGGCTTAGGGAAAGGCTTCATAAACAAAGATTTTTAGGCTTTTCATAAGAACAAATTATCTATCTTTTACACTGCAAGTAAAAGGGAAAAAGTAGAAAAAGTTTTGAGATGGGTTAAATCTGAAAAATACAGATTTTAAATTGTGATCCAAACCTATACTGAAAACATTGAATTGTAGGGTCTAAGGTTCTTGACCTCAATTTAGCTTTGTTGTTCTTGTTGTTGTTGTTGTTGTTGCTGTTTTAAAAGCTATTCACAATTTATTATGATTTTTTTCAGGTCAAAGCATTATGACAGATGGTTGGGCTTTTGGACTGCACTTAAATTTGATACCAACTGCATTCAGTTAACCTGAATTGCTCTCCATCATTTTGTGATTATTTGGCAGTTCACATGAGTGCATTCTCCATTCCAATAGACACAACCCAAGAACCCTTGATTACTTGGTGACATTTTGTAACAATCAGAACCAGGAATTGCTGTGTCATATCTTCTCTTGGGTATCCTTAGTTTTTAAACAGTTTTGAAATCTCTGAACTTCTATTTGGCACCTTTTTTTTTTATTATTTTAACAAATATGTGTTTGGTGACCCTTTTCTGAGATAAGAAGGCTCTGATTCTGCTTAGGATTCTGGGATTTAGCTTCCCATCTGCTAGAAGAAATCCTATTCTTGCTCTTTGCAGGCGCCAGTCTTAGTGACCCTCTCTTTCTGTTCACCTGCTCTCCTAAATAACCTGTAAATGGAATCAACCTGTGAGAATACACCTGCAATAAGTGTTTAAAATATGCACAAGGATATATTCTGTCTTCCTGTTTTGTATCCACATTTTCTCATGGATTCATAGTTGATTACTTAGTTGAGGAAACTTCCTTTTGATAAATAGAGACTTCACTGAGTAGGACTGGAATTATTTCCCTGCCTCCAGCAGCATTCTAAATTGGCTTTAATTCAACAAAACAATGCTAGGAAGATCCACGGTGAGTATTCAACCTTAGTCCAGCCAGGTTTTTATGGTGGTAGGTTGACTGCAACCAACAGCAAAGCACCCACACAGATGTTCTCTTGACCCCTTTTCCTGCAGAACTGGGAGAAAAAATAGAGGAAAGGCAATAAGAGCTTGTGGAGCGAAATAATGGTGATTTAGTAGGGAAAGCAAAAGGGATGCACGTAAACTTTCTCCTGCTTTCTCCCATCTTTTGTAGCTGAGCACAAAATCATCTGATATGGAATACCCTCTAAACCAATTCCCATCAGCTGTCCCAGCCTGTCCCACCCCAGTTTAAGGCTGACCCCCAGCCTGCTTGCTGTGGAAGGGTGGGAGCAGTGAGAACGAGAGAAAGACACCGTGCTGGGCAAACACTGCTCAGCAAAGCCCAAATGCTGGGGTGCTGTCAACACTGCTCAGTCACAGACAGAGCTCACAGGGCTGGGCCATGTGTCTCAAAGGTATTGTAAATCTTCTGGTACAGAATTATGTCATCCCTGCAAGATTTGTTTAAGCTTTGTCTTGAGAAATCTGTACATGCGCTAACATTCAGCCATGAACCACTGAGATGATAAAGAAAAATGGTGATTGGAATGACCACTGACCTTTCGAAAGTGTGTATATCTTCAATTCAGAACACTGACAAAGACTTTGCAAAAATGCTTTTCTCTCAGTTTTTTCTGATTTAGACACGGGGTCAAGCAAAAAAGCACCAGCAAACTGGTTGGTCTTACCTGGCCCAGCTTTGAGCAAGCATCAGAGGCACAGAGGTTGTAAACACCTCTGTGAAACAGCAGAATACAGAATACTTGCCTGGGATAGTGCATGGAGGGCAAGAGACTTCAGGCTGGTGCTTCTTTGCACTCTAGAGAAAGCAAAAAAATGAGCTGTTTGCACTCACTTTTAACTTTTTATTTCCCTGAACATAGCTTTTGTTTCTGTGCTTTGTACAAAGGTGACCAGTACTTATTCTGTCCTGTCTTTAGTCCCTGTAGTAATGCTTTGTGCCTCTCCAACTTTTCTATGAAATATAAAACATATCTTCTAATAACTAGAAATTAAATCAAGTCATTACAAATTGAAGGAAATAACTCAGCCCAGGGAGGTATTAGGACTAACTCAGGAGTATAGTGGAGAGAATATTAAAATTTTGACATTCCCAAAACAGCTTTTGGCTTCTTTATTCCTATTTTTAATTGTGCCAACTATTGAAGCATATGCATAATTTACATCAGCATTATGTAAATTCCTACATCATGAATTTACAGCTCTGATTCCAGAACTGAATTGCTGGTTAAAAAAAGAGTGGCTCAAATACTTTATAAGATAAAAGACACTGTCCTACATCATCAAAGCTTGAAATTTTTGTCTTATGTTTTAAGTAAAAGAGGGTAATTCCCATACCAGAATTATTGCCAGCATTTCACATAACAAAAAAATCCCTAAAAACAAAGCAAAACAAACCAAACAAAAAAAAATCCCGCAAATATGATAGCATGCAATGAATTTTATTATCTGTCATGGTCATAAGATCTGAATGAGGAATTTGAAATGTCAATCATTCTTTCTCTTAGGCAGAGTATTCCAACAGGTTAAGAAAATGGTAAGATGATCAGGGATGATATGCAATTCCACACTGATGTCAGCTGGAACTCTTTTGGAATATTCAAAACTCAATCTAATGACCATGGCATGGATGCCAAAATTCCCATTAACTTTTTGAACAAGGTTGGAAGTCATATAATTACAAATTGTCTAGAGTATGTCTTTGTCTAGGCCAGAATGAAAAATTGTACTGTGATTTTTAGTAGAATGACATGTTGGTCCCAAATTCTAAGATATTCACCTGGTGTTTCTTAACAGGAAAGTACCCAATATTTTATCAACTCTCCACAAAAACAAACAAACAAACAAACAAACAAACAAACAACAACCAAAAAAACCCAGAAAAACTTTGTGAAGACACTTGTCTCATAGTTCTCAATATCAGCCAGATTAAAAGAGCACACATATTTCTGGGAAAAGGCATGTCTATTTTTATATTAAAGCCCACCAAAGTAAAACTTCCCTGAAAGTTTCAGCAAGGGCTTGCCATTTTATGATTGATGGAAGACTTTACACATCTTTGAGTAACACGAAGACAATTTATGACTTTTTTTTTCAAAGTTAGAGGATGTTGTTAAGTGATCACAGTCTTTATTAAGGTTTAATTTGTGTTTAAATTGTAAATGAAGTGAAAATCTGGAAAAGCAAATAACTGCTCTTCCTTTGGGGTGTTGATGAAGTCGATGGTAGTGTTTGTTCATTATATTTGTCAGATGTTCTATCTCTAATTGACTTAGGAACAAAGACTTGTCCAATTCAATTTTATGATGAGATTTAGCTCCGCAGATATTTATTTGTAAACATCTACATAATTTTATTTAGCATCCTTTTGCATTTCCAAGAAGTGTGGGATTTGGGGGAAAGAAACAAGACTCACGTGAAAAGAATTTAATAAAATTCAATTTCAAGGGCATAAAAATATGTCAATGTTTACACCATAAATCTTTCATTTGTAACTACAAATAATTCACATGCTTCCAGTGAATATACTGTGTCAATGGAAGACACCACCAGGGCAAATGCAACTACAGAATATTTATATATCCTTTATCCTTCTTGGGAAGTCCTGTAAACAGTACTGAAAACATTATCTCAAAATGCTGAAGTATAGCTGATTGGATGACATGTGTTGCATGCCCAGTTAAAAATTTATGTGATTGCTAGAGAACCCAGTGAAGAGGTCTGCTTCTTGTATTCAAACTTTTAAATATTTTTGCTTCTAGCTTTGTGGCAATAACACAAGGTTATTTCTAGAGAGGCATAATATTTCTCCTTTATTCCCACATAAAAGAACCTTAAAAAAAAGCTAATGTCCTGATAGCATACAGGGCACCTCATTGTCATTCTTAAACTATTATCATCCCAATTCCTAATACTGCATATAGAGATCGCATTAAAAAGCTTCCAATAAGCAAGTAAAGCCAAAGGGCAGACATGTCTAATAGTGCTGCCTGTATTTTTATCACTAGCACTTGTACAAAACATTGTTAAAAGCAGACAGGGAAGGTTTCAGGGGTAGTTGTGGTATACAGAATTTGATTTAGACAAAACGCATGGGGTTTGCTTGAAAAACGTGCGCCTGTAGAAGTTTATGGGCAGATAGAAAGAGATAAAAAGTAGATCATAGCACTTGAAAATATTCAATAGTGTTGCAGAGAAAGCCAGAGATGGAAATACTGTGAAGATGATTTACAGGATCTTACAGTGGTTTGAACCAGAAAAGAAAAATGAAGAAATTCAGCAGTCAGGTGAGAAAAATAGCAAAGTTTAACAGGACCATTAGCAAATTATCCATGTAATAGTCTAAACATTTTTTTTTTTAAAAATAGCACAGATTAAATAGGTAGTGCAAAGCACAATGGTCATTAGAGCAAGAACTCGGGGTAAAAATGTCATACAATTTTTGGTAACATTTTTTTTTTTTATGATGTCCATATTCTAGACTAATTTACTTGTTGAACTTTCTGTTCAGTCACCATTTGCTAGACAAAGACATGTGTAAATGAGCTAGACAAAGACATATGAGCTAGACAAAGATGAATGTAAAACGCTGGATTTCAGGAGAACCTATTTGAGCTTGCTCAGAACTCTGACGGGTTCCCACCAGAGACTGGCCCAGAAGGGCAAAAGGTCTGGGAGAGTTGCATGATTTTCAAGGATGCCCTCCTCAAGGCACAAGAGTATGCCATTCCAATGCACAGGAAATCAAACCAGCATGGCAGAGCCCCCGTGAGGATGCACTAAAGGCTCCTGATGGAGTTCAGAAGCAAAAGAAAGTGCACAGAAGGCAGAAGTTGGGGTGAGAGCAGAGGCAACTGCCACAGTTAGTGAAATAATAGGGAATGCAGCAAGAGCACAGCAATTGACAATGCACTATTGCCTCTTCCTTTCTCAGAAGAAGGTAATTTTCTTTTTGAAAGGTGCTGGCAATCAGTGTTAAAAAAAAAGAATAGTATTTAATCTCATAATCAGCAGAATAAAGAACCACAGAAACTGACCACTGAGAATAAACCAACAGGTATTCCTGTTTGTACTTGTGGTCTTCCTTTCCTTTTTATTTTCTTTACTATTTCTGTGACTACTGAGAGGCTTTATTTTTCCCAGTGTGTGGGTCCCAGCACAAGACCAAGTTAATTTACTAAGAATCATTAGCATTTATATAGGGCTTTATATTCTAAAAGAATTTTTCAAACATTTACTAATCTTTAGGCTATCTCTGTGAAATAAGTATGTAATTATTATCTTAATTTTTGTCATGGGGAAACAGAAAGTAGTAAATTAAGGGCATTATCATTACCACAGAGAAACTGAATAAAAGAGCCAGTAACAAAGCTGAGGAGGCCTCCAGTTTCAGTTTCCCACTTGTTGTTTGCCTTCCTCTCATTGCAGGATGCAGCTAGGAACAGGACATGCAGTAGTAGAGTGGATACTTAAAATTTAATGTTTAATGACAAAATAATCGCTCATTAACATTCTTTCCTAGTATTACAACCTGGAATACTTCCTGGAGCTATAGGAACATGAAATGTCTTTCACTAGGCAGTTTTTCATAGAACAAGCAGATGCTACCAACAATAATGTGTTGCTGGAATCTGCCAGCTTTGTAATTCTTGTCTTCTCTTCTACAGGTAATAGCTTGGGCACCCGAAACTTCACATGCTACCACATTATTGATCACTTGACAAAAAATAAAATCTACAATGTCATTCCTTGAAACGTGTTTATAAATTATGATCAGTATGTTGCAAATTCATAAGTATTTAAACAAATATCAGCAGATCTGTGAATCTGTAACAGGGGCAGTAGTCGAAATCAGATATGACAGCCATTTCTGGCCCAGATGTTGTTTTTAAGAGATTTTAAGAGGGTGATAATAATAGCCAAAAATTTGTGGCTGAAAAATATTGACTCATAGAATTGTTAGGATTGGAAAAGACAACTGAGTCAAACTCTAAACCTAACACTGCCCTGTTCACCACTAAATCATGTCCTGAAGTGTCCCATCTGTGTATCTTCATCATCCAAGTTATTTTATTTTTGAGTGCATTATAGCTCTTTTTAGATGTTTTACATTGAAAAAAATAATAGGTTTGAATTTTGTCATCTACTCCGGAAAAATATCAGTAATTTCATTTAAAAAAAAAATTAACAGGAATCCAGTAAGTATTTAAAGTCACTAAAACTGAGAATATTTTCTTAAAATTATAGTCAGGAACTATTGTCCACATGGTTTTATATTGTCTATAAATATGTCTTTTGAATAAAGCCTCTTGCGATAAGGAAAATGGAATCCTATCAGGAGTATCTGTGATGTGACAACACCCATAAATAAAATGAGATTTGGTTGATTTGCATTTATTAATGCAAATGCTATGTTTCTTGTATTTTTTCCTAAGAAGCGTGTTTCCTCAAGTAATGAAAAAGGTATTATAAAACTGTCAAGAAAGATGCTTTTTAATATTATTTGATGGATAAATTCTAGCATTAACTTCAGTAGTTGTAGGAGTAGTAGATAAAGAAGTAGACATATCTCAGTGTTCTATTTTAATGACTGGGTTTTAGGTTCTAAGCATAGAAAAACCTACTTTAAAGCAACTATTGATACATACAATTAATTTTACATTTTCTTTTCTTTTAAAATGTTTTTCAGTTTTGTTTATGTATTTTTACATTTTTCCCATGTAGTCTTTCTATTTTTATCAAAAACACCCTATAACTCATTGTTGATTTGAAGCTCTACTCTGTTTTGACTTCTGTGATCACTAGAATCTGAATGCCTTAGCTAAGCTTTTATCCCTCTCACTGTGCACCTTATTTATTTGATTTTGTTTTGTTTGTTTTCACAAATGACCAGATAACCTTTCAGTATTTTACACATCTTTCACCTTCCTTGAAAAAGCAATTATACTGAAAGAGGATCTGAATATAGGGATAATCCTGCAGTATTTGTCCCACTCATTCTGATTTCAGTCGTCATAATAATTTTTATCTCAAGAAATATTTAACCCTTAACTGTTATTACTATTGAAAGGTTACGCAGAGGTTAATTTTTTCTTATGTGATATCTTAGCTGAACAATTGCATTTTGTTTAGTTGGACTAAAATATTTTGTTGAAAACACGTTTTATTTAAAAATCAAAGTAATTTTAAATGCTGTATTATTTATGCATGGTATTGATCAGTCAAACTTTTGTATCACTTGATTCAGAGGTGGAGGAAAAAGGGGAGGAAGTCTCAGCCCTCTTTAAATATGATGTTTAAAAATCTCAACACAGTCTCTGAAATCTTTGCAAAATGTTTTACTGCAGTTTACTCCCATTACTGATAAAACCTACTCTATTCCTTGGCTTATGGAATCATAGAAGCTCATGTTCATCTTTACTGTCATATCCAGTGCCCACTTAGGAGAAATGTAAAGAGGCAGCTATAATAACTGCTGGATGTTAGTAGCTGTTCTTTGTTTTCCCGTCAGACTCAGAAAATCTACAAAGAATGCTGGCAAACCAAATCTGTGGAGCCAAATTATTATTGAATAGTCTCAGAGTCGAAGGACATCTCCTAAAACATTCCTTTGAGGAATCAAAAACTGATACAGAGCACTACAAATATTTTGCTAACAGCTTTGAAATATATTTCAAAGCTATTCTGGTCTTGTCAGTTCACCACTTCTTCCATCAGATAGAAGCTTTTCATCTTCTTTTCAACAAACAATATCTTAAATCAAATGTTTCTTGTTACTGCCATAAAATTTTAAAAATGATGTTATTTAAGGAGCCATGACAGGTTAATAATGTGAGGATGTGTTTGTTGACTGAAGGTACTGAATAAGGTAAGAATACTGTGAAGTTAGGTACCTCATAGGACAAAGTTCTCAAAAATAATTCTAAGAAATGCCTGACAAAGCTTTACTTTTGGCGCAATATCTTGAAATTTTTCACTCTTGTCTTCACATTTCCTGACCTAAGTCAGTGAATTTACAGTAAGTTTGTATCGTTTTGTATAAACCCAACTAACTGAGGTTCTTTTCACAGTGTAGCTAAGCCATTTTCAAGAACCCTTTTCATTCCGAATATCTCCTAGCTTTTGCTTCTTATTTTATTTACTTATTTTTGAATGAGACTTTGTACATGATAGGTGAATAAGACACTGATTTATCAATGTAGAAAAATGCACCAACACATCTTCCCCACTACACTTTTACACAAGAATAAGATTTTCAGTCATCTTTCACTCAGAGTAAATAATTGGGTTTCCAGACCTACACCCCAAATGTAGGTGTACACCATGGGTGTTTTAATGGTACATTTGCCCAACTTAACAGCAAACTACCATGACAGATTAGTTCCTCTGCTTGGAAATAAAAATGTCTTGTATGGTTTCAGATCTACCAGCAGGATGACCCTTCTTAAACACTGGTTTTCTCACATGTATCTAAATCTATAAACTTACACATGGAGTTCTCCCTCTGTCGTGCTTCTATTTCTCTAGCTGCACGTAAAAAATGAGACAGATTCCTCCATGCATGCTAAACACATACATTTGTACTACTGGTGTCTCATCAAAAAGCCCTGCTCAGTTTTGAACTAAGTTAAACTTTTTAAAGTTACACAAAAAAAAAAAAAAGATGCTAAAGATATAGAGAATATCAATGTTTATTCATAGCAATAAGCTCAAAATTAATCTTCAACAGGTGGACTGGTTAAGAAATTCTTCTATTTCTTAGTGAAAACTATTTAAAAGACTCACCTTTCCTCCAACCAGGTGCACACAGTTAACAACATTTTCTGACCAATGTGCTGGTCATCTTGCATGTCAATTGGAAATCAAGGCTTCCATTTAAAATTTAGCATGAGGAAAAATCATTTAATTTTCTGTTATTTTGCTCTCGCTGCATGTTAGTTTTAAGTGAGGGTGGTAAAATTATTTTTCCACTATTTTTGAAGGTAACACAAATGTTTTCAAATAACTTTGGTAACAAGAGTCTTAGGACATCTCTGTGATAGATTGTTACAGTGTCTTACATCTCATATTATTTAACCAGGAGACAACTAGGAGATGCATCATGAAAAATCCTATGGCAAATAAAGTGAAACCTTACATGATTCCATCAAGTTCTGCAATTTATTTTTTTAAGAAAGGATCTATAGTAGAGAAGTTGCATTTACTAGTTTTATTTTCAGTGTGTTATGTACTTTTTAAAACACCTGATAATTTTCTTTTTTTCCCCTAGTTTTACACAAGTTTTGAAAGCGACAAGTATAAACCTCTTGCCATTCTACTCATGCATATCTCCAGTAAGATGCACAATAAGGAGTGAATATAATAATGAATAAATTTTGTTTTAAAATAATTTTGTCATGATAAAAATATGGGGTCTCATTTCCAGAGAAACGGACCTTTGATTAATTTGTAAACTATTCTTCTCAGAATGTTTTTTTTTTAATGCGAAAAGTAGGACAATCAACACCTTTCTTCCTAGGAAAGCAATCAGGCGTAATAACAGAACCCTACTATGACATTTTCCTCTTGAAAGTAATGAAATATGCATAACAATGTTTTTTTTTCAACTTTAAAATTCTATTATTTTCAACTGAACTTAATAATATGCAAGAATTCTTTATTATTTTCTTTGAACTAGTGAGGTGTGCAGCTCTTTAAAGATTATTTTTGTTTAATAAATACATTGGCAATAATATTACTGCTCATTCTTTCTTCTTTTGAAAAATCTGAAATTAATATTTTCCGTTTAATTTTCAAAGTCTGCTATAAGCAATAGCTTGAGGCAATACATATTTAGTGTTAGATGGTGTCTGCCACTCTGGTCGCTTGAAGGAGATTGTATAAGGCAGAAATGAACTTTTGCCATTTCACGTAATCAGTAAGAACTAGAATGGAAATACGATGTGGTAAGATTTTCTTTTTTTGAGAGCAGGAAACAAATGATGCCATTGATTACACATGATGGTGTATCTTGGCAAAAATAATTTTTCAGTAAGAAAAGATACATTTTTTGTAATTATTTCTCCTTCTAACAATAGAAAAGATTTATGGTGCTTGTTTGACTTATCATAAACTTCAAACTTTAATTTTTAATTCTTAGCAGGTTGACTAGAGGATCATCCATTCATTGCAGATAATCTTTCTTCTGACTTGAATGCTGAGCACAGATTATGTAGAATCATTGTTTACACAAAAATATTTTTTGCAATTAATTACTTTATTGGCATTATCACTGATCTTTTGTTCTCACTGGAGTTTATAAGATCTATAAAACAGACTATGCTTGTTTTGTTTGCAAATAGTTGTTTTTTAATACTCAAGTTTTTAAGTTACAATCTAAATTATAGTTGGAAATATGCTTATTCCCTAATTTGGTATGTAATATTTCATAGAAATCAGTCTGTTTTCAAGAGATCTACAGTGTGAGAAACAACCATATAATTTGGTCTTTAATATGGTGTCATTACCCTGTGCCTCTGCTTACTCTGGCAGGGAGCTAATGCCAATGGAATCTCTTGGCAACAGCGTGACCCCAATGCAAAATACCTATGTATTTTTTCCTATATAGCCATGTGGTTTCTAGTAATTTTAGCTCTTTTTCCTGACTATTATCTTGGCATGCTTAACCATTGGATGTTCTCTCATGGTGGAATTGCTGAAAGGGACAGCTGAGGGTCAGGCAGCTGATTTCCTCTCTTGTGTGCCCAAACACCATTTTTGTTTGATAGGATCTTTTGGGTTAATAGCTTGTCTTCAATTCACGTGCTAAAAAATATTTTCGAAAAGAAGTATTTCTAAGATATTTGCTATCAAGACTTTCGTTCTCTTCAACCACCTTTATCAGAAGAAACTGTCAGCACTATATGTGCTATGTTTTGGAGCCCAAAAAGACAATTAAGACAATTTATTTTTGTACCAAGAATTAGTGTGTAGGTGTGTTTTGTCATTGAATTAATATGTACTGCAAAATGCCAAATGTACTAGATATGTCTCTAAGGAAGAGTACTCGCTGGAAATATTTTCATGTCTATATCTGTAAAAGTAAAATAATTTGATTCTGAGCTTTCACTTTGGTTGATGGTAGATTTAAGTGCTTTCTGCTGATGGAAATCAAATCATAATCATCTTCACAGTAGGCCTAAAATAATGCCTTTGTTTTGAAAGCCTTAAAGAACATAACCTCTTCTTTGTCAACAGCATTTCATGTTGCTTGGATCAGAAATTTTGAAATTATTTTCTCTTATTTCCTACTGGCACTGCTTTTATTTATGTTGTTGCAACACCCAGAGGTCACTGCCTCAGTGCTGGGCAGTGTCAAGGTGCCTTATACTACACAATATGTGTTCTGATGTACTGAGGACTGAAAAGATAAGGAGCAGAGGGTTCAGGGGAAATTTCACTTTGGTGTTAAACACAGGGAGTGATCTTATTAACTTCTTTTTTCTCCTGGCTCCATAGAAAGCAGCACTATGAAAAGGTATGGGAAGACACGCTAACAAGACAAGAATGTCCTCCTCCATGCGCATGTCTTTTATATACTTAAACACTTATTCACGTATGCATGTACATGTGAACATAGTACTTACATATGTATATATACAGATATCAAAATATGTTAAACCTATAGTCATATTTAGTACAGTTCAGAAAAAACACACATGTAAGTGTGTGTGGAAATCTTTCAAAAAATGATCCTTGAAACAATATTTAGAAGAAAATGGAAAGCGAGCCTCAGGAAATTGTTTGTGAAAGTCATTAATTCAATACTCAGTGGATGCTGTGATGGATAATAGAATAGGTATTTGTGAAGTAGGAAATCAGGCTCCTAGCCTTGTACTTCTGTATAATTCAAGAGTATTAATGGAGAGAACAGAACTAACAGTGATCTGAAAGTGAAGGAAATAAGTTTGAATTTGTTATACAGGGAAAACAGAAATTATATGTCTGCATTCAGACTGACAAAGTGTGGTAAGTGTGACTACTATGTACATTTAGGGTTTTCTCTTTGTTAGTAGCCAATGGATCTGAGCAATTAAAGGAGCCCTAGAGGAGAGGAGGTTGCAACAACTGAAACTGGAGACCTTATCTTCATATTTGTGGGATTTTTATAACATTATTTTGATGCATTTTGTCAGAAAAAATTTGGTCTGCTCAGAACTGGAGAAGGAACAAAAGGTGAACACGCATAGACTGCAGAAGCAAAAGTGAACTACAGAACAGAGCCAATGCTCGGGAAGACAGTTTATATTGGAATGAAGGCACAAAAAGTAGAAAGAACAACTTGGTGATCTATATTGCCTTAGGTTCAGTGGTACAGAAGAATAAGAGCAAATGCAAGAGCTCAGCCACAATCTCTTTAGATATTCAAGAGACTCACGTTTTCTGACCCACCTGGCTGAGAAGGGGGAAAGTGGATAAACTTAAGGTTGTACAAAGGTGACTTGTTGGGCCTTCAGCTGTTGACAGAGGAGAAAAGAGGCATCTCCATGGAGGATATTAGAGGCAGAATCTGCCCATTAATCTATAAAGGAAGTAAGGGAGGCCGTAAACTGATAGCCTAGAAATGCAGGTGAATTAAGAAGATACTTATCTGGAAAGGGGCACCAAAACAACAGAGTTGATGGGAAAGCCATTTCATCACGTGGTTACAGAAAAAGACATGATTCAGTGACACAAGATGTTCACAGGTGGAAGCAGAAGCAATGCAGACTAGTGAATTTTGTTTGCTATTTTTTGTTCTAAGGGATTATGTGGTCAAGTCATTAGTTTTATAGAAGTGACACTTGTCTGCACTTGGGGACTACCAGGATAAGAATGATAAAGGACCTTTGTTTTGTATAAACACTTATCTATTTAAATACTGGTACTGTAAAAAGGAGACTTGTTTCCTGAAGAGCCTACAACCAACTCTTTGAAGTACTTCAGCAGGGAAAACACTAAGTTCTAGCAGTTACTCTATTGCTTTTCACACTGACCCATCTGTACAGGTTTTCTGTTTGCTCCATGAAACCGCTTCTTTCCTATTGAAATGTCATTTGGTGATCTTGAAAGGATACTTGATCTGATTATCTTTTACTTGTTTTTACATTCAACAAATTTCCTTCCTCTGTTTTCTCTCTCAGAGAATCATCTTTCTTCCATTCACAAATACACAATTGAAAAAATTGTCAGACTGAAATTAGGAAAAATACACATTTAAAAACACAGATCCTTGAAAATATGTATACCTATTTTTCAAGGTTGTTCTGAGTCATAATTCAGCTGTGGCTTTTGAAAAGGCAGGTAAAACAAATTAAAGTAAGTATTGTCAAATAAATCCAAAGTTGCAAGTTTTCTTCATAAAGCCAACAGGGGGTGAAATGAGTGGATTTGTCTGAGATATTGAACAAGATGTCCTATTAAATCACAATTAATAATGCCAAGATAGGAGGTTGGATGAATTATGAAATAGCTTGCTGACAGTTTTATTAAAGTTGTTAATGGAGCTGTAAAATGGGCTAGTCCTAACTCTTAAGGAGTGCCTCTCCTATCCCAGCTCAATAGATTATACAATGAGTTTCTGTGTTTCCGGAGGCTGTAGATGATGCACATACTGGTGGAGCAGACACTCTGAATAATGCAACACTTGGAAGAATTTAATTGCCTGATTAAATGGCAATAATAAAATATCATGTGTCTTAATACAAGCAGAAGTTGAGGAATGATCTTCCCACTGAGTACAGCACTGGTAAAACTGCCACCAGAGCAGCATTATTAGCCCCATTTTGCGGAAGTTTCACATTCAAAAATGAAGCAAGCACTGGCAAATAAGTCTTGTAATCAAGTTTTATGCATCACAGTTGGTTTTGGTCATTAGCAAAGAGAGTGAGGGTTAACGTGTAGTTACTTACACAAAGGAATTCTATGTCAGTCTAGGAGAAAGTGGGCTTTTAATCCAAGGTATATAAACTGAAATTAGGCAACTACAATCTGCAACAAGGTCAAAGTACCTATAAATGAAGGTAATTAATACTAGAGTAATTTGGGAAAGCTGTTGAGAGAGATTTCTCCATTACCACCTCTAAAAACAATCTGAGTTTTCTGAGAACTGAAGGTAAACTTGTCTTCTATGATGAATTCTGTATCTTCTCTTACCATTACAGAGGCTAGACATTCTGGGAAACTTCTTTTTGTTGCTGTTGATTCACAGCCTTAGCCCTACACTAATGAACCACTTCCATTTGATATATTCTCTGCAAACACTCTAGACACTTCAAAGAATGGAGAAAAATCAAAAACTGACAAAAGAAAAAAAGAACCATTCTAAATTCGGCTTCTGTGGATTACTCTAGCCATCCCTTTCCTTTAAAATAAGATCTATGGTGTTGCTCTTGTTTTTATAGCACTTGCAAATCTATTAAGATAATGATTAAAGTAAAATCTCATGGTTTAGGACTTCAACTAGTCATACCCTAATAGTTAGGAAGGGCTTTTTGCTCTGCCTGGCTCTCAATTTTATTCAGTTTAGACCCTCCTTCCTCTGAATATGAAAGTGGCATGAAGAGCCCTCTGTAAAATCTGACAGACAAGGGGTAATATCTGTTTGTGAGAGCACTGCAGCCCTTCCACCCTGTCCTCCACACACAGCCATAGGATCATCAATTGCAAAGCAGCATTGTAAGGTAATCACCCGTAGTTTAGGTAAGCTGCAAAATTCTTTGCTTGTAAACGCTGCAGTTTGAAAGCTGATGAGCAAACAGGTCAGGCACCCATGTGTGCAGGGCAGAGGGGACAACAGCAAGAGTAACCTTGTTAGCTGGCACAGGCAAACAACCCCTGCTCATCAGACACCCATCGATTCCTCGCTGGTGTGTTTTGCTCCCAGGGTTGGGGTCAACTGATTACTGGACTTGGGGTCAAGGTGAAATAATCTATTGCCACTCGAGGCTGATGGTATTTTTCTTCCGAAAACAGCAACAAAAAAAAGTCCATCTTGTTTTCATTCTCCTTCAGAGAATAAAAAATATGGTAGTATCCAAACTTTTTAGATATCCCCAGGTAATTTTCCTTTACTTTATATAGTTCTTGAGATAGTATGTTTGTGCTTATTTTTAACTAGCTAATTTATGCTATTAACATATTTAATTATAATCAGATAACTTGTGTAAGATAAAAGCCAATGACCCTGCAAATTTTTCAGAGTGGGTTCAGAATAGGTCAGATGATGCAACTTTTTAAAGCATCAGCAATAAAAACTTGTTTGAAAAACTCATTATTATTATTATTATTATTATTATGATGCCAGGAAATACAGCCAGATGTACAAAGAATTGGATATGTACTGCAGAAAAATACTGTCCTTTCGTTTTTCAAATTCTTTTCGACAGCAAAAGCTTAATTCCCTGTTTTTGCCATCCTTCAAGTGTGCATTACAAGCACCTTCTCTGGTTTACCATTTCTTTCTGAAAAGAAATTAGAGTTATCTCTGAACTGTTGCATTATTCAAACGAGTTTATCCAGTGTTAAATATCCTATCTCATTTCCAATTTTACTTTGAAATTACCTGTTCAAAACCAAGGATATTAATTATTTTCTTGTAAATTTGTTTTTCAGTATCAAGTGTTACAGATATCTTTGGGACCAGCAGCAGACATAAGCTAGCATTCATTACAGCTGCTGGGAATAATACTGAAGATTTTAAATTGTAAAATGTTCATTTTTCCCAGCCAAATGCAAAGTTCTTACTAAAACCAAATCATATAGCCCAAACATATGAATGACTCATAAAATTCTGTAACAATACTCTTCATGGGCCAAGCATTATGTTAGATATATTTAATCAATCCTTGATTACTTAATGGAATTCAGAGCCATTTTTTCCCTACTGTGTTGGGAATGATAGCTCCTTAATTATGTACTTACCCAATCCTCTGCATTTTAAACAACTTCATAATTAAGCATCTTTCTGGTATTCAACAGCTCCACTAGTAAGGAATATTTTCATTAAATCCATAATTAAAGTCTTTTAAATACATATCCATATAAATAATTTGAATGAAGGGTCTCACAAAGATTCTAAAAGAAGAGAAATCTTCTTCACACAACCCCGCCTGAAGTCCAAATTCATTAAGGAGATGACTCCTCCCTTGCAGGGATGGCCCATTTGAAAAGACAGGCCAAGGTGGAAGACACCTGTGCAGGGCTGGAAGGGTGTGAGATTTCTATCATGCTGTAATAGCACTGGGTCTTATCATTGGAATTTGTGGTGAAGAGGAGGAAGAAGGGAGAGAACAGGATTAGGAATTAACTTCCAAGTGCTACCAAAATGAAACTGAAGGGAGAACATAACACACACAATACACACTCCTGCTACTGCCAGGGATAAAGATGTTGAGGAAGTTAATGCAGAAACAAGGAGCTCAGATCTTACAGAAAACCATGCAGCTGTGTATACATGTATGCCTGTTTTAATTTTTAAGGTTGATCTTTAATTATAATTTCTCCATAATTTCTTAATGTTTGATATCAGAAGTATGGTTTTTGTTTTTGTTTTTGTTTTTTTAAAATACATAACTAGTAGTAAATTGTTTTAAAAAAAAGCAGAATTTCAAGGTGTTTCATAAATTAAAAAAAGCATGTACTAAGTGATTGTCTTCTGCCAGAAGATAAATCAGGTTGAAAATTATTTGTGAAGAGATTTTGTGTTTAACTATGGAGAAAGAATGAGTTTAAAAATCCGTTTTTGAAGTTAAAGTTCTGAGAAAAGGACTTGCTGAAGACGAAAGCTACCACTGGCTTGAAATGAACCTCATCATTTATGCAAATGAAGCCTGCAGGAGTTTCAGCATCACCCTCTGTTGCCTTCTGTTTAATTCCCTTCAGCAGGAGATAAGTGCCTAGATACCCTGAGGACCTGAGCGTCAGCAACTTGTACAACCAGACCCTGCTTCTGAATCTTTGAAGCTTATGAGGGCTGTCTCACAGTGACATTTATGCATGTAAGTTTCTACTGATATCAGTGCATTTGGGAGCTTAACTTTAAATAGGCTACAGCCTGGATGCATATGTCTGACTAAGCCAGTCATGCTGGGCTCCTATGATGAGAAGTTTGGCCCTTCCAATACAGCTCATGTAAAAATTGATGCAAAAAAAAGCTCTTGAGTGTATCGCATTCTGAGTTTACCTGGCAATGAGTGAGGGAGTTTCCTTGTAAGTTGGTACTTGTTTTAGTGGTTAGGATTGTTCAGAAGGAACATCTATACAAAGAATTAAATACCTTCACTTATGGGCATTTTTCTCATCTTTTTTGCAGGGAAAAGCTAGGCCTTTCATGCCTGTGTGTTTCGTTTGATATCAATTTCTATTGCCTTATTTTAATTATTATTTTGTCTTCCAAACAGCCACATTTACCTCATATTTTCATCATTCACCAGAGGAAAAGACGGGGTTAAAACTGAAAACCATTTTGTGAAAAGAGGAAAATTGTAATACTGGACTTGCTAGTTTCAAGTGCCACTGTATTTTTCTTCCCTTGGTGTATTTATTCCAGCAGTGATCTCAGCATATCATTCACCGTCACAGATCAGTATGTTTCTTCCTCAACAGTGCATACATATTTTTTCTGTACATGTAGATGCATAAAAAAGAAGTCGAGGCAAAAAACTGAGATAAGTGAATTTATTTTCAGCTTTTCATTATGCCACTGCTCTTTTTCCCAGCTTGAATAGTTGACAATCTACTGTGAATGACAGAAGTAGAAGCATATTCTGTATTATAGAAATCCAAATTAAAAAATACCTTAAGCAATGTGCACTTTGCCAATCAAGACATCTGGAAGATTTGGAGGCCACAAGGATGAAATTTGCAGGTATCAAGAAGTTCCAACAAAGCAACAAATTTATTCTCTCTTTCAACACTTGTACTGAGTACTTAAAGAAAAAGTAAAGTGTAAGTACTTAGAGAAAAAGGGTTTTTTTTCTAATCATTTTCATTCTTCATGTGGTTCAGTTTGCAATTATCTCCTAGTTTTGTTCTCATTCATTTTATTTATATTATTTTTTTTAAAGTATTTGCATTTGTTTCCAGAATTCCAACATATTTTACATATACTTTTATTTAATTTTTAGACATATTATAGTTCTTATATCATACCCAGTCAGTTCAGTTACTCAGTCAGTTTCTCTCTTGTGTGGGAACTTCAAAGTTTTACTTTTGGAGGTTCTATTTATTACTCTTTTTCAACAAATCTGAGCATCACCTGTTACTTGTGTGGAATAACAGCCCAGAGATGATGTTTCCACATTGTGGTATCTTAAAAACAAACAAACAAACAAACAAACAAACAAACAAACAAACAAACAAACAAAAAAAACCCCTTCTTTACAGAAAGATTTTTTTTTTTTATAATTGACTTGATTTTCAACATTTATAGCTTCTATCGTATTCTGGGGTACATCATAGATATCTTGAAGGTAAAAATCGCAGAGAGGTATTTCTTCCATTACAGCAGAATTCCCAAACTTCCTGCCAACCATAGACAGATAAAAGAAAGTGATGTTGGTATACACAGTTTTTGTGTTTTCTGGTGACAGTAACAAATTTGGGGTCTTCTGGCTTATAATGTGAAATGCTGGAGAAAATTAGGTTTCTCCAGTGTTGGTAGCATTGGTTTCACTTCAAGCATTCCCTGCTTGTCACCAGGATTTAGAGGATCCTAGCTGGTTTTACTTCAAATTTTTGCCTTTAGCTGCTTGCTCATACTGATCATCTTTCCTTTCTCCATCAAATGGAAGAGAAGATTCTAGAAGAGGGGAGAACAGGTTGTTTGCAGTTGACAAGACCTTAGAATTTGGACTAGAACTGATAATGCTAATGGAACCTGTTTGTTCTGCCCTACGTCCTGCCTTTATGTTCTTCCACCAACACTGAGTTTAGGTTATGTGCTAAACATTTATTTGTAGCACAATGTATATTCATTATCTTTCTGGTGCCCATACCAGACTAATTTCTTGCAGATGACAAGGTTGCATCACATTTAAAATGAACTTAGACAAGCAGGAATTGCCATCCTAGGCAGCTGTTGGCAAAGACAATATTGGTAAAAAAGAGAACAGTACTTACTGCATTTTGAGAATTGAAATCAAATTAAGAGGTATTCCAGTTGCACCAATAGCGAAAAAAAAAAAAAAAAAGCTATTATTATTAGAAAAAGTACATTTGCTTGACTCTCTGGACTAGCCAGAGAGAGTGGACTTTTCTCTAAGGCTGGTTCTGAGGAGGTGAGAATGGAACACCAACTCCCTTGTAGTAGGCAGCATGGCAATTATTTTCCTCTAGTTCTACTATACACTATAGTGTTAGCTTAATGGCAATCACCTTGTGATGTACCCCAGTAATGAAACCACTTCAAAATCATCATCGTGGTTTCCAGGATGATTATTTGTCCTTTAATTATGTGACCTGTTACTGAAGTGTTTTATTGGCATTACATGTCCCATTGTGGTTACCTAAAAGGCTGCCCAATTTATTAAGAGCGTTAATGGAAAAAAGATTCCTAAGTAATTGCAAAATGCTCTTAACTATTTATCTCAGTTCTGTTTAATGTAGCATTTACCCTAGTATTTTGTGAAACTAATTCTATGTTGTTTTTTTTTATTATGATACAGCTAGAAAATAGATCTATCATTTTCACTTTTTAAAGGAGAGAAAAAATGTTTATTCATTTTGAGTCTAATGCATCATTTGCTCCGCTTGACCTTCATTTCGAAAAGGACATCACCTCTCTGGAGAATTTTGCTATTTCTAGAGTGTGCCACGAGATGTCAGTGTTTCAGAATATTACTTTTGTCACAATCTGCTATTAAAAGCCCTGTTCTGTGCTCTGAATTGTTTAAGGTTCAACGGCTGACAGCAATTTTTTATATTTTTGGATTAACAATAAAAACTGATTGATTCTCTCCCAAGTAGAAATAGGGAAAAAATATTTTTGTTAAAATAAATAAAATAACAAAAAAAAAGGAAAATTTAAAAAAAAAACTAAACAAAACCAAATTAAAACAAAACATTCAAGTGGCCCTCTAGAACCACATTTTACTTTTTTCCCCAAAATGGCACATTGAGTAAATCTTTGTGGGTTTGGTCTACAGTGGATATTTAGTCACTGATGAGGTTCAGGTTTGGGTTGGGTTGGGTTGGGTTGGGTTTTTTCATTAGGAATTCCGAACAGCACTGCAGCTCCTGGGTTTTGTGTAAGACACAAGCTAAGTCAAGCCCAGGTCTGATGCTGCATATCTCAAGCAACAACGGATTTAAAATCTGGAGGTTTAGAGCTGTGGAACTCATTTCCTGAAAAACCTTAGTAATTAGCATCACAATACTGTAATTGTCTGAGTGGAAAAGCTTTATGTCATTGGGGTGGGGGAATAAAAGGTAGTCGGTGAATGGGTGGTAATATCATCTTTCTAAGGTCTTGGTTAAAATTAATGGTTTTTTGCAGCAAAATGTCATTAAGTATTTTTCCCTCAGGCTTTAGTGGCCTCTGTCTGCAGCTCTAAACTAGTTTCCTGAAGGTGAAAATACACTATGAAATGTTCCAGTTTGAGAGTAATTTCCCAGGTAGGTATACTATTAGTAAGTAGATAAAGCTGTCACATGAGCTGTAAAGAATTGGGAACATTGACTTTAAGATATGCTCTTATTAGACCAGAGGCACTTTTTTCTTTTCAACAGGAATATAAAATTCTTATTGTCCTCTAGCAACTGGAGTGCATAAAAACAGATTAGTATATATGGCATATGATGTACATGGAATGCACCCTTCAGTATGTAAGGAAAAAATAATGAAAAGACGGACAATGTTGTCAAACATGAGTCTAATGTGATCCTGATAAACCAAAAGCATTAAAAGCAATTTACGTTTCAATTCTGGAAATAAAAGAAGCCAGTATATTCAGTTAGAACTAGCTCTGGTAACATCACCAAGGAAAAGACACATTGGTTTTTTAACAGAGGTGGGTTTTTAATGTACATTATTTGGTATATATTTTTCCCCTGAAAAGGTTGAAACCATTTTTACAAAAAAAAAAAAAAAAAAAAGAAAAGTAAATTTTTTCCCTCTGGTAAAGGACTCCAAGCCATAAGTCTAAGGCACTCTGGTTTTTGCACCATTTGGTCTTATGAAACAGCTGCTACTATCTTCTTCAGAAATATAGAAATATTCTCATTTGCATTTGCCACTAACCACTACACTTCCTCGGTGAAGATTTTTAAAAGGCTTCTGTAAGAGAAGAGTGTTTGCCCAAAGTGCACAGGTACTCAGCCAGTCACAGCAAGTGAAGTGCCTTTCTTTCTGCTCCTCTTGGAACAAGGTCCCACCTGCATTTTCTGCAGGCACCTCCTGGCTTCAGAGTCCATTATTTCACATTCTTCCTTCTGAAATTGTAACTCAGTTTTGAATAAACAAAGAAGGAAAAGAAATAGTGAAAAGGAAAGGGATTATTGAAAATATAACTTCTATGAGTACGTATTTTAGTTTTAAAATACTTGCTTATCTTATGTATCTGTCTCCTCAAGTAACTATTGTCAGGAAAAAAATGCTTTAAATTAATCTCTCTAGATATATTTCTCTGTCTAAGAAATTCACAAACAAAGACATCCTGAGAGGCAGCAGAATGTTTCTATATTCTACTCTTACAGAAAAGAAAACAATAAGTAGTTGAACAGACTTTGAAGCACCCAAAAGTGCTGTGATGATTGATAATCAGCTCAGTTTATCTGCAGAAGTGTGCTCCAGCTCAGAGAGGAATATATGACTAATTCAGCTCATCGGCTGCTTACCGTGATCTGCTGTTGATCTAACACGCAAAAGAAAATTGGGTTGAGACAGCCACCATTGTTTGGATTTGCATCAAATATTTTCTTATCCAAACATTATTAAAAAGGTTTTGACACGAGTAAGTTTATTCTCTGGAGCAAGTTCCCTACTTCCACTTCTCACCAACAGCTGGGGGTTTTCACATTCTGTCTTTTTCTATCAAAATAGTCAATACAACTTAGCACAAAATCGTAATGTCATAGATGGTTGTACAATTTGACTGTTTCGATCAACAACAGGAAGCTATTGCACTTGAGGGAAGCCATGATTTTCACAAAGGCACTGCTAATGGTACAGTTACAGGAAATGTTAATTTCAACATACACGCTGACTTTCACAAACACAGGTATAGATATATGTATATATATTTATAACACTATTTCTTACATTAGAATGGTTTTCACAAGGAATTTGGATAATTTATATCAGGTGCCTCTTGATTTGCTACAGATTTGTTTTCTGTAGAACAAAAATATCTTAAAATGCCCGAAAATAAGAAAAGTCTCTTCTTCTATTTTTCTCACTACACATCCTCCCCCTCCTTTTTTAACCTATACTGATATGCTTGGACTCACTCTGGCAGAGAAGGATTATTCTTCAAACATACAATTTCCTGTGGAGCCCTAAGCAAGCAGTGTTCAAATGAACTGCTTCTGCCCTAAAGCTCAGAGGGAAGAGTTACTTGGACTTGAAAGGCTCATACATTGTTGGCATTCTTTTGAGGAGCATCATATACAGTCAGAGTGCTGGTCTGACCTCTGTGGTAGATGTGAAACCTCAGTATGTCATAGTTGCTTGTCCTGAGGCTGCAAAGGGCCACTGGTGTGCACTGGCTCCTCACCTCAGATGCAGCATACATGTTGGGAAATTTTGCATAATGGCCCTCGAGCTGAAGTGCTGTAGTCCAGTGTACTATTTTGAAAAAGTTTTCCAATAAACAGCAGCCTTCACCTGCATGCATTAGGCTTTAGATATGTCTGCTAAGTAGGGCAGCTGAAAGAAAGTCTGTAACTTCCAAATTAGATTCCAGCCCCACCATCATTCTGGTGTTAATATTGAATATTCATGATATCAAAGCTTGATGGCTCCTTCCCATGGGACCTGCTTGCTGAATTTCAGCACTTAGGCTGAAATGGCACAGGCTCAGAAGCAGGACTTAAAACATTTTTCTCAAATTTATCCCTATACTGGATAATTTGTAGCTTCCATCTACTGCCTACACTTATCTCTGTGCAGGTAAAGCTGTGAATATTTTCAATGCAGGAATTCAAAATGTCCTGTCCTGACACTTAACTACTAGTGTTCTCATTACTACTGTAATGGCCAAGCTATAAACATATATAAAATGTGAGTTTGCAACCTTGTGATGTATTTTGGGAAAAGAATTTGCAGCCAAGATTACAACCCATAAAATAAAATTAAACAAAAATTTTTAAAAAATAATAAGGCAATAAAGCTTAGTTAAAAAAACATGTTGAGTGAAATGAGAAAGCCAATAAAGCTGAAATTCTTTTTTCTTCATGTTTGAGCAAGTTTGCAGATTCCTGTAGCTGCCCTTGTGACAGTCAAAGGAAACTGCAAACTCCATAACCTGGAGAGAACACTAACAGGGATGTTCACTCATTAACAAGTGATGATAGAAAGAGTCTCCTCTACAGCTTTCTTGCAGCATGGTGTCTTCTGTATTTGGTGGGAAAACATTGTGTCTGAATTAAAAGGCTTCATATGCCCCAGATGTTTTATATTTTAGGAACAGGAATTTGAATTCAGTTGTGATAAAGAAAAAATGAAGCTGTGTTCTCTCCAAGCTTTGTTCTTTCCTTATTTCAGTTGAAAGATGACTCACTATCCTGTAAGTAGATCACTTACAAATTATAGCATTATCATGCTATAGATTACTATCTTATAATTAAAATACAAATATTCCAAAGGTTTTCCTACCATGTGTTTACATGGACCAAAATCCAAAGGGGCTTTTTCATGGATAAAATGAGCAATTGGCTACTCTAGTTCTAATACTACCCTTCAGGAGGATGCCTACTTATCTCCCACAAGTTTTTCTTCTATATTTATCACTGAATTTGAAAATGATAATGAAGCTTATTTGCAAAGGAGAGACTTTAAGAATGATAGTGGAAATCCATATTAAGAAACACATATAATGAAAGTTCAGTACTCTCAGGTATATAATAATTTTAAGCAATAAATTAAATCTGATATATTTCTCAGCTTTCAGCAAGCTTATGAAGTATTTCTCTTACCAAGGTTCACTGCCATGTATCACCTTTCGTTATAAATAAGTTTAAAGATCTACTACCCTTTCCATTACAAACTCTAAAGTTTTAAAACTCAGCTACAGAGCTTCAGAAACAGACAAGCAGGTTCACACGGTCGCAGGTAGCAGGCATCTTTTTTTTTGTGTGTTTTTAGGGAAAATAATTTATGCACTTTTAATTTTAAAAGCACAAAGTTTGGCCCTGTTGCTGCTGAAATCTATTTTTAGTGCTGACACAGGGGTACATCTTAGAGTGATCTGGGATGAAAAGGCAGACCACAATGAGAACAAGAAGAAGGAGAGAGTCTGTTCTTTTGAAATAGGAGCTCACATTCCCAAACTATTACTCCAGCTGGGGGGCGGGGGGGGGGGGAGGGAGGTGTTTTGCTGCTGTTAATTGAGGACAATAATGTAAGTATTATTTAATCCTTCGAGAGCAGAAGCTATGTAACAAATATTTGACATTGTAAGTTGAATCCTCTGTATACAAAGGAATAATTGTACTCAGTTGTGTTACTGCACTTAGTTGTGACTAATTTTAGAATCGTAGGGTCATCAAGGTTGGAAGAGACCTACAAGACCATCCAGTCCAACCACTGAGCCAGAAGGGTCACTGTAACCCCTAAAACACTAAACCACATCACCCAGCACCAGATCCAGATGCCTCTTGAGCACCTCCAGGCATGGTGACAGCACTACCTATCTCCCTGGGCAGCCTATTCCAATGCCTGAACCCTCTAACTACGGGTTTTTTTATTGTCATATCTAGTCTGAATCTCCCCTATCTCATCTTAAGGCCATTTCCTCTTGCTTCAGGCACAGCAGGAGAGACAAGTTACCCAGCTCCCTCAGCCGTGCCTCATAAGATGTTTTCTAGACCCTTCACAAGCCTATTGACATTTTCTTGAACAACATTGTTTATTTCTATCATTCTTCATTAGTATGAGCTTCATAATATATACCTGGAAGATATAAAGTGCAAATCTAACTGATGTGAGCTTTGACACTGATATCAAGACATCTTCATTAACTCAGAAGTGTGCAACACAAAAAACCAAATGACCTCAACCCTGGGTGTTTCAGCATCCAAAAACAATGGGTTTCTTCAGTCACCTTGGTGAAGCTGCCTCATGTTTACACTGGGAAACTTCTGGACTGGAGCTACAGCCTAGTCAGGGCATAACTGATGCACATCTACCATTTTCATTTATCCCTACAGATGTTCCCAAAAAGCCTCCACAGTAGGTTACTGGTTAACATTTTAATATTGCTTTATCATTTTATTGCACTAATTCTTGGAAGGCTCCAGCATACTTTGCCTCCCCAAAAGGATAAGGGTACAGTACAGGCTGTGGGAAACTATTTGTGTAGACGAGGATGGAGGGAGGTGGTGAAGACAGCAGTCACGTCAGATAGCTTTAATAAGCACTTAGGAGAGTTGAGCTTTGAAGCCAGCTTTGAAAGAGTCGGCTATTGATAAGGCAAATCAGCAAAGGGATTAAGGAAGGGGCAACACGAAGCTCAGAGGTTGTATCTCCTCAGTGTCTGTGTACTTAACTCTAGTAAATAATTGCGTGATGCCTTACAATCCATATGTTTTACCATGACAAGCTGTGATCAGATACATTTTGTTTTATCTTTTGAAATAGCTGTCAGTCAGAAAACTAAACTAATTTGGATTAGTAAATAAGCTTTTCAAAGTCATGCTGAGGATTACTGTCAGAAGGATTATTCTTTTCTTTCAATAAGGCGAGCAGTCGCATCCTATATGGACATTGAACCCAAATACAGAAGACACCCATTTAATGTATCCTACATTGGAAATCAACTTTCTCTAACCCCCCTATAACGCAAATTTCTAGGACTCAGTTTGAGAAGACATCACGGAAAGAAACTCTTAAATCTTCTATATCAATAACTGGTTACACTTTTATCTTTTCTATGTTCATTTATATTTCCAATTAGGGGTTTTTTTGAAGGGGGATGAAGATTTTTTGTCTTATTTTGGAATTGATTTGAATTACAGCTCTATGTCCATATTTACTAAACAATTGCTTTCTACAACACTTACTTAAATACTTTATTTTAAAGTATACTTTCTGTTTCATAACTCCAGGTACTGTAAAGATGAACGGATATTAGTTTTATTTTTTTTAAATTAAGGTCAGTCTAACAATTTGGTAAAAAACCATGCATAGAAAGACAAGGTTAACAATTTTTATCATTTGCTCTGTCAAAGTTTATTTGTAGAAGACTATTTCTAGATTTTCTTACTCCTATGGGGAAAACAATATTGTAGAAGAAATGTGATCCTTGACAAAGCCGTTAGAAGTTGACACAAATATGGTATGAATTATTTCCACCGTATAAGCACTGTTGTAAATTTTTTGGATGATATCTGCTCTGTGGCAACTGCCCTGTGCATGATCCAGCTCTGTCAGACATGCCTGTTAGCACATTCCTTCATGACAGATATGGAAACATCTTCAAATTGTTGTCACACCCACACAAAAAGGCTAAATTGTAATTTAGCTCTACTCTGTTATGTATTCAGAGTAATATTGCTGTAATTTTTTTTTTAGCATTCAAATAAGTATCTTTCAGTTGAATGGGGTACTTGCACTCAGTTCATTCCTTCACCAAGTTACCTTTGCTATGATTAAAGCACCAGGGAAATTAAAAGTTTGGTAAATCTTTTTTTCAAGACTGCACACACATGGCATTGGAGGCAAGTAATCTTTACTCCTTTTGATTTTTAACATAACCTGAAAACTTGGCTTGTCACATCTCAGACTCTACATGTATCCTCTCCTGAAAAAAAACTGAAAAACAGAGTAACAACAGAAAGCAATAAGGAAAGAGCAGTAAGATTGTGCATGAACTGCCAAAACCAATGTTATTATAATATTTAGATATCGTGCTTTAAGAATTCCAATGTCCATAAATAAAAAAAAAAAAATTGGAATCACCATCACTAGATGTGTTCAAGAAATGTGTGGATGTGACACTTGAGGACACAGTTTAGTGGTCAACGTGGTGGTGCTAGTTTAATGTTTGGACTCAATGATCTTAGAGGTCCTTTCCAACCTAAAAAAATTCTATGAGTCTATGATTCTTCCATATTTTCTTTCCTGGTATTTCACCAGTGGCACCAAATGACAAAGGGGCACTCTTAGCCTTTTTAAAATATTGTTATGTTCCCTGCAAATTTCAGTGAGATTTAATACCAATTATAACAGCATTCTAAATATTATGTGAATGAATGAAAATAGCATCCAGAAAAACAGCTCTGGGTTTCTTCATAGCCTTGAACAATATTTCTTTTTCTTCTGTGCTCTTTAATAATATTTTCAGTTTTGGATTTCTTTCAAAGCTGGTCATGCCACATTTCAATCGCTGTGGCATTGACAATTTAGTTAAGAGATTTTAAAGACCCTGACTACCTTAACAGTTTCTCCTTGCGCCCTTACATGAAAGAGTTATTTAAGTGTGTTGTGAGACTTGCTTATCTTGTGTTCAAGTTGAGGTCATGTGCAGAACAAGATTTGTCTCAAGTAAGGATAATGGTTCTCTTGGGAGAGGAAATGGTTGGTCCCAGTTTCTGACATGATTCATGTCAGATTCAGCTATTACAAAGACAACAGTAAAGCTTTCATCTGAAGTGAAGAGTTTTACTGCCCTTGGGAAAATGCTGTGCTATACTCATTGTTTTCTAATGCCTTTCTTTTTCCATATACACATACACTAAAAAATATCTAATAAGATTCAGAATCTTAAGTAAGAAGCTCTAAGTGAGCTGTACAGTCTCTCTTCTGGTGATATGGCACATGTGTTCCTCTCTCCAGCAACTGATTTTTTCCAGCACCTTCACTCTCCATCAATGGCTATGACTCACCCCTTCAGCTTAGAAAAGCTGACATGACAACCATGTCAAATAAATTGATATATGTATGTGCTTCTCTAACACTCTATACCAGCCTGTGATAAAAGTGAGCATAGGATGCAAGGATTAAAACATGATTCAAATCATCTCACTGTTGCTAGAGCTTCTGAGAGCACACACAGAGTTTCAGGGATTCATGTGGTGTTCCGTGACATTTCAGGTAACCCTGAGCTGGGTCCATATCTATTTACATGGCTTGCATCTATAAGAAAGATTCAGACTTGGTGAAGCGCAGTTTTTGTGGGGTAATAGGAACATAACAGTTTACTTTCTAGTAGCCTGTGGAGGAATTTGCTATGAAATGTTTATGTGTGACAGAGGAGATAATAGTTTTAAAATCTTATTACACAAATTAAGGCTGCCAGGGAATATACATCAGCCACCCTGCCCACAACTCATATGCACCATACCTTAATCAGAAATAAAGAATCAGAACTGGAGTATGCAACTTTGTCTTTTGTTTAAGATCACCTACATTTCTCAGTTATCAGTATTTTATGTTAATGTGCTGCTTATTTTCATGACATGGCACTTGAATGATTGTCCCACAAAATTAACAACTGAAAATCACAAGGTGAGTGAGGATTCAAATTTTCGATACAAATTTTCCACAGAGATAGGACACACTTTACAAAATAACACAATTTAAGAAATTACCATTTGAATGTTGCTTTGATGAAAAAAATCTTTATGCAGCTCAGACTTTTTATTTTGCATAATTCACTTTGATGGGAAAAAAAGTTTTTCCTTTAGCTTATTTTTCTTGCTCAGAATCAGTGTCTACAGCAGGCTGCCAAATTGTCACATTACTTTTAGTTTTTGTAATTCCAAACTATTACTATGTTTAATATACATAGGAATAAAGACTGAAAGGAATTTCAGGGATCATCTAGCCCAATATTCCACACTTGAAGGCTTTTATGCCGTAATACTTTTCACAAACTTTGCAAGCCTCCTTTTGGCCCCTAAATCTCCTAAAAGAAAGCTTTCCAGACCCTCATTTCTCTGATAGTTCAACCTAAGTGTATTCATGACCGCCGAATATCCATCTGCTCTTCTGACAGCATTGTTCTTTGTCTTAAATAGTTTTTTTCCTCTCTGCAATTTGCCCATGCTAATGTATTTAGAGAAAACAATTATATCAGTCCTCACAGTCTTTGTTTTACTGGGCTAAATCCTTATGCCTTTGAGCTCTCATAATCTCTTCAATAAAAAAAGCTCCCTTGGTCACAAGTTATTATATAAATTTATTTGCTTTTTTCCATATTCTAAAAATTCTCATGAGATCACAGGGGTTTTTTTGCGGAGAGTGAGTTTAGACCTGGATTTTTTAAAAACTTTTTTACCTTTGTGAGAAATACTTGTCTGATAAGGTATATAACTGCATCTGTATTTTATACTTGGCTCAGAATCAAGAAAATACTGTGATCTTTTTGCTTAGTCATTTTCAGTTGATGGCAGACAGATTATTACAGAAAATCTCTTGATTAATCCTTTCTGATTAGTCATCTCTATCACAAAACTATTAATTTTTCATAGACTTTAAATGCATGACTTGCATTAGAACTAAAAAAAATAAAATAAAAAAAATCACAAACAAAATATAACCTTAATGGTCTTGATCCTTGATATTTCCAAGACTTTTTTTGCAGAAAACCATTTTCCCTCAAGTTTCCTTGCGGAACCTCATTTCCCTGAGGGCACAGGAACACTGCAACCATGCACTCCACTCTAGGACACCCTTCTCCTATTTCAGCTGTGACCAAGGTTTGCAAAGAGACCAACTCCTTTTCTCAGCACTGCTCCTACATCTGGCAGCTCCAATGAGCTGTGTTGAAAGGTCTTATCAGGGATCATGGAATTTGACAATTGAACATTGTCCTCATATCCTCAAATCCCAGTCTGATCTCTGTCTGCCTCTGACTAGAATACACCTCTCATTCTCACAACTTTTCTGTAAATGGCATTAAATGACACTTTGTGTAAGAATAGTATCCTGAATACGAAAATAACACAGGACTTCTGGATGCAATCACCTTTCAATCCTTCAGGTTATTTCATGCACTGTTTCAGTTACATTTCCACCTTCCTTTCCTCTAACTTCAAAGCAAAATACACAATCTGTAAACCATAAACCCTGGATGCAGACCTTATTCCACACTTTACTGAGCTTTCTGGGAATGTGGCTTGTAAGTGATGCTAAGCCATTTGTCAGGCTCTTGGTGATAAACCGTTGGTTAGCCATGAAGAAGGAGACTGCCTTGTCACGTACACATTAAACAAATCGCATATTGATGTCTTAATGGTCTGCTTTTAATCAGAAGATCAACTTAGGATGTCACAATTTTCACTTCTGCCTTTCAAATTTGAGATTTTGAAATGGATTCTTTGAGGCTAAGTTACCAAAGAAAATTCTACTGACAAGACTACACATTACCTTACCTTCATTTGTTCAATATGTTTAACTGCACCACTGCTTATATCTGTACTTGTTCTTACTCTCCTTTGGTTTAGCTGGAAATGATTGAGTCTAGGTTTAAATCTAACCAAAATGATCCATTGTATCTCTTAAGAAAAAGGGAATTCAGTTAAATCACCTTAGAGTCTATAACTGGGGGCAATATAGTCCTCTTATTCCTCATGTTTAGTTTGCTATAATCTTCACTAATTAGAAGAGACACATCAGCATTTATCCTAATCACATTCTCTTATCCTAATGCCTGGCTCCTTATGGTTTTAGGAAAAAGACAGATCGGGTAAAAGCTTGAAAAGTTTCACACAGCTATGGTGCACTGGGAATAGTTCAAAATAGAGTCCAAAAGTGGTGAGCAAAGGGCAGAAAAAAGAGACGGAGAAGAGCAAAAGTTCTCTGTAGCTGACGATTCCTTTGAACTCTCCCCACAGTAAAACAGACTTTTGAAGGAGAGTGCCACAGTTCAGGAATTGCTATATTTTCTTTACAACAGAACCCTTACAAAACCTGCCACAGCCAACAGCCATTTATTTAATCCTGTGCTCATTGCTCATTACTGATAGGATTGATAGATAACTTAAGGCTATTTTGCTCCTGTGTTTGCTCATCAGCTGGTAAGAAGAGCAGAGAGTTGATGGACAGCATTCAGACAAGTAATCCATAAAGTGAGAGCATAGGCGATTTAAGAAACAACATCTGTAAATAAAAAGAGATGGTTTGTGCTAAGATAAGGTGTGTATTTGCAAGGCTTGGACACTGTAACTTTTTATTGGATAGATGGGCATTGATCAATTTTAAGTCATAGTGTCAAGTTCCATCAGTGAAAGTACAGCTGGCAGATCTCCTAACACAGGCGAAATCCTTTTTCTGAGAAGGTCACTTAGTGGTTTCTGTGTCAAAAGAGCAAAGCCACTGTTTGGAATAATAAAAAGACTATTATGTGGCAGAGCTCTGCAAACTTAAAAAAGGTTTGAAGTCTCAAATTAGGGAAGCCTCCCTAAGCCTTTTCAGTCCTATGGAAGGAAAAGGTACCCTGCAAATTAGTTCTCTGGTACTGACTGCACTGGGAGGCAAACTCTCACCACGAGAGACGGCCTAAGAGAGAATTTGAGGTTGACTTAGAGGCAACCCTGAATGTTTAAAGAGGCAGATCATGAGGGGAGTCAGCGCTGAAGTCCTCTCTGTCCTCATTAGGCTCGGGTAAATAACCTCATCTGATGGGTGCAGAGCAAGGTTGTTTCACCTAAGAGTTCTGTGATCCATGCTCAAAACATAAAGAGATAGTGTGCTCAGAAAAATGGGAGCAACATCTGGGAATTGCACCTCTTGTGGTTTTATGTGGGAATAGAAATGAAAACAACATCAAATATAGATCTGTTTTAGAATTCAAAATAGTAAAGTTTCCTGGAATAGGATGCATCAGGTCTTGAAAATCTCATATTTAACAAATCCTGGAGACAAAAAGGCAAGTCCTGCTGGGATCCCTTAATGCCCAGACTTTAAGCAGAGAATTGGATTTGGATGGATCTTGTCTGGCGTGTTAGGCTGTCACTTACCAGCTTGTAAAGTTTCAGACTTGCAGGCTGAATATTGGCATAGAGTGATGGAAAGATTTAAAAGCAGTGATGCTAGCACAAAAATAAACAGAAAAACACTTTTTCTTACATGAGGTGATCTGAAAGTTTAAAAAAATAAAAGGCAGAATGACTCTGCAATCAAAAAGAAATATTTTTAAAGTGTCTTTATGTAATAACAAAGCCTATTTAAATGAGAAGATATATAAATAACTCAGGGCTACAAGAAACAGATGAAACTGGAGTATAATAAGTCACAAATAAAAATTAATGATACATCTATAAATGGATTTAATCTCTTTCCAACAGAAAGGAAACAAAAAGAAAGTAAGACTTGTGAAAAGAGATTTGAAACATAGAGTACAAATAATTTTGGCAAAGTCCATTTTATAATACTTTTGTTAAAGAGAAAAAAGGGAAGAATAAGCAGAGGATAGGATTAGGAGGAAGAGAATAATCAGCACAGATATTAGTTGTATTTTTGTCTTGTGTTTTTTATCATTTTTTTGGCTTCAGGTTTTAGCTTGTAGCTTTCAATATGGTGTGGAATGCCCAAGGGACTTAGTAGAGTGAGGTTGATGAACAGCTTTCCCACAAGTGGGTTTTAATAAGAAATCTTTGTGGCTAGTAATCCCTTCAAAAAGCAGAGCTTTCAAATATATTCCAGCTCTTCCTCTCTTGGGAATTTTCATGATTGGGAAAGGAAAGTGTTTCCCTTGTGGGAAGTATTTTGTATTTTATATTTCCCTTTCATTCTCAGGTTGGAAAATCTGCTAAGAAGTTGAAAGCAAAATCCATGGGGGGTTCTCTGAAACAATATTATGGAAAAAGTCCCCATTCTTTACATAATGTTTTTAATGCCTGGATGTTGAAGATATTCTTAACTACAACCATTTAAATAAACAGTTCTCAAAACAAAATTTGAAAGACATAATCATTTTGCATCAATCAAAAGAAATTTAGTTTGATTTTCCTGAAGGCAGTTATTTGGCAGGAAAAAGCATTCAATTTAGATTTTCATATTTGTTTCAGGACATTTTTTAACTTTTCTTTTTTTTTTTTAATACTTGCATATTTTCATTCACTTTTTCTTCATGTATGACATTATGAATTGATTCTGATGAATTTACTTAATTACAGTCTACATATGTGGATTTACAGAACATGATCTTCACTAAATATGCATCCTCAGCTCTTGTTATAAAGCATAAGCTCTGAGGTTTTTTAGTTAGTAGATTTGTCTACTAGCAAAAGATGGCAGAAGAAAGTACCTCCCACTGAGGCTACTCAGTTTAAATTGTCCAAGTGACAAAAAGTCCCTCTGGCAAATAATTGCTGTCTTATAGCTATCTCTTCCCCCACTTTAAAAAAAAAATTATTACACTTGAAAATCCAGGTTTTATTCTGAATCCATGGGGTGTACACATAAAAAACACCATGTTTTTATCTCAGATTTCTGACCAATAAATCTACAATTTCCTGTTTTCCTAAGAAAGCAATTACAGTTGTAATATGGTTAATCTCAGAGGCCTAGGATAGGTAAAAATGGAAAATAATTGAAGACTGTGTTCTGTCTGTATTACTGTCTGGAAGCTTAACTTACTTTCAGAACCACACAGAAATTTTTATCTGAGTGAGGAAGAGGTGGGAGATGGCCTGATGCTGACCTGAGGAACTGGGAAGAGGAATAAGTACAGACCAAAATTAAAAATTAGATCAAATGCAACCACACCTGTCAGACTTTGACACACTCTGGTGTTATTTTGTTAAAAGATCTATTTTTTATACAGATAAAATGTTTAACATTTATTAGTGTTGTCATGTGATAATTTTTTTCTTGATTTAAGAACTATGAGAAACAGAAACAAGCATAGTTTGTGCTGATAGTACAGTAGAATATTTGTATGTTTGTGGGGATATATCTTCTATATTATTTTTGTTAATGCCTGTGTTAGAAAAAATGCAAATTTCATAGTGAAATATGTTAATGACACAACTGTTGTCTCCTTAAAACTAAGAGCTGGATTTCATAAGCTTCTTCCAATGCCCTTGGATTATAATATACAATATTAATACAAGAATGATCAATAATCAATGTGAAGTAAAAAGGACGATTTTTAATAACAAGACTTTAAGATGTAGACTTGGAGCTCACTGCATGTAAGCAGATGAATAGGAATTAGACTTGCTTGATTAAGTGTTTATGGAGCAACTGTTGGCTGTGAAAGCACATGGCTGTGAAAAAAGAAATTGTTTTAAGTTGGGCAAGCTACATCCAGAAAAGATATGCAAAAAAAATTTCTGTTTATGGAAGTGTGATGTAATTCCATCGGAAAGAAACTATTTTATTCAGATGTCATCGCCCAGTCTTCAAAAATGTTTAAGGCTGAAACAGATTCAGAGGAACATATCTAATCAGTGAAATGGGAGGACTTATTTTTAGATCCAAGAAGAATACTGCTTCTCTTGCATGGCTGAGTGAGATGACGACTAAGAAAGACAAGGGTTCCTTGTAGTTTTTTCTAACAAAAATGTGGAATTTATGCACCCATCCACCACACTCACAAGCAGATTTTATTTTTAAAATCTCTGTTGGCAGCTGAGGTCTGCAAGAAAAGATTTTGTTCTGGTGTTTTACCTTCGTATAAAATTCATTCAGTGTCGTGATAACCTCTGCCTTTACTACACTCTGGTTCATCTGATTCTGATTCTCTATTCATGTAAGTAACTGCATTAATGGATTGACCATAACTGGACATACAAATGGTCTTTATCATTCAAGATTCCTTGATTTTATTTTGTAGTTATTTTCCCCGAAGGAGACAATATTTTCTTCAATGCAGGTGATAGATTTTGAGCTGAGCTCCTGTATACACCAGATACTACAAGCTGATAAATCTTTGTAGAATGGTGAGATAAAACTTTCAGAAATGTGATGGGAAGGTACTGCTGTGTCTACATCCTTCTCAAGTGCTCTGCATTTTTGTGATCTTAAAAAAAGATGATTTTTAAGGGAGACCTGCCATTATAAAATTTCTTGGGAATTCCAGGCGCAGTTGTCATGTAGCTCCTACGACTGGTTAATAATGCACATGCTCTTTCATCCTTGGCTGAAATATTTGAAGTTCATGGCCTTCAGTGTAAGCAAGTTAACACCTTGCTGTCATCATTTGTCTGTTTTTAATTGCATTTTCAGACTTCACAGAACAGTGGTCTCTGTCTGATGCCAGTGCATTTTCAAAACAACGTTACAGTCCTGCAGTCTAAATGACTATATTCTCTTCTTATGCAAAGCATAAGCACAAGCATTGACAAAGACCACTTGCTGCCATGGTGATAGGAGGATTTTTCCCCCTCTCTGCTCCCACAGTTTATAAACATGCTTTTTCTGCTTCTGGAGATTTAGGCTCTTTAAATCATCACCAGAAAAAAAAAAGAAAAAAGAAAAAAAAAAAGAAGAACACTCACTATCATATTTTATAAAAGTAATATTTATTTACCATCTGAAAATATCCTTGGGCATCGTGAAACTTAAATTAGTGGTGGAATTAAGTGTCTTTCATTAAAACCTAAAAGTATAAAAGAAAAAAATGTTAAACAATTAACTCCTTCCTAACAGATTCTCTACTACATTTTTACCTTAAAGTACAGCAACCAGTGAGAAATTTTTTCATGTCCGCTGATTTAGATGGATCCCACGGAACACAACACATACAAAAAGCAAGCTTAGCATAGAAATGTTTCTTTGGGTATGACTGAGTCTTCACTTTGAGGAAACATATTGCTAACTTTAAATAAGTAGCATTTCACCTGCGAATATTTTTTGCACTTTTTTTCTTTGTATTCTAACTCACCTGTAACAGCCAGAATACATAAGGAATGGACAAACTACCTAGAGCTGTTAATGCAGCTGTTAAGCACATTAGCTTATATTGAACAGAATTATAAATTGTCTCTGTAAAGTTCTTCTTTCAAAGAGTGTGTTGGTCAAACAAGCGGTTATAAAAAACACACCATAAATAAAGTCTTTTATTCTTCAGATTCATCCTTTTCATTTTCACATGTGCTCATTTATTCTCAGTTTATCTTCCTAGGTTTAGATTCAGCCAAGAATGAAGCTTACAATTACTTTATATGAATTTCACTTATTCATATTATTCAGTATATGCATCTGAATAAGTATACATCCTGTTCAGTTATCATTCTGAATCCTAGGTATTATAAAAAGCTTTTCATTATCGGTAGACACTTTCCAGAGGTTCTGAACAACAAAATACATTATTCTGATGAATTTTCTTCTCTGGAATTGTGCAACTCGAAGGAAAGGTTCTAATGCCAGAGCAGCCTTCTGAGACAAAGCTTTGTGGCAATATTCCTTAATAAGAAATATTAATATACCTTGACAAAAATCTTCTTCTTGTTCTGTACTCTGACTGCAGCACTCTTTATTCTGGAGTTCAATATGTGTCCTAAACCCTCTGTTGAAGCACTCAGGAGGTTCTCAATTTCTCTTACAGGATAAGAACTCTTTCTCTTCTCCCATTGCTCACTACTGTACAAATTCCTTATCTTTTTCAAGGCTAATTTTGAATTTGCAGTGGTTTGGTGGTTGCATTGATCCAGCTTTGGCTACTAGGTGGTCTGTTATCCTGGAGGCAGGTGTGTTGCAAGATTATTACCTCTGTTCTACCAGTCTCATATTTTCACAGAATTAATTAGTTTACAGTTCTGTAAGAAAAAAAAAAAAAAAAGCTCCTGATCTGCTTCATATACATATAGAATGGCCTATTATTTATCCTTGATATTTTTTAAATACCACATAATTCTTGTTTCCAAAGATAACTAAGAGCTATTAAATACAGCAGTCATGACCCACTCTACCAGCCAGTAGTCTCTAAAAAAGATTGTGAGTCAGGAACCAGAAGTCTTCTTACTTTTCAGAAGTAAATATTCAGTACAGATAAATTAATTCAGCCATAATGTAATCTCAATTACCCTATGGCTCCCCTACAGCTGACAACAGAGAGAAGCTAGGGAGAGCTGGGGCGTAATGCAGCTTCCTCACTGAATAAATTATTGCAATAAGTTTGTACAACCAGTGCTTTAGAACCTGTTATTGCGAGAACTAAGTCTTACTGCTAATTGTCTACCTATTAAATTACAGATTCTTAAGGAGGAATTTCTAGTTAAATCTTCTTGGCGTCTAAGCCTTCTAAGGACACCTAAATCTAGTTGTCGTCACATATCTTTTCAAGCGAATTCCAGAACAGCATATTGATTAATTTATTCTTCAATTCTTGTGCTTATTCTCCACTTTCTTCTAGGACTACTCAGTTTCAAGAGGTCCTGTGGTGCTGCAAAGAAATTTATTTTGGTTAGTGAAAGAATTGCTCAGTAACAGGATAGACCTTTTAGAACACCTTTCTTCCAGTTTATTTGGCCTAGGAGGCTATAACTGTGAAAAACTGCATCTCTGAAGGACTAAGGTGTAGATCAAGCCTATGATCTGAGCCATCAAAAGAAATATTTATCAGCTGGGGATTTTTTAAACCCTAATCCAGACCATGATCATATTGTGGTATGTTACTATGTTACACGGAGACAAGAAGAAAGTGAAGGACAAATTAAGAGTTCTGCCAAATGATTGATGAACTCTACTGAAACTAATGCTTGTTTGCAGAAGTAATCAACACTTCAAAGAGACCAGCAGAATTCTTCTAGTAACTGCTTTTCAAGGATGAAATTATTTTGAACCGTGTCTACCCACTATTAAAACACATGTGGGGTTTTTTTAATAATAAAATCACTATGCCATTCTGCTTTACATCTTCTGCTCTACAGTTATATCTCAGTCTCAGTTTATGCCCTGGCAATACATGTATTTCAGTCACACAATAAATCTATACAGGAGAGGAAAGGGCAAACCATTGAGAAGCATGTTGCAACAAATACTTCATAAATATGATTTGTCTTCTATTGTGAATGTGTTTAACAAAATTCATAAATAGACCCAGGGGGAAGGAAAAGAAAAATAATAAAAAGAAAAAAAGAAGAAGAAAAAATAAAAGGAAAAATGAAAAGAGAAAAAAAAATAAAAACAAGAACACAAAGAAAAAAGTAATGAGCATCTTTACCAGCTAGTATCTCAGTTAATAGGGCTTGTGTAAGCGTGGAGAAACAACACGGCTTTTAAATTGCCCTGTAACCAAATGTTTGCTTATAAGGTCATTTATTTTGCATGTTTGAAGTATTTGTTTATGGAAATAGATGAATCACAAAGAATAACGACAAATCCTAGTTCTTAGATAGAGAAATTGTTTTACAGTCACTAGCAATTCACCCCTCTCCCCTCTCTCCCTCTTTTTGTGCCCTGTAGAGATTATTTTAGTTGAATTTTATGTCACCTAGATTGTTACCTTAGAGATTTCAAAGTATCCATATATTTTATGGGATTAGTTGTACAGTTGTTTTTAGACAGTTTTGATTCTGAGGCTAAGAACCCATATTGTATTGAAAATACGATTCATGTTTTACTATTACAACTGTACATATTTGATGCATATTTGGAAATTCCATTGGGAATTTTAGTATGGCAGATTCTTCAAAATATTGGTGTTATATCAACCACACTGAAAGAAAAGTCGTGTTAGAAAAAAATGTAAAGACAAAACAAATTAATTTGAACAAGGCCTTGAAAAATTTCAGTATATAATGAACACAACTGTGCAAAATCATGCCTATTTACTGTTGATAACAATGTCTGGAGACTGCAATATACAAAAAGTGAGATGCTTGAAAAAAGTAACTCCTGGTATGAATAACAAGGGAAAAGAATATTCCATCTAATATAAAGTGAATGTCAAGGCATTTGCATAGGAGGGAGAAGGGTCTGAACTTTTTATTGTGCTATTTAAAGCATGACCTTTGCTTTTATGCTGCAACTGTTAATGTAGGTGGCAAAGTAGCTTACTAGCAGAGACTCCAAATCACACAAGACAAACCCTCTGAGACTAACATATTTTGCCTTCAAAGTCTCTTATGCATTTCCTGAGACCTCCATTACCAGAGTAATCTGCTACACAGTGAAAGGAAGAAGTAGTAACTTCATTCATAGACCTAATAAACACTGTTATATTTCCAAGTATAGAACCCTCTGTTAGTCTCAGTTTGGTGGCTAAAGGTTTATATTTGAGGTATACTAAAATGAGTTAAACTGTCTAGCTTGTCCCAATCATTATTTGGTAAAAACAAAGAATCTTGCGAAATGAGTTAAAGGAAAATCTCTTACAGAGAAAATGAAATTATGTTTATATTAATATTCATACATTCTTATTATTTATTGACCATGCTCATACATAATTTAGTATGAAAAAACACCTGAAAAAACACAATGATGTTGGCATGAAAGTTTACTTAGGTGAATGGATCAGCTTAATGTCTAATTTTGAGACATCAAATGTTCTTTTTACATATCACATAAAGTGCCAAATACCTTTTACTTTTTGTGCATATAGAAATTTTATGCCACTGGCTCTCTGCATTAGTGTTCCATAACCATAAAGTCATAAAAAGGATATATTTAGAGTCTTTAAGGAATTTTATTCTGTTTCAATATAAAAATCCTATGAGAATAGTTTAATTGTGTTCCTGCTTTTTTTACTTTTATTTTTTCCATTATGATGTACTGTGATAGTGGGCTTTTTGGAGCAAGAATTGAACATTAAAAGCATAACTGATGTTGTATTTTAATTCCTAGCTGGAAGTTTCCAAAGTGTTCTCCCTTCAAAATGATTACCATGTTCTATAATCTCCCTATGTATTTTATAATGCTCTGCAACTCTTAATTATTGAACCGATTTAGGTAAAGGGGAAAAAAAAGACCATGATTATGCAAAAATAATTTTTTCTGTATAACTAAAATCTTTAAGAGGGAAGTGGGGGCCAGCAGATGTATATGTTCATACAACAGAAACTTTAAATCAAGGTAAATCTGTTCTTAATCCTGAAATAAATTCCAGTTCCCTCTGAAGGTAATTTTTTCCTGGTATTATTGTTCATTTTCTCAAAGGTATATCAAGGCAGCTAAAACCTGTCTTTTGTCTTGGAGTTCTTTTTCTTAAGGCATCCATTTTAATTTAGTTATGAAAATAACATTTGTTTTAACAGAATCTATTGTCAGTTTTGTAGGCATACCCTGTGTGATGAGAAAGATCTTTGAGTAATTGGTGTAATGCAAGAGGTCTCTAAAGCTTATATATATTCCATAAAAATAAACACTGTTAGATATTATATCCATACTAAATCTTAGTATAGCATTTCCGATACCAATATTTCACAGTATTCAAAAATAAAATTGAGTGAGAGAAAATTATGTGTTTTAATTTTTTTAGAGTCTTCCTAATTGCAGGTAATCCAACTTAGTCCAAAGTGGTTAAGTCTCAAATGAAGAGCAGGAAATAATGTCCTCTAAATCTTGACTAAAGAGACAGATTTTAATTATTTGAGAAGCACAGCAATATCTTTGTTTTCTTTGGCTTAAAGGGGGATCCAAGAAATAATAGGCCCATCAGTCTTCCAGTCTTTCCTGGGAAAGTTATGGAATGAATCCTCCTAGGTCAGGCACAAGTCAGATGAACCATGATTGGGGAAACCAGCATGAATTCAGCAAGGGAAAATATATTTGACAAACCTGGTCTATTTCTATGACAAAGTAAACTGTTCACTTGGTGTGGGGTAGGATGGACATTGTCTACCTGGACTTCTCCAAGGCTTTTGACATGGTTTCCCACAGCCTTCTTCTGGAGAAAGTGATGTGTTATTCAGAGGTGTGGTCCATGTGGAGGGTGGGGATGTGGCTGACAGGCTGCCCCCAGAGGGTGGTGGAGAACAGCTGCTTTTCAAACTGGAACCTGCCAGTGATGCCTAAAACAGGGCTTCCTAAAAGAGAAGGCTAGACAAAGGTGGGAGAATAAAAAACAGATTAATTTATTAAAGGCCTTTAAGGTACAGTTTGGGTAGACAAAGCCTGCTAGAGAGACTACACCCAAAATGGATGACAAGTCACGAGTTCTTCGCCAATAGACCTAATACATCTATTAACATATCAGGTCTCAACTCTCCGATTACACCTTCAGGTGATGATGTCAACCACCCCAAGCTTGCCCCTCCCAATTCACTGTTGTTCACATATTTTTGGGCTCTGAGGCAGTGAAGTGTCCTTGGATTTTCCACTGAGAGCAATTGTTTTGTCTAAAACGCTGGGAACAGGTGTTTTTAGCACTTTATATGGACCCTATACCATACACACCAAAACTACAGATACATGAAAAATAGAAGCTAAAAATCCTTAAGGCATCACCAGAAGTGGGGTTCCCAAGGCATCTGTGTGGGGCCCAACGCTGTTTAATATCTTGATGACTGATCTGGATAATAGGATTAACTGTACCCTGATAAAGTTTGTTAATGATATCAAAGAGATTGGGGAAGCAGACACTTCAGATGGTAGAGCCACCCTGCAGGAAGACATGAATAGTGGAATAATGCAGGACATGACTACAGAGTGGGTTAACAAGAACCTCATGTAATTAAACAAGGACAAGTGTAAGGTCTTGCCTATGGGAAAATATAACCCAGGAATGCAGCACAGCCAAGGATATACCTGGTCTTTAGAAAGGGACCTGGGGGTCCTGGTGGACAGCAAGCTCAAGATAAGGGAGCACTGTGCTGCCATCACTGAAAGACAACAGGATGCTGGGTTCCATCAACAAGAGCATCACCAGCAGAGATGCGCTCTACCCACCAGGCCTTGACAGGCCCCACCTGGAATGCTGTGGTTGGTTTTAGTCCTGACAATAGAAAAAGATGCAGACAGGCTGGGGAGGGTGTAGAGAAAGGCCACAAAGATCATGAAAGGACTGGGAAGCCTGACGTATAAGGAAAGAGTAAAAGAACTGGGTTTATGCAGCCTTGAGAAAAAAGATTTATCAGAGACCTTATTAGCATGTTCTTGTATTTAAATGGTGGCTATAAAGAAGATAAAAGACTTCCTTTTTTAAAAGGAGTCACATGGAAAAGACAAGGAATAATGGGTACAAGCCACTCCTGTAGAGATTCCAAGTAGACACAAAGGGCATATTTTCCAAAACGAAAACGATCAGCTACTGGAATAATCTCCCCAGGGAAGTGGTGGATTCTCCATATTGGTCGCTTTTAAAATACATTTGGACAGGGTGGTGGGCCATCTTGTATAGACCGTGCTTTTGCTGAAAAGATTTGGACCAGATGATACTTGAGATTCCCTTCCTGCCTGGGATTCTATGATTCTACAATTTCAAGTATCTCATTTAGTGAACCATCAAAAAAGAAAGCTATGGAATATAAAGAACAAGTGTGTGCTGTTTTGTGTAAGTGGATTACTATCTATCAGCTAGTCTGTAATTCTGGTTATAAATTATTTGAGATTTATGCCCGTTCTGTATGATTCATCATCTTTTATTACTTGAATTCAATCAGACCAAAAATCTCTATTCTAGCAACAAATTTGCCAGTGGAGCAATACAATAATTGCATTTCACTGAATCAAAGCCATGTACTTTATACTGAAGTGGCAGATTTAAATAATAAGGTTAATCGAAGAGGCTCCAGTGCACACGATGTATTTCTTAGTGTAGTGTGCTATAATTCTGGTCCATTTCACATAAAATAGATGATGTATATGGTATACAAAGATATTTACTTGGTTGTTTGACAGGAAATAATTTTAGTCTGGAATTCTTGAAAGCATGTACATTCAAGAGAAATGCATGCTAGACCAAATCTTAATGAAAATGCATTGTAAAGGATCATTGATTAAGACTGCTGGCTTAGTTATGTGAAGCTTTTTGCATGCTCTAGAGGCAGATATAATACCTAAGGCAGAACAGACACATTCATTAATGGTGCTTCTTTTATTATTAAAGAGAGAGTTAACAGAGGCAATTAATAAACAATGGTTTACTGAAGAGCTTTCAACAGAAATTAACCTTTTTAATAATTTATAAGGTAGTATCAGAGATAATAGTATTGTGTTTCATCTAAAATTAGTGTTGAAACTTTTCTTCAAATTAACTTCTTTTTTCAGCATATGACACATCAAAGCTTAAAGCTCAGTTTGCAGAAGATATTGCCTAGTGATTTCTGCAATACGCAGTCTTCTCCTTCCCAGACTGGAAGGAAAGATACAGGTAGTGTAGAATAGTCTCAGAGTGATAACCCTGGGGAAATGACACTCAGAAATCAAGATACAGATATCATAAAGAAATTTTATTGTCCTGATCACATGATAATGCAATAATTTTTAAAAAATACTCAGTTTCATGGATTTTTTTCCTACTGACTGTATTGTCACATATACAAATACCTTAAATTCTGACTCATAACAGTGTGTTAGATATTAAATGTATTAAATTTGTGCTTTTATGCAATAGGACAGGCAGGATATGTGTAAGATGCCATCCCCCTGCCGAAAAAACAACCAAACCAAATACAAGCCAGAATAAAAACTGGCATAAAAACAACCAATCAACCCAACCAAGCAACCATCTACCCTAGCAATAACAACAACGACAAGGACCACAGATTGTGGTCAAGCCTGAATGCAGTCATTTTCTGCATGCAGCTTTATTGTTGCCACAGGGCTCAGGGTGTCATCCCAGGAACATCACCAGCACCTGACATGAACAACAGCAATAACAATGAAGACTACACAGACTATTGACCTTGGGGGTGAGTAACAAGCAAACAACAGAAAGAACTGATGGGAAGTTTTGATGTTGTGGATATATGTATATTGTGATAATTCTTTTTGTTCTTAACACTGAATTCTGCACTTAATATATGTTTCATTTCTCGTAGCAATGTCACCTGAACAAGGATAACAGAGAATTGTATGTTAAGTGAACTTCGCTGTCATTTACTTCCTCTGCTCAGAAAAACTGATGCCTTTCTTTCCTCCAACCTCACTGAGCCACATTTTTTTTCTGTGTCTTGATTTGGTCATTTACTAACTCTGTTTTTGCTTTGGATGATCTTTTTTGAGACCAGTTCATGTTCATGAGCAGTGAGCAGCAGTTATCAGTGCTGAGTTTGCTACTGTTTTTTCATTGGGAATGTTTCAGATTAGAGCTTTAAAGTTGGACAATAAGTACTTTCTTCTATGGTTCTATTTTTTTTTCTTTTAAATCTGCTGTTACTGCGATTTAATTGGGATTTAATTTACATTTCAGGTGAGTACAGCAGTTACCTTCCCATACATAGATCATTCAGACATCAGAACAATAATTTAAAAGAACAAATAATTATGAAAAAAACTCTTTCAAAGTCTTGGAAAAACATGTCCTTAACATTTGGGTTTACTGCTCAAAGTGGTTTAACCACACTTAAGCAGGCCTTTGCCTGAGTTTCAAGAATTTACCCACTCATGATGATCTGGAGTTGAATTCTTATTCCTTTGCACTCTACCATATTATTCTTTATTTTTCCTCCTGGCATTGACTGCTGAATATTTAGACCTCTTTAGTAGGCATTAATGTTGCTTATGACATGTTGTTATGATGTTAGAACTGGAAACAGAAGGACATATATGATGGTTCTTTATATTTTTTTCCTAGAGCTTTCATTGACAAGGGGTGAGCCAAATATCTGTCATCTCTGCTGTGTCTGACAGTTAAGTTCTCTTTCGCTCCTTCTGGCTTTAAGATTTCTACAGAAAGCACATTGGGCCTGAATGGAAAGGATGGCTCAGCAGCTAGGACATTGGTCTAAGGCTGTGGAGTCCTGGGTAAACCAATTTTGTGTCTTAATATTCCAACCTTCAGGTGGGAAATAATATTTTCTAATCTTATGAAGATTTTGTAAGGAGAAAATTTATAGAGGCATTAATTATTAAAGAATAATGATTAAGTGAATCACATTATGCCATCAGAAGGTTGTCATTTCATCTCTTCTGTCTTTTCCATCAGATTCAAATGACAACTCCAATTCTTTTCTCTTGATTGAATGAAAAAATGGTTAGAATAGAACATTTTCAATGAATTTCACTTTATAACTGCTTTACAGAACATGAAAGTCAGGTATGACAAAGATGCATTTGTTTTGCTGACCTAATCTTTCTTCTTCACCAGGAAAATTGTGAAGGGAAACTACTGTGTATAAGTAAGGCAAGTTACAGTTCATTGATAGCCAGGTCATCAGAAGAACACCAGAAGAACCTGGCATTACTTCTTGTTCAGGGATTTTTTTTTTCTAATTGTTGGCAGATCATGCTTTTGTTTTTTATATATCAGATGTATTTTTATAGGCTTTATACAATCTCAGGTGTGCATGTAAGACTGTTCATTAATTAACATCTGACCCTTCATTTTGAGACTGAACAAATAAATAGCAATTACAAAGGCTGCTTTTCTCTGTCTCTAAAACAATTTATCTACAGTTTATTCTCAATAAAACTTGTCTGCATCAGACTGTTACAACTACATTGCCTGGCTTCAATAGTGGATATTTTTTTTACTAGGCTTAGCATATTTTTAATAGCATAAAGAACTTCTTCAAGTTGCTGATCATGCTCTGTGCAATAATGTCTACCTCAAGGCTTTACCTAAACTAGAAATACAGAACATAGAGAAATATTTCACAACATACTGTATTAAAAATAGGATATTTTCTTTCTGAAAGATGAATATTTTCTTAAACTGAAGACATTTATAAAAGATTTATTTGTGGTATAAGCTTTCCAAGCTGTCTGTTTTGCAGCAGGTTACAGATATGCTACTGAGGAGGGCCCTTAGGCCAGAGTGGCTAATTTTATTGCAAGAGGTTCTATTCAGATTTTACCAAAACAAAGATGACTACAAAACTACTTTCATTTGTTTGTTTGTGGTCAGAATGTGTCAGCAGCTAAATAAAAAAAACGAATGAGCATAAATATTTTAAGACAAATGCAAGGGTTCAGTCAACAGTGCAACATACAAGGAAGTAATTAAGGGATGACAGAAGAAGGGAAGATTTTCCCCAAGCCATGAATAGCCAAGCTTGGGAAGATTTTCCTCCCAAGCCATGAATAGCCCAGCGCATCAGGCGCTTTTGCCTCTTAATATCAAGAACAAAGGATGAATTTCATCCATGAGCCTTACTGTGTGTCGGAAACAACTGCTGTATAGACTCTTTCCAAAACTAAATTGTCATATAATCAAATCAGAGTTTTTCCGGAGAAAGGAGGTGGAGGTGCACTGAGGGAGGGAATTCCATTCAAGAAGGCAGGGGTAAGTTTTCTTCTTTTTTGGCTTGCCATCTGAACCCATCTAATTTCTTCTGCTTCAGAAAGAAACACCCCTTACTGACAGAGAGCAGGTGTTATTCACCTAACCCAGCTTCACTGTGTGCAAGAAGAGCCCATAGAATGTTCCTGCTGGTAAGCAATGGGGTCAGGTTGCTGCATTGCACAAAATTTAACTTTCTTGGGAGTCACTCTAGCCCATAAAACTTTAGTACAATATTGTTTTCTATGCCCCTTACAAAACACACAATATTTATTTAATTAAGAACAACACACTTGGGTAAATTATTTGTGTGGCATGCTAATAAGTTTCATATGAATTTTGACTTTCTTAACTTTCGAGTGCTGGATTTTGCAATTAAACTTTATTATTATTATTATTATTATTATTATTATTATTATTATTATAAAAATATGCAGCTAATATGAACAGTTTGGTTTTTTGAGGTGAATTCTCTGAAAGATACAAAATGATGGGAATCAGTTAGTAGGAGAATGATTTTCTGATTCAAAAATAATGACTCCAAGATCAGGTCTTATGAAAAAGAATTTTCATGAAATGGCATAGAAACAACAAGGTTTACACAGTCATCTTTTGTGACAGCTAAAATTCTTAAACAAGCTCATCGTATTCCTTTAAAATATTTTTATAATGATGTTTGACGCTCTCAGAAAAAATCCAGTGGGAAATCCTGTACTTCAGGTCCTTTTTTATGGTAAGTCCAATAATATTGTTGGGTTTTCTTCAAAAGTCTGCCTTTCTGTTACCCAAGATTCTTTCCATCAGGGAATTTCACTAGGGTTCAGAAGTGACATTTTGATTTTGTTTGTTCAGGATTATAACAAGCAGCAAAAAATCATCATATTGAGAACCAAACCGGTAGGGCTTAGTTGACCATCAACAAGATTGTGCAAGCCTTTTATTCAATTCAAGTACCTGCTTGTTTTTTTGAAGCAGGGATGTGTTGGGGTTTTTTGGGGTTTTTTATTCTTTTGTCAAACTGAATGTTGTCTTCTGTCTTTTTTGGTTTACATTTTCAAGAAAGACAGGAAGCAGTCCACATTTTTCCCTGCAATATGCTTCTGAAAAATTTAAAGTAAATTCAATTTATTTTTTCCTCTATTGAATTCAGTCTTGAAAAGCCAAATACCTTAACTCCTGACATGTTTATGCTATTCTAATTCTATACAATATGTCTCAAATGGTTACTGAAACTAGGTATTTTAAATACCACATCAGTTTATAAATCTGTAGTTAGGCATCTTAGTCTTATAGTAATTCTTAATGGGTCTCACATTTTTTATTCATATTTTAAAATTTTAGCAAAATGTTTCAATGAGTTTGTTAAAGTATTTAATTTACATATGTTGCTCAATTTTGGGAGAAGGGTTTCAGCTGCATGCTTCACATAGACACCATCTGTTTCCCAAGTGACAGAAATGCTCCTGTACAGTAGCTCTCGCTGGGTAATTTGGAAGTTATTCCTATGTTCACAGAGGTGGGCACATGGAAATTTAGGCTGAGCACAGAAAGCAGCATGTGGCCCAAAAAATGGGGTAATTATAGGATTCTTTAGAAGAAGATCACCATTTTTCCTATTATTCAACATGCATCAACTGTCTTTTTTTGCTAGTATTGACTTGCTAGGGAACGACCTATACCATTCTTGCTTTCTATGACATTACTGTGTTAAAATTTTTCTGGGCTATGTCATTGTTGTATGACATTGTTAAGACCAGATGAAGGTCTTATGAAGCTCTTGTGAAGCTCTTGTGGGTATACACCCCACCGTCCACAAAATAGATACTGTAGATACATATTTATATATATCCATATCCAAATATATACAGATATAGTGTATATGTAGACACATAAAAACAAAGATAATTTTGGCACAGATTCAGTTGTTAGATTTGTACTCCATGCTGACAATAGCACTGTTTCCTTGTCATGGTAAATGTGTTTTGCATGTACTCTGGTCTCAGGTTGAGGGCTTACAGTAATAGATATACTAAACATACAGTCACTAAACCTTTTGCACATTACTGGGATTTTTTTTTATCTTCTGAAGCAGTCATTTTATTGCTCCTTGGAGGCAATAAGCATTTCATTCTGTTTCAGTTTAAAAGCTCCTGCACAGAGATGATCTAACTTGAGTTTCATTTGCCTTTTTTTGATTTTTTATTTCTTCAATAAAATGACAAAGTGAAGGGGGCTTAATTGTTTACCTGACAGGCTCCATAGCAAATTTCTTAACAAGAGTGAGGAAGGGTGTTGGAGAAAAATCACCTATGTATGTTTTAGAACAAATCTGTTATTTAAAACAAATCAGCAGTATATGCTGCTTCCAAAAATTTTATTCCATTTTCCTCCTTTAGGATGCAATTTCATGAATGATTTAGTCAATTCAAATGTGGGCTGCGAGTAATAGAAAAAGATAGCTCCACTCTTTTTCCCCTGCAACACAGGCACTTTTTTGCTTATTTCACATCAGATTAGGTTTTTTTTCAGGGCTAGCTACCTCAAGACATTTCCTCAGTGTAACTTTTTAAGTAACCAATTATTTAAGAAAACACAGTTGCATTTCCATCTAACCTGTTCCTGGGGAGCAAACCTGTGTATGCTGACTTTTTCAGTCTCTGCCTTTGCAATTTTCATCAACTTTTCCTTACACTCTTAACTTTTGAAATTGTATTGTCATTAAGCCTGTAGCACCCAGCATAAATGCCTATTTTGATTTCATGAAAAGGTTGATTTCCATTAAAATAGCCTTAAAGATTTTTAGTGACAAAGGAACAGCTTTCAACTTCAGTAAATTCTGCTGAATTTCTGGTCTTTCTCTTTTTTTGCCTCAAAGCAGCACTTTTTGCCTATGGTAATCAAAATTTTATGGTCATATTATGCAATCCTACCTATGCCTTTAACGTCATATTGTTCAATTTTTAACTGCTCTCATAAGACTATACAGTTTTCTTCATTTAACAAGTATCCCAAAACTCTACAAATTTTTTTTTCAGTGCCTCTTTTCTCTTTCTCTTTACTAAAGAATGACCAAGTAAGCCTTGGTTACCCTTGTGATTTTTGCATTACCCTTGATTTAGAGAGTCTACTGCTGACCTGTGGCCACATGGTATTCACTGTTTTGTTTAATTGCCTCACCTTTATTTAAGATGTTATACTCTGTCCACATTCTTGTGATTGTTTTCCAGTTCGGTTACACAGTTAATTATGACTGAATAGGAACAGGAGCTGAGTATGTCTGTTGTCTTCTACGTCTTTTAAATTGTATTGTCTCTTCAAGGCACACTGATGCTCTAACTTTTATTTCTATTTTGGTTTTGGGATTTAAAAAAAAAACCAAACAAAATTATGTGGCTGAATGAGAGCAGTCTTGGTTTTCTTTCTGTATATTTTCACGTCCTTCCTCTTGTTTTTAAACATGCATTCATTTAAAAATGCAATTAATTGTACTTAATTTCTTTAGTATGCTTATTCTATCTTGCTTTTTCTCCTAACATCAGCATCTGCAACATGGAATTTATTTCTTTTCCTTTTCTTAGTTTTTACAGAAACCTGCTGCTTATCATTCATTTTTTCCAGATAACGAGTCTTGAATTGAGCCCTGGGAGATCCTTTGGTTAGTTTTTCTCTAGGGAACCACTGGCTTTGACACAATTCAGTCCTTTAAAGGAATGCTCACTCCAAGTCCTTCGTGAACTACTGTTGCATTCGACACGCAGCGCGGTGGCCTGAGTCAAGAACAGCACGATGGCCACTCTCTGGCCATTCGGGCCATAGCTCACAGACACCAATGTGGTGGACGGCAAATGGCGTTTATTGGTGATTAGCACCGTGTAATATACCTTTGGTTTACAACGTCACGTCCGCCTGCTTACATCATAAAACTAATTACTATTGGCTACCTGGAGAGGGGGTCTTATCTTTCCGTACAGTGCGGTTTCTTCCGATCGCCAGGCCCTAACTGCCCACATTTCCCCCCTCTCTATGCTAATCTAAGAGAGCTAACAAACGTATAAAAGGCATTAACGAGGTAAAGTATAAGGCACCTTGAACTAATAAACGTATAAAAGGTATTGACGAGGTAAAGTATAAGGCACTTTAAACTAGTGGTAACTAGGGGGCATAAGGGGACAGGATATAAATTGGGGTAACTAGGGAGAACTAGGGATAATACTGCATAAGGAATTAGGGATAACTGGGGATAACACTACAGAAATACATTCTTAACACAGTTGTTTGTTTTTTACTAACAGAATGTTGACCTTGCTTAGTCGGTTCTGGACAAATGACACGAGCTTGCTCAGTATGCAGGGCCCGAAGGCCAATGCCAGTATGATCATTGCGATCGGACCCAGCAAAGTAGATATCAGGGTGGTTAGCCATGGCAAATGGTTGAATCAGGATTTGAATCAACTCTGCTGTGCTTCTCGCTCTCTTCTTCTCTTCTTTTTTTTCTTTTTCTTTTTCTGCTTTGCTCTTTTCAGCAGCAGCTTGCAGGGAAGGAGAAGATGCTAAAGGCTGAGTAGCATCAGGTGATATCTGAGTAGGAGGTACTGTAGCTGCTGGTAAAGGATTAGAGATCATTGGGTTAAAGATATTTAGGTTATTATTCAGTGTTGTGACAGTAGCAGTGTTTTTAATCCGTGAGAGGGATTGGACTCTCTAACGGCCTCTCTTTATTCTGGGTTTTAATTCTGTTTGCTGTCATCTCTTTCCACTCTGAGTCTGAATCAGTGGAAAACCACTCACTCTAGCTTGTGTCTGACTCGGAGCCGGAAGTTAACTGGCTAGCTACTTCCTGGTTTCAGAACTTTTTGGTCGGGCTCCGGCCCTGCCCCCCTCCCTTGCGGGCGGGCCGTTCCCTCCCTCTTGCCTCGCCCTGCCTTCTGCTCGGCAGGGGGTTGAGCTTATAGGGGGAGTGTTTAAAATAGGCGCTCTGGCTACCTTTCCGCCCCTCGCTCGCGCTCCCCTCCCCCTTTTGGCAGCTCTCGCAGTTTCTCTCCTTATCACATTCCTTATCACTTTCTTCTCCCACTCGTTTACTTGCGCATGTTGGATTCGGCACTATCTCTCTGTTCCCGCCGGGCGCATCTCCGTCCCGCCCACCTTCTTTGTTCTCGGCACCATGCTGGGGTGCATAGGGAGGTGGCCTGGGCCAGCTCTCTTCGGGCCCCCCTCCCCCCGCGGCGATCTTAGCTTCTCGGGCTAATTCGTCCGAAAAAGCCTCTGCCTGCCTTGGCTCCCCCGCAAAGGAGCCTGGATTCGGGGATTGCGGGGGTGCAGCACCCCCCCGCGAGTCCCCAGGTTTAGCCGAATCGCCATCGTCTGGGGGGTGCAGAGTCTGGGTAGCCGCCCCAACCCCCAGCTTTGGGACGGCCATCAAACAGTTTTTTGCTGCCTTCCAGGTCTCCTGCTCTTGGATAGCTTTTTGCAGGGCCTGCACAACTCTGCCCCACGATTTAAGATGTTTTCCGCTACCTGAGGACATCGTCTCCTCAGCAAAAGCCTTAGTACATTTATCCCACACCTTAGGGTGGAGTATATCTGCCGGTTGGTCTATGACTCCGATCTGCATAAGTCTCGCAACAGCGAGCGTAAAATCTTTGGGTTTACAATCTACCCGCCACTGTCTCTGAATTTCATATACGACCTTCACAAGAGCCTCCATCCTCCTTGTGGGTCCCGGAGCGTCCTCCGTCGCCAGAGACAGTCCAGCTGCTCTGGCCGCTGTTCACCTGGTCTCAGGCGATCTCCCGAAGTCCTCAGTTGTGTCCCGGGTTGTTCGGCACCACTTTGTTGCATTCGACACGCAGCGCGGTGGCCTGAGTCAAGAACAGCACGATGGCCACTCTCTGGCCATTCGGGCCATAGCTCACAGACACCAATGTGGTGGACGGCAAATGGCGTTTATTGGTGATTAGCACCGTGTAATATACCTTTGGTTTACAACGTCACGTCCGCCTGCTTACATCATAAAACTAATTACTATTGGCTACCTGGAGAGGGGGTCTTATCTTTCCGTACAGCGCGGTTTCTTCCGATCGCCAGGCCCTAACTGCCCACAAACTACCAGAGAAAGAAATCTTCAAATGAAACCATCCCAAGGACCCCACTCTAAATTATGCCAATGAAGTCTTGGCTTTTCCTGGCAGGTTCACCCCTCCTAAGAGTTAAGGTTTGCTGAACTTCTTATGTGCACCCACCTTGGGATCAGAAGTGCCACTTGCGGGGATTTATTCATACAGTCTGAGAGGCTGCAAAACACACAGCTGGTAAACAGCTGGCTAAAAAGTCAGCACATCTATTCAGCCAGCAGCTTGAATTCAGATTGTTGGCCACAACCTCTTTTATATTCAATATGCTTTCAGACATTATACTGTACCTTTGCTAGATCTGTAATCTTATGTACATATTTTTCATGTATGCACAGTAATCATTGTGCTACAGGCATGTTTATTTGTTCATGCAAAAATTCTAGTATCAGTGTGAAACCAGTCCAGATTATTCATATAATCAGTTATAGTTGTAATGTATTTTAGTTTGATTGCCAAAATGTGTCTTCCTTTTATCCTGGCAGCATCAGAATCGCTTAGTGTTATTCAGGACAAGTACAGAATATCAGCTGAAGCCTTTACAAACACAGAAAAACTCAAACAATTTAGTAAGCTGCAAAAGATAAAACTGAAGTTTTGGGATTTCATATTTATAACTGGGGCAATTGTCATTTGAAGAGATGAAAGGGACCCTGAACTGAGCACTTAATTTATCCATTGTCTAGAGTCCAAAGAACCCTTGTAATACTTTTTTCTCTTAAACATTCAAATCTTTATAGATTAAAATAAAAATTAACCTGTTATCAGAAGAAAGTAGCTTGTCTTTGAAAGTGTCTTCTTGCTAAAGAAGGAAACACTGAAATATGTATTTTTAATAATTTTTAAATTTCTTCATAAACATAAAAGTTGTGTGCACTAATAATTAATTTACATCAACATCTGATTTGTGTAGCATATTCCTGCCAAAAATGTATGTAACAAAATTTCCAATTAAGAAATTCAAGATACAGCATGGTATATGCTATTGAAATGACTGATAATTCAGACAATTTGAAAAAAAAAATTTTCATTCAAACACTTTTGTCAAAAATAATAAGGAAGATATTATTAAATTACAGGAGTTGGTTTCTTTTTATTATTATCTCAGGGAATTCATCTTTTGCATGCATGGGAAACTGTGGGTTATGAGGTAAACTACCACATGCTCAGCTCAAATATTTGATTTATGGCATGGGAATGGAAAGGTACAATCATAATTTAGATTAAAAATAGGTGGATATTTTATTTACAAGTTCCTTTTCTAAGTGTTAGGAAAAAAATTTTAAGAAAAAACCCAACCAAATTTGGAATAAATTCTTTTTTTCTTAATGTGACCAGCAAGCAGAAAATGTCTAATTCAAAATACTTTTTCTAAGGAATGTCTTAAAGATAAAATGATTCATTCTTCAAAAAGTACCATTGTGTTTAACAGGTCTAAATTTAGCTAATATTTTGGAATATAACAGAGGAATATTATTATTTGTCAGTAAAATACAATGAAAAATGCATAACACTGTGGAAGATGGGACAGAAAAAGTATAGTGCATGGAAAGGGAGTTTCTTTTTACTTTTAATGAATAGTCAGTGTGGGGGGAGATCCACAGCAAAACTGACCTTTTCTGATTAAAAAAAAAAAATCTGCATTCTCTGTTTCCAAGCATCCTATCTAGGTCTATTTTTACTTGCATTGCACAACAATGACACCCTGAACTCCCTTGGGAATGGCTACCACCTGTGTCGTATTGCTGATTCTTCATAGCCTTTCTAAAATATATTCTTTTCCCTAGCAAAGTAAAATCACATTTTTTGTCTTCATCAAAACCATAAACATAATATTTCAGCCTAAGAAAATACTATTCAGTTGAGTTTTCTCAATAGGGAACAAACATTGTCATTTCACCTCTGATTGCCTGCTAAGGTATTCACCTTTGCTACCATTCATTCATATTCACTCAGAAGCAGAATACAATTGAAATACAGAGAACTATTTCTATTTCCTGTGTAGATCACTCTCTTGAAACCACACCTGATGTTATGTAAGTGTGGCTAATATATTTTAGATTCTGCCTTAATCAACATTACTGTGAGATGTAGAAAGATTTTTTAAGAAACTGACTATATAGCACAAGCACAGCTTCAACACCAATACGGATAAAATGGGAGTATATGAATCAAATTCTTTACCATCTGGAGAAAAATAGAGGAGTCTACTTTCTGTTTTCTTTCTCTTCTAGTGTCATATTTATAAGGAATAAACAGTGCCTTCAATTTCATGCAAACAAAATCCCAGGTATTCAGGTGGTATAAATTTCTACAGCACTCTTGACTGTGAGCCTTTACAGTAATACCCATTTTCTGGTAGATTATTTTAAATTATTTAAAAATGTTAATAATCACTGAGAAGTCCCTGGTCTCGGGACAGATGTGGGTCAAGTGGGAATGATTCTGTATTGTGTTTATATAAAGTAAGGAAAGTCACTGGAAAAATTCTGAGATGTTACACTGATCTGCTCCATCCTGGTTCTGATGGATGTGTGTAACTGGGGTCTGATGCAGGAACCTGTGGTGGTTTAACTCCAGGCAGCCACCAAGCCCCATGCCGACACTCATTCACTCCCCCACTGGCAGGATCAGAGAGAGAACTGGAAGAGTAAAAAGTCAAGAACTTGTGGGCTGAGATAAAGACAGATAAATAGGGAAAGCAAAAGCCACACACGGAAGCAAAGCAAAAGCCACACACAGAGGCAAAGCAAAACAAGGAATTAATTCACTGCTTTCCATGGGCAGCCAGGTGTTCAGCCATCCTCAGGAGAGCAGGGACATATCACATGTAACAGTGACTTGGGAAGACAAATGCCATCCCCTCTTCCCTCTTCCTCCCATTTCATATATGGACCATGGAGTCATATGGTCTGGAATATCTCTTTTGTCAGTTGGGGTCACCTGTCCCAGCTGTGTCTTCTCCCAGTCTCCCATGACCTCCAGCTTCCTTGTCCACATGGCAGTACAAAAAGCAGAAAAGGCCTTGGCTCTGTGCAAGCCCTGCTCAGCAGTAACAAAACGCCTCTATATTATCAGCCCTGTGTTCAGCACAATTCCAAAACACAGCCCGATAACAGCCACTGTGAAGAAAATTATCTCTACACCAGCCAAAAGCTTCATCCCTGCAAATGGCAACAAGGGCAGGGTGAGAGTTTGTAGAAGAGTAAATTTTACTTCCCTTGAACTATGAGGAAATCCAGACCAATTCTTTTTCCTAATCCAAGTGTGTACTCCAGCCATGTAACAGACAGGATACGTGTCAGGCTGGTTGAACAAGTCCTGGTATTCAAAGAAAATAAAGTCTCATCTTTAATTTCTACCAATAGATTTTTTAGATAAAGTTTCCCACCATCCTGTTAGGATCCTAATCTCTACCTGTTTAGGATGGTATAAGCCACTTTCTGAAGTTGCCTACCATTTTTATTTGTCTCAAAGAACAGCTTTGCAATGCGGCAGTTCCCAATCTGTTGAAGATTGCAATACTTGTGTGCATTTCTGTTTTTTCCTGAAACAACGTGAGCTCTCTTGAGCAGTTAATTTAGCATCTGAAAGTCTGCTCTTTTTTTATTGTTATTTCTTTCTTACCAGAAAGACTCTGCATGCTACAAGTCATTATGCCTTCAAGACAAAGAAGTTGTTCTAATAGCACAGACTTTTTTAATATTAAGCTTTGTCTTGCTCTTTTTTAGAGTTTAGGAAAGCACTCAGTTATTTTTTCAAAGAACAAAAGAGGAAGGAAGAATGGGTGGGCTAAAATAATTAATCTTAGCTCAAAACATTTGAATATGTAAGAGCTCACAGAAACCATATTTGACAAAAATAGGTACTTACATGCTGATTCATTCAGTTAAATGGAAAACTGTCCATCAGATTGGCAGTTTTTTGTGTAGTAAAATAAAAAAATAACATGATGACAGGAAATTAAAGTAAAATTAGCTTGATAATAGACAGCAAAAGCTTTCTCTTCTCTTAAAAAAAAGGAAGAAGTGACATACAGTTTAGACAAAAGATGAATATTACCAGTCTGCTTTGACAACCACTTTTAAAAAAAGTATCTTGAGTCTTCATCTAGTGGTATGCCATATTCTTTTTTACTCCTGGCCTATCTGACAAAGAATGAGAGCAAGGTAGTAAAGTAATCCAGAAGTTTAAGTACTACTCAGAACAGGACATCAGAGCAGTATTGTCAAATATAGCTATGAAAACCCCATGAATATATAATTAAAAAAAAATTATAATCTTTTGGATTTTAAAGCTTCTATTTCCTTGTGAAGACAAATGTTGGCATGGAGCTGTTCTTTACCTAAGAATTTTTGTCTTCAAGGAATAACAATCTTGATACTTTTTCTTAGCACATTCAAAACAAAACAAAAAAAAAAAAAAAAAACAAAAAAAAACAAAAAAAAAAAAAAAAAAAAAAAAAAGAAAGAAAAAGACAAGCCTGAGGTGCTTAGGATTCAAATGGAAACAAGTTTTACATTCAATTAAGTTTGACATTTCAAGGGTCAAAAGTGAATTTAGTTCAAGTCAAATGAAATACAGGAAAGATTTCCAATCCACATAGTAACCCTAAGTGCTTTGCCTCTTCACAACTGTTGACTGGACATTCTCTGCATCAGACACCACTGTCACTATCTTCTGGAGCATGGAGGGTTTCTTCCCTCTGGTTGCTTGAGAGTTTTTCCCCACCATCACAGTTTTCCCCTTTCTTTAAGGACATAAACAGCCCAAATCTGTAGCTGTTGTACCAGTCACTGTACATCAAGTGCTCACCACTCACTGTGGGGAGAAACAGGGGTTTCCACAACAGAGGTGAGAAATCCTGGCAAAGCAAAAGGTAGCATGGAGCTTTTTGAATGATTCTGTGATAAGTGGTTGGCCATGCATGAGACCTCAGAACTCCAGGTAGTTTCAGGCACTTAGATTTAGGGCCAGCAGTTTTATTCCAGCAGTTGAACTGATTTGATTGTCACTGACTGGTTACAGTTTACTGCTATTTCCACCTTTTTTTTTTTTTTAACTATTGAACTGACATATAAGGCAAAACAGCTTTGTACTGTCAGATGGTTTCTCTTTCCCTTTTTCATTAGAATTTGCCTATTCACTTAGCATTAAAATAACACCTGGAGATATAAGGTGACGAAATGAATTCATACAGCTTTTCATAAAAAAAAAAACAACCAAAACATATCATTAGGGTTTGTTTTTTTTTTTTTTTACCTGAAACATGGACTAATGGTATTCTCAAGGATAAGAAAATAAGTGCAATAACCAGCCTTACTCAGCTACATATGGGGATGTTTAATGAGTCATCCAATCTCTCTTTACCTCCAGGCTGCATTGATTTTACACATCTTCCTTCCTTAATGAAAGAGCATAAAATACAACACCTGTGATTACACAGCACTTTGACACTTTGTACCTCTTCAGCACTCAGAGCAGTGCTGTCTCTGTTGCTTCAAGAGAGAGCAGTCCAAAAGCTCGGTGCCTGGTATACATCAGCCATCAATAGCCTTTCAACATGCATGGTTCACAATTGCAGTTTACTGAGTTTAAATGTCATCTGCATTCTGTGATTGAATGAATGCCTGTACACACAAACAAAAAGGGAGAACAGATTATATATGCCAAGAGCTTCTGGTTTTGTGTTTGGGGTTTTTCCCCTGTATGTGAATTACAGACCTCAGAGGACCCGTCCTTTATGTGATAATGTTGCATTTACAAAGTATTTAAGTTCAGTCTCCCAACCACATATTTATAATTTCCTTCCTTCTTTTACTAATATCAGGCAATGTACCTCCTAAGATTTCTCTGGAGCAAAGCAGTTTTTATTAGTGGTGATTGTATCCAGTATTCTAACAGCAGTTAATTTCCCTCAACAGTCACGTGTGTACATACAGTCATATATAAATAAAGATAATTGTTTTCTTGCAATTTATAACAGAAATAAGTTGGAAAACAAGACAGCAGAGAAAAAGCCAATAGATTTTTACAGGCTCTGCCATCTGTTCTATTATAAAATGAATCCAATTATTTGGAAAATGTGTGTCTATAAGCAAAATCTATGCATATATGAATAGAAGCATTCAGAACTGAAGTCTACTTATAAGCAACTGTGGCCAAAGCATATTAATTGTTCAGTTTTATGACATGTGAAAGCCTGCAACATGATAGCAAAGGCAACAACAATCAGAAAAACTATCTTCTATTTCTTACTATCTTCTGGTTATAAATTAGTACACTTTTTTCTTATTGTCATGGGGCATGCAATTAAAATGGGAACAGGGGAAGAACTGGCCTATTAGATAACCTGCATGATAGACAACCTACTTGGCAAAAGACAATTGAAATATTTTGGAGGAGATACAACGATTGTCAGTGAATATTATAGGGAGTAAATGATGCAGAATTAATAGTTAAGCAAAGGTAATGCTGGGGCCAGAACTGAGGAGTGTAAGCTGAGCAGATAGCAATTCAGCAGAGGAAGTGTTCAACACCAGGTTGGATGGAGCTCTGAACAACCTGGTCTAGTGGAAGGTGTCCCTCCCATGGCAGAGGGGTTGGAACTAGGTGGTCTTTAAGGTCCCTTCCAACACAAGCCATTCTATAATTCTATGATTTCATGATTCTGTGATTCCATGATTCTGTGATATCTATCCTAAAGAAGGGCAAGCTTCTGGAAAAGTTTTCTAAAAGAAGTGGAGACAAAAATATAACTTGTTTTAAAACTGAAGCTTGATGCATTTATGGGAAGGATCATACTAGAGTTTCCTTTTATAGCAAGAGTTTGGAGCTGATGACATAGCAAATCCTTTCAATTCTTCTGTTGTTTTTCATTAGATTTTTTTGCTATGGTTTTCAACACTTTGCAGATTGCCATCTGAACCACTTCATAGATTTGCCTTTACAGCAACTAAATTGATTTTTGTCATTCTAGCAAAGTAAGTCTCATAGTCGAGAGTTTATTTCAAAACAAACCTTTGAAAAATGCATCACAACAATTATTTACTGGTTTTCTTTGTCTTTAAAAAATGGAAAACTGATAATAATTTCTTTTTAGTGTATTATATGTCTACATCAGTTGCACTCAATTGTACCTGGAGTCCTGGGAATTAATCTGACAATCATATTACATTTTACAGCCATTTCCTAGGTAACTAAAAGAGCCACATACGTGCAATACAGCCATTAGAAAATGTTTCTTTTCCCTAGTGACTTCTCTTTTATTTTTCAGCTCTTCCATACACTCTAAACTTTTTGTAATGGTAGACAGATGTGAAGTGTGCTAATGAGCTGTGAGCGAGAAAAAGAACAAGAGACTGAAATGTCATGAAACATGAAAGGGACAGAGTCCAATCTGGGGGTAAAAATAGCACCTGTGAAAAACAATCAGTCAAAATTTGAATGCTTGTTGGAACTCACTTTTATTTGCAAGAGAAAGAACTGGTAGAAAAAGTTTTTATCTTATTTATTTAATATATCAGTTCATTGAAATCTTGCTTTACATGAAGAGTGGATCTGCTGAAGAGAAAACGTCTTTAATTAAGACACGAAGAAACAGGCCCACCAGAAACTTAGTGTAAAACAAAGGGCAAAAACTGCAATAGCAGGAGTATAGGTGACTAAGAGCTCATTTTCTTGATTCACTGTGTTTTTTCCCTTGAAAACTTTGGGTGTTTATCCATGTACCATACTGGTTTGTCTCTTTTTGGAAATGTGAGAAAAAATGGACTTGCGGATTATTTGAAAAGGTCATTGATATCTTTTTTTTTCCACACAAAATATGAATATTTTTGTCCCTTTTTACTTTTGAAAAGGGTTTTTTTCCGTCGAAATGTGAGGTCATAATTCCAGTACTGTGCAAATAGTCAGTCTTCCAGTTTTGTTCCTTTCCTTGAAGAATGCTGTTGGGATGACCAGTGACTTTCCAGACCTCCAATAGTAAGAGGAGAGAGGAATGGCCTACTTTCTAGGGGGACAGACGGAAGAGGGTAAGTTTAACTTCAGTTTTTTGCCAAGCTGGAACAATTTCAGGGCACAGGAGCTCGGGATATCTGGGGCAGCAGATATCAAGCTGACTTCCTACTGTTTGGCAGTGAAGAAGCCCAGAGGTTAGAAGGAATTTCTGTGTGTCCACCAGGCAGGAGGCCTTTCTGTGTTCTCAAGTTGGCTATTACACCTATTTGGGCTGACGGCCTTTTACTGTTGGCAGCAGTAAGATGCAGATGTTCGCTCTGGATGTCAGCATTGATGATCATGGTCCATTTTTCTTCTGCACGTGTGCTGAAACTTCAAATGGCGCATATCATGTTTATAGGACAGTTTGTATGTACATTTTTATTATTATGTATTTTTATTTATGTTAAAATGCACAAACAAAATACCTCTTGTGGGACTGTGAAGATCTTCACTGGCCTCCATATGGATACTGAAACATCACGTTTTATCTTCGTACTTTTTCAGAGAATGGCGATGGATTCTTGGCTTGAGATCTCTCACTTCCATCCAGGTGGCAGTGCTGAACCATATTTAACAGTTCCAGAAAGTCTGCATATGCACATTTACAAACTTCAAAGAAATGTCAGAATGCAATCCCATCAATGCACAAAATTTGAAGTGGAGGCGACCAAAATTCCAGTTTTTCTTCACTAGGTACATGATGATAGGAGGCTTTCACTGTTGCTTGTCTTAGTGAGAGCAGCAATGAAGTCACAAGACATGTGGGAGAACGTGCCAAGCAAGATAACAACTTCCTACCTCACACAAGCCAATAATAGTTTGAGGTAGAGAGAAGAGTTTCTTTTTAGCTGCTTCACTACTCTGCAGGAAATTACTCCAATGGAAATTGCTGTTTTATCTGTCAGTTCTTTCTCTTTCCTATGGCTCTGGGAAACACTAAAATTAATTCTGAAGTAATTTTTCCCTCTTTGAGAATGGGGTATCCTTGCAGTTATCTTTCAAACTTTTTTTATGTTCTGGATATAACAAAAAAGCTTTTCCATCAGATGTGTTCACTTTTCTTCAAAACACACTCAGCTAACAAATGCCAGCAACAGTTATATTGAAGGATCAGAGGGCACTTTCACATCCCTGGATTGTACACTCTGGACGTGACATCTAATGCATTCCAGAATCAAACCTGGGAACACAGCATCCCTCAAAGTGCCTTGCTTTCTGCTGGAAGAAACTCTCATCTGCAGAGTGGTGATGTGCGTGACAGTGCATTCACCCTGTCACAAGAAGCAGCTGTCAGGACTGAACTGGCATTGCCAAGTGCATCTAGTTGACAGATTGTAAACAGGCAATAAGTCCTGCTTGAAAGATTTAAAACTAAAGCTCCCTACCATTTTTTCAATAAGTTGAAGAGAAGAAAATGTAAAAGATGAAACCAGGTAGAGAGAGCTGTGAAAAGAACTGTTGTCATTTGCAATTCCCACATGTCCTCTTATGGGTTTGTTTTTATGGAACAGCATGGGGGCAAAATGAAAAGAAGGTGTGTTCAGTAGAATTAGTGTCTCACACAAGACTGAGTATAGTTACCATATAATCACAAAATTGATTGGGTTGGAAAGGACATCTCCTACAGCAATCCCCCTGTGATGGGCACAGACATCATCCAAAGACCCATCCAACCCAGCCTTGAACCTTTTCAGGGGTGAGGCATCCACAGCCTTCCTGGGGACCCTGTTCTAATGTATCACCATCCTCATAGCAAAAATATGTCCTCCTTATGTCCAATATAAACCTACCTTTTTAAAAAAACGACACATTGCCACTTGACAATTGCAACAGGCCCTACTAAACAGTACATCTCCATCTGTTTTGTAAGCCCCCTTTAGATATTGAAAGACTTCACTAAGGTCTCCCTGGAGGAGGACTAAGGTTCTCCAGGCTGAACACCACTGTCTCAGCCTCTGTTCATAGGAGAGGTGCTCCAGCCTGTTCATCTTTTTGGCCCTACTCTGGACTCACTTCTACAGGTCCATGGCTGTCCATATAATGAGACAAATACATTGAAAAATTTGAGAAGGGCGTATTCAAGAAGATACTTTCTTTTGGAATAGGAAGCAGAGCAGAATTAGAAACCTTGAATGGAATTCTTGTCAATTCAGCAGTGACTTTCTTGTCAGATCCTTACAGGATGGACAGACACTGTTACTAATTGAAGTGTGTGGGTTTCCAGTATTCAATGCAAGACTAACCCAGAACTCTGATCTTTTCTGTGTGCAAGCAGTGCAATGCTGCTGATCATGTCAATGTTATACACTGTATTTCTGGCCTGACATCACATTCCTCATAGTCGAAATTCTGAAGTGGTATGGGATTCATATTTTTATCTGAACCGTAAGGCGTCATTCCTGTTAAAACCAAGCCTGAGAGGATACCATTGTGATAATATTAGCTTATTTCAAAAGAGATAAGAACTGGTCTGTATTTTTCACAGCAAATATAATGACTGATGTATTTTTGCATATAGTGAAGCTGGAAGATATTGGCCTTTGCTACAGCACACATTTTTCCAAAATTTGATTTCTTTCTTCATGCCAGATTGTTGGTGTCATGGTATGATTTTCAGGATCTTCTCAAATTATTTGACTGATATTTAGCTTTGGCATTAAACATGGTTCTATTGACCTCAACAACACCTATGACTGACTGCAATTTCAATTTCTAGTGTGAGTCAGTCTTTTTTTTCTTTCAGGAGATACAAGCCTTGATACAAAAACTATGAATAATTTTTTTGTATGGGCTTTGAAGTATGTCATAAATGTCCTGCATACAAATTTCAAAATTCTTATATACCTTTTGAATTAGTACGATTTTAAAGTGAAAAAGTCCTTTAATAGACCAGTGAAATATTAATTGACACCATAGGGAATATCTCTTCTTTGTACCACTGTATTTTGAGAACTAGCAACAATTGATTATTTTCTCTGTGATATATTACTTGTTTTTAGAGTTAAGACAACCTGCTACTGTAATAAATATTAAAATCTGAATACATTCTTTCTATTATAAAATTTAGTTTATCTCTTACTTGATTCATTATTTTCAATTTACTTCTTTAACATGGTGATTGTGGGACAACTGGCACCCCTCACATAATTTCGAGGAAAAAAAGGGACCACAGATATAATATTCAATCAGCTAACAGTTTGGTGGAATCACGAAGAGGTGGTACAAAAAAATTCTACAAACAAACAAGGCTACTGAAACCACACTGTACCTATCACTGACTTTAACCAAACATTGAAAAATTCAGACATTGACAAAGTAGGACTAGATTGAACTAAGAGTTGTAGAAAGCTTTGTTGAGCAAGACTTTCAATAAAAGCAAAAATGCAGATGCAAGAAAGATTTCAGTGAAAGATTCTTTATTACTCCATTCTGGATTGCGTAAATTGGACGAAAGTGTTTTCAGTAGTGATTTTAGTTTATGTTAGTGCCAGCTGGAGTATGTTTTTAATTTTAGACAGTTTATATTTGGCTTGAATAATAATTTAAAAATTGCTGGTAAATACTGTGAAACATTGGAAGACAATACAGGAAAATAAAACAGCTCTGGCAATATTAGCATGATTTGACACAATGAGATAACAATACAAGCTGGTCCTGTGTTTGCTATATTAGAGAGTTATTTCACATATTAAAAAGAAAAAAAACAACCAAGAGCTAACTCTAAACATACGTTAGTGGCACGGAAGTGCCTTTCTTGATTGCATTTTAAATATGATAGGCTAATTAGTAGGACATCTTTTTTATCATAATAAACCTGATGAAGATATTCAGTAAATTGTAGTCCTTGTCATATTTCAGTTAAGCACATTTTCATACCTCATGCTCTCTTAGTGTGCTTTTGACTAGTGTTGACAAGTGACTAACTAACAAACTGACACTGGAGGTGTTTATGTGTGCACAAATAGAAAAAAAAACCAGCAACCAAAATTAAAATAAAAACAACAACAGCAAATCCCCAAACAAGTTTGATCTAAAAATTGCCTACAAGAAAAGGAGTTCATGTAAGACTTACTAAGAACAGTATGCAATGGTTTTGATCCCTTTCAGTCCTCCATTTGTTTCTTTATTTGCTTTGAAAAATGTGTTATTTTCTGTCTCTGTGAGGCTGAAATGAATTCAATGGTCAAATTGGTTTTATTAGTTACCATAAGATAACCTAGAACACAAATGATGCCATTTGCTTGTCTGCAACTTTTGTGGATTGCTACCCAGTAGTGTTAGTGATGTAACTCTGGATAATTCATCTTCCATTTCAAAGCTGCTGAAGTTACTTACATTTATCATGGGACTAAAGATCATGCCCAAGTGTGACTGTAAAACTGTCACCGCGGATGGCTCATATTTTTGTCCAAACCCTTGTATTCCTGAGTCAATTTATAAATGGGACTTTTATCTTGCAATCACATAACTGCATTTTGAATAACGACGATTACTTTAAAATTTTATGTCACTGTCAAAAATAGCAGGATTAGTAGCATTTTATGAACTTCTACATTTCTTTCTTGTTGAAGTTGCATTTTTTATTTATTATGTTTTGAGGAAAGACAGGGTCTTAATAAACAACTCGTTCTGAATAGAATATGGCAAATACTTTGAGCCAAACCATAATATTGGAAGTATTTTACAGTATATAATATCTTCTAGTCAATACATCCTGGGTCCCCCATCTCCCAAGGTAATCCCCAAAGCAGACTACTCCTTCTACTTGAGTAATGTGTCAGAAAATACCCCTCAGTTTACTGAAGGTCTTGATATAGGAGAATAAGACCATCATGATGAGAAGGAAGCTGCTTATTTCAAAGTGTGTCTAAAGGTGTCACTTCCTAACCAAAATTGTTTACTAGCATAAAGGGTTTGTGATGAAAGAAAACCCAGATGAATTACGATTAATTAAATTAAAGACACAAAGTCAAATTCGTATTGGTAGAAGAGTTTCTGCTGTGAGACCTTAAGGAGTATTACTTTATTAAAAGTTCCTGTAATTTATTTTTTTTTCTCAGTATTAACCTTCTACATACAAAAATGAGATACTGTAGCCTGGAGAAGAAATTTAACTAAGACAAATTCTAAAGTGATTCAGGATTAATAATTTTCTCCTATGTGTACTGCTTCATTCCTGTGAAATTTGTGCTCTGCTGGTATCTGAAAGCTTCGTACAAAGCTATTATTTTTTCACTGTTGATCAGACTTTGCTCAGAGCAGCTTGAATAGTAACCTAAAATTAAATCAAACTAAAAACTCAGCAAATTATTATTCTGCCATTATGTTGTACCTTCCTTAAATATATTTCAGAAACTATAGATTTTGTGTCTAAAAATTCCATAAACAAGAAGTGACTGATGCCACGTGATAAACACTATTGTGCATTGTATTCAGCTCTGTTAAGAAGGTGTGGAAATCAGTAGATTATTCCCACAAAAAAAAAGGTCTTCAAAAAAATATTAAGAAACAGCCAAAGTGCTTTTGATGTGCGGGAGGTCCAACCCTAGTTGCAGCTGCCTCACGCTCCAGCCCCACCTCCTCTGAAGGAGGATCCCTGTTAGGGGAGGACTCGGGGGATGAAACCAGATCCACCCCTTGTCGTAAAGAGGGGTGTGCCCAGAGCCTTGGACCAACCCCTCCTTCCTGAAAGTTTTGTTATGTTTGAAGCTTTATTGGTTTTGAGTTATTGTACCCCTCCCTCAAATGATCTTATTGGACCCCTGACCCTTGTACCCTCCCCCTGTCCTTTACCCCATTGGTTGTCACCCCCCCCTTAAAACTGGTTGCCCAGGGACAGTTCTCCGATGTTCTCCTCCACGACCCTCCCTCCTGAATCCCCTCACCTTACCCCTAATAAAGGAGAGTTCAGGAGAGACCCCGTCCCGCAACCCTTTGCCTCTTTTGCCTTATTCCACCGGCACCTCGTCGGACCCTCGCTGGGGGCAGCCCTGCCTCTGTGTGGGACAGCCACGCCAGGCTCTGCTGAGCATTCAAGGGGCTGGCGCTTCAGTCGAGGGCAGCCAGGATAGCCAGGCGATTTACAACATTGATGTTTTTAAATATGTAAATAAATAAGCAAATGGCCAAAGAATTTGCCTGGAAAAGATTGGAAATGGGCCCTAAGAGCTCAGTTCTTGGCTCCAGTGTGAAGAAGGGTGCAAGGTGCATCTATGCAATAAGTCACAGCCCCAGAAAGAGAAATGCAAGAAGTGCAAACCACAGAGTAGTATCAGTGTGGGTTCATCATCCAACTAGTGGCTCCACAGAGAAGGGATAAAAAGCCTGGGCTTGGCCTTACATTGACAAGGTTTGGCTGCTTCCACAGCTTGAGCAAAGAGTTTTTCAGCTGTCTGTGCCATTTTCAACCGGATAATCTGATCATCAAGAGACACCTGTCCCTCGTATCTCTCCACCCTTTACATTTTCATGTACTAAGCTGTGGCTAAGACAAATGAAGGCAGAATTGGGAAGCAATAACCTCCACAGAGAGCTAGGAACTTCAAGGATGAAGCACAAAATTGTTGCTGCAAATAATAATGGATTTTAAATAATAACGAAAAATAATTTAAAAATAATTTTTGTGAGAAATTCTTCTGCTATGGAGAACGACATTTTTTATTAAAATAAATTTAGGAACTTCTTCTAAATAGTGTTGAAAATACTGGATCTTTTCAGCGCTTTTCACTGAAAGTGTGATCCAGTAAATGAAGTATTGGCATCTATTTTGAGAATAATTTTATTAAGACTGGAAAAATTTAAAACACTTGCAATGCTTCAAAAGGAAAATAACAAAGTCATTCTGAAACTTTTCACTTGCAGAAAATACAATGAAATATTTTGAAGCTAGAATAGACATGCAGCATGAAGGACAGCTCATCTTTTAAGAGTTTACCAAAACAGATATTGTATTACCTGATATGATTAATATTCAAAGCAACAGAAATCACGTGACATGAAATCAACAGTATAAGTAAGATTTCAATTGTCAGCAACTTTTGTTCTATTTCATTGTCCAGTTATTATCACCAAGTCCTCTGAGTAGCTTATATCTACTAAAATCTTAGGTATGGATTCTTTTCCATTCGTATTAAGTCCCCAAATACCATGCCATTTGCAGTGTTGCGAATCAGGCTGTGTCATTCATGCAGACATTAAAGCTCACTTTGTGGTATTTTTAATGATCAATCATATTATGTTTTCACAGGTGAGTTGAGCATTGTATTGCCTGCTTTCGGGGGCCATGGAAGATCAGCAAGGGTTTCTGAGTTCAGAGGTTCAGGGAATGCCTCAGCCTCAGCCCAGCTCCATCCTGAGGGATTTGTCCAAATATATTCCATGACGCTTGCTGACACTCCTAACATGTCTAGCTTTCCATAAAGAAAAAACAGCTGGTCCATAATCTGGACATATATGGGCACAGGTCACAAAGTTCTCATGGAAGTCACTTATATGAAGTCATGAAAAAATCACTGTGTTATGCTCCTTAAGAGAAACTTTATAAGATAAATAACGGTACTTCCCTAAAATCACTTTTAAAATCCAAAAAACCCAAATTTAGATGAGGTTAATATAAAAACTTTAGAAGTTTATTCTAGTAACTCCTTTCCATTACTATTTCATTGTAAATTCAAATGTTACTTCATACATTTCCATCTAAACAAGTAACTCTTAAAATTAATATCCTTTACCTTGGATAAGGAGATAAGCCATAGAAATGGTATGACTTTTTAACTAGTTAGAAATTCAGGTATTTTGGTTGATTATTTGAATAAGAAATCTCTGAGTTACAGATCTTTCAGTATGAAATGTTTTCAATGGTATCCATCTGTTGCCTTTCTATCTCAGTATTCTTTCTCAAACACGTCTACCTTGTTGACATCCAGCTGTTATTCTCTAATTCTCTCAGGTCCAAAATAAAATGTTTTTATGTAAATACTATGTTGCCAGAAAAATGGAAAATTATTATTTTTTTATCACTGTCTTCACCAACATTTAGATCAAAAATACATTCACTATTATCAGTTCTGTATTTTAATGTCTTCTGTGAAATTATATGTCATAGCAGCAAAATATTTTTAATATTATAGCTTTTCCTGTAAGTTGCAACAACTGAAAAATCTTCTTGAGTAAAAGCTTATCTGTGACATCAGCTACTGTATTAAAACAGTCTAGGCAGAAACTAATCGACACTTACAGAACTGGGCATAAACAATTTACTTTATAAACCTCAGAGTATCTGCAGCTAGGAAAATGAAAATAAGTGACTTGCCAGCAAGACTTACTTTACTACCAGGCTACTTCAGATTTACTGTCAACAGTGTGAATTTTGGTTAATGAACATTTCGGAGGTTAGGTTTGGAGCCTGTTTCTGGTGTCATTTCTCTTTCTGGCTGTAGCTGTCATTCATGTTAGAAATAATTACTGTACAACTACATAACTGGGGTCCAAAAGATATACCTGGTGTATTAAAAATGCAGGAGAAGGATTGATGGTTGGTGCCATCTTTAAACTTGTGAAAAAATGGACCACTTTTATATCCCTTTGCTCATATTGATATCCATCAGATGCTTAGAAAAGTGAATCATAGTTAGCATAATGTTATTGGACTCTGGACCTTCATAATAGAATCTGACCATATGCTTTATGATAGTTAGCTTTTTCAAGAAGTGCAGTCTCTCTGCAAATTACTCCCCCCCCCCCCAAAAAAAAAAATTGGAGTTCTTTCAAACTAATCTGCCATTTGATTTATTATGAGATAATTTAGTTCATGTCTGTACCAGCAGAACAATTGTCTCCATGATGGCTATATTCAGAAATGAAAATTCAGGAAAATGCAATGAAACTCTGTTGTGCAGAGTTTATTGCCCTGGACACAGAATCCCATAAGCTATATTCTTTCCCAATGTGTTCTGGCACATTCCCCAGTGCTACACTCTGTTATAAGCATTTACCAAATCACTTTAGCTGTAGCTTGGATGCTTCTGCATTGCTCTTCAATATCAATATCACTTGACTGAATTATACATAAACTCTTTATAAGTCTTAATTACAAAAAAGAAAAAAAAATCCAAATGTGGTTGAGGTAGGATAATGGTTTGAAGGAAAATTTTCGAAAATAGTAACTGTCGAGAAAAGAACTAGAAGATGATGGCAACATTTAGGCCATCACAAAGGCCATCATTAAGGAAGACAAGAAGATGAAATTACATTTTTTTTGCTTTGATATTATTTCTTGCTGGGATCATTTATACCAGTAAGACTTGGTAATATATTCTGAGTAAGTGAATCCAGATGGAATATGAAAACGAAGAAAGCAGACTCAGTGCCCATATTAGCGAAATTCTGCACTTGACCTATTTCTCATAAAGACAAGAGTAAGCAAAGAAAAGTTTGAAATGTAGCTCACTCAAGGCAAAAACTCAAGAGTTTTACACTGAAGGCATGCAGTACAAGAGATTATTAAAGGATATTTAAAGATTCAGCAGAAAGTAAGTCACAGCAATTTCTACTGATTGTCAGAATACTTGTATTCTATTTTACATGGATCAAGGTTTTCCTTAAAAACATGGAAAATAATAATTTTTCATCCTGTTCACGGTAAGATTTACAAAGAGAAATTTACGAAATGCATCATTTAACAGTAATAGAATTGCTTACCCTTTCAGCAACACTTGCAGACTTCTAGTGGAGATCGAAGTAGATGTACCAGTCATAACCCAGATCTGTGAATTTTACATCTGTCTGGTAACTCTGTTTAAATAGTGGTTGCGTATTTCAGGTTGTAAATATTTTTTGTAAAATAATCACATTTATGATCTACTTACTGTACTCATAAAGTTCCCATGTACCTGTTTGTGCATGCTGTCGTCCATAGTGTATGCACAGAAATGCAACATAACTGAACAATTTTTAATTTCTGGCTTAGAAATGCTGAATTTTTTATTTGTTCTGCCGTCCCATCAGTGCTTCAGAAAATTCTCTATTTCATTTTTATCTTTTTTACTGACTGCACCTGGAAATCGGCACACAAAATAACCAGAAGTAGCTAATAAGAAAAGCTTCATAAACTGACACACAAGAAATTAATACTGGAAGCTGATCACAGCTTCATTTTGGCACATCCTTTGTATCAAGTCCTGGATATCTGCAACAGTCAACCTGCAATAATTTTATATATATGACTGGAAAAGAGAGGAAAAAAACACAAAAACAATCAGCCACCCCTCCCAAAAGAAACATCAAACAACAAAAGCCCTTAACACACAATAAGATTCTATTTACATAATTTAATTAATGAAAGAACTGTGTCTCTGCTGTTGATTTTAATGTATGAGTATTTGAATGAGCAAACCAACCCTTCTTGAAAATACTCTTATAGCGGGGTACAAAGAAGAAATATAATATCTCCTCTGACTTGTTAAAATATTAATAGATAATTTCTCCCTCCAGTCATAGTAATATTCTAATTGGAATTATCTTTATCTAATTTTTACTTCTTTTCAATTCATTGAGTGGAGATGAAATCAAAAGCACAAGTACTGAAAAAAAACCAGTTTTTAGCATGCTGCTTTTATTGTGTGAAGAACTCAGAGGCGCAAGTAGGTTCATCTTATTTCCAGACCAGTTCTTTAAAATTGCACTGGTTTGTTCTCACATGATCAAGAATGATTTTGCAAAATGTGATTTCACCAAATATAATAAAAACAGAGACAAATTTCAGAAAAACCTCTTAACCTTCTGAAATGAGTTTTAAAAGGATTTTAGCTGTGCCAAAAGACAGGAATAGTCAGTCACCAGAAAGCTCTGAAATGGAAAAACATATTTGTTTCAAGCACATTATTTTGTTCTAAGTTACATGTCCTTTATTGCTATATTGGTCCCAGCATTGCATCCATAGGTTAACTCTAGTCTCTTCCATACAATGCTTTAACTGAAACAATTTTTACAGAGTTCGCATTTCATACACACTGAAGGATCTGAATCTGGATTGTCACAGTTTACAATGGGAAATCTAATATGATACTATCCCTTTAAAGGAGTATTTAGTAATAAATACAAATTAATACTCTGTAGGAATAAGTGAGTTGATTTGAAAACAGACATTTGTCCTGAAATATTAATTATGAAAATATTAATTATGAACATATGCACATGAAGACACTGCTGTGGGAAGATAAAGTATATTCAAGTATTATTGTCAATATAATGGAACAAACAAAAGCGAATTCCCAGACCTATTCAGAAAATTAAATCAGTAGCAAAAATTAATAGAGGTTGTTAGGAGAGGAATTGTTTAAATAAAACAGAGTGAAAGAATTATTCCCCACTTTAAGAAAGAATATTTTGACACATGTGAGGCTCTTCTATCTGAACATATGTATTACAGTTACCTGGAGTTTTGCTCACCTTTCTAAGCAGTGCACCAATGAAACTGCACTGGCAACACTGAAAGATTTTAATCACAGCAAAGAACTTGATTGGTCTCTGATAAGCTTGGTATCAGTATGGGCTTATCGCTTTTAAAAATACTGATCTGCAAAGATGAAAAAGTCCTGAACCAAGCACACAGTGAACGTTCTATCAACATTTGTCCATGACTTGGGGAGCTGACATCTTTAAATATGTAATTTGAGACCGAGAAAATTAATAAAATTTGTCTTTTTCTTTGATTAGATAGTGCACTATCCAGTCAACAGATTCCCTAGCATGTATCTTAGCAGTACGGGTATGAAAGAGATTGGGCAGCATTCACTCCAAACATACATTTTTCATTAAATGATGTCAACTAGTCAACCAGAGAAAGAAGAGATTCAGATTCCACTGATGTAACCAGTCACTTAAGAATCATTTAGATGCAGGAGGTGTTTTCTGCAAAGAATCCCACTGAAGAGAAGCAACTTGCATTCCGATGAAGAGGGTGGTTTCCTATTTAGGATGAAATAGAAGGGTTTAGACTGAAATATGAAACTGATCTAAATCCTAGGCTTTTAAAGCAAAATTGTTTCACCAAGAGCATGAGACTTATACAAGATCCACAGGCTTCAACTACTGTAATTTCAGGATAATAATACTAAATCAGCTCAGTGAAGGAAAGAAAGATCTTTCAGTAAGTAATTTAGATAACTACTTGTGGTTTCTTCTTTGAGTTTTGATTGCTTGTGACAGTACACTTTTGGTTCCTATTAATATTTGCTAGTATTTTCAATTCTTATTTTAAGGTAAGCAAGTATCACTACTTATCTGATAATCTGATATTATTTATAAAGAATGGCCTTGAGAAATTTTAGCAATAGTCCACTAACTTGACCACACCTATATGCTGTATAACTCTCTCTCTTTATATATATATTTGTAACATATACAGCATTGCATTTAATACCAGCAAAGTGGATTTTCATTTGATGAACTTGCACATAGAAAAATGCCACAAAGGACTGAACAGTAGGGAGGAAGGATTTTACAGGGGATTGGATATTTTATAGGGACCAGGAGTGTCAATATCAGGCTGCCCAAGATGCAGCAGTGGATTTGACCATGTTTGAACCATATGGGACATGGCAGGGGAGCAGAAGTAATAATTTGTGCTTTATTCTTTTATCCTTTTATTCATTTATCCACTTGATAGCTTTTTCTTGAGACTGAAGTTCTACAAATCCTTAGAAATTAATAATAACTTTGGATTACATCACTGGACAGTGCCCTGCCCTTGGAGACTGACAAAGATATTGAAGAGGATCTCCCACTGCCATCCCAGACCTTGTTCCAGACAATCCCCCTTACCTCTCATTCAGTTTCCAATGTCTGTTTGAAGATGCTCCCACTTCACTATTTTCAGAGCTTAATTTTTCAGGCTACCTGATTCAAAATCTAATTGTATTTCAGACTGTTGGGCAAGATCCTGTGCTTTGCTCTGAGTCCTGTCTCTTCTGTCACTGACTTCAAAGCAAGAGCAAAAGGTAAGATTCAGCATCAGAGCTGCAGATGATTCATCTGAATACTCTGGCTGTGACAAAGTGAGTGATTTTCATTGAACTCTTTTTCTCACAGGCAGTACCTAGCTTCCCTAATTCACAAAAAAAAAGGTCATGCTTCCTAAGGAAACCTGGAAAAAATATTACATGTCATTAGAGAAAAGTTTTATTTCTTCTTAGGATTCAAGCATACCTCTTCTAGCATTTAATTATAATAAATAAACTCAGACAACACCATACCATAATGTTTGCATGAAGATTACTATAAAAAAGTGTTTATTTTATTGTGTTTGAATGATCATCATTATAGTGCATTAATATAATTCAATGTTGCATTCAACTATTACTTTTTCATTAGTGTCTTTCTGTTTGGACACTCTTGTCTGAATAATTGGAGTTCTGTATGTTGAAAAATATCAACAGTTGAATACTATTTCAAGTGTTCTACAGAAATATATAACCATAACCCAAAATAAAGTAGAAAGGTTACTGCATGATCTAAAAGAAAAACATTTATAAATAATTTTCCATATATTTTAATTATTTTTTACTTTTAAAATTAATTTTACATTTCTTTTACCTGAGGTATCTGTTCTGGAAAATTCTCACATTTGATTGAATACTGCACCATAGTTCCTACTCAAAAATATGCAAACTCTAATTCTGAATTTTGAAACTAAGCAAACTTTCCAACTGTTTCCGAAAATGTCTATGATGCATTGGTACATTCCTCACGTAGACTTTATTGATCAAAATATTTACTCATTAAGCAGATGGAAGCATAGAGAAATTAATTAATACTCAAAGCACTTGAGTATGATTCTTAAAAGTCTGGGTAACTATATTAAAACTGCTGCCAGGTGTCTAAGTGTTCACCTTAGTTGTAGGTAGATGGATAAGGAGATACTCAGAAATGAGAAAATAAAACCTCCAAAATATCATAGAAGTAATTTAGATATAATTTTGGCCACTGTTGGGAATTGTTAAGTTACTGGACAAATCCAGGAGGATTAAAAAATTGGTTTTTTTCTTTGTTTAATGATTTATGGAATTAATTTACAAATGCTGCTGATTTGTGAAGTGTCATTGTGTATCCATTTTGCTAAAAACAAAAAACTAGTTCAATGCATATTCATCAGAAAATGGCTTTTGAAAGCCATTAAATCTCAGAGAGAGGATTTTAATCTTAAATTATGTAATCAGAACAAGAAAGTTAATCATTAAACTGTTGGTCATGGATATGGGAATCAGCCTGCAGAGTGTAGTTTGGGAATGAACATTTCTGAAATAAAAAAAAAAAAAAAAAAAAAGCCGTGACAAAAGATAGAGGAGATGTTCAAAAACTAAAAACTTTGGGGTGGAAAATGGAGGAAAATGAGACTTTCAGAGGAAGGCCTGTTTCTTTTTGGGAGTGTTTAGGACTACAGAGTCCAAATACTGTTAGTAAAACTTGCAATTCCAAAAGCAGGTAGAGGTTTCTAAATCAGAGTTCTGAGCTTGTGTCTCAGATTCCTAAAGCTAATAAGGAAATGGCAGAGAGAAAATATTACTGTTTTTGTACCAGCCTTTATGTTGCTTGTTAAGAATTTTAACCTTTTTTTGAAACCTATACAGGATTTATTTGTTTATGAACGTGTGGGGCTTTTGCTTATAATTATTTCTCCCCACTGGACATTCATTAAATTTCCTAAGAGAAAGAATCTCAAGCCAAGAGTGTCCACCTGGATAAGCATCTGATGACCAAAAAGCTGTGGAAATAGTGGATGACTCAAGAGAAGAGAGCACCTGATTTACATAGGCTGATCTCAGGTGAATGTGCTGAACAGAAGAGACCTTGTTTCCTGCTGGGTTTCCAGTGATATCTGCATGCAGGCAAAGATATATTAGAACACAGAAACTTTAAATCCACAAGATTCTATTGGTTAAACTGGAGTGTTGAACACATGTACTTTTATCTCTGTTTAGCAAGAAAGTCGAACAAATAATGCAAAGCCATTTCTGGTAGCTGTCAGGTTAGGGATTTTGTGCCACCACAGAAAAATTAAATTCAGAAATGGAATAACATAAAGGTGTTATGAATAGAGCTAAACCTTCTAAAATCCGTCACTGTGTTGAGAAAAACTATCTTTTCTAACTCTAACTTTTATTTAAAGTAAGACCATGATGCCTTAAACAGTATCTCTAAACTGCTAAATTATGCCATTTTCCAGTGGAATAGATTAGAAGTAGTTTAAGAGGTTATGTCAACCTCAACTGTGTGTAACATCTTAATAGTTCCCAGATGAGTACAGTTAGTGAAGTTGACTAATATATTTCATTTTGAGCCTCATTTGTTTTTCTGTTTTTTTCTCTCTATTCTCTATTCGGTATGTGCAAGCTGTAATATGATGTGCAGACTTAAAGCAGCACTTTAATATTTGCATCAACAAGTGATTTGGTAGATACAGTTTAATTTTAACTGGTTACAAGACAATGAGAAAGCGAGACATAGGGTAATAAACCATTTAAAGCATTTTAAGATACGTCACCAGTGCTCACTGAAGGTCAGAACCAGAAGATGTAGCAAAAACTTTTGTATGCTGAAGATAATTATGTTTTAACTCTGTAAGGTACTATTAGCCATGTGACTACTGTTACTAAATATCTTATTGTCTCTAAACTGTGCCAGTGCTAAACTGGCACTACACCCCCATGTGTTCTATTCAGATATATTTATTATAAGAAGATGAAAACAGAATGAGACATTTTAAGTATATGAGTAATCATGAATCCCTTCATGAAACCCTTATGAACTTTTAATTCATGAACTTTGAGGAATAATTGTAAGTTTTAGCAACCTGATAAATGCTAATAAATATTTTCTGAAGGGTGTCTGAACATTTATTTATTTGTGCTTTATTGAATGTAGTGGAAAAAAAAAGTTCCAGCTTTATGAATCAGAGTGTTTTCTTTTGTCAAAACCCCAAAACAAAGTAGGGCATGAGTAAAGTTCTCAGTGTGCTTGCTTTGGTTTGCTTTTTAACGTAGGTAGCTCTGTCTGTGCTGGAATGCCATGTACAACTAAAATTGAAAAATATAACTATTTTAAATGTTTTTCTCATATAAATTCTATCAGTGATATAATACAAGATCAAGGTATTCCAAAAAGATGCAGTGTATGAATCTTTCAAAATCTCAAAGTGAAAAAATCTGGCTTTTTTACCTACTACAGAAGTAGGAAAAGAAAAAATAAATTGGTAGGATATGCAAGTTCCAGAGCAATAGTTTTGATTCCTCCACAAACCTTCAGGAGTTCCTCTGAAGCATTTTTCAGAAAAGAAGTTTTTAAGTTGATGGTGCAATGCACAAAGACAAAAAGTTTTTCTCAAAAACCTTAAAAGACTTTTTTTTTTTTTGTTCAGTCCTGTTTATGTCGTTGCAGCACATTTAGGGAATAGGAAAATGACCGCTTACACAAACTATGTGGGTATACAGTTGGATGCATTTATTATTGTACAGACACTACTTCAATAAGTGTACTGGGAAGGAAAAAAGAATGAAAATAGAAATACTTCTAATCTCCTAAAACTTGCAGCATGAATTCAAGCTGTTGCCTTGCTGATTGAAATTTTATCTGAAGTTTTTTCAGACATTGCTGAAGCTTTCATCAGGCAGTAGTGTTTGAATTCAAATTCTTTGTGAATAAATGCTCTGGATTTTTATGCATTTTAACCCAGCATTCATTTTCTCAGAGCCCTTATAGTCTCTCTTTTATATTTATATACCTACTAAATATTCTGTTCCTGTTTATCTTGAAGGTTTTCTTTTCCTCTAAAGGAGAATTGCATTTGCACTTTCAAATTACAATTTAGCTTGCTTATTTTTTTCCTACCTGCTACTTCTGATCAGACAATTGCATACTTCAAATTAGTGTACAGCTGCTCTATGGACAGCACAGATTATCTGAACCTCTGGGTTTGCAACAGCTTTTAAGATAAGTAGTTCTTCAATCCTGCGTACAGGAAGACTTTTAGATGATATTGTACTGAAGCAGTTGGTCACCCTGGGCCAGACATTTCTGTTCTGTTGGGGCTAAAATCTCATGTGTTGGCACGTGCAGCTGCTGTAAGGAAATGCATTGCAGTGCCTTGTTTCATCCTGCACTGTACACTGCACACTGCCGTGGCAGAGAGAGCATTCTAGCCTGTTAAGAGAAGATAAATAGTTTCGGGTTTTATCCAAGGTGATATGGGAACGCATGGAAAGAAGGATGGACCTCTGCATGGATGGGATCTGTGCATCATGCCATGGGAAAATCCATCGGATCTGTTCAATGCTGCACAAAAGCTGGGTTCACATCACCCACAAAGGCATTATTTCCTTCCTGTCTATATTCCTCTTTTTATTCTGTCTTTATGCCATTTGTTGTCAGGTCTCCCCTACTGAGATTCAAAATAGCCCTGCACAACATCATCCTGCTCTCCTTTCCCTGTGCCCCTTGCAGAACACCATGTGCCTGATAGGAAAATGCAGTCATTACCATTTTCTGCAAACTACGAGCCAGAACATTATGCAGCACTTTCTGGTTTAAAATTATCCCAAAGGAGTATAAATAAGTTAGTTCTCTCATTGATGTCATGTTCAATTATTGTTCTCAAAGAGTAATTGAGAGGCTTAAATGAAATTCTCCATTGGCTTCAAATGCTAATACTTGGAAAAAAATCCCACAAAACCTTAAAAACCAAACAGATAAAAGCCCCAAACCCCTGCAGTAGGGAACTATCGCTGGTTTAGTTCGATCAACTTACTTTATCCTTTCAGAAGTGTTTTATTTTCTGTTCTTTTGTTTATCTTGCTCTTCCCCTTCCTTTATTTGTATCAGCAACAAATGAAAGTGAGTTTATCTTTTCTAGGACATTATTAGGAACCTAAGGGATGATTAACAAACACAAAGGAAATTTATTTGGTTACTTTTTTTTTTAGTCATAATGAGCAGAATTTGAGTTGAAATTTGAATAGAAAATCATTAGGGGCTTTTCTGAGGTTATTCAGAGTTCTTTCAATAAAGTGTTTAAGTAGAAACACTTAGGGAATATTGTGTGTAAAGTTTTTTTGGCTTTTTTTTTAGTTTCTTTGAATTTCTGAAACCTGTTGGGGATTTTATACAAAGCCTTAAAGTACTTCAAGAATCTAAGTAGTCAAGTATTAGAATTGAGGGCAAAGGTGCTGGAAATCAATGCAGGTCTGAATGATTATTTTTCTTCCCCAAGTGTTACCCCACTTACCCTGAAAGCAAGCTATCAGGTTTTAGTTTTCATATAATCATTATATTAGGATACACTTTTACCTTCTTTTAGGGGGGAAAAAAAAAAAAGCAGAAAACAGCAGGCTTTTCAGATAAAAACACTTAATCTTTGTTAAAAGTAATGAAGACTGAATGGCTGCTAATTCTGTGTAGTACCATCTCATCTAACATTTCAAAACTTTCCATGTATAAAGCATCACAAAAATATTGGAAAAAGTACTGACATGAGAGGGAAGAGTGAGAGGGAAGTGTTACTTCTTCTAATGCACACTAAGGATGTTTAGGGATCCTTAAAGATGTGTGCACACTCCCTCTCTTTCTACTTCAGAAAGTGTTCAAATTACTTCTCTCGGCACAGAAATTTTTAGCTGGATGAACTTAAATGACCTACATGACTATTTTCTATACAGTTGGCCACAGTAAAAAAAACAAGTGTCTTGCCATATAAACACCTTTATAGCAAGGTAATTCTTTAAAAGGAATACTTCCTCCTTCATTTTGAGAAATAATTTATCTATTTCACACACATGTAAAACAGGATTCGTTGTTGATATCCAAATATAAATGAGCATTGCATCCACCCTGGAACCCTCTGTTACATTTCTTTGAAGGTGCGTGCCTTATCCCACCCCTCAACTATTTGCTACTTTACCTAGCTGCTTTCTCCAGTAAGCTGATTTAAACAAATTCAAAGAACACTGGAAATAAATTGAAGAAAACATAACAATTTTATAATTATTTAGCCTTCAAAATAGTTTGAAAACTGTAGCTCTGTACCATTTTCAGATTGTCTAGTATTTATATCTTGGTTTACAGCTGGTATTTTTTCCCCCAAATCTCGGTATGTAAATGAGGTAGATCACCCTTTTTGGTAGGCACACAGTGCCTACTTGGAAAGTGAAAACCATCTGCTTGGAGTGACCACATTAGCATTTCTGGGTCCTTCATTTTTGGTAACTGAGGCCAATACATTCAATTTTATTTTCAGACTAGAACTGCTCAGCCAGTCAATTAGTGTTCCTCAGCTGGAAGCCTTTACTGATAGGCTGAGGGGCAATGCGGATGGGCTTCCCACAGTCCCTGAATCTTCTCTGCAGTTCTCTGACAGCCTATGGCCAACTCTATTTATAGCTACACGGTAATACTGATGTGTTCAGAAATTAGGAAGTGGCTCTGCAAAAATACAGATCCCCTAAAAATCTGTTTATGCTATATGCAAACTCACTATTACCTTGACCTCGTGCATTTTCTGTGTGCATTTTCAAACATATAAATTTCAATTTCAGAAAGGGCTAAGGTAACAGAGCTATATGCATTCCAAATTTGATTTCAAATTAAGAAAGGTAATTAACTGTAGCAATATTTTGATAAAAAAATAAAGTTTGCCTTCTAAAATTCTTCGTAATACCTTTCTAGTCCTTCTCTACTGCTCAGAAAATAAAATAATAGTTCACAGAACACTGACAGGAGAAATTTGCATCGAAAGAACGCTAAAGATTTGAGAACTAGATCTGAGCACACAGTGCAAACAAAAGGCTTGACTTCTTCAAGTCTGTGCCTGTGCTCCAATGATCAGGAAGTGCAGTTGACTAAGCAATTTTACATGAGATTGGTATATACTGATACACCATCAGAAAAACTACTCTGGCTTCTGTGGAAAGCTTGATAACTCCTGAATAATAATGATTCTTGTTATCTAATGCTGGAATTAGTCATATTCTGCTGCAGGGAAGAACTGATAAAGATATTTTCCTCTTAGGGAGAGGAAGAGAGCTCCAATAATGACATTACAAAAAAACAAGGAGACTTCCTATATTTTTCTGACCCAGAAATCACATAGAAGAAAAGTTTATCTCAGCCCATATTTCTTCTTCAAAGATTAAGATTTTCTACTTTATTTCTTAGCCATATTATACTCTTTTTTGGGGGGCAGGCCTCTATTTATATTGTTTGCAAACTTGTATGTTGCTATGTAATTCTGTTGCATGTCCCCACCTCCCAAATGAAATTCAAGCCCTAAATTATTTTTAGGGCTTGAAGTTGTGTTCATAGAGGCCTTTTCTGGTTCTGATATCCTGGTTTTGCTTGCGTAGCATTGCTTTCTTTATTTGTTCCCCTTGTCTGTATGAAGTGGAACTAAAATTTTAGGCAAAATATGTCTGTCTTAGGTTATACAGAATGTGCAACCAAAAGGTATACATTCTATTATCATCTCCATAAACTGTTAAAAACAGGTGGGGCAGTGTTCTTTATGTTCAGCATGATCCAGCCCTGATAACACCATCTGGCAACTATCTCTGCTAATGGGCCATCAAAATCTCCAGGAGGCACTCAAAAGATTACATTAGCTCATTGTGAGATGCCCCGCCCAGAGGGGAGGACCTGAATATTCCCACCTGCTTGTAAACTACGTCTTTGGACCACTGGATGACCACTCCATGGGATTCCCAGGGGAGAAGAGTTTGAGGGTAACTACTGGACCTCCAGACACAGACCAGCTGTTTCTTCAGGATCACCACTTTAACTAGACTACATCCATCACTCCAACAGGAGGGTGGCCACCAGCTAACTGGACTGTTATTTTTCACTTAAAGTAAAAGCAATAATACAGAAATGCCAGCTTAAACTGTCAGAGTCAAAACACAACCTGCCACCCTGCTGGTCAGGGTGGTGATAGCTGTCCAGTTAACTGGTGGCAGCAGTCTCCAGTGTGAAGATGGCAGCAGGTGTCGTGGAGCCGTGGTGGCTGGAGGAGCTGCAGAAGCGCATCAGCCTTGGCATTGGGGGCTGCAGTCTGTGAAAGGTGGTGGACAAGCTGGTGAAGGTGCAGGTGGCACTGAACAATATCGCTGGCACAAGGGAGAGGATCAAAATCTTGTTTAAGAAAATTGAAGATGTAATAAAATATCTTGACCCCCAGTACATTGATAGGACGGCTGTTCCAGATGCTATGAAGCTGCAATTCATCTTGGCAGAGGAACAGGCTATTCCTGCCAGTGCTGCCCTTCTGCAGCAGGTGAAAACCCTCCAGCCCATCTTGGACCGTACCAGTATCCAAGGAGTTCCAGAGCATGCAATCAAACTGCATCAGCTCTCACAGATCCACATACAATATCATGGTAGAAGCCAACACTGGGTGGCTGGAGACCTACCCTGTGCCTCATGTTACTGCCTGTAACATCATCCTGGGCCTTGAAAGGCAAGTCCTCAGGAGGCATGGCACCCCTGAGAGAATTGAGTCTGACAACAGAACTCATTTCAAGAACAGCCTTATAAACACCTGGGCTAGGGAGCATGGCATTGAGTGGGCGTACCACATCCTTTATCATGCACCTGCTGCTGGCAGAGTGGAACGGTACAACAGATTGTTAAAAACCACCTTGAAAGCATTGGGTGGGGGGACTTTGAAAAATTGGGAGTGGCATTTAGCAAAGGCCACCTTGTTAGTTAACACCTGAGACTCCACCAACTGAGCACGTCCTGCACAATCTGAGCCCCTGCAGAGGAGAGGAGTAATGTGGAGGAAATAGTGTGGCCAGCAGGACCAGGGAGGTGATTGTGTCCTTGGCACTGGTGAGGCCACACCTTGAGTGCTGTGTTCAGTTCTGGGCCCCTCACTCCAAGAAAGACACTGAGGTGAGGAAAAAAATCATAGAAACCATTGTAAATCATTGGAACAGACTGCCAAAAAGACAAGAATGAGAATTTTGAAATTTCTCCTACTTTTCATGATTAGGCAAATGTTGTATTGTAAGAAGACAACATGAGAGGAAAAATATTTTTAAGTAAATATTGCTCATTTGTAACATCTGTAAATCAAAAAACTCTATCCCTATAATGCCACAATTCAATTTTTTAAAAAATAAATCATAAAACCAGTAACGTACTGTTTCTCTTAATGAAAGGAATCAGAGCGATATATATTGACTTTTAAAGTTGTGTTTTCCTAATTGTTAAATTTATATTTACTAAAATGTTAGTTCTCACTAATGCTGCTTACTCTGTTTCTTTAATCACGACCTTTATTAGCTTGATTAACTACACTATATTTTATGGTGAGAAGCTGTTCCCGCTAGTTTTGGTTAGGCAGTTTAATAGTCTGTTGCTGAAGTTTTGACATTTATGTCTCTATACAGAAGAGACATAACTTTAGGTTGAATTTAATACCTGTAAATCTTGACATGAGTGATAAACTAAACCTGAGTAGGAGGCTAGTTTTATTACTCTTTAAATAGTATAATGATCATTGTTACCCTCTAATTTAATCAACTTGAATAACTATCCTATAAATATTCATCATCATGAGCATATATTCCCAGCTTTCTTTTAGTGAATTAAGGTGATTCACAGAAGGTGAGGAATTAAAAATTATTTTAATATGATTATTACATGTTTCTATTCTTTCAGGCATTGCCTGTTTGACTTGAAGGAATCACAAAAGCAGCTTACCTTGAAGTAGTTAAAACATACTTATTTATACTGAATGAAAATTGGTTATATTATATTCCAGATGGAATACACAATGGATGGACAAGATATGGTCTAGAGCTACATTTCCTATTATAGGAATCTCCACTTTTGTTGTAATTGAGTAATAATAAAATACCTGATGAATTAATGTGGAATTTTTAAAGATTATTAGATATTTCTGGCGGTACAGAAATGTTGGTTTCAGTCAGCATTTTTTTCTAAATGCTTACTTCTCAATTTATATTTATCCCTGTAATAAAATTAATAATTAATTCAATCTTTAACCCATAACTTCAAAGCAGGAGTTCTATTTTAGTTTTTTTTTCCCCCTATGAATCGGATTGTTCTTTACAATCTGGTTTTTTTAAATAAATATAATCACTAAAGAAGCTGGTTATTTTTTAATTTTCCAGTATAATTTCTTGGATATGCAGAGGATTTTCTAAGAAGCTGTCAGTTATTTATCAGAGACTCTCACCTTGTGCTTCAGCAAAACAAATTCTATTGGGTTAGAGAGACGGACAGGTGGAACCTCACGCTAAGTGTAGAAGAACATATTTCCTCTCGGTAATGACACAGAACTCCTGTCTTGTGTTTAAACTGATAACCTATTGCTATGCAAATGAGCTGGCTATTGACTTCGGCTGACAAAGAAATATCAGTCTGGTTAAAATGAAAGACACAATGCTACGAAAACATTGATACTAAACATGGAAGGGGGGACTGGGGGTGAGTATTTTCTTGTTATTTACAAAAAAAACCCCCACACAACAAACAAACAAACACAACACACACACATACACACACAGCCCCCAGTAGTTAAACATTAGCTTTCAAGATCTAAGGTTAAGAAGGACAAGTAGATGATTTTCTCCTTGAAAAGCCACACTTGAACCTCTCTGAATCCACAGCCTGAATACTGAAGTTGTACTTACAGATAATGAAAGGACAACTACAATTCTATACTGTAGGTTTTATCCGCTTGTTCAGTTTTCCAAAATTGTTTGAGTAACTTACTCAAGAGTTTTGGAGAGTCTGCTCCTTTCAGTAGAACAGCTTAAAAGGAATCTCTTCAAACATTCTCAGTTCAAGAAAATAAACAAAAGAATCACCCAAATTTTAGTTGGTGATGGCTGTTTAATGCAATATTTAGATTTTTGGTAAGGTATTTAAAAACATAGCATAACTGACTGAGGAAAGTCTAGATAAGCATGTAGGTCAGGATCTTCAAAGTGACTCAGATATGCTGCAGAGGGGGTTTTTGGTGGTTTTTTGTTTTGTGGGTTTTTTGGGGGTTTGTTTGTTTGTTTTTTGTGAGGATTTTTTTTGGTTTTTTTTTAATTCTTGCTCTTTTATGTGGCAGCCTGAAATGAGTTGAACATTTTTGATAAGAAATTCAGAGTTGCTATTATTTGAAAATAAGCTTATTTAAATGTTCCAAGTTTCTGATAGAAATCCTTATTTATATTCTGTTTCACCAACATTTTTCTCTTCTGTCATCTTTATTTTATTTTGTTTTACTGGACTGCTTGTCTTTCTCTCCATCTGTTTCATGCTTCTTCCCTGTTCATAATTCATTCTTTAACGTGGTTGATCTTATGTTGTCCGAATTCTTTGATGGTCTTTCATGATCTCTTCTTTACTACTGGATTGTGCTAACCTTAAACACTCCTTTCATTATTGATCTGGTTTAGTTTCCCTTCACATTAAACTTCAGTATTGCTTCAGAATAATTTTTTATCCTGATGAAGAAATGGAATCAAAAGTATCTGACAATACCTGAGATATTAAAATAATTACAAAGTTGATCTTTTTATCCATTGTGAGTGAATTATGTATTTAAAAGTATAATTTCCTTTCTGAGTTTTATACGCCTGGCTGTGGGACAAAGATGAAGCACAATTGGAAGTCTACCAGTGGGATACTTAAGAAAAAGTAAGTGCTACCTGATCATTTAAAGTTTTATGAGTGCTTTAAACTGTGAAGGGTGGAACTCCTCTTTCATATCACTATTAAAAATATAAAACATCGTCTCATTAAGAGTGACAAGGATGATTATGGGATGTTCTCCTCGAAAAGAATACCATATCACCATAAAGTGACATCTTAGAAGTTCACATGAAAGAAATTACTGCACCTGGCTGGAATGGAGTTTACTTTCTTCACATCAGCCTGTATGGTGTTCTGTTTTGTATTTGTAAACATAGCAGCGTTAGTAACACATCTATGTCTTCATTATTTCTGAACAGCACTTGCAAAACATCAAGGCATTTTCTCTTTTCACTCTGCACTTCTCCTTTGTCTGGGTTTTGTCTGAAATGAAGTGATTTTTCTTCATAGAAACTAGTATCATGCTGTGTTTGGATTTGTGACCAAAACTGTCCTGATAATACTTTGATGTCTTACTTATTGCAGAACAGTGTTTATAAAACATCAAGGCATTTTTTGCTTCTCTCACTGCCCCACAGGTGAGACTGGGGGTGAGCAAGAAATTGGGAAGAGGACACAGTTGTGACAGTTGATCCCAACTGAGGAAAGGGATATTCTGTACCATGTGATGTCATGATCAGAAATAAAAGCTAGGGGAAGGAATAAAAACAGGGGAGGAATGTTTGAAGTTATGGGGTTTTTCTTTCCAAGTAACCATTATGCATCATGAAGTCCAACTTTCCTAAACAGGTTGAACACCTGTCTGCCCATGCGAAGTGGGGAATGAATTCCTTGTTTTGCTTTGCTTGCATGCACAGGTTTTGCTTTACCTATCAAACTGTATCTCAACACACAAGTTTTCTCACTTTTGCCCTTCTGATTTGCTCCTCCAACCCACTTGAAAGGGGTCAGTGGGCAGCTGTGGGGGCTGAGCTGCCTTCTGGGGTTAAGCTACACCCCCACCCTTCCCTCAGCAAAAAGGCTGGGGGTTGGGAACGCAATCAGGACTACAGACCAAAGTAATATTTCATACCTCACAGCACTAAAATCTCAGGGAAAGGAGGACAAAGAGGGGAATTTTGTAGTTAAGGAATTTTCTTCCCAAGCAACCATGGCCATGGTAGAGAGCATCCCTTCCAGGAAAGGCTAAACATCTGCCGGCTGATAAGTGGTGAATAAATTCCTCTTTCTGCTTTGCTTCCATAAGCAACATTTTCTTTCCCTGTTATATTGTCAGTGTCTTGATCCACATATCTTTTTGCCTTCCTTCTATTTTCCCCCTGTCCTATGACTGGCAAGTAAACAGGTGTATGGATGTTGGCTGTTGGCCAGGTAGGACCACCACAAATACAGAAGACAAATAGGAGTGAATAAACTTTCTCTTCTGCAAATTCTTTCCTTCCAATACTCACAGAGTAAAACACAATTAAATTGTGTGCTGTATTCTTGAATTGTATTGTTTGTTGCACATTTAAAGGTATGGGTACATTATATTCCTTTATTGTTTTTTCCACATGTTGTAAATAGTAACTGCTTCATTAAATCCTTCTTTTTTTTTTCCTCAGGAAATTTACAGCTGATCGGACACAGAGAATATTGTGAAATGACCCAGGAACATTTTATTTTTTCACAACCAAATGGGAGGAAAGTTTGACTGTTAATGGGAGAACACTGATGTCTAGAATTTTTTTCTCCCTAAAACAAAATGTATACATAGAAATGTGGGATAGAATAGTTAATTTTTTAAGTCTTCATACAATACTACCCATGTTTACAGCTGTGATCTAAAAGAGTAAAAGGAAATAGTCTAATTTATCAATTTTCTTACAATGGTTTAGAGAAATACTCAGAATATCATTAAAAATTCTTATTTTCATTTAGATAAACCATAGGCATAAATAGGCCCACAGTCACTTTTCAAATGTAAGGCTGATGAAAGGTTGATCTTTTATCTGAAATCACCACTAACTTTTTCCTCTCTGCCTACTCTTTCTGATGACACGATTTAATTGGAGACATTTATTTCTTTGTACTCTTATTACACTTCTAAAGTGTAAATACACCTGGTTTCAGTGAACCGAGCTTATTTCAGTAGAAAAAAAGAAGTTTTATTTTCTTTGGAGGAAAATGTAATACTGTTAAAACAAAATTTTGTTCAGTTAACTTTAATTTTTATAGAATTAATTTATATTATTTCCTCTTTTTGTGCTTTTTTTCTTAATTCTTATTTTTTCTGTTTCTTAATGTCTATATTCTGACTGTTGAAATATTTACTTGGTTTTTATTATAGTTTTGTGACTTGAGTGAGCTATTGAAATTCTTAGACATTGCTATTCACTTCAAAATTTCAAAAATTATTAGTGTCTTTGAAGAGACCCTGGTGTGAGAAATTGGATTAGCACTTGTAACCTGTCTGATGATAACTCAAAACGGATGTAACAAAAGCCCATTTACTCACATTCCTCCATATGGTGGGCCTCCCATATTCTCTGTCTATATCTTCCCTCTGATTCTCATTCTTTCTCTCACTTTATAACTGTGGAGAAGGTTTATTATCCCTTATAGTTTTAGAGAGGTTGATAATTAGGATAGCTGTTCCTTTGTCCATTTACTCCACTGCAAAAATTGCCACTCTTTTCATAGGGTCTGCACTTGAGTGCAAACCGCTGCACAGTCATGAGAGAGACCACATTATGTGAAAATGGATTCTTTTTTTTGCTCAACAGTATATTGATCTTCAAGGACAACCAATTTGTGCCAGCTGTCATCTCTCCCTGTTAAAATTATTAGTTTTCACCCTACCTTGGTAACTTCTTTTTGGGTTGTCAAAATTTGTCTGCCACATCCTGTGACCATCTCAAATCTAATTTAGGTGAGGAGAAAGTCCGGAATCCCATAAACCGCTCTGCTTTAACATACAAAGAGTATAGAAGATGCTTAGTTTCCATTACAAAAAGAAATTATCTCCTGTGGAGAACAGAGAGGTTTGAGTGAAAACTGTCCCTGATAGGATAAATTCTATATGAGGTTGTTGATACAGTGATTCACTACCTTATGCAAGTTAAGCTGTTATAAAAAGGACCAGAAGATTGCAAATGGGATTGCCTGTAGCATAATTCATTGGCAGAGTCCTTTCTCCTATTAAATAAGTCAATGTTAATCCTAATGGTACAGTCAATACTGGGAGAATTGCCTCATGCAACATTTAACACTTTTTTTTTTTTTGCCAAATCGGCAATCTCAGCCTAACATTGGCTAGGCAGAAATAGAGGGCATAGCACAATAATCACAAAAATATTTAAAAGGGCTGCCAGCATCCCCATTTTACCTGAAATTAGGCACCTCTGGATATCCATTTCAAAACAAGCTTTAAGAATTAAAGTTCTGGCTACAATGAGTTCTTACAATGTTTAACTGCTTTAAGCAGTAAGCATTTTTTGAACTATTGTTCACAAAGCAAGTCCCAGACTCTGTACAAAGTAATTAGTTCTGGAAAGAAACCCTGCATCAAGAGAGTTAATGTTGTTTGTCCTCGAGGGTTTTTACAATGGTAATGAGACCAGTAATTCATTTGCCCAAGAATAAAAAAGACTCATTTAATCAGAGTGTCTTGACTGTAGTCGTCAAAAGAACTCCTAGGACTAGAAATTTGTTTTGCTAAGTACTCTTCAGCATAGAAAAATCTATTTTATCCCTCTCTTCTCATCGGGATACTTTCGGATTCAGAGAACCTAAAATAAAACTTCAGGCTTCATTTTTGGCAAGAACAAACCTCATCTGGCTTTGCCTTCACTCGTGCAAATTAATATAATGTATTTGTCTCTTTATTGTTTTCAGAGACAAAGTGCACTGCATCAAGCTTCAGTTATATGATAGTCATTCATCCCTTGGATCACATTCAGAGTAGTGATAGTTACTTGTATCAAGCCCTTTGGGCAGAATTTTTAAAAAATTTATTTAATAAGATCATGAAACTTTGCAAATTCCATTTGCCTTACCAGAGAAAATATAAATACTTGCATAACTATATACTTTTGTGGTTTGGATTTGGATGAGACTCCATTGCTTTTATTTGTGCTCTTCCCTGGAGCCAAAGATATCATGGAAATAAATGATTAATCATATATTTTTAAGGTCAGATCAACAGTCTGGACAGCTACTCAATGGGCCAGCATTCATTCCTACATTATCTTCGTTCCTTTGCTACACACGGTGAGCACAGATCCCATCTTGTAAATACACTTGTCTTTTAAGATCTTTCTCTGGTTAAGTTACATCTGTTGCCCCACTTTGAATTTTTTGTGTGACTTTACTGTGTCTTTGTGTCTGTTTCGCTGATTTCTAGGCTAAATCTCATTTTCGAATATGACATTTTTTTCCTACACTATTTCAAACAACCTGTAGATTTTTCCATTAGGTTATTACTCTTCCCCTTAGTTTTTCAGACCCTTGAAATTGTCAGTGCCTTTTCTTCTCAAAACGGCAACTGTATTAAGCAGTACATACCAAACTTATATCAATTTAAAAAACCCTACAAACCCAAAAAACACAATGCCCCAAACATTTCCTGATAAATAAAGTGAATTATACTTTAGCAGCACAAAAGATGGAGAATGGGGAGTGAAACAGTTTACAGCTGAGAGAAATATATTTCCAGCCACTCAAGTCCTCAGAAGCTGCTTCAGGTTGTTTGTGTACTGCTGTGCTCAGTATACTTGGTGATTTCTCAATGATTCCTGAATGATTCAATGAATCTCACTGTGTTTGTGGCCCTGTTTTTCGCCAAGAGCCTTCTCCATCTTTTGGCAACTTCAGTTATTTTACCTACAGCCAGTCTCCCATAGCTCAGTAAATTATTTCCCTGACTGCTAGTAAGAACTCCCATATCTAATGGGCAATAAGTCTAATCTCTCAGACTCACCACTAAGTGAAGAGGAAGAAGAAATCCTGCCCAGAATTCTCTTAACGCAGGGATTAAAATAATTTTAAAAATCCCTTAAACTGGAGACACATGTATTCTTTCTTTCTTTCTTTTTCTCTTTCTTTCTTTCTTTCTTTCTTTCTTTCTTTCTTTCTTTCTTTCTTTCTTTCTTTCTTTCTTTCTTTCTTTCTTTCTTTCTTTCTTTCTTTCTTTCTTTCTTTCTTTCTTTCTCTCTCTCTCTCTCTCTCTCTCTCTCTCTCTCTCTTCCCTCTCTTTCTTTCTCTCTCTTTTTCCCTCTCTCTTTTTCTCTCTCTTTTTCTTTCATGCCCTCCCTTCCTCCCTTCCTCCCTTCTTCCTCCCTTCCTCCCTTCCTCCCTTCCAGAAATGATAGCAACCAACTTAGAACACGGGATATTTAACTTCCCTACCTCAGCACACCCTGACAAGTTCTTCAGTACCTTTCCCATTCTTACAGTAGCCTAGCCCATCTCCAAAAGATAGTAGGCAAGTCTAGATGAAACCTCTGTACAAGCTGCCTCTCCTCAGCCAAGGTGAGATGACTAATTATGTACTTAACTATATGACATGTTCTAGGTGACGAGAATTACAAAGGGTAATATGATTAAGTAGGGCATTGCTTCCTCCCTCATCATCTTAACTTTTTGAAATTAATGATTCTTTCCTCTTCTTGCCTGCCTGGTTTGTCCTACAGAAATCTTTCAAAGACATAATGCTAGAACTTTGTAAATCATGTGTTAAAATAAACACTTATTTTATAATGACCTAATTAAATTCAACACATTAACTAATTGGGAGCTTTCTATAAACACCAAATGTTCCACAACAGACACTAAAGCTTGGGAAAAAAGGTATTGAGCAGTGCTTCAGCGAAACATGTCCTGATACATTTTAGGGTTTTTATCAGAAGTCAGGTTATAAAATTTAGCACATTAACTTGTGTGCAACACTTTGCATTTGGAGTTGAGTACAACCAGAAGACTTAGAATAAGCATAGATATGTGTGCAAAAGATGGAGGTTATAAATAAAAAAAATTATATGTACATAGAGATCCTACATATGCATTTTAACTTCTGTGCTTGAATCTCAGATCCCGAGTGTGAACTCAGGGTGGAAAGTGAAATTTATTTAAACAGATGTATTTTGTTAACTCATATTCTCAAAAGCCAAGAGAAAGTCTCGTTACAAACCGATTTTTATTTGTGCTAACTCCTTCTCTCTTTGTTTTACTTTTGCTTTTTCCTGTCTTGTTATTTCCTAACAGATAGGAGACTTTTTCTACTGTCAAGCCTAAAATCACCTTCCTGACGTTCTTATGCTTCATTGTTGCATTCTATACCTCATAAATTCCATATGTTTTAAAACTAAGAAAAAATTTTAAAAAGCAGGAACTTTTTCCATAACATAGAAACAGTTGTCCTTTTCAAATCAGTTTCACACAAAAATAATATGATTTATGTTACCTGCTCCTTTAAGTATCCTTGGCTAAATAAAATAAGTTATTAATAAAGCAATATAAGACTAGAAAGAACTCTTAACTTATAAGTACTGTTTCTGATTTTATATATCCAAATAAAATGTAATTCAGTGACAGAAAATGCTTTTAAAAATAGCTAACCTTTCTGAAATCTTGATAAATATTAACTTTAAAATGTCTAGCAGCACTTCCTGTTCTCTTTAGTGCCAGAAAAGAATTTGACAGACTAAGGAAGGATTATATATTTAATGCGCTAGATATATTTGAATCCAGAAACAAATTTTGTAAATGGATTAAATGCTTACTCCTAGAAGCATGGCTTACTGGGCTAAGTATCAGGACTGAAATCCCCACAATCCTTAAACAACAGCTCTGAATCTTTCTCACCCTCGTTTTTCTTCCTTCAAAAGGATGGATAGCTCACAGTTATTTCAGGCTAGATTGTGGTAATCACTCTCCAGCTGAGACCTTTGTATAGAATTCAAGGTTACTGACAATACCTCCTCTCCTCTCCTCTCCTCTCCTCTCCTCTCCTCTCCTCTCCTCTCCTCTCCTCTCCTCTCCTCTCCTCTCCTCTCCTCTCCTCTCCTCTCCTCTCCTCTCCTCTCCTCTCCTCTCCTCTCCTCTCCTCTCCTCTCCTCTCCTCTCCTCTCCTCTCCTCTCCTCTCCTCTCCTCTCCTCTCCTCTCCTCTCCTCTCCTCTCCTCTCCTCTCCTCTCCTCTCCTCTCCTCTCCTCTCCTCTCCTCTCCTCTCCTCTCCTCTCCTCTCCTCTCCTCTCCTCTCCTCTCCTCTCCTCTCCTCTCCTCTCCTCTCCTCTCCTCTCCTCTCCTCTCCTCTCCTCTCCTCTCCTCTCCTCTCCTCTCCTCTCCTCTCCTCTCCTCTCCTCTCCTCTCCTCTCCTCTCCTCTCCTCTCCTCTCCTCTCCTCTCCTCTCTTCTCCTGATGTGATTTATTTTCCTTCATTTAAATGAGACCTTCAGGAGATTAATACAAGTTAAATAGCAACATTAATACTAGTATGCCTAGCTCTAAACACTATGGAACCATCAGGGAATATTGAAGTTATAATGCATTCCTGCTGTTTCATTTTTACAGTTGAGAAAATCTAAACTGAAAGGATTTGGGGTAGCTATAGATCTTTGCACAATGAAATTCTTGTTGGGAACTTTGGATTTGTTAATCCATTTAAATCTTAATAAATACTGGGAAGACATATTTCTTTTAAAGTAGAGAAGAGGGAACCTCTAGAAAGGCAGAAATTACTTTTGAATTAAAGATAAAAAGAAATGTCTTTATCTGTTGCCCAGGAGATTAAAATAATATTGCGACTATTCAGTATTTCAGAAAAGAAAAAAGGAAACCAAAGGAATGGTTAGCGTATTTAATCTTCCAATCTTATTTAAAAATTAAATCATACTGAAGTAGGACTGAAAGTCAGAGAAGAAGGGAAATTGCAAAGGGAAAGTGGTGAGCAGCAGCTGATTTTCAAAGTTATTCACTTTGGCAGTGCAAAAGTGCTAATTTGATAATTTGTATGTACAGAATTCTAAAGTACAGCCCTTGCAAAGTGAGGATTGTTTGGCTTATGCTTTTCTTCAGATCTTTAGTTGATGGCTCTACACATGAGAAGACAGAAGAGCATCACTCAGAAAATGTGGTGTGGCAGAAAAAGCCCTCTGGACACTTTTAGTTGGTTTTGCCTACTGTTACACACTAGGAGAAGGAACTGCCAAGCAAACCTCGTAGCTCTAAAAGAATACCATAATCTAAGGAGCATAATATACCATCAGTCTCAGGCTGGTTTGTATTTCATAATTTCTGGTACAAACTGTTGTCAATTCTTTAACAAACAGCCTTAAATCAAAGGCAGACCAGGTGTCAGCTGTAGAGTTTTGAAAGAAATTATAGCACATGATAGATGCTACTAACAGCAGGGACACTGTGGATAATGTTAACAGAATTGCCCATTAGTACTGCACACTAGTCAGAAAGAATATGAGGTTCTTGAATATGTCAGTGAAACGTGGGAAGCACAAAAAGAAATTTTTTAAAAGTGGTAAAACCAAATGCTGCAATATTTGAAAGACTAAATCTAACTTCTGAAAGGAAAAAATTGTGGCTGGATGCAAGCATGAGAGTAACATTGAAAAATAAACAAAAAATATCAATTAAATGAAGATTGGATGATAAATAGCATAAAATCAGTCATCTTTAAGATTCTGCAAAGTTATTATGTTCACTTAGAAGTTGTTCTTTTTGATGTCAAATTATTTTTTCTCCTGACAAATGCTTCATTCCGTTACATGTCAGGGAATTACAGATGACAAGAAACACACTAACAAGGAGTTATGTTTTTGAATTTCATCTAAAGTTAAAATGGCTTTGTGGCATATTGCCATTTTTCTATGTCACGACATAATTGATTGATAACATGTATCACCATCATATTATGGGCTGTCCATATCATCCCAAGACCACCATTCTGTATTTTTTGAGTCCATGTATTGGTTCAAGGCTTATTATTCTTGTTTCAGCAGTTTCAAAGAATCAGCTGGGAGTCTTGATAAAAGAATTAGAACAGCAGCTGCTAGCTGCCAAGTACATGCATTCCCTTCAAAGACACTTTCAGTGGTACAAGATGTTTGAAAATTGTCTTAATCACAAATAGAAGGGTGTTTGTTCTCTCAGTAATGAATGTTTTTCTCTGATCTGCATTCTGCAATTGTTTCTGAGGACTCTCTGTGGTCAGCAGAGGAGCACCTTTAGCAATCACCAAAAGCAAATCTCTACTGAAAATCAACATAAAAATTGGTTTCTATTGCTGTTTCTTGAATGAGACTGGCTGTCAGATAAACTTCCCTCTTTAAAATACTAAAAATACTCTTTTGATTGATTAGCATATACTGTAGATACTAGTTTTTTATGAGGTTTTTAAGGTAAAAAGCTTAATCTATCAATAACCTGAATAGTTATCCCTTCCCCCCCCAAAAAAAAAAAAAATTAAAAAAACCAAAAACAGAACTGGAAAAAAAAGAAGAATAATATTTAGGACAGTTGGCTTATTCTCTGTTCTCAAAATAGAGTGAGGTTTAGAAGTGCAATATTTTCCTAGGCATTATAGGGGAGAAAAAAAAAACAGACAGTGAAAAATGAGGCTGAGGTCTGTTCATGGTAATAACATTTGTTAACACAGCAATTTTCAGGATATCAACTGTTATAATCATAGTCTTGAAGATTATTTCAGATAGGCAGAAGTCTCTGAGCTATCCCCTTGTCAAAACAAGGTCAACTTCAAAGTCAGACATAACTTTAAATTTAGATCAGGTTCCTCAATGTCTTTTCGAATCATGTTTTGAGTACCTCTAAAGATGGACATTCCACAATCACTTTGAGAATCCTCATGGTTAGAGAAAAAAAATGTAATATATAGAAAAAAGTACTTCATTAATACTTAATGAAAACTTCCCTTATTTCCTCCTCCTTCATTTCTGATAATGCTATTTTTGATATCTTAGAAAAGGAATTGCATTTATTTTGTCTCTACAGTTCCAGATAGCTTCATACTTAGAGATCATAGGAAAGTCCAGTGTGTTCATTCCATGGAGCTCAATGACCATAATTCTGAATTGCTATTTTGAGAATAGTCTTCTTGTTTTCTGCTCTCTTTTCTGTATAGGAAAAGAATGGGAAAGAGGAAGACAACATAATCAAACCCTATAAAACCACGTATGATAAGAAACTACGATTATATATTATACTGCCAAGTTCTTATTGATCCACTTAAAGGCACATTGACCTTTAATATTAATGTGCTTAGCTACAAATGTCATTGGGAAAGACTATAATACTTAATCGTCAGTGACATAAAATGTGCATGTCTACTATGAACAAAACCACAGGCAGTAGTGAAGAAATGTAACCTTAATTACATCACCTACTTGTCAGGAAGCTCTCAGTGTTTGCTATTATGAAAAATGGAGATTAAGGGTATTACCAGACCAAAAGGATACTATTCTTCATGGAAAGGTATTACTGTGAAATACAACATAATTAGATTTTTGTTGCAGACAGGAAAGGTGGTTAAATTATACATGTTTATTTCAAAAGAATAATATCAGGATGCTCTTGATATATAATGAGAAGTAACAGCATGATAGCTTACAAGAGTAAACAGAAAAGGATTTATTATCTGCCTGTAATTTATTTTCTTATAGGATATAAAATATAGCTTAGAAGGCATAACCTTTATTCAGAGGAGATGCTGAAGAGAAGCACTATTATCTGTGCACAAACTGACTCCAAAACCACTCTTTTCAAGAGTTAGGGGCTCTTAAGAAGTGGAGATTTTCTGTCTGTGCTGGATGCAGGTGCCCAGATGGGTGCAGGTGTCCAGCAGGGTGCTGCAGGGGTGGCCTCAATAAGAAGAAGCCACAATTCCCCCATGCCTGACAAAGCAGGTTCCAATGGAGCCACCACAGGGCACAGCTGAGCCCAGCAGCCACCATGGAAAAAATATTCAAGAATGGGCAGAAAATACTGGAGGGAGTGCAGAGGGTGTGCTGACAACACTCTCCTCTTCCCCTTAGTCCACACTATGAACCTCAGAAATACTCATTAGGCCTTGGCCTTGATGCACAGCACCTGAGCTAAGCTGCTCTTGAGCTTACCAGAAACACTGTCTGTTCCCAGGAAATTCTGCTCTTCAACGAGCCCCCTTTAAAATATTGGTGAGTTCCAGGACAAAGTTTGGCAAAGGCATCCATTCTGAACTTTGTGACTCAAAGGAGATTCTCCCTTATTCCCTTTTATCCTTACCCTTTCATACCCTTACCCTTTTTCCATCCACAGCTTCTGCATAGATCCTTTTAGGCTGATTTTAATTTTAGATTGATTGATTTTAGATTTTACTCTGGTTTATCTCTCTGTGCCTTAAACATGTAGTAAGCAGTAGAGTGAACCTTGCCAATGAACTTTGTTGTGCTCTCACTTCAGTATTAAACTCCTTTTGCCAATATCTTTGCTGGTGTTTCTTCGAGTGACCTAAAACACTCCTTCACAACAGGGGGAGAAAAAAGTTACAAGGGAGAAAAAAAAAACGTGAAAGAAGGTGAAAGAAGAAAGAGAACGAGAGGCAGCCACTGGAGCAGGTCAAAAGTGTCAGGAGAAAGGAGCAGGAGAGAGAAACTGCAGTGTACTGACTATAACCCATCTGACCCCTCGCTACTCGGTTGGGGGAGAGGGACAGGAGTCTGGAGGGAAACTGAGCTTGGGAGAGTGGGGAGGTCAGATATTGCTTTAATGTTTGTCTCATTTGTCTCAATCTAATAATTTGTTTCTAATAATAATATTATATAATAATTATATAATAATTATTATCTATAATTATATATAAATATTATATTATACTTATATACTTATATATTATATGATATAATAATATAATTTGTCTCTAATAATCTCTAATCATTTGTCTCAATCTAAGTCTATTTTAATTGGTAATAAATTAATTTTCACCAAATCAAGTATGTTTTGTCCTTGACAGTAAGCAATCTCTTTCCAGTTCGCTTCCCTTGTCCCTCTGAGAAGTGGCAGTGAGCAAGTAGCTGGTTGGGAATTTGGCCCTTAGTCAAGGCTAACCCACCACACTGGCCGAGATGGGGAAATTGGGTTTCCCTTACCTAAAATTTCTTCTCTATTTTACATCAAAAGGCAATTTTTTAAAGACTACATATAGATTACTGGGCTATCTAATTGCTGCTCCTAAACCAAAAGCAAAACTGGAAAGAGGTGAGAGATCATTAAGTTGTAGTGGTATTCAAAGGATGCATGACCTTACTGAAAGAGTTCAGACTAAGAAACTGTTTGGATTACCAGTGATGATTTTTTTTTGTTTTGGTTTTTTCAAATTGCATGCAACTTTACTTTCTTATTTTGTCCTCTTGATATCAATGTATGTATATATGTATTAATATAGTCAGAGGTGTCGGTAGGAAGTTAAAAATATTGCCAATGACCAACATCTTGTTTAATTTTACTGAAAGACTTAGAAAGTACTCAGCTAACACTACAGTGCAGTAATTCTCAGTCACCCTTGGGCATTCCTTCCAACTCAACATGTTCTGTGATTCTGATGAAATTAGAAATAAAATAAAATAAATAAAATAAAATAAAATAAAATAAAACAAAATAAAAATTATGGAAATGTTGAACACTGCTATGTCAAGGTAAAGAAGCATTTAGATTAAATTACAATGGTTGTTGAAATGATAAACAGGTTACAATCCAGTGAAACTTTAGGATACTGAAGGTCACTTTGTCTGAAAGGTGGCATGTATGACTTGTTGCAGGTTATCTAAAAGAGTTGGCTGCCAGATGGTTTCCATTCAAAGCATGCTGAATAATGAAATCTGCTCAAGTTCAGTGGTGTGTAAATATGGTATTCACAATCTGCATATCTTTCAAATGACAACATTGATCATGTGTTTCATTTTTTAAAAATTATATTCAATGTATCTTATACTGAGAAGATAGCAGCAGAAACATTTACCCACTTATTTTTCACCCACTCTTCTGAACTATTATGTTGTTGTGACAGATAGATCTTAGAATGGATTACATGGAAACATCAAGTTTAAAGTAGCAAATATAATTTTCTCAAAGCAGTATCATAAGTCATAGTCTATTATATGATACAGTACAGAATGGAGCTGAACCTAGTGAGGGAAAGCTACACAATCTAATTAACATTATTCCAAATATTTCTGTCATTCTTAATAAAGAAAACCATAAAGACTTATAAAAATCATTTCATGATTTAATAATACCAGAAAATCACAAACTGAGCTAATATAAATCACTGTAGTACTTTCATTCAGCTTTGTTGAAACCCAAAATCTCTGATAAACCATTTTTCAAATAAAACAGACAGAATAAAAATTATATTCATAAATATGTACAAGAACACAGTTATATTTGATATACTGCTAATGTCGGTTATGCAAAAATTAGAATTACTGTCAGCTTGTAACAGAAAAATGAGGTTGTTAGGAAGACCTATTAGACTATAAGAGAATTGTTAGAGACTATTATCCACTTGTTATTATCCCAAGATGCTGTGGAAGTTTGAAGTATTCTTAAGGATAATTTCTTGCTTTTCCTAAAAGGAGGTTTTCTCCTTTGTTTTTGTAGTCACTAAACCTAATAATTTCCATTTTAGAATGGAAACTAGTTATACCCTAGAGCCTGTGCTATACTTAAGGCACACAATCAGTGACATTATCATCAGAGGAGCAGATGCTCAGTTTTCCCACTGAGTTCAGTGATTTTGGAAATTCCTTCTGTTTCTGAAAAGCCATTCTCTTCATCACAGTAGATACAGTAGGCACTGAGCTTCAGAACAGCTTTCAAAATTTTAGGCTAAAGTGTAACTCTGTCCCTGTCAGAGGCTATAATCTTTCACATTGCATCAATGATTCCTTCCCTTTCTGTGTAACATTAGACTTTTAGAGATCAAACCATATCTGAGCTTACTGAACAACGAGAATTGAAAAGCTGTGTTTCAGTCACAGTATCTAACTTGTAATTCAGTTGTATGGGGATATATCTGTGAAGTATGGGAGTAGGGGTAGCAGATTCACTTATGTTCACTCTATTGCTTCTTTCTCAGACAGGGCTAAGACAACCCCTAACTGTAAAAACAGGACCAGAAAAACCCAAAAAGTAAAATAGACATAGATTTAAATCCATATCATTCATACTATACACATTTTATGCCTTTATTCAATCAACTCAGGCTACCGAATCTGGTATGGAAAAGTAAATTGGTGTACTATTACTACCACTGCTCTGTGACCAGGTAAAGAATACTGGGATTGAGACACGAGACATATTATTTTTCCTCAATAACCCTAATATCACAGTCTGCGACATGGCCAATTTCAGTAGGAAAATTCTGTAATGACTTCTCATTGTGGGTCAGGAGCAAATTTCTACTTCCTTTGCAAAGTGAAGAAGAAACAGGAAAGGACTAAACTTCTCTGAAGTTTAGTGCCTCCTATTCCTGATTGAACTTGGTTGAAAATCTTTCCTATCTTTCATTTTAGCGATCCCTTTTCATTCCACACAGTTTTTGGCATAACTGATTCCAGCTGTCGTTTTTCACAGTGACTACTACAGAAGAGAAACACAGTCCCAGAAAACACACTGGTGACATGTACGACCCTAGAAAAGGCTAATGAAAACTCTAATTATCAATCCTTGATATGACAAAAAAAAATTAGAAACAACTGCAGCAACAAACTATATGAGGAGCAGTCTCAGGAGGCGCTGTAGAGATTTTAAGCTATTCTAAAAAGTGCTATGGAGTGAAAATAGTCTGCTAAGTAAAGGAAGAAAATCCACAGACTTCATGAAAGATAAGAGGTAGAAATACACTCCTGACACTTATCCTGACCTCAATGACAAGACACCTGAAGAAGAGTAAAGGCTTTGTTTTTAACTCCAAGAGATGTAGAAAGGATCTGGAGATAAAGACTCTGAAACTGACAGATAACTATCTTGCATTTGTCAAAATCCTAACTAATTCTGTTATCTTAAAGAGAAAGGTCTCTTCCTTACATGGATGGAAAGATCACATATATAAATTGGAAAGACTGTTATACCAGATACGAGATGGCTGCAGCACACTGCCACATAAAAGTTGAGAACAGATGAAACATTAAAACTCCTATTGAAATTGTTGGTAAACCTGCATGTAAGTTCTAAAATAATAAGGTGCTGACAAATATTTACTATCTTGCAGTTGGACTTTTTGTCCAAAAGTGTTTTTCAGGCCAACAAGAGTGAGCATTCATTGTTGACTGATGGGATCCTATTTTAGATGCTATCATTGAAAAAAAACATTTGAGGTGGGTAAATATAATAATTGCTGCCTTTAAATATTGTTTAGTGGGCATATGTAAGAATTTTAAACTTTTAAAGCCAAAACTAAAACCTAGTGTCCTACAGTGACTCTTATGTAGCTTGAAAGTGCCGCTTAGGCATCTGATCTCCATTTCTAATTATAGCAACTTTACCATTAACAGATAAAACATTTTATGTAACTCCAATTCGAAGCATTTTGCAAATATTTAATAAGAATGTATTGAAAATGTATATCTGAATGCAGGAATCTTAAAATGAATAGATACAATCTGAAAAGCTCTTGAACTGACTTTTGAAACCAGAAATTTTCTAGATAAGTTTTCTGAACTGCTTGATGCTTCTCTGAAGTATTTTAAATTAAATTAAAATTCAAAGAAAATGTTTTAAGATACACAATCCTTAAACAGCAGACAGTGTTTTTCAACATGAAACATTGAAGTGTTTTAAATGAATCTTTAGCAGCAGGATGCATGAAAATATACTTCTACTCATACAATCTTATGCCCAGACACAATTATCCATAAATTAGGTATCCACTAACTATTGTGTCCCTCTGGAAACATGCCAATAGAAAATTTTATTTGCATTCTTATTCTGACCCTGGCCTTACAACTTCTAATTTCCTACTTTTATCCTGAAAATTAATGATAAATACTGCACTGAGTAACACCAGAACCAGGCAATGTAAAATACAGCATGTACCTTTGACCTGCTGATCAATCTGGTAACTTTTCTGTATCATGAAGGGAAAAGGAGAGTTTGAGATGGATTTTTTCCTGCAAAAGGCTACAATGGATCTGATATATGTTTCCACTTTGATACCTGAGCACTGCTAGTTATTCCCTGAATTTTGTCTTTCCTGTCACCTGGACAAATCACTTTGTAGTGATGTCACACAACTGTAAAGATTAAAATAAACAGGTAGTTCAAATATAGTTTAGCGTAAAGTATATAAAATGTCTTTCTTTTTTAACTTAATGGGATTTATGCATACTTTTTGGTTGATCTATCATGGTAACATTAGTTCTGCTATTTTTCCAGAACAAAAGTTAATCTAACTAGTCTATGATCTCAGAAATCTTCCTAACGAATGTTACTAAGCTTGCTTAGGCTTCAGCCTTCTGGCACCTCACCTTTCCTGCAGGAGCTCCAAGGGAAGTCCTGAAGGTTTGACAAGTTAAGCCAATTCTCAGTGATACCTCAGGAAAATTTTCTTGAGCTAGACTGCTTTGAAAATTTTTAATCTATCCTTAAATTCATATACACTTGTTGATAGTGTTATTGTCTGATATTCCAGTGCAGAAAGATGACTTGAGTCAAAAAAATCTTACTGACATTGGCTCTCACTGTCAGTTTTCTGTCCTTGTCAATAATCAGAAAACTTTTCTTGGCTCTTTTTTTAAGTTATTTATAAATACTCTTTTCACTGTATTTTCTCTGACTTGTATGCTGTGTCTCAGATTTTCATATCATTGAGCCTAAATACTTTTCTAAGCTTGTGCACTCTAAAACCATATTTTAGAACCACATTCTAAACATCAGTATGTTTATTACACTTCTTCTTGCTTTTGCTAGCTTTTGTGATATGTTTGTTTAACATTTTACAACCAGAGGAAAACAAGAACAAACATACTAGTTTTAGATGCTCTTCGTTGATGTTATTGGAAATAAAGTTATGGTTTCATCTGAAAAACATTAAAGAGTGATCTTGGAAACTTTTGAATATCTTTAATTCAGATTGAAATAATTACAAATCGCAGCCTAGAAAAATCATAATTTTTTGCCAAACCATAGCCATAGAAGTAATAAAATTGAAATCAAATGAGATCCATGGAATAATTTTTTATTTTACTTTGGTCAGGCCACTTGAGAAATTTACAAGTTTACCTTTGAAGCAATTACCTGATAATTCACGTAGCACATTTCTTTTCTCTTCTTTGTTCCCAATTCTTCTATCTTTTGAAACATCTTTAATTAAAGCAAGTTAGCCACTGGGATCTTTATCTAAAATCACTTCTACTTATCTTATTTTGTTCAGAGATGTCACACAATTTAAGATTGAACTCAATAAATACAGCCTTGAGGAAGTAACAGCTGTGTTTCTTTTTCACCTGTGACTACTTTTGTAAAAATATCTGATTGTGTCTCTAATGTACCAAAAGCTTAGTGAATCTAGGTTAAGCCCCAAGAGTCTGACAAGTGTCAAGCTGCTTGCTGAATTTTACAATTGGTTGACTCAATAAGAATACGAGTTATTGAAATGGAGAAAAGTGCATTTATGAGCATGTGTTATTTCAAATTATCCTAACAGGAATGCTAAAATTATTTCCCATACTCCTCCTTTCTTTCTTTCTCCCCCTCTTGACAAACCTGCGCCTAAACATAATTATTAATGCTATCACCCACTTATTATGTACTTACTTTAAATTACAGTTCCAAAAGATAAAAAAGACAGAACCTTAGAATTCAAATCTTGCAGCCTCTGAGGATATTTCATCAGACATTATAAATGTGTCTTTTCCTGATGTTAACCTTTCCACGTACAAACTTGTAAAAATAACTATTGCCACTAACTCTGCTTCATCACAAATCTCTTGACAAGGCTGAGGCATACATCCTAAACTTCTGTTGTTACCAGAGCTAGTGGAATTAACTGTTAACAGCCTCACAAAGGAAGACTCTATTGTACTTCACTTGCATGAGAGCAACAAACAATGTCACTATGCAAAACAAATAAGGTCTCTGATGCCAAATTCTGATTTCTGTGATTTTATGCCTTACAAGATTTATTCACTTATATAATGATATCTGCTCCTTTCATAAATGCATATGTGTGTGTCGATGATGCGTGAGATTCACCATGAGTCAGTTCAAGTTTGCTTTTCTTTGTGCAACAGATCACTTTGCTACCAGTTACGCTCTGGCCTATGTGTAATACACCATTTTCTGGCCAAACACATTTCCCTCAGCAAGCCATTGTCCTTGGAAAGTCAAGCATTCACTTGCTTCTTTCTCCTCCACAATAAATAAAGTATTTAAAAAATAATCTAGGGTGATTCTCAAGGAAAAGGCACTTAATTTAAGATGGAGCATTCTAAAATTATTTTGAATCAAACTTCCTTTTTTCAAAACAAAAATTAATTCTAGCATAAAATCTCTCTTTAGCAGAAGGTGAAGTACTAAAGTAGAAGAAAATCTTGACTCTCTGCCAAAGACAGGTAAAGCAATCTTTCTAAATACCTATTTCATAAGAGTTTTACAATTTTCAAGACTCTTTATAGTGCAAGAGGTAAAAATAATGTGAAATTTCATGATGCAATAACTCAAAAGATATTTCAATTTTATTTTCTATTCCATCTCCCTCATCACTAATGATCTTGATTTAAGAACCAATACTTGTTAAATTTTAATATTCTGTAATTAAACATTCATTCGTGTGATTTATATTTTTTCAAAATATGGTGGAGGGGGGTTTCCCACGTGCTCACAGCAACAAATCTGAACAAAACAAAAGAGTCACAGAAATAAATCACTAGGGAGAACTACAAATAAATTAATATAGCACTGATGATGACATTTTACCATGTAAAAATTATTTATTGTTTATAAAGAAACTGAAAATTAAAGCTAAAGAAGAATCAGGAATATGATTCTCTTTCTTGCCATCACACATCAAGAGCTTGTATGTAAAAATAGAGCAGAGCAGACACATATATGCACCACTTAAAATATCAATAAAATTACATATATATGTATACATGTATATATGATTTTTTTAATCTCCTCTAACAAATTGTAATGAAATCTATTTCTCAGAAACTTTAATAGGAAGCTGAAACTGTTCCTTATGCAAAGAAAAATCTTGAAGACCTATTATTCCTGCCTCCTCTGTCTACACACTTCCCACTTACTTTACTGGGAGCTGTGTTACATGTACCCAAAATGATATCCATGCCCCAAGACTGTGGCTTAATAACATGCAGTACATACAAATTTCTGCATGAACACTTTAATTTTGAATCCTGAAACAGCATTTTCAGGTGTGTGTTCAGTATGTGTGACTTAATGTGATGGTAATAACATTTAATAACACTACTTGCACATCCATAGTTAACTGGGAATAAAAAAGTTAATTCCAACAGACAGAAAGTTGTAAGCAACAAGCAGAAATGTTCAGGTGCCAGGACCTGTAAAAAAATTTGCCTTTCTTCCTCAGAAGAGCTGATATGATGGTAAGAACCCTTGTAAAATGAAAAGTCCTTTTCAACCCACATTGCACTCTCACGGTCAGTACTAATTTTTGTAACCTCCCTTGTTGTAGTAAATAAAAAAGCCACCTGGCTGTCCTTGCCCAGGGTGTGAGCCTCCGGGCCCCCCACAGCCTACTGCCGGTTATAAGGGAAAAGGGGCAGCAAATAGAAGGGACAAGGGGAGGGTACAAGGGTCCGGGGTACAATTAAAACATATAAGGGAGGGGTACAATAACTTACAACCAATGGAACTACAAACATAATAGAACCTTCGGGAAGAGGGGGTCGGTCCAGAGCCCTGGGCACGCCTCCCTTCGAGAACAGGGGCAGGTCTTATGCCCCCGAGTCCTCCCCCTAACAGGGAGTCTCCCTCTGAGGAGGTGGGGCTGGATCGGGAGACAGCTGTGACCAGGGATGGACCTCCCACACTCCCCGAATGCATATCTATTCTCAGTGACAGGAAGTCCCCTTTATTGCCTTTTTTTTTCTTTCCTTCTTCTGTTCTTATGCTTGTGAATTTTTCTCGAAGTACAGGAGGGCCATTGTGCACAGTCAAAACAAAAGGATTTCTCATTGGCTGTAAGATTGTCAGAGTGGACTTATAGGGATAATGAAGGCTGAACTTATCTACAGTGATGAGATCGAGGTCAGTGGAAATTGCTCTGTGGTTAACATACATGAAACATGGACTTTGGACCTTGTTTCCAAATTATCCAACCCATTATATTTGGCCATAATACTGACAGAGTTTTTGGTGATTCCTATTTCTTCTTTCTTCTTTTTTAATTTTGTTTTGTTTTGTTGATTGGTTCGGTTTGGTTTTTGGTGATTTTGTTTTCCTTAAATAGTGTCCTTCTTGGTGATGTGTCAATTTGATTTTCACTACCATATTAGGGAAGGAAGAAAGGGTATGAAATGTGACAGGGCAGAAGCTGATGCTGGAGAGAGAACTGACAGGATCAGTACTTTATAGTTTGTTAAAAGTAGGTCTCAGTCTTTGAAAAAGTGTAATTAATGTTACTGAACATGTAATAAAGTCTGTATTCACTAATTTTTTTTCCCCTGCCCAAAATGATGAACTGGTGGCTATTTAGCATATAAACATATTTACTCTTACTCAGTGGACTGAACACTATAAATTGAACTTTGATGATTGCTGTTTTACATGAATTGGCACCTCTCTACTGCTCAAAGTTCTCAAGATTTTTTTTTAATCATTCAAAAAGGGAGAAAGAACATTATCCCAATTCCTGGATGGTAATTTACAAACAATTCTTCTGTTACAATAAAAAATGTATTTTAAAACGTTATAAACAAACATCTTGAGCATTTTCCAAGTGTACCTGGAGCAGTCAGTTTTGAGTACCAGTTTTTTCTTCCAAAGAAAAAAAAAGTGGATGAGACAGATGGAAGAACTGGGAGGTATTATCAAACCATACCATTTAAAAAAATCCTCAAAACCCTACTTAAATTTCTTAATGAATATTAGGTTTGACTAAATGGCAAGCACTAGTACACTCAGCATGAGAGCTACAAAGTCACCTTTATTCTTACAGTAACTTTGCAGTTATGTCATCTTTCTTACAGACCTTTCTTATGTATTCCTGACTAGAAATCAAATCACCTGGTGATGCAGGGAGGTAAGGTGGGTCAAACAAGACCTGCCTTTCATAAACCAGTGGCTGGGCCAGATCACCTGGTTAACAGGGGACACAAGCCACCAGAAGAGTTGCCCTCTTCCAATCCATGCTTCATTTTGGTAATGGAGAAAGCATTAAGGGATTAGATGGAAAAATGGTCTTTCTATGTACTTCTTTTCTAGTCTGCTACATGGGGCTGTAAGATTACTTTGCCAAGATACCTTGCATAATCTTTATTATACAGGATAGCTGTTCCACACAGAACCGATGATGAGCAGAATCATATCATAGACAGCACCTGCAAGACCTCAAATATGGACACTGAATTTCTTTTCTCAAAATATAATATCCTATTATGAGAAATCCATACTATCTGCTGTAGTAGTGAGCATTATTGGAAGCCATATTGGAAAACTGAACGGATCAATACAAAGGGCTGGATTTTATTCCCTTTTCACTTAACAGACTTCCACCTGTTGCTGCACAGTCTTGCTGAAATCTGAAAAATAAATAAATAAATAAAATAAACAAGAACTTTTTTGTCAAATATGGTACAGACTGAGAAGACAAAAAAAGGATAAAAGTCAACTTAATATCTTGCTTTCATCTCTAACACTGCTGATGAAAAAAGAGCTTCTGTTAAGGGCAGCCTTTAGAGACAAGTTTTGAGTATATAACCTGCATACAAAGCACTTATGATCATGCATATTTATCTCTGCTAATGAGAAAGTAAGTGTTCTATTAAAAAGACATTAATTTAAAATGTCTGAGTCTCATAGATTGCATATCTTAGAGTCATAATTAGGATGTGTGATTAGCTGAGACATTTCAGAAGAGGTACTTGAGGAATCAGTAAAATAGAAAAGATATATATCAAGATTCATTGAATAAAACACCTTGTTTGTTTCACAAACCTCCACATAACAGCAATAGGGATAGAATCGAAATGGCAATAATGAGATGACTTTATAACATTATTCCAAAAGTCTCAAAAACCGGAGCTTGAAAAGAGTAGCTCTCTGTCTCTTCCTATGGAAATCTCATATTTAAAATATAAAAGGAGATTATATCATCCGCCACAACAGTGAGAATGGCCTGTGAGCTCTTACAGCATTCTCTTGATATCTTAGTGTGCCCTATATCTTGGCATAAAGGTCTATGCTTTAAAGTGGAATTACTGAATTGGGAAGTGTTAAAAACAAAACAATACAGCCAATATTTATTTTTGCTCATTCTAAAGTATATCAGGATAAATACATTCTATCTTAAATTAAAATAAGTCAAACTGGACGGTGCTGAACAGGAACAAGTAATCAAACATGGTGGAAGTCTTTTCAGGAACAGAGGGAATGGATATTATATACATTCTTAGCAACAAATTAAGGTTTGGAAAATAAGCATTTTAATTGTAATGCCAAGTTTCCAGTTTGTTGTTTTGTTATTATTATGATTATATTAATCACCATTATTACCAGCACCAAAACATAGGATTTTTTATGTACAATGTTACTAAGATATGAAAAAAATAATTCCTTCATATCATCACTGAACTAACTAAATTCGCCTGCTTGATTTTGAAGATAAATAAAAAATATGGATAAATATTAACAGCAGAAGAATCTAGCAAAAATTTTGCTGTGCTTTCATTTTTTCTTTAATATTTGAGGAGATTTGGATTTAAAAAAAAATTTAGGAATTTACTTGTCATTTTATGCTTTATACTTATCCTATCTAATTATTTAGTTAAAATCACTTTGATAACGTTTAATCAAGATTTTTAGCAGATTATTCAGAGGAGAAGATGTAAACAAATTTGCTTTCAAGTAAAGTGATAGTATGTGATCATTTCTGTGTCCTTTTCTTTGACTAAAAATGAAACAGTACAAAAGAATTCGGAAAAAGAGGAAAAAATATATTGAAGATACTGAAACTGAAGATACTTATTCATACTTCATCTTCATTAGTTTACACTGATGAAATATCTAATATGATTTTTTAATGTACAGTTATTTAATCAGGGTTGATAGAAATAGATATAGTAGGCATATTTCTCAGTTCTCACGAAGCAATCTATTTGATTTCTGGTTGTGTATTAATAGTGGGAAGTGTTATATTTTTGCTTTCTGAATTTGAGAGATTCTTTAATAGATAACAGGTGAGGGGGTTTAAGACCTAAAAAAAGGTCACCTTCTTTGAAACTGGCAACATGTATAGAAAAAAATCTATTAAAGTTTCTATGGAAAGAAATGTTCTTAGCAAAATATATTCAAGAAAATCCTGAGGATTTTGACCGACTTGGCTTACTGGAGAGCAAATCATTGCAAATCATTGAAAGTGATAAATTAATATTTCTAGAAAGGCAACTTTGCATCAGAAACCTAGTAAATGACTGGGAGAATTATGATGAGCCTCAGCTCAGAAGGCAAGAGACCATCTTAATCCACTTATGCCAAAAATTACTCTATTATAAATCATTCCATAAATCATATAGACACCAAAATAGAGACCACAGATGAAAATAACTGCCATTCTCCTTGATCTAAAATAAGCCTACAATTTAGATAGATAAAGAGGGCACAGACTCTGCTGACATTGTCTTAAAATGTCCAAATAAGTTCCAATATCTTGTCAAGTTCCATGACACACCAGGTGACCTGACATGCCTAGCTCCACTCCAGCTGAAGGCCACAGAATTCCTACTTTTTCATCTGGAAGTAAGCACTAAGGGAACAGTATTTGTTATTTATAAGGTTTGGTATAATGAAGGAGGATTATTCTTGACTTCAGAGGAGGACTCTGGGACATGGAAATGTAAGTTTATGCAATTCTGATTTACACTAAATTTCTTGCGTTATGCCTTTTTATTTCCATGATAAATGTCTTCTGTGAGTATACATTAATAATAATAATAGTAACAATAACAATAACAGCAACAAAAATAATAATTTTTAAAGTTGCTTTCCACAGTATTGTGCCAGGGAGAAATAGAGATAATTATCCTACTGCTGCTCAGATTTTCCTTTGTAGCTCAGAAATGCTCTGCACCAGCCTTCTGTAAACAAAGCTGCTTTTGTTCTGCCGCTCTTGGAAACCATGTTACCACTTTCTTAACATATTTCCTTTGTTCTGAACGGAATAAAGATAGAGTGACAGTAGTTCAGGACAACAGATGGGACATGAAATTCGGGAAAGTGTAAGCATGTTTGGAGAAAGAAAGGACTGGAGTTTGGCTGGTTTATTGGATTTAAAATAAATTTGAAGCAAAAAGATTAAAAGGATTAATTTTAAATGATGATTTCAAACACTAAGTATAAATCTGGAATAAGCTCAGAGATCTTAAGTTGAGCAGGTTCCTCCATTCTTGCATTCTTACAGAATCCACTTTGTGGGATTTTGAGCTATGGGAAGTACAGCAGAGGTCATAGAAGGAAAGAACCAAAAGTACCATATGCGTGTCTTTGGGATTGACTGTCATTCTTCCAGACTAAAATAGAAATCTCAGTAGATTGCTCCAAATGTGTGGTTATGTAATACAGCTTGGCTATCAGCAGCAGATTGAATTAAGACCATAGAATTTGTCTTGCCTCTTGAAATGAATAATGAAGTTAAGATAAAATATGCACTCAAAACTGAGGAGCACATGAACTTCACAAAGGATATGAAAACTTAGATTCCAGCCCTTTAAACTATGCTTCCCCTCTGGAAGTAAAAATTATAAAAGCTGAAATACCCCTAAGTATAAGCTCCAAAAACTCGGATTGGCAGATCTGAGTCTATTACAGAAAATTAGGCATAAATTGGCTGAGATTATACGTGGGCATTTCAAGAACGTGAGATGTAAATTCATTTCAGATTGACATAATCTCTGAGTGACAATTAATACTGGCTACATAAGAGCTATCATAAAATTGAGTAAAGACATCTGTTGAAGCAACCTGGTGGTAAACAAATGTCTGCTCTTTTCTGAAACAGGTATGTGGAGGAGCTTTCCCTATTTCTCTTTTCACATTCACAACTAGAGAGCGTATGGCTGAATTTTTCTTTTTCTATATAGGTGGTTGATGTTTTGGACTATTGTAAAGTGAATTCATACAAGGTCTATGTATGTGTATATGCAATAATATGCATCATAATTAATAATATGTGTAATACACTGACCTCTGTATTCTTCTCTAATGATCTGGCTTGACAAGGTCCTAATGTCAGTTGAAAAAAATGTGGATTTAGTTTTCCAGTTTGACATATTCCTATGGTACTGATGTTGCCCCAGGTAATAAATGTTAGTGTGTTTTTTTGTGAAGGTGAACATGTTAAGACCCTCTTATTAGTTCTAATTCACAGTTCAACCAAGCAATTTTGGTATCTTCACCAAGATCCATACATATATAAAAAGAAATATTTTCTGCAGTCATGAATTCTACTCTTTCTGTGGGATATAACTGCAACAAACAGTATAGGGAATTTCTTAGTTCATCTTTTTTGCCTCTCTCATTTAGCTGTCATTGTTGAGGTTGTTCTTTCCTATTTCTAGGAGGCCCAGGATTTGTGGAAGTACAAGTATATTTGATTTTAAGAACATTTGCTAGCCCTTTAACTAATCACATAAACAAAAGGTAAAACATGCAAATAAAGAACAAAATTATAGTGGGTCTGTTTGGAAAATATTCTGTGGAACCAAACTTAATAGAAAAAGAAGCAAAATACTAAATGTACCTAATAATCATACATTCCAAACGGATCTCTTCTCCCCTGTAATATCTTGCAATTAATTGGAAGGCAAAAAGGATAACTGCTGACCACTGTTTTTGTCTTAGCACACATCCCCCTCAAACACCCACACTGACACAAACACACACATCTATTAAAAATCTCTTCTCTTTTGAAAAATACAGAACATGAGGGGACACGTGAAATATTTTATAACTGAAGTGAAAATTAATAAGAATTTTCTTTTTCATAATACCTAGTTGTGGATGTTACAAACAGCTGTATTTGCTTTGTCTAGTTTAATTTATGAAATTCAATAAAGATCCTTGGTACAAAAACGGCTAGTGCTGCATTTACAGGAAGTAAAGAACACTTGAAGAACTTTTATTAATGTGTGTATCCAGTGGGCACTGGGACAATTTAAACTATCCCCAAATTTGTCCTACATGAGTATTCCCGGAAGACTCTTAGGTCCAAATCATAGGCCAGAGGTCTTCTAGTAGAAGGAATTTCTGTTTGTGAGAGATTTTTTTTACAGTAAGACTTGTGGGGTATCTGAAAATATTGTTAATGAGAACACAGAATTACTCCTTGGTGCATACAGCATGAATTTGAGCTCATAGTAAGTTATGAGATAGAACTGTTTTCTCAATGTTTAGCTTTTCTAAGTAGAAAGACTGAGTGTGTCTTGCTTAAGAAGAAAAATAGACATTTATTAACACTTGTTCAGCACAGGTTTGGTGGACTAATCCTGTATCAAGTAAGGATACATTTTGGAGAGGTTCACTTGATTCATATGGAAATTATTATCTTCCCATAGATGACTCACTTATTCCAGGAACATCCAAAATTAGAAAGGTTTTGTACTTCTTATATTAAAAGACATTATTATATTTTTGTAATAGTTAAAGCCTTCTTTTTTACAAATGCTTAGAAGTGACTTTGTGCACTTGCACTGAATCAGCATATTCTTTGATTTATGGGAGGCAAATTAACCTGAATATTAAAATTTCATTTTCCTGAAGGTTGTCTTTAAGGCACTTGAGTGGAATGAGAGTTTTCACTATTGTGTCTGGACAAAAAGAAGAGAAGCCGATTATTTCTTTCAAGATGCTGTCTTCATCTCTAACTTATTTGACATTAAGTAATGGTATTTACTACTTCTAAAGAGAGAAAAGTCTGTTACACATACACAGACAGAATTTAAAAGACTGCAGTGAGGACGCATTTCAGGGGTAAAAGTTGAAACTAACTTTTCCTTTTGAGAAGTGTTTGAAGAATATAAGTTCAGTCAGGAATCACTCTTAAAAAGACATCAAAGTCACTGTGGGATATTTTTCTATAATTAAAGCTAACTATTTTCTTACATATGAAGTAAACAGCAAGAAATAAAAAGGTAGCAAATGGTGATGCACATAAATCCTGGTATTGGAGTATTGGAGCTGGACTTGCCGTTTTTAAAGGATGACCTAGTCAGTAGACTTGCCACATAATGTTGTTGGTAAAGCCCTCAGTAAAACTTAGTGGAAATTTGAATTTGCTCCAACATTGATACACACTAATTACTGTCTTCTTGTATCCACCTCAGAGACTTTTATTGTGAATGGCTCTTTTAACTGAAATGGAAATTCCTATGTCAGTGGATAATAAAATAGCTTCATGAAGATGAAGCAATTTTATTTAATTTAGGCTTAACAAATCAGAAAATTAATTAAATACACAAATATATTGAGTCATACCTATCATGCAGCACCCCAGTTGTCTGAATCTGGTTCCTTTTCCTACTCCACAATGACAAAGTATATTTTAAGAGTATAGCCCCCAATACCCTGTTAATGTTTAAAAAGAGAAAAATAGCTGGCGATAGCCTGGTGGTGACTTCTTATTTGGACTATCCAGCAGAGCCAAAACAAGCTCGACACTTGCTGCCCTGAAGTCTCAGTTCTAGCACCATCACAGTGGTAATTTAAATATAATTTGTAGATTTCCATATTGTTGTGCTTTAGGCATTTATTGCAACAAATGTGTGATAAAATATAGCTAGGAACCAGAAGGTTAACTTGATGAACTGTACTGGCTAATGCTACACAGGCTAACCTGATGATCCTTTTTCTCCTTAATATTACTTGAATCTGTGAATTTACTGAGATTTCAGAATTTCCACAGCCACTTAGAAAAATAGGTTCTATAACAGGATCATATTTCACTCCACCGAATAAATACTCAGGGTCCTTATTATGATCTCATTGTGAAATAAGATAATAAAATATAAAACTGGCATAAACCCTTGTAGAATTAATTATGTTTCATCCTCCTATTTTAAAGTCTTAGAGTTGAGCTTTTCTGAGGAAGAAAAGCTGACATAGTGAGGCACAAACTTCAGTTGATGTAAAAAAAAAAGATCAGGAACCTCCCACTGGAAATTGCACACAAAAAGTCCTAGAAGAAAATTATTTTAAGAATAATCAGCAGTGCAGATAGAGGGCATCTCTTCTTTGTTGCCTTTTTCTCTTTCCATTAGCTTATGCAACTAAAATTAATACAATTATTTATACATTAAAAAAACCCATTGTTCATGTTTAATAATAGTTAAAAATAATTTCACAACAGGATCATATGCAAACATCAGGGTGTTATTACTTAATATTTCCCTCTACAACCAGAACAAACACAAGTAGATCACTGCTGTCCAATATTTCTGGATCAGTCACTGCTCTGTCATTGTGCATTTTCCTCACAATACTTCCATAACCTTTACAAAGGGCCAGTGGTATGCCATACATCTTAAACTTGTTTGCATGTTTTTTCCCCTGGTAAATAGTGACTGATTGAAGAATCAGGGATACTGACTGAAGGAAACTTGAGATATCACATTTTCTGTTATTAAATCATTTTCCTGTTTCTCAGGAAGTTTTATGGCTATTTATTACCTAATTATCACATTTCATGCTATATATGCATCGTGCCATATGCAATCTTTTTACTTCAGCTTTTATGTAACATTCTGTAGTTATAAATATTTCTTTTTTAGTTGTACTTTAAATGGGCTCCCACTTTGTGATGCTGTCATTCAAGTTGTTGCTTACACACAGTTTCAATGGAAGAACAAACACAAGTTCATGTAAAAGGCTCTTTGAACAGACTGAGATCAGCAAGTAATAGCTCTTAAACACTTTCTGATATGTCTGCAGGTTTAATTATTTTTCTAACGCTGTTTTAAGTCAATAAATGTAGTTTAGGTGATGGACTTCTGCAAAGGTATCTTTCACACTACTACACTGAACAGCTCGAAATCAAGCACTTTATGGTGTTTGTATATTGTCAAACTTCTCCGTGTGTTGTCAATAAGGGGTTTGTGACTGGTTTAATATGACGTATAAATCTGTAAAATTCCAGGTGTATATATAAATACAGTATATACAGTGTATCACGTACATACGTATATATTTGAGGCAGTAAAAAGAAACTACCTGCAGAATCATGTCTTCTGATGTGCAAGACTGAGATCAAAAAACAGGTGCAGCCCAAGGCCAAAACTGAGGGCACAGATCTTGGGGTTCAGCAGGTATTCTCCATTTGTGAAATATGTTATTCTATTACATGTATGGTTTCTCAATTATTCTTTAGAGAAAGAAATTACTTCATGAAACAGAAGAATTGCAAAGCTCCCATTAATTTCTAGCACATCTTTTAATGTGCATTTTGTGATGTTTCTTCCTCTGCTTGCAAATTAAAAGAAAAAAAAAAAGATTTTATTTTCATTTGACAGTAATCTATACCTGCTATTATCTGCTAACATCTTTCTACCTCTGGAGAAACATGAAGAGTTTTCAGGTGGTAGACAGCTGCCCTGTCATTCTGTCAAGGTACAAAGTACAAATAATGTTATTCAGTCCTACTCCTAATCTACTGGAAGGTCTCACTGTCCCACCAAATTTTGGTCACTATCAAGAATATAGAATACTAAAACCAATATTGGTTTTGGAATATTGTGTAGTCACTCTTGATTAATATAGGAACAAAGGAGTGCTAAAGTATTGAGAAGGATTTCTTTTTCAAAACAAAGGCATGCTCTGCCACTGCGTCTCATCCAGAAAAAGGTTACTACATGACAGATTCAACATTTCAAAGCTATGTTTTTCAGAAAAACATTTCAGAAGTTTTGAATGAGTGAAGGTCAGAGCTGAGAAAGCTGCAAAATATGAAGGACTGAAACTCTGCAGTTAAAGTAAAGGGAATGAGGACAAACATTTTTCATTCTGAGAGTGTAAATTCTAATGTTTTCATTAAAAGAATAAAAATCAATTCTTTATTGACTGGAATTAGAGTCTAAATTCAGGTTTAAAAAGGATATAAAGAAAAGTAGACATATATTTAGGCATTTTTCTACCTTAGGGCAACAATGCTACTGTTAAAAAAATAAAAAAAAGATGGGTAAAGACCTAAGGAAACAAATCCATATCCCCATGATAGCAGAGTCAGGAGACATACATGAGACTATAGATTTTGCTTTTTGTGGGAACAAAATAAAATTATCAATAACACAGATTAGAACCACATCTACTTCATTTTGTGTAGTCAGTTTCCTCAACTCTGTGTCATTACCCTAGAGGATGCCATCTTGTGCTTTTCTCTGTAATTTTAAGTCATTCTTACACTGTGAAGTGCTGTGACTCCTCTCTGCCCTTTCCACTTCAGTAACTGATGCTCTGCAAACCAGAACTACCTCAGTGCATGGTATGAAAGGATGAAAGGGAACTTGTGCCATTACATCCAGGCCAGCTAAAGTGAGGCTCTGAGTCTATCAGCTGGCAGCTCCCTCATGCCCCCTTTTGACTTTTTGTTTTGCTGCCTTGTATGAGGAAATAGAAGATAACATTGGTGTAAAAACACTTTTCTTAGGAATTTCATTCCATCTTTCAGAGAACTTCTTTGCTTCAAAACCTGACTTTTAGTGGAGGTCAAGGAGAGATCAAAATCCACTATTGTGTACCAAGTTTATCTAGAAAGCACCTCCCTTTCATAAGCAATCTTATTTTATATATGTGTTTCCATGTCTTCCTAGATTTGCCTTCTTTTATATTGAAATAATTTGGAAGAAAATGGTAAATAATAGTGTCATCCAATGACACTTCCATAACACTAATGTATTTTTTGACACTTCCATAACACTAATGTATTTTTTTTTCTTTCTGCTTGACTGGGGGCTAGATTTCTATTTTAAATTGTTTGTTAATCACTGTTATGGTCTGAGTTAGTACTCAAAAATCCAGATCAGTTTCTTCTCTTGCATTGCTAGAAGTGTTGGGGGTTTAATTGCAGGTTACATAGTCCAGTGGATCCCATTCTTTTTAAAGCTGAATCTCATTTGAAAAACCTGACACTGTACCAGACCTCATTGGTGCTGATTTTCAACTTATTTGCCCTTACTGAAAATTGCTCCTTTCCCTCTCTTATAGAAGTTCTAGGTTTCTTATTAGAAATTTCAAGCAGAGCTTAGAGCTGAAATTTGTTATGTACTGAAGCCTCACTAGTAAGCCTTGCCCCTTCGGTAGTGACTGAATGACTGATTTCAGCACTTTAAGACCTATTACAAGCCTTCACTGTATAATTGTTTGCTTATATGTTGTTCTAGGAATTTCTAGAGGTTTCAAAGATAATTTGTTTCTGTGCCTGACCACATTTAGTAGGATTATGTATTATCCCCTCAAGAAGAAAACATAGTAATTATTTTTTCTTGTTCATTATTAAGCAGAAGGTAAATACTCGTAGACAATGCAATACTTAAAGTTGAGCTGCTGCTTAGTTCTCCCTATGCGTATGATACACTTGCAGACACTTCACCGTAAAAGAAATTCATTATGATTGGAAATACCTGTTGTGAATTTTGAACTCAGAACAGATTATGTTGCAGCTATAAAAACATAGCCACCTTTTACTTTGTGGTGAGTTTAAATTTAAATTTTGGTTGTTATGCCATAAGCTTTGCCAACATTTTTTCCTTTACTAACAGGTAATAATTTAAATCAGCCTGTTGAATAGCTCACTTGTAGTTCTTAATACTTATTTTTGTCCACTCACATAATTACATCGTTATCTAGAGTTTAAGAGAACAGTGCAACATTTAATTAAAACTGTGTAGAATGATTACTATTTTGATTAAACCTGGTTTTGGAACCAGCCAGTTTGTCAGCATGAGCTCAGCATGTCTTGCTTTCTACTAAAATCCTCATTAAGGTCACATCTGCTTCCCTCGATTCCTACATCAAAAATGACCTTGTGTTTACTCTGTTTTATGACCATAGAAATTCTCAGTGAAAGAGCCCTTCAAATCTATTCACAATTGTGTCCCATGTCTCCTGAATATTTTCAAACTGGGGGCATACAAATCACCTAAGTCAAGATACAGCTCATCCCAGAGCCAAAAGTCACTGCGCTCTTGAAGTTATCTACCACCTTTGCTTCTTGGGCCTGGCAAAACAAAATTTCGATCAATAGTAAACTTTAAACTTTATCCTACTCTTTGTGAGAACATCGGGATGTAAAGAACAATGGGATTAAAACACCCTGCTGTGGTAACACAGAAATCTCTTCTGCTACCCTTTAAAGGTTAGAAATTGCATAAAATGTAATATAAACATCAGTGGTGTACTAATATATCCAAAAATCTACATTAACAGAAAACTTTGTACCCATTCAACTCAGATTTTTTTGCATACTTGTCTCCCATTATTCAGAAAAATAACTGGAAAAATCACACACAGCAACATTCAAGCAGCTTAAAAAATTCTGCATTGTTCTGATTCCCATAATGTCTTTGTAGAAGGACATATGTTTCATCAGGGAGTTTTGATTTTACTTTTTGGGGGGTTTTGTTTTTGTTTTTGTTTTTAAATCTCTATAGTAACCTAACTGACACTCCAAGATTTTTTATTCCAAATATTAAGTATTGAGCCCCCTCAACGCAAGAGGTCTATGAGCTGGTTAGTTGAGTAGCTTGATAGTTTGCAACCAACTTTGGACTAACAAAGAGAGTAGTTATTTATTAGACCCTCAAGGGACTATTCCAAATCTGTTCATAGAATTTGAGTTCTGTTTGTCCAGACAATAATTTACCTTAACATTTTTGAATAATTCTGTCAGCATATTTGGTGACATAACTTCTAGAAGACTAGTATTCCCTTCATTTGGTTTATGAAAAAAATATAAATTCAAGATGGTGTTACAAATGGAGACAGGAGCTTAGATAAATCTCTGCCTTTTGTTCAGGCCTTTGGCAGGAGACAGTAGCTCTTATTGGGGTGGCCAACACCCCAAGACCCGGTCTTATTTGCAAGTTCTTTAATAATGGCCAATTAGGTCTAATATTACATTAATCATTATTTATTAGACACAGAGAATAACAGACATAAGACTTGGGACAAAACTACATACTACACAGGAATAAAATAAAAGAAACTACTAGTAGAGTGAGAGTTCAGCATGGATAAAGGTACCTGTTATTACAGCTAGCACGAAATGATATAACTTAGGAACCAATGTATATTACCAACGCCAATTTGGTGGTGAAGTATACCTCGGAGCCCTTGCACTCAGTTCCCAGCAAGGTAACCAGCAGAGCCTGCGTCCAGACTCTGGGGAGAAACCTTTACACATTTCCAGAGTGTGTGTAGGAGACTTCTGCCTCTGTGGTGACGTGCGTCTTTTATAGTGTTAAAGTGTGACTTTTGGTCACATACTCATTTCTTTCATCACTTTCCACATCTTCCCTCTATATCAAGATGTGGAATCTGGTTTGGAGGCTCCAGACTTGCCACACCAAGATGTGGATTCCTGGTTGGAGATCCCAGATTCCAGGCACCAAGAGGTAACCTCTTGCTGGGCTTTTGACCCAATCTGAGTTATCTATGCACCAGCATAGAAGAGAGAGAGACAGATGGGGGGATGGGGCAGGGGGATACACCCTCCAACAGATGGTATTGTGTTCCATCAGTTATTAAAAAAAAAAAAAAACCACCTTTTTATGCTTATTATGCTACCATACAAATATGAAAACCGTGGATGTTGTATTTATCAGCTGGCAGTATTCCAGCAAAGACCACAACTAAATCTACTCTGAGTTAGATGGGATGCCAGATAACCAAAAACAAATCCTGTAGCATCTGGAACTCGCATCCATAAAGGCTCAGCCAAAACAATGGGGCGACTTTGGCTGAGCAATACACTGGTGATAAATATATCAAAGAGGACTGGGAAAGAATAAATGCTGTTGTTTAAGTGTTTAAAGTACACCTTGAAAGCATACTTTCTTTAAATACAACTTAACAGTCATCTTCTGGGGGGATTTATTCAAAAACAGGTCTTCTGTGGCAATGAAGCCTAGATTGGAATAAAGCACAAATTCCTTCAGAGAGTATGAAGTTTCAAAGTGCAAGTATGCCAGAAGAGCATACCTGAAAACAAAGATCTTTGCTCCTACCCTGAGGAGTGCTGTGAAGTCCACAATAAAGCTATTCAGTTTGTTCACCTATGAACAGGCCTCAGTCATCTCTGCCTTATGACACTGTGATCCTCCTCTCAACAGTAAATTAAGCCATTTTTGTCAAATAATACTCTACAATCTGACAGATCAGCACTGTATATTCAGCCAGTGTAAACAATTTGTATTTTAAAGTAACTGTCATAGTTACTAACCTCATGGGGAATCTTACTTATAAATCACTGCAGTAGATACCAATCATATGTAATTTGCTACTGATATTGTAGACCAGCAATTTCAGTTGCTACTGTAATTTTAAAAATAAGCTTGGGGAAAATAGAAAGTACTAGGTATGTCTGCTATTTCAGAGCAGCTTTCTCTGGGGTAACACTGTCTTTATCCTTGAGAAGAATATGTTATAATTTGCAGTAGACAAGGGTAGAAATTATTTCAGTGATGTGATTTTCAGTATACTCTCAGAAAACTAAAGTTTGTTAAACAGAAATAATCTCATGAAAATATTTTGTGGTAGTAGCACTAGTAGGAATACCAACTCAAGATATTTTTCAGTCTTTGGCAGAGGAAAAGATACCTATTCCATCTTTTCTCATCAATTCACTGCAAACATCCAGGTAGTTACTAATCCAGAGGAGTATCCTAATTTTCATACTATAAAGAATATTTGTCCACCTGAAGTATTGGGGGTAAACAGTTACGATAGCTTCATTTTTCTCAAAAACCTCAGCTAGCAGAAAGAAAAAAAGCATAAAAAAACCCCAGACCAACAAACAAATTCAAACCAACCAACCAAAGCAAACAAAAAACAACTAAACAAAAAAACCCCAAAATAACCCAAACTAACCAAACAACCATACAAAATAGCCTCTAAAAGAATTTATTGATCACCAAGTCTTCAAGGGAAACATTTAAAGTGTGCTTAATTTAATGAAGATAATCAATCATGATCTTTGGGATGAGATGTTTTCTGTGAGTTGTCGTCACATTCCTTTGTGCATAGTAGTCTTATCTGGTGCAATGTTAACATCACTGAACCATCAGTAGTGTTTCCTGGGTTGATCATGAAGAAAATTCACTGGTAAAACAGGTGTAAATAAATTCTTGTGTTAATATATTTTGTGCCTATCAGTTGTACTTTTCAAGCTTATCTTTGTCAGGAGGTAGTAGTGTCGTGTCAAGGTATCTTGAAAAGATCACATAAAGTACTTCTGGAATCCATTTCCCATTGAACAAATGAGGTATTTATGCAATGTGTGTATTTAGTTTGAGAATTTTTTATTACTGGAAGGAAATTTCAAACAAGTTCAGTCTGGAAGAAAGGTTTGCTGACATGCTATAAGAAGAGGTTTCATACTCTTTCGTGGTGGATTTCTTATTTTGGCTACACTGAATGGAGTATTTTCTGTCTCCAATTGATCTTTGATCAAAATTCAATATAAATAAAAATCTGAAGTTTGTATTTTAAATGAAAAATTGAATAGCAGTAAACTATTAAATTGCTAGGTTAACATCTTCAGACTAAAAACCTGGAAACTTCTACATGAAACTTCATAAAGCATTGTGATTTGAATGGTTTTTACTGGGGCTGGAAAACAGCTGTTTCCCCCTGAAAGAATACTTGCAAAGACTAATTGGGAAGAAATTAGTATTACCAGAAGTTCATGCTAAAAAAAATAGTAAAATGCCTTTTTTAAGCTCTTATTTCTACTAGAAATCTCCTGTATGAAAATCTAATTTATTAAAGGCATTATTGACTATGTCTTGCTTAATGACCCAAATCTCATCACTGCTGCTACATCTTTTTCTTAGGTGGAATCCAACAGAGAAAAAGAAAGAAAGCAGCAATGGCTTTAGCAAGGGCAAAGTAGAGGAGGTGTTGCCAGGGAGACAGAGTAGGAAGCACTGAGGATGTTTACTTGGAAGTGTTGGAGAGAGCTGTACACATCTGGATGAGGTACGTGAAGCACAGTATCCAAAACCATTGCGTGAAAGTGAACCTGCAGTTTTGTCTTTTGTGATAATTGCATGATTCAATCAAAGTATGTGAAGCCAAATGTTAGCAAGCCTGAAGAGATTTGGAAATCTGCTTTTTTATCAAATAAAATTCAGAAGGAGAGAAATATGTGCGTATTATTATACATTGTTCATGTAGACTCAGACGTAATAATTCAGTTCTATGTTGAATGTTAAAGAGTTATTCAGTTATAAAATAGAAACATGCAAAATACATAAAGATCAATTACTGTAAAGCAATGTCTTTGTACTGTGCAGTATTGAAATGCAAATGACTGAAGAATTTACCAAGATTTTATTTATTTGCTTCATGAAGAAAACTTTGGAGATAAATAAAAGAAGCTGGCTTTTGTGTAATGAAACTTGCCTCTGACCTTCAGCCAAAGAGAGCTTTAGAAGCTTGTAACTAGATACATATTAAAGGAATTCTGGTCTCTATCTTTTGAAGTGCCACAAGAGAAAGAATGATGAAAAGTTTCTAGTGCTACATGACACATAAATCTAATTTCATTCACAAAATGTGGTTAACTGTAGAGAGACATCATTGTAATGATTTTCAACTGGATAATAAAGTTGGAAAAACAGATTTATTTCTTATTTTACTGAAATAAATTTTGTAAGCTGCATTTCAGCTGAGCAGATGGTGAACACTGAAAAATAATATTGTAGAAAATGGCAGTGTTGTTTAGCGTCGACAATTTAAAGTGAGAATGCACGTGTTATGATTTTGATAAGGTAACCAAGATCATCCATTTGAAAACTGGCAACACTGTGCTGAAATGCATAGGAAATCATAGGTCTGCTCTTGTTCTCATTTGTGCCACATTTTAAACAGGAATAGTTTTTTACTTTTTATATTTCAATTTAGTTATTTTGGAATAATCCAAGGTATCAGTCTGATTGCAGTGGTCTGATCAGAGCCCATTATCTGTATGGAAAGTCAGAACCCTCTTTTCCTTATCAGTATCATATCACCTTGACCATTTTTGAAATTCATGAGTCATCCCTTTGTTCAATAAGTCTTATGGATTCCTCTCAAATTCTTCATTGCTGATGTCTATTTATTGAGTGTTGATTTTTAATTTTGGTCTTGGGAGGGTTTGGATCAAAAACTTTAAAGTTTTGTGTGTTGGCATATAAAGTGTACGGCGGGAGTTTGGATGAGAAAGGATTCCTGTAGGTTTTCAAGATAAATTGTTGGTAGTAACCTGAGATGCAAAATTCCTGATTGTCTGGATTTCCACTCTTTAAAGTTGTAAGAAAAAATTTGCTTTACTATTTTAAGCAGAAGGACCTCTTTCTTTACTAATGAAACCACAAGGTTATGAGTATATTTGCCATCATAAAAGAATTAATGTCTCTATATTTGCAATTAGAATTCAGTTATTCATATTGATTGAGATCAACAGATAAAGATGAAAGCATACTATACTAAGCAAAACACATTTTTTCTCTCATTGATAGGGTGTTTCTAATCATTAATGATCACACTGTATAGTAAATCAATGCATTAATGAAAGAGTGAAATAAATATGGCTTATTTATTAAAGAGGTTTGAGTGATCTGTGGTGTCTCTTCAGATCTCTATATTAAATACCTGAGCAACAGAAAAAATCCCTCCTTTTCATTTAGATGGCAAATTAAACAATAAGATTTCTAGTTAAGTGCTCTAATTTTAAAAATCTGTTGAGCAGTCAATATTTAATGAAATGTATGAGTGAAATTCCAGAGATAACTAAGGAACACAGGATTTACAACATTTTCCAAACTGGGAACTGCATTTCTCTCTAAAGCGAATTCTTGCATTCAGATTTTTGTTCACTAGTTCTGGGAGCTTTTCCTCTGCTGCAGGTCCACACAAGTAGCACATCCAGGTAGGTACATGGTTTGAGAGGTAAGATCATCTCCTTTGGGGCTGAGGCTTTGTGGGGCTGTACAGAACCATGTTGTTATCTGTGAATCCAATAATACTGTGTAAGGAATGTAATTTTACCTGGTTACAAAAATAGTATTAGACAACTTGTCAGAGTTCATCTTTTTTCATTATTTTGATGTCATAAAAGTCATCTTTTCTTCCATTAGAGTTTCCCAGCAGATGTGGATGAGGAAAAAGAGCCATCTTTCAGGTCTGTCATCACCCTAGTTCTCTGAACAGATGTCAGTAAATTGGACTCTGAACACCTTAAATATCGCTATAGCTTTTTGAAAATGGGATGCAGTTTCTTGCTTTGTGGTGGTAGAATACAATAGTGGTGGTGAAAGCAAAAATGAAATGTCTTTCTTCAGTGAAACTAGCATGGAAAGTTTTATTTTAAGAAATTCCCATGAGTCAGATTTTGATTATCGAGTTAGAACAGAGTTTTCAAGTCTTATGACTTTATTGAGTATTTGATTTTGCAGAGATTTATACTTCTCCAGTTTATATCTGCCCCAGCTGCTGAAATTGGATTGTTATCTGAGAAGGTTCTTTTTTGAAAAATAACTGCTGGATGACTGCTTGATTTGGAAAATAGCCTGACTAAAGGTAAATACTCAGACCCTATGAGAAAACAAAGAGAATCTAAGCTACTTATTCCCTATAGCTCAATCCCATAAACAAATACCCACTGTGTGAAAATTAATTTATTAGTATTTTATAAATGTTTATAAGAGGGAGAACAGAGAGAAAAAAATGTTGCAAATTTGAAGTTGACAACTGAATAAATTTTTTGTAAATCAGCTATAATTTGACTAATGTGGAAGAAAATGCACAATGAATTAAAGAAGTGTTTGTGGTCTTTTTAGCAGGGGTACTAAATTGGGGAATACCATTCCTAAACCATTACAACTGTTTTGAGACACCAGTGAGCTTAATATGGATTGCTAACCTGGAGACACTCTTTTTTGTTCCTTGTGCTAGACTGTGTGGTTAGAAAATGTGAGCAATTTAAGTGCACTTAAATTTCTGAATTTTTAGTGAATTTTAGGTCATTACTTAAAATGGTGAGGCTATATGCTGGCCTGATAGAAGTATCACCACACTGACAACTTCTAAAAGTATCCAGATCACTTTTTGCCTTTGAAAAATCACCCATCATTGTTCACCCAATCATCATTGTTCTGTTTGATTTGATCATATTTTAATCACAGAAATAAGCAGAATTTAAAAGGTAGGAACAATTCCAACTTTGCAAAAATTTTGGCCGCTGGTAGCATCTCAATTACCAAGGCTCTTGAAGTGTTCAGGCTGGTTATCTGGGACTGTGCACACTTGTAACTGGCTTCAGACAACCTGCCAAAGTAAAGTCAAGGAAGGTTTTCCCTATATGAAAGCAAAAGTAATATTTGATAATATTTCTGACTTTAGGAAAATTGCAAAGGAGGAGATAGAGGATGGTAGTAGGATGGTATCTCATTCACTTTTGCAAGTTGAGCTGAGTAATCATCGAATCAGATTTTTTCGTATTTTTGGTCTGTGTGACTCTGAAATTAATTCAAAATATTCTAACAAAGAGGCTAAAATGAGGCACTTTACATTAAAGCCATTTTCATAATAGACTCGAAATCTTCCTCAGTCATACAGTGAGACATCCATTAAGCTGATTAACCTGGACTGATCTGCCCCTACACAGAACTGAATTGTTCCTGAGGCTGCCTGTTCTTCTGAGGGTGTTGGATCATTCAGACTCTGCAAATGCAAGTAATACACATCTGTCAAAGCAATTTTGCCAGTTTAAACCATCTTTTAGAATATACTTTTACTATTACTGAGACAGAATGATTCCAGGATAGAAGCAACACCTTTATAGAACCTTGGAGCTGGACCAAAATCTGAGTTCTCAAGTAACAGAGATGCTAAAAAGCCATATAATGCTCACTTGCAGTCCTAGTGACAATTTGCTTTGAATTCGTGTACAATGATATTGTCTGAAGCTCATGACAAATTCCATGGGTGTCTACAAAATAATTAAGAAGTCAAACAAATGATGTCTCCCTGTGAATGGGTAAGATGATGTTGCTTAGAAACAGATCCCTTTTATGATGTTTCTGTTCATCAGTTAAATTCATCAGACATACATTTAAATAGTTAATAACTACCTGAATGGAAAGTGAAAACAGCTGTAATCTATTTAAACTACTAGCACTGGTGTGCACCAGGAGGAAATATGGGGGCAAAAATTTATACTATCAGATAAAAACTAACAATCTAGAAATATATTATTATAAAATGTTATCTGAGTGAAAGTAAATTAGTTTACACATTACAATAGAAATTTTAATCACATTAATTTAAAAGTGTACACCACTGAATAATAACCTTTTATCTCCCTGACTGCCCCATTCAATCAGAATGTTGCACTTGATATTGAAATAGCAACAATGTTTTGCCTCTCCGTTTTCTGTCAGTGGTCCAAACACAGATGCTGCTAACAGATTACACAGCCTTTACACTTCCTTCTCCTCAGGCTAGTGTTTCTATATTATTTAAAACTCAGAAAACAAGGTTTTCATTGAATTGCACAGTTAGGTCATATATCAAGGTAGCAAAAATTGTGGTGCTGTTTCTCAGCTCATTACATGTTAAATTACTGATGCTCACGGTTGTGGACTCCATGCTGGCATTTGACAACAAAAGAGACTCTGGTTGCAGTCCAGGTTAGATAAGAGCTAGACAGTTGGTCCATTAATCAAGTGAACAATTTCAGCTTCACAGAATGCTAGCCTCAGATGGTCTAAATTGGCTTAGTCACTGCAGCTCTTCTGCTTCACTCCAAGGCCATGACCCCCATTTTTATCTGATTTGTTAGCTTGAGACAGCCAATGGCTTAAGCTATGCAGGTATTTTAGTGCCAGACACCTGCAGTTGACTTCAAGTGATGACACAATTTTTTGCTTTGTTCACAAATGCCAGTATTCCTATGCTGGGAAAGCCTAATTTGTCTTGGAATACTACATTATCTATCCTATGTCTCTGGGACTGGGAATAAATCCTTTTGACTAGTGAGTGTCCTCCTGGCAGAGACCTACAGGAATGAGTGGTGTGACCTCATTCCTCTCACCTCTATTGACATCTTCATTCAGTTGTTTACAAGTTTGCAAAAATCTAGACTGTCTCTAGTCCAAGCCTCTATACACATAAATCAGTAAGTGCTCACCCCATTTCCTACTAATAATTCTTTCTAAAGCCAGTGCCTTTACATTTGAGGAGACATCAACAGGAAACAGAAAGAGCTGTGAGAATACAGGGGCAACCAGACCTGTTCTGCATGAGACACTTAATTCCCACATCCAGGAGCCCACCTGCTCCCTGCCAGGTGGGCAATGAGCTCGGGCACCTGCCCCAGCACACATTGCTGCACTTCCTCTGGGCCAGAGCTGCTGTGCATGGAAGCGTTCAGGCACAGGAGGAGGTGCTAGCATGGATAGAGAGGGATTTGGAAGGCTGCAAATCTCCTACAAAGGAGGAAAAATGGCCAATTGACCTTTGCCAAGCAGCTGCAAGGTTGGTACATTCATTTCCTGCTGATCATGGAGAAATTCTGCTGCCAAACCGCATTCTGGCTCTTGAATTTGCTATGTGAAAACTGTACTCCTAAGGTGTCCTCCCAGACCCTCCCCACAATTCTGGAAACAACATTAAAGCTGTTTGTTATTGTTCATTCTAAAAAGAAAAATCAATATTGATTTCTTCTTTATTTAATAAAACAAATCCTCAGTGATGAACACTGTTTCCCATTTTCTAGTACTCAGTGTGGCAAAAATAGATATAACTCTCCCAGTGATGGGCATGTCCAGATATCATGTTAGACTGAGTTTTTCCATCAAGTATGAAGCCTACTTTTTGCTTTTATAATGAAAGGGTGTTGTGCCAGATATCGCTTTGGGAAAGCAGACTTTGGCTTTTCCTGCTACAGTCACAGCATGACATGGTGAAAAGGCATGTGAAAAAGTAAAACAAGACTTTACATCAATTTATTTTGTAAACACTACTAAATGATATTTACTTTCACATGGATAAATTGTTGAATTTAATGGAGATTAGAAAGACTAATGTAAGTTCTATCACTATGATGGAGAACCAAAGATATTAATGCAAGCAAATAGTCTTTCCTGGGGGTTTTCCAGGGAAATATGTTTCTCATGGTCACTATGATAGATGTCCTATCTATACTGATATATTGTGTTAATGGCCCACCATGGGAAATATATAATGTAGAAAACTGAAATAGGGAGAGAACCAACCTGGCATTACTAACATCATATTAATAAGGAAATAAACTCTGTCTCCAGGTTTCTATGCTGGTTTATAATAGAGAACGCAATTACTATCCTGGCAGACTGCTGCAATTGTATCAGCCACATCAGTGAAGTACCTCAGAGAAATCTTTCTTAAATGTGAATGTGTCACATATTGCTGCTAAGTTGCTGGAGATAAGGACTATCTGCTGTTTTTTCACCAGTCATAATATCAGAAGTATTTGGACTATTACCTGCACAAATCAAAAATTTTAAAATGTTGCTCTCAGTATGACAACCTTAAGCCCTGAGTACAGTAATAAGCAATTATTGCTTTTATCAACTTCAGTCATGTACAAATTTAAAACAAAAACCCAACAACAACATGTTTTAACTATGCTACAAAACAATTTAAAAAATCCATTTGTACACCTAATTTTGTGCATAGTGAAGTGGAGATATACTGTTCTTTCTTGTCCAGTGCCAAGCTCCTACAATCCTTTGCATTGTAAGTGTATGGCTAACAAGCCTGTACACAAAGCTCTAAACCACATCCCACCTCCCATTATCTAGTGCAGATTGCTAAACTCTGCCATTTCTAGAGATTTGGATTGACACATATCTGTCAACTTTCATTGTTTCAGAACTTACTTGTAAATTACCACCTCTTTTCTCATTGAGAAGTAACACAAGAAGAAATTCTACATTTTGTTACTTTTAGTATAGAGGAGTTGTGTATTTTTGCTTGTATGATAGAAACAGGACTGTGCCTACGTTTTCTCACACAGTGTTCAATCATATAAATGGTGGAATGAAAAATAAATTTTGCATATTGAACATTACTCATCAGCAGGTCTTGTCAAGGACTAAATATGTGATATGGGCTGTATAATCAGAGCACACAGCAGTTACTTTACAATAAACCACTGCAAATAATTTCAGAGACCTGAAAGGCTATTTGATTTCAGAGGAACTACAGCTTTCACTCAATATCTAACTCTTGTTGTGAGGAGTTTTTAGTTTATCCAGTAGTGAGAATCTGATCCTAGAACAGCAGGGTCAGTTGAATAGTTAGATGGTTTTTGGGTTTTTTAGGGGTTTTTGTGTTCATAAGTATGTGCCAAATTCTGAAGCTTCCTTGATTAATTTACAAATTGATTCAATTTCTGTGTTTCCTTATAAAATGAAATTATTTTTGAGATGTAAAAAATAATCAAATGAAGCCTAAAGTGTACCTGGAGAGGTAACAGAAGGCACATTCATGTCCTTCCGCAGTTTTACTTACCTGTGTATTCATTAGTATATAATGTTGGAACAATCAGCAAAATTACCTGAATGTGGAGTTGTCACACATATATTGATGATTTGACATATTGCAGCTGACAAGTCAATTAAATTAAATGTCATGGAGGAGTATTTTTACTGACAAGTGCACTGAATTAGGAAGATACTCACTTAATGTTCTTCAGTAATTAAATCATGTTGAAATATGAGGTGCTTCTCCACCTGTAATGCTGGTCCTATTCATAATATACTCAGAACTCAAAATGAAAATGAATAATTCTCATTAGTTAAATATGCATGTGCCTAGGTTTAACATCATTGTATTTTTCTTCATTATTTGTGTGACAAAGTAGACATCTGGTTACGTATAATTTTGATCAGACGCATTTATATATCAAGAATCAGTCGAAGAAAAAGTTACATATCTTTGCTGTTAAACAGTCTTAAATAATAATAATAATAATAGTACCTGTAAATTGACTTTTTCTGATCAGAATGCCTTAACATTTTGTCTCATAAAAGCAGCATGTTCCAAATTTCAGTCACCGTTTAAAAGCAAAACTCTATAAAAGCCCTGACTTTGATTAGAATCAGTAGGAGTCGCAGATAGAATGTTTTGGTCTACCAGTTTTAAAGATGTGGGGAAGGTTAATATCTATTTGCAGTGGTTATTACATAGCAGTGTCATAGAGAGCCTTGAGAAGATGTAACACAAATACCATCACAGCCAGAGGCAGTTTGTCAGGGGGACCGGGGCATAAGCCTGTTGCTCAGCTTGTGATGGAGAGAGAAAAAGAATCTTCACTACCTCAGCTTTTATGTCCTTGCTATGTCAAGTTTCTTGATAACTGAAGAGTTTTCTGTGCCTTCAGGTAAGCCCTTGTATCTGTTTGGAATAACAGAGAGCAGAAGTTTCTGCTGCAAAAATACCTGGAAACGCTGGTTGCCAAATGCCATGGGATGCATCAGCTCACAGTGATGCCCAGCTGCCACTTATAGCCAAGTGTTTGGCTAACAGTCTTCCTGCCACTCATATTAGACAGACATAGAGTGTTACCAGAAGTACTTCCATTAAGTATCCCGAGGCCTGAGTGAAAAAAGTTATTTTATTACAAATGAATGAAACAGAAATACTGGGAAGAAATTGTTAGCCTTATTTTTGCCTTTTTTTCTTTTTTTTTCCAAAATAGATAATCTACAATTAAACATATGTATAAGCAAACAAAAAAAAGATGATGCACAAAAAGCAACAGAACAAAGTCAGTACAACTTAAGGGTTACAGTGGCCTTGCTTTTATAAATGAATTTCCAAAAAATAAGATTTTGATCAAGCCTCCCCAAACCCTTGTAGATAATATATAACCCTTTCTCTCTTTTAGAATCAAGATTTTTTTGCAGCCATTTTAGAGCCAATATCTGAAAACACAACCGTTTCTAGTGTTTGTCTAATTTTATGAAGAACACAATGTTATATGAAGTATAACCATCTGAAGTGAACTATAAGATGGAGGGAAGATGAAATGTCATGAGGTCTTAACTCAGCCAACCCCCCACACCTGGAACCAAAATTACTCTATTTGCAGAAAATTCCATGGAGTGTAAAACTTTGATAAAGTATATTTTGTTGCCTTTCTTGAATAGCTTTCTTTTCTGTGGAATTTGAGTTTGAGCTTGGCTGAGGTTCAGTTAATTTTGAAGTGCAGCAGACGCATTCCTTAGGTCATGTGCGGACTTTGTAGCCTTGCTTTGGCTGACAATATATGTATATGTGTGCAAATAGCAGCTTGAATATATGCATAGTGCAGGTAGTGATAGTTGCCCAAGTACTTTGACAGTCAGAAGAATGAGAACAGGTTATAGTCAGGCAAAAAATTATTTTTCTGTATGCCTATTATCAGGGCAGTCCTGGACCTTCCCCTGAAAGAGACATAACAAAATAAATAAGGGCTGGCATGATGAACTTGGAGAGAATAACTTACACAAACCAGTCATTTGTTCATGCTTCTGAGAAACTGTAACTCAGAATTGTCTCAGGATTTCTAAGGATTCAAGTGTGCATCAGTGTGTAAGATGACTCTGTTTCATGATCACAATTTTTTTTCAGTTTTTTTCAGTTATTAGTTATTTCAACTTGGTAGCTTCCCAGAAGCTCAGTATCAAATGATCTGCTTCCAAAGAGAAAGCTGTCCTTTTGGCAGAGCTATGCTCTCCCTTCAGCAACATAATTTTCTGCTTTGAAAAATAAATTAAAATGTTTCTATTTTTGAAACCTATATGTATTTATTTAACAATAATTGTTTTACTACAAAAATCTGTTTAAAAAGTAACTATGTTCCTTGCAAACAGGACAAATACAGGCTGTGTGAACTATATATGTATATGTACATAACTCCATTGTGTATAAATAAACTCTTCTTCAATACTGTTAAATACCATAATATACTTCTCTATGGTGCCTATGTATGCTGGGCATATTATGAAAGGGAAAGAATGAGAGAAAAAATGCTAATGTCCTTCTGAAACTTTTCAAACAAAGGCAAACTTCCCTTATTGTAGCAGTCTTTAGGTAAGCTTTATGGTCTCCCTTCATTTTCTTTGGCTTCATGTTAAAATAGAAATATGCAGAATCTGGTGTTCATATTTTCATCAGCTGATGCTAATGCTAGCTAATAAAGCATGCAGAAATCCCTAAGAACTGTTCCTAACCTGCACAAGGTGAAATGAATGAGACATTTTAAAACTGATGAAGACTACTCAGACATGTTAATTGCTAGGTGCAATTCACATGTAAATAAAATTCAATATTTGATATCAAATCTTAAACCATACAGTCTTCTACCATCCAATACTAATTCAATCTATTAAAATGTAAACATGAGGGGTGGAGAAATGAGACAGACACTGCACTATAAGTCTAATATGCATTGTTCTATTTGACATATTCCCTTCTAGACCTAAATCCTAACATGTGTGAGTGACAAGAACATAGTACTTTGTATCTTTCTCTTGGCCGTCTTCCAACATCATAACTTGAAAATGGTATAATAATTTTCTTTTCCCTTTCCTGGTCTTGGTGCTGAGAGACTCTAATCAGAACAGCTTACCTGGTGTGTCCCAATAAAAAGATCACCACAGTACTGTAAGATAAAAGCCTTCCCATCTCACAAGCTCTTCTTCAACCCAGACTACATTTTTAGGATATAATTGTTGATGAAAATAAGAACAACCAATAAGAAAACTGTAACTTTGGGTATCCTGTTCTGGTAATTGTTAAATTGTTAAGGAATGTTTATTGTCAAATACAGTAGCAGCACATAGGCTCAGAATATTAACCACTTCTCTGTGTACAGAAAATTGTACAACAATTTATACTGTTCTTGGATGAAAAATTTTGTTCCTAATCTTTCACATTCATTATATTCACTTAAATGTTGGGGTTTTTTCCTGCTTAGTTCAGAAAAGTTTTGTTCAGAATATGAAGAAAGTAAAAGAGAAAGTGAGTTAATTTTGGCCCAAATAGAGTTACAGCAATGCCACTGAGAATACAGTCTTGCCCAAGGCAAGTTCTTGGGATGAAAAAACCCACAAATATTACAAAAGAAGATAAAACCAGTGTTTGAGCAGAACAAAAAATCAGGTTAGGAAAGACTCGTGAATAAGTATTTATTGTATAAAATGGTCATTTTGCAGTTTCTCCATGGATCCATTACTATTCTCTTCTTGTTGATATTTTATATTTTTAAAATAAGATGAAGTGTTCAGATTTATGCCTCTTGCTGAAGGGAGTCTATACAACCAAGTTCTTCCAAGAACCAGAAGACAGTCATTTAGCCATTCCACTCTTCTTTACAGTCCCAATGTAAAACAGTAGCCAATTTTGATGCACGATATCAAAATTCAGAAAGCAAATGCTCTCAAAATAACAAGTATATCACATTTAGTCAATCCTTGCAGTCCAAACCAAATTAATTAAAGTTGCCAGCTGATGCTTTTAAAATAAGTGCTGACAATTTTCTTATGATAATGCTGTCGTGAAACTCACTGTTCCTAAGTTACTTACCTCTTCTCACACAGCTTTCACATATAGACTTACACTGTGACTGAAATAGCAAGAACATACCTCTTCTGAGGAAATGTGTGCAAAATTTATTGATTGTTACAGTTTTGTTAGTTTCATCAAGTGTGGAAACAAAGCAAACATTTTCAACCTGATGCTACTCTCTTTCTTAAAACCTGCATCATTTCAAAACTTCTGAAAAGTCACGAAAAGTGGTTAGATAAGAATCTTTATACAGGCACCAAAGTGCTTTCAAATAACTCTGGACATACAACTAAATCCTTTAGATAAAAGAAAGCCCCCTGAATACTCCCATAGAGTTTTTCTAAAGAAAACTTTCAAAAGTTTGCTCAAGGACATTTGTGCAATCACAAAACAGATAAGGAGCTTATTTTGTTCTGTTTCCTCTTTAAGTCATAATCTTTTGTTTATGTTACAGTCTTTCTATAATAGCTGACATGATGTCAGAATCACTACTGCAGGTAAAACAAAACCAAACATTTGAAGAGCTTCTGAGTAATGCTGGGGAACAGAAAATATGGAAAACCCCAGCACATAAGAGTTGTTGAGTTTTTCTGATATTGTGTGTACGAAACCTGGTACTTTAAATACTTCTTGTTCTTGTTACAGTACATATATTTTCAAACATGGAGAACAGATTTGCATTATTTGCACAGATTTGCATATGCTTTCATTTATATTTTTACACACTTGATATTTACTCTGGATGACATTTATTTACACGATAATAACATCCCGTTCAAGTTTATTAAATACTCATAACTTCTGTGGCAACCAGCAGACATTAAAATGTGAAGCTAATACATGCCAGAGAAAGCAAGAAAATCTTCCAGTTTGATAGCTCTGAATTGATCAAATAGACCAGAATTCAAAAAGGGGAAATGACTGGTCTGTCGATAAAGAAAGGTCTATAAAACTAAGCCATAACAACATAATAAAACTTTTTATTATTCTAGGCATACAACGTCTAAGAGTGTCCTTTTATCTGAAGATTGTATTGTGGAATTGTACATATCTAGCTGTCATAATATTTTCTAATTTTGGTTTGGTTTTGGCCAGAAGATAGACTTTGGAATTCTTTGATAACATTAGTAGCTTAAAAATACTAAATGTATTTTTATTTTCTTAAAGAAAACTAACTTAAATAACACAAAAATCTTTAGTATACTAGTTTGCATTTCAAGAATAAAAATAGATGATCAGACTAATACCTGAGAAGTATTATCACATAATCCAAAGGCAAAAGTCATCTGTCCCTCCCATAGAATACAGTCCCACAAACTTCTCTAGCATGGGTGCTTTCCATGGAGTACAGTCCTGCAGGAAAGGTCCCGGCTGCAATTTTCCAGTGTGGGTCACCTGTGGGTCACAGGTCCTTCCAGAAAACCTGTTCCTGCAAGGGCTCCTCACCTTGGTCCACAACTCTTACCAGGAGTCTGCATGGGACCCCCTGCATGGGGTCTTCACAGACTGCAGCTTCCCTCGGGGCACAGGAATCTTCTCTGGATCCTCTGCAGGCTGCGGCATGGCTGTCTTCCACCATGGTCCTTCATGGGCTGCTTCAATCAACTTCACCATGGCCATCTCCATAAGCTGCAATGGCACCTGGAGCCACCTCCTCCCCTTCGTTCTTCACCGATCTTGGTCTCTGCCCAGTCATTTCTCACATTTTTCTCACCTCTCTCTCAAATAGCTGTCTCACAGCACTTTTCAATAAAGTTAGTAGCTTAACAATGCAAAACTTCTGTTTGCTTAAAGAACACTAACCTCGGTCGCAACAAAAGCATTAGCATGCCAGCTTTTCTTGAATATGTTATATTTCTAATTTTGTTATCACATATCCTTTCTTAAATATATTATCAGAAGCACAGTCAGTGTCACTGATGGGCTGTCTTTAGACAGTGGCGGGTCTGTTTTGGAGCCAGTTGAAACTGGCTTTTTCTGGTGTGCGTATCCCTGGTCTATTCTCACAGACGCCATCCTTGTAGCACCCTCCCTAGAGAAAACTCACCATGCTAGTACACCCTCCAAAGTGGTACATATGACTTTGAACCTGCTGAGACAAAGCAGGGATCTGAAATAAAGTGCTTCATGCTCTGGGCTCAGTCTCCAGAATGTCACAAGAAAAATTGTCGCTGATAAGCAACAGCAGCAGCCCCCGCTTTGCACGTGACCCTGCCAACATGCTGTAAGTTAGAGAGAAGAGCGTTCCCCTTTCCTATGACTTGGTGGACTTACAAGTAGGGACCTAACTAGAGGTGTTGCTGAGCTTTATTGAGACTCTGCTCAGATTTGACAAATTGAGCTGGATTTGTCTGTACTTAGACCTTTCCCCTGTCTGGGAAACAAGCATTGTAAATTGCTAGCATGTGCAATTTTCCTTTTTTTCCAGGATAATGCAAAAGTAAAGAAGTGATTTTAAGGATCACAGTTTTTTACTGTGAATCTGAAATTCTCCTTCTCCTTCCTACCCTTTTGGAACTGAGTCTTAGTCTGTAGGATTAGTTTCTTTTTGTCTGGCCTAGATCACATTGATCCTGTCCTTCAGGGAGTACATGCCAAATTTAATAATTTTCTCCAGCTTTGCTTAGGATTTGGAGATGGGAACCGCTTCTAACACTTATTCAGTGTTACGCTTGGACACAAGCTAATACAATAATCTCTTTCAAAACTTGTGACAAGAACAGTTTAAACTAGTAAAATGTAAAAGCAAAGACCAGACATCCTACCAAATTGGAGGATATTTCTACCCCTCTGAAAAAAAAAATGAGAAGGAGACACAATTATTCTAATTTTTAAAATAGCATTTTTTCCTTATATTGGAGAAAAGCATTAGCAAAACTAGCAATAGTTTTCATTCAGTGAAACTCGCCACAGGGGAAGACTTTAGGAAGCACAAATAAAAATTAAATATTCAACCAGAAAATATTGTTCTTTTACACATGTATAACAAAAGTAATAATAGATATAAAAAATATTAAAAAGTAATGATAATATAAAAAAGTGATACCCTTCCCTTCCCTTCCCTTCCCTTCCCTTCCCTTCCCTTCCCTTCCCTTCCCTTCCCTTCCCTTCCCTTCCCTTCCCTTCCCTTCCCTTCCCTTCCCTTCCCTTCCCTTCCCTTCCCTTCCCTTCCCTTCCCTTCCCTTCCCTTCCCTTCCCTTCCCTTCCCTTCCCTTCCCTTCCCTTCCCTTCCCTTCCCTTCCCTTCCCTTCCCTTCCCTTCCCTTCCCTTCCCTTCCCTTCCCTTCCCTTCCCTTCCCTTCCCTTCCCTTCCCTTCCCTTCCCTTCCCTTCCCTTCCCTTCCCTTCCCTTCCCTTCCCTTCCCTTCCCTTCCCTTCCCTTCCCTTCCCTTCCCTTCCCTTCCCTTCCCTTCCCTTCCCTTCCCTTCCCTTCCCTTCCCTTCCCTTCCCTTCCCTTCCCTTCCCTTCCCTTCCCTTCCCTTCCCTTCCCTTCCCTTCCCTTCCCTTCCCTTCCCTTCCCTTCCCTTCCCTTCGTGAAACACCTGCTAGTCAAAAAAGAATAAGACATAATTGGTAAGTTCTGTGATAGTAAATGATGCAAATAATCAGTTAAGTGAGTGTCATTGATTAGCTTTGTTCATGCTCAAACAATTAGGGAATATCATAAAAAATAGAATTTTTTTAATTAATGAGGGAAAATTTGGAGCATCTCGTACTCAATTATTATTATATAGTAAATGTTCTAAATTATTATAAAAAAACCCCTTTAGAAATATCTAGTGATTCTAACCAGTCACTCTGAAATGAGTTTAACTTGTGTAGACTTGCAGATGGGATTGGAGCATAATGGGAAAAGAGATTATGCTTCAGTACTTGGGAGGAGTAATAATGCAAAGGGACAGTTTTGGGGCCCATTCTGATCGGCTCTGGTTCATACTTCTGACACAGAACTCATACCCAGCAGCACAAGCACAGGCACAAATGAGCTACTCCAAAATTTGTCTCTGTCCATGGAAACCACTTCACAGTTTTCCTATGAAAGAATCCTAGCAGAGATGCAGACTAAAGCACAGGGTGATTCCTTTCTTTTTTAGAAGGGTTATAAGAGACTTTAAACCTGTAATCTCAGCTGCTATAAAACACAGAGCAATGAAATTTAATCTAAAGATTTTCACTTAGGATGACTGAGACAGTGTTTATTTCCAAAAAGCTGATTGCTATGACTTATGGATCTAGAGGCAAAAATGTGTCATTTTTCTGTTAACTGTATTATTGGCTTAAAAATGAAACTTAATGGAAGCTTTAAAACAAGCAGTAATTTATTTATAGTTATATATACACATGCATATTTGTATAATTTAACAGAGTGAAGGCTCTAAAAGAAAATGTGTTAATTTGAGGAAGACATTAATTTTTAATTTTTAGGGTAATTTTTAAGATCGTGGTGGAATTTCTGGTGGGAGTGAAACACAGAACTCAATGACTTGGACCATGGGAGTTTGAGAGAAAATGGGAGAGGATTGACATGGGACAAAGAGGTGAAAAAAATGCTCCTTTCCCCTAAAAATCTTTAATGGGTTCTAAAACTCCTCTGACTGCAACAGATACATGGGGAAGCTCTTTCAAAACAATCAGATTAATCAGAATTTTTCTTCTTGTATATTGTCTGTGAACTTCAGAGGACTAAGTTTGCTATTAATTCTATGTTGTCAGGGCACAGACTGGGAACTTTTTGACTATGGGTGAAGATTAATGAGTCACAAATGTCTGATTTCTCAAACACAGAGCTCCAAAAATATATTTTCTTTTCCCCTGGTGAAATGAGTGTGTTACATGTGACTCAGGTAAGGTTACCACGAAGGACATGTTCTAAGGGGCATCCTGTGGCTAGTTTGTCTCCTGGTATAGAAAGAATAGGATTCTATTATGGCTTAGCTTAAGTTCACCATAAAAGAAACACGATTTTCAAAAGCAGTTTTTCAGCCAAAAATATTTAATAGATTCTTAAATCTACAGTTCAGTCCCAAGGAGCCCTCTCTGTAGAATGGAGGCTGAGAGGTCTTAAAATCTGTAGATTAAACAATAGAGAATAGTGCTGGCAGACAGCTTTTTTATAACAATAATTAACAGCTCCCTAGGGTTCAGTCTGACTATATGTTATGTCAATTTTGACTGATGCTTGCCAGATGGCTATAATATTGCAGGAAACAAACTGTGTAAAGACCAAAAGAAAAAGAAAATCCCAAAACATTATACTGCACGTATTGCAAAGCACAATGAAGCCCTTTTATCCTGGGTAAGGTAGAACTGGGTTGTCAAAATAATGAATGCTTGCTGGTAGAATGTCTAAAGTATGTCCTGGTATGTGTTCTCACTTAAAGCCAGTTTAGTTGTAGCACATTGCTAATGCTCCTGTAGCACACTTTGCCAGACCAATGCTTTATCTCTGCACAAAGCCGTCTGAGTGCTACATTTTCAATAATAAACCCTTGTGGAGATAAACACGCTTGAACAGACACCAGCACGGTGTTTCAGAGTTTGCTTTGCCATTAATCTGTAACAGTGTAAATTCACTCCCCAGTAAACAGATGACCAGGAAAAACGTGTTCTTTGTATGAGTACTGAATGTGAGAAATACTATTTTCTGTGAGAAATTACATGAAAAACAAAAGTGTGTAATACAGCTCATGATCTTATAAAGTTCAATAGCATCCCCTCACCTGGGTGTTATCTCCAAATTCTAAAATAACTAAACCAGAGTTTTCCTTTTCTCATGGCATTTTACAGACGTCAGATTTACAGTATCAGATTTGAGTGCTGATGTATCATTCTCATAAAATTTACTTTTTACATAAATTTGGATCCAATTTACCAAAGAAGTAGAATTTGGTGAAATAACCTTTTTGTTTATTTTAACTAAGACTAAAGCCAGTAACTAGCTACTGCTCCATAAATTTACACCATTAAACAGGACCTTAAACATTTCTTTATCCTTATTTAGAGTATTTTCTGAAGCCATTGGTTTCAACTGGTAGTGCTTTATACTTGTTAAAAAATATAATATTTCTTGCACACAACTGAGAACTTTCTGCTTGACTAATGTTTGAATTGACCTATTTTGTCATTCAGCTTTACTGTAGACATTAGAACTTGAAACTCTGTGACCTTTCTTCCAATGCATGGTGCCTATGCAAACAGGTATTTGTACGAATGCTTTTCTTTTTCTATGTCTCTCTGGGAAGAAAATACTATTTAAACACAGAATGAAAGAAATCCAAAGGAAGAAATGAGAATGCTTAAGATGCTTATTGTTATACATAAGATTAAATATCACTCTTTTCTTGCTTGTCGGAAGTTCAGTGTTAAGCAGGAAAGGGCAGGTGTCCTTATAGTCTAACTGACTGCTTATTTAATTGATTCTTAGATGAGAAAAGGAGTACCCGAATTATTCTTTAATTAGCACAACTTTATGAATTGTTCCTAAATACTTTTTTGTAATTTTCTTGCTTACAAACTGTTCACAAGCAGATATTCGATCTCTGTTCTATTCAGTAATATAATCTTTTGAAACTAAATTATTTCATTTGCTATGACGTGCAAGTATGAAATGTGGCTAAGAACTAAATGTTAAACATGAACATTGGAGGTTTAAAAAAGATCATTTCATTTGCTACCATTCAGCAGTAAAGAAGAGAAATAAAATCAAGTGGAAAAACAAGTCAAACTAATTTATTTCTGTATAAGGCTGTCTACACCTTGGGCAATCAGTGAGTCAGTAGGAGAAGCTGAACACGGAGCAGGGAACTGAGTAATGGAGTGAGACAAAACAAAATGTCTCCAGGAAACTATTAGTTCAGCATATTGGCTTTGCAATAGATAGTTCCTATGTAAAATTCAAAATATGCACTGAAAATATTTCATTTCCTCTCAAAGTCCATAATTTCTTTTTTGATTTTTAATCCCATAGATCATTTCCTTTATTAGCAGTGACCCAGAACAGGAAGTTCCCAAACCCCTTGGCCAGCAGTATTCACTATTTACTGTGTAGACTTGATCAAAATGTCTGCTATAAGATTCACTCAAGAATCTCTTCTTAATTTCTCTCTTGGCTTCTTTTTATTCAACAAACTTTAAATCTCTCTGTTTCAAGATGATTTCTCATTCAATAACATGATCAATTTGAAGAATGGTTAAAAAAACAAGTATTTAAAATCTTTTTGCTAAAGCAAAAGAAGTGAGATTTGAGGAGAACGATTTCCAAACATCAACCATAAAGTCCAATATAGGGTAAGGGATTGCAGTAAAAGAGCAATGCCTGGGGTTAAAATCGCATAATATCCTGATTCCTTTATTCCTTTTTCTTCTGTAAATGGGAGCTGTGCAAGGCCCCTCTATCACACACCTATTTCTATGAAAAAATGGAGACAACCCCCAAATAATTCCTCTTCTTCACTGGAAACTATTAGAGGACTTTTGTTTAAGGAGGATTTTGAAAGTACTTTTAGGGTGAATGAAGATATATTCATTGATAAATACATTAGACTCACCCCCCCCAAACCAGCACATCATATCATATCATATCATATCATATCATATCATATCATATCATCATATCTTATCATATCATAATCATATATCATATCATGTCTTATCATATATCGAGTACTTAGTCACATAACATTCATCTTCTCCTTGGACTTTTCTAAGTTTTGCAAACTGTTGTAGCTTTATGGGATTACCTAATGAGATCTTGATGCAGTCTAACACATCTAAAGATCTGAGGGTCTGAAACTCCTAAGGTATTATGATTACTTAATTTTCCGTAATAAAAATCACACAGAACATTATCCTGTAATTGCCACATGAAAAGCTCCTCACAAACAATGACAATACATGTGTAACTGAGAATGTGACACCATGACAATAACATCAATATTCATAAATAAGGGTGTAATTTTACCATCATGAAAGAATTGAACCATCTCTTTTTCATTCTCTTTGCTCTTGAAAATGATGAGCATGTTTCCACCTTATGATGATTCTTCTAATTAAAGAAATTATTTAAATCCATGCAACTGAGACTCAAGAAGGATAAAAGAAAATAAACAAAAGATTTTTTTGCCATAACTTCCAAATGCAATGTGAAAATAGGTTATGTGTTCCTGATGAATGAAGCAATGGGCAGATTCATTTGGTGTTAACACTATTCCTGGCTTGTGCAAACCTCTTTTCCATGAAGAATAATGCAATTTTATCTTTTTACCAAATATTTACAGTCTCTATCAATGTATTTTGTTTTTAATTGATAGGATACAGAGAAAAGTAACACCGTATAGGAAAGGAGATGAAGAATTCATATTTTTAATGTGGTCAACTATTTTCTGGATAGTTGGTCACATCACCTTTTTTTTTTTCCTTTTTTTTAACCGCTAAAAAAACACACTTTTGGTATCTACCCCACAGACTATAGTTGGCAATCTTGTGTGGAATAATTTCTAATTCATATTTCCTGCTGAGAAATTTATCTCAACACATCTATGTACTGAAGTACAACAGGATGCTAATTTAAAAACATTTGAACAATACATGTTCAAAAAGCCTGGACTCGAACCTAAAAAGAGCTTGATATGATGTTGGCCTTCACAGACCTTGAGTTTACAACTAAGTGAAATTTAAAAACCTAGTGAAATATGCTTTATTATCTGCCTCTGCAAATGAGGCAGCTTCAGTGCACTCTACAGCAGAAGCTGTACCACTGGTAATACCATAAAATTATATGTTATGCCAGTACAGCTATGCACAATGCTTAATTTAAGATGTAAGCAAGCTACAATATATCATTTGAAGATTTAGGATGTCGATTATGCTTCATATTTAAAACTACTGACTTAACACACAAAATTACTAACTCAAAATTTATACCAGCATAATGACAAGCAAGAAAATCTGAAGCCTTAAAAACAGTCAGGCCTAAATAATTTCCACTAATCAATACATAACTCAATAGAAATCATTATTCTAATTTTTTCTGCTATCATAGTAATATATTTTGTATTTCCACTAGACACAAAAGAATATTAGCAACACAGTTAGACATTGATGTTCTTAAATGTTTGCTCAGGTTTCAACACTCTTTTGATAAATGCTTTATTTTTTAATATTTTTTCAGGGCAGTAAATCTAATTAATTTCCTTTAAAAAAATAATCCAGATATATTGACAAGGAAAAATAACATGATTCCAATCCAGCTTTTTATATATCTAAAATATAAATGTTACAACCCATTCTTTCTATACTCTAACTTTCCCTTAAACATCAAGTCTGATCAACTTGGATTAGAGCAATGAACATTTCATTTCCTGTCACTGCTTGTGTAATAGTTCAATTAACTAATAGCAGTGTGAGGTCTATTTACAAGGTAAGGAATCCAAGCTTGCATCCTGGTTTGTAAGACAAAATGCTGAGCTCCTGCAATATTTAGACACCTAATTATTAAGACCAGAGCTGCACTCCAGATATGCTTAACATCATAGATTTCTGTACCTGAAATAGGTCAACAGTGCCTTCTCAAGTTCTTCCTTCTTGAAATCTGTTTTCTGCCTCTCCAGGGATTCTACTACCCTAAGAATTCATCATTTTAATACTTTAGGCCTCTTTTCAACTACATTGTGACATTTCAGTGATGTCTGAAACGGGCCCAAACTGCTATTATAACAAACCCTTCCCTGAGATAATGAAAAAGTATAACCTGAGTGTACTATGCTAGTTTCTGCTGTTTCATCATGATTTTGTTAGTCAACAAACTACGGAGAAATGTGACTTTAGAGGGAACATGTGAACCGACCTACTTTTGCTAACACCAATAATAATTTCATATAATAATTAAAAATATTTATCATTTTCCTGATCCCTGGAAAATCCCTACTGTGGCCAGTTTATAACTACTGGTTTTCTTCTCACAGAAGTTCTTCATAAGTCATTCTTCCCATTTGAAAAACTGCATCCTTTCTGTCCAGCTATATTTGTGGGCAGCAATAGTGTGCTCTGTTCTGCTTGAAATTTTCTTGAAACTTGAACTGTATTTACTTCTTGATACTTTACCATCATTGTTTTTCTTTGCACAGTCCATGTACAACTCTCTATTTATATGTTGGCTTTATTTTCAGCAGAACTTTCTTTTCTGTGTTCTGACACCTGCTTTGACTAAAAGGAATCCGTCTGCACAACAAAGATTCAGATTCATAGGATTGTAGTAGAGTGATTTGGGTTGGAAGGGACCTTAGAGATCATCTAGTTCTAATCCTCTTGCCATGGGCAAGGACACCTTCCACTAGACTATGTTGCTCAGAGTCTCATCCAACCCAGCTTTGAAAACTTTTTTTTATTGCTGTTAGATATTAATATGAGTAGGACGAATTTTTTGAAAGTCTCAATTTTTCTGTTTTTTCTTTACTTCAAAGACCTGATTCCATAGGAAGCCCAGCAGCTTGATGCAGAATGTTGCTGTCTTGCTTCAATTATTTATATGAGACTTTTCTTAGAAGTAATCTCCATATAATCCCAGAACAGTCATTATGGAAAACATGAAATGTAAGAAATTATTGCTTCCTTTTTTGTTCATTCCTGAACTGTCCAACGTGTTCCAGTGTACACAGTGCAATCAGGAAAAGAGCAAGCCCCACAAAATATCTGGAAATGTAAAACCACAACCACAAATTAGCAATGATTTCCACTCATTGCACACAGACAAAAAGTCTAATTTCCATTCATCAGGCATTCAAACTTCTGACTAGCAGGACCTTTTCATGGATAAAGAATGCAAGACGAGCAGCAGGAAACCCAAATTAAACTACAGGGCAAGCTCTTTAGTAACACTCTGGCAACATCGCTGAGAAATATCACCATATTGCCTTAGAATGGAAAATGGACCATAACAGCAGATGGAAATAATGTAAATGGGTGAATGTATGAAAGGAGCTGAGATTAAAAGTCATCCTGATTATCATTTTTAAAAAAGAACAATTGACTTCTGTGACATTATAAAATGTCATATAACCAGCTGTGTTGAGAGCTGTGTAGGAAAGAGATTACACATGAGATACTGTTTGGTTCATAGAAACTTCTTTCCCAGCAGCACTGAAATCAACTAAAAGTGCTTAGGTATCTTTACTGAAAAATTATAGACAAGTTCATAAAAATGCATGCATTTATATAAATTCCCAATGGAATCCCGACGACCAATGTAGATTCATGGAAATCCTGTTGAATTCCTCTGCATCTGATTTCATGACCTTGTTTGTAAAAGTCATTTAGTATAACAAGCAGTTTACTACTTTTGTTAGATTTCATTCAGGCTTCCTAATTATAATAAAGTTACAAACTCAGAGAATAATTTAAAAAAGCATTTATGGTATGGCAACCATATAATAATAAATTCTTAAAAGAAATTAAGTCAGTGGTACTGATGAGGATATTAATGGAGAAAGATCAATGCTGTAGCATCTTTGGAACTACTAGGTCACATCTAGTCAAGTGGATAGGTTTTCCTAGTTAGGAAAACTAAACGCTCTAACTCTAGCATTATTCTTTTCCCATTAAAAAAAATCAAATTAATTGTATATAAGTATTTTAATTGTTATGACCAAACCAAACATATGAATTAATTTCATTTATTTTGTTATAAACTCCCTGGGCAAATGGGGTAAAAAAAATAATTAATTTCTCATTTACATAAACCCAAACTTTCAGGGCTTTTTTTTTTTTTTTTTTTAATTACCAACTAGAAAAATATTCTTCCTTTATTGTTTCCCCTGGAAGGAATTCAGAGACTTTTGCTATCGAAGGTAGATGGTGTAGACACAGACCACATCAGCTGTGGTCTGCATTGTTTGCATTACCCATCATAGAGGTCCTCTCCATGGATATTAGAGATTATTTCTTTACTGAGAGGTTGGTTAAACAGTGGAACAGATTTCCTAGGAAGGTGATTGATGCACCAAGCGTGTCAGCATTTAAGACAGTTGGAAAATGCCCCTAATAACATGCTTAAAATTTCAGTCAGCCCTAAAGGTCAAGCAGTTAGACTAGATGGTCATTGTAAGTCCCATTAAATTTATATATGTTTTTCTCCTCTCCTCTCCTCTCCTCTCCTCTCCTCTCCTCTCCTCTCCTCTCCTCTCCTCTCCTCTCCTCTCCTCTCCTCTCCTCTCCTCTCCTCTCCTCTCCTCTCCTCTCCTCTCCTCTCCTCTCCTCTCCTCTCCTCTCCTCTCCTCTCCTCTCCTCTCCTCTCCTCTCCTCTCCTCTCCTCTCCTCTCCTCTCCTCTCCTCTCCTCTCCTCTCCTCTCCTCTCCTCTCCTCTCCTCTCCTCTCCTCTCCTCTCCTCTCCTCTCCTCTCCTCTCCTCTCCTCTCCTCTCCTCTCCTCTCCTCTCCTCTCCTCTCCTCTCCTCTCCTCTCCTCTCCTCTCCTCTCCTCTCCTCTCCTCTCCTCTCCTCTCCTCTCCTCTCCTCTCCTCTCCTCTCCTCTCCTCTCCTCTCCTCTCCTCTCCTCTCCTCTCCTCTCCTCTCCTCTCCTCTCCTCTCCTCTCCTCTCCTCTCCTCTCCTCTCCTCTCCTCTCCTCTCCTCTCCTCTCCTCTCCTCTCCTCTCCTCTCCTCTCCTCTCCTCTCCTCTCCTCTCCTCTCCTCTCCTCTCCTCTCCTCTCCTCTCCTCTCCTCTCCTCTCCTCTCCTCTCCTCTCCTCTCCTCTCCTCTCCTCTCCTCTCCTCTCCTCTCCTCTCCTCTCCTCTCCTCTCCTCTCCAAATTATCCAAATCTAAGAGTACAGATCAGACTTGCTTTTGGTCTTACACTGAATATGTCCATCTTTAAATGCAAGAATGAATTAAAAGTACTCTAAAATTTAAGCTTTTATATAGCCAGAAAATGTTAAATATTTGACAGAAATTAGTTGAAATTACATAAATGAGTATCATACATACACATACATAAATATGGAATATAATAAGTATATATTTTATATAATGTATTTGTAATCATTTAAATATTTGTTTCTCTTTAACTTGGAACCGATTAGATTCTAATACTGGACAGAAAATTCCTCTTAACTTTAAACATTGCATATATAACTAGTACACATGAACTAGTACTGTTGATTACATTCAGTTTTGTAGGTCAAATTAATCAGTTTTCAAGGTAAGCTAAAAGGGTCTCCAGACTTGTGGGAGCTAGAATATTATAGGCAGGGAATGTTTTCCTTTGAATCTATTTAATTTAATGGAAAGCATTACATTTTAATTTAGAAAGAAGTAAAAGAACAGTGATGTGGTTCTCCTTCCCTCTGGAGTATAGGACCCATGCAGCTCAGTTCTGCAACAATACATTTGGGACATGCAAATCTTTTCCTGGAGGGGAAAACAGAGAAGCTTGTATTCAGCTTCTAGTGTCCAGTAAATTCTGTTTTGTTTTTGTGTGTTCCCCACTTTAATTTCTAAAATTATGCAAAAGAAAAATGCTATGTAATCTTCCAAGTCTAGATGTAATCATTAAAAATATTCAGCCGTATGGAGTATTTAATTTTTGCCCTCTTATGAGTGCATTTCTTATATTCTACAGGCAGTGTGAGTGTAGGAAACACTGAAATTACTGAAGTTTACCCCTCTTTCCTTGAAGAAGATTTTTCTGGGAGGCGTTAAAAAACACCTGAAAGACAACACAGTCATCGGTCACAGCCAGTACAGCTTTGTGAGGGGAAAGTCCTGTTTTAGCTAACCTGATTTCCTTTTATGACTAGGTAACCCACCTAGCTGATCAAGGGAAACCACTTGATGTAATCTTTTTAGATTTCAGTAAACCTTTCCATACTGTCCCTTGCAGGACCCTTCTGAACAAAACATCCAGCACAAAGCTGGATAAACACTGCATGTGACAGGTGAGGAACTGGCTCACAGGTTGGGCACAAAGGGTTATATTGAGGGGTGACATCAGACTGGTGACTGTCACTGGTGGGGCTCCACAGAGCTCCATCTTTGGCCCTGTGCTCTTCAACATCTTCATCAACCACATGGATACAGGACTGGATGGGATACTGAGCAAGTCCACAGACAGTGCAAAACTGGGCAGAGCTGTTGACTCCCTCAAGGGCAGGGAGGCACTTCAGAGTGATCTCAACAAATTGGAGGCCTGGACAACCCCCAATTTTATGAAGTTTAACAAGGAAGGAGTTGGATTCTGTGCCTGGGATGGGGAAACCCTGGATGTATGTACAGACTGGAGAATGAGATGCTGGGAAACAGCACTGCACAAAGGGACCTCAGGGTCCTGGTCAATGGCAAGTTGAATGTGAGTCAGCAGTGCCCTGGCAGCCAGGAGGGCCATCCCTGTCCTGGGGGGCATCAGCCACAGCATTGCCAGCCAGGAAAGGGAGGGGATTGTCCTGCTCTGCTCTGCTCTGCTCTGCACTGGGGCACAGGACTCACCTCGGGCTCTGGGGTTTGTGTTGGTCACCACAATATAAAAATGATATTAAATGGTTAGAGAGAAACCAAGGGAAGGCAAAAATGGTGAAGGACCTTGAGGAGAAACCATATGAGGACCAGCTGAGGAGCCTTGGTCTGTTCAGCCTGAAAGAGACTGAGGTGAGACCTCATTGCAGTCTGGAATTTCCTCATGAGGAGAAGAGGAGAGGCAGACACTGATCTCCACTCTGTGGTGACCAGTGATAGGACCCGAGGGAATGGCCTGAAGAGTCAGGGGAGGTTTAGGTTGGATATTACAAAAAGGTTCTTCACTCAGAAGGTGGTTGGGCAGGCTCCCAAGGGAAGCGGTCACAGCATCAAGCCTGACAGAGTTCAAGAAGCACTTGGACAATACTCTTGGGCACATGGTGTGATTCTTGGGGATGGTGCTGTGCAGGGCCAGGAGCTGGACTTGATGATCCTTGTGGGTCCCGTCCAACCCAGCTTAATCTATAATTCTGTGACTCCTTTTATTACCTCACTCATTAACTGGTTTGTTCTTCTTCAGTATTACTTGCTACCCAGATTTTCTTCTGTTCATTTGCTGTGCAATTTGAATGTTATGTGAGGTGCAAAAATATGTCAGCTTTAGTCTGAGTTATCAATACAGCTCCCTTAAAACACTTGTTACCACTTACCAACACAAATAGCTCACATACCCACAGTTAAATAAGGATAAGTTTAAAAATATTTCCCAACATCCCAGTTCATTCACCCCTGAATACTGGAAGGATCTTTTTTGTGTACAGTTCCATGGTTTCTTATCTCATGCTTTTATAGCACACGTCAAACAAATATTCCCTGAGGTGCCAGGAAGAGTGGTCAAAGCTGAGACTTTTTGTGTCTTCAAACCATGGCTTGTAAGTAGTGATATTATCACATCCTCGGAAGTCTTTGCTTATTAAGCAAATCTCTGTTCCTTCATGTGTGATAGTAAAATGTTTTGATACTTTCCTGTTGTGGAAGGTTGGGGGGAGGGCAGGGAGCAAGTGGAATTTTTCCCATTCTGTTGCTAAGCAACTAATGACCGGTCTTTAAGGGCCATATACGCTCACAAAGGAGACAAAGCCTTTGGCTTTTCCAGGCAGGGGAACGAGAGATTTACAGGATTTGATAACAGGGCACTCGCTCGCTGCTCTCGGAGAGAGAACAGTGGAAGAGACGTCTCTCTGTTTCTGGCTGGAACTGCAGGAAAAGAAAAGCCTGGCTCTGCACTAGTTTTTCTCTGCCTGCTGGGTGAGTCCTTGCTTTGAGGGGAAAGGCATGGGATTCCGATCCTCTCGTCCCCTCCAGGAGGGTGCATCTACCAGCCGCGCGGCAGCGGAGCGGGACCCCCCTGTCTGCCACCACCCCGCGGCCTGTCTGCCGCTTCTCTGCGCTCTGCCTGCCCCAACTGCGGAGTTTCCTGCCACCTCCTCTGCTGGCTGGTCCCGGTGGGCTGACCCGGCTGCTCCATCTTCTGGCTCTGGGCTCTCTGCTGCACCCCCGTCCATCTGCGCTCCACCCGGCTCCAGCTGTCCGCCATTACACGTGTGGCACAGATCCAACCGCGCCACAGCGCCATCTGCAGCTTCCCGGGAGTCATCGCACCTGCCCTGCTGGTCTAGGAGCCCAACAGCACCCCTGCTGGCCGTGACCGTGACTGCACCAAACGGGAAAGTGTCTGACAAACCCAGGGACATTTGCCACTGAGGTTTTTTTTTATTTTGTTTACTGTTTTTTTACCCTCTTTACTGTTTTTTGTTACTGATTGTTTACCTCATTATAGATACTAGTAAAAAAACTCTTATTCCTTTTCCCATACCTTTGCCTGAGAGCCCTTGATTCTAAAGTTATAATAATTCGGAGGGAAGGGGATTCACATTCTCTGTTCTAAGGAAGGTTCCCACCTTCCTAAGCAGACACCTGTCTATCAAACGAAGACAGATTTTGGCGCCCAATGTGGGGCACGAGGGCATAGAGAAAAAGGTGCAAAAAGAATAAAAGTTTCTGGGAGACCCATTTTTAGTGCGCCGAACATAGAAACTTCATTAAGTGGCACCATGTGGTCTAAGATACCTTGGTTTGGCTGGCACATTCTCGTGGCCACATTTTTCCCATTTGCAGCTCCCTGTCTAAAGATGGGTCTTATGACTAAGGTCGTGGTGGTTTTTATCCAGTTCTCACAATGGGTCAATAAGATGAGAAATTTATGGATTTTTCATGTCCTTTGGACGGCGGGCACTTGGTTACAGGGCTTTAACACCGTGAGCACATGTTTTTGGAGTCTGTTTGGTAATGGTACATTTTGTGAGGAGATGACAACAGGGGGAACTTTTTCTCAACCCTTCACCCCTTTCTTTGGGCCTACCCTACCAGGGCTCAGAGGGTTCATATACTCTCTAAATGCTTATGACATTGTACAGTGGTTGGCGTTGCTGATAGGTCTATTCCTCTTTATATTCCGAGAAAGGGGGAGACTGCCCTGGGTAACCACTCTAACAGCTGCCCCAGGGAATAGGAATGCGGCCCTAGAGACTAAGGATGTTGCCACGGAGACTAGGGATGTTGCCACGAAGACTAGGGATGCTGCCACGAAGACTAGGGATGTTGCCACAGAAATTAGGGATGTTGCCACGAAGACTAGGGATGCTGCCACAGAGACTAGGGATGTTGCCACAGAGACTAGGGGTGCAGTCCCAGAGACTAGGGATGCTGCTACAGAGCCTGAGGCTGCCCCAGAGCTGGAGAGTACCCCCAAACCTGACCCTATTTCTGAGCCTGACCCTGCCCCACAGCCTGACCCTGTCCAACAGCCTGCCTCAGAAACAAATCGCCCGGATTGGGTGGGGGTACTGGTGGAGGAGATGCACAAGATGCACCAGGTGCTGAGGGAATACACTTCCTCAGCTGGTGGGAAGCCCTCTCCTTGCCCTACAGGGGAAGAGTTGGATGGTACAGCAGCGGAACCCACATATACTACAACCGTCCAGGTTCCAGCTGACTTGCAAGGGCAGTCACAGCCAGCAGCAGTTGCCCCTGTGCAGCGGAGGAAGTATAAGACCAAATCAGTACGCCCAGTTAATGATGATGGGGAGCCAGGGCCCTTACAACCGGTAAGGGAGCCTGAGCCTATAATCATCACCGAGTCCCTGTCGTACGACACTATCCGTAGTCTGCACAATGACATTGTGTGGCGGAAGGGCGAGGCTTTCTCAACTTGGTTGCTTCGGGTTTGGGACCGCATGGGCCCAGGCATGCAGGTGGATGGTGGCGAGGTCAGGAATTTGGGATCCGTGGCCCTGGACGCGGGTGTTGACAAGGTGTTCGTCAGGGAGGCAGGACCCATTTCTCTCTGAGAGAGGCTTTTAATGAGTGTAAGAGAGAGGTTTGTTCACAAAGACAGAATGCAGGAGAACTACCGTAGATTGCCCTGGAAGACCGTTGAGGAAGCAATCCAACGGCTGAGAGAAGTGGCAGTACAGGAGGTGCTTTTTGGGAGGGATGGACAGCACGAAAATGATCCTGACAAGGTCAGGTGCACAGGGCAAATGTTGTGGAACCTGGTAAGTCTAGGACCAACCCAATATGTCACCTACATTGCAATGATTAATCCTGATGACAACCGTGAGACAGTGGGCTCTGTAGCTGACAAGCTCAGGCATTATGCAAGTGTGATCAGTGGCCCAATGCAGGCTCAAGTCTCTGCTGTGGTTAAGGAGTTGAAGGAGGAGATGAAGGAGATGAGGAAGCAGATCAGGGAGGAGATGGAGGAGATGAAGAAAAACAGTGTGGCACCAGTGAGAGTCACAGGCCCCAACACCAGAGCCCGACGTCCCCCCGCTAGAGAGAGAGGGTACACCCCACGAGCTGAGTTGTGGTTCTTTCTGAATGACCATGGGGAAGACATGAATAGGTGGGATGGGAAGCCCACCTCTGCCCTGGCAGAACGAGTGCACCAGCTTAAGGAGGGCAACGCTAGCTGAGGGGGTTCTGCCAGGGCCAAGGTAGCCTCAGCTTCCCGTAGCCAACCTGCTGAGTACAGCAGAAAGGAAGATGTTGTGTCAGATTCCCTTGACGGTGGAATGTATGCCCAGGAAGGGAATGATAACCAGGGCTAGAGGGGCCCTGCCTCTAGCCAGGTAGAGGCATGGGAAAACCGTGTCTTTTGGACTGTGTGGATTCGATGGCCTGGTACATCAGAGCCACAAAAATACGAAGCATTGGTTGATACAGGTGCGCAGTGTACCCTAATGCCATCGGGACATGTAGGGGCAGAACCCATTTCTATTGCTGGGGTGACGGGGGGATCACAAGAGTTGACGCTGGTGGAAGCCGAGGTGAGCCTGACTGGGAAGGAGTGGCAGAAACATCCCATTGTGACTGGCCCAAAGGCCCCGTGTATTCTGGGCATAGATTTCCTCCGGAATGGCTATTTCAAAGACCCGAAAGGACTCAGGTGGGCTTTTGGAATAGCTGCTGTTGAGGCAGAGGGCGTTAGGCAATTGAACACCTTGCCTGGACTATCAGAGAACCCTTCTGCAGTTGGACTCTTGAAGGAGGAGGAACAACGGGTACCAATTGCCACCTCGACAGTACACCGCCGGCAGTATCGAACAAATCGAGATGCTGTGATTCCCATCCACAAGCTGATCCGTGAGCTGGAGAGCCAAGGGGTGGTCAGCAAGGCCCACTCACCCTTCAACAGCCCCATCTGGCCTGTGCGCAGATCTGATGGAGATTGGAGATCGACTGCGGACTATCGTGCCTTGAACGAGGTGACTCCACTGCTGAGCGCTGCCGTGCCAGACATGCTGGAGCTCCAGTATGAACTGGAGTCCAAAGCAGCAAAGTGGTACGCCACTATTGACATTGCAAATGCATTTTTCTCCATTCCTCTGGCAGCAGAGTGCAGGCCTCAGTTTGCTTTCACCTGGAGGGGCGTGCAGTACACCTGGAATTGACTGCCCCAGGGGTGGAAACACAGTCCCACCATCTGCCATGGACTGATCCAGAATGTACTGGAAAAGGGTGAGGCTCCGGAACATCTGCAGTACATCGATGACATCATTGTGTGGGGGGACACAGCAGAAGAAGTGTTTGAGAAAGGAGAGAAAATCATCCAGATTCTTCTGGAAGCCAGTCTCGCCATCAAAAGGAGCAAAGTCAAGGGGCCTGCCAAAGAGATCCAGTTCCTGGGCGTGAAGTGGCAAGATGGACGGCGTCAGATTCCCACTGAGGCTCCACCAACAGGGCTGGCCCTGCCCAATCTGAACCCTTGCAAACAGCAGACGGGGATAAGGTTCCAGTGGTGCAAATGAGAGGCATGGTGGGAAAAACTGTTTGGATTAATTCCGCCTTGAGCAAAGATAGACCCACCCATGGGGTTGTCTTTGCTCAAGGACCAGGGTGTACCTGGTGGGTGATGCAAGAGGATGGAGAGACACGATGCATACCTCAGGGGGACCTCAGTTGGGGTTGAACTGCCCATAACACTGTGCCTGTATGCATATCTGTATGTATATAATCAGAGTAATGCTTGTATGTATGTAGTTTAACAGTTTAAGTTCAATGTAATATGTTGGAATGGAAAAAATTCGGGGTGGATAATGTGGAAGGTTGGGGGGAGGGCAGGGAGCAAGTGGAATTTTTCCCATTCTGTTGCTAAGCAACTAATGACCGGTCTTTAAGGGCCATATACGCTCACAAAGGAGACAAAGCCTTTGGCTTTTCCAGGCAGGGGAACGAGAGATTTACAGGATTTGATAACAGGGCACTCGCTCGCTGCTCTCGGAGAGAGAACAGTGGAAGAGACGTCTCTCTGTTTCTGGCTGGAACTGCAGGAAAAGAAAAGCCTGGCTCTGCACTAGTTTTTCTCTGCCTGCTGGGTGAGTTCTTGCTTTGAGGGGAAAGGCATGGGATTCCGATCCTCTCGTCCCCTCCAGGAGGGTGCATCTACCAGCCGCGCGGCAGCGGAGCGGGACCCCCCTGTCTGCCACCACCCCGCGGCCTGTCTCCCCCTCCTCTGCGCTCTGCCTGCCCCAACTGCGGAGTTTCCTGCCGCCTCCTCTGCTGGCTGGTCCCGGTGGGCTGACCCGGCTGCTCCATCTTCTGGCTCTGGGCTCTCCGCTGCGCCCCCGTCCATCTGCGCTCCACCCGGCTCCAACCCGTCTGCCATTACACGTGTGGCACAGATCCAACCGCGCCACAGCGCCATCTGCAGCTTCCCGGGAGTCATCGCACCTGCCCTGCTGGTCTAGGAGCCCAACAGCACCCCTGCTGGCCGTGACCGTGACTGCACCAAACGGGAAAGTGTCTGACAAACCCAGGGACATTTGCCACTGAGGTTTTTTTTTATTTTGTTTACTGTTTTTTTACCCTCTTTACTGTTTTTTGTTACTGATTGTTTACCTCATTATAGATACTAGTAAAAAAACTCTTATTCCTTTTCCCATACCTTTGCCTGAGAGCCCTTGATTCTAAAGTTATAATAATTCGGAGGGAAGGGGATTCACATTCTCTGTTCTAAGGAAGGTTCCCACCTTCCTAAGCAGACACCTGTCTATCAAACGAAGACACCTGTCAGCTTAATCTCAAAGATTAGCAGCTGACTTGCCATGTCAGGTTCTTCTACCTGCCTTTCCTACTCCGTTTGAGCCAATGAGGCGTCATTTATAATTCTTGATAAAATTTATATATTTTATAAAAATATACACAGAAAATTTTGCAGTGAAATTCATAGCATCAGCCTTTAAGTTGCAGGTGACTATGGTCAAATATACTGCCTTGGAAAGATATTCTGCTCCTTGTCAGTTATTGAGCTACAATAAATGGATAGGAAACGTGTTCTCCTCCACTGAGTGCATACAAGTGAAGGGAAAGCCTTCTTTTGAATTTCTTCCTGTGCAATATTTTGTATATTCAGACTTACTTCAGCAGTTAGGAGATAATTTTTAAACTTAATGAAGCTTGAAGAATTTAACAAAGGTAATTATTATTTTCTTTTTTTTTCTTTTTTCTTTTTAAATCAGATGTAAACATAATCCCTTAATGAAAGGGTGCAGATTAATTCTAATAAGAGAATATTGGGGATTTATAAAGTCAGCCACCATGCAATTGAAAGAAAATAATTTTCTGTGTAAAATGTAGATTTAAAATGATAAAAAAAAATATATTTTACATTTAAGGTTTTGAATATTAATAACAATGAAATTCATTGCAAATACAAGTAATAAGTAAGGGGCTTTTGCTATATTTTCTATCAAAAGCTCAAAATTCAAGGATTTACACAGAGATGGAAGTCTAATTTTAGGCTTTTATTTCTCCTTAAAATTTTATTTCCTTTCATGGAAAGTTCAAAGGATTATTCTGGCTTTCTCCAATGTCAGGATAGAGAATCAGTTTACCCCATTATGCCTACACACATATTATTTCTCTATGGAATTGACTTTGGCTCTGAAGAAGTTGAAGGAACTCCAAAGGCTAGTTCAGTAATACCACTTGATATTAAAGTTGATGATTTCTGAATGAATACTTTGGCTTAGATCCCTCTCACAACACAGCAAGTTCAATACTTGCTTACTGTAACGCTTTCTAAAGCTTAGTATAATTAATTCGCAAACTGTAGGTAACTGCACAGTACTTTTAAGGATAGGAAGTTAATATTTACAGAGTAAAACTGATTTTTTCCCTGAAATAATTATGACATTAATTCAACAAAAATGTAAGTTAAGAAGTTATGATTTATGACTAGTATGTTAATAATATATTCAGAATATCCAATAGAGTTCCTGTTCAGTCCTACATTTTCTTCTATGTAGAAAGGTAAGTAAATTATTTCTCACTCCTCTACTATTTTCTTGGTTTTTATTTCCTTCTTTTTGAGAGGGGAGTGTGTGAGAAAAAGGTAAGTTTATATTTGGAAAAAAGGGCATGAGCTTTGAATATAAAAGCTCTCAGTTTTCTGAAATTCAAAGCACAACCAAAAATTATATTCCATCTGTCGCATTGCTGCCTTTTAAGATGATCTAGACTACAGTCAGTAGAAAGTTACTTTCTTTTGGTCACTGATTTTGGTTCCTATTTAAATCAGTCATTCAAAATGAAAATTCTCTTTACAAAGGTCACTTATGAAGAGTTACATTCATCCAAGAATAATGAACTTTTTACTTTTGAGTAAATGAAGAAGAATATCAGTCTGGTCTTCATTTTCAGTTATTTTTTTAGTGTTGGTGTTACCAACGTCATTTACATGTGTTTGCACTGTGTTCCTAGCAAAAGAAAACTGGCCTACTATATTAGCTTATTTGCCTTTCGGCAAAGTCAAATGTAGTTATGAACTTGAAAGTAACATCAAATTCAAAAGCAACATCTATTATTAACTGAAATAATGTTTTCTCATCATTTATAAGCTACCCCAGATGTACAAACTGAAAAATAAGGACCTTGTGTCATTTTGGAAGTAAGTGCATTTAACCTTGGTTGTGTGCATACGCAAATATACATATGTAAGCCCCTGTGTCTTTATATCTCTATAGATATGGAGAGAAATATGTATCTATACATATAGCCTGTATCTATCCATAAAGCCATAAGCTTACATTTTCCCTGGAGCAGATAATATTGTTCTCAGTTCAACTGACCTAATTTTCGTTCAGCAGAGATGAGCCTCTTTGCAATTAGCACTGAGGAAAAGGTTTTTCAGAGATAAAATAGGCGTCTAACTTGTTCTTTGAGTTCATGAAAAAATTGGTAGGGTACATTATTTCTGCACTGAACTCCATTTGGGTTGATTTTCAGAATTGATTTCAATAATTTTTTATGAACCCAGAAAATGTGCCCTACTTTTCACTGTTTACATAGGGTAATAGCATTTCCAGCAAAAATGGGATAGTGCTTGTGCACAGGGCAAATTTTACATTGGCATAAATTGGCAGAAATCCATCAGCCTTTTGTATTTGTGATTCCCATCTCAGTGTAGTCCAGTGTTGTCAAACAGCAGATGGGGGAAATTAATTATTAAACTGAGCAATAAATAAAAGCTGTAATTTTTTTATTAGTAATCAAATTAACAGGAAGGATTAATCCTGCCATATGAACATTTGGATACCTGAGGGGAAAGAAGAATTTTCAATTAATATCACATTCCCTTGACATAACAATTTGAAAGAAAGGGAGGAGGGTTCTTCTAATTAATCAAATACAGCAAAACAGAATTATAAAGAAGGAGATTAATTTTTTCTCAGTTTCTGCCTTGCTCTCCACAGTGGAGGGCCTCCTTTCGCATTGCTGTTCATGTTCCGTTCTGAAGAGCTCTAGTCTGTAAAATGCCTTGCAAGTAGCAAAAAAATCTGTTATTGGCTATGACTGTAGGTTAATACTCCTCTAAAACAAAACAGTTTTTGTTTTCAGTCACAGAATACACCTTTGACTTTCTTCAACAGAATCTTTGGCTCTGACATTGGAAAAGCTCATCCAAAGAGAAAAGCTAAAGGTGCAGAAATAAATTGAGACCCTTGAACCCAGACACATACTTCAATCCAGCTGTGAACACTGACTGTAGCATTAGAAATGCTGTCCTGCAATATTTATTATTTTCTATCTGTCTGAACCATATTAAATTCAATGATTTAAATATGACATATAAGTGAACCTTGGCCAACTAATATACAAGGAAATAAATTTTCTTTCAGGTTGTGAGTCACAGTGCAGAAGAATATAGATAATATCAATATTTAAAACATCTGTTCTTTCCAGTTACATAACACACAACTATGGAAAGAATAATACTAGCTCTGTTAGTCATGAAATTATCAGTAGAGCAGAACAGACTCCCCTCCTCCTCTGTAAGGCTGACATTGGATGAAACTGAAGAATGAACTAATTTCTCTGAAAAGAACACCAGAACAGCTTTGTTTTGTGTGTGATAGGAAGAATATAAAATATTATTAAAAATACAAAAATAGTAACCATTATATTTATCAATGATCTTTCAGCCTTATTTATATACAGATATCCTACACTTACACATCCATGCTTACAAAGTTTTGAAAATGTAACTTTAAAGGTGAAAAAGTGCTGTTTCCATAAAGATACATAAAGGACCTCCATTTGCCCAATATGCCATGATATGATTATTGATTTAGTGAAAATAGTTTATAAAAACAGAGAGGGGAGCAAAGGATTGTGAAAGAAAAAAACAAAAAAAGTAAGTACTTTCTTTTTCTTGACTAAAATTCAAACCTGTTTGGTTGATTGGTTTGATTGTTTGTTTTTTTTCTTTTTCTCTGCGATTATGTACATATCTTTCACCATTTGAACACCCTTTTACTTTATAAAATGGAAGACTTTCCCCACAGCATGGAACAGAGGAAAAGATCAAATGCTAAATTCTTCCTGCTGTGAGGCATTCTTGAAGGCTGAATTTCAACCTTCTGATCAGCTTCATGCAGGCATATGAGAGAAAGATTGAAAGGAGAGGCGTTTGAGGATCAGTCTCTGAAACAAACACTTGAAAAAAATAGGCTGCAGAAGTTAATTATTTTCATTTTTGTGCTTTATGTATGCTTACTTTTTTATTGACTTTTATTGTAAACACAAATAATAACTATCTTGCAAGCACTCTGGAAGCTTGACTAGCTATAGATAAGGTTTAATTTTACTGCATTTGAGGACTAGAAAGAATAAAATAGTTTTCAAAGCAAGGCCTCCCAGGAAAATATCTATTTATTAAAGAGTTTGACAGTGAAAGTAGAATTTAGCAAGAAGCATTATCTAAATTACTTTCAGCAGTTATTTGTACTGCACTGTTTACTACAGTGCTTAGTGACTGCAGTTGATTGAGACTTAATTATGCTGCTAAAATAATTATAGCAATGACCCAAATCACAAGTATCTTGTGCCTAATACTCACTCTCATTTTCAGCACTGTCTGAAAATCAACTCCATTATAGTTTAGCACTTCTTTATAAAGGCTGGTAAGAAGGGTTAAGAAGATCACACTGAGAAAATGGACAAAGATTATTGGTGATTCAAGATTTTGGGGTAATATCTTTTAATAATGAAGAACTGATGTCAAACAAATTCTGTCTTTAAATGTATGTTTGTGAAATAAATGATGCACAGAAATTTTCTCTAAGTATAAAAATAATAAACAGGCATACATTTAAAAATCTGATGCGACTCATTGGAAGGCCCTTGTCTTCCATTTTCTATTTGCATTCACATTTCCTAGCAATAAGACTAAAAAGAAACAGAAGAACGGTAACTTAATTTTGCCAGCAAAAATTTGACAAGAAACATTAACTGAGTGCTTTAGAGTTTTTTATTTTCTGGGTGGTTTCACCCTTCCTCAGTCTGCATAAGGTCTAAAAAAATAGACTCTGTACCACATTTCAGTCCTGAGGAGAAATAAGTGGAGTCCTTCACCATAACAGTAACTTTTTCCTTTATTTAAAGAAAACAGCAAAAAGGATGATGCTGATTTTTTTCTTTCTAACAACATTTCTTTTTATTTCCAGATATAGAAAATCTGAAATGATCTATCTGAAATGATCTATCTGAAATGATCAGCCGCTGAATCAGAGGCTGACTTTCTGAGTTACTCATAGATCTTCTGCTTTTTCGTTGGTGATACAGTAAATAAAAACACAGTGTGTCTGCGTATAACTGGAAGTCATGCAGACCACTACAAAGAAAGAAACCATTTTATTTCTTCTCTCTTTTAGAGAAATACCATCACTGCAATGTGCTTTTAATGGATCTCAGATTATGGCATCAGTGTTGCACAGTCTCTTTAAAGTTGCATTGCCATCAAGTAGCCCATAATCAACTGCCATTGAAGACAGTGGGAGCTGTAGGGCTCGCAAGAGGATGGAGAAAGAACAAATGGACCCAGACTGGAGGCAGCCAATAGCCAGTTACATAATGAACAGCTCTCTTGCCAGGCCATGCCCCAGTTTTTCAGCCACTGGGCTGTATTATTAATTTCTTCTATCCTCATGAGCTAGACAACTGTTTTGCCCAATATTATATATCTCCCAGGCAAGCTGCCTCAGTACCTGCAAAAATAAAGCATTCATGAGAAAAAGCTTCTGTTAATGCTTTGTTCCCAGCCTAGAGCTGCACTCATGACACAAACTCTTAAATCACTCTTTTCTTATAATTACACTGATTCCTCTTATGCCAGAGAAGGTGGCGTAGGGACTGTGGTGACTGGTTCGGTGCTCCTGGTCCCTGACAGTTTGTTATGCTATCTGCAGCTAACACATTGCTCAAGCACTGGTGAGCCACTGGCAGCGGAGATGCTTGATACTGAGGTGGGCGGAGATTTCCACAAGGTTTGATGTCTTGAAAAATCAAGGCAGTGCCTTATGCAAATTATCTTGGGGCAAGTCCTACTCAAAAGGGAATTAGAGCAAGATTTATATTAAGCTGAGAAAATCAGCCAAGGAGTATAGAAGCTCAGAAGACAAGGGGCTAATATGTATGTTTCAAACACCAATAGTTGGGTAGCCATGGGTAACTAAACAGGGATTGCTGGAAAGAACACATTGCCAAAAAGAGCAGAATGTTCCTGGAGAAGGGGGCCATACAGAGGTAGGGCAGCAATTATCTGGCACAAACATCCTTGTTCTGGCTCCTGGACACACGTACAACCACTGTACAGCACAAGGGCAGGAATGAAGTCAAGAAGTGGGTACGGACTGTTGAGCAAAAGCAAGCTTATTATGAGGTATCAAGACCACCAAAGCCCCTAAAAGCACTCTGACCCTTTTCCAGAAAGATCTGTAAGAACAAAGTGTGAATGATAACTAATTTGTGTAGAAAAACAGAAATGCGGGTCCAGGGCAGGGGAAACTTGTCTGTAAAAAGGGACAACCATGAAACCCAGGTGGCATCCTCAGGACCCTTGACTCCCCACCAGCTTGGTTGACACTGGAGACAGAAATGGCATTCCTTCTTCCTTTCTTCCTTTTTTTCCTGTTTTTCCTTTTTTTCCATTCTTCCTTTCTTCCTTTCTTTCCTGTTTTTCCTTTTTTTCAGTTCTTCCTTTCTTCCTTCCTTTCATCTTTTCTTTCCCTCTCTTCTCTCTCTCTTCTCGTTCACCCTACCCTTTATTCAAAACCCACTGACGTGTGTTTATACTAGGAGATAAGTGAATAGCTTATACCAATTTCATTCTTTTCTACTAGGACTCTTAACTGTAGCTAGTGGCAAAATAACCCCTACTTTCCAGGGGGGCTCACTCTATTTAACTCACTTCACCTCCTGAAGAAATGTTAACACATTTTCTATTCGTATTCATAATTATGTCACTGAATTTAGGAGAATAAGAGATCCAGGAAAAGGAAGGAGAAAATTTGTGAGTGTTAAAAAAGCAGAGGACAAACTAAGGTCTTAAAAGCAAGCAAAAATCTATGACAAAATTTCATGATAAGTGGTGACGTGTCAGAATATGTCCTCATTTAGAATATAGCACTAAATTCAAAGTAAATTAAAAGTACAGATTAAATCTGTGATATTATCTACTTTGTCTGAAATAAATTTTTCAAAACCTTTAATTCATGCTTTACCATTTATAGAGGCATCTCTGTATATTTAATCTCAGGTTCTCAGATACCTGCAGAGAAATTGCTGCTGACAGAGTTACCTCTTCATTAACGTTATGCTCAGCCTCATTCCCGAGCAACATTTTTTCTCTAAGTAAAAAAGGAAATATTTTTCAAGGCCGCAATGTCTCCTGCATAAACAGTATTTGATTACCATTTTATGATAATATTTAGGGAAGAAAATAAAAAGCCCACACAAAAGTTTTCTAAACCTTCACAACTTGTTTGCAGCTATTCATAGATAAAAATGTTCAAGTCTTGAAAAAAAGTAGAAATATGTTCTTTTGCATGCTGTTGATGCTGTTTGCAGCTTTATGATCCCAGGAGATATAGATTTAATCTATTGACAATCATTTTGTAATCAGTCAACTGAAACAGTAACAAGCCAGAATAAAAGGCTTGTTCTTTAATTTTTTGTTTTACACAGAAAATTATCTTCTGCTGTATTTACTCAGTGAATGTGGTTGGTAGATGTATGCATGCTGATGCTCGTGAGGAAATGAGGAAATTGAGCTCTATGAGGAAATTGAAAATGAAGTTGCCACATTACACTTTTTCAAGATACTGGGCTTGAAGAGCTCATGATAACTGTAGGCTACTTTGTTAAAGTTTGCTTACATAAATGATGCAGCAGTACAGTTAGGCTGTTTCAATTTAAACTATCCCAAAACTCTTGAAAAGAGATTTTTTTTTCATCTATTCCAGCAAAAGGAGCAACTGTTATTGATTTCACAGTAACATTCAAAATATTAGGGCTTTGCCTTCTGTGACTAAACTGCTTGGGCAGTACACACTTACAAAATGTCAGTATAAAATTAATCTTCACCTGTTTTCTAACTAAGGTTTCACATTAAGCTAATAGATTCTTTTGCACCTTTGCTTGTCCAGGAAGCATCAGAAATAAATTCATTTATGGAACGTACTTTTTGAGAAGAGGTCTTACTAAAATCAGACTAAAATAATATAAAAGCTATTGATTTTCTATTTCAATTGCAAATATAGAGGTAAATATTTTTCCTGTGTATGTTTTTTAGCTACCAAAACCATTTAGAAAAATTTGTAAGAATATCACCAGAGTAATAAATAAGTACAACTTCAGTGGAAGATTCCTTTTTGTACATCATGTTGTTCATGCTTAGATGTCCACATGCTGCAGAATAGTTACAAAACCATTTTACAGGAGACAAATTGCAGACCAGACTGATAAACCCCCAGAGAATAGATTGTACTTTGTGACCTTACAGACTCAGGCTGTCCTTGATTATGGTAGATCTCTGGTGACATACTCTTTTTGTATTTTATGTCCCTATTATTTTTTATGCTTTTATATGACAATTTATACATTGTTTTATCCACCATTTGCTTAATCCTTGTTATCCTCGCTTCTCTCATTACTCCAGTAGATTAGTACTGTTACCAACAGAGCTATCTCAATAAAGTGTTAGATTTCTTAGGCATTTTTCTTTGCCTTCGCCTCCAATAACTCATTCAAAAAATTAGAGAAATATTATCACAGCATGCCCTCTACACAGATGCCAAAATGAACTGTCAAGAAATCGGTCAACTGTTACTTGTAAAAGCATCATTTTGTAGAAACTAATGCTCAGATGCCTTGATTGAAGAAGTTTGCAAACAGGTGCCCGCTGAGAGATTCTCCTTTTCAAATGAAGTTTTTAAACCAAGGCAGCTGCGTGAAATGTGAGCCAGCAGATGGCAGCAGGATTGGCAGCTTCCCCCTTAGGAAAGCAGAGGATACACTCCAGAGAGAAGTACCTGGTTAGGGACATGCTCTTGTTCATCTTTACATGCCAATAAAACATCAGTTGCTTGTAGCTCTCCGCCTGGGTCTGTTGCTGCATGCTCCTGCTTACAGCAGAAGGAAATCCTTATGCTTTTTATTGGAAAACATGTCATGTAAGATTGTTTTTCAAAAAGCACCAGTCCCTTGAGATTATTGTTTTACTGTGCTTATCCTTCTTCTCTGAGACAGAAGGATCCTTAATATGCTGAATCTGGAGATTGTTTTTTCATCAGTTAAATTAAAAAAAAAAAAAAAAAAAAAAAAAGCAGAATTAATTCCATGTAATTTTCCCCCAGAATTGAATCATATAAGACAGCAGTGAGTATTCTCTTTCTTCTTTTTACCTACTTTTTTCTTATAAAGGCATGCTGAATTTTTGTCATAAATAAGGCAGGTTTTGTGTCAGAGCTCAAAGAACCATCCCAGCCTCAACTTGGTTGTCGATAGTTAAAAAGATGTAAGGAATTATGAAGTACTAAAGGAAGGTCTTCACACTTCTTATCAGTCCTAGTTCGCTGTGTGTATTCTCAGGGTTAACTTTTAATAAATTCACTCTGCTGGTGTTGACAAATTTCATTATAGGAATCAAGGATCACTGTTGATCTCTTCAGATTTATACACCAGCTCTGAGAAGACCCTTCAGAAATTTCCTGGATTGTGTTTCTTCACAGACAGTGGACAGACAGTGACAAGCTACTGAGTACTTCTGTTTTAATGACTTGCATGTTAAGTGGCTACATGGCTTTCACTAACCTTGCAAAATGGGCCTTGAGAAAAGCAAATATTGGTTGAAACCACGACATGCATTTTCTTTAGTCTAGAGAAGCAAATTTATTTTTCTGAAAGTAAAGGTAATATTGAAAGACACTGCTTTGTTTTGGTATGCTAATTTAAATAATTTGAGTTGCACTGAAAAAGCCACTTTTTTCCTGTTAAACATTTTTAAATACATTAATTTTCTTTTTTATTTATTTATCTAGGCTCTGATAGAAATATTACCTAACGTTTAAATGACAACTGTCATTGGCAATAAACAGAAAGTGGAAAACTAGACTTTTTTTCTTCTTTTCTCTTTAACTGTATGATCCTTGTGATTTCTTGGGATAGCTTCTCTTCCTCCACATAAATATATATATATATATAACCTAAATACTATAACTCCATTTGTAATATGTTCACTGAAATCTTAACCTAAGCTGCTCAAATAATTCATGGACTGGACAAACTGTGAAAAGTGCCCACATTACCAAAGAGAATGTGAGCCATTTCAGAAATTACACACTCAGAAGGAACTTTTATTCAAGTTCTCAGCACTCAGCTCCCTTTGACTTCTTTATTCTTCACTTTTATTTGCATGGCACAAGCTGTGGTGATTGACTTGAGCACAACCAATTGTACTGAGACCCCATGAGCAATACAAGCCTCTGTAAGATCAGAAAGGGAGAGAGACACCAAACAAAAATGCATTCCCTCGCACAAAAATGGACAATACCTGACTAATGGCATATTATTACTTGCTTCAGCTAGAATTTAGTATATTGTACACTACAACAGCAAAGCTTCCTATATTCACTACCACTGTAAAACAGGTTTGGTAGAAAATCTTTCTTTTCTTTTCTTTTCTTTTCTTTTCTTTTCTTTTCTTTTCTTTTCTTTTCTTTTCTTTTCTTTTCTTTTCTTTTTTCTTTTCTTTTCTCTCTTCTCTTCTCTTTTCTCTTTTCTTTTCTTCTCTTTTCTTTTCTTTTCTCTCTTCTCTTCTCTTCTCTTCTCTTTTCTCTTTTCTTTTCTTCTTTTCTCTTTTCTCTTTCTTCTCTTCTCTTCTCTTCTCTTCTCTTCTCTTCTCTTCTCTTCTCTTCTCTTCTCTTCTCTTCTCTTCTCTTTTCTCTTTTCTTTTCTTCTTTTCTCTTTTCTTTTCTTTTCTTTTCTTTTCTTTTCTTTTCTTTTCTTTTCTTTTCTCTTTTCTCTTCTCTTCTCTTCTCTTCTCTTCTCTTCTCTTCTCTTCTCTTCTCTTTTCTCTTTTCTTTTCTTCTCTTCTTTTCTCTTTTCTCTTTCTTTTCTTTTCTTTTCTTTTCTTTTCTTTTCTTTTCTTTTCTTTTCTTTTCTTTTCTTTTCTTTTCTTTTCTTTTCTTTTCTTTTCTTTTTTTTCTTTTCTTTTCTTTTTTTCTCTCCTCTCCTCTCCTCTCCTCTCCTCTCCTCTCCTCTCCTCTCCTCTCCTCTCCTCTCCTCTCCTCTCCTCTCCTCTCCTCTCCTCTCCTCTCCTCTCCTCTCCTCTCCTCTCCTCTCCTCTCCTCTCCTCTCCTCTCCTCTCCTCTCCTCTCCTCTCCTCTCCTCTTCTCATTTCATTTCTTTCTCTGGTCTTCTACAGTGAGTTTTTGGCCCAGTAAAAAAAAAAAAAGCAATTATTTGTACCACTTGCCCCACATTAAAAAATTTGGACTATCAAAAAAATATTACTTGGACACAGGTAGGAAAAGAGCTAAATTTGTTTTGTTGGAAATGAGGGTAGAAATTGTGGAAAAAAGGAAAAAGAAAAGGGAAAAATGAAGCTGCAGGCTGACTCAGGACAGGGAGGTCTAATTGGTGAGCAAATGTAATCATGACCCAAGGCAACAGAGCACTGGGGCAGATCAGAGCAGATCTTGGCAGATCTCTTCTTTCATTAAGTAGAAAGACCCAGTTGAATTTTAGGACATCCATTTCAGCCACCTTGTGCTAGGAGTTGGTGGAATACTGTCTCCCAAGTGAGAACATTTAATTCGTAACTCAAATAGTCTCCCTTTGCCAAATATGAAATGTTCTTTTTATATATATATAAAAAGACATTTACTGACAGCTTTTCCTCCTCCCCTCCCCCATTCAATAGTGTGCTACTTGCTTTATTAAATCCTGCAGTGGAGAAACTGTCCACTTATTTTTGATGTCTTTTTTTTTTTTTTTTTGCATTTAATGAGGATGGCTGCTAGATGTCATTCTATCATATTTGATATTATGACACTTACTGATAGGTTTCAACTGAAATGTATATCTTACTGAGTAGACGGACCCAGTTGCAACACACTGTTCACCTGTCATGGCTCAATGTTGCCATTTAAATAAAACTGACCTATGTGTTAATGGAGCCATAACCTCTGCTTTAGTGTAAACTGTGTCTCAGTCAAAAATAGAGATGGAAAAAGGGAATATACTCTGTAGCACAAAAGGTGAAATTCTGCTGTAGAAGGTAATACTTTAGCAAAATGTTTAGAGCTTGGCAGAACATCAAAGTACATGCTGAAATTACAGTTTCAAATTGAGCTGGAGATTTTCAGGACAGTGTAAGTACATATGTATAGATGCCTTAGGTCAGATTAAAGATCCATCTTTCCCAGAATCCTGCCTCTGAATGGGGTCAGCACTGCTTAAGGAAAACCTCTTTTTAACAGCAGAGAAATGAAAAATCCTGGCAATTTGCAGCTTAGGGACAGCCTCAGCCAAAAGATCTGTGTTTAATAGTACTTTCTAGAGTATTTTGCCCATGCATTTATCTAATCTTTTATGAACCTCTTTATGCTTTTGGACTGTGAATATCTTGGCAAGGACTTCAGCTGCTGACTGCTTGCTGCTAGAAAAACTATCTTTTTTATGTTTCCAACATGCTGTCTGACCCTTTTATTTGCTGTGTTCTTGTATGGTTAGAAGAAAAACTACCATTCTCTATTTGTTTCCATCCCACAACATAAAACCTCCATAATGCCTTCTTCTGGTGATTTCTTTTCTTAGATGAAATGTCACAGTCTGTTCAATGTCTCCTAGTACAGGTGTCACCTCTGTCCCTCAATCATCATTTATAACCCTTTATATACCTCTTCACCATTTGAAGTAGAGGGACAGCACACAAATATTCAAGACTGGATGTAATCTAAGTGTACATAACAATGTAATGACATTTTCCTTTTTATTCAATTATGAAATAATTCCTACCATTCACACTCTTTTGTCTGAAGCTGGTTATTCATACCCAATGTTTTTCATCAAACTAGTCAAAAGACTTTCAAGATGTCCGTAAAGGAACATGAGCTTGTTTATAGCTTATTAATTTCAGCGTGTGTATCTACTATGTGAAATTTTTTGCCTACTCTATGTAGATTTCTTTAAAAAATTGCCTGTCATTCTTTGTCATCCAGACGATCCACTGCACTGCAGGACCATAGTAGCATTTGAGTTGGAAATGTTTAAGTAAACTGAATGCATGCTTGGACATATCTGAAAATATAATTAAGATAAGGTTTGCATTAAGAAATAATTTCTTTAGTTGAGCAATTGATATATTTGGACAAATGGACAAAGTTTTATGATGAGCCACACACTGGTTCTGACAGGCAGAGAAATAATCAAGCCAACCCAAGACCAGGTTGGGAACATTAACCTGTGAATTATGTTAACTCATTATACACTTTGAGGTAGGAAATTATTTAGTGATTGCATGGCATAATGGGATACACACAAGCAAAAAGATGACCAGTTCAGCAGGGGTGTGGAAAAGAACTTTGCATTTGTGAGAGAATGATCTTTTAGCAGCATGTAAGAAATAGGACTTTTGATATCTTCAGTCTCAGCATTTTTTACACTATGTTTTAACATTTTGTATAGATGTTTTTAACATTTAATAGAATTCTACTCTCCATTTTATCTACTGAGGCTGCCATGCAGCTTTCCCTTAAAGATTTTGAAGGTCGAGATAGAAAGCATAGATGCTGTATGAAAATCAGTCTTTATTTGTTCTTTGTGTGCTTCTGTCCTTAATAAGTTGATTGCTGGGAGAATTTGCAAGTGGCAAAATATGCCTACTAGCTTTCATTGATCCTACATAAGCAAATTATTTTCTTTCAGAAATATGAATTAACACACAGACACGGAACCAGTAAAATTGCTGTGTACCACAATAATTTTTTACAATCTCTGGAAATTAAACATATAGTTTATAGCAAAAACAATTTTCGTAAAAAATACCTCTCCATCTTTGACATCTCATTCCTGGTTGTCAAGGAGATGACAACCCCTGCCTCTGTCATTGTTCTGGAGAGGCTTGATGCTTTCATTTCCCAAAGTTAATGTTATTGTTCTCAACTTATACAGAGCTGCTTATTTGATCTGTCTGTCCACACCTGTTGAAAGTTAGTGAGCCTGAAAATTGTTCACTTTTACAGCTGGTTCCTTTGAAAGATACTTCTTACCACCTTGATCTTTCTAACTGCAATAACACTATTAAATGCTTGATTTGCCATTTGTTTGCTTGTTTTTCAATCGCAGCATAAAAAGCACCAAAACCTAGAAATTTAAAATTAAAACCTTAAAAAAAACTTCAGACGGGTAGTCCTAGTAACAAAAGCCTATACCTTAATAAATGGAGTCCAAATATCAAAAAACTTTTAAAGATGTAAACCTTGCCTGGGGCAAAAAAAAGAAAAAAAGGAGAAAGAGAGGGAAAAAAGGGGTCAGGCTCAGTTTGCTGTTAGCAAAGGGGTATCTATTAATATAAAATAATTTCAAATTAATAAAAGTTTAGAAATATAAAGAAGGCAGAACAGGTCAGAAAACCTATCCATGTAATTGCTATATAGGGAAGTGCATGATGAAGTATAATTTATTTTGAGAATGTAGAAACTGACTTTCATGTGGACACTAGTCTTAATGCTTCAACTCATCATGTAATTGCCAAGATTTCTAAACAATTAAGGACCTTGCAACACTGATTTTCTTATCATAAACTCAGCTGAAACAATTGCATAATTCCATCAGAATAACCATTTGGCACACTAGTGGTGAAATCACCCTAACTCAAAAGAATAGATTTAAGACAAATGTATAGAGATGTTACCCACTCTGTCTTTTAAGGTGTGGAATGTTTTTAATTCTCAGCAACTTAAATGGCAGTTTAGAGAGCTCAGAACTGCACAGAAACAAATCATGTGTCCTTAAAATGTGGCTGATTGTAGAAGATTTGAAATGAATAAACAATATAAGCTACATTAGAAGGAGTGTTATTTCTATTGTTTGAAGTAAATCTACCCTAGCAATTAAATTAAATTAAAACTGCACTATCTTAAAGTAAAATTTGATTAACATATAGTTGCTTTCTCACTAGATCCTACATACACTGAATCTTTGTATTTAGTTCTGAATCAGGAACAGCCCTAAAACAGAGATATTTTACACAGAGATGGAAATATAAAATGCAGTCAAATAGATGATGTTGATTTAAATGGTTCCATCAAAATGTTATTCATGCCCTGTCTAGATTGATGGCAAGAAGTTCTGTAGAAGCTGCTCCCCTGGATTCAGGGTTGGGGGTTTTGTCAGGGTGAGGACAGATGGAAGGACACTGAGACTTCTGCACAGGCTGGCCAGAGCATGGCATCAGGCCTGTATCAATAAACAGTCATTCACTGCATGCTTCATTTCCACTTGTCCATTTCATTATTGGTATTTGGATAGCTGGCGTGATGTTACCAATACCCAAATGTTCCCTCTCGATGAAAGGAAAGATCCAAGGAAGGTATTAAGGGATTCAAAGATGTGCCCACTAGCCATAGTCTCCTGGAGCTATATATTAGATTAAATGTGTCATATATCACTTTTTGTTCAAGATTCTGCCTCAGGCCTAGACTTTCCTTTTAAAATTAAGATGCACAGCAGAAGGTTATTTCATACAAGTAAGAGAAAGTTAGGTAATAAATACAGCCTCCCTGAAAATAAAATACTCTTTAAACTATATAACCTTCTTTTATGTCACTTCCACCACACTGCTGCAAATATTTAGTGCTAGGCTGGAGTTATATTATACTATAAAAAAGGAACTTAAATGTATGTTCCTTTCCACTGAAGATGATTGCAATTATTGAAGGATGAATGCAAAAAATAAACTGAAAATGTTAATGCAGTGATATAAGCTTAAAAAGATGTGTGGAGATTTTATGTGTGTGTGTGTGTATATACATATATAGCTACATATATGTATATATAAATATATATAGCTATACATATGTATATATATATATAGCTATAGTTGTATAGCTATTGGGAAACTCCAGTGATCTCCTGCTCCTGTCTCCTCCTTTCACCCCATCAATATTGGAAATAGCTATTAAAAATTATTTCAAATTCATAAATACCTAAACACTAGTGAAATTGGCTGTGGGACTGCTCAAATTGTTTAAAAGTTAATCTGTGTGTAACTCTTTGCAGAAACAGGACCAATAGTATGACTGTATTTCTTCCTGTTTGACCTACAGTTTACATCTTTTTGCTATCACTTAGAAAGTGGAAATTACTAAAAATTAAATCAGAACAAAATGTGCAAAAATTATACTGCTAAACAACATGTTCCTATATTTCTTGTTCATTCTAATTCCTTTTACATTGTCTAAAAGTTTCAAAAGTCCTTTTATGCTCCTTGATAGTATACTACTGTCAATATGCTGTATAGCTATCTCATAAAATAATGACTAAAGAGAGGTCCAAAAGGTTTGAATAATTTCCACAGTTTATGTTGTAAGCGATAAAATAAGAGGCCAACCGCGATGGTTGGGGGTGCTGGGGGGAGGGCTCCTCCCCGAGCTCTCCTTTATTCAGGGTAGCAGGGCTTGGGTGGTCGGGAAGGGAGAGCAGGGGAAGGAGGACCAGTTGTGCCTAGTTGTCATGAGGACAGCATGGCCCAACATGGCGACAACTGGCACTGACTGCCTGGAGGCACACACTTAAGTATGGGAAGGATAGCCCAATGAGGAAGGAGGGAGAGAGAGGGTACAAGCATAATACAACCAATGGGTACAAAGGTGGGAGGAGTACAGTCCGAATAGCCCAATCCTACACACACCAGTGTAGAAGTTGCTGGAAGCTGGGCGGATCCTGAGCCCTGGGCTGCCTTGTCCCTCGATCCAGGGGCGGGCCCAAAGGCTTCTCCCCCAAGATCCTCCCACAGCAGGCAGAGCCAGGCTGGGAGGCAGGAGCCGCATAGGGGCGGATCCGTGTTAACCCTTCACATCCCTCGATGCTGCTGCGGGGGTGGGAAACCCACCCTCCGCAAGTTTACTTTCATAATTTGCTGCTATGATTTAAAAACGCAACCATTGTCTTGGGGTGGCAAAACTCAGTGCTTTAATATATCCACTAAACATAGAGTTTAAAAGGGAATTACTAATTAGGATTTTAAACAGCACAGTAAAAACAAGTCAAATGTGGTGTGGGTTTGTGGGTTTGGGGTTGTTGGTTTTTTTTACAATGTCTTTGACAAAACAAGCTGAAAAGAGAACCCAAAACACCAAGGGATTCAGTACAGAGTTTCTTGTTTGTTTGTCATATTTTTGCCAGGTCTATCTCATTTCTGTACAGAATATTCACAGTTACCACCTAGTCTTCAGCTTATCTGCCCAGATTTCCAGAATGCTAAATAATCCAAGGAAATAAAGTACAACTTTTCTGCAGGGGAAGCAAAACATCTTTATTCCAAAAAATGGACAATAAAATTTTATGAAAGAAAGTTGTTAAAAAAAGCCACCTGAACAACTGTGGTTTTCAGATGATAAAAAAGCTTTGAATGTGCTTCTGATGAATTCAAGGCTGTGTATGGTCTGTAGTCAGAAAATTAAATTTCTGCTGCAATGTCAATAAATGGCTTATATTAAGTGTCACACAATACTTCTGGAAAAAATGGGTTAGTCATTAACATAATAAGCATAATGATCATTTGGTATACAGTGAGTGCAAGATAATTACAAACTGTTTCAAATAATTGATCAGTTTTCAAGATCACTGAGTATCTCTACAGCTGTGAAAGCTAACAAATAAATAGCAAATGTCAAAGTATAAGATTTGCACAAGCTGGCAAGAATGCTTGATGTACTTTATTTGAGGAGCTTGGGAATAAGATTTCAAAGATGTTATCATTTTGCATCTGTGAGCAAGGAAATGAAATCAGTCATCATAGGATGATCATCAGGGCATCCCTTAACTGACAACTGCTTGGAAAGGTACAAGACAAAGTTATTCTGGTCTATTTGACTGATGAAGTTGCAGAGACCTGAACAGAAAATCAATCAGCCTTCTCTTCTTGGTACAGTACAAGTGATACAAATTTAGTTGAATAGCAAATCTAGGAAAAAATACCATGAGCAGAATCAAAACTTTATTACAAACTTTGTGACTCATGGGAGCTTTGAGTCTATGGGCGGAGATGGTCTGCATATGATGATGATCTTATGTAAATTTGATGATCTTATGTAAATTTTTACGCTCTTATGTAAATTTAGCTGCCTGAAAAGTCATTGACATCTTCAAATCCAAACCACGTATGTCCTCAGTCAAGGATGCTTACAAAATAAACTTGCAATTGCAAGCACTTGCAATAGCAAATGCACTTAAATAGGGTAATCTATTAACTATATACCCTTCAACATCATGGTTGCTGCACAATCACATTAAAAAAATACATAATTAGAACAACTGTGATGACCAAAACTGCACAGAGATGTGGCAGTGTAATTCAGATGGTGAAAGAAACCCTGTAGATTACTGCATGGAGGAGTCTCATGATACGGAAGAAATATCATAAAAGCTATCACAGCGCTCATCTTGCATCATATAACATAGCTCAGCTCTATACTGAGGATCCAAGACCCATTCCAAAGGCCACAGCTCGGTTCTTTAATGCTGACAAATTCTGAGGGTGCAATTCAGGTCATAACTAATTTGAATTCTCCACAGTGCAGAGCAAAATAGGAAATCAGAACATTAAAAGCAAGTGCTCAGTAATATGCAGTTTTGCCCATGGATTGTTCAGCATATTTTGAAATAGGTGAACCTTCTAAGTAAAATAGCCAAGAGAAACAGGAGACAGTTCGTTCATTACTTCCATACAAATATTCTTCCACAGAGTGCATGTGGAAGAGTGTGCGTTAATGCTGAGTTGCTTCTAACAAACATCAGTTGTGTGCAGTTTAAAGCGTCAATCTCGATGCCAGTTATAGAATGGATTAAAATCCATGTTAGGATTGAGTCACTTATCTCCTCAAAGAGTTTGATTAACATAATTTTCCATTCAATTTCCAAGAATGTCAACTTCAGTTCTCAGGATGCTGCATAATCTCTCTGCCTTTCTTTAAATGTCATTATTCATTCCAGAAACCTCATTATGGATGACTGTTGTCTCAGTCTAATGCACTTTGTTTTTCAGGACATTATCTTTAAAATTTTCACATAATCTTATCTTGGTTTATATTTCTATTTCAATTTCCTTTTGTGACTGTCACTGTCCTAACGGTCTCTACAATCTTCCCACCTTATTGCTTTGCTCTTCTTTATTCATGTTTCCTTCCACCTTTTGAGAATGTGTCTGTTGTATGCTCTCTACCAACTATTTCTCCTTTAAACTTACCTTTAAACAATTTTGTTTGTTTGTTTTGGGGTGTGAGGTTTTTTGTTTTGTTTCTTCTTTAAATTATTGGGGAGGGGGTTTGTGGGGCTTTTTGCTTAGGGTTTTGGTTTGGGTTTTTTTGTTGTTTCTTGGTTGGTTGATTTGGTTTGGGTTTTTTGGGTTTTTGGTTTTGGGCCTTTTTTTGTGGAAATTATTTTCATCTGGTAATTTTACTGAGATCATTGTACAGTAAATTCAGTAAAGTGTTGGGATGCCCAGATTCTTTGTGTGATGTCAAGTCATTATTATTTAAACTTAATGAATGTAATAAAATAACTTTTAACTGCCTGGAATCAATTAATAGTCTTCTTTCTGTCTAAGTTTTTTTTCTTTGCTATGGAAGATTGAATTTATTAACAGTAGAGGATTGTTTTCCTTTATAACATGCTAATTTATGTTGCTATTAGAATAAATAGACTGATGAATACCTTAGTCTGATGATACATTAGTCTGATGAATACCTAATCATCTTGTTCAGCACTTAGATACAGCTTTATAGCAACATAGTCTTATCTTTTAAAGCTGCAGAGCAAAACCAGACCAGCTGCCAGATTTAAGGTTGTAAGGCTACGTGGATCAGGATTTTTTAACATAACTCCTCTAATTAGCAGTGGGTTCTTAAAAAAGTCCCAGTGCTAAGAAATAAACATTTACTGATCTTGCTGTGTGTTACTAATATAAAAACTGAAATTGTTGCTTGTAATGCAACAATTTTCTTATGTTTTTCTCCCTTGAGGTGATCAGGTGGATGAAAAACAGACTTGGAAGTGGACACCAGAATATCTAGACATGGCCTGGCATAAAAATCAGCAACTCACAAGGTGCATCAGGCAATTTCCAGTCATTTTGATGTTGTCTAGACCTAAACTGCTAATGATGAAAAGTTGTGTACTCCAGAATCATCCCCAGGCACTTACAATTCAGGCTTACTCAAATAGCTTTGTAGTAGCGAATTTCAGGAATGTTAAATAATTCACCTTCATGTTTATACTATTATTCTATTACACAACTGCAAAAACAGAGAGGTACTATTTTAAAATTTCTGTAAGTGTTTAAAAAGTTTATAAAAGTCTTTTTATATATGAAAGAAGTCCGTGTTTACATGTGTTTTGCTTCATAGCCTGCTGTCATGCAGGCAGTCAAGAGAATGCCAATGCCTGTGCTGTTGAGTTAAATGAATTTAGAGTGCTCGGTGTTAAAGATCTGCTTGACATTAGCTGAAAAAACTAAACAAACAGGCAAAAGGAAGATTTTATTTTATCATAGTTATTGGTCTATAATTTTATTTAATGTTTGAACTGAGGTATTTATCTCCCTTTTAGATTAATTACCAAAGAGCACTAATTTGCTCCTTACTGCCAACTCTATAAGATTTTTCTTTGTTTAGTTCTTTTGAGGAAACACTGTCTTTTCAGATAAATTAAAAAACAATTTTAGTTCAGCTCCCACATTCACTCTCATACTAATATAAAGCTATGAACAGGCTTTCTAAGTATAGTACTTATATACCAACAGCCATTTCATCATGTATTAATAATACAATCATTTAGAAATGCAATATATATTCTTTTACAGGAGACACACTATTAAAAAAGTTCCATGTATGTACTTTCAAATTTTTGGATCAAGCTGAAGCATTCTTTTTGGCGTTGAAGATGTATTAAATAACTGAAGGTATTTAAAGGAATTTTTTTCTTTAAAAGGTAATTATCCACACTCCCTGTTTCCTTATTTACCCCTTCATAAGTCAAGCTGATAAAAAGCAGAGGAATGCTACAGCTGAAGCTATAGTTGAAAAAAAAAATGAAAATATAGCAATTTCCATGTTAAACCCCCCCCAAACCCCAACAGATTTATTTTCACTGTGAATACTCACACAATGCAGCAATGACACTCTCCCCAAGTACCCTTGGAGACATTTTCCTTACAAATTTATTATTTCTTTCTTGTTTCATTTGATCTAAAATAGCAATAATCTGGCCTGTAAGTATGTGTTTCCCCAATGTGAATGAAAAACACAGCAGCAGCCATTACTGCTTATTTTAGAGAAAAACTAGCATTTTATAGCCTTTTCCAGCAGATTGATCTTCTTTCTCCTTTAATTCAGCAGGAAAATTGGCTTCTGTTCTCTATGAAAAAAACAGTTATACTACTTGTGTTAGCCTAGTAATAAATGCAAAGTGCTACTCGTATTTTTCTCTTTATAGCATCTCTTTATTTAAGAAATATTAATTTTGTGAAGAATCATGTATTAAGGGGAAATGTTAATCAGTAAAGTATAATAGAAGGGGAAGATACGAAGATAATTTTTGAGATATATATATATATATATAAGGGAGAAATTGAACCCTAGAAAAATGACTAGTACAAAAATAGCAGCAGACATCAATCATCAAAAAGTAAACTAATTAGCACAAAGGGTTTTTTTCATATGCATTCATTTTCCTTATAACTTGTTTCTTCTCCAGTTTAATATACATGCCACACGACCTCTGAAGGCTGAAAATAACCTATATTTATTTAAAAAATAATTTAATCCTACAAAATCATGCTGATTTAGACCCTTCTCAAAACAAGACCCAAATCTCTATATATTTAACCATTATGACCACTACAGACATTCAACTGGTCAATAACAATTTGTTTGGTGAAAACACAACTGGTGAAGTTCAATTGTAGCTGTGCATTTAATTAAAATTAGTACACAGCTTGCAGTCTGACTCAGTGCATGTTCATGGTTCTGCCACTTTTTAATAAGAATCCACTCATGTTATTAGTTATTGCCTTCCTTGTTTGAAAAAGAGTTTTCTATAAATAACTAGCAGCTTGTAGAAGGCCTTCCGTGGTGTCAATATTGGTAACTGAATTCAGCTGTAACAATAGCAATATGCTATCAAAGACAAAATTTTCTTGAAAATTCAGGCAACACCTACATGTCACAATATTCCATCAAGGGTGAAAGACTTTGAAATACAGAAGTCAAAAATGAGAGATTTTGAAAATTTATCACCACTTTAGGATTACAGAATGGCTGGGGTTGAAAGGGACTTCTGGAGATCATCCAGCCTAACCCCACTGCTAAAGCAGGTTGCACAGGATCCTGTCTGGATCCTGTTGGGCTGTTTTGAACAGCCTGTTGTAGAGCTCTGTCACCTTCAAAGTAAATAAGTTTGTCCTCCTATTTAGATGGAACTTCCTGTATTTTAGTTTGTACCTGCTGTTAATTTTCCTTCTACTGGGCACCACTTAAAAGGTTCTGTTCCCGTCCTATTGACAGCTGCCCTTAAGATATTTGTATACATTGATATGATTCCCTCTCAGTCTTCTCAAAGCTAAACAGGCCCAGCTCTCTCCACCTCTCCTCAAAAACAAGGTGTTTCAGTCCCCTTGTTATCTTCACAGCTCTCCTCTGGACCCTGTCCAATAACTCCTTGTCTTGGCCACAAGGGCACACTACTGGCTCGTAGCAACTTCTTGTCCACCAGGACCCTCACATCTTCCTCCACAAGGCTGCTTTGCAGCCGTCCTGGTAAGGGAGAAGACGCCACACTTGTCTTTTTTGACCTTCATTCACCAGGTCCCTCTGCACCCAGCTCTCCAGCCTGTCCAGGTCTTGCTGGGTGGTGGCACAACTTTCTGGTGTCTAAGCCACTCCTCCAAGTCTCATTCCACCAGCAGCCTTGTTGAGGGTGCACTCTGTTGCTTCACCCAGGGCACTGATAGCTGAGTTGAAGACAGCTGGACCCAGTACAACCCCTGGGGAACACCGCTAGCTGCAGGCCTCCAGCCAGACCCTGCACTGCTGATCACAACCCTCTGAGCTTGGCCAGTCAGACAGTTCTCAGTCCACCTCACTGTCCTCTCATCTAACCCACAGTTCTGGAGTTTGCCTGTGCAGATATTGTGGGAGACAGTGCCAAAATCCTTGCTGGAGTCAAGCACTGCTCTCCTCTTGTGCACCCAGCCAGGTGTGCCATCACAGAGGGCTAACAGAATGGTCCAGCATGATTTCTTCTTGGTGAATCCATGCTGACTACTCCTGATAACCTTCCTTTTCTCCACACACTTAGAGGTGACGTCCAGAATGGTCTGTCCCATCACCTTTCCAGGAATGAAGGTGAGGCTGATTGGCCTGTAATTTCTTGCATCCTCCTTCATGCCCTTTTTTAAAACTGTACTGGCATTGGCTTTCCTAGAAACACTCATTCTTCTTGTCCTCCATACCCCTTGACAGATTTAATTCCAAATGGACCTTACCCTTCCTTGTCACATCCCTGCACACTCCGACAGTACATTCCTATGTTCCCCCCAAGTGGCCTCTCCCTTTTTCCACATGCTCTACACTTCCTTATTGTGTTTGAATTTTGCATTTATTATAAGTAATACCATTGTTTAGAAATCAGACAGCTGATACTGAGTTGTGATGTGATGTTAATAGGACTATAACCTATTTTTTCATAGACCCTATTAAACACAGAGTATACTACAGTACTTAAGCAGAGAGAGAAAATTATTCTTTTTAAAATTCACTTCAAAATATAATATATCTTTATCTTTGATAGTCTCAAAGAATTTCTATAATCTTTAAACTACAATTGTAATTACATATTAAGAGGCAAGATAAAACTTCTGAAAGTGATGCAAGTGGTATTTTCTGTTAATTTTTGTCCTCTGACTCTTATTTTTCATTAATTTTCAATGAGATAAATATAATCAAGTGCTCAAATAATGTCTGAAAATGGGTCTAAGAAACATTTTGCCAATGAAAATTTTTGGAAACTTGACCTGCCTATCTTAATCCTAAGTTTTCCTAATCTCTAAGCAAATGTAAACTAATGCTTTACAATAAAATTACCTCTTCTAGCAGAGTAAACTAATTTTGCCCTAAGAAATCATGCTTCACTTATTCCAAATATACTTCTAACAATCTTATATATGAGTTGGAGTAGATTTAGAGCTGCTTCTGGACTGGGGCAAAGGCCATGGAATAAAGTCATTCTTCAGTACATTATATTTGTAACAAAAAAAAAATTAAATCCCTGTACCTTAATAATGTTTTTCATGCATGGTCCAGATAAGCTGGGGTTTTGGTTCAAATAAAAGATATTTGTTTTGGATAGTCTGAACACATAACAATTTCATAGAATAACAGGGAGATGGTATTAAACATCTGTAAATATACGATAGGATTGTGCACAGTGGAATGGTGAATTTCACAAACTATTTTTGAATATAGGTTGGGTAAGAGGAGAGTTAAATGCTGTCTAAAGCACATGGAGACTTAATTTTCATGGGCAATGGAGTAGTGCAGAAATAAGGTGAGGACAGTAATGCTTCCATCAGCTACTGTCCTGCAAGTTTCTTCTTTCTTTCCCCTTAACTGAGATTTATTCTGCAATGTGACTGACACAGGATCTCAGAACTTGGTTGTGTATGATTCTATGCAGAAACAAAGTTAGGGAAACTTAAAGCCCTCTAGCAACTTGGACACATCTGTGATATGAGCAGTCTGGCAAAGGATCGCAAAGGTGGTGAAAGGATTAGAGCTTCTTTCACATTATGTTTACAGGCTGGATGACAGAAAACTCAGAGGGAGCTTATTGTGTTTGTAGATCTGATGGGAGACAATGAAGAAGAGGGGACCAGACTTCTCATTGACAGGACAAGAGGCAATGGATACAAACTAAAAGACACAAAACTCCATTTGAACAAAAGATGTGAGAAACTAGACACTGGAAAAGGTTTCCCGGGGAGGTTGTGCAGTCTCTGCCTCTGGAGATATTAAATCTTTCCCTACACGTGGTCCTGGACAACTTGTTCTAGCTGATTCTGCCTGAGTATGGAGTGGGAGGTAGCAGGGGAGATTCATGGGAAAGGCTAGATGATCTCAAAACGTGCTTTCCAACCTCAATGTTATTTTGTTATTTTGTTTTTCTGTTATTCTGTTATTCTCTAAGAACAGTTTTCTGATATTTTTCTTTAGAGACCAAATGGCTTACTTATAATGCTGTTGTGAAACAGTGTCAAGATCTCTCCTAAATTCAAGATAGGTGACATCCACTGGTTGGTCCCTGTCCATGGGGTTTGCTGCCCTGTCACAGGAAGAAATTAAATTGGTTTGACACATGTTGTTTTTGACAAATACATCTTGCCTGCTACTCATTCCCTTCTTCCTTTCCAGTGACACAAAATTAGATTTTTTATCATTTGTAGTAGTACTGAGTGTTGGCGGGCCTATATTTCCTCCTTTTCCTCTGTTCAAATATAGAAAGAAATGTTCTTCCATTCTCCTGAGACCTGATCTGTGTGAGATCTCAAAGATAACCCATAAGGCTTATGAGAACTCAGAATTCTGCTATTTCTTGCATATCCTGGGGTGGGATTCTTCCAGACAGCTTCATTTAAAAGCATCTTATCCAAGCACTCACTGTGCTTGTGTAATCTTCTTTAGTGAAGGCTGAGCTTTTAAACATTTAATGGGGGAATTAATTCTGTAAGTCAATTGATAAAAACTGAGCATTTTAATAAGGATTAATGTAAAAAAAGGTCATTAAATTTCCTTCGTAACACCTGTAGAGACTATACCATTCCCACTAACTTATAAACATGAACATCCAAGCACTTTATTTTTTCTCTATATTTCCATGCCATGCATTCATGTTTGACCTATTTTCTGCTCTGAGTATCTTACTTCTTGAATTTGTTCTTTCTCTGAAGTCAAAGTAGTCATGGTCCAGTTCATCTCCCACCCACTGCCTATTTTTCTTCTACATTAGGAGGGTGTGCACTTCTGACCTTGGTATCATTTCTTTAAGAACCTGACAGTTCTCTTTTCCCCATTGAATAGATTTTCAGCTGAGAGGCTGCCAGCTTTCAAAGTTTATTGAAGTTTGTCTTCCTGAAATCTATTGGTTTTCATTTTTCTGTTATTACTTCTTCCTTTCTTAAAGAATACAATATCTGTTATTTCATTATCACTTTTATTCAAGTTCCCTTCTCCGGTTCCATGCTGCTAGTTAGAGCACGCCCTGAGTACTTTACTTATCATTAACTAGGTGCTGAAATTATATATGTTTATGTGCGTGTGCACACAGAGACATAATCCTCAGTTTAAAATGAGTCAAGATACAATGTTGTCGTAACTTGACTAATTATCAAAGATATTTGCATTAAAAGTATTGTCAAAAGGTTTATGCAATTAGTTCCTGACCTACTGCTTTCTAGATAATTGTCACATCTCAGTCATATAGGTTGTTAGCATCACTAAAGTCTCACTTGCATTTCTGCCTTTGACCTCAGCATAATGCTGTGCAAGACCCTGAAACAGAGCCTTCAGTAATCTCTTTAGCTAGAAAATAAATTGCCTAAAATTAACAACAGCTGTAAATATCCATCAACAGTTACTATCTGTAGAAGATCATCCATATAGCCTCTCCAAAGCAACAATGCTATGCCATTATCCAGAAAACTTAATGGGAAGCTTTATCACATTTTATTTAGCTGTTGCATTGAAAACTGGCAATGCATGGTCACTGACTCATTAAGAGATAGTAAGCACAGCTAAACTATTGGCAGCTTCTCCCAAAAGAATGTACACTTCCAGACCAGAAAAACAAAGCAAATCCCAAATTCTCTAGCTATCTGACAATATCTGCATGAGCTTATTCACTTGTGAAAAGTGACACGACAATCCAATTTATGTTCTTGGAGACTGCAATATACAGAAGAGGGAAAAATGAACTCTGGAGTTACTGGTTTGCAACACAAGCAGATCTCTCCTAAGCCTGGCAAAGTTTCTGATGGAACCAGGTACAAAGCCAGGTATTTGCGATGCAAGAATTCCCTCTAACATGTATGTAGAGGGTAAGTCTACGCAGTGAAACGTGCAAAGCTGTAGTGTAAAAGAAGGACAGGTCTGTATTTCCGTCTTGTCTGATGGAACTTTCAACAGTGATCTGTCACTGAATATGAAGAGAAAAAATACTAGAATTAGTGATTATATTACGAAAAGAAAAATCTTTCTGTTCCCTTCATTCTCTTCTTCCTTTACAGGCAGCACCTTGTCTAAGTTGAGTAAGATGTCATTGCAGTTAATCACCCAGTTCAACATATACAGCAAGTCATGACTTTTATTAAAATAGAATTCTCAGTGTCTTTTCATTAGAAATACAAGAGTCTGATAGAATTCCAGTACTCAGTATTTAAAAATACTCTAAACTTCCTTGGAGGACAATTTAACCATCTTTGTGATATATTTTAAAGGGATGACTTCTAAGTACCGAAGTCCAGAAAAGTTTATGAGCCATAAATACAAGCAGTGGAAAACAGCTACCTTTTCTCTGTAGTCACATAAGTTCAGAATAGAAGGGGATTTCAGATGTTCTGTCTTCCATCTTTTCTGATTTGCTGTGGCACTTTGTTAAATATATGGAGATTTCTATTTAGCACTGCAAAATTCTCCCATCTAGCATACAGAAAACCAGACATTATACACTGATTTAGTAATTCCACAAGAGAATGCACAGACATGAATTCAAATTGTTGACATCTTGAACTAGTTGCAGATAAATAACTCTTTCCAGCAATTCATTTTCAGACACTTCATTAGGGTAGTAGAAAACAATGACATTCTCTCTGACATTCCAGGAATGTTATATTACATGCACTTGTGATTCCAAAGAATAATTAGCTATTTGAAGTGTTCCTCATTTGGCATTTGTTTGTCTTTCATCAGGGACACTAATCAGATAAATGCCATTTAGGTGTCTGCACACTATTTGCATAAAAGATTCTTGGTGTATTTGCAAGTATTTTAGTTTTGGCTACCACGAATAGGAAGCTCACAATTTGTTGTCCCCATGTAAACCCAAACAGGGCTGCTTGGATTAAATGCCTTCACCTCACAGCCTAATGATAGGTCTGATCTCTAATTGTGGACTGTTTGAGAGAAAACCAGAACTGAATGAAGCAATACATTGTTTGCATGACTTCCTGCTAGCCTAGAACATTTACCTTGCCCAGTAAACCAAGGTTCTGTGTCTGCCCAGAGAGACTGGAAATTATATCTATAATTTCTTTATTGAATGCCTTGAAACTTACTCTTGGATGAGAAAAATGAACATTTTCTTTCAAGGCTGATGTCCTAAGCAAGGAAAATGATGTAGCCAGAGAGAAATAATAAAGCCCAAACAAGGAAGAACATTACAGATTCTCTCTTAGAGTTCTTACTCAAAATGAGATACACAATTTTTAGATCTTCCTGGACTTTTTGGTTGTTTGTTTGCTGTCTACTGTAGCACTGCCTGACTTACTCAGGATCCAGCCAAAGGAACGTGGCTTTGCTTTTTCCCATCCTGCAGTCACTTTTGCTTTCCTTGCTCCAGTCCCCTGACTCTTCCTATGTGTGGACTGCACTTCAGGAACCAGGAAACTCAAAAGGGCACCTGTGGCCAGAACAGCTACAAGCCTGGTGCAAGATAGGTATCTCGACAATTATTACATGTAGCTGTTAAATGCACATATTTCCGATTCAATTATTCCTTTGTTTGAGTTGGGAGGTAGAGCAGACAGGGGAGGTAATTTTTTGCAGGGTAGATAATCTTTCACAGTCTCCTCAACTCTGCTGTACAACAGAATGATTTTTGCCCATTAAATATATGAAATGTCATGTTCTTCAGCTAATTCAATGAATATGTTTAGATAGAGGGGCTAATGCCGAAAACCATTGTTTACCTCTTTTTACTATATTTGACAATGAAAAATGCTTTGTGAATAAGTAATATAATTACTTCTAAATGCATTTCAGGGGTGCAGAAAATACTTGTCAAAGAAAACAAATTGTATTGATATTAGACATTTCTCTGACAACTTCACTTTTGTTGTTGAAGAACACAATGAGATAAACTGTTGTAAAATACAATTTTCCAGGGATTTTACTCTTCTGTCTCAGCTTCATTGACTGAGAATTGCATTTCATTTTCAAAGAATGGGCGATTTCTTACACATTATACAATTTTTTCCCTCGAAAACTGTCAGTTGCAATATCCAGGATAAAAATCTAATTTTAATACCCAGAGAGCATGCAAGAACATGTTCTTATATATGGACTAAAATGAGGTTGCCACCTGGATAGCAGTAAATATATAAAACATACAAATTCTACAACACAATATAATCTATTATGGCTGAGAAAAGATTTTAAAAAATTACTTCTTCTACTAGAAAAGCCTGTAATTTCTACAAAAAGGTGTAGAAAGAGCTTTATGGTGTATCCTCAATTAAGTGCATGCTTCTCATTTATAAAATTAATTAATGAAAGATAGATGATCTCTTACTTGCTAGAGTTTTTGAGAAGCATCTAAAGGGTTCTAATCCTTGTTTAATGCTTCAACAGCTTGCCTGTAACTTTTTGTTAAGTTTCTGCTAGAAAAAAGCTTAATTGATTTTACAAGCCTAACCCATGTATGCCACGTGTATGGAATTTTCCACATATCAAACTGGAAATTATCAGACCAACACAAGAGGGAAGTTAAACTCTGCTTGTCCAAGTGTGAAAGCCATTTAACACACAGTAGCACTGCACAGCAGTCTACATTAGGAAAGCAACTTGACAGAGCAGCTAGGCTTTACGAAGACCATAATTTTACTCTAATTCTAGAAATAAAAGATCTGCCTCTGGGAGAAATTGTCAAGAGCCTTTTAAGGGTCGCGTTTGGTCAGAGTCCCACTTTGGTCCTCATGGTGCTCAGTGACAAATTTACTTAACAGGTATGTCAAGTGGATCTACCAAATTAAATACTGCTCTTTCTGATCTTCAAAATATGTACAGGGATACCATGTGCTGCAGAAGGGTGTCAGAAAAAGCCGACACTGCTGAATCAGACACTTGAACCCTGGGATATTTTATTGTGTGTTATTCTTTCCACACATTCCTTCACTAACTTTCACCTGCCTGACTGTGCTACTCATTCTGACAATTTTGGTTTCATCCACTTCAGCACTTTGGATGATAATGGGAGACCGTGGACATCTGGGAAACCTAATGGCTGCTTGACGGACAGCAAAGTAATGCACAGGGGTGGGGGTGTGCATAGAACAGTTCATAGTGACAAGAAGCTAAAAAAAAAGTTTTTCTTTGACAAAAAACACAAAGAAAACTAGTAGGAACTTAGTCCTGTTCAGCAAGTCACTGGCCAAACATTAAAGTTCTGTATAAAGGTGTCTGCCTGCTGGATTAGGAGTGCAATGGAAGCAACTCTATGGCATGTTACAGTAATATCTCTAAATAAGTAATTCAACTCCAGAGCTATGACTGTGCAAGTAGTTTACATGGTAGTAAACATGACTACAGAATGAGGAGATATTTTATTCTTCAAACCATGCAATTAAGAGTAGTTTGTCTAGGTGCGGATGAGGTGAACCCTCAAAATCAAATTTGGTTTATAGTCCTATTACCACAATGACTTTTTCTTGCTCTCCCTAGTCAGGATTATCTTCTGAATATTATTCTGGGTTTATAATTCTGATTTGCCTACCATTATAAAATTGATTTCTCTACTTGCTTGTTTGAGTCTTTACTGCACTTGCATAACTACCACACAAACAGCTTTCTTCTCCTCTATCAAATTTACCTGATCTTTCTGCCTTTTTTTTTGTTTCCATGGAAACAGAGATGATTTTTAAGGAGACAGAAAGAAATGCAGGCCATAACAAAGCCACTGTTCAAGAACAGACATCTTGAGATATTCTAGTTTTGTTTAAGAATTCCCAGATTGCTATACCTTAAGATGCATATTTTCCCCACAAAATCCTGGGAGGTCTCCTTTTTGTGTCCTTCTATTCATACAGAAATTAACAAGGCAACTTAGAGAGTTGCAATGTAATTAGGCAATGATATACTATACTTTCATCTGAATAAAGAATAAAATGAAAATACTTATGTTTCAACCTCATTGACATGCTCCTACTACACATGAAAGAAGAGCCCAGGGAACTTCAGCTAGGTGCTGGGGCAACCAAGAGTTGAGCAACAGATCGCTCATTGCTGAAACTCTGGAAGATCTGCTTGGTAAAAGTGCCCTGGTGCCAGAGCTTCCAAATATGGAGGTACCAACTTAATTTCTCCACCCAAATGTATAAATGCCTTTGTTTAAGTGGGATGTTAATTTCCTGTTCTCTTATTACTTTGAGTGTGGACCTGCTAGACCATCTTTCTCTCTGCGACATATCTTGATTTACTTCCAGTGCAAACTAGGACATCTGGTAAGGAAAAGGGGGGAACAGATGGGGAAAGGTGATACATCTTGACCAGTCCCTTTATGCAGTCTGCATGTAATTAAGCTACACTTGAAGCCTGGTGTGGTTTCCTGGAAGCTATGAAGCCCCGGTGAATTTTACAGTTTGAATATGTACTAAAATTTCCAGGATCCGGAGGTTTTGTGAGCAATAAAGATGTGTTTACTATACCAAATGCCTAAACCAAAATGTTCCCTAGTAGGTCTGAATTAGACAATTTTGTGACACCTATATTCATACCCTGGAAGTAAGGGTGGTCTGCAATTTTCATTATTCCAAAGTGCAGGAATATCAGGATTCAACCCTGCATTTCATAAAGCTATTCAAATCTGTGTGTTCCTATTGTATGCTCTAATGGTAATAATGGATAGTACTAATTGCAGCTCCTGCTTCAGTTGTTCTCCTCAGTGCCCTCTCAGAGTTTTCCATTTTTACACCAGCTGCTCATTAAGTGGCTGCTGACAGTTTAAAAGTTAAAATACTAATGTAAGAATTTCTTTAGAAAACAGCACTAGCAATTTTAATTTCAGTAATTCCAGAAATGCTAACAGCCCTCCTAGAAAATATTTTTAAAAAAATTTAAGAAAAAGCACAACAGTAAATGAGACCTTACTAATATATTGCTCATGATAGGAATTATTTTAGTTATTTTCAGTTAAATTGACCCTAATTCAAAATTTTTGTTAGTCAGTAAAAATTTAAAACCTTGGGACAAGACAGGGGAATGATAAAGATTTGGGAATGGATATTCTAATCACATGAAGCTATAACGGAAATCAAGGGAATCTGGGGATTTGTGGTCAGAACCCTCATATATATTAGCAAAGAAGAAAGAAATGCCTTCTGGGCAGTAAAATTGCTAGCAGGGAATTTTAAAAAAAGAGAATATTCTGTTTGGAAGGGTGTTCCCCAAACAATTCTTAAGGACTAATCTTGAATATTACAGTAGAGAGTGAAAAATGCAGAATGCAGTTAAAAAAATCAGCAAAAGTCAGAGAATTATACAGACAAAATTTTAATAGAGCTAAAGGAACATATGGTAAGACCTTATATATACTTGTAGCTTTTCATAAAGTTCTGCTACCTGAGACAAGATTCAGAGAATATGTTTTTCAGAAATGTAATCAGAAAAATTAATGTCAGGGGGAAAAGTGCATCTTATTAAAATATTTGTTCGTCTTGTCACCCCAGGCCAATCTCTTTGATTTTCTCTGTACCTAAAGCCAATGAACTGCTGTTACCTGGCTCACTGTAACCTTCTGGTGTCCTGCCCTAAGCATTTTAGATGAATGTAAAGTCACTGAGAATTCATCTCTGCTACTCCTTTTCTGTGAAAATCTAAACCATTAAAGCAGAGAAGATATGACTCAGCTTTTTTGCGGGGGAAGCCTCTCCCATGACAATTATCTCTGCTCACCTCTTTTCCCCAGGAATTACCAGAATCATCTAATAAGTTATAGCTGGGCATATGCAGTCGAGATGTCACTTACTGAACAGTTCCTGCTGCTAGGCTTCAGCCCATGGCAGTAAAACAGTGCTGTTTAGGAACCAAAGCTGTCTGCAGAGGTGATGCTTCCTCTGCTGTAGCCTTGGAATGAAATGGCACAAATGAGATAACCTTGCTGGTAAAGAAAGGATGGTCTTATCTTTGAAGCAAATGAATTCTGAGTGAAGAACTGATTTCTTTCTGTCTTTGATACCTTTCCTTCAAGGCCACTGAAACCTATGCAATCCTTTTTTGTATTAAGAGTTACTTTTATCTTGGATTTCTAAAATTAGGTCAGAGTGGCTTGTTTCCAAATTTCCAAGTGCATGTACTTGTGACTGATGTGAGAGAGTTCTGCCCTGAGCACTTGCAGTTGTGGAAAGTATTAAACTGTTCTGAAAGACTGCACCAAATGACAGTGTACACTTTTTACTTCTAATAATTCTGTCTTCAATCTGCTGTCTGCAAACAGCCAAAATTGTTAATAATCTTTCAGTATCTTATGGAAACAAATATTTTAGTATTTCAGAAGTATTCAGATATTATATTAATGGGTACCAGTGGAAACCCCAGGAGATTTAATAATTCTCTTTTCAGAGTGGATTTTAAGAGCATGCAGTAAATAAGAAATGAACTAGACTTTGAATGATGAGTAAAAAAGAAAATATTGAATAGCTGTTCATTAAGCACTTTCATTTTGTGCTTTGAATAAGACAGGAGACCTTTGTAACAAAGCTGTAAGTGGCAATATAATTAAACAGAGTAGCATTTAAGTGTGATCAGTACTACAATATTGATACTGCACTTTTGACAAGAGGTTTTTTTCGGGGGTTGAAAGTTTTATTTTCTTCAGTTTTAAGGTATGGAAACTTGTGATTACAACCTATGAACGCAATGAAGAAGGAAAAATGCTGAAAATACATGTAAGCAATATGTATTAGACAAGATAAATTGGGAGTTTTTACTCTCTTACACTCTAAAGACATAGGACTGATCAACAAGATTTAAATGCACCAAATCATGTCTTTTTTTAAAATCTGAACAATGAATAATTGCACAACAGGGTGAGCTGGAACATAATGACATTGAGACCAAGAATATATTGAGTTTCAAAGGTAAATTGAACATTGATATAGGTTCAGAAACACATAAAACTTCATGTTTCAGTGTTAGATTCTACGTCCAAAGGGGATTGAAAGTATACTTGTCTGGTAGTTGGTTCATAAAACAGCAATAATAAAGACTTCAAAATTTTTGTGCCTCCCTTTGGAAGCCATTGCCCTCAACAGATACTGTGTGAACTTTTTGTGACAATTCCACTGTCACCTGATTTAATTTTTAATTTATATTGTAATAAATTACCTTTATCTTCATATATTTGTGAAATACATTTTCTATCTTCTATCTTCTTTCTTTCCTGCTCTATTATCTCTTTAATACTGACATGGTAGAGGAAAATTCTGTGATAATTTTTACAGGTGGTTAATTTATTTAACTCAGTTAAAACCCTAGAACTAAACATCCTTTAATAAAAAGGAATGTTTAATTTGGAACATCATTTGGAGCACCAGACTTCTCTTGATTCAGTGACTAATGTTGCGACTTTTCAGATTTATATGAAGGCATGTTCTTTTATATTTATTCTGGGCTTAAATCTCATCATTTATAAAAGGTGATATTTACATGAGCATTCAAATTGACAAAAATAATGTTCAGTTGTTGTAAATGAATAAAGTAGTCAAAAGTTTTACAAAAGCTGTATGTACTGTAAGAGCTCATCTTTGAACCTATCAAGAATTTAATGTTTTCCATTAATAGTACCACCATGAATACCATTAAACATCTTAAAAATATCAGTTAGAACCCTCACTAATGGAGCTGTCACAGTACTTTTCACATATGGGCTGCAGCTAAGATATACAGAAGAAAAACTGGTGAATGTCATTGTACCCTTAAGGCAGATATGTTTGACAACAGGAAACTGCATCTATTCTTTAATGCAGAGCACAAATTACAGTACATTGCAGAAAACAGGAAATCAAATAAATTTACACATTCATGTTCACCCTCCAAAGCTCAAACATTTGTGATTTTCTCCCTTAGCTGCTTTGATTGCAGATGCCATAAATGAAAAAGATGTGGTACAGTTCCCAAGCAAAGGGACTTAGGAATAGATAGGAGAAAGAGGCACTAAAACTTACTAATTAATGAAGTATACCAATGAATAAATGCTCCCCTACAGTAAAAGTAGACAGAATCTGACTTCCCAGCTGTCAGTCACTCTAAGTGAGCTTGGAATCTATACTAACCATCACTTACTGTTTTTCAATCTGCCTTGGAGAAGTGGGGAAAATAGATAGTGACTGGATATATTGCATTCCCATTACTCATTATCTATCCTGCTGGTCACAGGTAACATCAACAGAGGCTTTGAATTGCAGAGTGGCAGAAGTTTATCTTGTCTGTTTCAGGTTGTTGGCATTTGTGGCACCATGGCTCTGCCATGGAAAGGGAAACTCTCCATGGGCTGCCGCTGCCAAAAGCCATTCTCCTTTAGTGCTTCCACTCTTGCTGCCGCTGGGGACTGCTAACAGCAGCGTCCTATAAGAGTTGATGAGAGCTCGAGCTTATTGTGAGCACCATAAACATTTAAAAACCATCTACTGTGTAAAAGCCTGATTTCCCTAGCCCATTGGTTTTATTTTTATTTTTTATGTCTATGTTTTTTCCACAAACCACTGTGTACCTCTCCTCCAGAAAGTAAGTAGAAATTAAGATAAAATGCTGCTTGAAAGTAGCTGAGTTCATAGCCTCTGAACCAAACACTTAAAGTCAGAATTACTAGCACACTCTTCACTCACAACACATGCTGGTTTATTTCTTGGTTGTGCTCATTTAAAATTTCAATTATGAGGACTTTGATATTCACTTGAATAACTGTTCCCATTCAGGTTTGCTTCCAACACACAAAAAATAGGTTAAGACAAAATGATAACTTGAAGCTTGTAACTTGCTCCTCAGATTTCAAGACACCTGAGATATTAATTTAGCCACAAGCCTGCTGCAATGTTAGAGCTGTTCTTAAGCCATTCTTAAATGAAAATATCTGTAACACATCATAAGACAGTGGCATGAGTAGGAGATTTAGGTACTAGCTCTCTTTAGACATTAAGCTTCCAAAAGGCACAATGACCCTGTTTGGGTACTGGAGGGCTGCTCTAAGATCTCCCCAGGGCCTTCTCCAGGCTCCAAGTCTCTCAGTCTCTCCTCATAGGAGAGATGCTCCATCCCTCTAATCATCCTGTTGGCCCTCCTCTGGACTGACCCCAAGAGGTAGTTTTGTGAAGTTGTTGAGTAAGCTGTCAAATTATTGCATGCTTTTTAACAACTTAAGCAAGAAATTATATACAGTATAGTTGGTAATAATGTTTTAATGTGTTTACAAGTGTCATAAAGTCATTTTGTACTCTGAAGAAAACTAATGTATTTGAATTTTACTTCATATTTCCAGTGAATTTACTTATCTCCCTAGATGAGTAATTAAAATGCTTCGATAATGATCCAATGGGACCAGGGAAAAAAATTGTTTATAAAGTCTACTGTGACTGCATTATTGTTATATCATATCCCAAATCTGGTAAGATAGCATATTTATCAGAGTCATCTATAGGGTTATTTATCTCCTATCCCAGTGGGATAGAAGACTTTCCTGAAACTGCTCCCAAACAGATAACATAGGCTGCTCCATCTTCCAGAAGAGTGAAAGATACCCTTCTAATTTGATATATCCAAATAGATTTAATGTTTCATGCCCCTTGGGCAGTAGGAGAGACAAAACTCAAACTTATATAATTCCCTGTAAGAAAGGTCTGACCCAGTGTTTCTATAAGGGAAGACACGTTTTGAGTCTTGATAGTAACAGTCACATTTGAAATGCAAAACTGACAAGGGAGGCACCGGTTTATTGCAAACACATTAAAATACCAGTAGACAGGGATAAATTAAACTAATGCCTTGGTTCTAATTAAGCCTTTGATTTCTGAAGTGGATTTTTGTTAATACACAAGAAAATGTCTCCAAGGCTTCATCTATCCTACTAAATTAAACATGCCTGATATTGTCTTCTGGAATTAAGACAAGCTGGTATTGAGTAGCCCTCACACATATCACTACACTCTTTCACTCTCCAGAACAAGATGATGACATTCTATCTCCTTGTGGTCAATGGCCCTGATCAGTGCACACTCTGTAATCCCACCTGGAACTGCTTTAGAGGCAGCCTGGGCCAAGTATGTGCCAGGGATCATTTTAAACAATCGTTTAACAACAAAAGTAGGACATAACAACTGAGCAGTAAAAGTAGCTCAGTCCCAGTGCCCAGGAATATTCCCTAGCATCATTCTGCTTACATCACCAGCACCACTTTTTACAGAGAAACTTTGTTGGCTGAATACCCTGCCACAATAATAGATATCTGCTTTCTATCACTTCATAATAAATGTCTAGAAAACCAGAGGCATTCATTCTAAGTACTGAAAACTTGAATTGAACTGAATTCCCTTGAAGTCATAATAGACATCCTCCTTTTACAAGGGAGATGTGACAATATATGAAGTCATATTAGGTTTGCTTGCATCCTGATATAACATTTTTATATAGCAGACGTACATTTTTATATGAGTACATCAAACATATTATCATGAAATTCTATTGTCTAGATATGTTGATATTTATCTTAAGAAAACAATTTTTAAAAGAAAGGAAGAAAAAAGAAAGAGAAGCAAGTAGTTTTGCAGGACAGTGTTAATAAATTTGCAAACTGATTTTTATTGTTATAAAAGTGGTCCCCCAGCATTTTCTGGTAATAATCTACTTAGAGAAAATTTTTATTCCTATGTTACCAATATATGATCCCATACTTGGTAATTAAACTGACTTTCTCCCAAAATAAAATCCAATTGATTTGTGATTTATCATCCCACATACTTTTTTCAAGTTGGAGTTGAGATCCTTAGTTTGGGAATGTTGCGGTGGTCTCAACCATCTTGAGAGTACCAGGGTGCCGAGACACCCCAGAGCAGCAGCATGCTGGTGGGACAACTCCAAGATAGGAAACACCCCCTGAGTGTTGGATGATCTGTCACTAGATATGTTAATCCTCCTATCTTGATTGGCTGTTGTTGTTTCACTGACTCCACCCCTCCCTTCTTCCCATTGGTTATTGTTTTATCTCCCCGCCTTCTCCCCAACCCTATTGGCCCTGCATCTCTATATCTGTAACCACTCAGAGTCACTCATGCCTCTTTCATTGTTGGACGCCTTCAGGAATCAAGCATCCTTGGAACTCCACACGACTCGGCTCGCTGGTTCTTTGTCTCTGGTAACAGATGAGCTATACAAAGCTCTGGGGTGTGTGTGTGTGTGTGTGTTTGTGCCATCCACAGGCATGCGTGAGAGAAAGGGTCTGCTTGCACGGAACGGAATGTATCGGCCAGAATGGTCTCTCTGATAAGCAATAGAGACACTTCTGGAGTACACAGAGGACCTATCCACCCTACCTCTGCCCCGCATTATGGGAACCTGTCTTTTGGGATCAACTTTTGTAGCCTTGGTGAAGTAGACTACAGAAATTTTCTTGCTCACTTACATTGTTTGCCAAAGACAAGAGTAAAATATGACATTTGTTTTCATACCATGTTGTTAATATATATGCTGAAAATCATGGTATGATAAGAGGCTGTACTACTATCAGATTTATCAGTATCCTACAGGAAGTGCTCACTTATAACATTAGAGGTTTACTTGGCAAAATGCGCCCCACAAATCCCTGGAGGCAGAAGTAAATAACTGTTTTTACATAATGGTAGCCCTTCAAGCACAACTCAGGGAACTTTTCTTTCTCTTTGGCCAAGAAGCAGTAGTTTTAATATATTACTGAAGTTTTGGTGGTTTCAAAATCAATAATTAAACTTTACGAGGAGAAAGAAAGGATCCAAATTCTTCTTTCAACCATTCCTCACATGGTCCCTTTTATGAGATAGCAAACCATCCTGGCTTTTTAGGGAGATACTGCTGTATGCTAAACAATCTCTTAGGATCTTGTCCTATAGCTACTATCCTTGTTTCACTCTCACTGACCTCTAAGATATTGATGAACTATTACATTTTCAAGATCAAATGTAAGACTAAAGTAAATATTTACATATAATTTTGAATTTTGGCCCCAGTTCTGGGGTCTACAATGACAATTTATACATATTGCTGAGCAAATGCAGAGAGCTATTGATTTCTGCCGGACTCATCAATGCATTGATGCTGCTATGACTCACCTAGAGCTCCTCTAAAATAATTTGATAATTCTGTAGACTGACCCAGTGGTTTCTATACAAATATTTTGATTTAAGTGCCTGTTACTTGGAATTGTCTGCAATGGGTCAAGCAGAAAATAGGAGATGACTCATGATAGCCCACAAAAGGGTCATTAAGAGATAATGCCAGAACTATCAGATCTGCTGCCTCTGGCCTCTGCCAGCTCATGGAATTGGTTTAGCCTGAGGGGGTATAAAAGCCTGCCAACAAAAACCAAACAATGAAGACAACTTTGTGTTATTCAAAGGAACATTGTCTGGGGCTATGACTTGATATCCAGACTGGAAAAAATCTGCCCAGATACATACAAAAACTTAGTAATGTGAGTGGATTAGTTTCTGTCTCCTCATGACTTACAGTGCCATGCACTTAGCAGGGACATCTTCAATCACTGTAATTTGGAAAGGCATGAAATTAGAAAACTGGCACATAAATTATTTTTTTACCTTACAAAGGTAGAAAAAAAAAGCCCCTACTTTTTATAAAGCATCTTGGTAACATCACAATAATGTCACAAAATAATGTTTTTGATATTTAGGGAAATCTGTTAACAAAATGTTCATTTTTAATTGTAACTATTACAACAACTATTACAAACTGGTTAAAAAATAAAGGGAAAAGTTATTTTTAGTGTTTTAAAGTGAACTGTGTTTTATACACAATGGCTTCTGCCACTGAGTATAAAAGAATTTGGAAGAAAAGGTATACTTCAGTGTCTTCCGTCTTGAGTAATTTTCTTCATGAAAAAAGAGGAGGCCTTTATCTGAAATAGGTCTGGAAACTGATTCTGTTGTCTCAAAGGTACTTGACAATCAGTTCCAAACATGAATAGGTTTAGGTAGAGGACTTTATACACTATAAGCTTTGACACATCACCAACATACTTCTTTGGTTGAAAATAGTCTCTTTCCAGTGGAAATGGTTATCTGTTCTGGGATCCTTGGGTGTGAAAGTGTTGAAAAGAGCAAGGCATTAGGAGAAAAGCACAACAACGAAACAAACAACCCAGTGTTAAAAGAAGTTCATGCTCCAGGTAAAGTTATTGCTGAAAAAAATTAGCAAATGGTGTCATCAGTTGAAACAGCTGCAGGAAAATGTTTTCATGAAAATATCATACCTGAATTGCTAGGGCCCAGGGACTAATTCAGAGAGCACACACAAACCAGAGAGATTGCCTGAAGAGATTCGAAGGGCATGAGATTTGCAACTTTTTTTTGTATGGAACTTGAGACCTTCATCTGGTCATTTGTTACTGAAATTCAGCAAAACATAAGAAAGTACACAGCTTTTGGATTAGAGTATCTCAAATTTTCTTTTACATCCCAGATATATTTTTCTGATTACATGTTCACACAAAAATTAACAACTGAAACAAAGCAAGCGTTAGAAATAAGGTGAATAACCATAATTTTGCAGCTTTATTTGGTCTCCGGTTGTCACATATGGTCTCAGAATAATAATTTACCCTCAGCAAACTTCACATACAAGTCAATACTTTGCAGGGTTGATTCAACATAAATTTATAGATAAATACATCTGTGACCTGAGGGGAAAAAATTCTTAGCATATACAAAAAGTATCAGAACTCATAAAAGAAAATGCAGTCCCATTGACAGTAATATTGTATAAATTAAAAAAATCAAGAATTATGATTTATAACTTTACAGAGAGCATCAATCATTTTATCTGTTTGTACTGAAACACACACTCTCTCCCCCCTTCCCTCCCCTCCCCTGCTGCCTTTTTCAAGCACTATTCAGAATATAACTGTGTAACTAAACCAATCTATGATGAATGTAGCATCTTTTTCAAAAAAAGTGAATGGAAATACTGAAACTACTGAAGCCATCTCATAAAACTTGTGGGAGAGCAGAATTGGGAATTGACAGATATATGATGGAAAACTGCAGAAGCATCATGATAGATGTATAAGAAATAAAATTATTCTAATAAAAACATTGCCATATAATAAAACACAGAATACTTTATTCAAGTTCCAGAGACGGGAATCGCATTATTAAAGCTTAGCATTTAACGGTAAAGAATTTATAAAAAGTCCCTCTTCTGCCCCTTCTCACACATCAGTTGAATCAGTTGAAGACTGCCAATATTCCTAAGCCAGGGTCTTTTTCTCATAAAAGAATGGAAGACCAGAAGCCTCCCTCACTGAGATTAGAAAGGATCAGATTAACACAGGTCTTTTTGTGAAGGACGGAGCAGCAGGCCTGCCTTCCTCTGAGCAGCTTGTACCCATGGACTACAGACTTCTCATGAGCCTGCTCATGGGCTCAGCTGCAAATCCTCTCAGCAGCCAACTGGCAAGGGGTGAAAGACCACTTTAAACAGTCATCTATCTTTTTTGCAATACAGCCACCACACTGTATTTGATTTAAATTTAGCCAAATTTATGTATTTGCTATGAGGCAGTCTGACATTTTGTGTATCAGGAGTTATTTTTTTTTCCATGGAAGCAGCTCATAACTCATAGTTTAAACCTAATGCTGAATATGTATACAAACTTAAAATCGAATGTTCCTGTTCATTAGAACAAATGTTGTTTTGCACAAGCTATTAATAACTTAGATAACTCCCTGACCCCCGCCTGAAGTTAATCTTTGCCAATAATAATAATAATCACACAGCAAACAAAATAAATGGACTCACAGTACTTCATTTATACACAGAAAAGAAAAAGAAAATGACATTGATTCATTGAGCTTCACGTGTTCATATTTAAAAAGAAAACACAACAACAACAACAAAAAAATAAACACTATCCCACCCACTGAAGATTTAAAATTCTTTATAGTGCTGTTTGTGTTCCAAAAGCTCTGCTCACCTAAAGTGAGAATCGGTTTTGATAAACGTGATTTCTATGGCTCAAACAGAAAGAAGCTTATAGAATATAGTGCTGATTTTGTCATTGGAGCTCTGTCTCAAGCAAGGCTGCTGAAATATAATTCAACTGCAGGGGTTAAAAAAAAAACACTTAGAAATAAACTCTCTGATTGCAAAGATGGAACAAGAGTTGATAAATGCTAGAGACATTTTACCTCTGGAAGACCATAAAGACAAGGTTTCCTATGAACCTTTCATTCTTTCTCCTTTGCCCTTTTCAGGGCTTTTTATTTTCTTCTGTTTAGTCATGGCTGGAAGTCAAAAGATGTGGAAAGGGTTGAACTGGCATATAAATCCTCTAACCTGTCTCCAAGAAAAAGAATTCTCATCCAAATCTGCATCTTTACTGTGGCACCCCTTGGAGCTGTCTCACAGAAAACTAACTCTTAAAATGATAGCTCATTTCTCTCTGCCTCCCCTTCCCCATAATGTAGGGAGAAAAAAAAGAGTTCTAGTTTATGTTCTGGGTGATAAACGGACCTGTTCCTATAGCCCATCCTCATTACTGATGTGGTGAGAGCTGATCACAAGACTGGAAGAGCAAGTGGCTCCATGATATAGTAGCTTTGCACAGGATGCCTGTGACTCACCAGTGTGATGCAGTCACCGAAATAACTCATGCTAACAGTCACAGTCTTCACAGGCAGTGACAAATATGGCCATAGGGCAGGACATAAGGGAGATCATATCTGGACCATGGCATAAGGTGCAGAAGTAGTCACAGTCTGGGAAAAAGGTAACATCGGAAGAGATTTAGGGTAAGACTGCATCCCATTAGGATGGTATGGAAACAAGCCAGGGCGCCTGATTAGCGAATGTCTGCACTAAGCAATGAAGAGCAGTGCTGAAAGCCCTGGCTGCCATGGGCTTTATCTACTCTAGAAGCTGTACATCACAGTGTGGTGCTGATGGGCTGTATTTATTATCTCAAAGTGCATTAAAGTGGATGAACTGCTTCTGGCCCTGAGCTGGTCTTGCTGCAGCACAACAGGTAGACAGATCAGCTGGAGTCAGCAATAGCTCAGGATTCTCTGCACCAAATTTCACTGCACTGCATTGACATCTTCTGTATGAGCTTGGTTTGTGCATCAAGGCACAATGAAAACTGTCAGGGCATATGATTGCTTGCTATAAATATATCAAGTAGAGGAGGGGACATGGGGGACTGACACTAGGGCTGGAAAAAATATTTAAATTAGGGGATAATACTGGCACAAAGACAAATAGATATAAACTAGTTACAAATAGGTTTAGGCTGGAAATTGGAAGACAGTTTCAAACCATCAGAGCACTAAGATTCCAGAAGGCTTTCCAACAAGAGGAAGAGGACCAAAAAGCCTAATTACTTTTAACAGGAAGTTTAAACATTTGTCAAAAGCATTATATGACGTTGCTGCCTGAAGAAACTGAATAAGATACCGGAGCTGAGGCAGTTCTTCCTACATTCATATTCCTTTGAGCACTTTCCTGTCATCTCATGAGCCCCTTGGTCCTTCATAGTAGGTCACAAGATTGCCCTGATCTCCTCATCCAGCTCAGATGTCTGTTATACTGCAGCAGCACTGGGGCCCTCAAACTCCCTGTCAAGGAGAAAGCTGTGCCTGCCTGCGTGGAGCTGCTTGCAGCCATGTGAACCACCCAGACATGAGCTCTGCTTTTGCTTTTGAGTTTCCATGTTAACTATAGCCTGAGCTCCTCATCCTTGTGAAATGACGAAAGGCCTCAGCTTCACAGTTCTTTCATATTTTTGTCTTCTGGTGTGAAGAAAACCTAAGTTGTTTGTGATCCTGCCCTGATCAGAGCCTCTGCTGCACTTGGTGGAACTGCAGTGCAAAGACCACTGTCTCGCTCACTTGCCTCAGTTAAGGGGTTTGACCTTTCTGAAACCTTTTGTCTTTCCTCACTGGACTCTTGAAGCAAAATAAGAAAAAGAATAAAGACATCTAGCTAAAAGGATTTTGTATCTGTTCAAAAGAGAAAGGTTAGAGTTTGGACCTGTCTGCATAAGAACTTTCCCTCTTGTCTCTTCACTGAAGCTCATGGTACTTGATGGAGCCTTTTTTTTAAACTTTTTTTAAAGCCTCAGTTTCTAGAGAGTGCTTCACATGACAATCTCAGCATCTAGTAAAAATCTTTCTAATCTTCCACCCTGCAGTAATTAAAAAGAGTATTATAAAAGCATTAAAAACTTTCAAATTGTATCTTCTATGATCCAGAAAAACGAAAGCACTACTATCATCTCTGCTCACAATTCTGCAAGGCCAAACCAGACGAGTATGGAGTGGCAGTGCTTCCACACACCCTCTCCCAGCTGCCGCTTTTATGCTCTGTACTTCAGGAAAAAGAGTAAATCTCCACAAGTTTTAAATCATCTCCAGACTGGTAAGGAGGTATTTTTAGACTAGTAAAATTTTGCTCTGACAGTGTTAAGGAGTCCTGAGCCAGGAATGGTTGCAATCTGTGCCGTACATGACATAGAAGAAAGGGTTGGGAAAAAATTCTGCTCAAAGCAGTGAGAAGAGTGTGCATGCAAAGTACACAAAGCACAGAGCCAACAAACACCAATACTTGCTGTAGGGTGAAATTCTTTCTTCACTTTTCTGAACAAATGCACAGCAATATCAACCATAGCACTACAAAGAATAATTTATTTTGCTTCTGTTTAGAAAACTAAAAAGATATAATTTTCTATTTCCAAAGGGGATTGTGTTTGAAGAATACTTAAAAAATATGAATACTTGATAGGTAAATGTAAGAATAGCTAGTGTCAAAATACTGAAATACAAACACTAGACAACTGTACAAAATTATCATTGAAAAGACACAAACATTATACTTTGTTATTGGTCAGATGCACAGACAAATAGATCACAACTAATTTCAAATGTTGCAAGAATAAGTTGTTGTAGGGCTTGGAGTAAAAGTATACCAGCTGTGGAACACGAGAACCATGAATTTAAAGAATCTTATTCAAGGACTGCATCTTAAGAAATTTTGATTATAAGAATTTTCATTTGAGGCCAAAATCTGTGGGGAAGATGTAAAAGATGCAAGATTAAAAATGATAATTCAGAAGATAAGTATTTCCAGAATAAACAAACCTTTCAGTCCCATGTGAGTCCATGCTCTTAATACAAAATATAGTTCATTTTTAATCAGCAAATAAAAATGGTGGCTATAACAGGATTCCTTCACATTTGGAATATACCTACTTCCAAGGCATTCCTATCTGTAATATTCTTATGTCTCTCTTCACCTTTTTTTTAAGACCCCTCTCCTCTCATTTTTTCTGCCTTCTCACTTAAATGTGGTATAAAAACAGACTGGAGATGCAGGACCCTAACTGATGTGGCAGAGTTATGTATGTTTGCTAACCCACAACAGCCTAATCACTTCAGGGAATAAGGACTGAGAATTTTTTCAACACAAAGTATTCATCACACTTATAATTAGTTCATATTTTTTCCATCTCTTCAAGATGCTGAAAGGTCCGGGGTTACCAAAGATTTCCTTGGGTAGAGAGCTGAGGATGGCAAGCCCAGCCTCAGGTCCAAGGAAGTCCTAGGGAGTGCTTTTGGAAGGGCTGAGAGAGAAAGGTGACAGCAGCACTGTTGTAAGAGACGTTGTTGTTGCCTTGCTTCTCCACACTGGGAGAACAAAAAAGGCATCAAAAATGTGCCTGTGAGATGTGCACTGCAGACTCTCACCCTAAACTGTGGAAAAGGTACAAAGGTCCCTCAATAAAAGCAGGGACTCTCCATCTTCCAACATCTCTTCCCTCCGTCAAGGAGAAAAGAACCAAAATTAAACTCATTCAACTTGGTTTTGCTCTAGTACTTGCAGCATCATTTGACAACTGTTTGATTTCAAATATATACCAAAAATACCTTCAGGCACTGCAATATTGGGCCTAGGTTATCTCCAACCAAAACTAAGTATTTACATGTCAATGGTAAAATAGTCTGGTGGCTGTGTGATAATTGTAGGTTGATCTTCATAGCCAGGGGAGAAGCGGATATTTCCAACATCCTAGTCAGGCATTAAGTGGGTGAGGAGCCTTGTAGAAAGGACCACACAAGTAAGGAATTGTTATTATTTCTACTAAATCAAAAGTTGTTGGGAAATAACTTTACCACCCCAGGTTCTCCAAATATTTTCTTGATTTCCCAGACTTGGCTTTCAATGATATAAAACTCATACACTGTATGACTGAATGCAAAAGATTAGTTAAAAAAGTATTTATTTTCTATTTTTTCCGTTATGTTCCATTACAAAAAGAAGCATAACAAAACCAAAACAGAAGATAGCATTTTATTAGTGGTACATTAATGAGCTTAAACAACTAGGTGACTTATGCTTCTCACAAATACATATTACAAACAATCACAAAACCTTAACTAAAAATGAAATAAATAATTTGAATATATTTTCTTAATTTTTTTTAATATTTATAAAATATATAGCACTTTCTATTACATTTTTCAGTCATTTTTATCCATAACAAATTAAAATTTATGACATATATTCCAAATATGCTAAAGGGATAAGAATAATTAAAAAAAACCCTAAGTTCCTGGAGGTATGAAATAATAAATCTGTTAATGCTTATCAATTTATTTTCATATATCCAGATTGTGCATATCCTGCAAAAATAGCCATTTCTTCAACTAATATACATATGTTTCTTTATAGTATTATAAGTTTTTAAATGTAAAGCTTCATGGATGTATGTTTCTGTTTTACACTTGTGCCTAATATGTAATTTTTATTAATATATACTGAATATATTCCATTAGTATATACTAATATATAGACACTCACACACACAGACGCACACACACACATACATACACTCTGCATTATATATTAGTATATACTGAATAGTAAAAGAATTTCTATAACAGATAGCTGGGACTCCTGTGGAGAAAGTTGTTGAAAGTGGAAGGCATGTATACCATGGTGAAAACTGACTAGGAAATGTAAATGAAAGCATTTGTTTTTGCATTGTTCAATATATTTCAATAGATTATGTAATGTACGGTAATAATATACAGAATCTGAACAGAAATTTCTTTTTATTCCAGTATTCCTATGTTTTTTCTCTATGATTCCAACAGGATGTGAACCACTTAACCTTCCTGAAAATGGAGCCAAGCAAGTAGAAATGTGTTGACACTGCAGAACTTATTCCAGGAAAATAAAAGAATTCCACTTAAGAACTCTCCAAGTCAGGAAAGCACTTAAGCACAGATATGACTTTATCTGCTATTACCTGAATGTCAGTCACACACTCAAGCGCTCTTATGCCCTTGCCATAATCCTTAACACTGTTCCCTGTCTGTATATGAGGTTTAGAGGTTCTGTTATGTAGCTAAGTACTGTTTTGCATCTGTCTGAGTGAGGAACATGGAGGTGTGCTTGGGGACCCCAGAGCCAATATTCACGCATGTATTTGTGGCAGATGGGGAGAAAGACGCAGCAGAGAGAGTGCTGGACAGCATGGGTAGCCTGCTTGCAGCCAACACTGTCCTGGTGTGGTGAGGGAAAAAGTGATGCAGAATTACCTGCCCTGGGCAGCATCAGCCTTTTTCAGTTTCATTCTGCCCCTTGCCACAGCACAGCATCCCCCTTCAGGCACTAAGCTCCGGCAGGCTACACTGTGATGCTCAGCTTTTTAGCTTTTATTCCATGGTGCACAAGCAGCAGCCGCCACAGCCACAGAAACGGCTGGCACCACGACCTGGCAGACTTGGTGTTAGCATCTCAGAGGGTTTTTCCTCTGGACTCATTCCAGCTGGGCTGTATGGTCTGAAAGCCCACCAGGACCTGGAACTCATGTGGATGGCATGCTTGTTTAGTGTCATCCTGAAAGAAACAGCTCACGTGCTTAAAAACTTCTGTGAGAAGAGGGATCGCATGAGAGTCTGTAGGCAGGAGACTGGCTTACAATGCATGTTCCTGATAAAATGAAAACACTAAAGTAGAAGCACCTCTAGTTCCTTAGAGAAACAGAGAAAGAGAGAGACATATACATGTGCACTTTCAGAGATCTTACGCTACATTCCCACCTTGTGTTTCCCTTTTGAAGTGCATTGAGTGAAACCACAGGCATCTAAGACGAGTACTTAAATTCTGGGAACTTGAGTTAGTTTTTCATGTTTCCCATCATGCTGAACTGGTAAGAGGTGTGAGTCTTAAGCTCTGACTCATAACTGCCTGAGATAGAACTTTTTAAATCAGCTTTAACTTGTTTTTCAGACACTACACTTTTTCAGAGACCAAACCACCATGTAAAGAAATGGAAAGTGAAATGTGGGGATTAGTGTTTTCAATGTTAATAAAATTTCCAAAAGCTTTGTTGGCATTGCCAAGAAAGAATGAAATCTGATCTGAATTTCTAAGGGCAACAGTTGTACATTCTCAAGATCTTCAGCCTTTTTTAACTTTTTGTCTGACACAAGAAATATCTTAAGGCATTGAATAAACCAAATCACATGTAAAGTAACATTTAAAGGCTGCAGTGTTGACAACTACACGTGTTTAACTGTGCACTTTGAGGTGTTCTGATAAGTCTCCACATTTAAAATAAATAAATATAATTTGTGGGATCAAGAACTAATTTAGAAAATAAGATTTCTCATTATTCTTTTCTCAAAGCACACTCTGTATGACTGAATGCAAAAAAAAGCATATTGATACTGTATATTATTGGTTTGCTTTCTCAAGAATTCTAGTTTGAATTTTGACAAAACTTTAAATGACTGGTTTTAAAAAATAACCCACTTACAACTAGCTCTTCTCCACAAAGCTCTTGTTGCACTTAATTAACATAATAAAATGGCCAACAGCTAAAAAATATGCTAATTTTTATTTCAAAGGTGCCTTTGTGCTACTGGAATGCAAAGCTCTTTTGAAAATTTGTAACTGTTTTTTTTAAAAAGATGTAGAAAATGAAACATATTCATTTACTGATGAAATCAAGAATAAAATGTATTCAAATTGGTAACACTTCTGTGATAAAATTATGCTAACACTAAAATCTAGCATATGATTAGTTCTGTGAAGATCAGATAATCTAAAATTCCCATCATAAAGCAAAGCAAATGAACCCAAATATATTTAGTTATACTTAAGAGTACATATTTTTGGTATACTATATAACATCACTTCAATAGGCACAGTACTATAAAGAATTTTCTTTATTAAACTTACTTGAAAATATCATGACATAAAGAGAACATATTACATATTATGCTACTGGTTGGTTGGTTTACTTGTTTACTTGTTAAAATATTTGCTTTCACTTGTGTACAGATTTTTAGCAAAAGCTGATGGCTCATTATAATTCTGTTTTTCCATTGTCATGGGCTGTGTTGACTTAAAAAATACTTGTATTCATTACATGAGTGAAATGACAGGCTGCAACATAAAGCCTAAGTTTTGACATATGTATATGATGTTCACAATGCTTTAAATCTGAACCTCTTGCAGGTATTTAAATGAAAAATGTAGCCATTTCGTATGTTTGTAAATTTTATTTTGGTATTTCAGGATTAGTTATAACACAAGAGTTTAAAATTTTGCCTCTTTGGTTCAAGACTGAATTTCTGACCAATTTGCTCTACAAGGGCAAGGCTGGATGCAGAGTCACCTCTGAATATTCTGTGAGGTCACTGCACAAATCCCTGCTGCATTTACAAATCAACACTGACCTGCAGTCAAAGCTATCACATCTTATATTCTCTCAATAACAGTTTTCTTGAAAATAAAAGTATTGATGAAGCCCCACCAGTTTACCTCTTTAGAAAAACAACAACAAAAAATCAATTTACAGGCTAATGTGTTTCTTAAATGTTTTGTATTTAATGCCCAGTTGTGAAAGTCTCAGTGATGAATGCAGGTGTTCTACAAACAGAATTCTTGACAGAGCTCTTTAGGATACCCTGGAGTCCCCAGAAGTTCACGTCATTGGCTCCATTCGGCACAACGAGCACATTTGTCTAAATTTCTGCAGGGGGCTTTCATGTAATGGAATCCCTTCATCTACAGAAATTTGCAATGACATACTTTGTGCTGGTTTGGGTAAATGTTGTGCTCATTCAAGCATGTCTCTTAAACACCTCTCAGATTCAGTGATGCAACATGAACGGCTGAAGGAAAAACATTCAACCAGCAGCTGCCCAGTTTTAGATTCTGCCATTGCCAGCAGAGCTTTTACTGAGGTGTGAGCACATGGCCACACTGTGACAGCTGAATGCCACAGCAATGCACTGAGAGGGAGGAGATGATTTGGGAGCACTGAGGAGAACTGACATTAAAAGATATCAGGCTTCTGGTTTCAGCACTGTCAACGCGCTGCCAAAATTTGTTTCCAGTACATGCTTTCTAGACAAGGACAGTGCCTGAGTTACCATTGCTAAATCTCTTAAAGTGCTGTAGCTTTAGATTCAAAATATCTGGGGTTTGTAGGCTCTCAGGAGCGAGCTCACGATCCTATGGACAGCCATGGCAGTTTTATCTATCCTTCAGAGACCAGGATGTGACCCCCCTTTTTAGGGACAATTCTTATAAACAAGCTCATGATGATGTCTATGAAAATTCTGGATTTTGATGACAAAGTATTAAATAGTTGGATTGTTACATCATTCCACTGAATTTAGGATGGAAAATAAATGTGTAGCCCTTGGAGGTGTACTAATAGGAAGTACATGTATACCAAAAGACATTTGAAAGTGACAAAAGAGTTCCCCTCCCCCAAAGATTTTCAGATTATTTGGAACTGTTATCAAGTTAGATCAGCTATACTTCAAAGCAATGTTACTCTCACACACGAAAATCCAAATATTTCTAACGCAAAGCAAAAAAAAACAGAGACATGATTTGCTCTTGCATTTCATTCATCTTTTGTCCCTGTCTTGCATTTTGTATTGTTCTCATTTGGATAAGCTTTCCTCTGGCTTCACTTTTGAAGTATTAATCATCTTAACACATAGAAAGGGATGTGACAGAATTAGTCTTTCTGCTGAACAAGGGAGATTGTGGCCCTATCTCATAAGGGCTACTAACAAGTCTAAATGGGTTGGAAAAAAAAGGTAGTTTTTATTCCAGTACAATAAACAGAGACCCCACAAACTACTATTAAAAATGTACACCTTTTTTCCATCATCTTCACTGGTGTGTGTTGTAGAGCAAAATTAAATTATATTGCAAAATCGCAATTAAACAAAGTTACTAATTTTAAATTTACAAGTCCTTCATATTTCATCATTAAATGATACTCTGAAACTAGTACTTGATCAGAGTGATGTAATGGTCTTAACAAACAAAGAAATTATGCATTTTGTAATCTATTCTTTACAGCTTATTCAATTTATTCCTGTCTTACTATCTATATATATATATAAAATAACTTATTAAGAGTTCAAAGGGCAAACTAATTTTTCAAGCATGATATAAAATGTCTGTTTGTTGAGAGTTTTAGTGGAACAGAAGTTCTACTTATGATGTGAAATCAAGGTTAACTATGGGAACAATGTATTAGGTGGGTTGTCTCTGAAACAATTTCATAATCTTGTGAACAAAGACTGTTAGATTTAAGTATTTAATTCTTGACCAAAAAAAAAAAAAGGAGGAAGTAAATAGATGACACAATGTTTTTTGTACTTGCACTTAATTTATAATTAAAATTAAATTCATATGTCTTTATTTTTACTTGAAGAAGAGGGACTTACCCATGAAAAACTGTCTTTTCTTTTTGTGGCTTGTTTGTTTTGTTTTGTTTTTAATGTATCAGTCCAGTATGGCTCTATCTTTGCTGTTGTTACTGTTAGATGAAGAGAACAAAACGGAAAAAGTAGCATGACTCCATGTATGAACACAAGTTTGGATTCAGAACAGTGCTTAAAGTGCTTTCTTATTTGAGGAGATACTTACACAAATGCCTTTTCATGCTTATCTCCTTGTCACCATGTACTATACAATTGCTGCTTGCTCTCATTCAGAATATAATGATAGGGCATTATGTTCATACTCAGAGTTTAGTATATTGTCATAAAAAACATCTGAAAACAGGAAAATGACAATTCTATTTGTGTATTATTACAGCAATTTGAAAATTTTATTAAATACTCAAGTGCTTCATTTCGCCATTTATTACTTTGCTTCCAGTGTTGCTTAAAGCACTATGTAAGTACAAATAGATAATACTAAAAGCATATCCATCCTATTCTGGGGTTTTGACTAGGATTATTTACTGATGTCTTGCAGAACCAAGATGAAATTATGATCCCACGTGACCACTTATCTGCTGTTGCTGCAAGATGTCTTGCCTCCAGGATTGGTTTCCACATACATGGTTCACCAAAGTTCTAAATCTTATGAATATTTATACATTTTTACGTCTTGTTGTTAAGTGGCAGTGCTGTCATGGGGGATGTCAAGTAGTATACTTTAATTTGCCAGTACCAGAAGTTGTGGGAGCAGCAGAAGCTGTGGCTTGGCTGCCTACAAACAAAGGGTCCAAACAAGCCACTTTGGCTGCAAAGAATGAGTGGATACAGTGAAGGACTGCAAACAGGTTAGAAAACTCCAGCTCCTGGAAATGAAAACAAAAAAGATTAAACATGAAACAGAAGAACACCCCACAGACATAAAACCAGGAATGAACCACTATTCCAACAACAATCATTTTAATAGCTTAGTGTAATTCTGCTAATGTGCCTTACAATTCTGCATTATAGGGACTTAGACACTGAACACAGAAAATTTAGTAAATAATTACTTGGAGGCTAAGATGGACAAATTTCTAGATTAAGAGCCTCCATAGAAAGATGAGATCCTACTAGATAAAGGGGAAAGAAAGTGACACCATATAATTTTTATTTTTCCTCAGGTTAATGCAAATCTGGCCCTTTTGCAGGTAATTTAGATAGAAACTTAATGGCTGCACTGTAACAGTCTGTGCATCCCTGGACGACTACTGTTTAACCAAGGTACCCAAAAAAAATAATAATGTTGAGTTCCACATGTATTACATTCGTTCATCATGTCTCCTCACACTATTAGCCATTTTCTTACCTGATTCTTTAATATATTAAAAAAAAAAAAGACATATTTTCAAAATGTGCTACTATCACACAGTGAAAATTTAGATCTGTTATTGGACCAAAAAAGGAACATACTCCATGTTTTAAATTTATTAGGAACATTATACAAATTCCTTGTTTTTCTGCTTTAATTTACATTTCTTTGTAGCCCTCTCAGCATGTGATTAGACTAGCTGGGACTCCTTTAGACACCACTAGAGAGGACATAAATAAAAATTACATTTTTTTACATGTATAAATTTGCCCCTTTGTGCCTAATTGACTTTATGTAATCAATTTTTTTAGGTTATCTCCAGTAAGTGTTTTTGAAGCTGGTATTTAATCAATGAATATCTGTGGTATTTGAAAGCAATTACTGAGGTACTTCAATAGATATAGGTGTAAGGGAAGTAGTAGAGTGTACATTTTTCTGTTTTGATTCACTACCCATTCAGATTTTTTACTGCAATATGAAGCCAATATATAATACATATCTGTGGTATATTCTCTTTGTCTTTTTGTCTAACATTGGTATTTCCAGGCTATGTAGTGCCAGAGTTTTGCTCTTTTGTTTAGAAGAATATTGAAATGGTGTAAATTCAACAAAAATTGCTAAATCTCTCAAAATGACATCAACCTGCAATTTTCTGCCTCTTGAGATTTCCTGGAAGACATTGCTTCACAGAATACATGGAGACATTCACAAATCCCTTGTGTGTGAGGGACAAGAACAGCGTGAAAGCGGACAGCTGGATGTGCAGAGTGTCCAGTGATGTTCTGAATGGGTGAAGCTTTGTTCAGGCCTCCTACAGACTCAGCAGATGTCCTTCAGACATGCTCAGGAATAAATTGATAACATCCCATGAGGTGCTTTAAACTCCCCTGATGACCAATTCTCAATAAAGAAGATAAAGTTTATGTCAAGTTTCACAAACATGCCAGCTGTGTCTTTACCAAAAAAATCCATTTAGAGATATTCTCAATTTTAAACCTGGAGAGAAGGGCAATTTTATCACTATGTCAAAGTGGGTTTTTTCCTCCCTCAAATTTAAAAATAAAATTTATCATAGATAAGAAGACAATGGACATTCAGAGACAAGGAAGTAAGTAATTATGGAAGCTATTTCAGAATAAAAATTATGAGTCATTGAAATTAAGTTACTTTTCTGTTAACTTGATTTTATTAATATATTTATTTACCCTTTAGGTACTATAAAAATAAAACTGAAAGTTAAGATAAGGGAATAAATATTTAGTTGAACCTTGAAGTATTCTTAATATCAATTGCATGTGTTATCTGTAGAAAGACTATATTTCCCCCTATGTCTCAACAAGATAACCATATTAAAACAAATGTTACAGTTTGAGAATTGTTCAAGTCAATTAGGTAACACTACAAGCTGAACGTTGTTACTATCATAATTACAGCTACTGGACACTGAATTTTCACAGTGTATGAGTAGAATTATTACCAAGAGTTATCACAGGTGCTTCTGCAATAGTAACACATGTGGAATATCCACTGCTCAATGGACCATCAAGGGAAATGGGTGAGGCAGCTTGAAGGTCCCACTCGATAACTATTATTGATAGTAATGACACAATGTGGAAATTACCTTGACTGCAAAGAAAAGCACTAAGAAGTCAGCAAATGCTTGATTATTATTTGCCATAAAACATTATTCCTACTTCAATGAAGACATGCATTTTTACCTGGAAATTAAAGCAATGAAAAACACAGTGGCTGACTGGTATGTGGCAAGTACATATGAGTCTGATTAATGGCTGCAAAGCAATTCCCAGGAGCCTGATTGACGGGAACAGGATCTATCAGGAGCAACACTTTTCAGGCAGATTAGCCTAATCACCAGAAATCTTAACAAACAGATAAGACTCCATGTAGATCTGCTGACAGTCAAAACATGCCCTCACTTCTGCTGGGAACTTGCATTTTTAGGTGCCCCCAGGTTGGCACTACTGCCAGCAGACAGAGAGAAACACCCAGGCTTTTGTGCACCCCCAGACACCCTGGTTGCTGTTGTTCTACACACTTTGTCCTCAGACATATTTCTGTCTGAATACACTTTCATCTAGGCAGGGCAGTGTGTATTGCACACACAGTTTGGATGAAGTTTCAAGTGAACAAACAGAAAAACCCTAAAAAACCTGAGGAAATACGCAGTTAAGCCATTGAAGTTGACACCAGTAGGGAAAGCCACATGCTCTGAATCCTCCAAAAAGCAAAGAAATCCTAACTTAAGCCACAGGTACTAGTCCATGCACAAGCACACATTTTACTTTTATTACAACTTCCAGACTGTTGTCTGAACACCTCACCTAAGGCCCTACACTCCTAAGAATATCAGTGTACCCTCTGGTCTTCAAATTGCCTTTCTAAGCCATCCCTTGATTAAACTGCTCTCACCCTACATTGCTGTCATTTACCAGACACTTCCAGATTATTAGCCTGAACATTTGCAGCTCCTGCTGAGGACAATGTAAGTGGGCAAAAAGGCATGTGAGAAAGAAGCAGTCATTGAGAAGGTCAGAAGTACATGGGAATTCTAGTAGACTTTCACAAAGAAAGTCTGGATTGAAAAGACAGAGACAGAAAGAGAAAACAGAAAAAGTTTCCCCAAAAGAAAACAAACAAACCCCAGCAATCTCTTATAGCATTATATTAATGATACAACTACATAAATGATACATTTACAAAATCAAGCAATTATATGTTTCTAAGTATCCATAGTATGCTTAAAAAAAGGTCTTCTCTTTCATCTATCTATAAACTGCTGATATGAGAAGATATTTGTTCTTTCATCAAAAGTGGTGTTACATGGTCTCTCTATATTAGCATAGAATTTGATCTTAAATATATATTAGATAAATAATTCATGTGCAAGACATGGGGTGACTAAAAACTGAACCACACAAGCCAACACAGGTCAGAAATCTGAACTCAAAAATTCAGTAACTGCAGCTGAGCAATCACTCTATAAAAATCCTAAGGATGTACACTTATAACCCATTTAAAGATAATATTCTAAATGTGAAGAGCACTGTGATGCTCACAGAAAAACCCTCAAGGCTAAGAACAAGGATTAATTCAAAATCGCATTTTGGAGAACAGACTTGAAATGAGCAGAAATGTCAGTCTGGAAAACGATGCAAGCACCCATCAAGTCACCTTTCGACAGTAGAAAGTGCGTATTTTCACAGCAATGTGATCAGTAGCCATTCAGGCTATTTAGATTAGATTTCTATACAAGATAATCTCAAGTGCAAATTAATTGGCATTAATTAATACTAAGGTAGTATTAATTAATAATGAGACTAATGTGAAATCCTTGAAGTTACACTTCTTCCTTTGCTGACCAGCGCCTTCTCTGGTTTTCCATATTCAAATAGACAGTTGACTGGACCTTCATCTTGATAAACTTATTTTTGTACCCACTTCAGCTTTGTACTGCTCAGTTTAGGAGTCCAGCCAATCTGTGAACAAAAGCTCACCCAATGCAGCACAGCAGTGTGGTCTTGTCTGAGTTTTTCTGACAGAATTGTTGTGCTGCAAACTGGGGGAGGTGAAAGCACAGATTGAAGTGTAGCTTTTGAGTTATACATATTTTACAAAGCATACAGACTTTCGGTTCACAGTTTGGTGAAAATTCAATAATGCAATAAGATGCTGATTTTTAAACACATTACTTACTCCTATGTTCAGAGGCATATGTTTATATCTCGAAACAGGACCTCTTGAAGACTTAAGGTACTCTTCTTTTTTTTTGTCCAATAAGTCTAATACTTAAATAAAATTGAAGGTGACAGCACTCTGAGTTTATTGCAGTCCTGAGATTGTGCTCACCTCTGGAAGCTGCTGTGATACCATTGAGACATTAATGGATCATTAAACGATAGTTAAACAAAGAGGTAAACAGATAAGTAGCTAGATAGGAAGGTCTAAGTGAATCCCTTTGTGCCTTACAGATGCAGAGAAAGCTTTGCCCTTCTGTGCTTGGTTTTTTTTAACCCAAGCCAAACAGCTCAGTAAGAACAAATAAAGGGACACATTGGCTCCACATTCTGTCAAGCTGACAGCTCTATTTTGTAGCTCTCACTCATAAAAATTTTGTCTGACTGAGCAAACTTGTGCAATATCTCCCGCTGAGTGACAGCTGGGAAATAACGTACAGATTGGACTGTCTAAGGGGTATCAGTGATTAATGTTGCCCTTAAGTGGTTTTCTTGTCAGAAACCACTTAGACCTTGCCTTAGAGACCTTTTAAGTTAGGTGTTTGCTTTCAGACACCCTGCCATGGATGTATTGGTGTGACCTATGGTAATTATTGTTCAGATTTTTAGACTGGAACTGCTTAAATCCATGAGGAAACACTTCTTTTATTCTACATTATCTATCTTTATAGTAACAATTTAACTTAGAAGTAAAAAAAAAAAGCATGAGTAAAATTACAGAAAAAAAAATGCAGTATTTGTAACATTTAAATATCTAAAATTATTTTAAGCTGAAAAGAACTATACTGGAAAATAAGTTAAACTGTAACTAAATCCATAGCACATGTTGGATGTGTCAAAGCATGCCATTCCGAATTTTTTTAAGTCAGGCATGAAGCACTCTATAAAAAATTTTGACAGTATTACAAAAATATTAGCTATTCAATGTCATTGAAGGACTTTCATCACTTATGAATATAAAGTTTGGTGGCAAGCATTTTTCTCAACAAAAACAAAAGCCAACTGATGAATGCATGTGGTGCTGGGCTTTTTCCCAAAATGTATTTTTCTTAGATTTTTCTAATATTAACAGTGATATCTGTATATTCCACCAGAATACCGAGGAGATGCTGGACAATTATGAAGATAGTATGGCTAAAATTTAAAATGCTAATGCATGCTAATATTTTTTGTCAAGCAATGTATATCTACAAGTTGGAATGTATTTCCAGAATAGTAACACATTTATCTAAGTTTGGATCAAAATTCAATAGCTGAGCATTCTGACACTCCTGATTCTACAGATCATAAATAAGCATTCTAAAACTAAAGGGTATTATCATAGAGGTTCAACATGCCATAATCACAACATCTGGGAAAGCATGAGATACACAAAATGTTCTGCACTCTAAATGAAGGAAGACAGGAAACATTTGGATTTTGATAACTCATATTTTTCTGTGAAACAATTATAGAGAATCACAGAACCATTTAGGTAGGAAAGGACATTTATTACCGAGTCCAATGGTTAATCCAGCACTGCCAAGTCCACCACTAAACCATGCTCCCAGGTGCCACATCTACACATCCACACAATTCCTCTGGGGATGGTGATTCCACCACTTCCCTGGGCAGCCTGTTCCAATGATTGACAACCCTCCTGGCGAAGACATTTTTCCTAATATCCAATCTAAACCTCCCCTGGTGCAACTTCAGGCAATTTCATCTTGTCCTATTGCTTGTTACTTATGAGAACAGACTGACCCCACCTAGCTACAGTCTCCTTTCAGGTAGTTATAGAGAGCAATGAGATTCTGTCTAAGACTCCTTTTCTCTGGGCTAAACAACCTCAGCTCCATCAGTTGCTCCTCATCAGACTTGTGATCCAGACCCTTCTCCAGGTCCACTGCCATTCTCTGGGCCTGCTCCAGCATCTCAATGTCTTTCTTTTAGTGAGGGGCCCAAAACTGAACACAGTATTTGAGGTGTCTGGAAAGTTACCTGCCATGCCCTGCTTCCACATTACTGCTTGGGAATTAATAAGTGAAGAGCCCCAACACATCGGTGCAATGGCTCCTCAAATTTTTGGTTTTATTCTCAGCTGGGTTCTCATTGCAGTGCATTCTGATTATTACCCATGTATTATAACTGGGGAAAAAAAATTAGAATCATAAAGAAACTGTTACACTCTATTTCCCCTTACAGCAGTGGGTCTCCCAGCCAGCTGCAAAACAGAGCTGCATTTAACAGGTGATGATAGCTATGGCCATGAATATTCATCACAACCTTTAACAGATGTTTTACAAAATTTCCATCCTCTGATTTCAAATGAAACCTGCATACAGTATTCATGAAATCTGGCATTACAAGTATTTCTGAAAATCTCATTAACATTTCCTAATGACTCAACAGTTCCACAAATAGCTATACCTTTAACTTAGAAATGTAAAGAAAAAAAAAAATAGAGCCTAGACTGTTCCACTTCTCCTTATGCTGAATAGCGCTTTAAATCTATGAAAGGTTTAAAGGCTACAGAAGGGGGTTACCCCCAAATTTTAAGCTGATCAGTGTTGAAAACTTATAACCCAAGAACCTTCACATTTATTTTACAGACACATTTATCTACATTTCTTAGTCTAAGCAACATACTTAATATGTAAACAAATTGGAATGGATAGAAGTGCTCATTATAAATGCCACAGCACCTTCCAAAGAGAATATAATCTGACATCTTTGCACATAGTTGGTAGGCTTTGATCATCAAGAAAATTAATTAAAAGTAACCAATTTTTATTTCCAAATTGAGTAGTGCGAAAGTTTAAATTTATAGTAAAGAGAAGCAACCAGGGAACATGTCAGCATATTAATAGGCATGCTAGCAGGTTTGTATTAATACTCTGCTTTCATAAGGTAGAAGGTAGAATTCCTACCTTAATAAAAAGTAGTTTAGCAGAATTTTCTAGAACTCAGTTTGAGTGGGAATAACAATAGGTACAATAAAGGCACCAGGATACCTCCAAGGGTTATGTATGTCCAATGCACTTATGTGTCTCTAAGTGATTTATATGACAGATAAAATTTAAAACATAAAAAAAGAAAAAGAATTTTTTTTTTTTCAAAATCTAGATTTCATTCTTTGTTTCTATTTTTCAAAAAATGTAATTTGGTGTTAAAATACATCTTTTAGTTTTATCAATTTAAAAAAAAACCCAAATCCAAAACCCCCAAAATCCCCAAACATTCCAATAGTGTGCCATTCTTGGACTCCTATGAATTGCCATTAGTGCTAAAATCATGTGTTAATATGACAGTAATAGCAGACAAATATTAGAAAAACAATAATTACTTTCATCCTTCATCTGCACCTAAGAGCAGGAGAAAAGTTTACGATTATTTCCTTAAGAGAAAATCATCCTCGTGACATTAGGTTAAGCTGTATTTTCTTATTAGAGCTGAAAAAAGTTCTGTACTATTCAAAACATTTCCAAAGGAAATCAGAAATAAGAAAATATTTATCTTTGAAATGCAGCAAAACATGAAGGTATCAAAAACATGGTCCCCACATTTTATTGCTGTTAATTTAATGGGATGGGATCTCTTACATACCTTTATTTTATTGAGTAAAACATTCAAAATCAAGTAAATAGCTGCTGGGTAGAAAATAATTAACACCAAACATAAAGAGACATGAAGGAAGGAAAAATAGATGCTAAATGTAGCTATTGTCATTTAAACTCATAACTGGTCCCAAAACAAAGCATATTTTCTTTACATATTTTATTATACAGTGAATATTTAGCACTTACAGACAATCTATTTAACCATTTCCTCTTTGCTCATGGAATGGTATTGTTATCACATTCACTCAGCAATTTTCTCTCTGACATAGTCAGGAAAAATGGTATAATAAATGCTTTAAAAGCAAGGCTTAGACATGGAGAAGAAAATAGTCTTTAGGTTTACACTAACATTTGGATTCTAGTGAAAAAAGAACTTTGATCCAGACTCGAAGGCAGTTCCAATTAACAGACTTGGGGAGATCATTTCTCACATACATCGGGACAGTAAATGCTCTTATTCTCAAAAGACATAAAGTGAAGTAAGCATAAATCTCTTATGGTGACTGTTTTCATGAACTAACTCTTGAGTCAAAAGCATAACTGAAAATACAACTTTCTGATTTTGCATTAGACACAGACACAAAGCTTCAGTCTTGTGAGGAAATATGTATTTCACCCAAACTTTTTTTTTTCCCTCTGAGAACTAAAAACAGATTTTTAAACTTTTGCTGAGTTTTGTCCCCAGGTTGACTTGAGGATATATTTTCCACCATTTCTTCATGATACAATTATAAGGTGTAAAACAGGGTATTCAAGCTCCCAGATAGCTTTACCAAAACCACAAAGAGGAGAGTTGGAAAACTTTCCTATAACCATATATAGCAAATCTGATATTTTATTATTTTTAAATCTAATTTCACCTTTCAAAAGACTTTTAACTAGATAAAAGTAATTTGTTCAGCTTTCTTCAATTTCATTGGTTTTCTCTGCATTTTTTGTGCATTAATCTAATATTTCCAAGTAACTTAGTTTATTATAGTCCTCCACTCCCCTAGCTGCTTTGAAAATTGTATATTACCTTTATACAGACAACGTATTGTTTTTACCTTTGCTTCGATTTGTTTAGTGTCTTGGTTTTGGAACAAAAATTTGATTTTGCTCTTCCCATCATCTGAAGAACCTTTGAGCTGGGAAAACTTGTACCTCCAAAGCACAGCCTAAAGGGGAAAAAAATAATAAAATTTTAAAAATCATACACAAGCAAGTCAATGTAGTTATCATTGAAAATTGTATTAGAAATAGTTGATTTCCTCCCAACGGAACTTTTAACACCTCTACGGTACAAAATTAAATAAATGTAGTGTTCTGTGGTCAGATGTCCCCTTAAGCACATGGATATATTTGGCAGTGCTTGAATTAGATCTGTTGGACTACCTTTGTGAAATTTACCCTGAAAATCTTTTATCTATATTTAATACTGATCAAACAAAAAAGAGAAGGATTTTTTCCACTGATGATCTGTGGATTCCCTACTCTATCAAAAGTGTTGATCTGACATACAAGTCCCCTCTTTCCATACTAAAAAAATCTAGTATTAACACAAGGGGAATACAATATTAAAAAGAAATACATATTTTTAAATTATAAAATAAAAAAGAAAACTTTGTAGTGAGAATATATTTTGAGTTTATTTATGAGAGCTCTAATGAGGAATTTGAGCTAACTGTATCCGTGGCCTTTCAAGTAATTATATTATGAATTTCATTGTGTCTTGTTGAAAAAGATTGCTTTGCAAAATAAATATACAATTAAGAAAATTTACAGCTGCCTAGAAAAATATAATTTTTTTAATATATCTAGTGTGGATTCATGTAGAAGAAACAATTTTACACAACTTTGCTTAAAAATGGAAAAGAGGTATTTTTGTTGTAAGTCTTTTCAACCTCATTTAAAGATATCCCCCCACCCTCCAGATATTTTGGATTGTTACAATTTTTCATTGTGATTCCAATAGTATTTCACATAATTAGGAGGTCATCATCACTCACATTGTGCTACTACTTTGAGGAACATTAATTTCACAGGCATCAGACAACAGAGAAACTTAAGGTAACCCTTTTGTCCAAGGGTTTGTAAATTATTTTCTCTCAGTGGTGTAGGTTGACACTTCCATCTGTGCCCTTTGTCTTTATCTATGAATGATTTTCTATCTATGGGGAATTAAACAGAGTATGAAGTCAAAATTTTAACTGTCTTAAATCGGTGCAGGCCCCTTTGCTTCAGGACGTCTTGATCTCTTTATATCGATGACTGACAAAAATTTCTACCCTGCACCAAGTTGAATAAAGTTTGCTGTGTTTTTCTTAGTAACCTAACAAGAAAAGAAACCACAAAGATAGCATCTTAACTGTGCACTATACACAAAGGAAGCCCTAGAATTTTTCTCCAAAATTCTCTCTAGTTGCCTAGTTGCCTCTTCCAGATTAAAAAAAAAGAACCATATTCTCAGCACCACTTTCATTCTCTGTGTGTATGTGACAGGTGAGCTCCCATCTGCCATAAATAGAGTTAAGGACATTCTGTTACAGATAAACTAGAGGAATTCGGCAGTTAATGTGAAAATATATCCTATTTGTTTCAAATGCTGTCCTCCTGAGCCCACCAATCTGTGCTATAGAAAATAGAATACCTTCCCTCATCCCTGTGTGTGTGCAATTCCTTTGACCTTGCTTGATCTGTGATGTTTGTTTATATTGTACAAATAGCGAGGTAAAAGCAAAACAAACCAAAACAATCCAGTATATAATATTCAGGTGACCATATTCCTACCTACTTTGTAAACTCCTTTTTTTAATAATAGATCTATGTAACTCAACAAATCTTGTCAGAAGATCAAGACCATTGCCTTTGCAGGGACAGCAAATCTACTTAAGTATGTCATTTCCTAGATGAGGAATGTAAAGGGCACTGATTGTCTCTTTATCTCAGGAGAAAACAATCAAAGTAGTGAGCTATCATCTTTTTCTCCTCTGATGATGTATGGAGAGGCCAGGAGAGAAACGCAGCATTAACAGGGACCCTTAGATGTGCAGGCAAAATCCCAGGGTACCTGGCCTTATTCCCAGACAGAGTAAGTTTGAAAGAAGATGAAGGATGTATGGAACAGTAGTACTTTGGCATTTCCATGCAGTTTTGCCATGCACTTCATTCCCATTCAGAGGAAAGAGAATGACAGTCACACCAAACCACAGGCACAGCTCAGGAACACACTTCAATTTATGCATAACATTGGTTTTGGAGACTCCTACTTAGCAAGGGCTCTTAATTAAGAACACTGCAAAATCAGGTCTGTAGTGTGGCGAGAACTAATGCCAACAAACCTGCACTTCAACCATCAAGATGTTAAAACAAGCCCCTAGAACTGACAGTCTCTGCAGAGACAATTAAATACTCTTCATCTAAAGTGTAAGGAGAAAAATGTTATTGACAATGCATGAAATGATTCCCACATGAAAGAATTATCTGCTCCTTTTGAGTGATCTCCAAAGAATTGCACACACTCTCTCTCAAAGATGTCCACATGAGGGGGTAATCTTTTGCAAAAAAAAAAAAAAAAAGAATGGGGAAATGTGAGTTTTAAGTTACTACATCAGGAATACAAAGTCACTGTGGCTACTTCTTTTTCTAGAGAATCTCTGAATAACAATTCCTATGCCTGGTTTAAACTGGGAAGAACTGTTTCATTATGATAGACTCTGGATGTGTGTCTACTTCAATATACTATACTACATTAAATGTGTAACATCTAGCTTAAACCACATAAACTAGATGTTTGAATTCTAGATAGCAAAAATTGGTAAGTAAGACTAGTAAGACCCATTTAAAACCTTTCTCCTACCAAAGAGGCTGAAGTGCTGCCCTGTGTAGCCAGAACTGCCCATTTTACATGTGTAGCACATGTATAAGGGGGTGCCGAATTCTGTGACTGTAGTCACATTGCTCTTAAAATAAAGCATCTTGGGGATCACTGGATTAATTCCCCTGGTTTCATTTGTTCTGAGTGTGGTTCTTTTCTTCTTTTCATTTTCACTACTGCAAAATGCATAAGCAATGAACAGGGACCAGAGCTATTATTTTCCAATGACTACTTCATAGTGCCAAAGTAAGAAAGGAGAGACCAGACCTACTCACCTGAGCACCAGTTTCACCCGGATGTGCAATGACAGCAGTGACATTAACACATGAGAAAGAGTTTCATGTGTTGTTATCTTTCATGTTCCTAAGGGCTGACTTCAGTGTTACAGTGCTCACTGAGGTGACTCTTCTGAATTCTAATTTTAAAGGCTAATTCTCCTGCATTAGGCATAGGTATCCTTGGGAATACTGATCTACACCACTGTCACAGACATTATTTTTTCATGTTTTTGAACATCACAGTTCCCCAGAACCATTTGTTGAATGCTTGCTTCAGAAAGTTAACATAGGCTGTTATAATTTTGTACAAATATAATATGTATACATACTGACTTTTAACCAATAAGTACATTCGTAAAACATGCTGGCTTTTTCACAAATTGTGAAACACCTAAATGTGTGTCACATAACTTATTTCTAAATCAGTTTTCAGGAATTATGAAATATAAGCAGAAGTACTTACTGCTTTGAAGGTGCAGTGTTACTGAGCTCAGCACTCATAGGGCTACTTTTAGCTGATAAAAACAGCCTGTTCTCCTCAAATACTCCCCTCAGTAACACTGCATAACCTGCATCACTGAAAATATTTTACAGGTCTATATGCAGCATTTCTAGGATCCAATACTTTTTTTTTTTTGCTCTAAAATATATTTGACAGGTGGACCAGGTGCCATTTCTTTTAAAGCACAAACTGCAACTGAATTAAAAAAGGTTCTGTTGTAGACAGTGGTATCAGTACTTGTGAGGACCCTGACACACCTTTCGAGCTGTGGCACACATTATGATGCCTTGATGGAAAATGAGAGGAGAACTCAGTATGCACTATTTATTGCCTTGAAAAGTGAGCTCTCATTCAATGAGTAGAGACAGAATTTGGGAACAACAGCAAGCAGTCCAATTCAGCAAGTAGAGACCAAAGAAATAACATATACTGAAAATATCACCAGCACCACAATTTCCATACTCCCAGGGTGGTCGCAGGAAATCTGACATAATTAATCCATGTCTTGAAAAACACACTGTAAGAAGACAATCTCTTTGAGCAAATACAGTATGTATAGTGCATAAAACTGAAAACAATCAATAAGATATAAATCCTTTCCCCAAGTATTATTCATATATTGCTTAGGCTGCTTTTTGCATTTTACACCATTTAATAAAATTAACTTCAAAGAATACCAGAATGCAATGCAAACAAATAAACAGTGCCGACAAGCTGACAAATTAGATTTAAGACTTCTCTTGAGATGCTACTGAATTATTGTAACAACAAATCATCAAAAAGCAAAATCCTGTATCCACTGAAATTAATAGGATTTTTTTCCTGCGACGTATCTGGGGCCAAGATTCTCTACCAATATTTTTTAATGAGAAATATTTTATTTATAAGTAATCATCTAGGACTCATTTGTTCTAGTCTTTGCAAACAAATTACTGTCTATTATCTTCTGCTAGTGTTACTCTGCTATAATTAAAAAAAGATGCTGCCTGCATATTTTTATTTTATGGTTGGGACATAAATGCAACATATAAATGACACATGAAAAAAAGCTATTGACTTCTATACGTATAATATAGTCACACAAATGAAGACAATTATATTGTTTCTATGCTTAACAACAGTGCCAAATCTATAACACATATTCTGCAAGGCACCTTAGAAAATACTTTCACATTCATATTATATGTCAGTTTGCTACTCATTCCCAGAATCTTGGACTAAGCCACATAACATTTTGATGAGAAGAAATCACATCAAGAAGATGAGAAGAAAACAAAATCACTTTCTATCCAGATAATGGCATCAGGAATGTGGAAATGCATTATAACTGTCTTTGGCTGGGCTATGACTAGGAATGTTAGGGTTTTTTTTGTTTTGTTTTGGGTCAATGATCTTGTTTGGTAATCCAGTCTCTATTTAGGATTAAAACAAGTAGAGAATAAACAGGTGACTGTACTGTGACCTACCATGCCCTAAGGAATATTCACAGAAATATGAATGTCTGACTAGTTCATAGTTCTGGGATAGATATATAATTTAGGATATAGCGGGCATTATGTATTAGCACTAGGAAAGAAAAGCTGTATTTTGTCAGCATAAGAATCTCCAACCAGAATTTGTCTCCTATGGTTTCAGTGATGAACTATCTTCAATTTATTATTTAACAGTTTTGCCTCCTCTATGTTGGATTATCCACTGTAGACCAACTGTATTCTTGCAGAAAGACTATTTACACTTAACAAACTTGAGCAATAGTGCTTGCACCACATATTACAGTGGTGTCATTTCACCTGCCAGTGAAGCCACATGAGGAGGAGCTGAGGTCACTTGGTCTGTTCAGCCTGGAGAAGAGGAGCCTGAGGAGAGATCTCATCACAGTCTGCAGGTCCCTTGTGAGGGAAAGAGGAGGGGCAGACACTGATCTCTTCTCTCTGCTGCCCAGTGAGAGGACCCAAGGGAATGGCCTGAAGTTGTATCGGGGAAGGTTTAGGTTGGATATTAGAAAAATGTTCTCCACCCAGAGGGTGGTTGGGCATTAGAACAGGCTCCCTGGGGAAGTTGTCACAGCACCAGCTAGAAAGAGTACAAAAAGTGTTTAGACAATGCTCTCAGGCACATGGTATGATTCTTGGGGCTGTACTCTGCAGGGCCAGGAGTTGGACTTTGATAATTCTTATGTGTCCCTTCCAACTCAGGATATTCTATGATTTTATGAAATACATGTTTTCTCTACATAGGTAGTCTCTGGGAATCATAAGCATAATGTCATTCCATTGACATGAATCATACAGGTTTTATTATGTAATAGTAAAAGAAGTTTGGCCTTTGGTAGGATGCTTGGAAAACACCTGAAAGAGTCTGCCAGTGTTTTATAATGATTAGACAGCTACATCCCAAACCACCTGTAAATGGTGGAGTAAACAAAGAAACCATCTTTATTAAGGAAAGGATGTCAGAGGTCACTTTTCAAGTTCTAGTTTCAGCAAATCCCTTTGTCACATCTTCAAAAATCTATGGCTGTACTTTTCCAACACTGCCTCCTTTTTTCTTGATACTCTGACTGATTGGATTATTCCTCCTTTTAGATTCTTAAGGCAATATATGATATATTTTACAGAACTATGCTAAGCTTCAATGGGCACCTTTCAAGCTAATGCTGTTTGTCATCTGACAAAAACACACGATACTCCTACAAGTCAAACTCAATCAAGAGCAGAAGCCCTGCAGGTCCTTGTTTTGAAGAATAAAAGTAATTGGGTTTTCAGGCACCTGGGATACACCTTAATTTTTCTGTTTGTCTCATAGCTAATTGAGAAAGATTTCATTCTTGCCAAGTGACATTTTGTCCAGAGTTACAGCAGCAGTAGGGAACTGAGTAGGATTAAGATCTTGTTCATGCTCAGTTCTACTGTGTTACTGATCTCTGGAGAGTGTCTTACTACAAAAGAATTATGGTCCAAGGCAATTTCCTTTGTCAACTGCTGCAACTTTATAACTGTAAAGGGAAAGACAGGGGAGGACACAGAGGATAAAGAACAAAAATGAGACAAAGGAAAAAAGCACAACAGTCAGCCCTTATAAAATAACTGTTCTTGTCCATTACTGAAATTACAGAGAATGTTAAAAGACTACAGTGTATTTGCTTGGTACTGATGGATGACCTACCAACATTTGTTTCTAGCCACAGAACATAAAACTGTACGAACCATGCTTGATGGCTTATATTAAAGTTTTAGTAGCTATTTGTTCAGCATTTCGATTTCTCAGCATGGAATAAATATTTTTTCACTAGAGTTACATCATTAAATCTCCATGTTGCAGCGTGTCCAGTCTCCTTCTGCCTTGTCTACTACTGAAACTTGAACATCTAGAAGGTTTTTATATGCTGTTTTATTTCAATATGCTATATGTGTATCACTTGTATTAAGCGACAGACAAGGTATGTATCCCTAGAAAACACGGGAGTTTGTTCATAAAGAAATTAAGATAAATACGTCTCTGTGTGACTTAGTAGCCTTTTGGGATGAAAACCAAATTAAAGATATTTGCAATGCTATTTATCGTTCATGGTGTATTCTCTTTTTTTGATGAAATGCTCAAGGTTTCTGCAAGAGAACAGAGGACAGGTGCACTGAGCTTTGTTGATAGGCACCTTGTGGGCCATTATGGAGCCTTTTCCTACTTTGTTCTAGCACCACCATATAATTCAGCAGCACCTTAATTTATTTTCAGTCCTACAAGGGATGATTTTTTTCTCTTCTGACAAATATATATTTTTGACTGCCGCTTTAATGAGCGGTAAATGTGATTGAGTACAGACATAGCACTTTGCACAGGTAGGTATATGGAAATGTATATTCACACAAACACATACATATATTATTCATAGAAGTTATGATGGAAATATGCACATTATAGAAAACAATTTTAATGAATATGTAGCAAAACAAAAATATATATGACATACATATGTCCATGTATATTCACCCATACACTTGTAGTCAGACTAAATTTTTTTGTAGAAGCACATTAAAAATCAGTTATTGTATGGCACTTGAGTAAGTAGTTTTATACATTGGATCACTTTCAGAATAGTAGTTAGATTAACTTCTGTACATGTCTCGTTATCCTGTTTATTAGTCTCTACACTTAATTCTTAATGTGGCTATAGTGGCTGCAAAACCTTATTTATAAATCCTCATCATATTATCTGTGTATGTCCATACCTAACATAAATTGCCCATAAGAGTTAGATTTGTTCATTAAAACATTAATGTCTATATACTAGACAATATTAGACAAATCTAGGACCCAAAAAATCTGTGCAGGACTTGAGAAAAATGTTTTCCCCAGTAAACACTGATACATGATGCTGCAAAAATTAGCTAGGGTAAAATTCGGTTTATAACTTCTAGGAATTGCCACATAAATTTTTGCATCTTTTGATAATTTTCATATTTTAAAGCCAAATAAACAAAACATTTAGCATATGGAACATCTCAAGTGAAAAATTATGTCTGGAGTGGATGCTAAGTTTACTAAGATACCTTGTAGTGTAGGGAGTAAATAAGTAGAATCTAGAAAATGGCAGAAAAGAAAAAAAAATCTAAATGATGTTCACAAAGATTTGTTAAGTTCATTTTTTGTAGAATACCAGCAAGGAAGAAAGAAGGAAGTTCAGTAAGACAATGCTGTTTGACATCCTGTATTTCAAATTAAGCAAATAAAATTGTGTTAAAACTGGTGGACATTTTTTGGAAGAAGCCCCCAGTGGAAGAAATGCTTTGGGGAAACTCCCTATTCCTCAGATTTACATTACTGTATATACAACACAGAATGCAGGTGGACTTTTGACTCCAGGTTTATCACTGCTGCAAATGAAGGACTACATCACAGAAATAGCCACAATCAAACATTTGCCAGTGTTGGCTTGGGCTATGTGTCACAGCTTGATTTCAAACCATACATTGGTAATATAATTTTTAAAAAAATACCTCTTGCGCTGGAGCTTTGGCTCTGAAAAGTGCTACAGAAGAACAATGGCACAAATATACTTGTTATTACTTTTTAAGGTGCAAGCAGAAAAAATTATTTTGCCTCCAAAACTCTTTTTGGCAGTTTACAAACTACCTACCTGAATTAGGAAATAATGTTCTGAAATGTTGAAACAAGCTGATTTAACTAGGCAGTCTTAAAAACTGTTCATTCTCCTTTCAGGAAATTACAATGGCTTGTTATAAGGCATCATACCAAAACGCTCTAAATGACAAACTACTGTTGACTCTATGAGATATCAGTCAGAAAATGAATAAGAGAAAGCAGGGAACATGCAGCAGAAATAGCTATGATTTATGCCAGAGCTGTTATAATCACATCATTGTACAGATTTGTTCTGAGTAACTCAGTTTAATACTTTGTGTACTCATATTTATCATTGGTCTGTGCAGACACAGAAATAATGTTTTTATCAAATTATGATGTGTTTGACTTGAAATACATTTAACACAGATGACAGTTTTTAACCACTAATTTCAATTTACATAGTTAAGTATTATTTAAGTATTAAATAACAGCAAACAAGGAAACAAGCCTACACAGGGGTGTAGGACTTTTATCTGGAAATCATAAGCATAATGAGAGCCATTACTTGTTCATGAACATTGGGGGTGAGTCTGGGGTTTAGAACACTTGCAAAACTTTGACTGCAATGTGTCAGGCATGTTGGGCAAAATCTATAAACTCACTTGAAATGTAAGAGGAAGAAACAAATTAAATATTATTGCATTGCTTAAATAGCTGGAACATTTGAATAACTGAAAAACTGTTAAAATCACAAGTTAAAGAACTTGGTTTCCTTCATTTTAGTTTATTAGTAATTATGCACTTGTAAAGACCATTCACAATTCAACCAGTAATTAAGAAAGAAAACTTAAAATATTATGAGCACCGTGTTAAGTATAAGACTGACATTGCCTGAAGATTTACTGAAGATACCACTGCAAGAAAACATAAACAGGACTTCTCAGGTGTTCCTAGAAACTGTTTTGTTTCTAAAATGACTTTGTTTCTGAAGATCTTCGTGTTCTGGGAAACAAGAAAATGCCATTAAAACATTTTGCATCTGCAGGGTTATTCTCTGCAAAGTGAGAGAAACACAGAATAAACAGTTCAATCTGACACTGAACTCTAAAGTCTATGGAATATGGCTTTGAGTTAAGATTTACCCAAAACAGAGTGGTTGAATTTGGTATGAGCAGTGGCAAAATAACAGAAGAGAACGTGTACAAGAGCAGGACAACTAAGACGGTCAGAGGGTTGGAGCATCTCTTCTATGAAGGCAGGCTGAGAGAGCTGGGGCTGTTCAGCCTGGAGAAGAGAAGGCTCCAGGGAGACCTTACTGCTGTTTTTCAATATTTAAAAGAGGCGTATACAAAAATGGAGAGTTTTTACCAAGACCTACAGTGACAAGGGGCAATGTTTTTAAGCTAGAAGAAGGTAGAGCTGGACATAAGGAAGAAATCTTTCAGGATGAGGGTGGCGAGACAATGGAACAGGTTGCCTCAAGGAGCTGTGGATACCCCATCATTGGAAGTGAAAAGATAATTGTTTGCACTGATTTTTTAAATACAAATTGTAAAAAATCCTAGAACATATAAAGAATTATATGTAAGTATCTTTTTCATGAATGGTATGACATTTTAAATAATGTTTTTGTCTTTCATATGGACTATATTGATTCATGGGACACTTGCTAGGACTTTCGTGTAGTCTTAATTCACAAATACATATGTAAATTTTAATAAGATACGGATTATTTAATTTAAATATTATTCACGTTTTCATTGTCCTGAAGAATGGTTTCCATTTTTGATTGTTTTCTCAAGCTTTTTTTTGAAAACAGTCTTTGATTTCCTGCTTCATATGAACTTAATTAGGTAGAGAAATAACAGTTTTAGCTTATGTGACTATACAGGTCTAGTTTATGTTCCAGTATATGTGAGATTAGCAATATTGTTGAAGAACACTGCCAGCATAGACACAATTTACACTTGTCATCATCATAATGAAGATACCTGAATAAATCTTCGGCTAAGAAAGTTGCAATCTTCAACTTTCCATAAAATGGTGGAGAGTAGGTAATGCTTTTCCTATTTAGGCACCCACTAAAACGTGGTTGACACATTGAGGTTTCAGATATTTCACCCTATGGCTTGTTTGACAATTTTAACTGTAGCAGAAACTTGAAAACCAATTATGTTGCTTGCTATTGTATTGTTTCTTTTTTTTTTTCTAATTCAATTGCCATCCTTATCTCCCACTGCCTAATGCCTGATTAGGCATGCCTAACAAAACAACACATCCCTTTTTTTTATTCATGGTGTAATGCTTTATTCTAACATACAATACCACACATATAATACAAGGAGTAACGGATTCAAACTGAAATGGTACATTTAGGTTAGATATAGAAAAGAAAATCTTTACTGTGAAGGTGGTGAGGCACTGGAACACATTTACCGGAGAAGTTGTGGATGCCTCATCCTTGCCAGTGTCCAAGGCCAGGTTGGATGAGGCTTTGAGCAACCTGGTCTAGTGGGAGGTGTCCCTGATCATGGCAGGGGGGGTTGGAATAGATCATGTTTAAGGTCTCTTCCAACCTAACCCATTCTATGATTCTATAATTATATAAATATGTATTATATGTATAAGATATTGGAGGGTGGGGGGAAACCACATTTTTTTACTGAGCCTACTGCATTTTAACTCTGCTGTGCTGATTTTTTGTGTAATACCTTGTAAACTGATAGTCAAATTTCTTTGATGAATTATACAAGATTATTTGCTTAACAAAAAGAAACATGGCTACATAAGTATTTGTATTTAAAAATAGTCACCTTGTGCGAACAGTGGAATTGGGTGGGAAGAATAAAAGGGCTCAGATTAGTGGAGTAATGAGGTGGGAACAATTGACTTAAGATAAAGCATAGGAACAAATTCTGGAGTCAAAAGGGACTTTTCAGCAATTGGTGGTGGCAATGTTGCAGCATCTCAAAGGAAAATAGGTATTGAAAAGAAGTGGAACTCAGAAGAAAGATTTCACCATTTCACTCAGAACAAATATTCTACCATTAGAAGCAGTGTTGAGTAGCAGAAGTAAAGCCTGCTCACATTTTAGTACTTGCCAGCAATTAGTAGAAATGTCAACATATAACATGCTCAGGGTCTCAATGATTTAACTGAGATTTGGACATGAAATAATATAATCTGGAAATTGATTCCATACTATTCACTTGACAAAGCAAACTCTTTCATCAGTTGTACTGAGTTTTTTTAAGGCTTATGGGAAAAGCTGATGGGTGAGACATATAGACCATGGTTGATTTATCTTTTTACAGACACCTGAACAGAAATAGTTAAAATATAAACTGGGAATTGTGGAATTCCTGTAATAGCACACACTCCCTCCCATGAAAGAAGAGAAGAGAATGGAGGATTGCTTTCAAAGCTCACAGAGGAAATGTTATTTCTTCTCAAAACCAAGGATGCACCAGAAAAAAACCCATCAAACTGAATCACGGTGGGCTTTCATGTGAAATTAAAGAAGAAAGATCCGATTCTTGTTTCAGATTTATCTCAGTATTGACTTTTCAATAACAAGCACATAACAGAATACAGCTTCTCACATAATTAGAAATCAGCCCTGAATTTAAACTAAAGCATGAGAGATTTGACAAGAGATTATCTGTTCCTATAACAAAGAGAAGGACATTTTAAGGATGTACTACTTATCCCAAAATATCAGAAATAATCATGAATGATAATCATGTGATGGACACAAGTTTTAGAACTTTACCTTCGTGGCAGCATCAAAACAGACAAAACCCATGCTGAAGTCGATGGTAAGTCCCATAAGATGGCTCTCTAAAACACAGGCATATGTCTTGCACTGTAAAAGAAAAATTAGACAAGGTAGTTACCATAGAAGACATTTCTTAAAATTCTTTCTAGGACAACTGTTTCTGTGTCTTTACTCTAACATTTATGTGTCTCAAAATTATTATCAGAAATAAGGCATTTGTGTATGAATACGTCAATTTTTTGCCAGTGTACTTCAAACCAAAGGACGTTTATCAGTGATGAAGCTGTCTAAGTAATATGAAAACAGGCTTTGCTTCCATTAGGGAAAAATGAAGCAGGCTCAGAATTGCCACAGTGGCTTACTAATGACATTTTCTAACAGGGAAGTTTTATTATTTTCAAACCCCCTTATGTGTTTTTCACAGCCAGCAACAAATTCTAAGATTAATATATTCCCTTTATCTTTTCAAGAAAAAATAAATGCATATGTAAAGCATCACTTTGGTACACTGTTTCTTGTGGTTTTCTGTTGTCCTAAATCTCAGTGAAAAAGCTAGTATTTCATACCATTTAGCAACCGATATAATAATCTGAAACACCTATTTTTGCTTCAGCAAGTGGACCAATATGTCTCAAAGGTTTCTATAAGAAACCTTGGAATTCTGAAAGACCTTTTCATTCTACAATTTTTAAGTATATGCATCTATTTATTTCCAAAACATCACACTTTAATACACACTGTGGGCATCTATTAGTGTCATTTTGAGGATCAAAACTATTACTGTGCTTGAAGGCTGACTTCAGGTACGAAATGACAGACTTATCTTTTTCATCAAAAAACACATACAAAAAAATTAAAACATTTCCAAATCACATGCAAGTTCTTTAAAGAAATTATTCTTATTTAGTCATTTTACACTCCAGGCTAAATGAAATACAACTATATTCTTCAAATATTGCTGTAGCCACTAAAAATATGAAATGAGAATGAAAGCTTCCATGATCTATATATAATGTGTCAGAAAATCAAAATATAAGTTGTAAACATGGGAACAATGTGGGTTATTAAATTGTCAGTATTACAAAAGAACCTATGATTATTTTTGGCATTTTCATTATCAAGGATAAATCACATGCCTTTACTTATATATTCTTTGGGCAGGCTCTTTGGATTCTAGGTGGTCTTCCCCAGAACACAAGAAGCTGGAAGGTGCATTAACAGCTTCTACATAGAAAATGCAATGAAGGAAAATTGAAAATTTCATACATAGTGTTTATATTAAGAAAGAAAAGTGGCTTTTTTTCTTTTTTTTTCTTGGATCATTTACACCATAAAACTGCTATGAATATGTAAAATTTGATTGTAAATCAGTGTTGAAAGAGAATATTGCCTTTGGTACTATCTCATAAGTGGAACAAAAAACTGTAAAGTAATATATTTCACAGTTGCTTATAGTTAATTAAGTCACATACGCAAAAAGTGTATGGTTCTGTGGAATTATCTTGCAAACATCTTAGAAGATGAAAATTACATTTTTATTTGTAAATGTTCAAGATCTGGAACAGACTTAGAGCCTTTACTGGAAATTAAATTTGGCAAGGAAACTGTCTATCAGATTTAACCAATGTATTGTCATTTAAAGTTATCTAACCTTGCACCCCAACAGCAGAGGTCAACCCACAGTGTGCCCTGCAGCATCAGGCTGAGCTGGCACAGGTCCCTCTGCTTCAGCCCAGCACTGTGTCTGCCCAATTAGCCTCACTGGGAACTAAAGATTTATGAGAATCAGGACATACCAGTCTTGGTATGAAGCTGCACTGAAAAAGCAACTTGCTTCCCAGGCCGAAGGTTCTTTCTAGAAAAGGTAGTGCACAGCTTGTGGAGAAATCGCTAGTTCAGCTCAGTATGGTTATTTGCAGCAAGAAACTGCAGACCACTAGCTGCACCTGATTCTTTGCTTATTCTTTACTTATGTGTAAAACCATTCTATGCCCTCAGACTATGATGTTCAAGACAATTTAGAGAAGAAAAACATAAGAATAACAAAAAGATCTCTGGACAGCAAGAATTTAATTTCTTTGGGGAAGAATGTCCCTTGGTTTTTGCAGGTGTCGTACACACTTGCACATGACTCTGGTGACAGGTCCAAGTAGGGATATGAACTTTCAGGCACTAGTTAACTCCCATAAGATTTTTCTCATCTTTATTTTCTTTCAGTTGACTTTTAATTCAGACATTTGGAGAAAACAAAAATGCAAAAATTGTTATCAGGATACATGATAATTTAAAATTTCTTATACATTTAACATTTTAAAACTTTAGAAGTGACTATGAATAATACATACTGTGGATGTTTGGCTTTGGTTGCTGATTTCTTACATAGAGCTCATGAAAATCTTATCAGAACTGAAGCATCCCCTTCCCAAAAGAAGCAGAACATACTTCAGCACTCATTTCCTGTTCTCCCACAGAATACAGAATCTTAACTTTGGTTTATTAATAATTCAGTGGGTCAGGCAGAGGCTGAAGGAAAAAACTCCAAGTTGTTCCTTAGATACTATTCCCTCAACACACAGAGTTTAAATTATGGAAAGAACAATACATTGTGAACTTCATGTAAGCCGTCTCTGAACCTGAAACAAACCGTACTGAAAGTCTAAGACTTAATTCAGACTTTCAAACTCAGATTCAACTTCAATGGAAACATATGTTAAAGTACTGCAACAAAAAGCAGCTTATATAATTATCCTTACATTAGAGAAAAAAACACCTGCAACACAAGCAAGGACAGCAAGAAAAATATTCATGATGGAAGAGGTGAAAACTTTAGCATAAAGTAGCAGGAACACAAAGGAAATATGAGAGTTGTATACATAATTGCGCATCATTATGCAAGCTATAGTAGCTTCACATTCTTCATGCAAAAATGCTGTGAGATGGTAAGGAAAAAGGATTTTCATGTCACCTATTTTTTTTTTTAATAGGTAGTTATTGAAATGGATTATCATCACTTACTACACTAAACAAAACTAATTGAAGAGCGACTGTAACACACCAAAATAACACCACAATATTATTGTACCATGTTATTGCTAAATTATTATCAGCTTGACTATGCCTCCTCTAACACATTTCTAAGAAAAATCAAATTTTAATTTTTGTTATAGATATATCTGTGGCAGAAGCTATGAATTAGGCTGAAAAGAATTCATTATATATTTATAATGAAGCATTTAAAAGATATATTAATTTATTATGCGGTATTTGGAATTAGATCAGAATAGGGCCCTGATTAACCTCTTGTGGAGGTTATAGTCATTGAGCAAGAGTTACTATTTGTATGATTATGGAATAGTGCACAACACATTTGAATAATTTTAAATGGCAGTTTTAAACTGCAGTTATATTTTCAAAATTATATCATTTTATGGTAAGACAAACCTGCATACAGCTAGATTAGCATTCACTTTAAATATGAATATTCATATCAATCATTGCATGAGCAGTAATTTTAGTAAAAATGTACAGTTGATACCTTAATTTTGAACCTGTCACCTTTTTTTCTCACAGAGCAATGAAAGAACTTGTTGGAGACATACTATACCACCAGATTTTATCTGCATCTGCAAGTTGGTGGATGAAAGCAGTAATGGATTGCTGAAAGAAAAATGAAGAGGCCAATCCCAGCCATATTAAAAATATTCTGTATTTTTTTCTAAACTGAGATACAGAAAATGAAGAAAAAAAGGTGAAATAATAAGTGTTAGTTCCATGATAATAATCTATCAGGAGAAGCCTGTTCATCCACTTTAACAGATCTTCTATAATCAATCAATCAATTAATCAATCAATCAGGAAATCATTACTTTGAGTTCTTAATTGCTACTTTGAGAATCAGGATAGAGAAAAGAAAGTTGAAAAGATTAAGATTAACCTGAGGTTAAGATTATTAGGGAAATTATTTTGGAGAAGCATGACAGCAATTTTGAATAAATGTAATTCTAAAACCCAAAATAAAAATCTAAACTAGGACTGCTACAGTATGAATCAATATTAAAGTAGAACAAATATGAGGTGGCTTCTGGGATAAAAGTTACTCAAGGAAAAAGCCATATATTCTTTTACTGAGGGCACAGCAGTGCTTCTATAAAGTATGCTGCAGTCAGTTATATAAGAAAGGAAAAAACCTCTCAAATATTTCATGGCAGAGGACATATATGGTTGCAATTTTTACACAGAAAAAACTCGTCTTAGATTTTTCAGCATGCAATTACAGCTTAAAAGGTAAGAATACTTTCTATAAAAGGTAACAGTGTACATGAACTTAGAAGAGAAAAGTTGAACCTGCTCTGACACCTCCTGCAACAAAGGTACTACATATTAAAACTGACAGAAGTGTAGTTTTTGCAAATTAGATCATCATTAGTATATATCAATTCAGTCCATCTGCATGTGGCAGTTCACAGGTCAGAAGAGTGCTAATATATAATTAACTAACAATTTGTCTGAATAAAAACATGTCAGTGCTTGCATTCCCAGGAGGACACAGAAAATGTGTAAGCCAATACCTGCACAGGCTAATATGTTAATACGGCTCAGATAGGTGTGTATAACTCTTGGCAACATCAACTAAAACTGTTCTAACCACATGAATATTTCATTATTAGAAAATCAATGTAACAATTGGAATTAGGTGAATTATAATTGTGGTGGGTGGATTTTTTCTCCTTTTTTAAGTCAAAAAGTCATGACTTTTTGGTCATGTGAGAAAAATAAAGTTATCTTTAAACACGTTGCTACATAATTTTGCCATAAAAAGTCACTAGTAATCTGTATCTGATTGTTATCCATCTCTGTTGTCATCTGACAATTGAATAAATAACACAAGGAACAAGAAATGTGTGAAGAAAGAATAACGCATCTGAGGTACAATTTTGTTCTTGCTTGTATTCAGTAAGTACTTCACTCAGTGTACTCTCATTCCTGGTATTACAAGGACAACTTAATTCTTGCAAGGTTCTCTTGTGATATTCAATAACCAATAAGGTAGCATGTAAGCCAGTAGGAATATCTAAAGAGCTGGATTTTGTCCCTGATCCATCAATTGTTTTTCTTCATCTCTCCATGAACTTCAGCTAACAAATATATATCACATAGTCATAACAATTCAAAGATTGTATTTCAGGTGATCTCTTCTGAATGTTATATTGCAAACTGTTTGGGAACACCAAAAGCAAGTACTTACATAAAACAATAATAACTTCAGACGTGCAGAAGGTCAGAAAATTTCTTAAATTGCATCATTATTTCATATGGGCCTAATTTGATAAATGCACCAAAAGGTGATCACCAAGGCAGTTATTCTCACCTGTATCCGTTCAACTTCTAAAAAAGTTGCTGTTTGAAAGGCTTTTTCCCATAGTGTTAGGTCAGACTCTAGTTCCACAGAAAAGTAAAGATCTTCTCCAGATTCAGACTGGACACTGAAGCAATGTTTCCGACGGTCCAGTAGATCACTGTCCTGATGAAAACCTGAAGTTATATAATCTGGCATACATCAATTAATATTTTTAATTGCAAACATTTATGCCTCAAACCCAGCACTTTTAAATGCATTTTAAATGACAGTAGTAACTACCAAGAGCTGAGGAACTGAAAATTACGGGTTTGGTCTAAACACTGACATTTCAATGGATTTTTAAAAGGATGCTTATATTTAGAATGGTACAGAGCAACATATCTCTGCCATTAACTTTAAATATTTTAACAAATCACTTCTCAAAAACGTTATCAGCTATGCACTTTTAGAGTAGATAATTTATATGAAAGTCTTTCACTTTCTATTCACATGAGGAACACAAATATCAGTTTCTCTGACCTATTTGACTCACACACCCTACTCTGGAAGGCTGGTGAAAGAAAGATAATTATTTTAAGAAGTATGAAAAGTCCATATGTCCTATTTCCTTTATAGATGCTAGAGAAAACAAGTTCGTATTTCTGGTGGCTTAGAAAATCTCTCATAGAATTTGTCTTTAAATGGATACTGCCAGAAGAGACTGTAGTGGCTGCCCATGGTTAAGTTGCTGGCTTTGGTCCTGGAGGAGAAAATTACTTTTGGCTTTACTTTCAACATAACACCACACAATGGAAATTAGGTTATAAATATTTAATAATTAATGATTGCTAGCATTTGTAATTGGTACTAAATCAAAGAATAAGGAAGTTAAGCAGGAAATCCATTCATTAAAATGTTTTCAATTTTTAAAAAAATGTATTTATTTAACACAGGATGCTTTATGCTAAAATTCTGGCATGTAACTCATTCTTGTAAAAAATAGGCTTGCAGAAACAGGTTTAATTAATTTAGTCCCTGCTACATCAAAGAATCCACCAGAAGTCACAAGCTCACCAGCTGTCCTCGCCAATACATCTGGAAATTTGGGTATAAGTAGCCTGCATGGAATTTCTATAAAGCTACTCCATCGCAAAGGGCAGTGTTAAGTTCAGAAAAGGAGACTCACAGGACAGTATTGCCTTCTGGTTATACACAACTTGAATAGACCAAGGGGAGCATAACCAGCTGATACAAGCTGGAAGAGCAGCTTACATTGTTCAAGTCAGCTCTCCCTGGGGCAGGGAACCAGGAACCTAAAGCTGATTGAGAACAAAACATATAAAACAGGAACCTGCCTGAAACTATCAATCTCAGGTACACAAGTAGGCAATGGTAGAGCAAATGCTACTTTCCCCTTTCCATTTGCTCAGTAGAAATGCGACAGACCTAGTCAAAGCCTAGTGAAAGCCAGTACAGCATGCATTCATGAATGCTTCTGGTTCAAGCCTGCTTTGCAATTTCTAGAAGAATCAGATATGGAGGCAACATACCTTCTCTTTGCCATCACCATAACAAAAACAAATTGCCAGGATTTTAAAATGACCAGTTTCTGTGTAAAAATCTCCTTCCTTACTTCCATTAAGTCCTAAGCTTAGTAGCAGTTCTACAGTGTTAATCCATGTATGAAAAAAACAGCACGAACGTTTGATTTTAAAAGACAGCATTTCCAAAAAAAGAACCAAACAGTATTCTGCCAGCTTTTTCTTCCAAATATTCACAGGGCTGTGTAGTTGAACCAGCTAGGTGTAGCTGAATAATAGCCTATGTCTTATCAGAAACACTTTTTGTCTTTTTTTGGTATCTCTTTTTTCTCCTTTTTTTTTTTTGCCTGTTCATTCAGGCTCTTCTTCTAAAACTGAAGTGTCAATTCTATTCACAGTCTGCCCTGACCAGCATTCCAAATAGAGGTTATAATATCCAGGTGGTTGTTAATGACATCCATGCTCCAGTGCCCACACAGCCTCAAAGCACACAGAGCAGGAGCACTGCGACAACTGTTTAACCTTGTGGATATGTTGTAGTAACATAAAACATAGAATCATAGAATGGCTTGGGTTGGAGGGGACCTTAAAGATCATCCAGCCCCAATCCTTTATGGTCATGGGCAGTGAAACCTTCCACTAGACCAGGTCACTCAGAGCCGCATCCAGTCTGGCCCTTGAAAACTTCCAGGGATGGGACATCAAAAATTTCTCTGGGCAACCTCTTGCAGTGCCTCACTACCCCCACAATAAAGAATTTCTTCCTAACATCTAATTTTAACCTACTCTCGTTCAGTCTGAAGCCATTCCACCTTGTCTTGTCACTACCTACTCTTGCAAAAAGTCCCTCTCTGTCTTTCTTATGGGATCCCCTTAGGTACTGAAAGGCCGCAGTAAATTCACCCTGAAGCCTTCTCTTTTCCAGGCTGAACAATCTCAATTCTGGATGAGTAAAACGACTGGAAAATCCTCCCTCCTCCAGGGAAGAAAAGCGACTTCCTTTAGAATAACAGCATTTCTTGTCTAACAGTTTTTAAATGGGGTCTCGAACTCCCTGTGCTTCCAGAGCTAAACCTGATGGAATGGGCCTGTTGGTCCATAACCCAAAGGACTTATTCAGCAAGGAGTGTGGCAAGACTCATGTGTAAGGTACATGTATTTCCTGGGGAAGGTTTTAGTTCTTCATAGCTACAACCTCAGAAGAAACTAAAAATATTTTGAACTCATCTTTACCTATTCTTGACAACAGTTAGTAGAGAATAAGTGATTATCACTAATGCAGACTCTTAAAGCTTTCCTGAAACACGACTATGGCACCGTGTGGGATCACAGGAACCACTGTCATTAAAATAACTTAAGTAATAACCCCTGTTTTCAAATGGGAGGGAACTTAGTGCATGGCTCAGTTCCAGAATGGGTATCTTGATTTAGCTGGGCACAGCTGAGGTTTGATGCTCTTAAATTAATCTTAGACTCTTCCAGTCTTACAGGCTTTTTTTGTCTCCTATTGAGAACAATATGCTGTCTAGGAAAAAGGGAAGAGTTATTGTGTAGATGGTGAAAAACAAAATGTTAGAAGTTTTACTGAGATTGGTCTCTGTTAAAAAGCTTTTGAAAAATGCAAAAATCTCTCAAGGCTTTGAAGTGATTAAATAAAAGCCTGTGTATTTTATTATCAACATTGCTATTAATAATTGTACTAGATTTTACTAAACATTACCTCAAACCTAGATGATGAAAAAAGAAGAGCTAAATGGGATCTACAGTAATTACCCAGGTTTTTGCTACTTATATATGAAAATGAGAGCATGCTTTGATTTAGGAAAGACCTAATCAGTATTAGGTAGCATTTCCCTTCAGTGTTTTGCATATAAAAAGTTTTGAATATTCCAACTACTACATTATATTTTGACAACACAAATAATGGACTCATTTATTATTGGAATTTATGTTTTGTGAAGTTCTTATTCAGAATGAAAATAAAATTCAACATTTTCACAGAAATAATAATTTCAATTTGTGATTAGGTCTAATGTATATGCTTGTGATTTTGATATCAACATCTACATGTAAGTTCACAGTAAGAGAAGTGTAAGTCAAATACATTTAAATTATGTACTTTCGTTTTTCTAAAATTGCTAACATACATATGAGGCATTCCTTTCCTTCTTAATAGTATTCTATCCTACTTGAAAAAATAGTTATGTGCAGGGTTCCCTTTAGTGCTGCTTCTGCAACTTTTTCTGCAAGATCTTTCTTTAGTTTTGCATTTCTTCAAGCATTAAAAATCCGTATTCTAGATTTATAGAATCTAATAATGGATAACTGAACGAAACAATATGTAGATAAAGCTAAAACATAGCTATCCAAATACCCAAAGGCAGAAATAAAAAGCGTTCTTTTTTTCTTGTTTGTTTGGTTTTTAGTTGTTTTTCATTTGTTCTTTTTAAAGGAATCCAACTGGGACTTGTCCAAAAGACTGCAAATTTAAGATCTTAAATTTGTCAGGAGTCTCAAAAATAAGCAGGAATCTTCATTAATTAACTTTTACCAAACCACAATTTCAACTAAACTGTAAAATGCCATTCTACCCATTTAAGAATCTTCTATGACCCTGTATTTTTATATTCACTTACTAGTCCATGATGGACATGAGCCAATTTCATGTTGATTTTTTAAGAACTCTTTCATACTCCTAATGATTAGTTATACCACTTGCCTCTGATGTTCTCGTTGTGAATTAATAAAACTCTCTGAAGAGAAACACACACAAAACTTTTAGCAGTATGTTAATTCCCCACTGGAGGGAATGCAGTCCTGCTGAAGGATGGGCTGTGAGGAGATTGGCTTACATTCAGCTTCAGGGTAATCCAGCATCTCTGCTGACAGGACAGTATGACTCCTGCTTGCCTAATTAATAATGATATCCATGTTAAGTGAGAGTAATAAATTTGTCCATGGGAACTTAGCATGGCTCATTAGGCAGGTCCTTTCAAATTAAGGCAGAATGCTTCTTTATCACTAAGTAGTGACATCGCCTTCTCTTCTGCAGAGGTAATCTTTTCTCTTTTGAAAGACTGCTCTCTCCAGAAGCAGCTTTGCTTCTTTTTGATTACTTGTGTCTTTTCATTTTAAGTACTATGAGTGCATTAAACACTCATATTTTGACTATTATCTAAATCTGCTAAGATGCGTGAGGCCCTCAGCTCTTGTAATGGTAAGTGAGAGTTAAGCTGTTCTATTTCAAAGTTCTGTGCAATGGAAAACAAAGCTAGATCTGCCACTTTCATGCTTATGGCATGGTTTTTACCCAGGAGGTGCTCAAAAATTGTTTAGAAGTCTGACTTACCTATGAAGTTACACATAACATACAGAGTGGCACATATATTTGGCCACAGAATGCTAAATGTTAGTGACACTGGTGAGCAGTTTTTGACATGAACAACAATTCATGTAAGATGTTCAAAACCATCTAATCAGAGTTGTGTACCTGCATAGACAAAATAGACCTTGACTTTCAAGTAAATTTTATTTCAGCTGTTACAATAAGGTAAATATTCATGTCTCTCATATTAATTGCAATAATTCTTCAAAACACATAAATGAGAAATCAAAACCTGTTTTCTTGTTGACTAGTTTAGACAGCTCTGCAAAAAGAAATCTGCCCTATCATAATCAAGATTCAAACCTTGCACCTAAATTCTCTGAAGATGAAAAGTACTTTCTCATCAGTTCAAGAGGGCAATAACTCCACAGCAACTGTAAAATGAATCACATCATGATTTTACACTTGCTGGCATGAGTGCCCTGATTGTTTCACTGTTTGTGTCTCCTTTCACTTACCAGTTCTGGCTACATAAACATACATCCTTCTTTCTAAGGGCATCTAATGATCTACTTCTTTAGCTGGAATTTTGGGAACACTTTGCTTGAGCATCACCATTAGTTGCTATGGTGATGGCTCTAATAGCATTTACAGGCAGCAGGGAACAGATTCACTCCAGTGTGAAAAAAAGATACAGCGTCTCCAACATATCCTCGTTACTCAAGTAATAAAGAAAAAATATCTGTGCAGGCATGTGTTCGTACATAGCTCATCTTATTTGGACCCTTCTGGATTTTATTGTTAAGAAGTGTAAAAAGAAGGTTGAAATTGCAGATATATATATATACACACACACATGCACACATTTAAGTAAACACAGAATTGCAGCTAAACTAAAACTGGACAGAATACATTCTGATGTTCAGATTTCACAAGAAAAAATGTTTCTCAAGGGGAAAACTGTTTATAATTGCAGGGTAAATTTTACTTTCAATTAAATTTCCATTAGAAAGATTTGTCTGATGGGTGGAAAGAAATAGAAATTTCATCCCCTGTAATCTATTAGGTTCAGCAGTAAGCTTGAATCACTTTCCTATTCTGCCTGAATAGGAAAATTAATATCCTGTTCTGCCTGATTAAAAGAGGCTGCAGTCTTGAAGATCCTCATCTGAATAAGAGCAAGAGACTGAACACAGGTTTCCTCTGAGCCAGTGCCATAATTGTGTCTATTTCTTAATGAACTCTACTGAGAAACTAGTTTATTTTTACGCCATACAAAAAAAACTTTCAAAATGTTCATAAAACTAACTAATCTTTTGAGGAAATAAATTATTCTAATATTTTCCAGAGAATCATTAGTGGTTATTTTCTGCCACAGAGAAATCGGAGATTGGTAAAACAACAAACCGATATTAAAAAATGCCCTGATCATCTCTTTGGAGAGTTATTAAGGTTTTGTACCTCTCCAAAATTTGAGACATTATTTGCAGGAAATTAAGTTAAGAACAGATCTCATAAGAGTAAATATAATGATAATGGATAGCAATGCTAAAGAGTGATCTGATCTTTCCATTCTGACCCATTTTTAAGTACTTTCTCAAATTTAAATAATTGCAGCTGAGTTTTTTTTCCCATGTTAGTTGTCTCCCTGAGGATATTTTTGTATTTTTATTATAGTTAAAACAGCTGAATCAGTTTTGTAAAAAAAATTAGAAAAAGGAATGAAATTGGATTGTCCAAGTCAAAAAGAAATAAATAGAGAAGCATCAGCCCCTGAATCTGTTTCTTGGGCTGCTCTGGGACCTCCATTCTTTGGAATAGCAATGGCTTATTCAGGGACAGGGACACTTTTGCTGCCCTTGGGAAGAAAAGTTAAGGTCTACCAAAAAACTTAGTTGTTCTGGGCAAAATTTCACTGTTACCATTTTGAAGATTTAATCTCGAACAGGTTGCATCCCCACAGTGTACAGGAGAAGAACCTATTTTCCCAGCTGTTAAGAGTTTTTATGCTACTGGACATGGTAAGTGACAATAGGATACACTACTTAAAGTAACTATACACCTCTTCAAAAAGAGAAAAAACATCTGACTCAAAACCAGAACTGGACAGAGAAATTATATGAAAGAAAAGTCCTTATAATTTTCATCTTTGTCAGGTTTTTTGTTTGGGTTTTTTTCCCCAACTTTAGATGTATTTGTTTTAAAGGCAGGAAAAGATCTTTTAAAAGTCTTCCTCATGAAGGACATAAACATTGGAAGAAAAATAATTAAACGTGGTTAAATAAAAGTTTGGAAAATTACCCACCAATTTGATTATTCCTTATATCAAAAGAATTACCTGCTTGACTGCATACTCTTTTTTATTTATCTTCCTTTCTTTTTTGGATAGAATTCCTTACTTACTCAAATAGCTTGTCAATACATTATGCCAGGGTGAGAGTACATTAGAGCAGCATAGTAAAAAGCATTTTTGTTGAATATCAGTATGTCAGAAATTTTGTATAAGCAAATGTGCAAAAAATTATATTTTACATGTACTTTCTAATAGTCCTCAGACAAAAATTCAAAAGGGACTATGGCAAAAAAGGTCCTATCATAAAACAACAAGATAAAAATTTGTTAAGAAATTAATATTTCTGGTTTTATTGGTGGCTCTAGCTGTTGAGAGTAATCAACATGTAGACCTCCACTGTGGAAAGAATGCACCAAATAAAGTTTTGAATAGTTGTCCCCGAGACAGGAACAATTTATTTCATATGAGGAATGGGACACAGTTTCAGTGAAAAATACAGAACTATCACTGTTGCATGAATAACTATAGTCACAAATTTTTTGTGCAATAAAACTGCAGTATCTCAAGCTAAATTTAATTATTGTCATAGCCAGAAAAAAGATAGGAAAAAACTCAAGTAATTAAAGTTTGTGACCATAAAATAAGAGAAAATTGATAAATTAGAGAAAAATGCTACACAAAAATCCACTAAAATTGATGCACCAGAATACATTAGTGAATAAAATATTGAAATACTGAATCACTCCAATCTTTAGAAATGCCCTGAATTAGACAAAGTCAATGGAAGGAAACTTCTCAAGTTTCAGCTAAATCTCAAGTATCTTGGGTTTAAGGCATAAACTTGTCTTCCCCAAGAATCCTTACACAGTATTTATATTTCACACCTTATTTCTGCTACTTTTCCACATTCCTTTTGCCTCATGTTAAAAGTTAATTTGGCCTTTGCTTTTCAAGGATGTTGCAACAGCACTGTCAGTCTCACAACTAGACAGGCAGCAAAAAGCAATTTCTGCAACAGAGAGGTTAGAGAAGTTATTTAAACATTTATTATCTGTATCTGTTATTCTTTCTCTTTTCTTCTGTGTGTTTATCTTCTTATTTCTTCCAGGAGGAAGGATCAGACTCTGAAATCGGGAGCTCCAGCCCAACACAACTGACTTATTTTTCATCCAAAAGATGACAGTTTATATTAATATTGCATTAAAAATGTCAGAACAAGGTGGGGGGGTGGGAGTTAATAAAGAATGAGAAACCTCTCTAAAGTTAACAGGAAACATGAAGAGCCTTATTTAGTAAATTTATATTTCAAATATTGTTTGCCCCTCCTTTCTGAACCAAACAAAAAATGAACAAGCCTTTATACAGTGGTAGTTGTCATGCATATAACACTGCTTCTTTGCTTTCAAAAAAACACTCTCACATGGTGCTGTGAGAGTGCAACATCAACACCTTTAACACACAGGGCTCATAAAATTTATCCAGATTAACATGGATTAGGGCTTGTATAACTAAGTACATGTTGAGGAGAAACTAACTGAAATCACACACAGAATCACACAAAACATGTATGATCCGGCAAGAGGCGCAGCAATCTACTGCCTATCTCCGTGCGTGGTAGGAGCAGCTAAACACCAGCTTACACCTGAAAGGATCCAGTGGAGGAAATTCAGTGGCCTTGTCAGGAGCTCTATTTCAGTACAGAAGTTTTTCTTTATGGCCTAACTGAAGCCAACTTAATGATGTTCTTTATAACAGCAGACATGGAGATATTTATGACTATTACTATTTCTCCTATCTTAGAAGACAACTGTAATTCTATTTAGAGGAGAAACAAATTCCTTTTTTCTGTGGAAACATTAGATACTCTTAAATGTTGGACAGAAGGCAAACCAAAGACTGAAAATTATTTCATTTGTTTACTACTGAAAGACTCAACAGTTTAGTATTTTTCCCAAGAACTGGCCCTGGTTAGAGCCCAGCTGAAAATCTAATATTCCTTGGATGCAGCATTAGCCTATTCATAAAAGGGATTCGTTACTTCTGCCTTTTAAGCAGTTTTGAGCATGTGTGAAGTATTTTAGTGGAATCACATCAGGATGCAAGTCTCACCATTGAGCAAACTATATGAATGATAGACTTCAAAATATGTTCTGTACCTGCACTTCATATGTTTATGTGTCTATTGGCACTATTTTTAAAATTTATCTGAATACGTTAACATTGTCAGTAGTTTCCCATCCTTTTTATATCATCCTTTCCCCATACTTGACTTACTGGAAATGGACAGCATAATTACAGGCAATTTAAGTGGGAAAAATTAACATAACTACATTTGAGGGTTTTACACATACTAACGGCTAAATAAAGAAGGAATCACAAGTCTTCTGAGACACCAAGTTGGTCCTGATTAATATAGCAAGAAAATTATAGCGGCACTGATGTGAATGATACTAACTATAAACATCAATGATTCACAACCCTGACATGCTGCCAGAATAGACTGCCTTCCACAGTTATCCTCACATTTCACTTCAGAGCTGATCTGACACTTGAATATGTTTCTTGTTTTATGCTGAATAAAGCATCCTCTAGCTGTGAATCTCCAAATGCTTTTGCATGACACTGAAGATAGGAGGCAGGTGACAGAATTACAGAAAGCATTTTCTCACAATTAAAAGGAGATGCTTGGATGAGCTGAAGAATATAAGTAACTCAAGCAAAAAGAACAGAGAAATGCAGTCTTTTATGTTATTCTTCATAATTTACCTGAAAAATGGAACAAACTTTTTTCTACCCCCTATACGGAAAAATTGTTTAAATATTTAACCTATTTACAGATTTATGTAAGGTACTTAACCTTGTTAAATTACATACACTTACATGTGCACACACTCTCAAAACACACATTAAAACTGTGCATCAAAAATACAAGAGCTACCAAAAAGACATCTACTGTTAAATCAGCTTTGATGTACTGAACAGGATAAGGCCACCAGCCATTCTGAAGTTAGTGATAGAAGTACCTCCTTTTCTGGAGTATTGAATATTTGTTCAATTGGAACATTAAAATTAGTTGGCTGTTAATGCGACTTTATTCCTGAAAATAGAGGCTAGGGTGAAACAAGGTTCTTGCAGAATAAATTAGAAATATTTATTGATAGCAAATTCTACCAGCAGTTCTGTTGAAAATGACTCATAGATACATTTTAGTGTCAAAAGTGGTATCATTAGATTATCTTGCCTGACAAATTGCTTAACATGGATTACAGATTTTTGTCTGCAAGTTCCTGTCACTGTCCCATTAGCATCAGTCTGAATAAACTTGCGGTAAAAAAAAAAAAAGTGGTTTAAATGCTATCAATTTCTCTTGCTGGTTCCTTTCATGGACTAATCATCACAACTTTTACAGTTTCTAACTTTTTTCCCCTTTTAACTTGCCTGACTTTGATTTCTGCTTACTTTTTACCTGTTTATTTCAGGGTTAAAGAGTACTTCAGAGCCTTGTTTTCTCTCTGCAAAGGTACTTTCATCCCTTAATCAACAGACCTATTGAATTTTTAATAAATTACTTCATTTGCTTATCAGTTTATGCATTTACCCCTCCAGGTCTTAAGTTATTTGCATCTCCATAAATGTTCCTTTTACATTAAACATAGCCCACTGCTGTTTGCCATTATTTCATAATGAATAATTTAAACCAATTTAATTAAAATGTGATTTTTGTACTCAGCCTGCTTTACCTAGGTTTCACGTCAAAAATTATTATTTTATCCCCAAAATCTTGACAATGAAGAGCTTCATATTTATGAGATAGTATTTTTATCTGGTATTTTGTAAACTTAATACAGAACCTTTTTTTATAATGCACTATTATTTTGGTAGTGTATGAAAGTGATTATGAGAGTTTTTGGGGTTTTTTATAGTATTTTACTACATTAAATTGTAAATACTGAATTAGGGGATCAATACTCTTTTGATGAATTTCTGTCAATAAAACTGTTTTTCACACAGTCAAAAGACAGCTTTTTAAAATGTACATTTATGCTTCAAATTTTAAGGGTCTTCCTGGTTATTTGGAAGGTCCTTATCAAATTAAGAATAGTGACTTATTGTCTTATTGCCTCTTTCTTTTCCTTGTAATCTGATGGGGAAAATAAAAGAAAAAAAGTATACCGTTACAACCAAATAGTGATTTATTTGATGAGTATTATAAATATGAATCCACTAGCTATAAATCACATAATAATCTCTGACATCTCAGATTAAGGTGCAGAACATCCTGCCCTTTAGCTGCTGGAGACTGATGGAACTGTAAAAATTGAAAATGGCATCACAGATTTCTATATTGTTTGTGAGAGGAGTCAGAGTCTTTGGAATGGATATTAGAGGAAAAAGAACACTAAACACATGCAGGCAACTGTGAAGAAAACATTGATCGTGGTGGCAGCCAAGTTCTGGGTTTTATTTAACGTCTTTGTGTACTCTTCCTTAAGATTAAATCAGTGAAGTCCTTTGCTGTATGTAGACATTAATATTTATTTAGTGTTTTAATACTTTTACTGTTACCAGAAGTGGAATTATTCTCTCATACTGAAACACTAAAATATTAATGTGTATTCAGTAGGATGTGGCAGTTCATATTACCCACTGTAGTGTTTGTCATGAAGAGAAACTTAGAGAAAGCTCTCAAACTGAGGAAAATTACATTTCTGTTTAAGCAGACAAACTTACAGTATTAAGTCTCTCTAATCAAGACTGTTCTTGTGAAGTTCATCAGAATTTTAGCCACAATTAAGAGGAAAATGGAGAAAAAATATTTACAATAAATAAAGTCCTGTCCTTGTGGCACAAGGGACGGTTACTGAAATTGCCAGTATAGATGAGGAGAAAATACCAGCCACCTTGGGTGACAGCAGCATCCTAATTCATCTTAATTTCTTGAAATATCTCAATCAATTGTAAGCAAGCCATGTAGTGCAGATACATTTTGCTTAGTAAATGATGTGATAACATTTAATTCTAAAGCACTACTTCTCATTTCTGAGATAACTTATACACAGGTTAGCACAGCCCACTTGCAAGTCCTTCTACTTTAAGTGAATATTAGCCTGAAAAGCTGTGTCCTTCTCCAAGACAAACAGATTTATAACAAAAGTATCATGTGATGTACTATAGAAGGGAAGAAGTTTGAAGATGATCACAAAACACCAGAGTAACTTTTTTTATGTGGCCTCTGGTTCAGTAATATCCATGGGGCTTGTTCAAATGTGTCTAAAAACACTCATTGCTTAAATGGAGACTTTTATGATGCTGGCATAAAAGCTGAACAAAACCTTGAGTTTCTACAGATGTTCAATGTAGCAGTGTAATGGGAAGCTGTTTTTCTTGGTTTTATTTGCTTTTATATTTAGTGAAACCATAGTTAAGTCCTATTGCACCTGCTGTACAAAACTAGAATATGGTGAAGATTAATGCTCCAATGTCAGAAGCTGCAATTTCATTGCAATGATTTTTCCACTTCCAGTTTTCAGTATTTACGGGTTTCTGTCAGCTAAAGAACCTGTTTGAAACATTTCAGCATTTTATAAGCCTGCCCATATTTACCGACAATAACCGAAAAACTGAATATTAATAAAGAGATGAAGAAACACATAAATTATATTCTTATATTACTTATACTGGAATTGCCTCTCTGTTAATACAGACTGAGGCTGGAAGATCTACACCTCTTCCCAGAGAGTTTGAAGGGCTGGATGATAAGAAAAACCCCAGCATCTTTGTACTCTTTTCTGTGCTTCCGCACAACACTGCCAGGAAGGCACTGGTTTAGGTTTTACTGCTTTGTGGACTGTCTCCTTGGCTGTAATAGCTTCTGCTACATGGCTGAGAGATGGAAAAAAAAAAAAAAATCAATGTATTGGTATACAAGAATAGGAGACACAGAACAAGGGGGGAGAAAGCAAAAAGGCTAAAATTGCAAGTGAATTAAGCAGAACATCAACAAAGGCAAATGGCTAGAAGAAATGAAAAGAAGGACCTTTAAATTACAGAAAACTATATGGCACACATTCCACAAATTTCTGTTCAAAGAGTATAATAAAATCTTTGGAGAAGTCATAAGGAGAAGTCATCCTGGCTCCAACATGCTTAGTTCTCTGACAAAGAAGAGCTACCTCAATGCCTACTGCACTAAGTCCAAGGCCTGAAGCAATCAGGAATTACTGAAGGGGTGGGAAAAAAAGTGGGATTTTCCTCTAAGAAATGGGATTTTTCAACTCCCTCAAAGCCTGACTGCGCCCTAAGAACATTGTTTATTTACACCCTCAGTGCAATGTCTTCACAGGGTGAAAAACTTGTCCTGTTACTTCTCTCCCTACATGGCCCCTTCTAAGGAGCCAATATTTGCACACACGTGGTACACTGATGGGATGTTTTGCATCTGCGATGTTCTACCCCTTGGTGAAGACTCCAGACCTCGCAGCCATCACAGCAGTAAAAGAAAATTTTTCACTCTTCAGATTGCAAGGAAAGAGGATTTTTTCAGACTATAAACTTGGTTTTTTGGGTTTTTTTAAAGTCTCTGATGTAAAAAGTTTCCGAATTTTATTGAGCCATTTCAACTGTAATCTGACTCCCTAAGGAAAATATAGTGTGTCTATGTGACCTACAAAACCTAGGAAATGTACCATTTATGTCAGTGAAAAGTCTTCCCAATGGGAAACACTTTAAAAAAATACAGTATTTTCATACTTCTTGTTGATACTTGCCTGCCTCTGCCTAGATAAAACTTCAGGAATGCCCAAATTACCTTTTACACCATTTTGACCCCCACAAACCCAGAATTAACATAAACTGGAAAGCATTTGATATGAATAGAAAGAGGCAATGTGATTTCATCTCTTTTCCTTCTCATTTGAAAAATATTGAGCATCTGTTTTTCACTGTTTTTAAAACAGAGAGAAGACCAGATAAAATAATTCCGATTGAATACAAAATTAAAAATTACAAAACATTGTACAACTTACTCAATTTGCTACTCATAGTTCTAACTTTCTAAACATATTTCATTGTCTTTTCCCATTTATTACACTTCAGGCAAATGGAAGAAATTGGAAAAAATAAGACAAAAGTTTTCAGAATGATATTGCATATTTTAAAGACTCTGCTCTCGGTCCTAGTGAAATCTTACATTGCAGCTGCTATTAGTTGCATCAACATATTTGAAAACAACCAAACTGATCACTGTTTCTTTAGGTCCTCAGTTAGAAAAATAAACGTTATACTGTTTAAATGTGACATTAAAGTGAAGCTATAAACCCCATAGAGCATTATGGAGCAATAACGTCATTTTCTACTCAAGATCAGTTTATTTCCAATTTTTCCATGCCTTCTAGTTTGATTCTCTATCTACTGACACCAAGACTTCTGATATTTGACTTTAAAGGGGGAAAAAGTGTTATGGTCTTGTCTGTCAAAGTGGCAACTTATTTTATACTTTTTCTTCATAACATCATACCTTGAGAATTTTGCACATTATCTCATAAACTGAAAATGTTTTCTCAGCTCTCGTCCAATCCCAGGTTGTGACCTTTAAAAAACAAACAAAACACAAAATAAACAGAAAAAGAAATGAAGTTATTTTTGTTTATTTCAAGAATTAAGTTAATTGACAAAAAAAACCCCCAAAAACCCTAAACCATTTACATTGAGTAAAATATATTCAGAAAGACCAAGCACTGCCTCAAAGCACCAACCAGAAGGGACCGGACTGTTCCATCCAGGCAATGCTTAGGAGACATCCTCCCTGTCCTTCCAATGCAGTTCCTTTGCATGCAGCCTGCTCTATGCAAAATGCTGCTGCTTCCCCTGGGAGCTGGCTGGCGACCCTGAGAGGACACAGCCCTTGAATTAATCTCACAGAGCCACTGCCCTGACTATAAGCAAGCATGTTTCTCACCACTTTCCTCCTTGTAACTGCATGCCACTATTTGCTCCCAAATCACCTACAGTGTTGGCAAATCCATAAAACCAGTCTCCAACCTTGCAATGTCCCACTTACCCCACATGCCTTGAAACACAGGGGGGAGAAAACAAACCATGAAAAAACAGAGGCACTATATGTTTTCTTTCTTTTCCTTACCAAGATTAATCTACTCCTAGATTCCAACAAACTAAGATTTGAAGAACAGTTGTCTTTTTCCCCTTTGTTTTGGGATTTCACAATTGCTTTTAACTGTATTCATTTTACACAACTGTTTTGCACAAAAAAAATGTATAGATGAAAGAACTAAATTAAATCACGAAAGGGTGGCAGTTAAGACTTTAATAAGACAGAAAGGGAAAGATGAATACATTCAGTAAGGGAAAATTTATGGCAATACTTCAACAGCGTATAAAATTTCCAAGGAAACTGCAAGAAGAAAACAGGAGAATATTCACAGTCTCAAAATACAGAAGAAGGTACAAAATAGAATGAAATTAAGGTTATAAATGAAAGAATAATCATCTTAATGGTAAGGCACTTTGGACAGTGGCCCATATCCAAAGGAAGACAACTGTATCATTAAATTTGTTAGGCACAAAGAAGAAGTTGATGAAAATATAAATTACTGGTTCTACAAGATTCAAGATAAAGCTCTTTGTAAAATGTATAATAAAATAGTGTCCACAAATCAAGGAAGAAAACATTATATGACACCAATTTATCTCTTATGTAAAGAGAAAATAATCATTAATAGATCAAAAATATTTTGCTGTTGCATGAGAAAATTCTACCCCAAACTAACTTTTAGTTATAAACATTACTGTAATGGAAAGTCTTTTAAGCAAATCACAGGCAGGAATGAGAAGTTCAAAAATACACTGTTATACTTCCTCTTCGTACAGAATTTTCTTTATTTGCAGTCATCCTCAAATGCATTCTTCACTATCTTATTGAACTGTGGGTATTAAACCACTAAGCTACTCTTTCTCCTACGGAAAAAAAGATAAATTTCTCACCGTGAACAGAAAAATGGGGAAAGGAGTCTTGCTACGGCTCCACTGAGCCCAAAACTCCAACTTCAGTCACTCCAACTGAACCCATTATCACCTCACAAGGAAAAGTAGTTACTATTGCTGCTGAAGCACAAAGTCATTCGGAGTTATGTTTTAAAACTTACTGTAGGCTCCATACCTTGGGGGAAAGTATAAGAGCTCCCCCTTCTCCCCCACTTTCCTACTTTTGTTTGTACCTGTAAAGGGACTTCCTTTCAAACCAAAACTCCTTCTGTGTACAGACACACACAAAGCAAAAGTAATTGTAGAATTAAGACACCCATAGAAATTGCTGCACCTGCTCACTTTTCATATTTTAATTACAAAAAAGAAAGGGTGTTAATGGCTCTTTCTCAGTAAATTTCCAATTATAAACTGGAAGAAATTGAAACCCACTAGACTTGACAGAAATCATAATTCTAAAGGAGGAAATGTACCAGGAAATAACAGAAAAAATAATAGTAAAGGAGTAATTTTGTTTAAAGCTTTCAAAATGCAAATAAGAAACACTAGGATTGCTTCTTTATGTGAGAATGGGAAGTAGAAGTACTATTGATCAAACATAAAAAAGAGACACGGGAAGGCTGTTGATAGACACTGTTTAAACACATGCTTCCTCAATGCGTTAGACTTTGGCAGAGACTGGAGAAATACATTTCACTTGATTTTTTGGTTAAAAAAGTTTGCAGGACATCTCAAAAAACAACTTTGTCAACGTAGCTTACGCTGCACATATAATTAAAACAGTTTTTATTTTAACTACACTTTATGCATCTCCTAAAATGAAGCTCTGAAACTGTGTCACTGAAACTTTGTTCATAGTATTTTGTAATCCCTGGAAGAGACAAACCTGCAGAATAGCAAACATAACTGTATGTGTAAAAGTTTGCATATAGAAAATAGGATTTTAGAAGTATGCAATTACTATATACATTACATGTTGGAGCTGGAGCTGGATGATTTTTAAGGTCTCTTTTAACCCAAACATTCTATGATTCTATGTCTTTAAGGCAGCTCTTTAGAAACTCTTCCTCTGTACTAAAAAAAGCATACTTATCATTCTGCTTCCCTCCTACTCCATGAAGAGAAAATATTTTTCTCTGCATTTGAACAGTTTTTTTATATTTTAGACTAGGAACCTGAATCTGGCAACACAAAATCATGTTGTGCTTGCAGCCGAGCTGAAACAAGACCTATAAAAACTCATGGATGGATTTCTTATCTTATACAATAGCAGCTTGCCAAAATTTTCCTTACTCACATCACCATGGTCCAGATTCTTCATATGAACATGCTCCTTCCACGCCCACTAATCACCCCCCTTCAGACATTTACCCCCTGCAAGTACATTATTCCTAGAAATTCATGATTCTTCAGCAAAGAGGTTTGTGGTCTCCTCCACAGTTCTTACAAAAGAACAATCTTCCTCTTTTGTATTGAACAGATCTCTCATCATTGATCTGCTTTTTTCTAGTACCTAGAATGGAGTTGGTTTTACTTGACAGGCAACAAATGCTCGAGTAGGAGCAGGAGAGGAGAGCTGGTTTTGAATTTAGGTGCTTGTTAGCATAATCTGATCCTGAAAAATATCCACCAAAAAAAGCCCAACTCCCATTAACAGACATGAGAGCCAGACTCCCACACCAGCGAACTAGTGTACAAACATTGAACACATGACGCTTTCCATTCATACTTCCATTCCTCATGTCCTTCACACGTTTTTAAACCTTTTGCTAAACAAGCACCCTCAGTTACTGATGAACAGAGGAAAGATTTGCAAGATGGCTTTGAACCACCTCAGCAAGAGCTTGCCCCAAGAGCTGATAGCTGCTCCATCTCTGAAAATATTCAAGGCCAGGTTAGATGGGCTCTGAGGAACCTGTTCTAATTGAAGGTGTCCCTGCTGAATGTAGGGGGGCTGGCCTAGATGACCTTTAATGCTCCCTTTCAACCCAAACTATTCTATGATTCTGTTTCAGGCAGGAAGGAGCTGTAGCCTGGATCTGACAAACACAGGGTTTAGCAGCAGTAAGAAAGGTCATCCCATAAACAGGAAAAATTAATCCACATGACTCTTCCTGCTGCAGGCATGGGACTGCTACTGTCTCCTTAGCAACTGGCTTAAAAGTTAGCTAGAGGATCTTTACTGCAGCTTAGATGTAGCACAAGACTGTGAAAGTAAATTGCTGAGTATAAGATGAGAGATAAAATTTTGCCCAGTGTTCCCACTGAGATTCCAATTAATATATTTAACTTAATTTCATTAGATTCCCTACCTTCCTTTTGGTACTCTCAAGCAGCAAAAACTTACATTCAGGATGAAATCTAAATACAGACATATTGCCAACTCCACAGCAAGTAAAAAGCTTTGATATTTCCCCAAATCTCAGCAGTTTCACTACAATGATTGTTCAGTTTAAATCTAACCATCTTGCTTTGGGCCTGTTCTGTCGGCCAAAGGAAAATTAAAAGGTCCCTTTTAACATGAGCAGATTTCTCTTTTATTTTTATAAGTGTTCAATTAAGTAGGGGAAAATAAACTCTTTTTAGATACTCAATCACCTGATCAACAGTTGTTTTCTATCACTTCTATCCCACATATCCTGGAACTTTTCAATGCTGTTAGTTGCGATCCTGTTAGCCCAATGAGTAACGTCTCGTGAAAGCCTTGTACACATTACATGACATTATTTTATCTAATAACATTTATTCCCACTAAGCATGAGAAATATACTTACTGGAGGTGCTATAAATTTATACAGGGAAGATCCCCTCAGTGCTAGAAACTTTGGTGTGTACATTCGGTCCTGAAGGGAGTCTTGTTCCCGTTCTTCCGTCCAGCCCATGTAGACTATCTGACAAAAAAATCAATAGTGTTGACAATTTCTCAGCCATTTTCTTGTGTCGCAAATATTTCATGTGCATAAGCTGATGTCTGTCAAATTTAACACAGCTGCAAACTTGGAACCCCTGAGACAATACGGTACATGGGCAGTTTTTATAAAGGATGCCTGTTAGGACAACCCAAAAACATGAGAACAAATACTTACTCTTCTAGCAACAACAAAAACCCTAAACCACATACTCAAGGGGTGTTAAAGGTGTATTCTACATGTTTGCTGAGAGACCATGTCAGTGAAATTTAATGTAAGTGAAGTGTAAGGAACCACTAGGAATACTAAGTCAAGCAAGTGCTACTACACAGCAATATAGATACGGTCTCCCCATGCAAGTACACAGTTATGCACTGAACAAATTTTATTTCCAATTAACTTATCTCTTTGTAGGAGTTTTGAACCTTTTTGATTAGAAACAGCAGATTAGCAGAGTGTTTTCAGTCACTATTTTGAACAGGCTTCACCTAAAGCTAAGAAGTAACCAGAATGCTGTAGACCCTTACCATTACCTGCAGATCTTCTGACATAGATGTTTGAACTAGAACTTACTCCAGCTCACTTTAGGATGTAATTTCATACCTATCCTATTAATTTTGAGTTATTTAATATAAAATCCTTAAAGAGCAGAAAAGCATGAGACACGGCCATGCCAACTTGTGGAGAAGCACTGAGCAGGGAGAAGACACATCATGGAACATCTGATTTATAACAATGCCATTAGTAATAAAATACAATTTCCAGTGTCCACCGGGACACTACTGCTATGGCAAATAGTTCAACCCATATTTCATACAGACCTGCTAATGGGACAGATCTATTTTTTTAAATAGCTCTGTGAAACTGATTTCTAAACTAACAAAAAGCATGGGTCATTCTCTGTCTTAAATGTCAGTAATAATCATGTAAGGAAAACAGTTTAGGTAAAAGAACAACAATCACATAAAGAGTCAACAAGTTAGAAAGTGTACCAATAGTATGAAAATCCCTAAAAGGAATGTATTTATTGCATGTTTTATCCTTTCAGATATTGTATGTCGTGTAGCTTTAAAAAAGAAATTTACACACATTTATTTCTTTATTTTTGAGCAGAGGATTTTCAGCAACATTTCTTAATGGAATATGCATTAAAATAAATGGTGGGTTTATTGTTAGTCTTTCTTTTCTTCTTTCGTATTGGATTTTTTTTTTGTTGTAAGATGCTGGAAATCATTGGCTTTTTCAAAATCCCCTTGTATGAAATCAACACTACTACTCTGTCACAGTTTATTGGATATTTTATGGTCTATAACCAGAGACAGGGAGAACATCCATTTCTTTCATACTACAGTGACACCTCAATATTTAATTATTTTATCAATAGCAAACACTAAAACTTCAGGTTCAATGAAGAGTATGTGTTGAAGTATCTGCTTGTTTGGTGACTAAATAAGTTTATAAAAGCCAAAAAGAAGACAGATCTGTACCACAATATTCAAGCACCAAAAAGAGTGCTAAACACTGTACTGCTATACAATAACTAAAAAGCCACATTCTCTGAAATCTCATTCATTCCTCAATGAAGAACTACTCAGAAGGGAAAAAAAGCTAAACAAACAAACTGACAGGTACAATAAGAGAAGTTTTAAATTATTTCAATTCAATGTTTATTCAAATTTCTCTCACTTCCGCTGTTTCATATGTTATCTACAGATAAGATCTCCATCCCTCTGACTTGATTGGAATCTCTAGACCTCAGTGTCTAAGGCGGATTACACAGAAGGGTAAAATTAGAATCAAAAATTGAACCAGTCTGTGTAGAACTTTGGCACATTTTTCTCTCTGTGACTGAAAGAGAATGCATGATCTTTAATTGCTAGAAATTGAGACATTTATGCTTCAAAATTAATTAAATTGAATTCACTTGGTTTCATCTTGATTTGTTTCATTAAAATTGGATACACAGTACGATATCATCTTGCCTGATGATATTTAATATCACTGTAACACTGTAGGTAATCCCTTCTTAGTGCTTTTCTCTTTCATATTTCTATGGCTGCTTTTCATCACAATAACAGGATACAGTCACTCATGCTGTGCAGATGTATTGATATTTCACAGGTGATTGACTCAATACCAAAGTAGCCATGAAATTTAAGGCAATTGCTCCTTTAGATATTTCTCCCTTGCCTCTGTAGATCATGAGGAAAACTTGGATTGATTTTCCAGACAACCTGCTCCACCCAAAGTTTGATTAAAAAAAGCATTTCTCCTTCAGACTCAATCCCTACTATTCAACATACAGAGGAACTGTTAAGCAAAGGCTGTATAATTATAATTAGGAACACTTACAAAGTTGTTTGAGTGCATGTGGATTAAAATAGCATATATTTTGGAAAACAAGGCAAAACTGAACAAATATTGCTAATTATTTTAATAGATAACTCTGAGAACTACGAAAAAATTTACGTTCCCGAAGTGGTGTGTTTATCTAAACATAGTAAATATGTGAAATTAAATAAAATATTGCAAATTTTTATACAATGAAGGTGAGAAAATCTTGAAAATTTTCACTTCTGAGGTAAAATAGATGACATTTTTGAAACATTTATGTTACTGGGAAACATTCTGACTTCTAAAAAAGCTTTGACTTTAAAAAACTTAAAGAAAATTATTTAATGGAAGGGAATTATAACTTTAAAAATTAATAGTTCATGCCTATATATGAACTGAAATACTGGATGAATATGATATATGACTTGAGAGTTTAGGACCATATATCAATTTGGCTGCACATGTGGACTTGGAACATATGGCATTTCATGAGATTATGAAATTCCAGAAATTTCATTTCTGAAAATAAATGCTTAGAAGCACAGACACATGAAGAATGGAAATAAATGTTAATCTCAAGTAGACAGTGCATAGCATGCTCCTTTATAAATCCAAAAATCTGATTAGTTTTTTAATCTTATCAAGTTTTTTTGAGTCCTTATAAAACTGTTGATCATTATCAACAAAGGTGTCAGGGGTGGTGAAAACACACTTTATTTATGATTCATATTCCACCTTAAAGATAATTTTGCAATCCTTATTTCTAACTTACATCAAGCAGCTCATTCTTCAAAATCAGATGGTGACAGAAATTAGTTAATTTAGTGGCTGCTGGTTCAGTAACAAAGATTCAATAAGTCATTATGGTTTATGAGTTAACTCATGGACAGTTAAAAAAAATCTATATTTAAATGATAAATGAAACAGGACAATTTCTTCAGTCAAAAATCCATAATCTTGTAATTTAATATGTTCTTAAATCACACGGATATCCTAATCAAGTAAGATAAATTGCCATATTTTATATCAGTCCAATATATTTCTAAAATTACTTACATAGCCTTGACTATCAGAGGGACTTCTTCTGAGTTTTTACACAGATTTTATTATATTTTAGGAAGAACAGTAACATAAAAATATACTAAAATTTCCCAAAAATGATATGTAAGATGTACGTGACATTATAAAAGTGAGGCGATTCACAGATCAGAGCAGATGCAGTGACAGCTTTTTATCTCATAAGTCTGATACTTATACTCACATTATGTGAAACTGTGCTGTAGGGTAACAGGATGAACATGGAGTCTGAAGACAAATAAGTATGTCAGACAACACAGAGGGAAAGTAATGAGGGATGAGAAATTCAGATAATGCTCTCTACCCTGCTTTTAATATAATTTTTTCTGTACTTTTAATGATAATTTTATGTATAGTCTAAAAATTCATTATAGTAAATGAAAAATTGCTGGCAGAAAAAGAGAAAAAACTGCACTGGAAATGTGTGAAAAAATGGAAGAAAAAGGGTAGTCATAAAGCAATTGTTGGCAAAATCAATTCTGCTTATAAAAGGTTTAGAATACTAATCATTTAAAATTTTAAATGAATGCTAGAAAAAAATTTCCCTAATGCAAATCCAGTCACAATGTCTCCAATCCTATTTTTCAGGTTTGTGAAAAGCCTGGTAATCTTTCCATAACTTTGTTTTTTTTTTTTAATTCTTTTGAATTACTTTCTATCATTTCCACAAAAAAAAAAAAAAAAAAAAAAAAAAAAAAAAAAAAAAAGTCCACTAAAACCTCAGAGTTATAACCAAAAAAGCTCATCTCCATGTTTGAAACAGCTAACTATTAATAGGTTATTCAAACTAAGATTGCACGCTTATTGTATCAGCTTAGTTTACTTCTGGGTAAGAACACACATTCTCACATCGTCATCTTGCTGTCAGACCAAGGCTGAGTAGAGGTTTTCCATTTGGTTTGTCTTGTTCTGTTTTTGAAACGACCACACAAAAACTGAGGAAATATGAGGTCTCAAAGTAAATAGCATCGGAGAAAGTAGAAGAAAATACTTCGTAATTTTGGAAGATGATTTTTCACTTACAGTCCAGGTAACTGAAAACTGGTATCAAAGACTGATAAGAGTATATTTGCTTTCTTAGCAAACAACATCATAAACAGAGCAAAGACAGAAGTTTACAGTAACAAAACTTGCCTGTAGAGATCTGTCCAACATTAACAGTACTGTTTGAAAAACCTTCATGACTGCTTATGGTACATCCAACAGCATTCCATGAGAAAATTTAACTCATTCCCAGTGAGATCTACCACATCTTGCTAGAAATCAGGACTATATTGCCTGTTTCAGGCCTTCACTCCCTCCACAGTTTTGAAAAATGATGGCTACATGTGGATACAGGGCAGTTTTCTAAACAGGTAAAGACTTATGTGTTGCTTTTCCAGGTTTCTTCTTTTTATAATCTTCTAATCCAGAGAAATGTTTTGTCTCATCCATTCAGTTTTTCATCCAGTGTTACATGTTAATAGTCACAGCTTATTTCAAAGCACTCATTTTACTTATTTAAGGCTTCTAAGTAGCTGTTTATTGAAATAAATTCTTCTAACGACAAAGTCAATTTGAACCTTAATTGGGCAACTGTGTGCCTTTGTCAAAATGTCAACATTAGAAGTTGGGATTTTTTGCATCTCTTAAATTATTCAAGTCAATGCACAATTATGTGTATTTAAAATTCATTACAATTTGAATTTGTTCATTTTAATAGAGGTGATTAGCATTTAGAAAGCACAGACTTCTTCCAAGAAAGACCTTATGCAGCTGTTATTACAAAGATGGATTTGGATGCAAACTGCAGTATTAGATACCAATCTATATTAATTTTGGGAGTGTGTATGAAATTATGAGTAGGATCAGTACAAATATAGCTCATGCTAGTTCTGTTTTCCAGGATATTGACTGGGTAATTAAAAAAAAATTAAAAATTAACAAGAGTAGCTACCCAGCAAGTGGAAATCTCCCTGAAATGCACAAGGGGTGTGTGCATTTTACACAGCATTAAGCATTTTCCTGACAAATAGGTATGGTAGCTAGATGATGAAAAAAAAATCTCATGTTATCTAAAGCAATCTGCCTTCTTCACTTGACTGAGCCTTTTCCTTCTTGTAGACTTCTCTTATTTACCTACCACATAACTCACCTCTGGAGCAATTTAGCATATCCCTGAGCAGGTTCATTTGATTGCCAGGTTTACCACTGAGGAGACTCAGCCCTGCTGACATCAGAAGCATTTTATAGCTGACCTGAGAGGCTTCAGATCATCTCTGACACTCTCAACAGAGCAGCTCTCAGCAAACACTTTGAAAATGAGCAGGTCTCACACATTTCCTGACTAAAAAAATTACTATATATCACACTGTCATTATTCCTCCCTCTTTTTACTCTTGTGTAACTGCAACCAGTAGGGTTCTGTTTTCTTTTTCTGGAAAAAAAATCTTTGATATATGGTCATACTCGAATTCCTACCTGTTCATTTTTCACCGACTCAATTTAGGAACAGGCACAAGGAAGGCTGCAAATTTTAATTTAGGATTAAATTTCTGGGGGGTTTTGAGGGTTTAAAATAGATAACATTGCAATACAGCAAACTCAGCACCCAGGTGACAAGAAAGTAAACATCATTTATTTTAAAGTATTGTAGCTTGACTGGGTTTAGGACTTATCTTTTGATTAATGGCTTTTTTCTTTCCTCTTCTAAATGTACACAGCGTATATTTTTCATGCCCTAAAATATAAATGGGTAAAAAAAAAAAAAAAATCCGATAATGCTGGAGGGCATGACCTCTCCCTTTTGATGAACAACATGTCACATTCATCTTTTTCACCTCAGGGTAGAGTAGTGAAGGATGTTGAATGAAGAAAAAGATCAGAATATTACAAACCACTGGACGGGGTCTTTCAGACTTTTGATAGTGCCACTGAGCAAACAACTGACATTTTTATCTTCCTTAAGTACCAGGGCGAATGAAGTATTTGTGGAAACATTTAATAAGATTTTTAACTTGTCCGAGGATTACTTTTTAATTAGATTTCAATGACTGGTTCCAGATATTTTCTTTTATTTTTTCTGTTTCTCTGAAAATGACTGGTAAGCAGAACTTGGACAGGACTAGGGCAATTTAGGCTGCCTGGCTGATCTCTCTCTTACGTGAGATCATACTGCTCATGGAGCTGCCTTCCCACACCCTGAGCTTGCTGAAATCAGTCCAAAGGAGATGGTAACAATACACATGGAACAACCTCAAATGACTGAGTATGTTGAAAATACAGATGATGGGTAACAGCCTGTTTGAAATGAATTTTAGTAATAAATGTTTTGAGTTTGCATAACATCAGTATTGCATTTAAATAGAATTAGATATTTACAATTCAAAGTGCTCACAAAGACAGAATAAACCTGCAAATAATCAATGTATACTTAAACTTGCCTTTAAAGTCTCTGGTGTTGCTGTTTGCAGAGCAAAATAAACACACCTGAGAGAAATCCCTTTTTTGGTATGAATGACTTCGCAAGATCTGACTTAGAAATATTTTTATACCCTTGTGAGACAAAGCTTGAAACTTAGTAGTTCAGATATATATAAAAGTATACAAAAGCCTCTAGACTTAAAATATCTTACTTAGATACTGTATGAAACCAACATCAAGATTAAAAAAAATAATGCTATTCCATGGCTACTTGTTTTAATTTCCATTCTCAGTAATTTAAATGGCAACTGATAAAAATAGCAATTAATGCCTGCAAAATTTCTTTGACTATTTCTACTGAAGAACAATTATTTTCAGTCCTATCTGATTATCAAAAGACTTCTGCAAGCTGAAACTGTCCTTAAGACTTTCTCAGGGCTCTCAGAGAACACAATTTTTTAAGCACTCAATGCACATAACTGAAGAAGAAAAACTCATGAAGAGGTGAAATTTTATTTTCAAAAGTACAATCGATTTTCTGCATAAATCCACTGGTTTTCAGTTTTCATAATCTTGTTCATTTAATGATGTATTTTGAATAAAGAGAGAATGACTGAAGAAGTAGACATGGGATTTTTTTTCTTTCTTTATCAGCAACATGATTTTGCTATGAGAAAGAAGGTCTAGAAAAGGTCAACTGGTGGTTAGGTAATTTTGGGGTTTTTTTAAATGAAAAAACAATTTATGCAGGTTCAAGGAAAGCTGCTAATTTCTAAAGACTCACAGCACCAAGGGAAGGACTCCATTATTAAAACAAACTAAACCATCACCTAAACCCAAGTTTCACATTAACAGAAATGCAGATAATGAAGCAGTTATTAGAGTCAATTAAAAACTAACAATATATAGAATCCTTCAATGATTAATGGCTACTACAATCAGAAACATAATGGCAAGTGATGCATGGTGCTGCTGGCTATGGTGTAGTCACTATTTACAACTGTTAGTGGGGACAGATGTCTGTTTTAAGCAAAAATAGTTGTTGAATTTTCTTACTTAGCTTCCTGGTCACTATATCTCCAGCAATCTGAGTATAGATAGTGCAAAGTTCACTAAGAGAAAGGAAATAATAAAGAAGTCTTTCTAGTGGAGGATTAGTCAGAAAAAACTGAAGGCCACACATGTCTCTTGCAGAACACAGAAACCTACAGATGAGAAATTTTGCTGCATCTGCACATTGTCTTTGGAGAACCAATGTTACCATTGCCAGTTACTAACACAGAAAAAAACAATAGGTGGTATAAAATTTTAATCAAATCAGTAAAGAATACTCTCTAAGGTAATTCTATCTTTTATTAGCTCTAGCAAATAATCTTTTGGCTAATGATTTCACAGTTTTCAAGATCATTAAGCAATAGGTCTAATTAAGCTTAATTTCTAAACAGAAAATTATAATAATTCTTCCAGATTTATAAAAAATGAACAATGCAGTAAAACTTCAGTTTATACTTCAAGTCACATAATGTAATAAGAAATTGTAAATAAGTCCATAATTTTAACATATATAGATCACAGTAGGAATTTTTTTTTTACCAGAAAAATAAGACAACACCTATCCACTTATCTTCCTTTAAGTCAAAATATATTTCAAATATATATAAAAAAGAAATTAAGACTACTTTTAAAAAATAATAGTTGAGTAGACAAAACCTCTATTTAAACAAACTGGTCCCAAAGATCTTCCACTACAGCTGAATACAGATCATGGTATGGCTCACTGCTTTTTCACCTGCCTTCAGAATTTGAACTTTCAGAAAAATAGGCTATTTTTATATAAACAAATAAATACTCTGCAGTTGAAATCCAGAGTAGATACTTTGCTAGATCTAGAGAAAGAGATTTACTCACTATGTCTGTTTTGTGGCATTATGGCAAAGAAATCATATAGCAAAGCACCACTAATATCTTAAAGTATTTTTTAAATAATTATTTCTCTTGGAGAGAGATGCTATGAAATCCCCATTCTTAAAGATTGTCACAATTTGATGGGGTAAAGTCCAGAGCACTCTGATTTATGTAGGCCATTCTCTGAGCAGGATTCTGACCAGATAAAAACTCATCCAATATAAATTATTCTGTGAGTCTTTGATCTCAAAGCAGCTATATCTGTCTTGGAACCTGTTTTAAAGTAGTCCTGACTTACAGTTCTTAGAAAAACAGCTTCAGCATTGTTTTTATTACAGTTCCACATTATTCTCTGGTAGCACACACAGTATTAAATACCATATGTGGTAGTTCACATTTCATAATCTACCTGTTGCTGCCCAGGACTTTCTAAACGTCCCCATTTTTTATCTACCCTGATTTTCAGAGGGGCAGTATATCAAGTTTCTCACTGGAGATTTAATCCATAAAATACACTCCATGAAGGAATTTTTAGTACAGATTGCTTGCGGGTAAAGTACCCTTGAGATTGAAGGCATTGCTCACAAGCAGCAATGAAAGATGTATCCTATCACTCCTTCCCAATTGTAAACAGGGGGAGAAAGGGTTATGGTTTGTGAAAGACCCTGATATCCTGTAGAGATTGAAGAGGAAGGGAAAGAGGAGGTGAGAAGTCAGATGAGACAAGAACAAAGTGGCTAGTAAAGGACTAAAGTAATGACATACAGCTTGCATTCTTACATATTCTTGAAGTAAATAAAAATCTTCTTGGATTACTAAGAATTAAGTGGAAGTGAGGCTACTCCAGAACCACTTTAAAGGTCAGTTTTCAAGCAGTGGCATTCAAATACAATTGTGCTGAGAAAGAGAATCAGAATGCAGTGCCATTCTAAAAGAGCAAGGCAAGATAGAGGAGAAGTACTGCAAAAACAACTCCTTCAGAAGCTAAAAGAAACCTTAGGGGATGATTAGATGAAGAACATGATACTCAGTATGTTCTACATATTATTATTTTCATGCTTCTTTTCATAAATTATTTTTTAACAAGATGGGTTCTTTGCTTTGCTATAATAAAGCTGTTTTTAATTTTCCTGGTATTTAGATTAAACCTAGGTTATCTTGAATGTTCTATAGCTGGTCATAGAATATATATGGCATGCCAATAGCGTGTGGCAGGGAGTTAGTAGTACTGTTCATAACATTTACTGAACTCATGTTGCACTTATTTTTTGGCAGTGGGGTGATGCCTGTCATTAGTTGATTTATCTCTAGGATCTCAGCATTTCTGTGAATTGTGCAGATTCATTAGTAAAGTTCAGTCTTTTAAAAGTACCAAATAACACTCATTTTGCAGTATTGGAGCTTTCTTCCACTTAAGCTTTTTTTTTTTTTTTTTTTAAAAACACAAAGTGTCCCACTATCTTGAGAAATGGAGGGATGAAAACCATAAAATTAAGAATGCATCCTGAATGAAGCTCAAGTTTCAGTGTAAGACGTTGAGGCTCTCTATCCATAGTTCTACACAGGGACAGGCAGGCTCCTTCACCCGCAGGAAAGATGACATAAAAAATCCTCCAAGGGTGCCATCTGTCTGATTGAAGAAGAGATCCTGATGAAACAATTCAAGGCCCTGTGAAGGGCAGTGACCCTACAGGAACATTATTTAACAACTGATGGATGTAAACTCATCATTAATACTTAGCCAGAAGTCACTCCTCTAACAGAGAGCATCTTTCCTTTAAAGCTTTTTTTTGCAGTCTCAGAGGTCTGGATGCTATTTGCATAATGGGATCAGATCCTCTTCTTTCCCACTGTTTGGTTTGGTTTTGAACAGCAGCCTACTTCAGCAGGAGGGGAAGAAGAGGCTGCTGCATTATTCCACCCACTGCCATCAGGGCAGACGCGTGGGAGCAATAGGTTGGAGTGATGAGTGACTATTGCTTCTACTAAACAAGTACCACAAACAGTAGGCTGCTAAGCAAATAATGGGAAGCAGCAGGACTTCTGGATGTACATTTGAAGAAAGCAGCTAGAAACTGCACTCTATTGTATCTTGATCCTGCTGGACTTTGTGGCACTCTGAGGGCAGCAGTTGGCTCGGGTGACTCTGGTTACTCAGCACTCACACAATACCAGACCTGTTTTAGAGCAAGAAGCCCAGACACAGAACTGCCTGCCTACTTACACCTCTTCAGATTGGCACCATTTCCCAGAATTATTCTGCATAAGTAAATGCAGACTTGTTTGCTTTTTCAAATCATTTTGGAGGGATATTCCAACAAGGAAAATATTTCTTACTACATAAATAAATAATTTTGTCAGTTGTCTGCTCCTAAGCATAGTTTTTTGAATTGACACTGCTAAATCTCTATTTGTTGTGTCATAAAACATGACAGACTTACTAAGTTTTGCTTCCAAAAATGGTAAGATTGGAAGGAAATATTCTCTAGTATGCTAAATATATAACAGATATTGCTCACTGAACAGTGTATCCTCACCAGAAAATAAAACTCTGAGAAGACAAGCAAGTGTTGTAATATTATGTATTTCTAGGGGATGTTTCTGCATTTGCAATTAGCGACAACTGTTTACATCTTTGTACAGCTTTCTTTCACACATTTTCAGTGATTAATACTTGGTGGTTTTTTTTTCTTCTTCTTCATTTCTAGGTAACCCATAAATTGTCAATTGTTTTGTACTATTATATACATCAACTATTTTCTGAAATTCAGGTAGCAACTCTGTCACTGGTCCCACGGACTATTATCGTGATGAGAGAGAAGATAAATGACATCTGCAATCCACAGAACTTTGTTTAACCACTGTTCTTAGAAGTTCAAGAGAGTAAATATTTTTCCTATCACAAGCTATGATTTGAAGCACCAATCATCTGCACAGATGTAAAATAAGTAATGAGGAAAATGAAATGTTATTCATTCCTCCTCTTGAAGTAAACTGTAATTAAAAATACTTTATTTATGACTTTTGAGTCCCCTGTGCTCCTCCAATAGAAAATCTATAGTTAAGGTATACGCTTCATTGATTCCAATTAATTTCTTTAGATGATACAATTCCCCAAGGAATAATGTGTGTATAGGCTTACTGAACACCTTCCTTCTAGTATAGTAAAATTAATGTTTTTCCTGGGAACTTTTACATTCACTTGATGCAATATAACAGACATTACAATAAAGCCTTGCAACATTTTTATTTCTAGTGTCAGCCTGCAATGAAAATTGCAATATGGCCAGACAGAACAAATTCATATCTGGGAGGCTACAGATATTAACAATTCCTTATTTAAGGTGAGGCTAGAGAAAAAATAGTTTTCCACATACTTAATCTTTCTAAGTATAACAGTAATTTAAAAAAAAAAGACCTGTTTATTTTGTGGATACCATAGAATATACTGAGTTGGAAGGGACCCACCAGGATCATCGAGTCCAGCTCCTGGCCCTGTACAGGACACCCCCAAGAGTAACACTGTGTGCCTGAAAGCATTGTCCAAATGCTTCCTAAACTCAGACAGGCTGAAGATGGTCACTCTTTTTCTTGCCTTTTCTTATTTTTGCTCTTTGTTTCCACTTTTCAGGAATTTGTACAAGATATATGTACATCATTAAGGCATATATTTCCAATCAAGAAAGCTGAAAGTTGCTTTCTGTCCTCCTGCTTTGTTGGCCTGTTTGGACAGTAGCTAAAAATCCCATCCAACAAAAAGATACACAAAAAAGATGGAAACACTCATTCTATTACAATAAAATGCCCTTTCTTGGTTTAATGTTTGCTACTTGTTTCCAATTTCAGACATCAAATATATCCAACTCCTGCAGAAAAACTGTCTTTTAAATTGCAAGCATCCCTTTCACTGTCCTATTTCTGTTATGTATCCCTTTTCTTGGTTAAGTGGCAAAAAGTCAGATGCAAATATGTTTAGAGACTTATAGTAGGATTTAATCATGCCATGCATACATATAGAACACAGGGTTAAAATGATGCAATAAAAGCAATGCCTTTGATTGTTATTTAAACTCAGTGGTTTCTCACTGTCTGACCTCATCATAGATACAGAATTGTGTTTCTGGGGACAACAAGTGTTTATTCATGTCATACTGTTATGACAAAACAGGAAGCAATTTTTTGTCTGATTAAATCACCTTGGGGGTTGTGATTCAGAACAACTCGGGATACACAGAGGCAGGATCAAGTTTATGAAGATGTTTAGATCACACTGCTGCAAAAAGTAGCAGCTGAAGGGAAAGCCCTTATTATCATAACCTAGCAATTACACCACTCACAAATTCAGTGTGTCAAACCTGTATCTTTCATCTTCTAATAACCACCAAGCTAAAAGTTGAGGTGTATGACCCCTGTTGAAGCTATGGCACTATACAGAAAGACACACAAGATCTGTGGGATCAGTAAGAGCCTGATTTCACACCCAAGAGGAAAGGAGTGTGTACAAACAACATGAAGGATCTGGTTAAGAGTACCTTAATCTCAAAAGCAGTAGATCAGGCTGTTCACTTACCAGTTGAATACATTTAAGCCATAGCGGTCACTCCAAAATAGGTACAAATATATAAATTTTTAATATACATGTATTTATTTATCTATTTATCTGTTTATTAGTTTAGAGCACTAAAGTACAATAACTAGTAACTCTTCTTCCCAAACCCAGAAGTAACAATTTTTATCTGCTTATCAATTTAGCATGTAACTATGGGACATGTTTATTTTGCTTGCTTTGAAAGGTCTACCGTGGAGCAAGGGATTTAGAATCCCCTTATTCATCTGTCCTATTTAAATCTTTAGTGGAGATACAGTACGTTCACCCCTGTATTTACTAAAATATGAACCCAGAGCCAACACAGATGTGGTAACTAAATTTGGTCAGGAAAAACTACCCTTAGTGAAAGGAATTTTCAGGGAGACATATTAATAATGCAGAGGGGGGGGGAAGCCTAATACTTGTTATACTAATGAGCTAGTACTAGGAAAAAAAATACGAGAAAATAAATGAGAAAAATATGTAAATGAGGATGAAATCCTACTTGAGGCAAAATTGAATTTGCTGGACATGCAGAAATTATTTGATACACAGCTTGAGACCTATAGTTTGAGATTTAAATAAGAACTTGATCTAATCACTCTTCTGCATCATCTAAATTTCCAGCAGGTGTCCAAATTACTTCCATCCTCTCATGAGCTATAAGGTATGCAGCCCTAGGATAGAAACATTGCTATCCAATAACTGCATCAAGTGACTCACAACATGAATGTTATCTAGCGCATCAGGTAATCAACTAGCTTCAGGAAGCTGTCTGACCTTGCTCTCAAAAGTCAACATGGTTTCCTCAGCCTAAAATCTTTAACAATCTATGGTGTGCATTGCCCTTCAAAAATTTTTCATGCCCTGAAGTTCAAAAGCTATTCTAGACTATAATGTGAAGGGAAGAAAAATCTTTTATTGGCCACAGGAAGCATAAATTTTGTACCAGAGACTGCCTCAGAAGCATCTAAAACAATTACAGGAACTGTTCAGGGAAAAGCATTTCATGTCAACCATGGAAACTTTTCAATATTGATAGATATATACAGATATAGATATATTCAGTTTATTTTACAGAAAGTTCAATAAAGCATCAATAAGCAACATAAACCTTTTGAGGGTATATGTTATGCAGCAATAATCCATACTGAGTGCCATAGATGGCTGACAATACAACACAGGGAATTAGCCCAACACAATTTACACCCTATTGTGCACTTCTGCTTAATTTAACAGCAAGAACTCAGCTTCCCCTGAGTGTTTCTAGAATCATTTAACAATAGAAGCTTAATTCCAGAGATTTTCCGTCAAAATAAGCCTGATCAAATCCTTACTGTGACAACAGATGGTGACAGAGCAGATGTATCATTGGACCTTAAAGTTTGGTAACTGTCAGTCAAGAGCTGCAGGATGGCTACTCTGAGGTACCACAGGAACAGCATACTGGTCAATAATTAATTCAACAGTCATGAAAAAATTAGGAATAAAAAGAAAATAAGAAAGAAAACAAATACACTAAAGAGAGGGAACAAAAACACTGCTATTAATTTACCTCTAGAACAGACTTGGTTTCTTTTGAGGACATGTCATCTTTCAGATGAACTCTGTTTAATCACTGCATTTTAAAAATACCAATACAATAGCAATGGAGACTATTAGTCTGCAATTAGTAATAAAAAAGGAAAGGTATGTGTTGTATTTCATACAGGTGTTTATCAGTAGAACAGACGTTGTTCTATCAGTCTTATCAGTTCACCTGAGCAATGGAATTCACCTTTTCAGATTCAACAGAGATGCAACACATCTGCAGCAAAGGACACTGGCTTGATTGACAGGCAAGACAGTCACCATGACATTTGTGTGTACTCACCTTTATTTAGCACATATAAGTTAGGTTTTATTAAATAAACTCACTGAGTCAAACTTTTAGAATTGATTTTAAATGAGGTTGTTCTAACTGTAGAACTTTAATAACTGAACAGCACCCTATTAAAGCAGAATATGAGGTAATATTACATAGCTGATCTGGTACAGCTGTGTAGAGTTGTTTTCATTAAATTATGTAAGAAGTAAGAGAAAATGGGCATAGCCATGTATATTTTTGAATGCCATCAGATGTATCCTATCACCCCATTCTTGGCCATCAAGAATGTAAAATATCTGCAAAACAATGGGGCTCATGACTGAGGAATCTGACACGCACAAGGATACCCCACTTTCTGGCTTTGGTGTGGCATCAGTTCATTATGCCATGATATTTTTTTTAAACTGAATTAAACACAGTTAAACTCTCTCATTCTCACATAATTCTTGTTATAAACTGTTAACTTTGAACAGAACAGCTACCAATTATTTTCCCATAAAAGCAGGAAAAATCTAGAGGGACTTATTATCCTTTAAAATTAAAATTATTTAATTAAAATTTCTTATCTTCTGTAGATACAAATATTTCAGAAATTCTTATGCCACCTGTGAATGGAAGAGAAATAATGTTCAACTAAAAGGATTATAGCACTCTTCCTCATTATACCTTTTTTGTGAATTCAAAAAAGGTGAAAGGGGGAGGGTCATAGCCTTTGATTTAATCCTAATAGTGATGAGACATACAATATAGAGAAAAAAGTTTTAAAGACACTGTTCTGCCATGATATTTTAATGTCTGTTTCATGTGAAACATCGAGATTTGACTGTTGCACACATAGTAGAGAAGCAAGTGTCTAATTATTACATTTGTGAACATGTATGTGAACATAACCATAAGCAATAAAATGAAAAATCAACTCCCTGAATTCACCAAGTGTTGAATCTGCTTTGTACCACTGGCTCGTTGAGTGAAATAAGTTAAAATGGGAATCAGAAAGTTACGACTTTCCCAGCTGCAATTTATGAACGTTTTACTTAGTTGTACACATAGGGACAGGAAGAGGTGAACTGCAGGCCAGACTAAGATTTAGATCTAAACCTTGAATTCCTCTGTGTACCTAAGCCAGATGTAGCCAAATCATCCTCCTGGCATGGCAACCAATAAAAGCCAAATCCCAGCAAATCCCAAATAGCAAAGGAGAGTTAAAATGTGTAGTAAAATCTCTAGTAGCTGGAGGCTACATTTGGTTTCTCACCCTGAAAAGGATCAGAAGGCTTTATACGAAGGACTATCTAATACTGATTTCTCTAGATGCTCTCAAGTCGATTTTCAGCTGAGATCAGCAAATCTGCAAACCCCCAGTCCCAAAAAAGACTGAGAATTGAAAAGGAAAGGGCAGTGCTTGCCCTCATCACACCGCAACAGTTTACTGACGTAGGGTGCATTTTTCTGTGACTTGGAAAGTGTTAGCAGGGACTCGATGCCACCTTTTAAAACTCACCTGCCTAACGATAGCTCTTGCAGGAGTTGACATTTGCTGTAATCAGTGTAGCAGCTGAGCAGAGGCGAGGAGTTCCAAGGAAGCATGCCCCATGTTTCCACTCCCATCTTGGCTGATCAAATAGAGAAGCCTTTGGCTGAAGCCCGAAATATTCCATTCTTTGTGCCTCTCTGCTATGAGGTCTATATAATTTTTTCTCTGAATTTGCAGAAATTTTGTCTACGACATCATATTTTTTTAGTGCATATTTGAAATTTGCAGTATACTTTGAGTACAAAATTATTCGATTTTTTTCCGTGAACTACTTTCTATTATCCTCTTAAATGTTACTATATACAGCCCATGCATATAGTAGCAATATAGAAAACACAACCAATTTTATAGTTATACCATTTTCAAGCATTCTTTTCATCACTATGAACTCAGAGAGGGGGAACTTTATTTCCCTCTTGTCCCAGAGTCTTCTTCAAAAATAGTTATTTTGTCTGTGTGGTCCTCTTCCAGCATTTTTAGCATCATCTTTCCGCCACTATTAAATGCACTATCACCACTCTCAGAATATCTCTTACTGCTTCATGCTGTCCAAGTAATTACCACTTTCTTACCAATAACCATCATCTTTGATCTTTTAATTTTAATTAATGTATCTTATCTTTCAAATAATTTTCCAGACAATCCCACCTTCACAATTACTGCATTAAAGGAAAGCTGCCACATTATGTGCGGTCAACAAGTCTTTTCTAATTACTTTTTCTCTTATCTTTTTAATTTGCTGCAACATTGGGATGTTTGGAGCTACGGCACTATTGGAGTTACAGCATCTTCCACACCTATACAGGTACATTTGTTTCCTCATTGTAATGTTAATGGCTCTGTCTGTGCCCCATTGTCTTCTCCATATTAAGCATATTTTTATGAAGGAATCCTAAGGGTTGGTTCCTTGACTCTAGTTTGACAACTGCCGTTCTTCTTTACCTAACTAATTAAAATCCACATATTTATGTATAAAAATTCTAGGTGAAAATAACCTTGTACTACCCTGCTAGTGCTCATTAAAAACCCCGTGGGTATTTGTTAAATGAAATTAAATATGCACACTTTTTTTTACCACATAGTAGGATGAAGACAGCTTTCATGTCGGTCTTCACGATGTGCTTGCAGGAAGAAGTTAAAACTAGTTGTTGAACCTCTTAGACAAAAAGGTATCTTATTTTTAAAAAGTCAAGATGACAAGAGCATTCAAGATGGTAATTTAATTTTTAGATAAATGATGTGTTGATATAGCAAGTAAAAAGTCCTCTTCCTTCCCTGCATACCATGTTAATATTTGCTGCACATGAAGAGAGAAATTAACTTTACATCTGTCTAGCTTTTCTGACTCTACTCAAAAATATTATTTAACTATTTTAACTTAAATTATCTTATATTTCCTAACTTCTTCCATGATAAAAAACTGCAACCCTCTTTAAACAAGGTAAGCCCAAAAGGGAATATGGTTTTGAATTTAATGTTCCTTAAAATTTCAGACATCCACAGATCAATATACCTTTTTCTTCTTCAGTATTTGATGGGCAGGGAGACCTTACCAGTCTCCCTGCCCATCAAATCAGCCTCTCTTTTCAGTTTGACCTTTTGGCTGAGTTTCTTGAAGTGCTCCATAGTTATTCCTTTGGAATATAATGATTATTGCTGATGAGAGATGAATGCATTATAATTGCAGGCTGCCCTAACACATAACATGACCAAAAAGCTATTCAAGCCATGAAGGTTATTTTTGCTTTCCACTGGAATTCTAATGAAGAATAAAATGCCTTGTTGACGCCACATGCCAAGGGTTCCAAAAGAGCTGAGATCCCTGAATTATATGTTAGACTGGTGGGACATTACAGGTGTTGTTTATATTTTGATGTCTTTTTTTTTTCAGTAATAATAGCAAAGAGGTAAGTTCAGGGTAAATCCTAAAAGTGAAAATGGAGCTAGTTAACTTCTTTTTCTTTACTAGGCATTGTTTTCTTCCTTCTTTTGAGATAGGAGCACTTCTTTGCCACTGTCTGCATCTGATATTATAGAAACTATTAAGAAAATTTTCAAATTCAAGTGTTGACTTCACTTATTGTAGCTTCATTTACACCTACCCATGTAGCTATTATTGGTAATATTTGTAGTCTTAGTATTATTATTGTCATTAATTTGGCATAATTTGTGGACCTTCTCAAGAAAAGAGAAAACAAAACAGTAATATCTCCCTCCTTTGTGAATTACACTCAGCACAATTCCACAAAAATAAAGTTTGACTAGAGATAGGGAACTGAGAAATATGTCAACTAACTGAAGATATGGTGTAAGGGAGGTGAAAGCACTTTTCTTCCTCAGAACTGTTAAGGCGAGTTTACAGGTCAGTTCTAAACATATTTCTCTCCTTCTACAAAGAAATAGTTTTTCCTTCTTATGAATCATGTTCCTCTGTTTCCCCTTATCACAAATTTCTTAAAAGGAAATCATCATCATGCACAACACATACATACTTAATTAACTTTACAGTGTACTGAGCTTTGCCCTCATAATTTTTATTCATACTTTGTTTACATAGTTTTCTAAAAGATATCCTGATCCTTTGGAGGAGGTGAGGCTGTTTTCCATTCTTACTATGGTCTCTAGCAACTAGAAACTGCCTGCAAGTTTGCTTCCTTTAAAAAAATTGCGGGAAGAAGAGATTTTTCAAGAAAAAAAAGACTTATCCTTTCATCTCATGGATCCTCTCACCTGATACAGAGTTGTTGAGAATAGCAGTAATTGTCCTCAACATATTTTACAAGAAAGCATACCTATTCAAGGAATCCTGCTTTCTTTTTGAAAGACACTCCAGTTCCTTCCAATAATATGAGACTGCCTATGGATGAACTTGGAGACCATCAGGTTCTGTTTATTCCAAATTCTGCTACTGGCTTGCTCCATAACATTATACAAATACTAATTTTTTATGCCTTCATTTGTCAATAGGCAGAAAAAAAAAAAAAAAAGAAAAAACAAACACCAAAAGACCATACATTTTTAGAATTTTGGAACATTGATGTATTGTGGCTAATTCTGTAAAGGATAACAATAACAGTCTCTTTTTATAGTAAAATTGGTAAGACACAATCTGAAGAAAAGTATATATAACTGCAACTAATAGGTTAATTTGAAAAAATGAGGTGTGTTCTTACTTTGATGAAACACTCCAATTCCCTTCGAGTTGACAAAATAAAAACACCAAGGTACTCTAAAGAAAATCTACTGAGAATTCTTCAGTTAGAATAATGAACAACTAGCACAAAATTAAAGATAGTTCAAATGAGAATTAGAATTATAAATAAAAAAACCCCAAATGTTCTTTTTCTTACCTGCTGGTTTACGGGAAAATTCCTGTTGATTTTTTTTATCTATAAAAATGAATAAAGAAATAGATTAATACTCAGTCACTAGAAGAAAAAACAAAACCAAGAAAACTAACTGGATTTTTGGCACATATATAAGATTCTCCCTTCCAAATTATGCTGGCAAAAAAGAAAATAAAATCTCCTGCAGTAAAGGGACTAAAACCTTTGACAAGTTCATTTGAATAATGGGCTATTTCTATGGTCATTTTGTGGTTCATTCTGCTGTTTAGAATACAGGAGAGGTGAATACATGCAGAATTATTTCTAAATTCCAAAACACTACTTTTTTTTTCTTATTTGTAAAAATACAAATATATAAAATAAATTAGAATATTTAATTCTAAATAAAATTAATTCAGAGCAACTTACTGCCAACCACCAGTCATCAAACTTTAAGCAAGTTCCTTTTCTTAAGGAACAATGAAAATTTGGTCTGGAAAAGCTTTGGAAACATCCCTTACTCTATCCTTTTATCCTTAGCTGCAAAATCAACTATGCAAAATCAGTAGTGATAATTTTTCAAGTAATTTTTTATTAAAAAATTCAATATCCCTAGGTGAAAAATAAAGGGAAAGCCAGTCTGAGACACCTGATTCATGAGGAGTTTGCATTTAGCCCTGCAGTTCATGGATTCCGTCTAAACAAACATTGCCAGCTTTCTGACACAGAAATGTCCAATATGAAGAGAATTATGTGTGGAACATACCTATTCCTACCATTACTAGAACAAAAATGTTATTTTTAAAGCATAAACCCTGAAAGCTTTTGACAAACTACTAAATCTAAAATGTGCATTCATGACAGATTCTTAATACCTAGAATAAATACACATTTAAATTAAAGACACTGTCAACTAGGTATCTGTATAGAATGTATCTGAATGATCTGGAAAGCTGTGAAACCACAGTATAACATTAAACTGCTTCAACCAACCTGCAAAATCTTTTTTTAGAAGTTAAGAAGAATCACCACAGATTTTCCTCCAGTGTTTAGAATATTGTCCCTAAACAACTCTATGCAGAGATGTGAGTGGCACTGTGTTTTGCAGACTTCAAATCCAGGCTGCAGTGGTAAGCTCTTTGCATTCCTCATGCAAATACTGAGCAAGTCTGTCACTGACATCCCACAGTTTCACTATCAAAGGATAATTCTCACTGTCAAGAACATGCTGGCAAGCAATTTCAGTTGGTTTTCAAATGTATCCTGCATCAAAAGTGTCAGAACAACATTTCTACCCTTCCTTCTTGCATGTGCATCAGCCTCAGCTTCCTCCTTTCTTCAATGTTAGTTAAGGAGAAGTATTAGAGGAGCTCAGACATTCAATGGTCAAAGAAATAGTATAAAATTAATCCATACAAGATACCAACAATCTTATATGATTTTAACAAGAAAAAGCAGATAAAACCCCTATTTTTTGACAGAAAAAACATTTGAAGGCTTTTGGGATTTATTCCTAAATCAAATGTTAATTACTCCAGCATGATAAATCCCTGTTTGTGTTAGTAGAAATTATTAAAGTCCTTGTCAAAACCATGTATTTTCACATTATTTAAGCAAAGACAACAGCCAATACCTGAAAGTTTTAATTTATGAAGGAACACTGTCAAGAAAAAGAGACTTTACTTTTCTAAACAAAATACTGAAAATACTTATTTAGTGGCAAGTTACAGTTCCATATTAAATAATTTAGGAGTGAGTTGTTTACTTCAAACATAGAGATTACTTTTTTTTTAACAGATCCAAAGTACATTAGGTGCATTGTGTACTTCGAATGTTCCTGTGAAATATAAATACATACTTGAAACACCATTTTCTCATTCAGAAATGTCCACCTCATTTTCTAAAGTATGATCTAAGTACCTACATTATGCGGTTGTTTTAACTGCTGTTATTTTGATTAATTAAAACAGCTATGTTTATCTTTCAGGTAAATATGGTGAAATATGCAGTCTGCAAACTGCATTATAGTTGTTCAAGTTTACCTGAAACTAAAAATTGTGAAGTATGAGTAGTTTTAGGACCACCTAAATGTTTACCATTGACATGCATAAATATTGGACATTGCAGAACAAAAACGTTCTACAATTAGGCAGCATGCATATGTTCTTCCCAGCATGTTACAAAGGACATTGAGTAAATTTTAATTTCCACATCTATAATATTTGGCAATTAAAATCTAAAAGTAAACATTTTCCATAAATGAAAAGAGAAAAAAAAATCTTCTGTTACTTTACAGCTTATCTAAAACAGATATGTTGCTTCAGTCTCCCATAACTTTACTGAATTCATTGTAATACTATGAGTTATTAAGTACAATCACAGCACACAACACTAGGTAACTGAAACAATTAAATAAAATTTGTTATCAGAGGACACCAGTAGAATACACTGAAAATATACATGAATATAATATTTCTAAATAAAACACACCAGCAGATAGTACACAAAAAAAAAAAAAAGGCTTTGTGAGAATATTCTTTAGAAAGATGTGTTTATACAGAGCAATTAAAAATCAGGAATGGCACAAAAGGAGAGAAGAAGCTAGAAAACAAACTGCTCTGAAGGCAAAGACAGAGGAAGAATAATGCAGATTGAAACTAGCAAGAACTACCTGCTTCTGCTTCGATTTCCATGAATGCAAATTAGGAAAAAAAATTAAATCTATGAACACCATAGAAAAAGTAATTTGGGATCTGGTGATCAGCTCAAGGTGGAAGGAGGAAGAAGGAGTTAAAAAGGTCTCTGCACTATCTCGCATCTGACAAGCAAATAGGCATGTGGAGACGATAGGAGACCATAATGGAATCACGGAATTATAGAATGGTTTGGGTTGGAAGGAACATTAAAAACCATCTTGGTTCAACCCCCTACCATGGTCAGGGTCACCTTTCACTAGACCAGGTTGTTCAGAGCTTCATTCAGAGCTCTGGCTTTGAACACTTTCAGGGATGGGAAGAATATATTTTAGTGAAAGCTATCAAGGAAGTTTGGTTTGAAACACAACTGATTGTTAATCGTACAAACACATTTGACTAAATATCCAGCAGTATGTCTAGACATCATCCAGCAGTATGTCTAGACATCACAGACATGCAGAACACTGGGCAGAGGGATGATATGAAGTGGAACATAATGAAGAATGCCCCATGGCCAAGTTCAGTCATTTTTGTGCACTAGATGTTGCAACCACAGATGGATATTTTCACAGCTGAGCCTGCTCTGCAGAAGAAACAAACAAGAACAGGGAACACAGCACTTCTCAGTAGGGACACAAATGAGCAGACTTTGGCTTCAGGTGTGCAAATGATTGCAAATATTTGGGGCTTTTTAAATGTTATTATTTAAAAGTCTTCATGCCAGAGAAGCAGCAATGCAGAAGAGTACTGTTCCATAGTATTATCTTTTTGCATGAATTGTAGACTGTTATTGTTGCCCTCTGCTGAAATGCAGCTGATTAAGCTCATAAAAGCTGGGTTTTAAACTTTCACATTGAGTTAAGGCTGAACTGAATTGTTCGCTCCACTGAGAGACACTATCTCAGACCTTTGAGCAAATAGCACAGCAATAACTATTTTCAGTTTCCATGTGAGGATTTTAAAGTGTAATTTGAAAACTACAATTTATTAGGGGTTTGTTTGACCTTTCTTACCTATTTATATTAATGAAATTTGCTATTCCAATGTAATCATAGGATCCCCATGAGATGATGAGGAAATGTATCTTTCCATGAGCATTAAGGACTGTTAAAAGTAGTAAGATCAAGAGATTCCAGATTTCTCCAGTTCTTAAAAATTTAAATAGAAGCAATCAGATGTTTGAAAACTCTATGTGTACTACACTTGATTCAATCCTATTTCATGATAAACTGTATTGTAAATGAGACTCAAAGTTCTAAAGGGATAACGGGAAAGAGGATTAACAATGGAAGACTCAAGTATCACATCTGGCCCTCTGCAAGAAACAATAACATAATAGGTGTTAATTGTTAGGACAGAGATCCTGACAGAGACCATTCCCTTGGAGTACCTACGGGAAGAGCCAAGACTCAAGGGCAACATATGAAACAAGTGGGCACCCATTCCTGCTCAGTATTTTGCTGACTTGGGCAGTAAATTTGATTCTTTGACACTTTCACATATGAATTGATCTTTCATTTGCTTGCAGTCTGTAGATACCACATAACTTTGCAGGTCACAGTAATTTTCCAATTGAAAAAGAACCCTTTATTATTTTAATTTATGCCAGCCATATATATGGATTTCCCCAAACAATTTAGACTCTGTAACCTTCTCCACCAATTGTTTGCATCACACAGCTGCTGATTTACATTCATTAGCAGGTAATTAAAATATAATAGCTTGAGAAGGATGTAAATTCATTAAACAGTTCTTCATCTCATGCATTGAGATGAAGACAAGCAACAATACAGTTTGTGCCATTGGGATGCTAGGGGATTCTAAACAGGAAGCAAGATCATTACAATTTGGAAGAAAACTCGAGTCCATGCTGTGATAATCTTATGTAAATGGATGAGCAAGAAAGAGTACATAACACTTGAAATTACTAGTGGCTAGTCTTACTATCTGTCCTTGCTAGGCTTTTATTTGCTCAGTGGGACAGGTAAGTTGTGGAAAGGTTGTGTTATTTTGCTATCCAAGAGTATATGTGCCTTGAAAGAACCAGAGAAGATTTGAAAGAAGCATGTAACAGCCCACACAAAATACATCATATATTGGTGAAGGCATTCAAATATATGTATAATTGCCTAAAGACTGAATATAGCAATCCTTGATGCCGGTTTTACAAGCTGCAGTAGATTTTAGAGTTCAGGCCAAAAATCCATATAAACTAAGTTATGTAAAATGATCAGCCAATATGCTCTGGAAAATATGGGAACATAGGAAGTATTTAATACAACATTCACATCTGCTTCTTGACCTACCAGTGATGGCACCATTCTCTGTTGTGTGTTGATCACATTTTACCAGCTGAATGGTTCAAAAGATAAAAGATTGGGATTACTTCCATAATTTCTAGCATTTTCATGTCCTAGTTGGATTATTCTCAAGACTAGGCACACTGGATTGCAAATACACTCAGCCTGAAGGAACTCAGCGTCAATTTCCTTGAAGGAAGAAAGGGAAAAACCCAAGAATATATGAACAGTTACACAGAGGAGAGGTTTGATTCAACACTGAATAATGCATAAGCGTAAGTGTGACCTCTGCTTTCGAGTCAGTTCCTATAGATACCTGCAGCTTGAGTCATCCTCACTATGGCTCCTAGATGAGAACAAAAGTGAGAACCAAGATGATATGTTTCAGCTTATATAATCAATGTTATAAAATCTCTCTTGGGAGCCAAAAAATTACAAAAAGAGATCAAATATTTTTAAAGTTTCTAGACAATGAGGATGCAGTAGACATAATTCAGGAAGTCCCTAATCAGGTGTCTGAAGAAATCCTAATGTAGCAGATGGCTGGAAAGACAAAGGGAAATATAACTCTTCTTTTGTTATCACCAGACACAGGACTAGATGGATCTTTATTCTGGTATAGTACAGCAGCTCTCATGGATCATCTTAATCCATATGGAAATGAAAATGTTTTATTTGCATCCTACATGTAAGTAAAGGAAGAGAGGCCTGAGATAGTCTTGAGACTTCATTTGGAAAGCAGAATTCTACAAGCTTCTTTTTAAATTCTACTGACTGCCTTTGTTATTAGCCAATTGTACAAAATATGCAGAGAGCTTCCATGCTTTGGTGGGTTCCAATACATGCAGGTATTTGATAAATGCTTTTGGCAACAACAAAATGTGGTTAGTAAAACTCAGGAATGCTCCCCCAAAAACAGAAGCAGATGAATACAAATCGTTCCTAAGAGAGGTGTTCATCTTTTGAAAGAATATATTTGCATATTGAGAGTTATTATCAGTTGAGGACATGTAAAAGGGATATCAAAGCAAAAATGACCATCTGAACTGTGATCACAAACTCTCATATTATCAAGCCTTTCATGTCCTTTCTCACTCAAAGGGGTTTAGTGATACACTGAACACTATGGGCACATCAGTAATGGATGGATATCAGAAAGAAATACCAGATTTGCACCTATTACACAAAAGTATAGTGGGAGGCCTAAGGAAAAAAGCACAAAACCTACTTTTCACACATCTGTGATGTTCCAGTAATAGGATTGCAATTAATTTTACTCAAATTATTTTTTTAATAGTGTTGTGTTGTTTTTTGTATTTAACAGATGAATGGCTTCATTTAATCCTGCAATATTTAACACCAATTCTTAAAACTGAATGTTATCTTAATGAAAATATTGTTATTGTGCCTCTTTAAAGAAGATATATGTGTTACAAACACAGTTTTATAACAGTGAATCTCTATAAATAAAATACCAACAGCAACATGCATATTATTAGAGACACTGAAAACAAATTAAATCCAGTGCCTGATGAAGCTATTATGAACCCATCTGAAAGTAAGAAACATATGTCTCTGCACTGGAGATGTATTAGAAGGACTGTGAACAACAATAATTGAAAAGATATAAGAAAAAAAAAAAAATAGACTAAGAAGGAGACACCAGAATATAATGAAATGCAACTGTGTAATTGTGGCTTATATCATAATAGTAGTTGCTCACTGGAGTATGATTACTGCAGTATTAATCACACTAGGAGTAAAAAAACTAGTGTTACTTATAACTGCAGAGTAAGGAACTCATATCATTTTTCCAGCAGAAACCAGACTATTAAACTGTTAAAAATTGATCTATATGTCTCTCCTGGTTAAAAATACCAGATTTCATTACCACTTGATTTTTCAAGGAAATTAAATAATACAGATAAGTCCAATTTCAATTTTACTATTCACTTACAACTTCATTACAACATAACATCTAGACAATATAATACCTAGTATACAGTATTTACTTCCAGAATTTTTCACAGAATGACAGAGACAGAGAAAAAAATTTGATCTACTAATGGGAGCCATGGTTTGTCTTATCCTAGTATTTCTGAATGCAGCTTGAAAGCACTGATATGAATTTATTCATTCCACAATAATACAAAAGAACAGAAACATCTGGCTGAAAAGCAACTCAATAGGTCAAAGCTGTTTGTTGAACCCATATATACAGTCTTGCCATGATGAATCTCTTAATGCCTTGTAAGTCAATCTATTAGCAAATACAGCTCTACTTAGCATTGGAAGTTCTCCTTTTATTGAACCAGACTCTTTCCAGTTGCAGTTTAATCCCATTGCTTCTCATGTAATCCATCACAGAACCAAAGAAACCACTTGCCCTTGGTGTAGTTTTTCTTCAGTTGAAACATTATTCTTTGCTTCAGGCTAAGCCAGTTTCATTTCACCCTGTATTTCCTTGCAAGTTCATGCTTTTGTCAAAGAAGCCAGAGCCTACTTTGGTGATGCTACTCCTGCATATGAGCACTGTAGGACACACATTTTTCCTGAATGACCAGGAGGACTGATGACCACATTACAACAGCTCTGACCCTTAGCCTTCCTGCAAGAGTCCCGCAGCCACTTTCTATCTGCTTACAGTGACACTGAAATCAGTCATGCCTTCATGAATGTGTCGTCCCAGCTAATTGTCATTTGACTAGATGGCATTGGCAATATCCCTCACATTTAAGCTCCTGGGAGACAGAAGACTTCCCACAATATTAGGTCCAGACACCTGACCAAAGTTTTCATCACACACAGGAGTGAGTCACTCATGACCAACCAATACATCTCTTCCTCATGGGAAGAATCATCATTAATCTCACAGCTTTTACAGCCTACCAGGCTTTCATTTTATTTTTAGTCCACTCTGTCATTAGCCTTGAAACTTCAGCTCCTGAGGGCAGCATTTTAATGCATCACTGCCTGAGAGGGATTGTCTCCCTGTGAAGAAGACCTGTGAGTTGAAATGTCTTGTTAGCTCCGTTTTCCTCATGCACAGTAGGTGCTACTGTAGATCTTTCTGGCTTGTTGCCAATCACCTTCTCCACACTCACTGATTCCAGATTTCACTCTCTCTGACAGCTTTCTCATGTAATTTCTCTACCTACTTCTTAAGAGATTTCACTAGCGCATCCGTTACAGCTGAGGCATCTTCCTCCCTACTCAGCCTTCTCTGCGAAGGGAACTGCAAACCATAATTCTTACTAATTCAGTTTAAGATTTGGATTTAGACATATATAGTTCTGGTTCCCATCTAAAATTTCCACTTGAACTGTTAACAGTAACTGAAAGAAAAATATCTCATTACACAACTTACATTTTCACCATAGGTTTGCTCTGTATATGATATGTTTGCTGAAGCTCATTACTCTCCTTGTATTCCTTCTCCCTAAAAGTCCTATCCACAGCTTTTGAGCTGCTTCTTTACTCAGTAAAATGGCTCCCTGGCTTTTAAGGCCCCTCTTTCCAACCTGGTCTTTTCACTCTGATTGGGATGAAATAGAATAAAGTAGTTTGTTGAAGACTGTAACTATTTTGTTCGTCTGCTCAGGGTCTATCAGCAGGCTTCTGACTTTGCCCATGAAGAGTTCACAGTTTGTCAGGTTTGCATTGTTTCAGGACTCCTCACTTTGGTATAGATTATAATATTTGCACTTCACACTCTAACATTTAATATGACAAAAGGGATAGTAAAATGGTAGAAGAAATGAGGGATTTTATACAATTAGATCATATACAATTATATATAACATATGAAACAGTCAACCCTCTTGACAGAACCCACTAGAAATGTAGCCAGTGATTTTTAAAATACATTTAATACTCACAATATAGCATACAAGTCTAAACTAATTCCTTCTGGCAAAACTCATTAAATTGGCCAGTTGCCAGTGGCATAGACAAATACCTCTACCCGAGTCAACAAAGCTAAAGAGGCTTTCTGTAATCTTTACAGGTATTATATCTTCCACCACTCCGCAATCAACCCATTCATTTACTTTAGCTTGAGTGGATTAAAAATAAAATTATAGAAAAGCTTTGTCTTTGTTGTATTGTGTCACATTTCACTTCTTCTGTCTAAAAGAATTACACACTTCTATTCTCTTGAAGCTCTCAGGAATAACAGCAATATTTATGAGACAATTTGGCTGACAGCACCAGATAACAAACTGCTTGTAAGCTAAAAAAATCACCTGTTATTACATTACTTAAATAACTTGCTTTACATAATATGAAGAAGCTGTTGAGAATTAGATTCACATGATAATGAACTTGGTATTAACACAATTGCTAAATTTTATATTGCAAAAGAAAAAATAAATTTTGTATGTCACTGTAAGATAGGTATGAACCCCTGAGTTTTTCAGTACCTGTTTTTGCTGGAAGCTCCCCATTCATCTGTATAACTGATCATTTTAAATTTCACTTGAAACACTATAAAATTATTTTTCAGTGCTTGTATATTTAAAAGTCATGTCCTCATATTTTATAAAATACACCCAGCCCCTCCTCCTTATACAGAACAGGCCTCACTATGTATTCAGAGTAATCATGGACTCACTCTAACACTTCATTTACTTACACTCTGAGTTGACTTTTAATGAGAAACGCCTTTGCAATAAAGCTTCCGCATTGCCATAAAGAGGAAAGACTGGACTCTCCTTAACCTTCTTTCTCTTAAGCTGCTAAGCCATTAGTTTAAAAAGTCTTGAATTTCATTCACTTTTGAGGAATACAGTTCTCTCTACTGATCTCCAATTTCACCTCATAACTAAGAATTCATTATAAAATAGTATGAAGAAATCTCTGTAAATATGGGTTTTCTCCAGTATCTTCTGCTATTTCTGAAAAGGTATGCTCAAATACTGATCAATATGATCAAATACAAGTGTTCAGAGCTGTGTATCAGTGGGGACCATGGATGAAGGGCAGGCCAAGGGGTATAAGATGTCAAGGGAGAAAAAAGAGTAGGGTAAAATTTTTTGCACAGATCAATTTTCAAACTCAGACTTTTTTTCTTCCTGTTTGAGAATTGTGTTGAAGAACCACTTAATTTAAACAATATTGTTAAACTGACACAGTAGTAATAGATGGTATATTTTTCTTGCTTTGGACATGATCTCGTAATCCTTAAATAGGAAGAAGTATAATAGTTAAGATCAACAGGATTTTCTCCAACCTCTCATAAACTGCCAATTTATTGGCATTAAGAGTGGCTAAGACAGGCACTGAGGATGTTAAAAGCAAATTTGCAGATGACTTTTTCTTCAGTGTGCATTTTGGACAGATTTCAGAACAGCAGCTCCCTGTCTAATTGCATTGCAGCAGTAAAGGAGATTGTTTAGTCAAAAGTATAGATTTTTGCTATATCAATATCTCTTGTAGTTCAAACATGATTTAGAGAGGGTCCATAGAAGGGCCACAAAGACAATCAAAGGACTGGAAGCCTGCCATATTAGGAAAGGCTAAAAGAATTGTTCAGCCTTGAAGAAAGAAGGGTTAGGGGAGAGCTTATTACCATGTTCCAGCATTTAAAGGTGGCTACAAAGAAGACAGAGATTCTGTTTTTACAAGGAGTCACAGGGAAAAGACAGGGGTAATGAGTACAAGATAATCCTGTGAAGATTCTGATTAAACACAAGAAGAAATTTTTTGACAATGAGAACATTAAGTCATTGGAATAACCTCCCCAGGGAAGTGGCGGATTCCCCAACTTTGAATACTTTTAAGCTTCACTTGAATGGGGCTCTGGGCATCTTATCTAGACTGTGCCTTTACCAAGAAAGACTGGATCAGATGATCCTCGAGGTCCCCTTCCAATCTGGTGTTCTAATATTCAATGTCATAAGCTAATAAATACAAATAATAGTATCTCACATTTTCAAGTTACCAATATTTGTAAATTACTCTGTTTCAACAATAAAAGAAATATCAAAGGAAGAAGTATCCTTATGACACTTAAATTACTTGAATCAATTTAAAAAATATTCTTTTTTTTTTCCCCACAACATCTTCTCTCATTATTCTAGTGAAGGTCCAGTTATCTATTGGGCATTATCTTTCTGAAAGAAAAAGGCACATGCACACACTTGCTGAGAAAATTACTCCAGCACTACAGCTAAAAGGAAAATCAGGAAACATTATTCAACAAAGGTATAATGATGAAGACAATGGTGTAAGTAGAAGAACACAAACACTATAATTTACAAATGAAATGCATATGTCAAGCTGTAACAAAAATAGATGCTGCATAATAAATAAAATTTTATGTGGTTACATTATTATATATTGTCACAATACATTGCCACATTGTATAAACTTGACATTATTATAAAAACCGTTAAAATAGTAATATATATAAAAATGGTGTGTTATTTTAACGGATTAGAACTGAACAAAGCAACTAAATATCTGAATAATATCATGCTTATTCTCAAAGCATAGACTGCTGTGAGAGCATAAGCTCAAAACCCAGGAAGAAGAAAATCCCAAAGACGAATGAAGGCAGAAATTCCATCAAATACAGAATTACTCTTTCAGTATGAGTACTAACTGTTCTCAGCAGTAATTAGGTGGATGTTAACACACGCATTACAATTTGCAAAAGATTTAGTTTCGAGCTGGTCACTACTGAAAAAAACCAGTAATGAAATAAAGCTATATGAAGACAGTTTTTACCCTGAAACCATATGCACTGCTGGTTCTGTGCCACACAAAATGTATAACATCTACTTTACTGCTATTTATTTCATCTAGAAACTTCATTTACTTAGCAAATGGATTTAGAACAGAAGCTCAATCTTTTTTAGGTTTTAAGTAACGTAATGAGGATGTATTTGGAATGCATATATCTAAAATGCTTTTCACTAATGTATACCTAATACCCTCTCTGGCTTCTGAGATGCTCTGACTTTATTCAAGATCGTGTCACACTTATGAATAGTGACAATCATCTGTTTACAACTGATCTTTTGAATAAATTCTGCTGAAAAAGAGCATTCAATACCTTTACTTTCTTGTAATTTTCTGCAAATAATTTTCTTTTCAATAAGGAGCCAACCAAACCTTTTCTTGTCCTCTGTGTTATCACTTGTATATGTCAAAACTATTTGCACTCTTAATGCTTGCCAGCTAAGGAGATCTCATCTTGTCCTATCATGTTTCTGGTTTTATGTAGACAAGGGATACTTCCTTAGCCCACTCTTAGCTGCAAATTCTACTGTGCTATTTATTTCCTCTCTTTTGGGATACTGAAGAGTTTGTACTTAGCACTCCCCTTCTTGCACTTTCTTTTCTTTCCAGTGGACTAGTAGAGTACGTGTCTTACAGAAAATATGGCCATCTGTCGATTTTTTATTATAAAAGCATTAATATATGAAAATGTAAAAGAAGTTATTTAGCACTGGTATCACTGTATTGGTACTCCCTTGTGCTCTACAGGAAATACTACTGAAATAACAGGAGTAAACACAGTGACAAAGAATATAAAGAGCTATTAAGAAGCTGATGACAGACTGATAAAAAGATTGGCACTGTTGAAAATAATCCCTTTATAATACGAACTTTTCTGATCTTCTAATGCTTGGGATAGAAGATGCCAAGATGGGGAAAAAAAAAAAAGACAAAATCTTTTTTTTAAGCTGAAAGGGTGATATTTCTGAAGCTAAATGGTTATCTATTCAAACTGAAAGGAAAAAAAGCATGTCTCAGAGTTGTAGTTTGACAACATAACCAACATGGCCAGTGAAGCTACACAGACCAGCAATGAGACAAGTTGGTTTGTTTATTATTTGCTCATGACCTGGTCAAGACAGGAACTGCCTCCTAAGTACCCCTCTGTAAAGACTGCGTGGTATTATAACCAGGAGCAAGCAGAAGTTTCCTTGAGTCTGCTTCTAGAGTTTTAAAAAAAATAGGTAAGCATAAAATACATAAGATGTGATTTGTTTTGGTTTGGTCTATGAGCTTACACCGGTACAGGGAAGCGAGTTTTGGACCAGAAGACTAAATAGAGGTCAGATAGGTATAATTGCTTTAAGCTACATTTGGCGTGCAATCTATCCAGCTATGTAAATAGAAAATTATTTTACAGGTAGAGCCATCTGAAAGCCTAAACGTTCTAGAAACTTCTAGTCGTTATTGGAAAAACAGGGACTACTCTTCTTCTTTATTCAAATTGTACACTCTGTTTTCCTGACTGCTGCTTATTGCATTTTTGAGATGAAAATGCTGTTCATGGTTACTGTTTGGTAAATGAATGAGCTAATATCCACACTGCTGCAGCAAGACTAGCTAGCTTAATTAAGCTGCAGACATACATTGCTAAACAGTCTGGAGATGTATACTGACTATCTCGTTAAGCACATAACTTTAAAAATAATCTGTTTAAAACAGCTTGTCAACAGCCTCTTAGGATTTGGCTTGCTATAATATTTTAAAATCTAGTTTATGTTTATACAGCAATATAAAGATCCATTTATATTAATCTGGTGCAAAAGGAAATAATTCTGATATCAAACATGCATACCCACTGTGATTTATCAATTATTTAAAGAGTAACTGGAAAAGAATGTTAGCTCCACAACTCTATAGGGGTTATGTCAGCCTAAGGACATATTTCTTCTTGTGAAACACTCTATTCATGATGTAAAAAAAGGAAACCCTTTAAAATTAATATTGCTACAGTTACAAAATGAGAAAAACATTTAAATGGAATGCACATACTATTTAAATATGTTTGAAGAGCCACATCTGTTTTTCTGCCTGGCACAAACCAAAATAATTGGTAAAAATAATATATTCACTCCCTCTAACATCTGCATCATATAAAGATATGTACAGGTGAAAGCCCAAACATCAAGGTAGTCATTGGCCACTTGTATTTAATTTAATAAATATAAAGCAAAACCCCTTCAAGATTTGTTTCATATTTGTATTTGCATTTCCATGACTCCTCTTGCAATAAAAAACTTCATGACTTTCTTTGCAGATATCTGGAGTATCTCAGGAAAATTCATTTCAACACCTCAGAACACTTCACGGAAGTGACTAATAATATTGATACAGGAAATGGGAGCAGAAACAGCAGAACAGGTGTCTGAATGTCAGGTCTTTTTGTCTCTTTGGCAGACCTTTCTTCAAGAATGGTCCTGATTAAAATGATATTCACAATTCTGTGGACATTTACCAATAAAATCCACCTTACTAAAGGTTTTGAGGATTAAACTTCTTATTCTTTTTTCCCTCCTAGAGAGATTTCAGGTTATCCAATCATTTTGCTTCCACAATGTTTTGATTACCTCCCTCCTCCTGCATGAATGGGAACCCTCACTTTATCTTTTTCATAATGTATATATGAGAAGAGGAATATTTTTTTTCTTTCTGAACAAAATAGTAAAGCAATGGATACTGGAAGTTCTAAATCTACATAGCTGCAGTAGGCTGGTATTCCGGTGAAGAAATACTCAACAAATATATATCTAGAAATACCCAGTAAAAGTCGTATTTTCCCTATACAATAATAATGCTATAATAAGGCTATAGTTTTTCCCAGGTACATCTGCACCTGGGAAGGGAAAACAGCAGCCACAATGAATTGGAAAGCAAAGAGGAAAAGAAAGGCAACAAATATTTTTATTTTACCCTTTATTCAGCAATGATTGAGTCCATTGCTCATGCAGACCAAAACATTTTGCATCAATCTGACTTCCCCAAAGCAATTTTTTTTGCACAAATTTAGCTACAAGTTAAAAAATCTCAGCACTCCAAAATGGTGCTATAAGGAGAGAGAATCTTAAGAGGCATAGATTTTAATTTCTTCTCAAAACCTGAGAGACATTCTCAATAATTTTTAAAACTTCTGGGAATTGCAGAGGAAGACAGAAGAAGCGAAAAGGGCAAAGAAGGCTTATCTGACTACAACATTCAAAAATGCAGAAAATCTCCAGCTGCTAAGTTAAAGACATCTACATGAAGCCTATATTTGCTGATCTTTCTCTTTCACAGAAAACCTGGCTGCAAAAATTTATGTGGACTTTTCTCTTCCTGCTTGTATATCCACCCTATGTTCCCAGCCTTTCAGTTGTGCTAAAACAATTGTTTGTGGGACTGCACTGTTTATAAAATGAGGGAACTAAGCTGGGTTAATAAATCTGCAAAAATAAAAGCTACACTGTAGTATAAGGAGTGAAGTGTCCAATGTGGTTATGGTAGGTGATACCAGAGCTCCCACCCAAGATATGGGAGGTACAGCACTCGGGCTGCAGGAGTTAAGTATTTATGAGCTGCACTTAAGCAGTGCTCCTGCTGGATGCATCCTACCAGACAGAATGGATGAGCCCCCTGTCTCCTGCCAACAACATTGACAAGAATTTTACATGGGGCTCTGTGGATAGCACAGAGAAAGCCTCTGGAAGGAGGAGCACAGCCTCAGCCCTGCGCTGTCCCTGGAGATCCTTCAGCCAGCAGGGAGGCAGATGGCATCAGGCTGCAGGCTGAGGAGCACAGAGAACTCCTGTCTCTCATGTCAGGGTGACTCTACCAACCTGTAGGCTATTATGCTAAAGTACCCTCTTGCCATTTCCTATTAGAAAATGGAGAGGTAAGTATTTAATTCAAGGAGATGGAATTACCCTCTGGAGATATCTGCATTCTTTATATAGTTAATGGGGTAGAAGTAACTGCCTCTGTTGGGAGGATGCGTTCACTTCCTTCAAGTCTCGGAGACATTTTTTAATATCCCCTTATTATGTAGGGAGTTTAGGTGGAGATGATCTTGCTTTTCAGGGACAAACAGCTACCATTTCTGTGAGATTAGGTAAATTAGAAAGTTGTTATAAAAAGTCTAGTTCCTTGGCAATCAGACACCACAGAGGAACTGCTGAAACTCTTTTGACAATGTTAAATCAACTGAATTATGTGAGAAGCCCCAGCATGTTGACACACCACAGGAAGTTTTTCATCCTTTTTATTACCTTGCAAAATTGCTTTAGGAAATAAACACAGTGAAAACAATATTTTCTGCTAGGCAGGTAACAGATTTTTCCCTGGAGTAAACAGCCATAAACTTGTGTGTTTGTTCACCAACAGACTTGCAAACATTTTTGGAATTTGGACATATACTATTTTACTGTTTTTTTATTAAGATTCATCATCTGTACAAATAGGAAACTTATGAAAGAAGCAAATACATCACATTATATAGATTTGTTGTACATATTCAAATCTACCTCCCAACAACGTGATCTATTATTTGAATGGTCAGTGTATAATGGGCACAGTGAGCTACAAGAACACTTTTTACTGATCTATGTGGGTTCAATGCATCACACTGGAAGAGAAGTAGAATATTTGTCAGTAACTAGAACTATAAATAAGGTTTGGCTTCTGACTTTTTAAAAGTAGCCTTATGAATAAAATTGGAGTTATCATGTTAATAAACTAAATCATGTATCTGCATTGACCTTACATCACCTTTCTGCTAATACAGCTAAAAGAAAGGATTAACAAAAATCAAATTCTTCCCCAGTTACATTTTATGTTGTATTTTATGACACTGAGCCATTAAGCAGTCACAGGTGAGATGGACAGGCTTTCTTTAACTACCTGGTTGCCTCCTTTCCAGTAGTATTTTATGATTTCTTCATTCTCTGTCTCTAAAAATTAGTGACTACCTTTCCTATCACAGGAGGCCTCATATAAAAATAGAATTTAGGATCCTGTTATGTACTCCTTAGCACATAAAGTGCTCTCTTGACAAACTATCCAAGTATAACTGGTCATTGGCTCATAAAAAAGCAGCACTCGGGAATAAGATGATTACATGCATCAAATATAAAAATGTATATTCATTTTAATATTGATCAAATTTATGTAATTCATGCCTGTTGAGACATTATTTCATATAGTAAAGTATTGCAGGTTTTATTTCAGAAAGAGATGGAGCAAAAAATGTTGTTTTATACAATTTTTATAGATTTAGGCCAAAAGCTGTATTAAGTGATTTTATAAATGCAGTAAAGAAAAATTTCATTTGATTCACTGTACTAAAGTTCCTGATTTGGATAATTAGGCAAATGCCTTTTTTTTAGCCTACAAAATTGTTTAAAAAATTGTAAACAATTAGAAAACAAAGGAAAAAAGCAGAAACCTCTCATACACTCATTATAAACAGTTCAAAAAGGCAATAATTCTTAAAGGAAATGAATAGGTTTTCAGTGCAGTAAGTCAGAGAGTACCATGCACTGGGAAATGAGAATGAAACAAGGTGCTTCATTCTCAGTTTTTCAAGCCTGACTTCATGACCTCAGTGATAGTCTGAAACAAGTTTTGGATGTAATTACCTCATTCTCTGAAATAAACAAAGTGGTTAGGAAAACCAACAAAACAACCCTGCAATCACATTGGTGTCCACACAGAAGGTCAGCACAGCTATAATTTCAGGCATTTCAGACTTTCCCCCAGGTGTGTGCCACTTAACTACCCCAGGTATTTTTAGGAGATAAAAAATTTGTTACAGAGTTTCATAATGCCTTTTGTTAGTAGAGAAATGGCAAGCCCCAAGTATTTGGGGCTCATTTCCTCTGAAGCTTAGGGATCATTTGTTGTTTTGCCTATTGGGGCTTATTTGCTGTAACCTCTTAAACCCATCCTGGAATGGCTGGAATTCCTCCCTTTTCCCACACCTCTGCCTCTTCCTCTCACTCCATTCTGTTCCTCAGGCAAATATAAGCTGCGCACTACTCGAATGCAATTGCTCTCTATGGCACTTTATGAAGCAAGACAACCAAATGGAAAAGTGCTTTCAACACATTAGGCTACTAATAATGTATACCCTGAGGTGTTTTATAGCTTTTTGAGTGCATTTCAATTTCTTTTAATTCTTTTTATCTTTTAATTCACTGGTTGTGGAAGAAAGGCAAAACTTTTGATGTAGCCACCTTTTAAAACTGTATTTTAAAACACCTTTTAAAAATATATTTTAAGAGTAAGAGGAAAGGGATGCCAAAACAAGTGCAAATAATTATATTTGTGTTTGTTTGGGTATTTTTAAGAAAGCAAAGAGAAGGAATAGAAAAAGAAAGGTTATTATTGCCTAGCCTCCCACTTCCCAGTTGCTGTTTTATCAACAGCAGTTTGTGATTCAACGTCCACTTTTAACACATTCTCACTGAAAATAAACCAATTGTGGAATATTGAACATTTTACTGCACAACAAAAACTAGGTTACAGTAGCTGGAAATCTCCAGCTGCTACTGAAAGGGCAGCTTGGCATTTTGGCATGAAAGGGCAACTTATAATGAGTCCTTTCTTCTTCCATGTGCTACCTCTCTGCAAACTCCCAAATGGCTTAGCTGTATTCCCAGTTAGACTGCTCCTATTTCCTCAGTCAAGAGGTGTTTTTTGGTTTGGGGGCTTTTTCCCCAAATGACAGGCTCTTTGCTACATTTCACTGGGGTGGAATGCTGAGTGCAAGTGTGGCATTCCTCCAAAGTGTCTTGTAAGTAAACAGATCATCATTTTAATTATAATGTGTTAACTTAAGCCTTCAATAATGGAATGAGGGAAGAGAATGAGTTTCAGAGCTGCATGTAAATCCTGCAGAGAATGAAGAACATCTTGAATATTGATGTTTTGCTTTTATTTAAATATTAGCATGAGGCCAAAATCTAATTTCACTCCAAACAAAAGTGGATTAATCAAAATGCAGGGATTCTTTACTGAGAGTATCATATATTAAACTGCAAAAATATCCTCTCTGCAAGAGTGTTGGGGTTTTTTTAAGATTTACATTAAAGAACTAAATTTAAAAAGAAAAGCTTTTAATTGTATTGTCTCTAGGGACATTGCTTCTCTTAAATTGTATTTCAGAGTTCTATATAATTCTAATACAGATGTTAGTATTTTAATCAGATATTATTGACCACTGAAAAATTGTGTACTTGTACACAGCAAAACAGAAAAGATATTATTAAAAATAGCATGAATAGTTGCAACATTTGGGAGAAGAACAGAAAGAAAACTTAATTTATTTTGAAAACCTATCACGATTACTATATATTCCAAAGCAAAACTGCAAGACTGCATGTCTTTATGAGTGCTGTCACCATAATCAGAATCTGTCATAACAAATGCCCCAACTATGAAGACAGAAGTTTCTTGCTACAAATTTCCCAGATAAGACAACTATTCTGGAATAAATATTCTTGAAGAAAAATTTCTCAAATAAATATTCTTTTCTTGAACTGTTTTCCTACCTGCCACATTGTCCTTTAGACTCAGGTACATGAAACACACTGGAGAAACAGCAATACAGTTTGGCAGACATAGGTTTCTTTGCAGATAAATCAATGTATCTAGGAGGATATAAAATTATCTACAATGCTTTAAACAAGGTAAAAATGAAAAGTTTGTAAAATAAGACATACCTCAAATTGACAAAAACATAAGTAAATATCACAGAAGGCCATGTGTAACACTTGATAAAATTGACTTAGAAAAATATGTGATTTTAATTGTGCAGCTGATACCAGCTTACATTTAAAAAAAAAAAGTGAGGAAAAATAGGAGTGATTTAGGTTATGTAATCCTGATCCTGCATTATTACAGTTATTCTTGTAGATCTACATGCCTTACATATCATATATATGATACATGAAAATATATGATATACAAGAATTTTTTTTCCATATATGATACAAGAGAATCATATATGGAAAAAAATTGCAGCAGTATGTTACAAGTGTATCAAGTTCTGGTTTTTAAATTTTCCTAGAGAGACTTCAATATCAGTACTGGAATGACTATCTGTATAATATTACCTTTACAAGGTTGAGAATGGAGTGCAGAAAAAAACCCCAAAGTGTCAGAACCTGTGAGCACCCAAATGGCTAATACTACTTTAAAAAGGGCTGAATGTATATTTACTTAATAAAGCCCAATTTATTTGAGTATTTGTGTCATGAGAAATGTGAATCATATATGTGAAACATAAAAATAAAAATATTCTATTAGTAATACTTTATAGACTTCTTATAATTCTCTCTTGTTTTGGCCTTCATTTTATAATGTTATTGACTAAATTACTGTGAGTATTCACCTTCTGCACTACTACAGAACATTGTAAGAGGTTTAAAACTAATGTTGGTATTTTTGGATTTGCTTCAAACATGCAGAGCTGAGTAACCGAAAAAAGGTAAATATTATTCTAATACACAGATCATAGGGCATCTAAGAGCATATAATCCCTGAAAACTCCAAAATTACTAACGTTCGAGCATTCTGACTGTTTACCATTGTATTTTAATTTAAAAAATTAAAATGTGAAACCTGTTCACTTCATGTGAGTGACATTGATTTATTCACGTAATATAACATTCCACAGTATGTTCTTACTGGTGGTACCATGCACCAGAAAAAATGAAACATGTTCTACTAATTTCTTTCAATAACTTACTAACACTGAATGTAGTCCTGTGAAATTTTATTTTAACTCTGAGTGGAACAGATTGAGTTAGTCTAATTATATTTTTTTCTCCTGTTTTGTACTCTTTGTCTCCTCTTCTACCTAGTGACTTAAAGAATCCCTGTACCCAAACTTCAGCATTGTAAAGATAAGGTATTATCATTTTCTTTTTTCCAGTGAAAGTAAGAGAAATATATTTTTTCTCTTAGCAGCAGTTTCTTTCACTAGCCACTACTTTTTAAGCATACAATTAAAGTTCAATTGAACTTTTAAACTACTTTGCTCAAAACAAAGACTTACATTCTGGAAAATACATACGTTGTGCCAATACTCTGTAGACCTCTTATCTTACTGCTTTCATACTATCACTATGCATCTACCATCAACTCTGTGTGCCTCATTAATTTCACAAATACATTATTTTACCCAGAAAAATGCAACATAATGGGATAAAGTGAAGTTACTGTGAACTAAATCTTGTAAGACCTTGTGGGCATTCTCAAGATAATCTTAAAACTTTTTGCCGATGCCTGCTTAGCAACTTTACCTCAGCTGCCTGTCATTCCTGTCTGATGAAGTTCATGTTGTTTCTTTGCTGTCAAGTGCTGGCTTCAAGGTAAGAAGCATAAATGTGTAACTGTTGCAGTGTCTCTCACAGAAATGATAGAAGAGGAAAGGGAAAAGAAATATTATTGCCCTCACTATAGAAAAATCTGCCACAGAGAAAGCAATGGGCCAGTGACAAATACTGAGTTGGGAGGATAAATCCCCAAAGATTCTGTGATGCTATATCCTAGAAGTTGCTAACTCCAATGTATTTTTTTTATTATTCTTTTGTTATAAAAACCTAAAATGTCTGACCTTCACTGTACTAAAGCCATTTAAAATTTTGCTTTTGAGTTTCTTGACAATTGCAGTACATGAGTTAGGGGTGTATCGGCAACTGGTGGTTCTTTATAGAGCATATGATTTTGGATTATTTTCCTAAACTCTTCCAGAGTGTAAATTCGTTAAAAGCTACCTGACCTATTGGATACTGTGATCCTAAAATTCTTTAACAAATGAGATGTTAAAGACTAGAAATCAGTATTGATTACCACCAAAATTAATACAGTTTAAAAGTTCATGGAAAGGCAAATAGTTCATAGCTGAATTGGAACAAGTGAATAGAAAATTCCTACTTGAAGCATTAGCAAGAAGCAGGAACTTGTTCCCTTTTTAATTTGCTTTGGCTAGCCTTCTGAATTGGCAACAAAATGATGTAGAACCTCATCAGTTCATAGAGGACTTAGAGTTCCCAAGCCCAGGTTTAACTTAACATTTTCAGATTTCAGCACATGAACTTCACTATCAAGATTGCTTAGACTAAACTTCAGGTTTAATATAATCCTTCTGGATTTTGAGGTTACTGATGAAACTGGTGAATTTTTAACACAGATGCAATTTGAGTCACTCAAGTTGGAGAGAAATCCATCTTCAGAAATGAATGATCTTTATAGATTCATCACCTCATCAATTACAGTGTGATATTAAGCCACTTCCAGCAGTCCATTTATATAGTATGCATTTAGGTTTTGTTTGCATATCAATATACAAGTCCATTCATGTTGTGTAATTTTAATGTATTTCATCTCATATGAGAGAGTGCTTCTTGGGGGCTAAGAAATTAAAATTAGCAGTTATCACTCTCCGTATTCTTAAAACACTGGAGCACACTTGTGCTAACCTCCTGAAGATGAAGAAAAAGAGTGCAGACCTGAGGTCTGTCTTTTGATGAAAATCTGAAGTAAATTATATCAGTCTGCATTTGGATTTTTTTATATATCTCTGCATTAAAATTTTAACCATCTTATGGCAAAATAATATGAGTTCTATCTTGTATTGTACAATGATTGGTAGTCTAACCACTGCAGGACAAATGTGTCTGCTTGCAGACACCATCTTCCAGCTTCCATTCAGTTAGCAACACTGACTTTCAAAAATTGCAAGGATATCAAGGGATTTTGGTTTTCCTTCTACTCCTGCATTTCCGTTATCTTCTTGCTCTCTGGTAGATACTGGTTATACTGCTGATCCTGCACTTGAGTCACATCACCTTTGTGTCAGATGTGGACATACTAGATGATGAGAGAAGAGTTTTTGATATTATTCTTACAAAAATTTAATTGAAGAGAGGTTCAACAAGGTATTTTGGAGCCAGGGAACCAAATTTCGCAACTATTGGATACATGTGGGAACATAGGACTTGATATTCACACATTTAGGGTTTGAACCACTAGATAATTTTTTTCAGCCAGCTTGCGTGTGAAAAAGTAAAATAATTCAGATTTTCTGATTAAAACTAGTATGCTTTCCTTTTTGGTTTTTTTTTGGTGGGGGGTTCTTGTTTTTTTTTTTTTTTTTTTTGTTGTTTTGTTTTGTTTTGTTTTGTTTTGTTTTGTTTTGTTTTGTTTTGGGGGTTTTTTTGGGTTTTTTTTTAATTTTGGTTTTTGGTTTTTTGGGGGTTTTTTTGATTGTATGTTTTTGGTTTTGTTGGTTTTGGGACTTTTTGGGGTTTTTGGTTGGTTTGGTTTGGTTTGGTCAAAAATATCCAGGCATTTCTTTGGGAGATTTATTCAGATAAACTCACTTTGGCCCCTCAAAGACACCAGTGACAGGATAAATATATATATATCTCCTTACGTATCAAGTATGAACTCACAACCCTAGAGTCCCTTAGCAGTCAAAGGAAAGACAGACATGTCCTGAGGGAATTGATTTCATTACAAAATAGACGTCAAGAGTAAATAATAAGATTCACTTTTCAGATATTCTGCTTCAAGACATCTAAAGTTAGGTAAGAGAAATTCCACCAAAATCTACAGAGCCCAAACCTGATACACTGATAAAGGAAATGCTTTCAAAAACAATCTAGTAGTTAAAGTCCTTTTTTCTGCTTTCTTTCTGCTTCTTTATTTTTCAAAAGATAGACAGATGTGAGAAACAGCATGTAAGTTAACATTTCTATGAGCTACATGGTATTTAAATGAAACAAAGTATTTTCTGCAACCCCTACATAGAAATAAGAAGCTAATTGAAACTAAAAATCAGCCAATTTGTCGGAAGAATTAAATAAATTCCTTTACTCTCTTTGTTTCTTTGACACTAGATGACACAGTGAAGGAGAATGACTGTGAGTAAATGCCTCTCTCAGAGGAAAAAATGCTATCATCAACAGTATGTACATGTCAATAACAATCTCGTAAAGAAAGAAAATACAGGGACCTCTAATCTCATCTAATCATTCTTCTGTGCAACAGTTTGGGTTTTTCCCCTCTCTGTGTTCCTACTGTTTCCTATATTCACTTACCACATATGCTGTCAAATAACTAATTCTTTCGGGCAACTGACAATTTAAAAGAAAGATATATTACAGGAAAGAGAGTGTCATTGTTTTCCATAATTTCGTAAGAGCTATGAACAAATAGGACAGATCTAAAAATAGATCCATGGATAATTATCATAAGCCCTTGCTCTCACAGCTACTTTACAGGATGTCTTTGGAATAAAGTAAAGATAAAGATTGGCATAATAGTAGCATAATTTAGGTGATTTACCTCATATAAACCATTAGATAAATTCTTTCTGTATATTATGGAAACAATCATAGAATTATACACTGTACTTGGAAAAAAAAATCATGTTATAACATTGCATTGCCAAAATTCAAGTCACACTAAGTAACCATAATTATAGTCTCATCAGAGCTGAGGTGTTTAAAAACATCTGTAAAATTTAGGTGCTTCTGTCTATTGTTAAAAGCAAACAAATACACTGATTTAAGCAGCAAGAACCATTAGCAGAATGAAGTAAAGATGGCAAGAGAAAAAAAAACAGAAGCCTCAGTTGTCAGGATGCCTAGTAAGACAAGAAAGGTTCTACATAGCAACAGCATTTTAAAGATGAATAAATAGCCATGAAGTTCGCTGGTACTGCTTGGAAGCCTGCAGATGGCAGATGAATTCATGTCTGTCATGTTTTTATAATACAATGACTTTTACATATTGCTGCCAGATGGAACATAGTTTTGCATCTTGATTATAAATCTCCGAGAAATACAGCTTCCTTCAATGTGTTCCCTATATTTGAAACAAAAGCAAATTCAGAGACAGATTTGGGAAGCTAAAGCAGATTTAAGGAAATCTGAGAGAATATAAATTAAATCCTCAAGGGCTTCCTTGTTATAACTCAATTCAAAATAATGGAGTTCCCCATGTGTTCTCTATTTTCGAGGAAAACTGGAAAGGTACCATACGGATTTCTACAGGGAGAGATACATGTTCATTTTTAAATGTAAATATATTCCAGGTAGGTTCAGAAGACCCCTCAGTCAAACTTAGTAGCTTGGAAAAACTTTTACATAACATTTATTTTCCTGCTTCAATAAAAAGAGGTATCTATCCCACAAGCTCAGATCATAAGAGTGCAGTGCATGAAGCATAAATGCATTTAATCATTGCTGATAACAAACATCTATAACACACCACAGAAGCACCTTGCCCTTCCCATCATGTTAAATGATACCTAAACAGACCTAAAATCCAAGTCAGATCTGGTTCTACCAGTTTCCATAGAGATGTGCTTTCTCAAACTATGAAGAGAGTACAGAATTTTTGTATTTTATATGTGTTCATAAATCACACCTGGCTTCCTCCTGTGTGTCTGGTCTTTGCTTCTAATCCTAATTGGTATTGCTAAGAAGCAAATAACTCTGATAGCGATGAAGTGAACTATATGACTGTAGGGAAGAATATTTTCCCATTCAATGATTTCTCACAGAGTCTGATTTGAGGACAAACTTGAGTTGACTTCTTTCAGACAGCCTCAAGCATTGTTTATATGCAGATAATTCTCTGTGTGAACCCATTAGGCTTTTACGACAGTTTTAATCAAACATGATTGGGAAACCTTCTGGCTTACTTGGATCTATACTTACATTGTGCTTTGTGAGGTTGGAAATGTTACTTGCTATTGCTTGTAGCCAGTCAATACAGTCTTCAGCGGAGAGACACTGAATTATTCCACTGCAAACCCCATCCACAGCAATTACTTGGAACGCATTTTGCCTATAGACATATCATAACAGATCAGGTCAGAAGAAAATTTTATCTCTTCTAGCATATCATCTTACCAATACTTGTAGAAATGCTTTTCTTTCAACTACAATGAAGGTCAGCCACTGAACACCAATAAAATGCAGGTTTTCCTGTTTTATACATTCCTGACATATTAAAACGATCATGCTAAAAGGTCAGCTCAGACAATATTAAGCTTCTATAGGGCTATAAAAAAATTCCACAGACAAGGTCCACAGAACCTTGACCATGAGGCTGTACAACCTCAGAAGCTGAGCAAGTGAAAAACCTGATGCATACATAAGACTTAATACTTTAATACAGCAGGCTACAGAGAAGGAAAATGTGCATTGGAAACCATAGGCAATAATTTGGGAAATTCAGTGAATACCATTATCTTTTTCTCAACACCTTTGTTTCATTTTTATGTCTAAACACAGTTAGATTTCTGTGTCTAAAAACAGTTGGATTACTGTCTGGACTCCCCTTGTTATCTGCTCTAGCTTATGGAATTTTGTTTCTCTTCTAAACTACTGATTGAAAAGTTGGAGGACTCAAAATTGATCAGGTAGCATTAATGATTTTTCCAGTTGTATTTCTGAATATAGGATAATTACCAAAATATACTCCTACCTCTGCCTCTACACCAGCACCAATCTAGGCACATATACAAAAATCTATTATGCATTATAGACTGATTTTCCACTTTCAACCACTGCACAGTTACAGAGCAAGAGAAAATTTTCAGATGCTAAAACAGTAACAGACCTAATTTCTTCAGTAAACAGCCTAATAGGCTAAAAGTCCTTGGACGGCTCACAGATATCTGGCTTGAAACCCAAAAAACCCCTCAATATTAATCCATATCCCAGAGTACCAAGTTCCACTGCTGACATTCTGCCACAAACAGAACTGTTAATGATCAATTCATAGTTTAGGATTAAGTACATCATTCAGATTCTTTCAGAACACCTCAAAAAAAGTACATGTTATCTTCAGGGTAAAACTGAGTGTCACTAATGACAGTTCCTGACATTTGAAGACAGATATTCATTTTGAAAAGCTGTTTGTTAGGGGTTTTTTACCTCTCAAAATTTTATTCTAGCTGTATAGAATGCAAGGCTAATATCTATCTTCACTGCATCCATGTCGAGAACAGGCTGTTTCTTCAGTGAGAAGCAGAAAAAATGAACTAGAGACATGCCTTTGCTTTGAGAGTTCTAGCACGACAATCAGCTTTTGCAGGATAATGAGGCTTACATTAACACCATCTTGCAGGGATCTGTGGTTTATTTAAATCTATCAGTCTAGTTGTCTTTTACATGGGTAGCAATTTTTCTTTAAATTCCAAAAAATACCAGCCAAGACAGACTTCTTTCAGACTCATTTTCACAATAATTCAAGTAAAGGTTTGAGGAAGATCTATTTAAAGAATCTTGAACAAATTCCTAAGTACTTACATGAAGGCTAAGGCATGGGCTCAAAATTGTTGATTATATCTTTTAATGAAAAATAGCACTAATTTCAGGACTCACCTTGTTTCTACAGTCTATTGTAAAACAGATATCCAAGAACTCAAGCACAAAAAACCCAATATGTTCCGGATTCAATCTTGATGCACAAATTTCCCTTGCACTAAAAACACAGTGAATCTCTTGCATTTGGGGCATCAGATTGTTCCTACTATTCTCAGGAATTTGATCTGTGCAAGTACAAATCCATTCATCCATAACATTATTACCCAAGTATCAATAAACACAGACAGTATGATACATGGTTACCTAATAAATTGTTTGTGAATGTCTTTTGGCAGTAATCTAGCCTAAGACTATTGTAAGAGTATTTTCTTGAATGAGTCTACAAGCCCAAGGCCATAATACCATGTAAACCTGAAAACACAGTGTATTAAATACATCTTTTGTATTAAATGGAACAAATAGTAGATTAATCACTTTATAATGCACAAAAAAATTGAGATTGTATTAACACTTATTCAACTACACATTTCAGGTTCTGTGCCTTCTGGAACTCAAAAGCTATATTTGAAATTAATAAGCTTTCCAAGACCATGAATGTCTTGTAGAATTCTGTATGAATACTCTCCAGAATTTATGTGTCTCAAGCATCCCACTGGAAAAGCTAGAACATGACTGTGAGATTTAATATTGTATGTGAGAATTATATATTTCCAGATCAAACTCTGAAATGTAAAAAGTTATTAGGTTTTACACAGTGGAAACAACCTTGTAAATACTAACTACAGAAAATGAAGTGATTAAGCTTTCATTTCATGTTGCTTTCTTATATTATTTTTATTAGCGTTTCTTTTATGTTGCTGCTTATAGCAGTCTCTTTTAAAAAGTATCTACCTTTCATAACAAATTCTGAGAGGGAGTAACATTTAAAAATGTTTACAGTCGTTTAAAACAGTCTTATAAAGTGTCTTGCTCACAACATAAACTGTTGGTTCTACATTTCGAGAAAATCCCACTACTGCTCTCATATGCATCCTGCCTTTTTGTTCTTTTTGAGTACTCTTACTTTGTCACATTAGATAGAATAGAAGGACATAAGGAGACAATTATCAGAGCAGTTATGCAAGTTTCAGTATGAGTTTTTACATTTATTGTCTAGAAATTCACATCTCAGGAATACCATTACTACCTAAGAAACTTTCTTTGTTATGTACAAGTTCTATAATGTGCACTCTAAGCTTGTTTTTTATTGATGCAGAAGACTGAATTTTAAAACCCTAGATCTATGAACAGCTGAATACGTGCTAATTTTCCATGTGAGTAGTTCTATTCAATTCAGTACCTTATCTGAAGTATAGAGTAGAATAGATCTCAGATTTGACTGTTATGATTTTGGGCCCTTTATGTTTCATTGCTAAATGTGGAGATGAAGGCTTTCACAGAATTTAGTAGAACACCTCCTGCCTCTATGGTGACTTTAACCTGCTGCAGTTCAGTTCAGCCAAGAAGCCTTTGTAGCCTTTGGTTTACACCTTGCCTCCCTGGGCCAGCCATTGCTCCTCACCAGACCGAGGTTTGTGCAGCCAAGGAAATATGATCCTGCTATTACTGGTCAAAAGCTGCAGGCTGGCTTTAGCTCCACAATGATCTGCAACAACTACTGCCTAACCTGCATTAATTTCAGCTCTGTGAATAGGAGAAATGGCTGGAAGACCTAGGCAGTGTAATTCTAAGCAACAGCCCTAAGGACCAATTGAGGTGGTGGATGACTTCTGTGCAACTTTCAAATGTTTACTGAGTACCAACGGGAAGGAAGCAGGCTGCAATAAGAAACAATAAAATTAACTCCACAAAGAGCCCAGACAGACTGAAGAAGACTTCTCTTCCCCCAGTTTCTTGGGGGTTTGATAAATCCACTCCTAGGTGATTGATTAGAAGAAGAAATTGTGGAGTAAAATGCTCTGTACCTGTACACAGCTTTCCTCCAGTTAATTCTTTCTGAATTACATTTTACATTCTGGAGCTTTCAGAAGTATTTCACCATGAGAACTTCATTCTTATATATACAGAGGATAAATGAATCCATACAATACCTAGATATTTAAAACTTTTAACAAACATGATCCTATATACTTGCCTTGTTGGACTTTGTAACTACTTTCATTTCTATTTCATTGCTTTACAAACAGTAATCATTACAGAATATTTTTGTCTTCCTTCTTAATTTCTTATGATTTATTAGGATAATATTAAATTAAGCAATGACAGGTTCTAGGTCTGTATTGGACCTTTCTGAGATTAATTTAATTTTCCCCACAGCAGCCCTCATAGTGTGTTTTGTATTGGTAGCTAGAAAGATATTGATTACACAACGATGTTTTGGCTACCGCTGAGCAGTGTTGGCACAGCATCAGAGCTGTGTCTCCAACATTCCCTCTTCACCAATAGGCTGAGGAAACAAAATCTTGGGAGGGGAAATAGCCAGGATAGCTGACCCGAACTGACCAAAGGGATATTCTATACCATATGACATCTCCTCAGCAATGAAAGCTAGGGGAAAGGAAGAGGAGGGAGGGCATTAATTAATTACAACACTTGTCTTCCAGAGCAACTACTACATTTGCCAAAGCCCTACTTCCCAGGTTGTGGGAACACAACCTGCTGATGAGAAGTAGAGAATAAATATTTTGGGATTTTTGCTTTCATGTCTGGCCTTTGCTTTTGCTTTATTAAACCTCCTTTATCTTGAATTACCAGATTATTTCCATCTTATTTTCTTCACCTTTGTTGGGTTGAAGAGGGGAGTGATAGAGAAGCTTGGTTGACACTTGGCATTGAGCCATGGTCAAACCACCACAATGATGCCATAAAGTTAAACCTGACTATGAGCTTTGGACAGCTATCCCAGTGATTGTGACAAATCGGCAATGAAATTAAATGCTAACACATGAAAAGTAAAACATGGGAAAAAATAACCTTAGCTATACAGGAACAAAAAAACCCCATCCCTACTGTAACTATAAACATGAAAGAAAGAAGTACAAGAACTGGGAGCTGCTTATCAGCTCAGGCTCTTGCTCACAGTCCTCACATGAGTATGGTTGCAGCTACTCCTGTGCCTGGACAGGTATCCTACTGATTTGGACATATAGGCTGACTTCCCAGCCTAAACTGAGCCCCACCTGACAATGATGGACTCCTCGAAAGTCCATCCCTAAGCCTTCTCTGCTCCTCCATGGGGAGCAGGAGGATAGGATCTTTGTCTGCATGGACAATGCCTTGTCCAGCCTCACTGCCACCCTCTCTCTTGGATCATCCTTCCCATCAGGCAGCCAGCCCTTGCTGCTCCCAGACAAGATTATTTCACCCAATGTAGTTATCAGATGAACTATTTTACACAAACAAAAGGAAATGCATTTTAAAAATATAATTAAATTGCAGAGCTCAATGCCACAACACATTGCAAAAATCAAAGACATAAAAAAAGCAACTTAGAAAGAAGCTTTATAGGACAGGAGCATTAGCATTTATTAAATATAATGACCCACATGTCATCTCAAACTGTGAAAGGTGCTGAGCCCTAGATGCAAGTAGGAAGATCACTACTCATCATCTCCCCACATACTTGGTCCCAGCTGATGTCAGAGGAGAATAAGAGCCAAGGTAGACCCAGACAGACATTTATGAAAGCTCCTGTGTTTCATGTCTCTGGCAGCTGCAGTGGAACTAAAAATGCAACTTCTCTAACAAGGCAACTCCCTAGGGCATGCATCTGTCAACCAAGAACTCAAGTTTCAACTTTCTGAACTTTACCTGCACAAATCTGATCCTGGAAGGTACTGGGAAAATCGTGAATGAAGAAGTGGAATTAATCGAAGATCACACCACCTTTTTTCCCACCTAAGTCCTGGGGATGCTGGCCATGAGGAACATGATAATGTATCCTGAAAAACATTAAAAGGTCCTTCTCAGTTTTGAACTGCATTGTAAGTACCCAGCAGATATGGAAAGAAAGAGAGAGATTTCAAAGAGTTTATATTTCATTTGGCAGTGTTCCACCCTTCCCAAATCACTTGTCACCAGTTTTAGTGAGCATTGGAAAGATTCTGAAGAGGATCTCTAAATTATTCACCATACAACCATAATTCAGTTGTTTCTTGTGGCCCTGTACACATTTACATACATATATATTCTAATGACATCAGCTCAAAACCTGGTAATTGGGAATGGGATTTAACACGTGATGAAAACTGTCAAAATTGTCAGAACTACACACTTGTGATGAATATTTTAATTTTACCTACTTACACCAGGCATTGCTTATATGAAAACTGAGCTTCATCATGTTTATGATCATATCTACAAAGAATGACTATTTAAATATCTACAGTCCAATTTGACCAGTATTTTTAAAGAATATAGATTTGCAGGAGAAATGCTTATAAAAGGTGAAATTATCACCATCTGTTTTTAAAAATACAACACCTCTTTCTTTCTTTATAAAATGCTTTATAAAATAGTGCTAGTGAAGGTGCTATTGTTATGAAGCAGCAGGATTCTTTAAAGTACCTTCTCATAGTGAAAAAGGATAAGGAAAAGCCTGAGGTATCTAATGCCTTCTTTACCATAGTCTTTAATAGTAAGACCAATTATTCACCTGGTAGCAAATCTCTGAGCTAGGAGACAGGGATGGGGAACAGAGTGAAGGCACCATAATTCAAGAGGAAAAGGTCAGTGATCTGTTGCAGCACTTAGACACACAAAAGTCTATGTGGCCAGATGGGATCCACCGAAGGATAGTGAGGGATCTGGCACAGGTTCTCAGTGGGTCATTTACTAGCAGTCCGGGCTATCAGAGAGGTCCCAGTTGACTGAAAGTTGGCAAATATGATGTCCATCTACAAGAAGGGCCAGGAGGATCTGGGGAACTACAGGTCTGTCAGCCTGACCTGGGGAAGGTCATGGAGCAGATCATCTTGAGTGCCACCCCACACCATATACAGCACAACCAGGGAATCAGGCCCAGCCAGCACAGGTTTATGTAAGGCAGGCCTTGCTTGACCAGCCTGATCTCCTTCTATGACCAGGTGACCAACCTAGTGGATGAGGGAAAGGCTGTGCATGTTGTCAACCTGGACTTAAGTAAAGCACAGCATTCTCCTGGAAAAAGTGGCTGCTCATGCTTTGATGGGTGCACACTGTGCACTGGGTAAAAACCTGGCTAAAAGTCTCCTTCAGGTGAATTAAAAAGACTATAAATTAAAGAATAAGACTATGGCTAAGTCACAGAATCATAGAATTTCTGGGTTGGAAGTGACCCACAAGGATCATCAAGTCCAACTTCTGGCCCCAGATTGGATCCCCAACAATCCCACGGTGTACCTCAGGGTATTCTTGCACTCTGTCAGCCTTGGCGCTGTGACCACTTCCCTGAGGAGCCTAATCCAGTGCTCAACCACCCTCTGAGTGAAGAACCTTTTTCTAATACCCAACCTAAACCTCCCTCAACACAACTTCAGGCCATTCCCCCGGGTCCTGTCAGTGGTCACCAGGGATCAGTGGCTGCCTCTCCTCTTCCCCTCACAAGGCAGCTGCACACTGTGATGAGCTCTCCCCTCAATCTCCTCACCTTCATGCTCAACAGACCAAGTGACCTCAGCCCCTTCTCACACGGCTTCCCCTCCAGACCCTTCACCATCTTTGTTGACCTCCTTTGGATGCTAATAGCTTTAGATCTTTCATACACTGAGGTGCCCAAAGCTGCCCCCAGCACTTGAGGTGAGGCTGCCCCAGTGCAGAGCAGAGCAGGACAATCCCCTCCCTTGCCCGGCTGGCAATGCTGTGCCTGATGCCCCCCAGGACAGGGTTGGCCCTCCTGGCTGCCAGGGCACTGCTGGCTCATGTTCAACTTGCCATCAACCAGGACCCTGAGGTCCCTTTCTGTGGACACTGCGTTCCAGCCTCTCGTTCCCCAATCTGTCTGTACATCCAGAGTTTGCCCCTTCCAGGTGCAGAATCCAACACTTCCCTTGTTAAATTTCATATGGTTGGTGGCTGCCCAGTTGTCAAATTTGTCAAGGTGTCTCTGCAAGGCATCTCTGGTTTCGAGGGAGTAAACAGCTCCTCCAAATTTTGTATCATCTGCAAACTCAGTTAATATGTCTGAACTCAACTCTTTGATCAAAATGTTGATAACTGGGCCTAAGATCTAGCTCTGAAGAACCCCACTAGTGACCGGTCACCATTCTAATATCACTCTGTTCACAATAACTCTGTGTCCAACCCATGAGCCAGTTGCTCACCCATCACATGTGTTTATCCAGCTGTCATAATTCCTTCTAAAAAATATTCTAAGAAAAAAGCAGAACTGGGACATAAGAGTTGCATATAATTTAGGAATTCATACAGCGGTCTCCTTTGGTTTTACAAAGAACTCTGCTCCCATGAAAAGGGGACATCTGTGATAAGAACCATACCTTGGTCTTCTTTAGAAAAATTTAATTTAGGGTGAATTATAGTTATGATATCTGATTATATTATTTAAACTGAAAGAAGAACACTTGGTTTCAGCAAATTATTATAATTTCAAATAGAAATTCTAGCTAATCTAGATCTGTTTTGACACCTGCAGAAAAAGAATTCACAAATGAAACCAGTTTTTCTTATCATAAAAGCAAAGTTAGAATTGTAGTGGCTAGCAGAAAAAATCACTTTACGATCTACTGCCTCAGCCTTTTCACATACATACATACTTATATTGACTGCTGAGACAAGTCTGCTTTTGTTGTTGCTGCACTAGTTACATATATTTTTAACGTTATTTGATCTCAATTTTATTGGTGTTATATATTTATAAATTCCAGAGCTTAAAATTTGTATAATTCCTAAAGGTTTTCCAGATCATAATCAGGTTTAAATCGGCAGTATTGATAGTTAAATCTCTGAGCTGCTATTTAAAACATTTAATAGTAAAATATGAAAGTACAATAAAACAAGATGGAAATTAGAAATGGCTTCTCAGCAAGTCTTACATTTCAGATTTTTAAATATTTTTTTAATAATTACGATCCATACTGATTTATTTTTTCTGTGCTTTTTATATTTTCATCTATCACAAAGCCAAATCCTCAGAAAAAAAACCTTTAGAACTATATAAAATAGAGGAAATTTTGCATTTTCTGGCTAAGAAAAAAATTTTTAAGTCCCTTGTTGCACTTCAAAGGCATCTTTTAGTAAATATCTGATCAGACATCTGTAGCCTTTATCCCAGAGAGACTCTGCTCCATAATGCTATCACACTTCAGGTAAGATTTTAAGTGTACATTACCAGAAGTAAAACAGTTTCACCTTAAAAAGAGGCAAAAACATGCACCTGATCATCTTCCGCCAAAACTTTTAGATAATGCATGCAATATAAGTAATAGAAAAATATTCTCCAAAATATTTCTTCTATTTTTATAAATAGATGTATTTTAAGGATTTTAATTCCTATGAAGAGAAAATTATACAGAAGAAAAAACTTTTGCGAAATCCCTACTGCCCAAGTAAACAGCAATCACATGTATCAAGGCACAATCTCAGCTGTACTAATTTGTCATAGTTTAATTCCCAGCTATAATATCTCTGGCTACTCTTTTTTCCCTTTAAAGAACTGTCTGTCTCCAGAGTTAGCTAGAGTTCCTCCCCTGTTGCTGTCCTTTATTAGTACTTCCACTTAGCTATTATAATATAATTATTTTCCCATGTAATTTCAAGGAGACTCAAGTTCTTACCGTGTTGTTGGGGTGGTAGTTGAGATGCAAACCACTGTCACATAGGGGAGAGGATGTGCCACTGCTTTGGTCACTGGGGGCACCTAATACAAAAAGAAATTCACAAAAAATTCTTTGTTAATCTGGGAGCCGCAATTCAAATTTGTATATTTATGTATGCATTCTCCCCACCCCCAAATAACTTCTATCATATATAACATTCATTTACTTTCTCCATTCAGACAGTATCTGTCCTCTGGCCTGAGGGGAATGCCTTTGTAAGCTACAGAGAGGCTCAAGAAAACCTCCTCCAGTCCTTTGCTTAAGAAAAGTTAACATCTGCTAGGTAAGAAAAAAACTCCATGAAGTTTCTTTCAAATTTGAAAATAAAAGGAAAGTAGGTACCTTCTCTCTTGGTTTTTCCTTGAAGGAAGTTATGAGATAACCCTTTTGTTATCTCAGTGTTTACAGTTCTAAATATTCTTGTAATGGTTTAGGAAATTGCAGTGCTACACCTCAAAAGTGACACAATAGGATCCATGCAAATGCACACTCCTGTGCATCACTCAGGCTACTCTGTGGTACCACAGCCTTTCATAAAAGGGACAACATTTTTATTTAAGAATACAGTGTTCCAAATTTTTTCTTGCTTCACTTAAATTTAATACATAGGCAAAAGGAAAAGACAGTATTCCAGCAAATGTTTGTATAAAATGTTATTTCATAATTTAGTTTATTAAATTCCTACTAACTTAAAATCCAAGGCTAGTAGTATTGAATTCAAATATTTAGTGTTCTGTTGCTTAAAATTTGAGCAATTTATTTCACTTTCTCAGGGAGAAAAAAGCAGAAGGAAAGCAGAGGTGGCAAAAGGCAGAGGGTGATATATAAATATGCTTGGATATGCTGCAATTGTCTATAATTATGCTTCCACACTTACAATTTAATATAATTAAAGGAAGACAGCTGTCTCCCTATGACTCTCATGGGGCTAGTTGACTAAAACTCAGTTTGGACTAAAACAAAATACTTATCATCCCAGAGTAATTTATTCTTAGGTAGACAGACACATCCATGAAAGCCTCTGAATTTTAAACAGCAAAGTCCTCCAAATATACATCCACCATCTCATTTTCACATTTATAAGAAAAAACTCCCTGAGACAAAAATAATATCTGATTCTGCCTGGAAAACTGATTTTAAATACTCTGCATCAGGATGTGAGCTATTGCAAACTAATGTAATTCTACTGTTTTATCTGCAAATTTATTGATTCACACCAGCCAAATGCCTGGTTATCTGCTTTTCAACCAAAGATAACAATTTTTCTCCCGAGGTCAATGTTTACACAAGCCCTGGCAATACGAGCAACTCATATTCAGGCAGTAATGCTGATCATAAAAGCTGCTGTCAATCACCCTCAATGCACAGTAGTTTCAGAAGCTGTGAGTGCTCATGAGCATTGAATTGAGGGGTTTTGTGGCTGAGTAATAAAGGCTTACATGCACAATCTTCATTCAGTGGCAGTTTGAGAAAAGCAGGCGCTCTTTTCAGAAAGGACACAGTTAGGGTCACTTCTTCCCCTGCATTGCGAAGGACCTGTACCTGGAAAAGAAATATAGACAGACACCTTGAAATAGATGTATGACCAAAATGCATTAGCAAATGTAAGCGACACCACACAGCCTTCACATACCAGAATATAACTGTTTAGCAATTTGTTGCAATTACATTTGTTTGAGAAGAAAGCAAGATGTAAATCTTGCTATGTGCTTGTCTGTTGTATTTCTAGCCACACATACAGTTAAAGGGATGAGGGGCATTGGTCTCCTATATTAGTAGTGGCTTTGACCTGTGCTATTGGACAGCTTACTCCTTGAAACTATTCAGCTATGTAGCTCCTTCTTTCAGGTCTGACATAATCTACCCTAGTAGGTATGTATTTTAAAAAATAAATATATATTTTCTCTATGCAAAGTTGTCTTATAAATCTTCAACCAAAACAGCAGTAGTAGTTTCCACAGCTGTGCCATAATCCTATGAACAAGTCCTTCCAGCAGCCACAGTTAAATTTAGCTGAAGCGCTCCAGCATGGATGAGAGACCTAATCTTCATCACAGACACAGAAGAAAAGTACCTATTTTAAGCCTTAAATCTTAGATAAGCACAAGCTTAGGTTTTGCCAAAGGGCAGCTAGCATTTTGGACATAGAATGCACAAAGCACCTATGTAGCTGTGAATACTTTTAGCCTTCCTGTACTCTCCCACAGTTACCCCTTTGGCTTTTGTTCATCTTTACCTTTTGTGTGGCACAGCTGTAGCCACCCCAAACAAACAGCAGAGTGAGGGAACTCCAGGCACCTCCCCAGAGTGGCAGAAAGGAGGCACAAAAGCAATTAAGCAAAATGCTGTACTTAATAGTGGAGGAGGAACGCTTGAATTGGCTTGTAACATAAGAATGTTATAAGCCAGGAAGAATCAGGCCTGTTTCAGAGAATAACCATTTCCTGTTCTGGCTCTGTAACTTCAAACTCCTCAAGCGCTGATTAAATTTAGGCTTACAATGACACAAGATTGCACCATGCCTCTCTCTGAGTGACTGTGTTCGTACTGTGCAGAGAGCCAGCTCATAGGGAGCCACGTTCAGAGAGCTGCTACACAGTGAGACATCAGGTAAACATTTTAAACTAGCACATATCTGCTCCCTTTCTGCTGTGCAGCTGGATAACACACAGGTAACGCTTCTGTCATGCTGCTGCTTGTGAGAAAGCCTTGTAAATAATTTATGAAGCATTGTTATTCTTTAATTATGCCTGTCAATAACCTACTCAGATTTAGTTACATGCGTGTGTATAACTATACATTGGGATGCTTTCACATGGAATCACTGTATTATGCTGTTAACTTAAAATAATTCTTCGGAAAATGTCAACTTTGCCTTGAAACACAATAGTTCCTACTCCATGATGGTTGCCACAGAGGACTAACAATATGATGACAGAATATTTGATTCAGTATCTGAAATTTTAGGCTCTTTCTTGTTTACAATAGCACAGGGGTTCTCAATGCACATTTTGCAGTGTAGTATGTATTGCAAATAAACACAGAAACATCATAACAAATTTCATTAACTTATACTGTATGCTAAAAACTTCACCTGCAACACATTCATAGAATCATTTAGGTTGAAACATGAGTCTCTTTGATGAGCAGTTCCCAGTCCTGATACATTTTCTATCAGGAATCATAAAATTTGTAAGCAGAAATTATTTCATAGAAAGATGATTTGCAACCTGCAGAAAAGCAGATCAGGACTCTGAAGTCCTGAATTCGACCAGAGAAACCATCCTGTGTCCTCAGCCTCCATAGAAAACGCATCTTTTTCCTCTCTTATGTAGCAGTCACACAGTTCAGAATAGTCAAATAGAATATTTAAATATAATAGAGCCAAAGCAGAAACTTACAGGTACGTATTCTCTATTGTTTCAACAGATGTGGACAGACAAAGTGCAGAAATATACAGCTACTCTCTGCCTTTAAAATAAAATATTTCTTTTTACTTAGGAGCAGAGAATAAATAAGTGGAGAAGTTACAGCATTACCAACTTTCATTTATAAAGTCACCTTTTAAGATGATAAGTGGATATCATCTGTGAAAGAAGCTGAGAGAGGAAACTGCCCTGAAAGGTTCTTCCAAGAGTCCACATTATTTCACTTGATAATATATTGCTCTGTAAAGCCTGTAAGATGCTGTAAGTAGTCTCCTATGACCTTTTTCTCTAACCTCTCTCTCCCTCAAACCTCTTTATCTCATAGGATGAAAACTTAAAGCTGGAACACATTTCAGTTGAAATCAGCAATACTTATATCAGGGAAGGGTATTTTGAAGTGTATGAAGCATATAATCCAGAAAGTGACTAGATTTTGACATGCAGAATAAAGACAAAAGAGAGATAAAAGACTAAAAGAGAAGCCTTCTAGGTAATGACTACAACAAAGAGGAGATGAGTTATCGATCCCATTTTGCTTACTTTCTAGTCATTAACAAAGCCATTCTGGGAAATAAGGTTAGGTGAAGAAAATGGGAATTTTAATTACTTTATTGTCTTTTTCTAGCTTTCAGTTGAAAGCTTTAGTGTTATTTTACATTCTTTGTCCTTAATTTACATAACAAATGAAAAATGAACTGTTTTAAAGGAAGCATGCTTACAAGACTCATTTACTTTGCGTCCTCATTCACCACATACAGTGTGTCATACTGCCATTCTTCCGTGCAGAAAGAGAAGGAGGTACAATGGGAAATCTACACCTACTGACAAATGTTTTTAGTAGTACACAAGAACAGCTCATGTTCATGAATGTAAAATTGATAACTTTTACCAAAAAAAAGGAACAGCCAGAAGTAATATGACTAATTGTTATGGGGAGCTATGTTTATGAAATAAAACTCAACACTTGACAAACAGGGAGTCAAACAGTTTGTCTGTAAGAGACAATACAGTTAAAATTTCTGAATACAGTTAGAATTTCTAGAGTTCTACAAAAGTGGGTGAAATTCTACCAATAGTCAGAGATACTGGCATATTAATTATATCTCCCCTCTTCCTCATTGCCAAACATCAGTTGAGCTCAAAACTTTATAGAGCTAATATGAGGACAACATGAATGAAAATGTATTGCTTGTTTCATGTGCAATACATGAACACATTGAACAAATCAGTTGTCAATCATGCTATAATTTTTAGATAAAAGAATTGGATAGATATGTGATCAGCAATCCTGCTCACTTACTTGGAAGAAAGCTTCCTCACATTTATTATATATATATTGCCAATAATTTGTCAATCAAGCACTATCAGTGACAAAAAACGTTTGGCTCTCTCTGACAGCAATAATTCTAGAAATATTTCAAGGTTACTTTCAAACACAAGCAGGAAGTATACTATCTAAATACCTTACATATTTTTTTAGTTACAGCTCAGTTTCTGATTTAGAAGGAAAACTTAGAGCTAGATTGATCAGAGGAACTAACTTCAGATTTTTTTCCCAGAACCATCATGTATTGTATGCATGGTAAAAATGATTCAAGACTAAAAAGCTAGGGACTACTTACTAGTTCTTGCAAACAACAAAGCTCTCTTAAGAATTTGAAGTAATCTGAAAAACTTTCAGAATTCTTCTTATTTTGTAGTTTCTTCTTCCATTTTTTGACATAGTTATATTAAATTCCTTAAATTACTAATATGTTAGTCCACAAATTAGAAAAAGGTGGGGGTTGTTTCATTTGATTGGTTTTTGCTCTTTCTCCCCCACCCCTCCCTACTCAGGGGTAAGGGATACTTAAAATGGCAAAAAGAGAGAACTGGAGAGAACTTGGTTCATTGAATGTTGAACAGTGGCATTAAAGTGGTACCACATTTTTTTCAATAGATTAAAAAAACAGGTCACTAAAAAAGGTATTGATTTTATTCCATCCCACCTTCTTATTCTATAGAAATGTGTCTGGGCCTTCCAAAAACAATTTTTACTAGGGTTATTATATACAAGTGCTGATTGATCACTGATTTCCATAATGATCCTATCTCTTGTAAAATATTCCAACATGGGATAGAATATAACTTTCATTTTTAGGTTTTTTAAAAGTAGCTATTTACATGATGAGTGACTAGTTCATAATTGATTGCTTTCTTTTAAAATACAAAGTGATTACTTTTAGAAAAAACAGTGCTTCCATAATAATTGTACAATCAAATTACTGAAGAATATAATACTAAAGAAATAAAGTACTGAATTTAAATTAGAGCCTCATTCCCACTGTGTATAAATGGTTAACAAAATTCAATATTACTGAAATGTAGCTATATAGTAAGAGATTTTCAATTCATTACTGTTAGTAGAGAAGGTATCGCTAAATACGCATAAAATCAAAATTTTAAAAACATTTTGGGATCTTGGTTAGATGACAAGTTGAATGTCAGCAGTGCCCTGTCAGCCAGGAGGGCCAACCCTGTCCTGGGGTGCGCCAGGCACAGCATCGCCAGCCGGGCAAGGGAGGGGATTGTCCTGCTCTGCACTGCTCTGCACTGGGGCAGAGGACTCGCCTCGAGTGCTGTGTGCAGTGCTGGCCTACACAATTTAAAAAAGACATCAAGCTCTTAGAGAGTGTCCAAATGAACTCCATGAGCATGGTGAAGGGTCTGGAGGGGAAACCTTACAAGGAGTGGCTGAGGTCACTTGGTCTGTTCAGCCTGGAGAAGACTGAGGGGAGACCTCACTGCAGTCTGCAACTTCCTTAGGACAGGAAGAGGAGGACAAGATACCAATCTCTTCATTCCCAGGACCAGTGACAGGACTTGAGGGAACAGCATGAAACTGGGTGAGGGAAGGTTTAAGTTGGTTACCAGGAAAAGGTTTGACACCCAGACAGTGGTTGAGCAATCGTGGAACAGGCTCCCCAGGGATGTGATCACAGCACCAAGCCTGACAGAGTTCAAGAAGCATTTGGACAACACCTTGAGGCACATGGGGTGACTCTTGGTATGTCTTGCACAGGGCCAGGAGTTGAATATGATGTTCTTGTTGGGTCCCTTCCAACTCAGCATATTCTATGATTTGTCCTAGTATGTGAAAAGATGTCAGTAGGCCCAACTTCTACAAAGTGAACAAGAAACTTATTTTTGAGGGAATATTAATTTTGATTAAATATAAAAACTTTTTTTTTTCCAAAATTTCAAAACAATAATGCAGCAACTTCCTAAGATTATTTTTATCATATATGAAGAGTTTTGTGAAGGTGAGAAAAATTCCCAGTACTAAATCCAGGGAACATTTTTATGACAAAAATTTAACTCAGTAGTAGACCTAACATTTCCAGTTTCTAACTAGGTTATCATTCCCATGGTATACTGTAGAGAATCTCCCTTCAGAAGAGATCTGGCAATTTCTAAGGCAATGTATCCTAAATTGCAGAAAATGAATGAGCAGACACCATTTGCTTATTGCTTGCATCATTGAAAGGAAATTATCTGTTTTACTTCCAGAGACTGTATTGATTATTCAAGATGCATAGGGTTCTTTTTCTAAAGAACTCTTAATTTTTAATATTTTTGAGATATTCTATGAAGCCTTAGATTTAAGGCATAGGAATTTACCTAACTATATCAACTTTTAATTCTACTAGTTAAAAATTAATAGTAGCAACACTTAATATGTTGACATAGAAGTTGTATGGATTAAATAATGAAAAGCTATTTAGTACTGCTGTTACTACTTGATTTAGCTTTATTTTTTAATTTCAGCTAGTGAGTAATACCAGCTATTGATTTGTTGGTGTATAGTGTCTAATGAAGTCATCCCTTTAATAGGAAGAACGCATGACACTGAAAAATCTTAACATCTCCTCATCAATATTATGGCTATATATATTAAATTCCCACTGCTGTTTAAAAAATGATATACATATAAATAATTCAGGATGAGCTCATGTGGAAAGAACTACAAAAGCAGAAACATTAAATATCATCAATAAACTTTCTTATGTAAAGTATAACCTTACTACCAGTGGGACCAAGAATTAATTTACTTCTACCACAAAGCGCCCCATATAAAGTTAGGATATTCATGAATGAAGTGAGAGAGGCAAAAAACCCAGTTGTCCATGTCTGAGCCACTAGCTGTGTGAAATAGTGAAATTAAAAGAGTCAGTGTTTCTGGAGCAACAATGACTATATTTCTATGCAATTACTGTAATGACTGTAAGGGGGCTATTTGAAGAAATAAATTTTATGGTGATGTGTGATATTGCTGAATAAAATCTCTACATAATAACAACACGAGTCTGAATTTTTAATAATGTCTACAATGATATTGCCTTTTAATTTTATAAACCCTTTTAAATTCCCAGTTCAAGGAAACATTTGAGCATATGCTGAAGTCTCTCTCAATATATTCAGGAAAGCAATGAAGCATGAAGTCCCTCTGACTTCAGTAAATATTCTTTCCTGAATAAGATTGTAAATCCCCTCTCAAATTACCAGTGAAATTTACCCACCAATAAAGTGATAAGGGTTTAAAACAGAAGACTTATTTAGATCCTAAGGTCTATGTTCTCTTGAACTGGAGCAAATTTCACTCGTTAGTCTTTAAAGAACAATTCAGTTCATTGGTGAATATCTTGAATTACAAACCTTGGGAAAACAGAAAAAAAAAAGAAAAGGTAGAAGACACCTTTCCAGCCACCATACAGTTACACATTGCAAAAGTATCAAGTCCATCAGCAGACAACACAGTACATATTTTGGCACAGCGACACAGAGGTCAAAAGCTACAAGGCTTCATGGACACAACTGTCTAGAATTATGTTTATTTTAAAAATCAACTGCTTTATTTAGTAAAAGCCATATAGTAAATACAGAATATTAGCATTAAGAACACATCAATGTGTGGTGAGTTTTGAATTCCTGTGACCTAATATTTATCACAGTATTTGCCAACAATTGAAGTTAATCAAGAAATATAAAATTAAGAGCTATCAAAGCTTTTTCCCTTCAGAAAATTCCTCTTCCCAATATACAGAGCAAACTAGAACACCACTTTATGACAGAAGTTCCTACTCAGGCTGCACAACTAAAAGTATACTTCAGACTATAGTTTGACACTACCACAATTGTACACTTTAATTTTTTGCTGTCTGGTTCCACAACCTGTGTTAGATATTTAAACACAAACCCAAAGGGCCGCACACTAGAACTGGGGCTGTCTCAAACGAGGGGACAGGAACTGCAGGGCAGGATCTTGCAGTTCCCAAGGACACAGGAAGACATGCCCTCTATTCTGAGCTCTCTTCCTCTTGTATCCTGCTACTAGCACTGTTTTCAGAAAGAGCAGGGGGATGCAGTAACATAAGAACTTACAGCAAAGACACCCTCCAGTGCCCACCACCAAAAAATTATTTTGAAAAGTGCAGATAGAGGTTTATGGATCCGCAAGATGACACAGCAATGGAATTGAAGCAGTGCTTGCTCAGTGAGTGCTCCAGTAACTAAAGCACTATACAAAAGATCATTTCAGAGTAACATACACAGAGATTCAAGGTTCGATGCTTTTTGACAAGTCCCATCAGACTGGCCACTTAGAAAGAAAATTACTCTTGATCCCAAATGACAGAACTTGTTCGAGCTAGACCATTAGGTGGCTTCTCAGATGTACAGCATCATACCAGTCATCTTATAGCTATATTCAGGATTCCTTCATTGATCCTTGCTTTATCTGTTCTCACAGGCTCATGGGTTTCAGTCACAGAGGTACCAGAACATGTAACCTCAAGACTTCTGTAGAAAACATTAGTAGAAAATTAAGTGATCCTCCTTTAAAAATAGATTTTACTATGTTTCAAGTCTACTTGCCAAGTAGGTCACTTATATTAGCTAACACTGAGAGACACATACAGGATTTCCTTCACAGGAATGACTAAAATAATCAGATGCAAGCAATATGAACAAGTGTAATGAGGAGGTAGGAGAAAGAGATTAATTTAATAAAAAAATATTGAAAATATAATTAACCTACAAAATAAAAAACATCCACCAAGCAATAGAAAACCGCATATAGATCCCACAGAGGACATAGACTCCTGTCAGTTCTTTCTTCAACACACTTCCAAGAGAAAAAATACTACTGTTTCTTCAGTGATCCATTCAAAATCAAGTTGGGAAAAAGAATATGGTTTTAAACATTTAAGTCTAATTCCTGTGGAATGGAGTGCTTCCAAGTTTGTGTAAAAGATCTGACAGCAGCTTTCTGGAAATCTTTAACCTTGCTTATACTCCACAATCAACATTAAAATGTCTATTATTCTTTCAATCAGAATAATAGTAAGCGGCAACTAATTATTGCTTAGTTGCATGTTTATATTTTGAAAAGTAATATAGAAGTGCTTCAGCAACAGACATCAATGTAAACAAAAAGAAACTTAAAAGAAAACTCTGCAGCATTTTCCTGTTTTTCTTTCATTAATCTTAGAATGAATAATATCACACATAAAAAGATTGCTGTAACTGCTAATTTGCATTCTTAAGTCATGTACACTAATTTTGAATTCTTAATGAATTGAATTGAATCTTATTGATTGAATTGAATCACAATTCATATTAAATAATTTGAAGGGTATTACTCCAATACAGAAACTAGGAAAAGCAAGGAATTAGAACTTTTCAAAGTGCTATGTCTTCCAAAACTGATAATACATCCTGGACTCATAGATCATATGGGGTACCACAGGTCCTTGAACTGAAACATTTCATACCATGTTCTGAAATATGAAAAATATAAATTCCTTAAATAGATTCCAACTATAATACATTATTACCATGATACACCAATATATTCTTTACTCATCCCAGCTGAGTTTCAGACTGTTGATTCTAATGCAAATTTTCATTTTAATTTCAAACAATGGGTCCAGTTAATGATTCTCAACCTATGGACTACTATTGGTGTGGTCCACAGAAGAAACACAAAAATTGCATTTAATAGCCATTCAGCTCTACATGATAGGCAGCTATTCATGACAAAAAATACCTATGAAAACTCACAAAAAAATCAAAGAACTAGAAGACTCCAAGCCAAACTCTTTCCAAGCTTTATGAGTTTTTCAGTGTATCTACTTGTAGTGAGTACGTGCCAGAGTTCAGAACTGCCTATCTTTGTTTTCACATAATATACCCCATGAATGGCTCTACTTCTCCAGGATTATTCAGCTACAGTAAATGAACTTTGTAGTTCTACAGTTTTACAAAGTCCTCCACTTTAAATGCTCACAGATGTTCCACTTTTTAAATGTGATTATGTATTCGGCTGCTGGGCACCTACTCTCTGTAAAAGCTAGTTCATGAACGCATATTTTTGAATTATATGTGTAATGGCTTCCTAAACAACTGGCTAAGAGGAACAAGACAAATCTCTTAACACTGAAAATGACTGAAATACCAATAGCATTTTTCCCAGTGTGCTTGAAATTAAACAGCATATAATTTACAACTTTTTAATATGAAATAGGAAACTTGAATACTTTTGGACAATACAAAACTTTCAGACAGTTTTATAACTGTATATTACAACTCCATGAGACTGGTAAAATGCCCACTTGTATTTAGGCAACCTACTCAACGCCACCATTAGTCAAATGTCATAAATCCATAAGCCTAATTTCAGTTCCAAATCATTTGATTTACATGTGTGTTTCATCTTCCCATACAACACACTTTCATTACAATTGTATATATATCAGTAAACTTCTCATCCGTATAGCTCAGAAAGTTACATAGAAGCCAGATTTTTTTGGGGATCACTTTTGACATTGTCAAAAACAGATGTTGACCAAACTTTTGGAAGAAATGGGTGAACCTCTTAAGCAAACAAAACTACAAAAATAGGAGATGCCTTTACACCAGCATTGTAACAGCGTCTACTGATTTCTACACAGCTTTTCCACAGGCTTGCACAGCATCCTGTGTGCACAGCCAGATGAACAATTGGCTTTCCTATCAATCTATGGAGGATTTCTTATTTATGATTTTGGACTTCATAATAATCAGAAAGCAACCATGACTGAGAATGTGTTGTTTGGGTTTTGGGTTTTTTTTTTTTCCTTTCAATTAGTTATGGAGAATATTCAGAAAAAAGCTGTCAACATCTGTAGCACCTGTAACGTGTTTTAAGCAGGCTCCAGGGGCTTTGCACATTTACCTTCAAGGATGCATGACACAAAAATTTAAAGGTTTTTTCTTTTCTTTTAAGTGGGTCATATTTTAATACACAGATAGTATGTAGAAATTCTTCCTACTCATCATATCTGCACAAAAACCTTGTAGAATCAATCTTTATTACTCATACAAATAGTATCATTTTAGTGGGTTTTAGTCCAATTTAATATAAAGTGGTGAGAATAAGGCAGGACCATAATTTAATAATTCTTTGTAGGCTACCAACCAATACTTGGCATTGCTATTCTCTAATAAGGGTTTCAGATAGAAAGAGATCAATAAAACCATCTTCAAATGAAAGCAGAGAAATTTAATAAGACACATTGTCTAGGACAAAAAAAAAAAAAAAAAAAAAAAAAAAAAAAGAAAGATTATTTAAGTTATGTATAATATCTACTAACTAAATATCCAATCACAGATTTCCCCAACAGATATTTAAGCCAGCTTTTGATTACCATCCAACAACCTGAAAAAAAAGACTATATGGGAATGACACTTTCTAGTGATAAGAACTGCCACAAACAAACAAACACTGTGCTGTATACAGGCCAGAGCTTCAGTCATGAAACTACGAACAAATGAAATGTGAAAACCAATACAACAAGTAACAATATCAATATCTGTTATGTAGAATATAAAGATTTTGCTTGTAGTCTGCAGGTGTTATGGCATATAGTGCATGATAATGCAATGATTATTGTAGAAAAAAATAGGGTATAGTGCATGTTCTATCCAGTGCAAGAGAGCACAACAGAATCCAGCACAAAATCATGAGCTGGATTGAAGAAAAACATTGTATATCATCACTCAAAACCAAAAGTCATTTCAGTAATTAGCCAGGAAAAACTCAGAATGACCTATCCACTTATGACACTCCACTCCCTGTACAAAAGTCACATGAAATACAAAATATAGCAAAAGGCTAAAGACATTACCCATGTTAAATAAAGAAAAATAATCAGTGATATCTACAGACTAAAACACAATTTTCCATTTATCTCCCTGATTCCTAGACTTAGACTGTTACAGCTGGAATAAAGATCACTAGAAACCCTCTTATGAATGCATATGTATTTTTCTTTTGCTGGAATACATTATGTTGAAAAAAAAGCTTCATACAGAAGTTTTGATTTTTCAACTTTTTAAAAAATTTTCTAAGTAAGGGTAAAAATCAAAACAAAATAAAAGATGGAATTTTTTTTGTCTAGTAAACTGTAACAGAAACTAGAAAATAACTTGGAATTCAGGTCTACAAATTTTGCAGGTAATGTGCACTCCTCAACAGGAAGAAATAATTCTAATAAAATTATTCATTTAAAGGATTTGGAGTTCTTTCTTTTCATAGTTGATCATAACGCACTTTTTATCTTATTATAGTAATGAACTTGAATGGTTAGAGTTTTCTAACCCAGATTATTAACAAAACAATGAAGCTGCTTGTTAACCTATTAAATGTATAAGAATCTCCTGTTCTTTCAGTCAAATTCCCACAATTCAAATTTACCAGAAAAAAATGCTCTCCTGATTGAAATCTATACGAAATTTCTAAGACAGTTACTAAACAAGATCAAGTTTTTAGTTCGCAATTTTTGAAAGGTTCATTAGTAGTATTCAAAATGCATTTACATTACCAGACTGTATCACATGCCAGCTATTGTTCCTGTTCCCAATGCTTGAAGAGTGAAAAGCATACACTTTACCCAGCATTTTGAAGCAAAGTCTTAAATTTTAAGATATTTTATGAACAGACATATGTCTATGGCTCTTGAAAACAATGCAAGTGTTGTATGACTTGAACATTTTGTCTGACTACCCAGAACCCCAGTTCTGGGGGAAAAAAGAAAGATCATTCCCAGAACAAGAGTTTGCTCACACTAATCCCATTGCAAGGCTGGGGTCAAACACACAGCTAGTAGCAAATTTCACATTTACATATTCAATATAAAATTTGCTGTTGGCAAATATGACCTTAACATTTAGTTTTCATGAATAGTCACACTAATCAAGCACCAGAATATAAATGCTCATGAAAAATGAATAAAAAGTGGTCTTAAAGAGCTTGAAATCAAATTCTAATTTTATATTTGAATAAATATTACTGTACAAACCTATTCTTATTTGTTCAGTTCTAAATGTTATCAACTTTGATATGACAAAAAATTAATTCTTGGAAAAATTTATATTTGAAGTAATGTTTTAGATCAATATATGCAGTTAATTCTGCTAAGCTTCTTGGCTGCTCAGGATCTAATCTCTGAGAAAGACATTTTAGTACTTCAGGGAAAGTGTCCAGTGGTAAAAGTTCTCAGCTGAGAAAAGGTGTAAGAACATACTTTCATGCCATTTAATGCAAGGGTAGTCTTTCTGCCCCAGATTAATTGTACTGCATCTAGTTGAAGTAGAGAAAATTACTTTGTTCTTCAAAAATACTTGTTAAAAAGAAAGTCCCCAATTTAATAAAATACATAAATTCATAATTTTAGGCAAATACATACATATTCTGCTGAACTGGGATCCAGTATAATTATACTGTAATTTGAAAACTTCAGAAATCATACTGCCTCAACATTTTTAAGGTCATTTTCATCAGTGTCTAAATTTTAAAGGTCTTGGCAAAACTGGATATGGAGGTATTCATGCTGGATTTTAATTAACTGGAGAACACTTACAGATATTTTGGAAACAAAGAAGATTAGCCTATAGTTCCAAAGAAGTAAAAAAGATAATTGGTATTACAGCACAATGATGAAAAAGTGCTGAATTACAGTTTTAATCAGTTTATAGCATGAGGTCCTCATAACTTTCAAAATTAAGCATAAATCTGATATATTAATCAAAACTGATTAGGCTACTTATCCCATTGCAACCCTTATTTTACCTTTTCTTATTTTCTTAATTAAGCAATAACACCACAGAAATCCATTCTTGCCAGCAGTTAATTACCATTTGAGACTATAAAATCTTATAAAAACAATAATTTATAGACTATTATATAGAGTGAATGTGTTTTCTGAAACAAAATTTGCAACATCAACAATAAAAGAAAAACAGAATGGTTTGTATAACTCTATTACACTGCTGCTAGGTGATTATGACAGAATATCACAAATGAATGCACAAACTACAGGCCTCACTTTTAGAAAGTCCAGGCCTCTCAAACCTTAATTCTCATTTTAAAATTTTCTCTGTGCTCTCATTTTCCATAAGAATTCAGAAAATAAGAAAAACACTGCTGATGCTACATAAGTCCTTGATATCTAATGAACATTATACAGAGATGTTTTGATTCTACAAAGCTTGCCCCATTTAGATAGCACTTTGCTGTTGAGATATAAAGATCTTGGAATATTAAAAGCTGCAGTTGTAGAAGTAAAATTAAAAATTTCAATTTCTTAGTGCTTTCAATCTCTAAAGCTCCCAGTGTTTTAACTGGAAAAAATTAATACTTTGTTTCACTGATTTTTTGTTGCCATTGTTGTGCAGGTGATTCACTTTACCCCAAAACCTCACTTATTGATTGATGGAAAGATGCTTTATACAGTCAGTGAAAACTTGTAATCTTTCAGGGTGATGGATATTTAAACAAAGTATTTTATCTGTTATCATTCATTATGGTAAACTCTGGCTCTCACCAACATTTCTCTGCAAATCACTGATTCAGAAATCATACATGACCTGAAGTGCACAGGGGATTTTGAGTATAATTTTGTATTTGATTTCCCATGTAAACACGACTGAACAAAAGACATCAAAATGACTTCAAGACAACTGAGAAATGGTGGAGATTTTGTGAAACATGCCTGTCTTTGCATTTACTGTGTAAGTACATCCTACCCAGAATAGTATAAGGGAAGGCATTTCAGACAATCCAGAAACATCCTCAGCACTTTCTACTGCAAGGCAATGTTTAAATATGGGAGTTTTTTGATGTAGAACAGTCCCTTGAACTTTCCTTTTAACAGATCAGCACACTTAGAATCTTTTAATGCTCTGAATCACTACTGGCTTGACAAGGGCACGTGAAGTGGAATAGAGCTATGAACATTTTCTAGATCACACCTAAAGATATATGTCATTATCCTGGTAATGCCAATTCCACCTGAGCAGTAACTATTCCCCACTTTGCTCAGGAAAGCATTAACAGCACAGGGAGCTAACAGCTCTTGCAGGTCTCTGCACAAAAACCTAGAGAATGTGTAACAGTTGTAATTTTTACTGAGGAGGTTCTTCCCTCAGTAACCACACCTGCACAGAAGTTCTGCTTGTGACCTGTGAGATCCTTACTACTGCAAGCTGTTTTACTAGCCACAGTCTTGCAAAACAGCTAACAAGAAACAGGTAGCACCAAATTGAACTTGTATAAAGACATCAGTACTATCAGGGCAAAAGAAAAAAAAAACCATCTAGAAATGGGCCCAGTGCTGACAAACAGATACCAAAACACCAGTACCATACTGTACCATACTAGTGGTTGAGAAGTATGGGGTGGGCCATCTGGAAACCTCCTTGTATCTGGCTGGAACAGGCCAACACTGGATACTATTGAAAAATTATATAGAGTCCATTCTCCTTTCCTCTTCCTCCTCCACCGAATAAACTGCCAAAAGACAAAGACCCAATGTAGAGAAAAAAACACCTAAAAATATGTACAGGTGTTAGTTAACTAACCCCTGGATTAAAAGTTTTCTCCTGGCACCCATTTGATTTTATTATAGCCAGAACAATGACAATTCTGAAGAGGGAAATCAGGTATTTTATCTGCTGGAAAGCCATCAGAAGGCTATGTGTGTGCCCATTTGCACTTCTTTGAGCATACCTACTACTTGTGACTCCTCCTGGCTAGTTAAATGAGTACAGCTGCTCTATTCTGTCCAGTGTGCTTGCTCAGAGCCACATCAAGCCATTAGAAATACAGAAGTTGCCTTTTAGAGGTGAACATTTGCTTCCAGTCTATGCCACATGGTTGTTACCTGTTCAAAGAAAACATAACTGATGCCAGTTGGACAGTATTTTCTAGTCCTTATGGGTAAATGAAATCTTTTTATAGTGACCAGAGAAGATAATTTCAATGCCCATAGTTTTCATTTTTCCAACATAGAGTTGGAGTGTTTTATGTACATTTATTTATTCTGCCTTTTGGAGGCCATGTTCAGAAAGGAAAACATTGTGTCCCTGAACAAAAGTCTAATTGAGGCATAGCCCCACAACTGGGAGATGCTGTCCTGAATGAAATATTTCAAAAAGTCTTTTGGAGGGTTACACATGCATACAAATAAACATGAAAATATTTCCATTTGCCTCTTAAGGAAGCAGAGAAAGCTGAGTCTTTACAATAAAAATATCAATGTAAACAAGGCCACAAACAAAGTGTATTTGATGGTACACACTTTAAATCCACTCCTCAGCTGTTTCTTTTCTTTGCAGCTCAGGCTTTCAGAATTAATAGACCCGTATGACAAAGGAGGAACCAAGGGCAGGTATTTGAAGGATGTTGTGCCGTAACTGGTGATTCAATCTTTCACTCTATCCCACTAAACACTAATGGATTTTCACTTTGAGGACCGTAGCTATGTAATAAGAAAATAACAATATTAATCATGTATGTTGGGTATTAGTCATGACGGCATGTTCTACTCCCTTCTATTAAAACTCATCATTAATAGTGACTAGTTTTGAAAGATGAAATCTTAATAAAATGACAAATAGGTTTACAGGCATCTTGAGAAAAAGAAATGAAGACATAAATTAGGAAGACTAGTAACATATTAACATATTTTAAAAGCCTAACATCATAGTACTCAAATAAATTCAAATTTTTACTGAGTTTGGCACAACAAAAAAATTCTTTAAACACTAAAAAAACATAGCTAAAACCAAATTAGAAAAGCAGAACACATATTAAGAATACTGCTCCAGGATATGTCCAGATTCCAGGAATTTCCACCACATAGCCAAAAAAAGTAGATTATTTACAGCTGCTAGGTCCTTTTCCACTTAATGGACACTTATTTCAAATCAGTGCTGAAATATTTGACAAATTATTGTTAGCCCAAATTTCATGAGCAGTAAGGATATTCAATAACAGGTATTTTCATTTGTTACGCCAGGGTAGCTAAGGTGACATCAGTTTATTATTACTATTATTACTATTATTATTAATCACGTCTCAAATAGAAAACAGCAGCTGTACAGAAAGAGTAAAAGTATTGAATTTCCAGACTGTTTCCATTTTACTTTTAAATTCAGAAGTTAAAAACTGAAGATTGATTATAATCTTAGAAGCACCGACTGTGCAGCTTCCACATTTAAAGTCGCCATTCTGTCTAGAGGGGAAAAGATTAAATGGCTGTGCTGCGAGTTATAAAGTACAGGATCTCTGCAATATGAGAAGGTGGTAATCTGTGGTTGCAGGTTGCTGTTATCACTTCATGAAACTGCAAAATATTAATGCAGAGATACTTTTCTATAACAGATTCAGAAGTACTTCACGGAATTCACAGAGCAAAATCTGATAATAGTCTAGTTCTCTGTTTCACAGTTAAGGAAACAAAGATAACATAAAAACATAATTTACCAAGACACATCTACAAAGTCAAGATGGAGTGAGATTTCAGATCATTTGGTTTCCAGTCCTGTCTTAAAAATACAATATGCTCATTCTTCTGCTTAAAAACATTTATGAAAAACATTGCCAAAACTATTCATAATGAGTTTTAAAAAGCAGTTTGAATGAAACCATAATTTTAAAAGAGAAAGGCCGAGTCGGAATCTGATTAGATGCAGATGATTACAGTTAAGCAACAATCTCTATGCTGTCAGTTTCATATAACATACATGACTCGTGGAGAATCAGCACAGTCACAGCCCTGCTGTGAATGCTGAGAAAATAGGGAACTAAAAGCTTCAATGCAGTGCAAGAGGACATCTTACATCAGGTCATTCTTCTGGAAAAAATGGTGCGCAAAATGCAAGCAGTGGCTGAATTGAACCACAGGAATACATATTGTAGCTACCTCTACATAAAATCCACCAAAGCCTGAATATCTGTTCTGTCTTTATACTTACCTGCTGCCACATGAGCTTTCCCTGTTACTTTTCAAGGAATGTCAGAATGCCACATTAACTGACACATGCAAGCTATCATTTTTCATTTGAAACATTCTCTGAATTTTCCCCATATACAAGAAATAAAAAATTACTTCATATCCATAGTAATTTAATTTCTTTTATTTCTTAAGAGAAAAAACCAGATGCTAAGATCAAAGGGATATGTAACCATAGTTATTTGATACTTCCTGAGATGTTTTATTCACAACATTAAGAACAGAGACGATCTTAAACATACCAGCCTTCATTTGACTGAAATTCGACCTTGGCTCCAGATGCTCTGGTGCACTACAACCCTGAACAGTAGATCCAATACAAGGTTTTTTGGTAGTATGTAATTGAATTGACATACTCTCCTACTCTCAGTAGTAGCTCAGGGGCCTCTCACTTTCTCCCAAAATCATGTTCATTGTTAGTGGTGTGGTGACTAGACACAGAACCAACAAAAACATTCATATAACAGTATTATGTTGGTGCTTGTCTATCTATCTTTATGTTTAGACAATAAATGGAGGCAAAAGCTAGAAATACATTAGTTTCCAGCCTTAAGAATAATCATATCTGTTACAGTGGGTAACCACATCTACTAGGTGCGTGGATTGATAAGCCATGCATTGTGGGACCTTATTAATTAGACAAAAGCCTAAACTCAAAGGTCTGTCTGTGAATAATCCTCATTTCAGCCTTTTAAAATTCTTGTAAAATACAGAGGAGAGTCTACTGGAAAAGGAATAATTAATAAATCCTGAGTAGAAAGAGCACAAAGTCATGTAATTGAACAGATATACCAAACACTCCCTCTACACAGAAGTTCATATTGCAATTTTTTGGCTCAAACTGCTGGAGTGATGCTGAGAGATATTTTTAAAGAGAATTGCTAGATTATTTTCTTTTTCCACAACCTCCTCCCATGTTGACACTTCACCAGAGAGAGCATATATTTACCTTACCATATGAGAGCACTAAGACTGAAACAATGTAATGTTGTACTCAGATGGGGGACTTTACAAACCAAGAGAAACAACAAGTTAACAGTCAATCTATGACAGAAACTCACCATGTGCTTTCATGGTATGAATCATGTCTTTACCTCTACAAGCAGAAAACTAAGCTCAGGATTAAGTGATTCACCTAAAGCTAAACACAAACGAATCATGTAAAGTCTTCAAGGTACACTAAGAATGGACTAAACTTACTTATCTAGGCTTACAAGAGTCTATCAGCCCATCTATCTATCTATCTATCTATCTGTCTGTCTGTCTGTCTGTCTAACTATCATCTGTATTGAAAGTAATGAAAGACAATAAAGACAACAGAGTGCCCACAACATTAAAATAATTAAGAAGACTGTACACTGGGAAAAGATTCTCCCTTCTATGAAATATGTCATGAGTTTGATTAAACTACCTAATTTTGAAATTCAAATAATTTTATATAGATAGTATGGTTATCAGTAAAGCAAGGTGAAATATCAGGGCTGACTAATCATCAGTGTAATACAATAGGCTGCAGTGATTATGCCAATTGCAGAGCTATGAAGATATGACATATGCTTAAAAAGTTTCCACAAGCAGCAACAAGTTTTGCTCTAGGAAAAGAATGAACACTCGTAAGAGTCACACTGCAGATAAAAGTGAATTTTCTACAGGTATCTTCAGCATTACCCAAGGAAAAAAATTCCACGCTGGTTTACGACTATTTTCTAAGACATTAAGACAACCCAAACACTAACACATCCTTACAGAACATTGTACCTGCTAAGCCTTAATTAGTTACAGAAAAAATCAGAAAGGAGCAAAGCTACGAGCTCAGGTGTCATGCAGAGCCATTTCAAAAGTACCTGGATGCAATAAGGATCGAAAATTAAGTTTCAACTTCTGTTCAACTCCCTGCTGCGAGCAACTAGGTTTCACATGCTTCCTATTTTCTCTATATTACCTTGAGATAAGAGCTACAGATCCTGTATTTGATAAAGACCCTACAAGACCGAAGTGCTAGAACAACTCAAGCTGCAAAGGACATGCTGCAGACGAAGCCCTACCTGTAACTCCTGCTGGCACATCAATTGATGTACTTGTCCTTTACTGACAGCTAAGCCTAAACTCACAGGTTACTGCACAATGAAGAACCATATATATTGCCACTACAGCAGCTTACAACAAATTTACACCAAAAATACATTGCACATGATAGTGAATGTTTTAAAAAAAAATATTATCAGAGTTCATTTACTTTGGCTTTTTTATTTATTTATATATTTATAACTCTTATGCATGTTTTAGTTAATATAAATTGTCATATGGACATTTGAACCCATTTAAATATTAGACAATATTTACTATTAAATATTAAGGATTCTTCTTAATTAAAATAAGGATTTAATTTAAAATCTATTTGCTTCTTAAACTTCTAAATCATTTGCAAATTCATAAATGAACATTCAAAGCTGATAAGATACCATTTTTTTTTATTCATAAAGAATTATCTGCAAGGAGCTTGAGAAGCGGATTTTGTTGGATAAAGAAGTTATAAATCAAAATTTAACATGATAACACTTGCTACTCTATGTCAATCCCCCCTTTCAGCTTTTCCAGAATCTCTTTTCTTCCTGTGATTGTGTGCTTCAGCCTTATCATAAATACCCAACAGATTTATGTATCATTTTGAGGGTTAGGAGAATGTCTCAGGAAACAGAAAATAAAGTCCTGATATCCTTACCAGTTTTCAATATGCATTCTAGTGTACAATGCTTTTAAATTCCACTGAGAGATTTGCCATATTAATGCATATTAAACAAATCAACTGTAGTAAACTTATAAAATATTTACCACCTGATCACTGTTGTGCAGACAAAAGTTAAAAGCAATATAAATACAACTATTAGCCAGTATATACAGATGGGGTTATGATGAAGGCTCTGAAGGATGAAGCAGGATCGGCAGTACAGATTTCCGAAAGGGTGCAAGCGTGCAAAAGCACTCTGAAGAATATTGCAGTGATCTAATATTTCAGCCTGCACTAAACTTGTTCATCAGAACTTCATCTTTATTAACTTCTGCTTTCTATACCTGAATGGCACATGTTCAATGATCTGGCATATAGCAGAATGCTGTATCAAACACTGAGTGTCCTTGTGTTGGCAAAGTAACATTTAGAAAGATAAGATTTCAAATATAACAGTACTACGTTATTTCAAAAACACAGGTACAAATTCTATGGAGCTACACAGGATTTAAAGGTAATTTCTTTGGTAATCTTCTAATTTCTGGAATCAGTTTCTGAAATATATGGTGTCCTGCTTCTGAAAGTACTGAAGAAGAGTAAAAAAACTATGACAAAATTACATGATACGTTTAGCAAAGCTGACTCACCAATGGAAACAGCCAATTACAGATCTCTCAAAAATTTCTTCTCTAGAAGAAATCTCCTTAATACATGGTTATTTTAAACTCATATTGATAACAGCTTAACTATAGGAGGAGCACATCCTTATAAGGAACAGCCAGAGGACAAGAGGCAGACAAATAGTTTGGTCTCATTTTTAAACAGGATTAAAAGCAACTAAACAACAGATCTCCAACATAGTGCAAATTACAGCTTTTGAAATTAAAGTGACCTTACAAAGCCAGAAAGGTGTAGCACTGCTGAAATTTGACAGCTATAAGCTGGAAGAAGAAATTCTGGAATATGTACAGCTCAAATCTTCATAATAAAACAGTCACCTTTAATATAGAAAAGCCTATCTTAGACGAGCAGTTACACAAACTTAGGAAGAAGAGATTGCACTTTGTTGCTTGTCATGTTAGAAGGTACAGTCATATTTGTTTAGGAATAACAATAAAACAGCTGATACCACTGCATTGCTATCAGCATACACTATCATGTCAGCAACTACAAAAGACAAAAAGTAGACTAAAAAACAGAAAAGCTCACCACTTCTTCATGCCTGCATTTTCTCACATTAATTCCATTAATCTGTTATTAAAAAGATAAAGAGAAGACTTACTCTACATTTCATAAGCATAGATTTCATTTCAGTTTTCTAGAAAAATACAGACAAAATAATTTGCAATTTTACTCACCTGTAGAATTGCATCTCCTATAAAGAGCAAACCTGAAAGTTCCGCTGAAAACAGAAAGCATATTTTTCACTCATTTTGGACAAAACATCCAACATTTTGTGTACATGAATTCTTATTTAATGATTTTACATAATCCTTTAAAATGCAAAACAAAAACTTGATTAAAACCTCAACTAAAACTTCCATATAAATTATTAGTATTTTCTTTTTAAAACCCAAATACTCGTGTATCAGTGTTACAATAAAAGAAGCTATTCAGCCGAAGTACAAGACTTTGAAACTTCATCCATCAGTCACTAGTACCTTTAAGGCCATTCTGGTGAGGTGTGGCATATTTTTCTGAATAGAAAATGACCACAGGACTAGGTCTTATTTGCCTGTGAGAGATCATTTCTTACAAAGAGAAAAAAGCAACATGGAGACTTCAGAGCTACTTATGAAAGACAAATTTAATTTTCAGCTTTTACTGAAGATAAAAGACCCTGTGGATCCCACATCTTTGATAAACTCTGATAAATAACAGGGACTATTAATTCCAGATAACACATACACTGAAGAGCTAGAAATCAATATATTGTAAAAAAATCACCAGCCAAACTGAATTTGATTTTTAAAACAAAGCTGCATCACAAAGACATTTACAAAATCTAATCTAATTCTACAATTCCAATTTTTAAACACTATGTTCCGTTTCAGAGCTATCTGATGCAAATACACTTTATAAGCATACCAGAAATATGAGATTATTTAACTGTCTACAAAGAAGTTAATAACCCCCAACACGAGAACTAAGGAATGTTAACTGATTACATGCCATTGTTTACCTACAGTATTCCATATCATCACAGAGAATATTCTCTGGAAAAGACTAGAATTGGACTGGATCCAAAAACTTTACTTATCCATATGAGCTGTAAAACTGGAATCAATATTGACATAAATTATGACACTCAAGTCCATGTTTGAAGGAATGGTCCTATTAGGTGTATTTAACAATGGATGCTTAAATTATTGCAGAACAGACATTCTGATTTATTTTGAGGCATAGTTTTTGGGTCAAACAGCATTTTCTGTATCAAAGTTCCCTAGTCCCGGCACACAGCATGTCACTTTCTACATCTCAAGACAGCAGTCTCCTACGTAAGCGATGTCCCTCAAAACTAGCTCTCTTAAAAATCAGCAGTATTTTTATTGAAAGCAGTAATGAAAATTCTATCACAGCTAGATATTGGGGATAGAAATAATGCAACAGCTACTGTAGCAAAAAAATAATGTCAAAAATTAAACTGCACTTCAATGTGCTCAATTAAATTTAAGTGTATCTTTCTTATTTTTCCTGCAGTGCTTAATAGCATTTTAATAGCTACTGTATGTAATATATGCCACATTTTTATGTATTACTTAGTTATATGTATACTGAAAAGAATGTAGTCACAAGTATAACTTCTTAAGGTTAACTTTATTGCCTTCCTTAGGGGCTCATTCCATGCTACTCCTTAGCCTCCCTACATACAACTTTCACATCCAACCTTTCAGGGGTTGGTTTTGGGCTCTCAGTATTCTGATTCTTGCATACCTCTCTTTATCTGTGTGGGTGATTATAAGACTTTTTTTATGCTGATTATGTTGGATAAACAACATTTAGTTGTGGAGAAGCTGAGTTCTAGAATTATTGAATTGCAGATGGAGGGAAATGTTTCCAAGTCTACATGTCTGGCCTTACGTAAATGTACACAAATACACACAAACATAACAAAGATATTCAGTACACCATATTAATACTAATTCACAACCTTCCTCTCTCGTAATAGTGCACATCTTGACCTGTTTAGCTATTATCCATGTATCATTCCAATAATTTCAAAACATTGCCAGTTAAAAACAATACTGAGATTCAGCACCAGCTCTGTTTTTATAAAAAACAAGTATGGTCAAGTTTTTATGCAGTACCGATTTTGCTATATGAGTTGCTGTAAAGGTTTACACAGCTCAGCATCTAATACTAAGAAAACACAGGGGTATTATCAAGGTTCTTCCATTTACCACCCCTGTCTCAATAGTACCTGACTAACCAGGTTAAAAATTCATGCATTCTCGTGCTGTGTTACCGCGATTTGATCTGCTACAGCTTCCAGAAAATAACTGCTGGGAAGTGAAAGCCACTAAATCATCGCCTTTTGTTAAATTTGCTAAATTTGTTAAATATTTTCATTGTATAAATACCTTCTTAGTTCTCTCCTTAAAAATAATGCTTTACAAGAACATTTAAAAAAATTGTGGAAACCTTTACAAACTATTTCAAGTATCAATTCTTTACTTCTTCAGAGAAAAATTCTGAGGAAGGGAGAGATCTTATGGACATGGGAGAGAAAGTGTACAACAATAGTGTTAGCTTAACACTGACTGAAAAATCTCAAGATTTAATACATCTTTCTTTAAAGGGAACATCAAAGCACAGTGTAATAAGCTGATACCTGACACTTACCTCTTTGTTCTTTGGAAATCTTAGAAATGACCACTGGAATATTATGTTCTGCTCCACCCTGAAAAAAGAATAAATTACAATCTTGTCAGTCACTAAAAATATCTTTTTGATTAGAATTATATTTTATATTTTCTCTAAATGGAGCTTTTATAGACTGAAAAAAACCTCTGATTCTGCATTTCCTCTTTTTTTAATGAATACTTGATCGTGAGTAATTCCTTATTGTCTCTCATAAAGAAGTTCTCAGTTGCCATCATTAGCTCAGGAAGTGAATTCAGAACTCTACCAGACTTGAAGAAAAAGGACATCGGTTTCTGTGAATTCTGGAGACCTTAATGTATGAAATGTGTCCTGTAAAAGCAGAACAGCCATCCGACTACAATGGCAACCACACTGTGACCACTTAGTTTTCACACTGGCAAGAAGGAGGTAAACAAAAGCCCAAGAAAAAAGGTTTGGACTTTTCATCTCAAAAGCAGCCTTTATTTGTTTCTGTCTGTCACACAAGCACAAAGAGTGAGGAAAGCAGTAGCATAAGTAACAAGGAACAGAAAAAGAAACATTAAGAAATAGAACAGTAGGTGTTCAATAAATGGGGAGAAATAAAGGAAAAGCGGATTATAGTTTCAACAGTTTGACAACCATTCAATGTTGTTGCTTCATTCAATTTATCCTGTTGGGACTGGAAACATTTATAGTGTTTAACAATAAAGTAATAAAAATAAATCTTAAATGAAAAGGAAATTCAAAGGAAGGTAAAGGCAAATATAGAGCAAGACACAAATATTTTTTCCTCTGCGGAGAGCATCAAAGCGTAAGCTCAAATGCAACCTGTACAAACTCAGGTCACCAGAAACCACTGTCTGCCACACTCTTGTTTTTCCTAGGAATGCTGGTTAAGGGTTTGCTTACTCTTCTCCTCAGCAGATAGATTTTACTTTGGAAACTATAGCTCTTTTAGGTTCAGGCATCCAGTGTGAAGGTGTGAAAAGGACTGAAAGGTATTTTCATGGCCTAAGGAACAGCACATATCCCTTCTTCATGCAATGACCAAGTGTTTGAAACTGAACAGACTCCTGCACTCAACACCTCTTTCTGTCATGGAATAAAGATTAATTTCCAGTGAAACTGTAGAATGTTAAATAGGATAAATTTTCCTTCTGCTAGTGGTTATCAATGCAAATGGCCCTAAAAGCACTGAGTTAATTGGGAGCTCAGTAATGTTACAGTTATTTGTCAACAGAAAAAGTTCTACTGGCATTGAATGAGATGAGCATTGACAAGCACAGAACATATCAGTATTTGTAGCACAGACTGGGTATCGACTCCAGAAAGACCAGAGGCTGCCATCATTTCAGTTAGGCTGAAAGATGCATTCATACTAATTAAATTGTAGCATTATAGCTTGTTTAATATCTTTCAGCAGTTTTCACCAGAGGAACAGCAACAGTAAAAGTTGGCTTTACTGCACATAACGAGTTCAAGCTCACTAAATTTATAAGTTTTAACCTATACCCTCCAAATTTTCTAGTCACATGCAAATTTAATTTCTATCAAATCTTTCAAACAAACAGCAAAAAATAACTGTGTCATTTTCTTGCTAACCTCCCAATATTACACACATGTTGTACCATCCAGGATCTTTAAAGCCCCGCAGAGAAGTGCAAGGTGTAAAACAGCATCCCTGCCTCCTTAGACTCAGGGCTCCATTAAAGCAGGAAATTACTGTTATTACTAAGCCAGCCTGCACTGCACACAACACGATTACTCCACTCTCATTGTATTGAATCTACCTAAATCCATTTACACTGCAGATTTGAAGGAGCTTTCGGTAATGTCCTACTGGAGAGAATTATCTCCTCTCACTGTATCCAAGCCTGACCAGTACGATGGCTTCTTGTTAAATTAGTAATAGGATGTAGTGCCTGCTATTCTGAGAAACAAAAAATCAAACCAGGGAACAGAAAATAGTTGACCACCCATCTATACCCAGTCCCTGTTAGCAATTTGTAGCAAACTGTATATATTTTGCCAACATGCTGAATACTACTTCAGGTTGACACTGCAGCCTTTCATCCTGCATTCTCCACACTTGATTCTCTGTCCTGCAAAGGAAAATGTGTATGCATGTCTAAAATCTGGTTTTACAGTCTCAGAGGATAGTCTTCTGAAGAAACTTCTGGGAACAGAGGTAACTTTTTCCATTGCTTTAAATTTTCTCTCCCTCTATTATGGACATGTAGTTATAACCTCAGACCAGAGGATGGACAAAAATACATCAAGTAGTGGTGTTGAAGACCTAATGGCTCAGACCTCTACCAGAGTCTAACACTTGATCTTTCTCAAGCAAATTTTCTTTGTCATTTTTCCTTAAGCAGGGAAGGGTAGGCCTGGAATAATGGCAGCTGCCCACCCGCGGAGGTGGTCCTGCTAGAAGAGGCAGAGGAAGCTCTAATCACTGGCAGCTGTTTGAAGGTCACTGTCCTGGATGTTGGCCACTACTGGTGAGAGGTCACCCACACCTCCTTTCAAAGTGTCACAATACACTCCCAAAGATTTTTTCTTATCCCAGTTTTTATATGTGAGGGTTTTTTTCACAAGTTTTTGACATGCGAAAAATAGGGCAATTGAAAGCAGTAACTTTTATTGACAAAGGCTAGGGGGCTTTGGCTCTAAGTATAATAAGGTAATTACTTTTTTTTTTTTTTAAGAGAGTTTATAAAAGATCAGACCAATTATTGGTCTCTACCATCATCACAGTTAGACAATGTAGCGGACTTTCTGACTCCATACTGAAAGGCAGCATTTCCACTAGCAAAAATATCTTTAAGGTCTATGGCCACTAAATTTTTTGATTGAGTCAAATTGAAAAGTCAAACTGATTCTCAGAAGATCTGTGATGCTGCTCACCCTTTTTAAACAACAATCAAAATGGAGGCAGGAGAATGGAGGTGTACTGAGTCCTGGTAGCCAGGAGTCAGACTGTAACCACAAACCTCAATTTGTTTAATGAACTATCAATTCTGTTGCCTATTTCTTCAGGAACACTACACTCCAATTATTGAAAAACAGGACATTTTTTCAGAAATCATACACTTAGCAGCATCTTTTGTCAAAACTCTGCATCTCAAATCTGTCAGGGATGTGATAAATGACTGAAATACTACATTATATAATACACTGCACTAACCAAATTCTATATCTATGTCTATGGCTACTTCTTCACACACAAACATTTAACAGGGGGTTTCAGAAAAGAGAAAATAATTCCTTCAGAAGAGTGTAAACCAGAGCAGGTATGCTTCAAATTCAATCACAGTTTCACCACTAACTTCAGTTAAGACATACAGCAAAACACAAGATTTTCAAGCCTTAAAAGAGTGGACTATAATCTATTATTCAAAGGGCTGAAGTTTAGGTCTTGGACAAATGTCAATGTTGCAAGTAGGTTTTTTTAAGCAGTTAATTGAATCTCTGATTTTTACAAATATAGCTGGAACACCCAGGTTGTAAGAGAAAAGAAGTGAATTTCCCTCATAGACAAGTAAAAAAAATTGTTTCATTTTGGAATTAATAACAATATGTCCTCTGCCCTTCAGAAAAAATAACTCCAAGGGTCCAAAACACTTGCAGTGGGACAAGACATTTTCAAAATTTACTCAAGAGAAAGTTAAAAGGTGACTTTATCATGTGAGATTTCTGACAGTAAATGGATGTTTTAAGTCAGCAGGAAAAAAAGACATGATAATGCCTCAGACCTGATTGCCAAAACTAGTCAAATTCAAAAGAAAGCACAAGCAAGTATTCTAAAGCGAGCATCATTAATCACTGTACTGCTGCAATTAACACCTCAGATAAACTGCATCCTCTGACATACACCACAGCCAGAAAGGAAGTCCTCAAATAACCCCTGTCTTTAATTAGTCTGAGAGCAGTCAAACAATAGAAACTACCATAGTTTGTGGGGCTGTGGAAGTTACTGACACAAGGAGGAGCGGCCTCAGTCATTCTCCCTCCTTCAGGGTGACTTGTAGACTTCTACTTTCTGGCACAATTTCAAAATAATTATATTCCTATTTAATATTAATAACAAATATAAGTTCTTTATTAAAGTTCCAGAACCTTACAAAACAAAACACCAAAGCAGCAAATTTTTATTCTTCTGCAAGAAGAAGCACACCATGATTGAATGACACATTTTAAAAAGAAAACTGGCACTTTTCAGAGTACTTGGAACTGACATGTCAGTTCATGCCATAAATAAAAAGTCCATTTCAGTGAGTCTTCATAAAGTTTGCCTACTGAACTAAAAAAGGACAATTACTTTAAGTTCCAGTTCTAAGTTGTTTCTTACAACTAGCTTAAAATTATAATAGTAGATTATATTGGGGTTTTTTTTTAGATTTTGTTGGCTATCCAGTTGCTTGTCCATCTTTCTTTGTGAGAATGATGAATTACTAATAAAGGATCTAGCAAAAAAGGTCCGATATATATTGATTTTTTAAAAAAATAAGTAATTTTAAAGTAATAAATCATACTACCTGATACACATTGACAAAACTTTCTGGGCCATAGAATTCAACTTGTCATTTCCATTATCTAATCTATGCTATCCAAGCAAGTTTGAGATTTTCTTTAAAGAGAGCTCTTTTCTCTTTAATGGCATTTTTGAAGGGGTTTCATCACCTGATTGCTAGCTATTTAAAAAATTAAAAATTGTCTATTCACACCTGACTTTATGTATCTTCGCCTATCCATTATTTAGGTTAATTTTGATCAAAATATCTATGATATAAAATAATCCTAGAAAATGGATTTTTCTAAAAATTTAAGAATGTATTGCTCTACTCATTTAAGAAAGACCATTGCACATTCATTATTCAATTTCTATTTCTCAAGGGTATTTTATTTTATGCAATGTACATAGTACTTAAATAATGGGATCTTGAGATTGTCAGCAATATGAATCCTAAATGATAACCCATTGGAAAGTATATGTAAAAATTAAGTTTATTGATTTGAGATTTGCTCTCCAATCATCTAAATTCCTTACTGCAACCAGTTACTTCTTGGCGCCTTCTAAATAAAACCTCATTTATCCATACACTTGAGTTTACACTGACATGCATTACTTCATTATTATTCAGTGAACTGTAACCTAAAATGCTACTGGAGGAAAAAACGTAAGTGTTGTTGACCAAACTGATGAGAAATTTTGGTGACAACATAGCAATTAGTTTTCCTTGAATAGAGGTCTTCATGGGTCAACAAAATAACAGCAAGCACACCAAGACATATTTAAAAATTAATATTTCTATTCAGCAATATTCTTACCAATGACAACACAAATCCACATTAATCCTCCTTATGAGTCTCTTATAAGTTCAGTACTAGCAGATATTCACAGGAAAATCTATATTTTCACTTTATATGTATAATTTAGGCCTCTCTGCATTCATGTGAAGTACACTTCATTTTTTCCATTGCTATCTTGAGACTGAGAACTGATGTGTTTAGAAGATAAAATTAATCTTGTGTTGCCTACACTCAGATTCAAAGCTAAGGTAAGATTTTCAAAATCACAGATTACAATGACAAAAATTATTAACTCTTCCTCCCTCTCCCAAAAAGGATCACCTAGATTTGTATATGTTCTTAAATCGTACTGAAGAAGGCAAAAATATGGTAACATGATAAATTGCTGTCTGTGCTTGATCTACAGAAAAATAAACAATACAAGCAAGCAATAACACTCTCTGTCCCACTAATGAATTGCAGTGAATTAATGTGATCCTCTTTGTTGGAGAATTGATGATGAACTTATTAGCTGTTACATGTGCCTGCCACTGTAATTTAGCATTCATTAATAACTATTTAAATTAGAGAGCAGTTGAACACAAGCACAGTCTATACAGCTGGAAACACTTGTCAACTCTTATATCAAACCTTATTATATCAAAGCTTGAACCTTAAGGGAATGATTGCCTGCCATTCCATAGGGCAGCATGGCTGCCTGCTGCAACAGTGTCTAACATACAAGAATATGCTTCCTCTCTTGTTTTTAGTCCTCTAAAATAGAGTTTGCACACAGTAACAGTGACTAAATACAAAGACACGCTTTGTGTAATATGGAATAATAGACAAAAAAATTCATCTTACCTTTATACTTAATCCAAATCCTCCTACAGTCTGTCTTCTAATTGTTACTGTTCTTTCCTGGAAAAAAATAAATCAAGTTTTGCTAGATTTACTGTTTTCTCCCAGAACAACTATATTCGTACTTCAATAAGTTTTTTCTGTGCTTCCATCCTACATTGATTTTTCTTGCTTTAATAAAGTTCTGAGTTCCTGAACTGAAAATCCCATGAAACCTATGCTGCAGAGGAAAGAGACAAAATCTGGAAGAAAAGCAGAGATCCTGTCTCAAACATCAAAAACAGAAGTCATTTGTTCAATTCACACCTTCCTAGCAAGTACAGCAATGCAGGGAGAACAGAACTGTAGATTTGGACAGCTAGGGAACAACACACATATTTCAGAGGTTAAGGCCTTGACTAGTCCTAAATTGGTCGCATAGGCAGGTTGATCACTATATTCTGAGGTACATACACTGTACTCCTGTAGTGCATTTTCCACTTTAGTTTCATCTGAAAGGAATACAACTTGGGCACGCCAAGACCACTCATCGATGTGAACCAAAGCATAACAAGTGCACACGCTGCATAAATTCATTTCAAAGCACAGTACTGATCCAAATTTAAGAAAAAAACAGAAAACAAAAAACAACACATAAACCCAAGCCAACAAAAACTAATGCAGACAGCCACTGTTGATCTCAGAGCTATGGGTTAAAAATCGTAATTCATAACCTACGATTATTAAAAGAAGCCCATCTTTTTCCTTGTATTGCTTGTCCTAAAATTTGCGCTGTAAAAACTGTAGGCTACTGTCTCAGATACAAACATTTACAGAAAATACTTTCTTTTTTTTTCCTAGTCTGTCTGTTGACTTTGTACTCAAAGATCACTTAGGATTAGTACACTTAGGTAGTGGTAAAATAACTTGTCAGCAGATATACCATATGTGTAGATTCAAATATAACCATTTTATCCATTTTTTAATGTCCTGTACATGTAATCGAGATTTTATACTCATTTAATTACATATATATCTATAACACAGCATAAGTCTGCATGTATGTTTTAACTATAAATGTTACATTTAACTATATTTACTTCAGCACAATCAGCATAGATTGCCAGTGTCAGTTAGATTTCAATAAATCATCAGGAAATTAGGAGTGATAGAGAGGATGAAATATATACAGATGTATTTTTTTCTTCCTTAGTTCATTTACAGAAAGGAAAAGAGAGAAGCTACCACATAAAAGTTTTGGAAAGCTGTTATTGCTGAATTTTGGTGAAAATCAAGTCATATTGGCTCTTTTCTCATGTTTGTGACAAATACAAACTGTGAAACTGTCGAAAGAGCAAGCATAAACTCATCCAACGTTTTGGACTGAAAGACAAAATGGATTGCCTAAAATGAGACTTGCCATTTATTCATTTAGGCTAATGCTTGCAAAACATAATGCTTGCAAATTTTTATTCTAAGAAAAAGGTATTTCTTTTGCTCTAAAATAGCCAAATATTTCTTTTTTTTTTTTTAACAATATTCTAAAGAAGAACTTTCATAATTCAGTTTCCACAGACTGGGTTCAGGCCACAAACCACACTTAGAAAACCTTTTGTCTGCCACAGTTTCAGATGCAGGTAATAGTGCTGACAATATATTCAGGATAAACCAATATACACCACAGTCTGATGTGTGGTCTAAGCTGAGTTTGCATAAATGAACACAAAATACTCAGCTGTGGCTCCATTGGGAGCTGTATTTTTCCTGTTAACTTCATCCTGTTTCCACCTCCAGCTTGTGTTGAACATGGAGTTAAGAACAGAAATTCAGCTCGTGCACTCTAGTCAATATATTTTGTTATTTTTTGTTATACATGCTCAAATCAAATAGAACACACTTGTGATATCTAAGATGACATTGAAAAATAGCAACCTTTCACTGAACTGGCTTGATGGTGCTACATCAACCATGAATGGAATAAAGAACAATGCACTTAGAGATAAAATTTCAAACAAAGTAATGCTATCAGTGTAAACTGATGCAACTTCATTAACATTTGTAGTTCATGGTATGCCAGCAGTCACTGTAAACAGTGGCATCTGAACATATTCTAAGCTGAAGCTACACTTCTAAAAACCTCACAGAAAGCTATCCCGCAGAATATTTCTGTCTTTGTTGTCTTTCTTAGCCCAACACACACACAAGTACCCATAAAAAAAAGTCAATAAAATATACTTTTTGGTTTTCACTCAAGCAAAGCAGACTCAAGCTAGCCCTGAAAACATCTCAACTAGGGTCTTTTGTGAGTTTGCCAATGCAGTCTGACAGGAAACTAGAAACATTTAATAACGTTCAGCATTACTTTTTTAAGTGAAAGAAATGCATGCTAGCATAGCAGATTACTAAATAGGCAAAACTGTGCAGAAATAAGGAAAAAACCAAGAAGTTTTAAATACACTTTTTCAGCGAAACGTAATTTATCAGAGGGTGTTGCTCAGTATTTTTTCTAGTTTCTTTTCTCTCTACATTGGAAGTTGATATTAAATATTTTGGGACTAGACAGTTACTGAACTGAACTTCACTCCAAAAACATACTGCGAACATGCAAATGACCTTCAAACATACAAACCAGAATTACATACAAGTTGTATATTTCATTAGCAAACCATTAATAAGCCCCTAGTCTGCAATTTCAAATCCCACCTAAACCTTATAGTGAAACAGCTTTTCCAGAACTGTCAGAAGCATCAGACATTTCATACACCTGAATTTTGAATTAGAACTAAACTCCATCTCTAACTGGCCATTGGTCAAGGCAGGTTTATTTTGTAATCAATAAAGAAAAATAAACACATTCAATCCTCGTGGGTCAAAGCAGGTGTCCAAACTAGGTGTTAATCAACTTCGTTAAGTATAGAGGCAGGATGTCAAATGTAGCTTGGGAAAGATTAATTTCTCCCTCTTGACTTGCAAATTAACTTGAATAAGCATTTTGATGGTAGATACCCGCCTTGAAATGCTTTGCGAGAAAATTCTCTTGTCCAAGTAAGTTTTACTTTGTGATTTGCATGACCTATTTTATGTAACCCTCAAAAACCCCAAGCCAAACTAAATTTTCAGTGCCATTTTCAACCCAGGTGAACAGAATATACCTTGTCAGCAAAGCACTATATTGAAATGTAAAATATCCGTATTATAATGATTAATGCACAAAAGAAGTTTAACCAACAAACTGAAGCAAATCATTTTGTTCTGATGCCTTTAATTAGCATTTCAAATTAACAATAACAATAATAAAATGCTTTTCTCTGGTCTAATAGCTCTAAGTTCTTAAAATGATTTACAACTATTCATTAATAAAACATGGCAAGAGCTCTAGAAGGCAACACATTTTGTACAAGTGAAGAAGTGCCCTAAGTATCCTGATTGACCATTTGTGTTGTTCAGGTTAGAAACTGATGTTCCATTGATTCCCTATTAATGTTTTACCCCATTTTGCTTTCCCCTCTTTTTGCATTGCATGATATTCTATGATTGAAGTTGCTGTGATTTTGCAAATTCCAAAAGCAACTTCATCTCCAAATTTAGAACATAAATCTTGGTTCAGATTAAAAGATACTTAGTTCACTATGAAGACTATATGAAGTGTTCTGTGAGCTTGCAATTCCTTTTTCACATTTGTTATCTATGTTATACCAAACAGAGGGAAGGTTAGAGTTCCTAGAACCCTTAAAAGCAAGATTCAGAGTAGTGTTCTGTCTGTTTCCTGGATCAGAATGAAAGTAGTTATCATTTTATTAAAAAACACAAAGCTGCTGCCATGCTGTCAGCATTTTCCATGCCTCTAACTCAGAAAATTCCTTGTACACACATATGTTCATTGACTGGAAAGGACAGCTAAGAGTTTTGCCAAAAAAAAAAAAAAAAAAAAAAAAAAAAGAACAACTTCCTCAGAGCTATGCAGTGAAACAGAAACAATGTTTTTGAGGCTTTTATGAAAGAGCTATTAAAACTTCCCCTTAAAATCCATATGATATGGGGAACACAAATGTCATCCTAAGTGAGATTAGAAGTGAAGAATGACCATGTCAGCACAGAGCAACAGTAAATGGTGAGAAAACAAAGAATGCTATGGAATCTTTAACTATTTAGCCAAGAGTTAATATTATTTTTAAGTTTCATCTTGGAGCACAGTCAAAATTCAGGTATTTTGTACTGACTGGTATGAGATACAAAAGAAAGTTTATAATTGCTTAACTGACTCTTAAAAATAATGATTAGTTAGCAATCTTTTCAAATTATTTATCCTGTACAATATAAAGCAGTCTTCTAATGCGATCTAATAATCCAATAGTATCTCTATGAAAGAAGTCAAGGAAATGTTGAACAAAGGGATGAAGAAATGTCAAAAATCTTCACAAAACTGAATTAACAGCAGGTGACATGTAAATATACCATTTCTCAACCTTTTTCCGAGTGTGTGGTTATTCATCTGGTGAGTCTGGATATTCATCTTACAAGAGTAAAGGTATGAAGAATTAGTTTGTCTAGGTACAGACAGAAAATAATTCCTCTCTTTTCAGAGGACAGAACAGAGACCAAGGTATTATACATATGGAAGAACATGATAAAAAGAACATGATAAAAAGGGTGCAGCACAAAACAGTAGGAGGAAAAAAAGGAACAGACATGGAGAAGAATCTGCAATACCACAGTGACATGGAAAAATGGAGGGGGAAATAAACAGGGAAAATGTTAAACCATAAATTTTAAAACGTAATATTATAAAGATCAATACATTGGCAGAAACTTCATAGATCAACCTGTTAACATTTGATTTCATACTATATTCAAGGCCATACTCTCATATAGTTTATCACCTATTAGTAATCCTACTACATTTTGAAATAAGAAAATATAATGGGAATTTTTTTTATTATTTTGTTAATTATTGCATACATTTTCTAGTTTTTACATCCTCGTTTTGGTAATGCTTTGCTCTTTCTTACTGACATTTCTTCAGATTAACTTATATGAGCAAGCTTTATACTCATTCTGAGTGTAAAGGAAACAGGACACAGGTCAGTCACATTTCCAATTTGAATTAATGGTGTTAACAAGGTTTGCCAGCAGACTTGCTCATCTGCTAACAACTTCCATCATGTGGCATTTGAAGCCTGTCTCATTATTTCAGTTCCTCGTGCAACTGGAGATGGTTGGCAGTAAGGGAGGGCTGCAACATGCCTGCTCAACTGGAAATCCCCCTTCCTCTGCAGCTGTGCTGGACACTGAGGATGGAAAACACAGCGGTGTCATGTAGCTGTTAACACTGACTAGAATTAAAAAATTGCACTCAACTCTTCCTTTGTTCTTACTTCAAAATGTGGAAAAGTTATTATTTTCTTTCAAATATGGCTTTATAATTGCAATTTTTAACCTCCGCTGACTGCTATGCTTTTTACTTTTAAGTAGCTGCAGAAAAATAGCCTTAGGCTTTCCCTAAATAATCATATTTACATCTGTCAGGCTGTCACTTTAAAGCTGTCCAGATTGGCAGGGAAAAAAGTTACCCCCATCTGATAGATACTTGACGACTTCTCTGAAAAAATGGATTCACTCCACTGAATAGCTGACAGATACGAACAAGATAAAAAAACCCAAATATTCTTACTGGTAGCTTTGTGAAGGTTACAAGAATGGAAAGTGCTTGAAAGGTGACCTATCTGTGCACATATTTGCAATTCTTTCCAAGACAAGGAGCTTCATTTTGGCATCATTTATAATATCCCAGCATACATCAGAGTCACAATTGTAAATAAAGACAATAGAGAAAATAAGTAAAAACCATTATTTACCATTTTAAGCTTTTTATTTTCTTCTTCTATTTCTATTCATTAAATTGCTAATGTTAATTGAACTTGTTTTACCAACACTAAACTAACCCTATTACAAGGAAATTAATAATTTTCAAAAGAGAATTATCCAATGTAACAGATATAAAATTAACTCTCAGGAAGTCTCAAAAATTTAAATATTCAAGCAAGGAAAATGTAATAACTTTATCTTACTTCCCAGGCATGTCATCATTAAGTGATGTGTTCTAAATTAAATTTGTTCTTAAAAATTAATAATAATTGTATTATTGAAATTGAAAAAAAAAATCAAGAAAAACATTCTATTGTGTAAAGTTTGCAAGTTAAAAGACTTTTTCATTAAAAGTTAAAAAATTAGAAAACCTCTGATGTTTTTAATACTTTATGGGCTTTATATATAGTTATGAATCTTTCAACAGTTGATTTCACAATAGCAAAAGGACAACTTTAAAAGTAAGATATCATATGTTCTTTTGCTTACAGTAAAAAAAATGCCTGTGTGATTAACAATATCAGAAAACAGATCTGGCTGCAGTGCAACAATTTAAGACAGTGTTACTTTCTGGCCTTGGAAAAGGTGTTTATTGATAGTTTTTTCCCTATTGAAAAACCAATTATAGTCCATTGGCTACATTTAGATACAATTGTATCAACCTCAGTTAAATGCTTGGACAAATGCCATGCTACTCTGAGAGCTGCTGCCCTGTCAATTCACAAAAAACATGTATTCATTTTTTATTAGTATTGAATTATGACTGACCTTCCCACAAATTTCTCCCAAAGATCCTTAATTAAAAAATCAAACCACTGAAATAAATTATTAATGTTTCATTAATTAATGTATTACTACACAGCAGCATAGAAATAAATTCCTTGAAAGAAATATGACTCATCTGTATATTATCATCAGGTGAGTTAGCAGTATTTTGTAAAATCTATGACCCTTTAACAGAACCTTTAAGACAATTTTGTAAAAATGCAAGCTATCCTGGTAGCGAACAATTTGCCAGCTGCTCACAGTTTATTTTCATTCTTTCAGAAAAAATAGTAGCTGATTCAAATCAACCATCCTGTCAGATGGTACATTGTCATAGCCTTAATTTATGGATCTCATATTCACATAGACTCTATGTGCAGAAAAATTTCTGACTACAATTAGTAAACAAAATTTATTAAAGAAAAGAAGAAAAAAATCCATGGCTTCCTAGAGAGATAAACTACTTATCTTGATAAAGCACAATAATCCTTTTCCTTGAATTTCAGATGTTCATGAAAGGTGATAGAAACTGTGAGGATTAACTCTAAAATAAAAATATTGATTCTGGAATGGCAAATGTTACAACCTTTCCTGGGAATAAATCTACTTCAGATGAGACATGCCATATCTTAGGTTATCTCCTCTCCCACCATAATTTTCATCAAGTACAGCATTAGGCTATCCTGGTTAGTCAAGGCTATCGAGATATATGTCTAAAAAGACTGGGAATTGCCTCACTACACTTTGTTATCTGGAACACCATACAACAACCTTTTGTGAGAGCGATTTCAAGTAATTAAAGAAACATGCTTAAAAGCATATAGAAAGATATTCTATAATTCTGCCATCAGTGATGACAAAGCTCCTACATGGTTTAATTCAGGTCTTTTCATGGCATTTCCTAACTGCCCTGGGAGAGAAAGGTGTACCCAACCTAACACAAGTGGTCTTATCTTCCAACACAAGATACTCCAATGGAGGCACACACTTCCCATAAAATAAAACCTCTCTACAGGAAAGGATTTAATCTGGATTAGTAAAAACACTGCCTTCTACACTTTGAGTTTCACAAAATGTTCTCATCCCACTTTTGGTCATTTGCACCAGAGCTCAAGTCTACCTTGGATATCCTGCTACCAGCACAATGCTGAACCTGCTACATTCCTTTCTCTTGGAAAGCAAGACTTTCTTTTTGCACACAGAAAGAAATCTCTTTAATATTTATTGATGCAACTGATGCTTAGATTTAGATGTTCTCCATGATCATTTGAATGATGGTTGATGCTGTACGGAAGTGCTATATGTACAATTGCTATAGGTACAATTGCAGGACCCTCAGGACTATCGTTTTTTTCAACCCACTAAAGAAACACATGCTTTCTTTTTTTAGTGTTTAACACTGTTAATTTTGCTTATAATCTTTTATGCATTTTATTTTCTTATTTCAAACTGTATACAACAAAAGAAGAAACAAGGTTTCTTTGCACCTCTTTAGTTTTGGAAACTAGAACTGTTTTACACCAAAAGGAAGTGTTCTAAATTAAGAACTAGGTCCTTATCCCATACACTCACATTAAACAGCACTTCATTCCTAAGGAGCCATTGACTTTATTTAGATTATTCCACAGGATGCAGATCTGGATGCTGCTGGAACGTTAAGTGCCTGTTTAAAGTCTGTCCTACACAGAGGAGCATGCAAATTGATTCAGACTCAACAAACAGAAGAGATACTGTTCTGAACTAGAAACACAGTAATAGCCTTTCGTTCCATACCAGTGCAGCAGTGATAAAGCAAAACCCTATAATCAAATTATTTGAAGATTGTTTATTTAAACAGATTAAAAATCACTTTAACTGCAGCTACTTGTCTGTAAAATTTAACAATACCTCTGTTCCTCAGTTACAAATTTTATTTTTATGCTTTAAGAGTTTATTCTCTGAGGCATTCAGTGTCAGTTGCTAATGAAAACCCTTGCTTTGTAGAATTCAGGTAAAAGAAAGATAAATGCAGTCAGTTATACAGAATGACAGAAAGAACAAAATGAAATCAACCAAAAAAAGTAAAACATAAGAAAAACAAACAAAAAAATTAAACATAATAAATCAGGAATACAAATGAGGAAAAAATAAATAATAATTAAAAAAAAGCAAAAGGAAGACTTTGGGACTTTTGTGATTATAGTATACAATTAAAGCACATGATTCCAGATTATTTAAATTACCTGTGACAAAAGGACAGCTGTCTGTGAAATGCCAATCATCCTTAGTTGGAATGAACCTACTGCTACAAAACCTTGTCTTAATCCCAAAGGAAATCAGGGTGAAGTGCTCAAAAGTCACTAGTCTAGCAATGACACTTCCAGGAAAAAGAAACTCTGCATCAGCACACTAATATCAATCAGTTAATGAGTTATGCATTGAATAAGTAAATAATATGGGGGAGTTTAATTGGGGAAGCAAATAATCCATTATTTTCTACAGAGCTTTTGCAAAACTAAGGAGAGAAAAACTGCAAGAGAAAGTCTTGCTGTGAAAAGGGGAAAAAAATTAATATGCATTTCATGAAGACATTTAAATAACAAGTTCAGCAGGATATTACAGATATTACAGCAGAATAATGAAAGTCATATTTCTGAGTGATAAAATCTTTTAATAAATAATGCCAGAATGGTGTTGGTGAAATAATGGTGCCACAGTGTATGTTGCTAATTGAACAACTACAGTTTGAGCTTGAATTCATAATTTCTTTCTATCTTGGCTGCTGGATGTCCTGTCTGTTGAGAATCAGTGGAGACTGACTGGTAAAAGGAGCATCTATATTCCATATAAAGGACACAGACCTTTGTTAGTAAACTGCATTTGTTCAGCATGAAACAGTCAGAGGCTAACGTCAGACCTGTCATGCAAATAAACCCAGACTCTATGGAGACAGCGTAGGCAGTGTGCTCCTCCTGTTTCAGGGAAAAGCTCCAAAGAACTCACCCTTAGAAGTTCATAATCATGGGATGGATAATTTGATACATTTTTTCCTTAATCTTTCACACTTTTTGCACTGCCAACATTCTACCAATTTATTTTTTGTTTCTGCTTTGTATCTTTTTATTGTACTTGTATTTAGAGATGCAAGTATGCGGCAACAGCAGCAATTAAATAATAAAACAGACAGACATAATAGCATTCACATAACATTTGCATAAACAGATATCACACTACTACGCCTCACAAGATTTAACATTAAATTCTATGATAATTTTATTTAGCTCAAAGGGAGACCAGAATGTTTATGGTAGTTTCACATAAATCTTAAAAATATCTCTACAAAATATAATTACAGTATCTATAAAAATGTTTATAGAAATGAATACTAAATGTTTTCTATTACTTTTGTAGCTATCTCCTAATATTAAATAAAAACTTTGCATTACAATAGTTCTAAACCCTACAGTATTATTCTACATAAAATTTTACATATCTTCCAAATAATTGTAGTTTCTCACACACAAAATTGAATATGATGCTTAAATAAGGAATCTCACACATCATGTAAAAACAGTAATACATAAACCACACTATTACTCTGTTCCATCTCTGTTAACATGATATGCTGTTAAAACTAGTGACCTTCACAGCATTCATGAAGTTTAGTGCTGTGCTACCATAGGAAGGGACCAAAGTACCAGAGGATAAAAGAGAACTCCTCTACCAGCAAAGCCCTGCCATAAGTATTTTATCAGCTCCACAGACAATACTCAGATATATAAATACATTGAGGTATCTGCGCTCCTGCAAAACCCTGCTGGTGTCATTCCTCCTGCATTCAGTGGCTCCAACAGCCAGGGGAGAATGAAGAGAAACAGTACTGCAGTCATGCATATAACTTAGTATCTTATTGCTGCTTTTTAGGTGAGCGTTGCTAATATTTACTCAAGCATATTAAAATACACTTATTTTTAACAATATAAAATGAAATACCAACCCATGGCACTAAATGCATACATATGTGTGAATGCACCCGCACACACATACACACTGTACTTTTTCTTTGTAAAGAACACCTTAAAGAAGAAATAAAAACTACTTACACCAGAATAGAAAGGCTCACCAGACACACAGATCACATCCTGCTCCTGGATCATCAAAATATCTTTGGCTAAGTGCAGTCGCACTTTGAAAGGCTCCTGGTTACCATCCTGCAGCAAACAAACCCCTGTCTTTGTCTTCAAAGAGAGGAATAAAGAAAAAAAAAAGTTTCTCAGTTAACACTTAGCATCGTTAGAAGTGGTATTTTGAATAAGAATACTTGATAAATAGGTACAGTCACCATAAATATGTTAACAACTACCAAAAACTCTTTTCAGTGATCACTGTATTTACTGTGTTCAGACTACAAGAGAATGAATGCTACAGTAGTAAATAGTAAAGGCAGATTTTGCAATAATAAAGTGCTATTTCACCCATGATGATTTTGTGGAATTCCCTTCAATTTGCTTCAAATCATCTGTGCTCTTACTTTCCATCTTTTCATTAAATGATGACACCCCACTTGGATGTGAAATAAAAGCTGATCCTCCACATATTACACCATTTTTGACCCAGAAACATGTAAAATAACACCTCCAAACTAGCCAGATGTGAGCACCAACAGTTACATGAACCCAGTTGTGGGATATTTATTCCTTGTCTGTGAATGCAACATTGATTTAACTTTTTAATGTTCCTTTTCAAATGAGCATGCTGAGCTAAGAATAAGATAAAATAAATCAAAGACTACAACTCCCTGTAGTAACTTGGTTCTTGTTCCATTTCTGTATTTTACATTTATGGCTAAAGATCAGGAATTCTGTAGGGTTCTTCAATATATAATAAATGATATTGCAGCAATTTACAGTGCCTTTGTGCTAGTACTTACTTGTGCTATCTTTTGGGGCATTATACATGAGAAGGTTGAGCACTGAAAAAGTTGGCACGTGAAAGTACCATCAGTATTTAATTTTCCCTGAAGGCTATGTTGAAAATAGCACTCTTTGTAACACTTCATCAATGAACAAAACTCCTGTTGAAAGAGCATTTTTTTTAATATGAGAAATCTGCTTAAAAACAATCTAAAAACTTGGCCTTACAAGTAATTTACCAGTATAAGTCTTTGTATAGATATATATATAGATATACATTAGAGATATAGATAGGTATAGATTAGATAGATATGGATATGGATATGGATATGGATATGGATATGGATATGGATATGGATATGGATATGGATATGGATATGGATAGAGATACAGACAGAGACAGAGATAGAGATAGAGATAGATACAGATATATACACATATGTATGTCAAAAGAAAATTCACATATAAAAAGTATTTAAAACCTTGGACTCATCAATGCCAATAATAAAACTTTCACTGTCTTCATAGAGGTCAGATTTCAATTCACCATCTGTAAAAAGCTGTCTTAAGAGGAGATCAAGGAAAGAAAAGTATTTCTGTGAACTTTAAGTGCCAAGGCTGACCTGGCTGAATCTCAGGGCTCTTTCTCAGACAAGACTTTAAAAGAAGATTTGGAAGATCTTCCCATAATGTGCTCTTACATCCATAGCATGGAGAGAACAAACACAAATATGGAACTGACAGTAGGCCACTGGCAAAAGAGAAGTTTAAATCTCTCTCACGAGGCTTTAAAAGAGGTGGAAAGGTCGAGGACAATCTTTAAATAGCTCTATATAATGTTCTCCACTGACAAACTGTTCTGTCACTTCTGCTCCATACTCAACATTCAAACTTTGGAAATTGTTTTTTTCTTGGATGCCAGCAGCAAATGTGTATAACTCAGCCCTGGCATTGAAAGTGGCTCTGACGTTGCTTTTACTCTTTTTTAACAAGGTAAGAGGAAGAAAAAAATTAAGAGCTCCATGCATTGAACTCAGACTGAGGTCAGTCAAACTTCTGCTCAACAGTCATCTTACAGCATTTTTCTAATATTAAGGTGTCTTTTTTTCTTCTTTTATTTGAACAAAATCTGAGAGAAACAGATTGACATGCACAGACAAAATAAATGGATCACAGAAGGAGCTAGGTTTTCACTACCACTGAAAAATTCTCTCTCATATCCTGTATAAAATGTTACGATGCTAAAACAAAGAGGGGTTACATCCTTGGAACTTCTGCTTTACACACTAAGTTGCCTCCTCTCTCCTTGGAGTTGTGAAGTAAGCAGTAAGCAACAATGGAAGTTGAACAATGTGGATTGTAAATAATTGTGGTCAAATAAAAGGACTAACACTTTCTAAATGCCTTTGCAGCGAAGTTTGCAACATGACTTTCCTCCTCCCTGAATAACTGGCAGTAGAATAAATTCTGCCTCTCATACACTGGGTATAGTAACTCCACCTTACTTGATTGCACATTTCTGATTTGGACAGTAAACTTATAAAATCTTCAGAGTCTTTCTGCAAAAGCTGAGGGGCTACTTTGTAGGAATTAAAGGCAACCACAGCAGGCACAATTAGATATTAGAATAAAATTAAAATTCAAGTCAGTTTCTAAAGTTTCTAATTCAGGTGAGTTGAGCTTATTCAGCCTGAACAAGCAAATCAAGCTTGAGAACAGCAAAATATTTTGGCCCTTGGAAAGACTGATCACACACACTCAGGGACCTTATTTACATCAGACATTCTAAAATGTAATGAACCACTTTAGTGTTCTTGGGTTTTATGAAAGCTAATTTACAACACAGTTCAAAATTAAATCTTCAATTATAGTACCTCCTTCCCTCTCCTACCTGAGAGCAGCATTAACAACCATGTAAAGAAGAAAAAATGTAGTTGAGTTTCATCAGGTAACTTCAAAAGAAGACCTTGAGAACAAAGACTGGAATTCAATTACGTTTCATTTTTGTCTGTTGAAACCTCTTTTTTGCTGCTCTCACCCACCCCCTTTAAAGTATTCCATAAACTGAGTCAAATAAAGATATGAGTTCCTGTTCCAGAGCTGAAACAACCTTTCATACTTTCATGTAAATTGCCGTGCGCATTAACAATTTTTATTCATGTGGCACCATTACAATTATTCTGGTTGGAGGAAGATCAGCTGTCCAGCCTATACACCTGCCCTCTCTTACATTTGAAGATCTTAGATGGTGTGCATGTGTGAGTGAGTTGTGGGAGTGCAGAGCTATGGCTGATGTTAGCTTTTGTTCCTGCTACTAATTTTTAAGAGATTCCATGCGAGGCTGTGCTGAAATTTTTCCCTTGAAGCCTTTTCCATGTCACTGGCAGAGGGCTGAGCCCTAGTCCTGTCTTACAGCAGTAAGACCCAAGCAGCACATGGCCTGAGCTGCTGTCAGTGCAAGGCCATGCAAGGCATCGCCTCGTGCTCAGATGTGTGGTACACTGCATCACCTCACAGCAGACACGCAGAGACAAGCAGAGCTCAGCTGATATCAGTTTGCTAAGCCAATCCACCTTGACTGAGCCCAAATCACCAAGAACATCACCTTATTGATAGAATTGGGCTCCTCTTGCGAAGATGGGAAGAAAATTGAGTGTTTGAAGTTGTACTTTTTTATGAAGTGGAGGAGGTGTGTTAAGGAATGCGTATGGAAGCAGTGTAAAGCAGTGAAAAATAATTAGTTTCCATGTGGGAGAAGAGCCTGTGGCTTCAAGCAAAAGCAGGGATGAAGGAAGGTAGCGGTACCTCAGTAACAGATTGCACTTGCAGAAGGCTGCCTCTCTCATCTCATGCGACACTGTTTTAGGCTGAGTTAGATCAGAACACTGATGTGTAATGAGCTGATGTCCTTGGAACTGCTTACAGCTCCTGAACTAATAGAACTACAAGAGGGGCTGCAAACAGATTTCTCTTTGCTTTGCCACACCAGTCTGTGGTGAACTTTCTGCTGCAGATCACTATCAGACAACAAAATAGACTGGCAGAGCTCTAAGGCAGACTGCTTCTTCGAAGGATATGGTCACACTCTGACCATTATTAGCTACAGGACAGTGAGAAAAGGCCACTTAAAAACCCCTGAATTACATCACATTTTCCATATGGGCTGCATATAAGATCTGGCCTAAAGGTTCCTTTCCTAAAAGGAATTTAGAAATGCTTACATACCAAACCCAACCTTTCACATTTGTTAAGTGGTCTTCACAAATATTTAAGAACTCATTTCAGAGGAAATATACATGAAAACTACAGTTTATACATTTATGCTAGCAGCAAAGTATCCACCAAATACATATCAAAATAAATACTGCAGGAGAAACATCATTAAAGTTACCTGTAGATTTAGAAGACAATTTCCTGCATAAATATTTTTAAAATTTATCTGGCCTAAACAAGTCTGCTGGCAGATTTTCTGTTGAAGAATGTTTTCGTTTCTTTTTATTTATGTCTTTGGGTTTTTTCTTGTCACTTATGGCAAGGAAAAAAATTCTAAAACATTTCTTATGTTTTGCTCTGGAAGAGACTTTCTCAGTATTTCAGACAATTTTAAATACTCGCAATTAGTTTTGAAGACATGGCTATATCTTCTCCTTTATGCTAGTTAGTCTATATCTTTGGCCTTACAATAAAAGAACAATTTGTTTAGCTTTGCTTCTTCTAGTTTCATACCAGCAGGAAGACTTCAACAGATATCCCAGAATAGTTAGTCCACGAACATGTGGAAGAAAGGAAGCAAAAAAAAAAAAAAACTCAGCATATTTTCTATACAAGGTGACCTGGATTTTTGGTTTCTACTTTTACTGTTATGTCCTAAAATAAAGTAAGCCTCTGCAATTTGGTTTTAAGCCCCGAAATTTATTCCTACTATCAAGAACACGATAGCAGTAAGGAGAATGGCTTGCAAAACTGCCTTAAATGTGTACCTAGCTCCTTCAGATTAATATCTACCCTTTTGGATGCTTATTTGAACTGAGGCTGACCTCTGAGCATTTGGAGATATGTCTGTCACTGCTTTATAATCGTAAGTATAATAATAAAAAAGGAAATTGAATCAGAGGTTTAAGGAGGCAATGGCAATGGATTTAAGGAGGTAATAGCAATGGATTCAAGAGGCAGGAATATGTGTCAGAACCATATAAAGGATGTTTTTTAAACAGTCCAGATACACATTCTGTGGAAGCATTGCTAGCTAAAGTGAAAAGCATTTATATTGCCAAAAACTGGAATGCAGCCCAGATACACAGGGATGTGTTCAGCTTGTCACTCAGAGCCTCTTCAATCAGATACCAACATTTTCCAATCCAAAGGACAGCAAGTCCATTCCTGCACACAAATTGTGCACTCCAGTCTGCAAGAACTGCAGAAAATTCGTAATTTGGACTTGAACTTTTTAAAATTTGATTTGTCCAGTATTTGCCAGGTAAGTATTTGTAGAGGTATTCTTTCTAAGTGATTTTATTGAAAGAATGAAGTCTTACAGAGAAAGTCCTTGTTTCATACAGTAATACAACATGTAAATTGGGCATTTGGAAAAAATGTATTTATATAAATATGTATATATATATGAGCTTATTACTAAGGTAAGGTACATTTTTAGAGCAAAAATTTTCTTTTTCTGACACTATAAGGATGCCACTGATGTCTGAATTGCCAATGAGCCTACTGGCACAATGGAGCTGAGGCTAAGAGGTAAGATAACATAAAATTCAAGGCTGTTGTGAGAACATGTATGTTTCTTCAAATTTACTGAAGCTATTATATGACATTCTAACAGATACTGTAAATTACCAGTCATTTTCCATCTTGTGATTTTGAGATTAAATCATGAGTTGAACCTTCATTTAAGAAAAATCCCAGAAACCCATGGTATTAGAAATCCCAGTATTGCTATTTAATAGGATTTATAAATAAAGAAAAACAGCAGCTTAGTCTGAAATTTGCAAACCAAATAATGGCATAAAGGTGACTAGAAACAGACCATAAAAGTATCCAACAAGATATAGGGAAGAAATTCATGAGGAAGTTAAATATGACTTAAAATTTAAAACACATTTTGTTGCAGGCAAAAAGTCCTCCCAACTAGATGGATGTTGAAATAGAGGTCACTACACCTCTGAATAACAGAATGCATCAAATTATAAAGTTTGTGAAGTCTACAAGAATATTTATGGGATTCATAAAACAGTGGACAGTTTACCAATTCAAATTAATTCTTCAAAGAAACAATGGACAATATTGTGAAAACAAATGAATGGAATGCAAGCATGAAAACAAATGGAGCATTTATTGACTTAGATAAGTCTGATGCTATACTAGGGGTGGAAAAAACTAAGCTATTAGAAGTAAAGAATGAGATTTCAAAAGTTAGAAAAGTTAAAAAGCTGCTCATGCAGTGTGTTCAAAAAGTACATGGAAAATATGAACTTTAAAAAAAAAATGCAGGGGAAAATGTTTTAATGCATTATAATCATCCCAAGTCTTCAATTTCAACAGAAGGATACTTTCACTGCAGAGGACAGTATATGTCAGAGACTGAGGTTATCTTCCAAGAGATAGTTTTCAGAATATAGAATAAGGTCAAGTAAGTACAGGAGAGTGTTTTAAGAACCCAGTGACTCTATGATTTATGCTCATGTAAAGTTCAGAAAGCTCGGGATAAAGGGTAAAAGAGGAGCTGGATAGTCTTACAGTTTAGAAATTGTTAAACAGAAGAACCAACAAAATGGATACAGTTGCTCATCAGTGAAGGAAAAGAGCATGGAATAGTGAATAATGAAATAAGAAACAGTGAAAAACTTCCCATGAGTAGCAAGCAGAGAAGCCGCACTCCCACACAAAAAAAAAAAAAAAAAAAAAAAAAAAAGGAAAAGAGAAAAAACAATCCCCTCCTCAGATTCCAGGTAGTTTCCCTTAAAAAAGGTGTGGGGGGTGGTGTAAGACTTCCTCTTTTTGTAGTGTCATTTGACTTGTCTATCAAAGAAGGTATTTTCTTACAGAATAAAACTACTCTAAGATGCCTTAAAAGGCAGCACAGCCTAAAGGTAAGGTGCTTGGGGGAGAAGATAATCATTGGGATCACAGAAATCGCTTTGAGATTGAAAACAAACTCTACCTTTCTACATACATGTTTAACCTCTCATTATAATAACCCTGACTGCTCCAATCAGATCTGCTGTAGGAACTTAAGCAAAAAGAGCACATGCAGGTACCTACAAGGAGACAAGACCATTTAAGTGTCCAAATCTCAAACCAAATCCCACTAGTAGACACTAGAAGAAATTAGGAATGCATGAAAGCATCAGTTCCATGAAAGAACTAAGGTTCCCCCCGAGACCTTCAGTGCACTAGAGCAGCAGTTACTTAGAATGAAAAGTCATTTAAGGAAAAAAAATTGAGTATGTCATGGACACCATGAAAAACATGCTTTAGCCACAGTGCATCTATGTGGAAAATTTTGGTTTTATGCTAATTGAAACTCAGCTCAAACCATTTACTGCCATTTGTAAGGATGGAAATACCAACAAGAACCTGAGGTGCATTCACCAGTTAGGGAGAGGGATCTCAGTTCTGCAGTGTAGTGGCTACAGCATGCGAAAGGGTGATAAGATATGCAGACGGAAGGAAACAAAAAGGGGAAGAGGAAGATCAAATAGTCAAGATGCTACACAGAAGCTTTTGTTGACATTTTCAAAAACTTCTTAGCATAGAAAACTAGAGATATTTTTCCCAGATATATAGTATGATTGAGAATTTGATACAATAGGGGATGGAGGGGATAGAAGCCTGAAAGTTTTAAATTCACTGACTAGAGAACCAATTGAACAAAAATACCTGTAGCAAAGTCTACAGCTACTTTATCTTTCATGTCAATAGGTGAAATAAATAAAATATCAGCAAAATCTTTCTGGCTTGAAGTGACTAAACTAGTGCCAAAGATGTGCCAAGATGGAATAGAACCACAAACTAGTTAAGGATGTAGCGCCACAGTGGTCTTTTCCTTAGCTGCTACCATAACTTTCCTAAGAAGCTCAAGTACCAGACGAAGTTTTGGTGACAAATCTGGCAAATTTTAAGGTATTATGAAAATGCTGTCTGCGAGAGCTCTGTGTGTTAATATGGGATCTGTGCACTCATCATGAACATAAATATATATAAGGATACATGTAGAGTATATGTGTGCTCTGCCTGCATATGCCTCCTTTGGATACGTCTTCACCTTCAAAGCTGTCTGGACCTGGGCTTATGGAGCTGCAGGAGCCTCCCCTCTCTAGGCCTTTCAGATGCAGCTCCCTGTATTTTGCCCCAAACAAAAACCAAAGCAGCTGTTGCATTACAATGATAGTGCTATGGTTTTAGTTAAAAATTACCCTATGTGCAAGCATAAGGCTGCTGATGACTTATTCAGACATAGGCTTTTGATGAAAGTAGGTTGAAAATCTGTACTTTATTAAATTCGTTTTGGGAGGAAAGAGATGGGCCATAGTCTTGGAAGTGACACCACTGATTCTGTGGCACAAATCCCATTTTACACAAAGCGTATAAACTGGGGTTGAATCCAACTCATTTAATTTTATTTAAAAAGCTAGTTAAAGGCACTTCTTTAGGGTCTCCAGATTATGGAGCTTTTTTAGGATGGGTGGAATCATCCTCTCCTTCCCTTGTCTACCATGGAAGCTCCAACAAATCAGCTGATTTTTAAAGAGCTGAATTTGAAATCAATGCCCCCATTAGAAACTAGATACAGAATGAAACAGATCTGTCAGCGTACTTGCACTGCAAAGGCTAAGACAGGATGCATATGCCAAGTCATCTTTCTGTGGCTGGTCTTATTACTTCTGCTGGACACAGAGTGAAGTTAATTGCCACTAAATAGTCTATAATAGCATAGAATTTAAAGAATAATGACAGAAAAAATAATGAAAATAATATGTATCTTCCTCTTTTCCTGAATAAGTGCATTCAAAAAGAAATAATGATAATAAAACCAAAATCAAAATGCCCTAAATAACATGGTAGCTAACTCTTGGCCAGCCATGAAGCAGTTAGGAAGCTGGACTACATGATCATTGCAGGCTCCTTCCAACTGAAAATACCCTATTTGAAAAGTAAAACCTCAATATTAGTAAGAATTTTTTCTTCCATGCAAATAGTCTGGGAATACTGCTATAGAATTTACACCGTGCATGGATCTTCTGAGGTATTAGAGCCTGACACATACCACCCTGGAAAAACATCACAGTATTCTTTCCCAAAGGCAAATTTCTCTTTAATATTAGTTTTTGACCCTACTACTCGTTTCAGAATGCTGTCATGATTCAATATTCTTTAGTGTGCTTATTTTCTCCCCTAATTTATTCCAACTGGTTCTCAAGTCACAATTAGTTTTAGCTGCAGTTAGTTCTTGACTTTAGTGCTGTTCCCATCCTTTCACTTCTATTTTCTCATGGGATCATGGTCACACTTAAAGTTCTAGCCAGCGTTCTTGTTTCCAGTCCGAACTTCCTAAATGCTGTTTGTAGTTTTCTCTGTACAGTCATGATTTTTTAATTATAATAATGCATTAACATCATTACATAATTTGCTGTAAATGGTTCTCATTATGTCTCAGTTGCTGAAGTTGTTAAAATCACATTAAAAAAAATTGTTCATAGACAATCACTGAGTAAATAAGATGCCCTCGATAATGTCTACAAATCCATTTTGTTTGCTTTCTTTAAGGCAAATTAGTATGAACACAGAAAGCACTTCCCTCATCTCTAGTGGAGGGGGACTGAAGTACTTTGCATTGACATTATAAGACTAATTTTAGGCAAAAAATTACCCTTTTACCTCATTAAATCTGAATGAAATTGCTTTTCATTTTGGTCATCCTCACAGCTTCCCTTTTCCCCACCCACCTTTTTCCCATACTTCTACATTTCCCCCTTGATTCTGCAGAGCAGCACCAGACAGATTTCTGACTCCACTGATGTTTTTCTTCATGTACAGGCTTTCAGATATAAACACTTCAAGAAGAGCAAAGCTCACACGAAACATAGCCACCTGCACCTACATTGTGCATAAAGAGGCAAATGGGAACAGAGGTGAGGTTTAGTGATGAATACACTTGTGCAAATTCATTCATCTTCTACTACAAAGTCCATCTGCCACCATGAAGTGATCAGCTGAATAACATATTTGATAATTCCTAAAATTTCAGGGGAAGACAAAGAGGATAAAAAAAAAAAGTATCTTGCATATAAAAAGGATTAAAAGTTCATTGATTTTCATTCTACTATTGTTTGGAAAAAAAAACATCTGATCCTACCTCTTCACAGGCGGTCCTGAAATCCATGTGCTATGACACAGCAAGTGATATTTGTCTAAAATGGAGAGAAAGATTTCATTAGAATAAAAAAGATATAGCAAAACATAAAAGTTATCTGTCTGAGATAAGCAATTGCACTCCTCTTTGCTAGGTCTAGTTATAGCCATTGCTTAAAAGGAGAAATTATCAAAGTTGCAAAAGGATTAGGAAGATGTTAGAAGTTGTTCCTGGTTCTTATAAAGTACACAGTCCAGTCTCATTGAATATAATCAAAGGAATGCTTATGTTCTCATCACCTCCTCCCTTTCACAGGCCATTCAAACATACTTTTCTTATTGCAACTGTCAATTTCTTTTTTTTGTGTGTTTTCCAATTTTTGTTTCAAAAGTAAGAGTATACTCAAAAGTAACAAAAATAGAGACAATTGTTACTCTTCAGAGCACTCCCTCCCTTTTAAAAATACTTTTTTTTCCTTTTCTACCCTAATTAAAAACCATCACACACCAGTACATTTTGTCTCACTTTTTATTAATGTACCTAATCTCTCCATGGAAGCCGGTGTCATTTAACAGCGTGCTTACTTTGCAGAAATATTTATGAGTTGAAAAACAAATGTTAGAAAAGTCAGGAATATGTGTGAATGATGGCAAAATGTCACACCAAATCCTGAGATTATTACTTTGCCTGGCCTTTACCTAAAGCGTATTCATCCCAATGCACACTTATGCATTCATTTATTTATGTGATAAAGCCACTGGAACAGGATGTTAGTAGATGCTAATAACATTGCTGGGTCTGCAATAGAAACAGTCATGCATCAGTCAGTAACATCTTCAGGAAACATAAAATAGTCCTGGGCAACATATCAGATTCATTCAATGGCTGGAAAAAAACCAATCCTGCAACAAAATTCTCTCCATCAAGTATTATATTGCTATTTTGTATTAATTATGTGCTTGCAATTATTTGTATAGGTATAGAACTCAAAGTTCTAACACAAAATTTGCACCATTAGCCTAAGTTTAAACTAAAATATAGAGTTGCTCAAATAGTACAAAAATTTAAGTCCTAATACTTGCAATAAAACCTCTTAATAATAATAAAATCTCTTCATTAAGTCTCTTGATTTATTTTGCCACCTTGGATGCAGTTTTATTAAGCAGCACACATATGAGGTTAATGTTCTCTATTTCTTGAGCTCTGCCTGGTTCACAGCCTGTGCTCTAGACTAATTTCTAGCAGAGATAGCCTAGGCTGGCTAGGTTACAATTCAGAAATGTTAAAAGGATCCATCATTTTTCCTTCCTTATCAGCTTTATAAGAGAACCAAGATCCAATAACGAACTGTATCTGTAATTCTTCTCTCAAAATGCTCATAAAATCAAGGTCACTATTACTGTTTCAAAGATTTTCTCTCTGGTGGGACAGTCATTGTGTTACAAAGTATATTTCCTTGTAATCTTTATGAACTCTTTTTTCAGCTGAGTAAACTGAAGTGGAAAAGAGACTTTACTCACCTTAGCCAAATATTCTGAGGACTTCTTAGCCTTCTGGAACTATAAGAGCATGTATCTTTGAAATATAAACTGAAGTAATGCTGAGTGCTCTCCTTTCTTGGGCCCTGATTATGGCAGGTCACTAATTCCTACTGCAATCAAAAGTTTATTTGCTTGTGTTATGTTCTGCCTTATCAATAAAAGTTCTGCAAAGTTTGGGTTTGGGGAACTTTGGCTCCACAGTCAATGACAATTCTGCTTTCATCCTCTTTTAGCTATTCTTTGATCTAAACCTTGTCTAAACCTGGTCATTTCCACAACTCAGTATTACTCCTTTTCTCTTCCTGCTGGTTTTTACATATAATTGTATTTATTTACTTACTTCAGAGATATTTGCATTATCACATAGAAAAAAAATTGAACTTTTAGTAATAAAATATTGTCTAAAATTTAAAGCTGGAGCTACATAATTCTCAACACAAATCCATTGCAGAGTTTATGTATTTCTCAGGCAGGCAACATCTCAGTTACTAATCTTTTCAATATTTTCAAGCTGCCACTGCTTCTGCTCCCCTCTATTTCCTACCAATTCTCATCTACAGCTGCACAGAGAATATAAGCCCATTATCAATGTTCTTTTTCTGATATCAGCAATTTTATAACACTTGATATTTTACAAACAGCACACAGAAGGTTTGATTACAAAGTGCACTACCTCATAAATCATCTCAGAAATGTCATTGTTTCCAGCATTTATACCCCAAATAAACACTCTAGATAATTAAATTACAGGAATACATATCATGCATCATGCAGAAATGTTATATCTTATGCTGGTAAAACCCCCAATGATTAGTAATTGCCTCCTCCTGTACTACATGAAAAAAAGGCAGAAAATATAACCTAAGTAATTTCAAAAATAAAACATTTGTAAAATGATAAACTGTGAAACCAACTGCTTACAGATATCTGTGATAAGCTTCTGGCTAATGTCTGCAAACCCATCTCCAAATCACAGCCACTTTCACCTGAGTGCCTTTCCAGCTCTCCTAAGAGCTTCCTTCGGCCTGAATATTTGATTTTTTTTTTTCCCCGCCCCACCATTAGGTTGCTCTGGGACAAACTGTGCTTCAGAATGTGAGAAAGGAGCTGCCTGTGGCTTTGAATTGAGGAGGTGCAGAGGAAACAGCTCCAGGACAGAGCCTGGTTCGCAGGCACAGAGGGAGGCATGAACAGCGTGTATCACTCAAAGAGAAAGGAGGGCTCCAAAAGCAGTGTGGTTTTCTCTAAAGGGGCTGGGAACCACTGCAATCAAAGACAGGTAAACAAGCAAGCTTTGAAAAGTTACTTGCCGTCCTTTCAACTTGACTTGCAATCTGCATCTCCTCCAAAACTGAGTTATCAGACCTATTTAGCTCACCTCTGCTGACAGGTGTAAAAGGAACATTGTGTGACAGACAGGTTGGGAAGAGACTCTGACACCCCCTTGGCAGAAAAAGCAGTTATTCAATACTGAAGAAACATTTACCAAGCAGCATTATTATGGCATTTGTGTTCTAAAGGGAAATCAATGGCTAAAACATAACAGCAAAGATGAAGGCTCTGGCAGCCCTCAGAGACAAAGCTTCATTTAGGATAATGCTCTGAGCACTTGTGCTATGTTCTGATCTTCTTATAATAAATCAGGTCATATTCCAGTGGTATAATAGATGTAATTTCACAAAGTACTTCCATGACTGAATACTCCAGTATACTTAATGAAATGAGATAGCAAACAAAAAGAAAATTTCTTGTGCACACAAGAGTAAGAAGAGACACTTTGTGAAGTGTAGGAAATACCACAAGCCAAATAAAATACTATTGAAGTAAAAGACAGAAACACTTAATTCTCAAGGTTCTGGTGCAAAGTAAGAATATAATACTACATGCACAAATAAGAAGTTTACAGAGAAATTATGCAATATCAAATGCAGTTTCATGTAGCATATAATATCTCTGCAGCTTGTATACGTCTTCCTTGATGTAGATAAATCACAATAAATTCTTGTTGTCCAAGAAATGTCTGAACTGCTAATGGGGAAAGACACTAAAACCATGTTTCAAAGGCGCAAATACCAGATCAGCAACTACTTATGATAATACTTCACCACTAATGTTTGCCTTTCCAAGTCCTTCTGTCTCCATTCTTGGCAACATATTTTGGGCTCTACATTGTGAAAATGTCTGAAAAAAATAATATCTGTCCTTTCTGTGTGCATTAGGAAATTAAACACACATACATTTGCAACTCTGCAGAGCCTTTTTTTTTTAGCAATAATTAAAACTAAAGCCCAAACTTTCTCTGTTATAAATAGGGAAAGTAGATTTAGAAATTATCCTTACATATAGCATAGCTTGTCCTTTGTGCTTTACAGGAAATAAAAATATTTCCGGAAAAACAGAAATATTACTTCAAATGCAAATTCCATGATGGCATATTCTTTCCATCCAGCTTGCCACAAGGTGTTTGGTACTGGAAGAGTGGTCGGAGGCATGCAGACACCACATTAAATCAAAGGAGAAGTTGAGTAACTGCAGATTAATAAACCCTCATTCAGTTATTGCTTTCCAGCACACTTGAATTATATTTTGTTTGAACACTGAGTTACTTATGTTCAGTTAACATAATGATTTTTAATAATTTACATATTGAACTCATTTGCTGAAAAATTTCTCAATGAGTTGGGAACAGACAGTCTCTAGATTCAAACACGTCCTCATACCTCCTGACAAAGTTCAATACATGAAGGGGGATCTGTATATCCATTGCACAGAATTATGGTTTCAGTAAATTATGTGGAAGGATGTAAACAAAGCTGGAGGACCCTAAGCTGTATGTACCTCACGGTACCTGATAGTGCAAAGACTGAAATGAACTTTGGAATCAGCAAACCTGTGCACTTCTTTGGCAGGAAGGAAAATAATTACCTGACAAAGCTTTTTAACAAAATGTCCAGCTCTTAGCAAAGCTCATGCTTCAAAAGAATTGAAGTTGGCAATTAGTAGCTTACGTGGTTTTTAATGTTTCATTCCTTTTACCTTGGTTAAAACAAGTACGGTATTTATGTGCCAGTCATAATTTATTATTTTAGTGGCAAGCATATTTAATATGTAAGCCAAATTAATGATTCACTCTATAAACAACAATTTTTCAACAGTCAGTGATCCACAAGGCAGTATTAACTGAATGAATGCATCTTGGTCTCCTGTTTGCTTATTCAGTGCTGTTTGCATTAACAATTATCTAGTGTCCCCCAGAACAAACACCCACAAAATGACCTAACAAGTTGCCTAGTCTGTTCTGACTTGGCAAAAAAAACTACTGCAAATGGCAAAACAAAAAACAAAAAACAAACAAACAAAAAAACCCCACAAACACAAAAACAATACAAAAAACAAACAAAAAACAAAATTTAAAAACAAACAAAACAAACAAACAAACAAAAAAACCAGAACAACACAACACACAATGTTTCAGAATGAAAAAACAGTATTAGAGAGAATAATCTGAAAACAGTGATAGTAAATGGCAGTGGGCTGCCACTGCATGTCTTTATGTGAAATGCACTATGGCAAACTGGAGCATGAAAGTTTGGCTCTGGGTCAAAGTCTGGATTGCTGTTAGGAAAAAAATAAATCTTTTGTCTGGTCTCTCACATTTCCAATGTTACCCTTTGGTGATTCAGTAGATGTGTCTAAATAAAATTAAGTACTTGATTTCAAAGAGGGTAATGCACATGTCAGAGCCCAAGCTTGTACTAAATGTCTCCTTATTCTTCACTGCTCTGGAGGCTGCATGAACTGTGACATGATTTAGATAATTTCTCAGTTTTGCCTAAATAACAGTGCCTTTTGTCAGAGATAAACAGAAGTTCTTTTCTGACTATTCAGCACTGCAGTCTGGATTTTCTCTCCATTATCTCTCAACACAAAATTTTCGTATAGAAGACATACTGGCATTCCTCTGCCAAGGCAATTGTTTCACACTCAAATGTAAATTTCATGCCCCTGGCATTATGCCTAATGCTAATAATTCAGTGAGACTTTCCACATTATACTGCATCTTTTGATTTCATTTAAGTTAAAAGAAACAAGCCAAAAACATTGCACCAGTGTCCTAAAGGAGGTTAGAAAATAAATTAATGGTTGCAAACCCTCGGGAAATATTTATTTGAGATTTTTAGATCTTTTATAAACACCTGATGAATATATTTAGAGCTGCGTATATAAACATGTATCAGATCCAGAGTTAACTGCAGAAGTTCTTAATGTAAAAATAATCATTCACAGTGAAATTTTAAAAATCTGTATATTCTGTTTAAGAAAAATCAAAATAATAATGTGCAATGAATAATGAAAATTGAAACCAGATTAAATGAAGAAAGGACATGGTATCAGACTTAGTACAGATGATGTTCATTGAATCAAAGTAATATGAACATGTTTTATGCCCAGTTTACAAGAGTATAAAGAAGCACATATTTCCATTTTGTCAATTGACTAAATTTTTCCCATATAGCATGGAAAATGCAAACCAGGATTTCCCAACAGATACAACATTTCTGCTTATTTGATACAGTTTGAATCACAAACTCCACTATGTCTTGCTAGAGCTTGAACTAACAAGGTAAGAAAAACTGAAAGAAATTACAAAATCTATTCTCAGAGAAATTCAGAAGTTTCATTAACTTCAAGGAAAACAATATGAGTAAGTCATTTTTAATAGCCCCAGGGCAAAAAAAAAACCAACCAAATTTCATTTGAAATTTCATAATTAAACCAATATTTGATTATGACCTTTCCTTATTTTGATGGGATTGAAATTAGTTGACTAAGGTCAAAACATTTTGTCTGTTTTATCATTAGGTTTTATGAAATGATTTGTACCATTAAAAAGAATGTTCCTATATTATATTCACAGAATCCAAAAACTGTCTATTTTATATTACCAACTTAGGTATCACAATGTAACACATTTGTAATGGCACTAGGCCTTATTGGACCTTTCCACTGAGCTGGTAACAGAAATCACAGCAGCCAAATGAAAAACAGGCATCATTTATCTCTCAGTGTATATTTTCACATTCTTATTTGAAATTTGCTTTCTACTTAGAAATTGCCACCATCACCAGTTTTGCAGCTGCAGTCAGTAGAGAACACCGAGTCAGTGCAAGCTGGAAAAACAGAAGAAACCAGGTACTTATTTTTGGTAAACAACAATGTCTCTTTGCACAGATATTAAGCTCAAATGACTACACTCTGGCATCAGAACCACCTAGGTAAAACATGAGAGAGTGAAAAAACTGGACATTGTAAGAGCAAGACCACAGATTTCTTATTTAAAGTGGATGAAAACGCCTCTGTGTTACAATGCTGCTTAGACAAACTGCTGTTTACTGTGTCAGGTTATTGATCCTTGAATTCCACTGATTTTCTACACTGCTTTTTTTCTTCCTTCCTTTCTTCTATAAAATACGAACTTACAGATTTCCCATAAATAATCAAGTCAATAACAAAAAAATCAATTCATAGAAATATTAAAATCAATGACAGATTTAGAATAAAGTCTGAATTGCATCTTTCTAGTACCAGGTCCTGTAATCAACAGCAATATTCCTATCTAAGAATTCCTATTACAACAAGCATGCACACAATTCCAGTGGTCACCACTAAAAACTATGCATTTGTTTTGTCATCTCTGGGACAGCATAGCTACAACAGAGAGAGACACCAAGGTTTATTGCAGTTGCTGCTACAGTCTTTGCCTTATCTGCAAAAGGCTACCAGTCAACAAAACACTTCCTCAGGTTAAGGTAGAAAAACAAGAAAACAAACAAACAAAAAATTAAAAAACAAAACCCCCAAACAGTAACCTATTTCAGTTGCCAGCAAAGGAAGGAGGAATAATACCATGCAGGAACTAGGAAATTCTAGCCGAGATACCATAATCATTGTTTGCACAGTCTTCACCACATTTCCCTTTTTTTTCAGAGCAGATGCTTCTATATAGAAGAATTCAGTACTTATAGAAAACAAACACCAACAACTTGGCTCAAAATTAATCAACATAATTAGATCTTCCACTTGAGTTTTTATATGATTGCAGCAAAAGCCTCTTTAACTACTCTGGAATCCAGTAAGCAGGAGTTTGCAGCAATGCTGTTGTAATATCATCAAGTCAAGTTTATTTACCATCAAACTGTTCCTGCAGTAGTACATTGTCAAAATGTATAAAAAGGGAGCTTGAGATACGTAAAATATGCCACACAGGAAAACACAGCACTTAAAGAACTGTAAAATTAAAACAAACAAATTTAAGTAGCCAGTGAGAAACACTTTACAGCTAATTAGAAAATATCCCTGTGAGAGCAACACCCCTCACTGAAAATCCTTTTCTACGGAAGCAGATTGGAATGAGATTGTGAAATGGTCATCCCAGCTGTCCACACACCCCAGTCCTGCAGGGTGTTAATCCTGCTATAGGGCTATCACAGCAAGTCAGAAAAAAACACCAACTACACTGTGCTCTACTTTTAGAAACTGAGGTTGATTCAGACAAACACTGGCTAGCGGTAAACTGTGCTGATCCAGGAACACTGAGTAGCCACACGATGAAACCAGTGCAGGGCAGGCATGGGTGGATAGCTGTAAGTAGCATGTGTATTTCCCACATTGTGGGAATTACTTATTTGGGATATCAAATTTTCTATATAATTAACTACAGTTCAGATTAGATTTTACTTAGGGCATTCTTGAGCTCACTGAAAGCAAGGATGGCAAATATTGAAAGTCATAAAGATTTTTCTTAGTAAAAACTTGGACACATCCATGATGCAAGGTAATTGTAATAAAGGTAGGACTAATATGGAATACATCACTAAATGTAGATGAAAAAAGATAACAAGAATGTGAACTGTACAGTCAAGCAGACTGGAAGATGCTGAAGTTATGATGAAAAGGTGTTACCAGGAGCAGACTGAAAAGAATGTGAACCTAAAACTTGGTAGGTCAGCAGAAAGGAGTTAGGGTACATCAAACTGAGGAAGCTATTGCACCATGGGTGAGTTGAGGAATGAGGAAGAAGATAACCTTCAAGACAGTGAATGTCAAGGTTTGCAGCCACCATAGAAAACTTGATTGCAGGGAAATGCACCCAAAATCAAACCCAAATTCCACAGGCATGTTTTTCTGTATGGAATACAAAAATTAAGCAACGCCATCAAATTAATTGTCTCTGTTGTTAAGCTGCTGGTATGGACTTTCACATGGGCTTAGTCCATGAAAAATACTCTCCAAAACAAGAGGCTACATGACTCAGGAATTAGTAAAATGGTGATTTTTCACAGCCGGTTTTCTCACAGCCACCCTACTCCAAAGGAAAAGACAACTAAAAAACATGGGTGTAGGCTGTTTTATGCAATTACCTCAATGCCAGAAGTCACTTTCATTGATAATGATGAACATGACCTAGGAAGTTCATATTTTGGAAACTCACAAAAAGTGGCAGAATGTTACAGCCAGTACACTGGCTCAAATGACAGCTCTGAAGTGTCTAGCCTTGAGAGTACCAGAAGATACATCATTATGGGTTACTTTCACATGAACTTTCTTTTTAAGTGTGTTCCAGTAGAAAATTTAGATTATGAATGCGTAACTGAAACTGAGTCATACTGCATACACGATGATGACTTAAATTTGCACACCTTCATTTAATTCAAGTATTTTCCAATGTTTAACGTATCTGAGAGACAAAGTCTTGAAATCAAATGGGACTAAAATTTCAAAAGTTCCGTTGATAACTCCAAAATGCACCAGTATAGTAGATGAATATCTATATTGGTGCACTAAACAGTACCAAAGGACTTCTCCACTTCAGACACAGTCACTGAAGCAAAGCAGGAGTTTTGCTCTTCCTTTTTACTTTCCAAGTCTTTCAGGCAAGAGAGTAGGGGGGAGGACAGACCTCAGGTCAAAATTTCTTTATTCACTTCAAAATCTATTTCAGGGAATGGAAAGGTTATAGTTTGAAGACCCCATCCCCTCATCCTGTGGGGAAATACAGGAAGGTATAGGGTTCTTTTTCAGCATACATTTTCCTCCAAGGTAATGGAAGCAGGAACAAAACTTGAGTAAGAGAGTGAGACTTGGTTAATTAAAGTAACACAGTAACACAATGCCACTCCAACAAGACTGATGAAAGAGGAAAAAGCATTAAACAGGAAGAGAAAAACATGACAGAAGAGGGAAGGAGATAGCTAATAAGAAGAGCAAGGAAAGAAAAAATGTGGGGGGAAAATGGAAACATATTTTAACTCATTTCATTTCCCCATTACACATCATTATGTGTAAAAATAAATTTTATTACTTTTGTTCATCAATAGTATTCCATGTGCTAATTATGACCAGTAAGCTGAAAGGGAGTACTTTAGGTATACGGAAGAACCTAACTTCCTTACATATTGTTTTCTTTCCCCCCCTCTCCTTCCTCGCAGCAGACTTGGGTAACAAAAGATAGAAATTGGAAAAAGAGAAGTATATGTAAATCTTAGGGATAAGCTGACTATAAGCAATAATACTGAGGAAAGAGGGTCAGAGATGCATTAAGAAATAATTCCCCTGCATTTACAGTCACATGGCTATGGTTACTGGGCTGTATTTTAAAAATCTTTACACAAGATTACCAGAAATATTAAAGTTAATTGCTTGTGACATGCCTACTGAAAAGAAATTACTTCAATGCAGGTTTGGGTACCATCTAAATCACAATTGCTTAAAAGCATTCTTTATCATTTTAGAAATATTAAAGTGAAAGAGAGATATGGAAAGAGAAGAAGCTCTGTACAGCAGTCCAGTGACACCCTGAATTAAGGCAAATTAAGTCAATGTTAGCACAAGACACTGATGCAGGAAATGAATATGGGTGTTGTGGGGCTGTACAGCATGTCTGAGGATCTGAGATTTGGCAAACCTGTCAGAGAGGAATGATTAAGGCAGGAAACTCAGCTAAATTAAGATCATGCAGTAGAACAAAATACATTACTATTTTTAGAATCTGTTGACAACCACATAGCCCAGGGAAAAGACTGGCCCTCTTGTTTTCAGGGTAAGTGACAGCAATGCCATCAGGGTAAACTACAAGGACACACTGAGAGTAAACGGCAGACAAGTTAAATCTGAGACATATACAGGACAATGAGAAATAATGGCTTAGTAGAAGTTCTGTAAACTTAATTTCAAGGACTCTGCTACTCAGAGAACCCAAAATATATGTTCTTTTTGCCACTTACTAAATATGGCCAAGTAAAAATTAGTTTAAGAAATCCTGGTATCAAGCAGCTTTATCTGGGCTGGAAATTAAATCAGGAGAAAAAATTGTGAAGTATAATATACTGACATTGAGAGGGAATATTTTCTGATGGTTCTAGCTTCAGAAGTGTTTTCTAATACTTGCCCATGATACTTGATCATATTTTAAAATAATTCTTCATAAAGCATAGCTGACTGAGTCTGATTTAAAAGTAAGTGAAAACTAGAATGCTAAAGAAGATCTCTTCTCACTCTTTGGGAAATGTTTCTCCTTTAAAAATTAAGACTTTTATTTTTTGTGAGCTGCTGTTGTTACCTCTCATAGCAACAGCACAACTTCCAGGCTCTCACATTTCTTCATGGTTTAACAGCCATCAACTTCTGCTTAAAATAATGGCTCACTCAATGAGAAATATTTAAACTTCTGTTTAAACCAGTCAAGTTCTTTTTTATTTTGATTCTTTTTTTGAATATTGCATGCCTTCTGTAAAAATAGCAGTAGTTTTCAAGCAGCAGTTTTAACAATCATAAAAAACATGAGCATGACTTGGGGAAGATGATAAGGACTGACAAGTAGTAAATATCCACCAAGGTTCACAGTTATTTTGGATTCTTACAATGTGGTAGAAGCAACTGAAGAAAGACAGCACATCTGTTAAAAACATGGGAAAAAAAAACTTTCATGATTAGTTTTTAGTAGTTCAAAAGAAAAAAAAAGTCCCTAACGTATGCAGTCTCACAGTCTTCTGCTTGCTCCTCTGAATTTTAAAAGAGACTTGTCTTACAGGAAAACCAACTGATAAACAATCTGCTGCCATAATTGTGGCACAATGTTAGAGAAAACAGTACGTGCTACCTTCTTAATCTTGGTGTACATAAACTTACTGAAAAACAGTGTTTCCTCCACTTTTAAAAACAAACCCCTCCTAATGCGATGGGGTCAAGAAACTGATCATGCCAGTCCTTACAAGGATTGGGATAATTGTCTTCACAAAGCCTGAAATAGCCAAGTAACCAAGCTTTTCCTTTACAGACCATAATTTTAAGTTCAACTTAAAAAAATTACAGGAGGAAGGGAAGTGTCTCTACAGTTTTGAGCAAACCAGTTCTGCTCAGTGTTCTCTAGTAAAAGCCCCTGAACAGGCTATAAATAACTGCCTATCTGGATTTCTTTTTAAAGAATAAACCTTGTAATCCCAGTTTATATAACCTGGGATCTGAGGCATATACTTCTAACTTTCTCATCCATTGGGCTGGGTATCTCCCATTCTGATTTGCCCGCCATTCCTGATGCACCTGACTGGTTTTGGTGAAGTGAGCTCATATGAACATACGTATGAACATCTTCTTATTTGCAGAAGGGTTTATCAAAGGATTTAGAATACTGTTTGACAATTATTATTACATCCTACTACTAAACCCATCTACTAATAAACACAACATCTAGCAACTTTTCTTCAACAACTTATTTATTATTTACATAAATGGGAGTTCTTAACCACTTGTGAACAGACTAGTCCTGCTCAAGGCTTGAGAGTAGTGCTATGTATAAGATTTTTAAAGAAGACCCTAGCACAACAGTGAACCCTTCAAAAATGGTTTACGATTTACCAGTCCAATGAAGTTTTTGGTTCTCCTTCATGAGAACAGGGCAGGAAGATAAGGCTTGTATTTTCAGACCTCACTCAACAAAACAGTGGAGTTTACGAGCTCTCGGGTTCCCAAATTACATTTAACTAGACCATTCTCCTTCTGTGCAAATGGGGTGAAGACAATGTCTGTAACCTATTTTTCTGGGATCTTTCTATATGGGCATGAATAATAATGTAAAATATTACTCTAATAAAAACAATTTTAAAAAAAATAATATCAGTGTATTCAGTAGGGTGCGATATTTGGCCAAAGAACTACCCCATCACTACAAAGTCTAAATAACAGCCTAAAATTTCCAGAGTCCCAGCATTGTGGGATTTTTTCAGTCTCTTTCAGTATATTCGACAACACTTAGGAATTCCTCTGTCACTGGACTAATTGCCTGTAAAACTTCAAGACCTTGCAAAAGCATGGTTTTTTCTCCAGTTTATCAGATCACCTTCACTGCCTGTGCATATTTCCCACCACTCCATCTAGAAGCCTGCTCTGATATGGCTTCAGGGCACCTCTCCACATTTCCTGGGGAGGTAGCTGTGGTGTCTCCCAGATGTGCTCACCCAACACCGTTTCTGCACAACAAGAAGTCAAGGAGGTTGTGGTTCAACAAAAACACAGGAGGAAAAGAAGAAACTTCTATTCTGAGAGCTTTTTTAATGTAAAATAACTCCTGCTATTTTTAAGAAAAGAATGTAGAACAGGTCCCCTTCCTTCCTTCCTTCCTTCCTTCCTTCCTTCCTTCCTTCCTTCCTTCCTTCCGCACCATTCCTTCCTTCCTTCCGCACCATTCCTTCCTTCCTTCCGCACCATTCCTTCCTTCCTTCCTTCCGCACCATTCCTTCCTTCCTTCCTTCCTTCCTTCCTTCCTTCCTTCCTTCCTTCCTTCCTTCCTTCCTTCCTTCCTTCCGCACCATTCCTTCCTTCCTTCCGCACCATTCCTTCCTTCCGCACCATTCCTTCCTTCCTTCCTTCCTTCCTTCCGCACCATTCCTTCCTTCCGCACCATTCCTTCCTTCCTTCTGCACCATTCCTTCCTTCCTTCCTTCCGCACCATTCCTTCCTTCCTTCCTTCCTTCCTTCCTTCCGCACCATTCCTTCCTTCCTTCCGCACCATTCCTTCCGCACCATTCCTTCCTTCCGCACCATTCCTTCCTTCTGCACCATTCCTTCCTTCCTTCCTTCCGCACCATTCCTTCCTTCCTTCCGCACCATTCCTTCCTTCCTTCCGCACCATTCCTTCCTTCCTTCCTTCCTTCCTTCCTTCCTTCCGCACCATTCCTTCCTTCCTTCCTTCCTTCCGCACCATTCCTTCCTTCCTTCCTTCCTTCCTTCCTTCCTTCCTTCCTTCCTTCCTTCCTTCCTTCCTTCCTTCCTTCCTTCCTTCCTTCCTTCCTTCCGCACCATTCCTTCCTTCCTTCCTTCCTTCCGCACCATTCCTTCCTTCCTTCCTTCCTTCCTTCCGCACCATTCCTTCCTTCCTTCCTTCCGCACCATTCCTTCCTTCCTTCCGCACCATTCCTCCCTCACTCCCTCCCTCCCTCCCTTCCTTCCTTCCTCCCTCCCTCCCTTCCCTCCCTCCCTCCCGAAACTACCACTTAGAAATTCTCATTTTTAAAGTTAGGAACAAATTTAAGTATCTTGCTGGACTAAGCCTTCACATCTACTAAGACTCAAGTTAAATTTTCTTCTCCCTACGTGTAAAAAAATTATGATGTTAAAATTATTTTGGGAGTATGTAACTTCCAGAAGTAACAGATTCAATAAGGCTTCTTAAATTCATGGTAATAGTTGAATTGCATTTTTGATCATATAATAAAAAAAAAAGTTACCAATGCAAAATATAAAGGTATCAGATTACATCTTTGTAGAATAACAAGAAATCTTTGACATTTAAGCAATCTGAAATAGTCCACACGAGCAACATCAAATAAAAACCCTGACATATGCTATTATAACAATTACTGAGAAGTCTCAGGGAGGAAACTTTCATATTTACAATTCTGCATAGTATAACTCACTTGGTCCTGAACCACAGGATTAAAAAAAATTTATTTTAAAATCTACAGTGTAACAGCTATAAAATTGGTTACCTAGAGGCTACATTTTATACTTTCTTCTGCTGCAGCTTCACAGTCTTCTTTCACCCTTTCTTTTAAAGAATATGGATGACAGCAAAAAATAAAAAGGTGAATTCCAGGTCAGAGATCCCTTACTAGCCTCTACTGCTGGGGTGAAATTATTTGCAGTGACCACGGGAATTTTCAGTCTTTTGTAAAAGACCACATGCTTCAAAACTGTAATCCCTTTGGGCTGCAGTGGAGTTTATCATGTGGCATCTCCTTTATGATCTCCTTTGCTTAGCTTCCATTTTCAGCAGAGGTCATTTACAAAAAAAATTACACAACAAGGACAATAAAAACCAAACATGCTACTTGAATTATTTTTTCGCCCAAGATATGTGGGCCACACTGAAGCTGCAACTAGTCTGTATGTTATGTGAAAATGAACTGCATTTTCCATATTAATTTTGACTTTTAAGTTTCTTGGGGGAAGCATTCATGAATTGCACTAACTTGCATAGAGCTAAGAATATCAAGAAGCTGATAATTAATAATAAATACATAAAATATCTGCACTCATTTCTCATTTTCACTTTTAATCTTTTGCTTGTGACATCTTGCCATCTCCACAACCCCATTACTATGCTTATTAGTATTTTTTAATTTTTATGTCTCACTCCTTATCTTTCTACAAATTATATTAGGTCTTGGTTTTAATTTCTGCTGGAGAGCCTCCCAAACTCAATTTCTTTCTATTTATATCTGAAAATTATTTGAGAAAACTGAATGTGGCATACTTGGTAAGGTTTAACAGCATCCATTCTCAGATTACAATATTAGAAATGACCTAGTCTACAGAAATATTTGAAAACTTGGACTGAAAGAATTTGCTGTAAGACTCCAGCTTCAAGTCCCATAGCTTTCTCCTTTCTAAATTCTAAAAGTGAGGTATCACATTTATCAACTTTTGGAAAATTGTAGGTCACCTAATCTAGTATACCCAAAGACCAGCCTGAACATTTTCTTTTTAGTCTTCCTTTTAATATTCCAAATAATAAAACAGTTTTCCAAAATCAGGAGGTAGTTCAAAACCACAAAACAAAATGACACTGGAATAATATAGCAGAGTCTCTTTTCCAAATACAAAAGAAAGAAAAAAAAAAGAGTATATTTAATTTATGTACTTACAGAGTGATGCAACCTAACTTGGACCAAATACAAGTGCAAAGAATTTTGGAAACTTCTCTGTAAAAAGCTGAAAAGTTCTGCTATAGAAAGAGATGGAAACCCACAAAAGATTAAGTGATACATTGTAGTCTACTTTATATTGTGGAAAAGAATGTGTTTCTCAATATGCAGCTCATTTGGTGGTTAAGCTGTGTTCAGGATGAAACTTATCTGAAACACAGATTTACTTTTTAAAATAATTTCTTAAATAAATGCACACTTGACATATATTAGCTCTATTTGGATTTAGGAAATTCTACAAATTCTTCATTTTCTACAACCTTTTTTTAAAAAGAATCCTGGTAATTCTTAGCAGCTATAACTGCCTTTCAGGTCTTACACTGACAAATCATGCAGAAAGCTGACTGTGATTTATACAACTCAACACGTTTGAGAAATTGCTCTCATGCTTTTTAAGTCAGGAATACAGTGAGGCTGCAACCCCACCATACTCTGTGCACTGCAATCCCTCAGGTAGTTCCATTCACAGACACTGTTCTAAAATATAGAACAAAGGATCTTAGAAACGTGTCCTACTTTGAGAATAAAATTCAGAGGGCCATTAAATTAAAGCGTTGACTAATACTCCTTCCTTTTCTCTCTACTGCCTCTCCTTTCCCATTTCATGAAACCATGTCAGGACTAGCCTGCTGAAGCAGAATTAGAATTCCTGGGAGAAGATCTGAACTGTGGAAATGTTAAACATGTCAGTGTGTGAGAGATCCACACTTCTGCTCTACAGCAATAAGTAGTACAAGGTCTAACTGTCTCTTCTCGATCCTCGGGTGAAAAGAACAATTGATGTCAGTCACATTCAGCAGGTACCTACTCACTGTATCTTACCCTGCCAATCCAGACAGAAATTAAGTGCTGCAAGACCATTCACAGTCTCTGAAACTGCAAAGGTAGGTATAGTACAAAAATAGAACAAAATATATACAGCTCTTGTATATTAAAAGCCTTTTTAAAAAGTCGTTAAGAGACATCATGGAATTTTCTTCAGAATTCTCTTGATAATACATCCAATTATGGAAAGAATTAGAGAAAGGTCAATATATACAGTTTAACACAGAAATTATTCTCTTATTTAAAACATTTTTGCAGTGGCTACTGTGGAGCTCAGTCAGTGATGAGCTCTAATGCCAGTTAATAGGCGGTAAAGAATATCTTCCTTTTTCTGTTCATTATTCCTTCACTAAATAAATTTGAAATCATTAAATAGAAACACCTATCTGCATGTAAAATTTAGCTTCAAAATCCCAATTCCAAAGGGCGTGAATAGCTGGTGCAGTAGTATCTCAGGACATAGTTGCACTGAATAATGTTACAATGAACAAGGCACTTTGATGCTTATCAGAAACAGATAATGTAGATAATTTGCTGCTGCTTTCAGTGTCCTAATATTAAGTCACAGTCATCTTAACCAAAAGCAAAAGGCCACCAGCTCTTCCACTGTCAGTCAAATAGCTCATTTAAGATTAGCAATCATCTATTTGCTTTCATCTATTGTAGATAAAAGGGAATCAGTAAAGAAAATTAAACACAGTGGGATTTCATTCAGGTTCAACCCACCTTTTCAGTCACAAAAAGCCATTAATTCAGCTGGGTTTTAATAAAAACCTTGGGGTGAGATCACTGTCACAAGACACAGACGTGGTGGCCCTCCTTTGGCTCTCACTGTCCTCTAACTCCTCAGCACATGGACAACGCAGGAAAGCTGATCCAGGAAATGATCCAGAACTTGAAACAAAGCAGCGCACTCCCCAACAATCACCACCTCTCGACACTCTCAAGTCATACAGAGGATGCTCAAAGTCATGGGGGTGAAGAAGGTGTTTACAGAGGGACAGAGGGGCCACACTGAGGCACAGCTCACATGTGCCACCAAGGCTGTCCCTTTCCTCTTGGCGGTGAAGGACACATTAACCCCACCTAAGCCAGTGCACAAGGAGCACGCGTGAGCTGAAAGACTCAACAGATGGATCCAGTTAATTTCAAGGAGTAGGACGCAGCCACAACACGTAACAATGTATGTTTGTGCAGTTTTCTTATGGAATTAATTTTTCTTTATGCTGCCTGTAAGAAACTGTAAACAGCTATCTACTCTTTCCTTACTCAATAAAACAGATAAATAGTATTTAAATTGTACTTAATAATTACAAACTTTATTTACCTATTTTTTACTATGCTATACATCATAGAGCTTGTTCCAAAACCGTAATTTTAATAGTTCTGCTTTTCACTACAGGTATCATATATGCCATAAAATGTAAAATATTGCTGCAGCAGGAATTACAGCTACAATTACAGAGGAAGGCTCAATGCCTTCAGCAATAGCACAATATAAATGCTGCATAATAATTTTATTTTCCCTCCAAATGTTCACTCAGATTAATTTACACAAGCACATTGCCCTTTTCCTCACATGCCACAGACTCACAGTCACCCCAGAGCGATAGATAATCCCTTTTACACTCAGTTTTGTGCAACTGATTGGGGTGAGACTTTCTTATTGAAATGCAATGATTGTACAGACAACTGTTGCACAAGTGACTGGATGACAAGTTGTTTCTACGAAAAAATTGACTTCTATGACCACTGTTACAAAAACTTTGCATCAGCAACATGAAGTAAAATAGTTTCACAAATGAAAACTTACATGTGAGGCAACTACAATATGCTGACCAATTTCACTGAGTAAGGGAAAATAATGACTGAGCACAGTAAAACCAAACCTCAGTGGAATACTGCTTTGTAAATATATGCTATATATTAAAGTTTTGTAACACATACTGTGTTAAATATTAAAAATAAAGTCACTGTCTTTATAGCAATGTAGATGAAAGCATGGCCTGCTTTAAAGTTTTACATTACAATGTCTAACACTAATTTTCAAAGGAGTGGGCAGATACTTATTTTTAAGTATCTATTTTAATCTTCACAAGCAATAAGATTTACTCTGAATATGGAAAGGATTAGATATATCTTAAGTATTATAGGCTGTTCAATGCTTTGAAGGAATATTATTTTTGTAATGACAAAATTTCAAAATTTTCTGTGCATTTTATGAAATCAGATGAAGTTAAACATTGAAGAAAAAATCTATAGACAAATATCATATATATATGAGAAAACCTACATTATTTACAAGTGGAAACTTAACTTGTCTTGAATTTTATTTCTTCTCACTTTTGTCTTTTCATGAATTCTGTACAAATCTACCCTATTCCAAGAATCTTTTACTATCACTAACTATGCCTTACTTGTTCAGAGTTTTGCGGATGAGATTTTTCCTCTGATGACTTGAGTGGAAATTTTTGCCATTATTTTCAAGGACACTAAGGACTTCAGGTTTCTCCTCAGATTACCCTTGATTAACGAGAAGGTGTTGAGCCTAACTATAATTTCACATACTGGAACCTCTAAAGCCATAGTAACTGACAGCCCCAAGGAATCACCCCTGAAGTTCTGGTTCTGTAAAGACGGATCAGTGTTTTATACAAGGGTACAGTCATGATAATAAAGCCCCACAGTTTCCCTTACAGCAACATTGCAAGAACATGTTACAGGGATCACTGTTGTGAGAACAATCTTCTGCATTTGTCCTTCATTATTCATTATGATTCATGTAATGATGAAATGTAACAATATTAAAACAAAACACTTTAAAATTAGCATTTTTTAAAATAAATGCAAATTAAGATCATGAAATGTAGAAATAGCAGAAAATAAATTACCTCATATGAAGAAAAACCCAGTATTTTGCATTTTTATGGCCACTAATGATGATTCAACTTCCCTACAATGCTGTTTATAGGGGGTTATTTTAATTTATAGGCTCATATATGTTCTCTTTGGAGACTGAATGATTTATACTTGTTTTTGAAATCCTTAGAGTCTACTTCAGTAAATGAACTCATTCAAAGAAGATCATGTCCCTTTTTAAAAATTAAATGTAAATTGAAATAATGGTCAAGTGACCCTTACAAACGATCTTTTATCATCTGTACTGCAACACTCATTTCAGGACCAAAACAAGGGAAATCTGTCAGACATGTTTGAATTATATGTTAATGTTAATGAAAAGAAGAAATTATTTCTAGCTGCCTCTCCATTTCAGTTTTGGAGGCCAAATAGTTATGTTAGTTCAAGCAAATCTTGGATCAGCAAACAATGCTTTGGAACTAACTCTCTTAAAGTTTTTTTTTCGTCATTGTCACTCTCTTTACTTCAGTAATAAGTAAACAACAAAATCGTTATGGGAGAAATGGTATAGAAGTAATCAGAAGGCCTCAATCACAGCAGACAAAAAAGAAAGCTGTGGGTGTTGATGGGGAAAATGCTAAAAGTCTTGAAAATAAAAAAGTAATTTTCTCAAAATCCATCAGTCATGTGATCATTATCCCAAATTACATTCGCCTTATGATGATCACCATCCAAAACCACCAAAGCAGTACCTTTTCTTTTCATTTTTGGGCCATAACCTGCTTTATCTGATTGTATGAGGGCCTCTCCTCTTCAGCATGTGTTCAAAGCCTTTCTGTAAGTCAGTATAGGCACTCTGATGACACCAGCTGCTTAATGATCTGATATATAAAGTGTAGATATGTATGTTCTGGTCCTACCCCCTAAACAATCGCTTGTTTACAGAAAGGTTCTTCTCAGTTAAAACCACATTCTTTCCAAATTTACAAGAAAGTTCCTCCATTTTTCTTCTGCAAAGTATCCTTTTGGAAAGCTCTTTAAGGTTTTTTCTCTTATTTCATTTTTCAGTAAGGAACAAATTGCACTTCAGGTGTAGGTTGGTTGTTTTTTTTTTCTTTTAAAATAAATTATTAGTGAAGACACAATCAACCATAGCTACTACTTACAAGTAAGATGGTTATTAACTTCCTTCTGAATCTCCCCAGTGGGCACCACTTTCTCCAGTACAAGGAAAAGTTCATGATTGAATCTCTAGAGTATTTTCTAAAATTCTTAGTATGTGAGCAATACCTGACACCCCTTCACATTACAGTTTTGCAACTTTTGATGAAGAAAGCTTTAAACCAGGGCAAAGCTCTAAAATACTGCAAACAGGAAAAGTTTATCAACTTTATTATAATAATATTTTAGCAGATATAAAAATAGTCAAATGAGAGATATGCAATCCCATTCACTGCATTGTAATATAAGCAGAATTCATTGGCGTTTTCCTCAATTAATAAAAACCCCAACATAATAGCCTTGATATTTATTTCTTATTCAGAATTTAATTTCCTGTCAGCCTTTTGTTTTTGCAAAGTGCTTCAAACCTGATTCACACTACGTAAAAGCAGCAGCTTTTGATAGGACTTACGAAATACTAGCATTAATCCAGTATTAATTTTTACTTTCATACAATTCCCTGGAACTTTTAAAGCTCTGAACTAAAAATGGAATTAAAGGTCTTTGGTTTATCTACACCCATAGGTGTTTCAGTTCTTGAACACAGCTCTCTTCCACTGCACACAATGCATATTAATGCCACCACTACTAAGCAGAGGATGGTAATTTTGAGCTTTAAAATAGAACACAACACAGGTCATCCAGTCTAATAAAAAAATTACACAGCAAAAGAACGAGAATAAACAAGTAAATTTCAAAAGTCCGAATTAGTCTTTAAAAAAGTAGAGAAAATACAATGCAACAGAATCAACTCCAGTAATATCTCTGTAACGCCCATAATGTATTATCAAGGTATTCCTTGCCATGGGGAGGTAGAACACCCTCAGCTCTGATCACATATTTGATAGGCTGCTGTGTCTGAATGGTGTCCCACGAAAATCAGTGCGGTATCAAACAGGAACAGCAATCTGACAACATGTAAGAATCTACTAAATAAGTGGCTAAAAGGCAGACATGGAAGATGAGATACTCTCAGAAAGTGAATGAGAACATAGCTCACAATTTTTTCTAGGAGTAAGCTTTAAAAGTTTTTAGAGATGCACTGGAAACATTATCTGCATTACCATGATTATGTGTGCCTATTTTGGAATACATTTATCAATACAAGTATATATAAAAATAATCTGGATTTTTCAATAAGTTTGAAATGTCAGACAGAGTAGATCTTTGCAGCTCAGCATAGTGGTCTGTGTTCCTAAATTAAAAAAAAAATCGGAGCAACACAGACTCAAAACTCTAATGCTGGACTTATATTTAACTTTACTGAAATCCTCATCAAGTTTGTGTATTTCTCAATACAATTTTTCTTTGAGACATATTAAGACGATATACCAAAGAGATGTTTGCCCTTACAGCAGAGTACATTTATCCATATGAGAAAGCACAACAAAGACATTAAAATGTAAGGTAAAGGGAGATACATTTCATGTGTTAAAAGTTACTGAGGGTGCACTCCAAGTCACACAATCATATCCATGATTAAGCCACCCATTCACTGAAAGGAGAATAAATATTTCTTATTGTTCTATGCATCAATATCTCAATAAATGGACAGTATCAACCACAATGGTGCACTGGTCCTAAGACAGTAGGAAAGGTCAAGAGCTGCATTACTTTGCGTCTTACCTTCAAAAGAATCTCGCTGTATTTTTACATACTAATTTGTGAGAATGTATGAAGAACAAGCTCAGCCAGATCAGTACAGTGGTTTAGTGAACACACACACACACACACACAGCGTGTATTGTACAAACACAGCTGTCTGTCACTGCTGTGGGTTGGAGGTTTGGGGTGGGGTAAGGAGGTGTTGACGTTGTGACCTTCAGAGTGCTGCAATATTGGAACTATCATTGCCAATAATATTAGTTACTATGTACAGATTATCATTACTTCAGACTGAAGTGTGATTCTGTTCCCCAACACAAGTTCCTAGTAAAATTTTCATTTCAGAAACAAGGCTCTTGGAGCAGCTGAAATAAGGTTTATCTAGCTTACATTGCCAATAAAGGATAGCTTGAGATAACTAAAATAAAGGAGCATTTGTTCTGTCCAATCTGTTCAAGCACTACAAAAGCCTCCTGTGGTATACTGTTTATAGTTTTAGGTACAATACATCAAGGAAACAAACATGGAGCAGATGGAGACAGTTCAGGGGATGGCAATAAGAATGATCTAACATCCAAAAATATGACCAAAAATATGACCAAAAATAGACTGAGAATATAAGTCCATCTAGCCCATAATAAAGGCAGCACATACAGACGTACTTTTAAATATACACATACAAATACATGTACACACACAAATGTATGGAATTAATTCATAATGAGGATGACTTAAGTTACACACAAGGAAGAATTCTTCAGGAGTAGAAATCACCAAGCAGTTCACAGAAATCAACTAAGGAAGCTGTGAACTTCTGTTCTAAGAACCCATTAAGTAAAAACATTCTAGGATTGGTTCAAACACAGCTGATCTCAAGTTCTAGGGGAGGATTGTACAGGAAGATCTCTCAAAGTCAACTCTGACACATTTTTCCGAATTATAATTTTTAATAGCTAATTTTCATGTAAATTAAACATCACCTTATATGTTTTTTATCTGCAGCAATAAAAATCAAATCCAGCATTATATTCACAAAAATATGACTATGGATACATTAATTACATGTCAAATATTAATGCACTCTTTATACAGCTTGTGCATGCAGATTTTACATTTAAACCAGAACTGAGCAAGAAAAACAAATCAGTTGTGCTCCAAAGCTTTGCTTTTATACAGAAAATGCAAAAGAAAAATGAACTAGGGAGGTACAGAACATTTTGAAAAGCAATTTAAAAATATTAGTACTTTGGCTATTAAATCTACTGAAACTGGGTGTAACCCACATATTGGCTTCCAAACAGTTTCATTTACTATAAGCAAACACATGGATGTGTGAAAAGGACAAATTCAAGCTTTAATTTCTATTCAGGTCATTTAGACTCATTTGTTTAGGTTATTTGTTACTACTGATGTTACAGATAATATTTAAAGTTGCCAGTGAGCATCTCTTTAAAGAAAACATAAGATTGCTTGTATTAAACATCAGACCTTCAGTACGTGTTTTGTATTTCTTCTTGGCAGGGATAAGATGGTTTCATTGATTTTTGGTTCCATTTGTGTCCGTTTTGTGCCCGTTGTCACAAAGAAGAGGAAAGTGCAGAGCAGTGATGAATGATTATTATGTGTAATTACTAAATGGTGATGGTTACATTTCTGTTGTTTCATTCTTATAAATAAGGGGAGATAGCTACAAAAAGCAAGTCTTAAATACATTTGTAAGGTACTGCTCACTTTGTAGGAATTTTTCTTAAATTATTTTTGCAGTGATAAACTATTTTATTAAACCTCTGCCTCTTATCTTTTGCTTAAGTGGTATTATAAAATGTACATTTAGCAAAAACCTTACTCTTCATAAAATTGGCAGGCTTCCACCAGTGCCACAATTTGGATGCACAAGGGTACTCACGTACAAGTAGTTTGCTAGCTGCAAGACGTAAATGTTATCCAAAAGACTAAAATTCACCCTTGAAACAGGACTTTCACGGAGCATAGACATTGTGCTGACAGAATTTATCAGGGCTGAACTCCAGCAGAGATAATTCTTACTGTGATTCAGAAAAAATTCCATTACTGGAGCTGCAGAAGTTTTGCTGAGGAGCTGGCAATCATGCACTGGTAAAAAAAAAAAGCGCTGAAGGGAAAATGTGTATTATGTCAGAAAAAAGCCTGCTTCATGTGACATTCCAAATGTACAAATAATTTGTTTTATCACCAGTGTTTCATTAGTGATGATGATGACACATATTTTTTGTTAAGATATACAGGAAACTCAATTCACATTTACCATCATAAATTGCTCTAATTTACTGATTTAGACAGAAAGTTCCCATAGCCTGGAACAGACTGAAGTGCTCAAAGGGAAAATAAATCAAACCCATAAAATTATGAAACTGGTATCTCTAATTATGATCTCCCCTGAAAACATTTAACCTTCAAAGCCAGCATGCCTGTATTATTTCCACTCATGATCATAGGAAATTGCATCTATAGAAAAAGATAATGACAAATAACGTATTTGCTCCATTAAAAAGTAAGCCTTTTTTTTCTAAATGAATGGCAGAAGTCCAGTAAGGAAAAGTCTATAATCATTGGCCAAATGATTAAAAGTACATTAAATATGGTGCTCTGAAGACAATGTTTTAATTGAGAAAACCAGAGTGTAGAAATCCATTGATGCATCATAAGCATCATAAGAGGGTTTTTTATATGCATCAAGCCAAGCATTATAATATCTTTGGCCTGTGTGACGAGCTGCTTCAAAGCTGCAGAAGTCTAGAAGTCTCAGGGATCTGGTATTATAATGAAACAACTCTCAAGATAAGAAAGAAAAACTTATGGCTGACATTTAAAAAGACTGAAAAGACAGGACCCATGGTGCAGAAGTTTAAAGACTAACGCACACGATGTGTGACTCCATCTGTACATTTATTTATAAATTAGTCCCAATGCTCATAGGCCATGTCCAAAGTAGACTTCTTCTGTCATTGACAAAAATGTAAATTTTTTGTAACAAGGACCAAAATTTCATGGGGTTTTTTTTGCACACTTCAGATCAAAGTAATTTCTACTTATTCTCCTACTCACATAAGAAAGCAATACAGTAAACACCCAGCTAAAAAGCTAAAAATATCTATAATCCTGATAATGACCTAGTTTGCTGTAAGTTCCCACCTACTGGGGAAAATAATAAAAAAGTAATCACTTTCTATTTCTTTCCTACAGCAAATTATACCACAAAACAGAAATAAATTACTTTATTGAGGAAACAATTACTGGAGATGATATACAGTTATCTAAGAAGTTTTAGTTGATTCAAATGTCAAAAATTGCCATCTTTCCTCACACAGAATCATATGCAAATACACTGATTAACAGCTGGATTATATAAATTTGGCATTTTCTGCTTTTTTTTCTTGTATGGTAAATTCAGTGTCTCTGTGATGCATTCAATACGTCCAGCAACTGGATGATCTGGAAGCCTCGAGCTCAGCAACCCTTGTGCATAAACTTCTGATATCTGCTTGTTCTGCAATTCTGTGCCTCCTTGAAATGTCCATCATGCTGCCTTGAACGCTGTAACCGAGCAGTGTAAGCCTAGGGAACATGCAGGGCAGGAATCACTGCCATTTCCTGACACACAGCAGGAGTTGTGGCACATCTGCAAAACTCAGAGAAGCTCCTCAGATGTTGCAAGAAGGCTGAGAAATCTCCCAAGGATTTTAGCCCGAATGTATTTAGTCTTCAAAGCATGAAAACACTCAGTTTATCTTTCTGTAGGAAGGTAAAATGAAACACTGGTCTCTCTAATGCTGTTGTACTTTTATTCTGCTGTTTAAAAAGAGCTGGCTGTCCTATTGGGGTGTGAACCAATTAAAAAATGTTTATCCCTCCCTTGAGCATGGAAATTCTTTAAAAGCAGTTGCCCACCTCTGGCTGTGAAGGATGAAAACTGCTAGAGCACAATGTTAGTAACAATGAGTTCTCTGAAGTTAAACATGTCATGGTCACAGATGCAGGCTCTACAATCTAATAAAAAAAAAAAAAATCTAGACAGTGGATTCCTGTTGAATTTTTCCACTGTCACCAGCTGTTTATTGTCATGCTACATTATGAATAACTGAAAGATTCAAAAGGCTTCAGCACTTATTAAATTCCTAATTGGAATCACAGATATTGAGATCTGAGACTACTTCAAGTCATTTTCCCTGATAAGCAAGCTCATCATAACATCCACAAAGAAGCTATTCAATAAATATGTATAAGCATTTGCTGAAGCAGAAAGCTGTTTTTCTCCACTCCATAAGAGTAAAACGTTTTGGGTAGTTTCTTTAGTCCTAATTGTAGCTCAATCAATAGAGTCGGAAGTAAGCTGTCTGATCTGAGCCTAAACTGGTGGGCAGAGACAGATGTAAAAGAAGGAAGAAATATGAAGTGGGAAAGTACTGTGAAGTGGGCATATTTCACAAACTCAAGGAAATGGAAAAGTTGGAACTACTTTCAACACAGTGTGTATAAAAAATCACTAGTAAGTCTCTAACCAGCACATGCAATAACTCATACACAAATAGAATCATATAATAAGCTGAGTTGGAAGGGATCCATCAGGATCATCAAGTCCTGGCCCTTCACAGGACAACCCTATGAATCACATCATGTGCCTGAGAGTACTGTTCAAACACTTTTTGAACTCAGAGGCTTGGTGCTGTGACCACTTCTCTGGGAAGTCTGTTTCAGTGCCCAGACACCCTCTAGGTGAAAACCTTGACCCGATATCCAAGCTAAACTTTCCCCAATGCAGCTTCAGGCTGTTTCTGCGAGAAAAGAGACTGGCACTTGGCCCTCCGCTTCCCCTCATGAGGATGCCACAACGAGGTCTCCCCAAAAGAAAAGAAACTGCACAGAAATTTTCTTGACAGAGAATGAAATAAAGGTGTATATTCCCGACTGAGAGTTTACAAAATACAGCAGTCAAAGTGATTTAGATATGAAGGCTTCGTCGGACTTGTACTATAATTAGGACTCTGACCAACAGTCTCCCTTATATCTTTCAAACAAACAAGGACATATGTGCCTTACATATACTCTATACCAATATCCACTACTATCAGACCTTCTGGGACAAGTTCTGGGTACTCACATATATGAATAATACCCTTACAGTACAAAAATTGTTACTTTAAAGCTACATTTTGATTATCATTAATGAGTCATTATTTTGTTGTCAAGTAGCGCTCTAAGACCTTGGAAGCAGTGTCTGCTAAGTGTCTCCCACTGTGATGACTGCCAACTCATTTTACTACTCTACCACTCACACACAGATTTCATTCTCTGAACTCAACCAACTCTCCATACTATTTCCCTTTCTGAAAGTACAGCTCAGACACTCATAAGCTGGACTGAGAAAAGGAAATAAAGGAGAAAAGGAATCTGGCACTGTTTCAGGATCACCGTTTTGAGCAGCAGCCCAGATCTAAGGTTCCATGTTCAGAAGTTGAAGGGTGAACAGGATTTTTGCAGGCAAGACAGACCAAATAGTGAACATATTGCTAGGACATGAGGCAAATTCATACCAGTGAGGTAAAAAACAAAATGCTGCAGGTAAGAGAAATGGTAAATCCTGAGTTTCTAGATCTAGATAGCAACCTAGAGGCAAACTGGTGTGATTTGTTAGTTGAAAACACAGACTTCTCTACAAGGAATCCTCTTATCTTCTATGTAATTTTCAAGCTGTCATATTTAAGCTTATGATTTTATTGCCATTAGAGATGAAAATATCCACAGGGAAAACATTAGTCTGAAATCAAATTAGAAGCATTTTAATATTAATCTGCTTTATTCAGTATAGTTCCCCCATTCAAGTTACTCTTGGTTGATGCAAAGCAATTCTGCCATTGACTCTCAAGAAAAATGACAGGGCACTGTCTGAATCCCACAACCTGTCCGACCATAAAAACCTTGGGGACACAACCCAATATACCTAAATCCTACCAATCTCTACTTTGCATATAGTTAATATGCCTTAATTCTGGAATAGTCAATCCAGCTAAAGTAAACTACATGATTTTCTGTACATTTTCAGGGTTATCTGCTTTTACTTCTTGTTGCCTCCATGCAATGTAAAGCTTTGGCTCATCCTCTACAACTAGGGACTTCCATGCACTTGAAAAGAGCAAAAGAAAACACCATGTATAAGCAAATAAAGAGGAACCCTTTTTCTCTGTCAGAATGAATAGTACAGATATTTCAGATAAGTTGCTGAATAATTTAATAAACAATGATTACCATTAGTAGTAGTAATAATATTAATTATTACATGTACAGAAGTCAATTCTGACTTAGAAGCCAAACTTTTTCCTTTTTCATTGCAGCAGTTAAAGGGAAGGAGCCTTTACTTTGCTTAAGAATCTTGTAGGAAGGCATTCAAAAGTACACAAAAAGGTAGAAGAATGGGATGGCAGCATTTCTAAGGGCTATGAAAAAGAAGCTGTTTATTGTATTCTTGTTAGTGTAATCTGGATAAAATGAACAGCCCATCTATTATTTCTAAAGTGGAAATGAGAGAGAAATAGTGTTAAAGAGGAACTGAGGTGCTGACAGTGAAGCTCCATTAATCTCTGCAGCACCATGACTAAGTAAATTGTGGATAAACTCTGTCCCATAGTGGAATAAATAACCCGAAATGGTTTACCTGGTCCCACAGGTGCTTTTCCCTCTGATTTCTCTCTCTACAAAGTTCTTGGTATTGTTTAGACATTGGTGAGGCACCTCTAACATTTACAGTCACAGCAGTTTTAGTGTAGATGTAAGGACCATAGTTTTCCATAGTGGTACAAATGTTTATTTGTATTGATACAGTAAATCAGGTTCTTTCCTGACATTTAATCTCAGGAACAGTGAGATGAAAAGCATGTGTGTTTTTATAGAAACATGTGAACACAAACACCATTAGTTCTTGATGAGCATAAATTAAAGTCATAGAATCATAAAATCATTTGGGTTTGAAAAGACTTAGATTCTAACGTCATAGATAAACCTAGCACTACCAAGTCCACTAATAAACCATGTCCCTAAGTGTCCCTGGAAAGGAAGTTTTGTCTTAGGCTATGTCTCTTTTTGGAGTTGTGTCATCAATTTGCCAATACAGAACAGCAGAGACTCTATAATCTAAGGCAGTCAAACATGGCTCAGCTACAGACAGGAGGGCTTGTAGTCATGCTATGCAGCACAACATCATGAGCAGAGCTGCAAAATTCCCCATCTTAAGATGATTCATACCAGTCAATTTTACAGTGTTAAACTGGCTCTTCTTGAAAAAGATCATACAGACATGCTCTTGTTCATATATTACACTCTGATTATTCCACTAATAAGGAAAACAAAAAGATAGGCTACTGGGTTCAGAATTGGATCCGGTTTCCTCTTCAATACAAACTTATATTGTGTTTTAAATGAAACTATTTACATCTAACTTAATAACTAGAGATACAAAATAGATCTTCAGCTAACTCCAAACTCTGCCAGCAGAAGCAGGAAGAAGACACCTAACCTTCTATCCAGCCAGTTCTTTCTGTGCCTAAGTGTTTGCTCAAGTTCTACATTCAGATAACCCTATTTTAATCAGGATGAGCAAACAGCCCCTGAGTTCATATCCACAACCTTTTCAGAGCCAGCAAGTAGAGTTGCTTGTAAGACTCAGTCACACAGAAGCTCTCAGAAGGCAGCAATCTGCGCAGACTCCATAATTCAGGAAATATTACCTACAGATATAGGTTTTTATGACGCAGCTGAAAAATCCACCTTGTATTGAGTGAAAGCCTTTTTCTTTTACTCACAAAAAGCAGATTTATTATAGAAATCTATTGTCATTTCCAAACTGCAACTTTTTCTGTGGCAGAAAAAGTTATTATGTTTATTCCAAATTTTGCAGATTTCAGGCTAAACTTGCAAGGCGCCCTTGAACTTGGTTTGTATGGACAGAATGAAGTTTTAGAACAGATAAAATGGATTGCCACTAAGCCTTAATAGTCTTAGTTTTGCCTGTGCTAAAGGAGCTTGTGGAATGCTTAAAATGACTGTGGACATTTAAAAATCACAGAAGAAAGGCACATTAGGTGTCAGTAAAGAAGTTGACAAGAGCTAAAAAAACCCCACCTACGCTAGGAAAATACTGGCTGATGTAGTCAGTTGAAGGACAATGGACATTCACGAGAAGAATAATAATTTTTAAAATAAAACCCATCAGTATACGAAAATAAAGGCAGTTTTAAAGCATCATGACAGTTGCATGGTAACAAGAGAGGTTAAATGAGATCTGAATACTTTGGGGCACAAGTATTTTAGAAAAATGAAAAAGAACAAAGCATGAAAAAATGCTTTACTACTATCTTGAAAAAGAGAAAAAGTAATTTCAATAGAGAATGTGAAAGAAACACAAATAATGGAGAATTATAATAGCTTGGTAATTAAGAAAAAAAGATAACAGGAAACTATTATGGAAGATCTAAATAATTAGTAAATAATTAACATAATACTGATTATGAAAAATTAATTTCAAATTGGAATATATATATGTATGTATTAAATATAAACCTAAGAGGAATATCAGGTGACATAATTAAAAATGTAGTACAAGAAAGTATGAGCAATGTAACATACTAAGAAAAAGACCAAAAAAACAAAACTCCCCCCAAAAAAACCCCCCAAAAACCCAAAAACAACCAAATAAAACCCCCAAACCAACAAGAAACCAAAAAAAACAACCACAAGAAAACCCCTTTGAGTAACTTTTCAGTGAAAAAGTCCGTAATGAAGAGCTGTAAAATCAATCATCATGACCTACTTGGACATATGAGGCCATCTAAAGAAAATAAAATAACTTCAGGAAACAAGAAGCGCTACACTATAGCCCAATAGATTTAGGAAATATGCCTGAAATATCCATTATCATGTAGCATATGGTTCTGAAGGAAAACAGAAATGTATTAATTAATTTGTGACTGTAGTTTCAATGTAAATTCTTGGCAAAAATGCTTGGCTTCAGTATTTCTGTCTATCAGATACATAATCATGGTAGGCTGAACTCCCTCTATAGTCAACAAAAAAGACAGACCTTCTGAAAAATCTTCTAGAGATGTTTCTTCCACCATCAGCGACACAGTTGTTTACTAATGGAGGGACATACTGGGCAAATAAAATATGGTAAATAAAATGGCTGAATAGACAAAATGAGATAGATCAATCTACCTCTACTTAGTTTCATTTGGAACAGCAGACGACAAGAAAGAAAAACACACCAATGATGCACAAGTAATTTCAGTATGTGTCTCTCTGAGGACTTGAGGTACCACAGTATTTAGAACCATTTTCAGTCTGAAAATATGTGGAGACACTGTGGGGAATCTGTACATCTCTGAAGATGTGGGGGGGGGGAACTATGAATGCATAAGAATGTCTAAGATGAGCAAATGCTTTCCTTGCTTTGAAAATTATTCTCTCCCCCTAGAAGTCAGTAGCAATTTAATAGAAATTAAGTAGTCCCTTTGCAAGTAAATAACAGGAATATCAAGTAAATAATGAAATTACTTAATAGTGAACACCACTAGATATGAATTTCCAAGAAACATATGAGTATAATGTGCAGATATGTATCCCATGGAAATACTGTAAGTCTAATAATCTTTAAAATGTAATAAATGGTTATATATTGCAAAAGTAGTAAATACAGATAGTGAAAAATCTGGAACTGGTTATGAATGAAACACACTACAAAGTGGAACTATAGTAAAAATAAATTCTGATGAAATCCCAACCATATTCTGTGTCAGAGATAATAACACTCATACTTTAAAGAGGATTATCCAGGTTGCTTTGACACATCACACATTATCTTCATACTTCATAAAGGCTAATATAGGTAGGAAGCGGTACAAAAGGTACAAAGGTCATTAGCATGGTGAAGAAAGTTACAGATCTTAGCTCCTGATAATGGTTACAGAAAATATTCTAGACAAAGACATCTCTACTAACATGAAAACAATTAAGAACAGACTGAAGCTACAGAAATGTCTGATTTGTAATGAACACAGGCTGTTTAGAAGTCCAAACTGAAATATGAAAGTGTAATAAAATGGAGATAGGATTCTATCAGCCTGTAATACAAGAGAAGGTATAGAGGGGACCTAATGTTAGAAAATTAACTTGACCCAAGTAAACACACACCCTAGAAATTACATTCTTTTGATATACTCCAAATCAATATGTCCCAAGTAATAAATACTTAAAAATATTCCTGCCTCAAAGTACAAAGATAGACTAAATTATTTACAAATACCTTCTAGGAAATTATTGTCACAGTACTCTGGCAACAGCAGAATGAAAATTGAAAACCATAAGAACTTAAACAGAATGATTCTTTAGTGTCAATTATCTGGTGTAAAATTTTGCATGCTTTTATTCAGGGAATATAAATGTTTGTTTAAGCTAACCAGACCAAGAAAGACTTTTGTCTTCAGCCACTAAAAATTCCTCATAATGGAATATTACTATGGGCCAACTGGTTGCAGACATGCATTTTAAAATGCCTGACACTAAAGATACGTGATGTACGTATCAACCTCTTTAGTATCAGTGATGATCATCAACCTAATATTGTACCAAATCTGGATTCTGATCCATCAGCCTTTTGTTCCCCTTGTTTACAAGGCCATAGGCTGGCAACAAGTTCTCCTGCTTGAGATTTCACAGCCATAATCATCACTCAGCCAGTGAGTGATGCTTGAGGTGATGGGTGATCCCAGACATGAATCCTGACCAGCTTTCAGTTCCTCAGTAAAGCTAGATGCTCCTTTCCTTCCCTTTTTCCCCTTCCATTTTGAACCTATATTTCCATGCAAAGAACATTTGGCTGTACAGTACTCCAGGGAGGTGCTGCTCTGCAGGGACTGGAGGGACAAAGTCCATGCCAATACAGTACACATCAGAAGGCAACGTGAAAAGGAGTCTCAGATACCAACAGAACTGACAGTGGAACGCAGCCGGTTCCCTGTATTCAAAATCTTGTACTTAGATTTTAAACAGGATTGTTAACTGCTACATTTTTACAGTATATTGAGAGAGAAAAAAAAATTCTTAAAAAATTCAGTAGGAGCTCATCACTAGGACATACTCAAACCTATGACACACAAAGCCAAGACCTTAGCCTTTACTGAATGAGACCTGTCTGCTACAAAATTTCTGAATGAGGAAGTCCATATAGTTAGACTACAGCAGTGCTGCATATGCAGAATATCTGTAACAGCAGTGATGCAAACACAAGTTTAGGGGAAAAAAACCCTCACACAAATTCTTATTTGTCCAGCAAATACAGACACAATTCTAAAAATACCCAGCTGTGGTTTTAATCATCTGGAAAGAATCCAAAGCACCCCACAAAGAATGCAATTAGACTGCAAATAGGGTAGGTCTAACCACTTCAGCCTAGCTGGTCCTCTCCATTTCCAAAGTACCCACCTCTACAGGGTGCCCACAGGCAGCTACGAGGCGGAAGCTATGTCTACTTTTCAGTATTGGTACAGTGACTAGTGACTATTTTGTATAAATGAGATTCATCAGAAATGAAATGCTTTTCACAGTGGCCTGCTATCTTTATTTCTACCTGTTAATTCAATTGAGGATGTCAAACCACTCCAAATGGGAAGTCAGGAAAGATCCTCAAATAAACCTTGCCAGTGCAGTCATTATGCCCTGCTGATAACAAGTTAATTCAAATATCAGTTTATTAAGCATAGACGCAATCCAGAATTACAGAACAAGTAAAATGCTGTATTAACTCTTTTTAAAAATATTTCATCAGCATAACATCCTCTCCTCCCCTCCACCTGCCCACCAGTAGAAAAAATCCCTAGTCCCGTGTTATGGAATTACAACAACATTTTCCAATGTAGATAAACTTCTCTGGAAAGGCACACTCTGGAAGGGTATTCTCTGTTCTATTAGCACCCACAGAAAGCTCCACTGTCACCTCGCTACCAAAAAAATTCAGTCCTACACTTCGCTCATGCACAGTCCATACGAATATCTAGAAGGCTAATATAGACATAGAGACAATCAAAAGAAAAGTATCAGCATTGTTCCAGGTTTATCTTCAGGTGTTTTATTAGTAGATTTGCATTAAAGTCTTCAACAAAAAAGCACAGGAAAATTAGATGACCCTTTAGCACACTGTTTTTCTCCTGCCCCAAAAATAAGAAAATAATCAGGATCCGTGGAAAGCACACAGTGTAACAGGAAAATGAGATGTTTAATCAGAATATATTAACCCAAATGGGTAATAATGAACATTACAAGTAAGTACTGATATTTCTCATCCTTCTTTTAAGAACTATTCAGTGTCCAGACCAAATGTAAATAAATTTCATTTTCCTACAGGTATGATTTGGACTTTATATTTATACCTATAGATGGTGAAAGAGATACTCCATTTATGCTTTTGACAGGCATGTCATTGAGTAAAAGTAGATTCTCATTTTCCACATAGCACCATTGGCCTTTAAGTAGTGTTCGCCTAAAGAGATGCCTTACTTCCATCTCTCAGCAGCCTTGCACTTCTGATGATAATTCACAAAACAATAAATCAAGCTGTATGCCTACCTTAAGTTTTACATACACAGGCACACACACACAAACACAAAAATTTCTGCATTTGCATCTACAGCTACACATGCACACATACACACTCACCACCCCTGCTCACCAATCCAAAACATGGCCTATACCAAGCTATACAGCCACCCCAAAAGCACAGCCAACAAATGTTTAACAAGCTGGGTACAGCCCTATTTTGAACTCAGTTTAAAAAACTTTTTAACATAGTCACATTCTCATGGCAAAGCCAGAAGAGCACAAACATATAAAGAAATATATTAAGAAAATATCCAAGCTAAAAAAGCCCCGCAAACAAGTACAGCCTTGATACAACTTGAAGATGGTTTAGTCTCACAAAAGCTGTATTTAGTCCAAAGGATAATTTTTTTAATGACTACCAGTCTTGCTAAAAGCTATAAAATAAGGAAATAAAAGGTATGTGCCTCTTTCAGGTCCCAGATAATAGTAGGCGATATGCATTTTTTTCACAATCACCTTAGCTTTAATCTAGATAAACACAAAACAGCTCCTAGTCCTCCCAGAACCCATTTTTGGAATACAAAATATTTTACAGCACAAGATAGGGAACATTAACTGAAAACTTCCCCACACGGTCCTAGCAGTTGCTTACAGAAATCCTATTCATCATCTCATCCTTAGGATTTTTCTTTTACATGTTATATATTTCATTCATTACAAAGCTGAAATCTACACAATAGAACCTTTGATCCAGGCAGTCTTGGACAGTCTCTGTTCTCTAAGGTAAATTTGCTATTAGAGGACAGAAATAAACTCTTTTGAGCACTTTAGATAATACAGTTAATATATGTGTATTATTCTTAGGAAGGGATAGTGTCTGTTACTTAGCTTTCATAAATTATTTTTCTTAAAACATGATTTAGCTTACAAAGGATGAACTAGTCAGAAAATGAAAGCCAGATGATCACACTGGATTCGAGAAGACATTAGAGCCAGAATCATTTTGAAGGTATTGACTACTCCTGTGATTAAGGCTGTTAATTAACTGCAAATATTCTGCTTGATTTAAAACTTTTAAAGTGCAGGATGTGTAAATATTTTCAGGGCTTCCTAAGTGCCTCTCTACCAGCTTATTCTAATGTAAATTACAAATGATTAAAACAGATACATTGTGTATGCACAAGGACTTATTATCTTCCCATCCAAGCAATTAAATAGCAACATAAACATATACAGCAGTATATAAAACAAAATAGGCAATTACTTATTCTGGAACATTATGCCTACTCATATAGCCATTCTTTTATCCATGTGATAAAACTCAGTTTCTCAAAATGATAAGTGTTTTCCTTTCTATTTTTTAAAAAACATTTAAAATATTTAAAAATATTTACGATTTACACAATGTCAAAGAATGAGCACGCTGAAAACAGAATATACAATCAAAGCTTTTAAAAACTTGACAAATTTGTGATTTTAGATTTATTTTTCTTAATAACTTATTCCTTAAAATAGAGGGATCAATTAAATTATGGACAAGGACCTCTCAATATTAGGCCTTCCAGAATGAAGTGGCAGGGGCTGACTTTTTTTTCCTTAATCCACTTTACTACCAACTGTAAAAAATAAATAGGTTACACCTTATATCGTACATCGATACATACATTTGTCTGGGAACTGGTACTCCACATTGTTTTTGTCTTACCTCAAGGTAAAACCTTTCCTGTCTATAACTGGAGATAATATGTTAAATGTAAAATATATTTTATTATTTTGGCTTTTTTCAAGACATATGGAAAATTACGTGCCATGATCTGAAAAAACCCAAAGCAAAACAAAACAAAACAAAACAAACAAACAAACAAAAGGGGAGGGAACCCAAACAAACAACAAAAGAACCCCACATAAAATTCCTTTTCATTTCATTCAAAATTCAAAAATTTCTAAGGAAGATTACTACTCACTCTTTCCAAACACAGTGAAGATGTCAGATTGCTGAGTCAACAGCAAATTTCTCAAACACAACAGTGTAAAGTACCTCAAGCAATCAAGAAATCACTGACTACCAAAACCACCTTTGTCTTTTTGAACGATGTGACCATTAAGTCTGCTGATTTAGCAGGCTTTTCTGCAGCTTGTGGAAGGCAGTGGGTATCTTTCCTATGGGATGATCTGCACAAGAACTGCAGAAATGGATCTTATTATGACACACCACTGAGGACTTTTGGCCCTGACTTCAAACTGAAGAAAGACCCAGTTCTTGAGTACCCAGTAACTGAGGCTAGGGCAGAAGTTCTTTATGGATACATTAGCTGAACAGTGTCAAGAAACTCTGGGAAAGCTGAATACAAAAACACTCTGAAGCTCTGTAACCCAAAAAAGTTTTATATAGTTATAAACTAAACCAATTTAAACACACTCTGATATATCTCCAGCAAATGTAAATCCCCTCTTGTCTTTCCAGATTGACATAATTCCATTCAATAAGGAATCCAATTCGTGGAACGGAGATGGCGTACACAGCCAGACCCACTCTTTAACCTTACTGCAGACCATTATTTTCTACTGTGTAACTGATTAATTTTACACTAAATCATCATTCTTTTTTGTTAGAAAGAATGGAGGACAGAAAAAAACATGCAGTGTGGAAACAGAACAGAACTGTGACTTTGGAAAATGTGCAAACACATCTCTCAGTGGGATTTTGTCACCATGATCACAGCAGTATGCTGTAAATAGCTTCTCTTTAGCTGAGTTGCTCAGGCTTCAGAATGACATTATTAGTATTAAATGGAACCTTTGGAAGCTAGCAATTTATGTTATAAATTCTCTGTTGTTTTCTTGAGGCTTTAAATGGAAAAGTGCAACTTGGTTTAGAGTTTCTGTAAATAGGAAAAGTTTCATTGAGACTCTCAAATTATAGTCTTCAGAAGTCAAACAGAAGTGCTTGTGGCAGGCGCAGTTTGAAATCTTAACTGTTAATGGCAAAATATATTTTTACATTCACTCAGAATGTAAGATTTCAAAAGTTTTTAGAAAGGCTGTGAGGCGGAAAAGTTCAGCGTGTACGCATAGCTGATGAAGATTCATTTGGAGACATGAACATACCTGGGGCTGGCAAAAAATTTTATGTGATAAAGACGGTACATTAGGTCAGAGGTAGCTAAAAGCAAATTTCAGATTCTTCAGGGACATTCTCCTTTTAGTCAATAAAGGGCAAATGGCCATCCTCTTGTTCCATTTCTCTCTGCAGGCTTCAGTGAAGTTGACCATAAGGTAAGGTTGTACTTCACGACAAGGACAGCCAGGTTCCTGGGAAACTGCTTAAAACTCCTCTTATTTGTGATCTCCCTCGTATGCAACTATTTTTTCATTCTTTTAAAAAATTAAAGGCTGCTTGCAGAAGAACTACTGTTATAGCACAGTCTTAAGTACTAATAACAGGCAAGTATCACTTTCCTACCTATTCCATACAAATTCTGTGGTGCCACCAAACTGGTCCAAATGCTTTGAAGAAAATCTGATCACTGGTGGAGATCAAGCATCCAAAACTTAAAACAAAGATTAATCTTCCTCCTCCTCTCCCCACCAAAAAATCAAGCCATTCCATAGGAAAATTTCCTTGAATTAAAAGATCAGAGTGACAAATGGTACTAAGGCCTTAGTTCAATTGTACATTGAGTTTTTTTCTGGAGCTCAGTTTTTATATATTACTTTTAAAGTGATTTGTATTGCCTCTCAACATAGAGATTTTTCCCATTTATAAAAATCTTATCTATTATTCACCTCATTATCCTCTCATGGTACTGTTAAGAATTGCAGTAAACCTGGAGATATTGGGAGTATTTGAGTATTTAAGAAAGTCCCTAATAAATATGTAAAGCTACAAAATAATTAAATATGAAGCTTGATCAGGCTACTCTATTAAATATAAGTTCTATAGTGTATTTTAACAAACTGAAGCTCTTTGCTGCTTTCTTTATCTTAGGACCTCCATACTGAGATTTAGAACGCATGTTTCCTAAAGCACAAGGTAAGGACTGAAATGAATTACTTCACTTTCTAAGAAAAAATAATTCTCTTTAACGAACTGCAGTCTTTGCATACAAGGTCAAATAAAGTTTCTGAGAGCATCAACATGCCCCACAGTATTGGGGAATTAAGGACAAAGGGGTTCAGTCTTTTGCTGACATAAATAAAAACAACATTTACATATTATAAAGAAAAAGCTTCAAGCAGAAAATTCCTACTCCACTGCATGCATTTCTCCTAGAGAGAAGACAGGAGAATAAACAAAATATGATTTGACACAGAACATAAAGGTATGCAATTTACCATGACACAAAAAAGGAAAAAAGGAAATTAGAAAGGTTGAAAATAACCAGGTTTTCTGCGTTTGTTGGTTTGGTTCCCCCCCCACTCCAATCCACTTTCAGCTGTATTTCTACTTTTCAACTAAATATGAAAAGGGTATTTGTATACCTAGGAATTCACCAAGTTACTCTAACTATGGATATTACTTTCCATCCTTGTCCTGACTATGTCCTTAGCTACTCAACAAAAATATGCTTTTGCTCAAGCTGCAATGATGTCATGCTTACTACAACACAAAAGATGGAAAGGCAAGAAAGTGAGTAAACCAACATCCATGATTTCACTGGAAGCTGAAGAAGGAACAAAAGATGAACTGAGAAAGTTATATGTCTTCAATAATTAGAAGGCAGGCTAAGAAACAATGTATAATTTTTGTAACTTATAAACCTCACTTCAAAAAGCAACTTATTGCAATTAGGGTTCGGGGTTTCCCTGTAGTAAAAGATATTCATACATTTTTCATTAAATTCAACCACAAAATTTGCAGATACAAGACACAAGGTAAATAAACATAATATGAAGACTTCACTGCCATCCCATGAAAAGTCAAATTCCACTGCTTCCAACAGGTCTGCTTTATTTGAATATTGCTTAGAAAAACTACCACCACTAGTCAATGATCATATATTAGCAAACAGAAAAGCACTTCTGCCTATGTTGAAAAACAATCCCTGCGCAGGAACAAAGGTAAAGGGAACAGCAGATGCAAATAGAAGAAAAGGTCATTACCAGGATAATAACATGAAAGGCAGGTATGCAGTAAAGCATAAACAAACAAAACTTACAAAAAAGAGAATTATCTTCTTTGCCTAAATAACTTCTGTGGAGACAAAGTCTATCTAGTTTGGGGGGATTTGTGACGCTAGGCTGCAGTAAGAACACCACAGCTGTCAGTTACTGTACAGATGAAGCACAAGATGATGAACAATGAAGGATGATTTGCTGCATTCTGCACTTGGATATCTTGCTGACACATAAAATCTCCACTGCTATCATGTACACCATCACAGAAGGGCTACAGTCACAGGAAAAGAGATATATACCCAGTCATTATATAGAGCTACTTGCACATGACTCTACACTTTTCAGATCTAATGTCTCTATATTTAAAACATTACAGACATCAAAGGAAAGGACTCTGAGTAAGAGTTCAGTCTTTGTTTGCCTCTCCTTCAGGCACAGAAATAGAAAGACCTTGCAGAAGATCTGGTCAAAGGAGTTATAAAGAAGTAAACAAAGATTTTAAAATCAGATGGTGAGGAATTACATCCTAGGCATCAAGCGGAAAAGGATTAAGAGTTTAGGCCACACTGTCCTGATCCAGTATGGTTTAGATTGTCAATCTGAATGCAGTGCAGAATGTCCTGATCTATGAGAGCTGGATTTGGTTTGAAGGTGTGAATACAGAATTAATGTGTCATTTAATAAGCATCTTTGATTGACACAGTAATTCAGATCTATATCACATGGAAAGGCCAGTCACAGACGGATCAATGCCATTTAACCCATCTTTATTTTCACTTCCTCCTCTTCTGACTGCATTTTGAAATGAAAGACAAAACCAGACACCATTATTATGCCTGCTTTTATTCTGGGTTTTTTAGAAACTTAAGAGTCCTCAAAAGCATGTTCCTTGCAGGTTCTGGCTCTCTAAAGTCAATTAGGGTCACAGTCCTATTCTTCTCATATTTCTTCCCCTGACCAAAACAACATCTAGACAAACTGCCTTACCTCCAGAGACATTACAAAATTTTTTTCAGGGAAATATCTAGGATGAAAATCATAGCCCAAACATCACTCCCACAAGAATCCTAATATCATAGTATCATTCAAGTTAGAAAAGACATTTAAGTTCATGATGTTCAACCACAACCTAACACTGCCAAGTCCACTACTAAACCATGTCCCTGAGTACCTTTTAAATGCCTTCAGGGACTGTGATTCAAACACCCTGGGCTGAATCACTGTTTCCCTTGGGCAGCCTGCTCTGATGCTTGACAAGCCTTTCAGTGAAGAAATTTTTCCTAATATTGAATCTTAACCTTCACTGGAGCAACTTAAAAACATTTTCTTTTGTCCTATCACTTGTCCTGTCACACCTGGGAGAAGAGATCACCACTACACTGCAATCTCCTGTCAGGTGGTTATACAGTGATAAGGTCTCCTCTGAGCCTCCTTTCCTCCAGCCTAAACAACCCCAGCTCCCTCAGCCACTCCTCATCAGATGTTTGCTCCAGACCCCTCACCAGCCCCATCACCCTTCTCTGGACACTCTCCAGGATCCCAAAGTCTGAATTGAGAAGCCCAAAACTGGACACAGGATTTAAGGTGTGGCCTCACCAGTACCTAGTACAGGAGAATGATCACTGTCCTGGTCCTGCTGGCTACACTACTTGTGACACAGGCCAGGATGCCATTGGCCTTCTTGGCCACCTGGGCACACGCTGGCTCATACTCACAGTCTATTGACCAACCAGTCTCCTAAAAAGGCCAAAGTCTGCCCTCTGAAATTCCAAGGTGGCAGTTCTGCTGACCCCTCTCCTCACTTCCCCAAAAACCAAAAGTTTTAGAATTTCGTGATCTCTGCCAAGATGGCCTCCAAAAATCACATCACCTACCCGTCCTTCTCTGTTCACAGGTCCAGCAAGGTGGAGAACGGACAGGGAATTCTGTGCGTCATGCATCCTATCTGACTGTTGGGCCTGTCCCATGGAAGGCAGGGTGTGATTCCAGTATCCTGCCTCTCTCTAGTTCTCCCTGTCAATCCTCATCCTGCTCAACCCCTGGTGCAGTTCTGCCACTACGTGAAGGAGCTCCACTACCTGGGCACACCTCCCTTAGGGGTGCTCACTGCTGCTGGTCCTGGTGTGTAACAGAGCAGGGCACAGCCTGCAGCTGACACGGCGGTGGCAGCATGTTCCCACCAGGAGCTCGGCCTGGGCAGCTCCATCAGTTATGGCAGGTGCAGAGCTTGAGAGGCCATGGCCGGGTACCATTGCTTCCTGGGCAAGCTGGCAGAGCTTCATCAGCTTTCCTGTGCCCTTGCGTTCAGACTGTCATGCCACAGCTGTGCCCTCTTTGCAGCCCTGGCTGCTGCTGTACCTTAAGGGCTTCCTTTATACATCTGGAAGACTCGACCAATGTTACTTCTGGCCTTACCCAGGACCCACCAACCACTGTGGCATGAGCTGTGAGCTCCTGGTGGCTGTCTCAGACCCTGGAGGATCTGTTGCCCAGCAAGGATAGATAGCTAGCCAGATCACTGGGCATTGACAGACAAATACATTCAGTTTATCTGAATAGTCAGCATGAATGGGATTGTACCTCTAAATCCTGCCTTTACCTAATTGCTGATATTACTGATTTTTTTGGCACTAATACCTCTGTTGCTGGCATCACATTGTTTTATGCACCTGTTTCAGAAGCACAACTAACAAACCTCCCAAGTTGCTTACAAGCTCTTATCATCTCCTGTAAAGTTGTTCATTCCTTCTGAGAGGAATTCTCCTGAACTAGAACTCCTGCTTGCCCATGCTGTGCACATTCTGCTATCAGTTACAAGCTCTCGAGAAGTCACACAAGCCACTAAAGTTCCTGCTGCTTCTTCCAAATGCCTCGGCTTTCAAACACAATACCTTGGCTTGCACTTGCCACAGCATTTACAGCTCCATGTGTGACTGCTTTATTTAATTTTTATTTTGTTAGGCTCTGACTTTGAGCTCAATATTTCTTTCCAAATCAGATCTCCATTTTAATATTCCTTTGTGCCCTGAGTATTGCCACAGAGACAGGCATCAGAGATAAGATGCTGGAATTCACATGAACACAAAGTGCCCTGACCCAAGGCGTGGGGTGAGTTTGACTGTGGTCAAGAGAAATGACAAACGTAAGAACTGAAGAAAAAAATTCCTTAGGGATTTAAAGAAAGATCAGATGAATGTTACACATGCAGGAAGAAACGGTGAATACTGCTTTTAAGGTATTTATCTAGAGATACAGAAGAATATTATTGGCAGAGGATAGCAGTGGCAGATAGCCTCGGGCATCTGGGGAGAATTCAGAGCTAAACACCCAAAGGAAAGGCAACCCATTCAAGAAAGTCTGTGATTGCCTCATTACATCTGAGCCATGTCCTCTCTTGTCCAGCATAAATATTAAAAAATTACATGTAATTTTATTACAGTCATATTTTAATACAAAAACATGATTTCTGTTATCCTAATATTTAACAATTATGGTTTCTTTGTAATACATTAATTAACAGCAAACAAACAACTTAACTGTTAAAGCACACCTTATAGGATTTCCTTTTTTAGTGGTATTTGGCCTGGTACCAATGCAAGTGCAGTAGAGAACTGGACAGATTACAGAAGGTGTATCAAAACCATATTTACTTGTAGGATTGCTCTCCAGACATAACAATCACAATGGGTAAACACAGATTTAACCTCTGAACTATTAAACAGTTCAAGGAATTAGAGATTGCCGAAACAGCATCCAGCATTAACTCAACAGCCTGTGGCCTCTCAGCTTGTACAATGCCACTGTAACACTGTGCTTTCTTCCATCAACACTGCATTTAGGACTTCTTCAATGCACAATAAAACTGCAATACCTGGAACAGTAATTTTACATGTGCATTCCTTAGATTTTTGACCACATGTTAGTATTTTATTTCCCAAGCTTTCCTTGTAGCACATAAAATGAACTTCCAAGGAACTTTCTGTCTCCTGTTGCAATACTCGTAGAGAAAAAAATTTCATGATGTACCTTTACCTACATCTACTTCCAAAAAGCTGAGCATTTTTCAGCAATCATTCACAGTGGAATTCCAACATTTGCAAGATGTGTCCACACCTCTGAGACATCTCAGACCATTTATCAGGTAATAATCACAGAATCACAAAATCTCAGCATTTTTACAGTTGGAGGTGACCTCTGGAGATCATCTGGTGCAACCCCCTTGCCAATGCAGGGTCACCCAGAGCAAGTAACACAGGACCCATCCAGGTGGGTTTGGAATGTCTCCAGAGAGGGAGACTCCACAACATCCCCGGACAGCCTGTTCCAGTGCTCTGCCACCCTTAACATAGAGAAGTTCTTCCTCATACTGAGCTGAAACTTCTTGTGTTTTACTTTATAGCCATTGTTCCTCATCCTGTTGCTGGGCACCACCAAAAAGAGTCTGCCACCATCCCCTTGGCACCTTCCTTTGAGATATTTGCATGCATTAATGAGATCTCCTCTCAAAGCTTTCCAGACTGAACACACAGCCCACACAGTCTCACCACATAAGAGAGATGCTCCAGTCCCCAAATCATCCTTGTGACACTCCATTGGATCCTCTCCAGTAGCTCCTTGTCTTTCTCGTACTGAAGAGCCCAGAACTGGACACAATAGGGCTGAGCAGAGGGAGAGGATCACCTCCCTTAACCTGCTGGCCACACTCTTCCCAGTGCACCTCAGGATAGCATTGGCCCTCCTGGCCACAAGTTTTCATAAAAGGAACTTATGCACTAAAGTAGCTTTCTCATGCATGACTATCTCAGGCTAACTCCCTTTAGGATGCCTTAAGCATCTTGAAGCTCACTCTCTAGATGGCCACATAACCATTATGCATCAAAACACTTATACACAACTTTTGCATCACGTCTGTAGATAGGAAAGCTAAAGCCGAAAGTTTTTTTGTTTGTCTGTTTGTTTTGGGGTTTTTTTTTGGTTTTTTTTTTTGCTTTATAATATAATTAAAGTTTCGTGAAAGTCTGAGATATTACTGCAGAGAGACCAGACCATTGTAACACTGAGGAGTAATTGCAAAGAATGACTGGCAGTCCTGAGTAAAGAGCAAAACAGCTCATTAGATAATTTTCTATAAACTGAATGACATAAATCTTTTGGGACTTCAATACTGTCTGGGCTATGTTTGAAATGCAGTTGAGATAACCAAGACCGTTAAGTATTCAAAATAATGATAACTTAATTTTGTAGAAACAGAAGTGATTAAACTGAAGGAATTCTGTATTTTTTATTGGCCCAAAATGTGGATTTTTTAAACATTTTTTTAACAATTCACAGTGTAGACTTTCAATTACAATCACAATTGTAGATTTTTAAACATCGCATTAGAACTGTTCTCAAATAAACAAGCATTCTCCTGCAGCACTGAAAATTCAAACATTCACATGTAGTATTGGACTCATTAAAATTTTCTTAGAGGAGAAGCTTAGGTGCTGTACTCTCATTCCATTACACAATGTCATTTAATAATCTCAGTCTGGTCATGAAACCAACTACAGAGCCTTTCATTTATTAAAACAAATGTAAAAATCAAACTACAAAACAGTGAGAAGAAAATTGGATTTTTGGAATCTCTTTAGTTTAAATAATCAAAAACTATACTCAAAAAGGCTGTGCAAACATTTTCCTCACAACACATTACATAATAATATCGAAACAAGCAGATCTACTTTGTGAATGTTGTAGCTTTACACATATACATAGAAGCTGTCTGAATTCACTCAGAAGCTTTGTTTTGAATGTAATATTGCTGCTTCCATTTGGTTTATTTCTACTGTCTTTCCTAAGGCAAATCATCCAGTACAAGAGATATTTCTTCATTCACTAGTACCTTTCTGGATGAATAGTTCCACTGACGAAGGGTACAAACGCTATTCCTAGATAAGGATTTTAAGCTCCTTTGTTTAAATAGGAGAAACAAAAGGAAGTAGTGCATTTGTTTCTTACTGAAAAACAGAATATGAAACACAAACCCCCAAGCCATTGCAGGCATGACTTAGATGCTTATATTTTTGAATGCTTAGAAATATTTTTTCAGGCACCAAATTCCTTCCCAACTGCTTAAGCATTCAAGTTTTCATAAAAGAGGCTTATGCACTAAATTATCTTTCGCATGCATGACTATCTCTGGCTAGATCCCCTTTGGATGCCTTAAGCATCTTGAAGCTCACTCTGTTAGATGGTCACATAAACATGATGTGTCAAAACTCTAATAAAACTTTTGCATCAGGTCTGTGAAATGCAGGTGGGGAAAGCTAGAGCTGAGAGATATAAAAAATCTCCACGAAGCAAATTTTTGTTTCATAAAGTAGTTAAAGTTACATGAAAGTTTAAGATGCAATTGCAGAGAGGCCAGACCATTGTATCTTGTTCGACTTTTTTTGCAGTATCTACCAACACAGTTTTAGGAGGAAGAACTGAAGTAAAACCAAAATGAGAATTTCCATTACTCCCAAATTCCTTTTGGTGCAGAAGATAGGTCTAAAATCTAAGTAAGTTTTAAAGAACATGATCATTTAGAGAAAAAAAAAATCAGTCATCAGGACTTTGTTCGCCACGGGGGTCTTTCAGATGATGCTAGAAGACAATGCTTTAGAGAATCCTTGACATTCATCTATGACCAGTCCTAGACTCTGCAAAATTTCTGCTACACAAAATGGAAGGTTTTGCACCATTTTATCACTCATGGGCTCAGAGGTCCTTTTCAGTGGTACAATCACTGAAAGTCATAACAACAAAATCCAGTCTACTTTGGGGATGAGGGACCTCTTTCTCTATTTATTTTACAATATCATATTGAAGATGTGATCTTTCCAGGTGTCTATATCACCTAGACAATGTACCTAAGAACTTTGTGTGACCACTGGTTGCCATAAAAATTGCCAGCACTAGACAAGCTTGAGCCAAATATTCTAGCATTCAGCATTTTAATCACCGAGAAACTTGCTGGTAAACGTTGCACGCATAACACTAATTGGATAAAGTAGGTGCAGGGTTAATTAAGCTGTACTGATTCTTACTTCTTTATGTCCTAAATATATATATTTTACTGGATTCCATTCTACTTGATAGGAGGCTGTTGAAGTTAATCACGTAGGATAAGTTTAGCCATCTGCAATGAAGCTCCAAACAAGTATCAGGAATTCTTCAGTTTTCATTAAGCTATGGCAGAGAATTTGGCCTGAAGCCAGTCTTCTGTTACAGCTTTAGATTTGGCCCAGTGTCAACATCTGCAAACAAAACTTGCATGGCTTTTACAATACGGCATTTAATAATTTAGTATTAAATTAAGCTACATATTACTTGACAGATTTGGGCACATAAAATGAAAACTGAGGTTTTCAGAAGAGCCAAAAAGACAGTAGACAAAACCATGTACTATCTGAATATGACATAGTTCATTGCACTTTTCACAGGTACAGCTACTAATAATGAGAATAATTAAGAGGGAAGGGACATTCCAATCAAAACTATTCTACACTCATTGTTTATACAGACTATGTCCATGTGTGGAGACAAGATATTTTTGAGAGAGTAGAAGACTGAAAAAAATGCTATGCTAGGAAAGTTCTGGGAAACTCAAAGCAGCATAAAGCACTGTTCTCTCAGCTATTTTATTAGAAATAGGACAAAATGCAAATAAACAAATTCTGCTCTGAAATTTTTAAACATCTGAAATCCCCAGGAAGCACTGTTACTATTGACTATAGTGGGGCAGAATTAACAGCTTTGCAAATCCAGCCTCATTATAAACCTGGAAAAAATGTGTCCAGTGTATCCCCAATACCCTTAAGATGCCATTACCCTTAAGATGCCAGTCATCCTTTTCATTATGTTTCTGTCCGCACCACTACAATCAAAAATGAAAATGTGTTAGTCTGCTTTTAATGACTAAGACTTTCCACAGATGCCAAAAATTAAACATTATTTAAATACCATACATACAGACAGGTAAAGAAATTGGCCCCATTTTTTCATTTCCTTCCTTCCTTCCGCACCATTCCTTCCTTCCTTCCTTCCTTCCTTCCTTCCTTCCTTCCTTCCTTCCTTCCTTCCTTCCTTCCTTCCGCACCATTCCTTCCTTCCTTCCGCACCATTCCTTCCTTCCTTCCTTCCTTCTTTCCTTCCTTCCTTCCTTCCTTCCGCACCATTCCTTCCTTCCCTCCGAATTTATTTCTGTGCTTAGTAATATACCCAGTTTTACATTATCCTTGTGAGCAATACTTTACTTTCTTTGTTCTATGTGATTCTGAGAACTGTTGCATGGAGAACTAGAAATGTAATATATTTAGTATTTCTTGTACAAATAGGGTAGCACATATAGTTCTGCTGTACCATTAATTATAGTAGCTTGTTAAACCACAATTGACATCTTCACAAATGAAACACTTCTATAATCTAGCACAAGATTTGGACTTACAATTTCTTAATGAATGCAGTAGGAGTTTCCATTAAATGGTGAATGTAGAATGAACCTGCTCATAGGAAAAGAATGCCATGAATCTTTGTTATTGCTTCAGTCTAGAACTGTTACAGCAGCTGCCTTTGTGGATGGCTTACAGCTGTATTAGAGCTCAAAACTGTATGACTAAAAGCCCGACATTTAAGTTTTCACACAAAGCTGAGAATCGTAAGGATTTAGGCCTTATAGCTTTAAAAAACAGAAAACTAATCTTCCAAAACAGTTTGTGCACTGTTCTGATCAATGTTTTTACATATGAATATTTTAAGTAAATAACCAGATATACAAATAATGCATAGAAGAATTGTTTGAGTTTAGGTAGTAATTTTTAGAAAGTTTTTTTTCTGCTTATTTTAGCTGCATTCCTTCTCCCCTTCTTTTGCTAAACCCTCCCTGAAAAAGAGTATGGCACTTCTTAGTTTTTAACAGAAAGTTTAACAGCCGTCATTTGGAAATATCTGAGACTAACTAACTACTACTACTGTTTGATTTTTTTCCTTTTAAATTGAATTCAGTTATACTGGAACAACCATGAAAATCAGTCCTACAGAAGAAAAAAAAGTGAGCAACAAAAATAAGCAGAAAATATATCTTCCACTTAACTTCCACCTAATATGTTACTATGTATTCGGAAAACACAATGTATTTTTATATGCATGTTTTAAAGAAATGCTCATTTAAGAGTTTTACCCACTTAGATTTTTTTCTCTTAACTTCACAACAGCTCTTCTAAAGATATAAAAATTAATGAAAATTTGAACTCATTAGTTCCTACTCCTTAGCATGTTTTTGTTTTACAGATAGTAGTGCATCTTTCTTTCTCTACTGCCCTACATTCAGATATTGAGATATTGTCTGGCTTTTAATTACAGACTGCACAATAAAAATTTTTTTAAAAAAAGTAGTGTGTCCTCAAGGCTAAAGTGTCATTTTGGATTGAATTATCCATCTGGCATTTAATTTTCACTTCTGACACAAGTCACAGCTTTTGTCAGAAAGAATTTTTGTTTGGATGTTAGCATTTTCTACATCGCAAGAGAAAGCCAATGCATTCCCTCAACCCAACAACATAGTCAGAAGCATTCTCATGAGATGACTCAAGAAATCAGCTATTTAGAATGCATGAAGATCACACCAGAGGTTTCAGGAATCTTTTTTTAAGGTCCTTTCCTCCTAAGTAATCTTCCTTTCCACAGTTCTCTATCATGGGACACATAGAAAGTTGCTGTGTTAAATCACTATAATGTTCCTAAAAATGACAGTCACAAGACGTTTCAGAACAAATGAAAACAAAACAAATTTGCAACCTACAGTAGGTGGGTACAAGAAGGCTCATTCTTGCTGCACATGCACATTACTTACTGATGTTCTCCAACAAAGGTAAGTATTTTGCAATTTACAGTGCATTTTGAAACACAGGAGTATTGCAAAACTACTGAAGAGCAACACAGAAGAACATTAGCTGCTCTCTGCTACTGCTTAATGAAGATTCAGCCTTAAGCATGTTTGAAAGAGAAAACTGAACCCACAGAATGACAGGACACCCTACAGGATGCCTGAAGCCTGGGCACATTTAATCTCTTCTTGTGTATGTGGTGTTGGGTCACTCTAGGAAGCAGCCCAATAAATTGTCCTCTTGTCAGCTATAGGATGTGTCGCCAAGAGAGTATGAGATAAAAGGTCTTAGGCTTAGCTCCTCCACAGTGGAGTCAGTACTGCAGAGATGGAGACTTTACAAGGGCCTGCAGTGATTGGACATGAGGTAATTGTTTTAAAATTAGTGTAGATTTCTACTACATATAGGGAAGGAATTCTTTACTGTGAGTGTGGTGAGACACTGGAACAAGTTGCCTGGAGGAGCTGTGGGTGCCCCATCCCTGGAAGTGTTCAAAGCCAGGCTGGATGGGGCTTTGAGCAAATTGATGTCACTGTCCATGGCAGGGGGTTGGAGCTACATGAACTTTAAATATCCCTTTAAAGATCCCTTTAAAGATCACTTCAACCCAAACCATTCTGTAGTTCCATGATTCTATACTTCAGACTGCACTAAGGGGTAATGTGGAGTCCACCTTTAAACTTGACCTTTTTGTTTCTGCCCAGGGCTTCCTCAACATCTACTGAATGGCTAAATGTAGAATGGGTTTTAACATGGGCTGATGCTTGAAATTAAAATACAAAATATAAATGCACTGTAAAACATAAAAAATAAAGACATATAAAGAACAAATAGGCACTGTGACTTGTCTTTTGCCATACAGGAAACTTATAGAACAAATGCCAAATTTAGATCCCAGCCACTGAATCTGCTCCACTTTCAATGGGGAGACCTAAACCACTTCATTTTCCCCTCCTGCCTTTTAAATGACTAACATTATATTACCAAAAATTTTGGCATCTTCAAGGGATAGAACTTTCTAATGTTAATGGACCATCAACCAAATGCTAATTTCATCAAATTTTTCCTAAACTGAAAGCTGGGAAGCTCAAGCCAGCTGCAGCCCAGGGCAGCCAGTCCTGATACAGTGCCTCAAAAGAATCCTCAGGCTTTTCACGATGGGCTTGCTGATAGGCTTGCAAAAGCTTTCAAGACGGAAAACTCTGATAAATACTTCTTCCTCAGTGTTAGTTTACATTGTTTATGCCGAGCTGAGCTATTCTATTTCAAACACTGAACAAATAGATCTTTGTCAGTTACTTTGACTTGAATTGGCTTCAGATGACTGAGGGAGTTTATAGGAATGATATTATTTAGTATTTATTATTATAAACATCATCATTAGCAATGCGCTCTCCAGGGGATAGATGTGTTTTACTTCAGTCCTGTGTACCTTTAAGGAATAATGTTTAGATCCTAAAACAAAATCCAATAAGTCAATGAAAATAATGTTGTTCCCACTAATTAATCTATCTTAAATGGAGATAGGATATTCCTATAGTAGAGGCCAAACATGAGAAAACTCAATGCCAATGATTTCACATACGTGACTGAGACTCTAAGTGAAGATTAAAATGATAATGGATATACGTTACTGAGACTCTAAGTGAAAATTATAATAGATATAACAATGCATTTTTAGTGGTACTCAACAGCAACTCATCAATAGTGTTGATACACTAATTCCAAAACACCCACTAACTACCCTACTAAATGGAACCTGAACGTGACTTAATACTACAAGGAAAATACACTCAAAGATACATAAAATCTTCATCATGTCTTCCAGATCAGTTCAGGTGGTTACAATATGCTGATGGGAGACAGTGTGAAGAATATGAAGCATTTTTTTCATAGTAATATAACATATCTGCACAGGTATTTATCATTAAAATTGTAAATGTTACATTAGAGAGCATATGGTACAAACAGCCCAATGGCTTTTTTAAAAATAATGAAAACTGGTTAAGAAAACAAGCAATCTCAACATTTAAGAAAGAAGGAAAAAAGAAAAGGAATGCATGCAGACATGCACATCAATCTCTACATAGGAATTTATTTTTTTTTTTTTTTTACAAATTTATGAGTTTGTGTGAGCTCAAGTATGGAGAAGAATAGTCATTCTTCTCTCAGCAAGGCATCTATTGCTATTTGTTATAAATAAAGGATAAGATGCCAACATGGAGAATTTATATTAAATCAATGTTGATGGCCAACGATTTTTTTTTTATTTTAAACAGCTTAACACATCTAGAAGAGTGCTGTTATGGTTTCAGAACAATTCCTCAGAAATTCAAAAGTGTCAGAGTTGAGACTGCTTGCTTTAGCACAATGCAGTCTTTTGCCAATGCTTTGTGATACAGCTTTTGAGTTTCTGAGGAATAGAAAACAAAAGCATAATGAAGGAAATCTTCCATAGCACCAGTGATATTGCTAGCCTTGCTTATAAATAAAAGAGTATTAAATTTAGCAGAATACACAACTAGTAATGTGCAGCCTACTGGTGAAACATAATGCATAATTTTTTTTTCACACCTGCAAGAACTCAAAAATACTGATTGGGAAAACAGAAATAAAATTCAAATTATAATGAATGAAATATACCTTAAAAACCCATCCAAACCTTCAACTACTGGTAGAGTCCTTTCTTCAACCAATTTTCCCCCACCTCCCACCAAAAGAAATCAAAGTCAAGCAAACTAGTAAATTCTAGAACACATTCAGATTCTCAAACTTACACATGTATTGACAATCAAACAATTAAAAATCAACTCATCTAGGTGTTAAAAATAAAATTTAGTCAAAATGCAGGAATTCTCCATCAGCAAATCCCTATTTTTCACCTATGTTTTAATACAAGAAAAGAAAATTGTTCTGGAACCCATGCTGAACAATTCATACATTTTTAGCAGCAGACTATCTGATGATATATAATTAATCTTTGAATAATTACTTTAGACACTGCAATTATTTTTGCAAATGCTGTAACAAGCAGAAAGTGTTACAAAAGTTGGGGTTTTTTTCAGAATAAATTGCAATAATTCTACTTAAATCAAGCTTGGATTTATACTCTTCTAATTACTCATTTATCCAACCCTGACTAGTTTGGTTTTATCTGTATATTTCTTACATCTGAAATTTTATTAATGCTTCAAGTTAATTTCTGACTTTCATACTACAATTTGCTTTGTTATTGTACTCTTGGTTCTTGTTTAAACTTGCAGAATTTAAGAATTTGAGGCTCAAAGCACATACTTGAATTTGGTCTCAGATGCTATCTCAACACTTGTGCATCATGAAAGATTTCTACAGACTACTGTACAAATTGTACCAATAACTGTATAAATGAGTGCTACATAGTGCAATTTAAGTGACCGCCTACATAGTAATGAGTAAGTACAACATTTGCAGTAAAAAACTTCCCTAATATTAATTTTATAGATCTGAAACAAGTGGATTTATAATAAGTCTTTTTACAGATTGCATTCTTCAGTTTGGCTATGGTTCTTCTACGAATACGTTCATTTCATCAGCAACTATACATCATTACCCGAATCTAATTCAAAATGCTTGCCCTAACAGTATATGCTGCCAGACACATTTATCATGCCTTGCCTCACAGATGACACTCATTCACTCACTTTCATCACCATTTCTGTCTTTTCTCTATTAACTTGCAAAGTTTTATGAAGCTTTTGAGAAGCACAGATTGCTGCTTATCCTCTTGGAGTCACTAATTGTTTGCAGCACTTTCTGTTTTCAGTAAACCACCTAAAACTGTTGTGCATATTTTCTTCTCTTCCTGGAAGCTAGAATATTCAGGTCAGCTTTCTAGGATTTTTGCACAGCTAGTTCAAATAGCAGCAAAAGCTGCTCACTCTCAAAGGCTTGCACGCAAGGTCCTAACAACTGTATAATACACTGAATTCAGGGTCTCAGGGTTTTCTGTACAGTCTGAGTGTAGGGAGAAAAAACTATTCCAAATTAAAGGACGGCACTGAACGGGATAGCATCAGACTGGTGACCTGCCACTAGTGGGGCTCTGCAGGGCTCCATCCTTGGCCCAGTTCCCTTCAACATCTTCATTAACCACATGCACGCAGGACTCAAACGAACACTAATGATGTTTGCTGACAATGCTAAATTCGGAGGAGCTGTCATCTCTGTCGAGGCCCTGCAGGGAGACCTCAACCAATTAAGGGCAAGTGCAATGTTCTGCACCTGGGACAGGGCAATCCTGGCTGTGTGTACAGACTGTAGAATAAGAGACAGGAGAGCAGAGCTGCAGGAAGGGACCTGGGTGTCCTGGCTGGTGGCAAGTTGAATGTGAGCCAGCAGTGCCCTGGCAGTCAGGAGGGCCAACCCTGTCCTGGGGGGCATCAGGCACAGCATCGCCAGCCGGGCAAGGGAGGGGATTGTCCTGCTCTGCTCTGCACTGGGGCAGCCTTGCCTCATATTCTGTGTGCAGTTTTGGGCACCACAATATCAGAAAGACATTAAGTTATTAAACAGCATCCAAGGAAGAGCCATGAGGATGGGTGAAGGGTCTGGAGGGTGTCAGAGACTGAAATAGTTCACGCCTGAAACATTGATATAAGTTTTGCTCATTGTAACAAAAACTGTATAAGAAACCACAACCAAAGAAGCCTCAGTGAAGATACCTGACTGGGATTTTGGACGGAAAGTCAAAATGCTGAGATTAGATAAAGGGAAACCTATTGTTCAGTCATCTCAGGCTGAAGGAAAGGTATGCATCCACAAAAGGCCAAAGCCACCAGCTGCACCGAGAATCACTTTTGGCTGAGTTTGGGGTGGGGGGAGGCCACAGCCTGCAGAAGTCAGGTTTGCACAGACTTCCCCCAAAGCCGAGGGGTGGAGGAGGAGGTTTTGGGTGTGTGGTGTTAACTCTGGTGAGAGGCAATAAACACCCATCCTCCCTTACACAAACGGGCCCAGCTGTGGAGCCCCCAACCCCCCAGGCCACATTCATGGGACATTCACATGAGAGGCAGCTGAGGGGGTGTCATGGTCCAGCAAAGACCCCCCAAAGTGCTCCCCAGAGGCCCTGCCCCACATGACTGCACATGATGCAAGCAGCGTCTGCTAGAAGAGACTGTCCCTCCCCCAGGGGGACATGCCTGGACATTGCCACCTGGCCTGAGTGTACATTAACCCATGGGTTTCTGTGCTTTTCGGGGTGACCATCATCACCAAGAAGAGCAGCTGGTGAGCATTAATGCAACATCATTGGGATCCACGGATGGTGATATTCTTTTATTCTGTCTCTGTCACTCTCTTTCTGTCCCCCCCACATCTTTTCCTACTTCTCCTTTCCTCTCTTTTCTTCTCCCTCTCTCTCATATTTACTATCACATAAAACCCACACTATTGACTGGCATATGGTCTCATTTGCACCTTAATTCAGGCAGAGGTATTTCTAAAGAACCTTAATAATTGGATCATAACAGAGGCGAAGCCTTATGAGGAGCAGCTGAGGTCACTTTGTTCAGCCTGGAGGAGACTCAGGGGAGACTTCAGTGCAGTTAAAACTTCCTTGTGAGGAGAGGAGGAAGGGCAGGTATTGATCTCTTCACTCTCGTAACCACTGACAGAACTCAAAAGAAATGGCCTGAAGTTGTGTCAGGGGAGGTTTAGGTTGGATATCAGGAAAATGTTTTTCACCCAGAGGGTGGTTGGGCACTGAAACAGGCTGCCCAGAGAAGTGGTCACAGCACCAAGCCTGTCTGAGTTCGGGAAGCATTTGGACAGCACTCTCAGGCACAGGGTGCCATGCTTGGGATGTCCTGAGCAGGGCCAAGAGTCAGTCTTGATGATCCTGATGAGCCCCTTCCAACTCAGCTTATTTTATGATTTTATGATATTCACTGTTCAGCATATATGAACACCTTTCTGTCCAAAAACTCTGGTTCATATTGTGGTAAACCAACAATAGAAAAAACAAGGAAAGTATTGCCAATAGCACTTCCAGACTTCCATTTGTTTTTCAGCATTAAAAGTAACTTATGTAGAAAGTGGTAACTAGTGCACTGTTGTAACAACTTTCAAATTCTCAAAGGCAACGTGATTGAATAAACAGATGACTCAAACTAATTGAGATATCTAGTGCGTTCAAAATGCTTTCATCAATATAGCACACTCATACTAAATTTTCCCAGAAGACAGACCTCTTTTTGCTAATTAAATACTTCAATACAAAAAAAAAAAATAGAACCCAAATACAATGTATGCACCAGCATGTTCACAATCACTTGCTCCAACCATTAATGTATGGCAAGAGAGTACCACAGATGGCGTATTTATAATTGCTTATAATACAAATATGAAAGCATGGCTTGATGAGATTTGTAAAACCCACTGAAGTACTCACTAGGTCGAAATTTGTTAAAGCAGCTCATTTTTGCTTCACTTTTTGAAAAGGATTTTGTTCTCTACAACTTTACTTTTATGGAAAGTGAGTTTGGGGTGGACTATAATGTAACTGCCCCTTTTCACACATAAGCACCTTTTTCCTTGCAACACCTGGTGTACTGGTGTAGACATATGGATCATGATAAATCTAGTCATCTAGGTAACATTTTCAGTGTCTTTACCATTTTAGGAACAAATATCTCAAATTTGCACATTAGCCACAGGAATCTTTAATTGACTTTTCACAAGACACCAGACTCTCACAGCTTTTCTTGATTGCTTTATTTCAATTTTCAAATCAGAGTCTGTCTAATTAAAAACTGAAAAAGAATGTTTCCAACCTTTTCCACTCCAAAATGTAATTGTTTAAGCCAACCTATTTGCCTGCACCTCTCATTTTCTTATGCTTCTCATACTCTGCAGCTGTTGATAGCTCTCATTTTCCTCCTTCACTGGTTTTTAACAGTTCACTAAGCATAAATTTTGCAGCTTGTTAATCCTGGGATTCATTTTCCTGCAACTCACCATCTTTTTACAGTGCTATATCTTTACTTGGCTCTTGCCTTGCAATCTGAATTTCTTCCAAGGCTGCTGCTTTATGAATATTTTCAGGTTTGTGTATTCTTTTCAGTTGGGCACCTGCTGGAGAATGGCAGCCATTGTCCTCCAAGCCTTTTCCAGCTTACACACTCAAGGTTCTTTTGCTCAGTCCAGTCACCTCAGGAGCTTAGCATAAGCCTAAAAGCTGTGAGTTTTCAAGGAGATTTTAGGTGAAAATTTAGTACATAAGAAGAGACTTCTCCTAAAGACATAAGAGGCACATCAAAAGGAATGAACTAAGTGGGAAATGCAGACAAAGACAGCAGCATTAAGTATATAAAGTGGAACAAAGCATGAGACCCCAGAGGAACAGGGAAGGACCAAGATGTCAATAGAATGATTTTCTGCTTAAATAGCTCAGAAAGGATTCTATAAGCTTTGCTTCAGAAAACTTTAACCCCAATGATTTCAGTTATTCCATTGATTCAAAGGAAACCATATTATCTTGTAATATGATATTTAGTTTGCAGTTTTTCTCTATCAGAGTACGTGGAAAGAATGAGTTACTAGGCATTGGCAGTAGGCTTTTCTAAGAGTAAAAACTATTTTTTACCTCAGGATAGCTGTCATTTCCTTGATTGGCATCATCAACTGCTAAAAAACCCCAACTTTATACTTTTCTATTCCTGTATTCCAAGAGGTCATCTTTTATTTTCATTCTTCTCTACAATCCACATGCCTACACAACATCAACTACTTCAATAAACACAATTCTTTCCAGATACAAAAGAAATGCAAAGTCCAAGTACTTGGACAAGTTCTTTCTATCCCATTAAGTTTAAAACAAACAAACAAACAAACAAAGCAAAGCAAAACAAAAAGGACTGAACCAATCAACCAAACAAGAAACCCACAAAGCAAAACTCAACAAAACAAACAAACAAAACCCTCATAAATAAAACACTACATAAGTACAATATTTGGATTCCATGTCTGACAAATAGCCACTTACTAGACTAGCCCTTTTATCCATCTGAGCTCCATTATCATGTGTAAATGTCCAGTATATTGTTTTGATTTACTTTATTCATCATTCCTAAGACTAAAGATGGATGGCATGGAAGTAAGCGCAACAATCAGGTCTTCCCACAATAAGCCCTAGAGTGCAGCAATGGTCATTTTATCTGATCAATCTGATCACACACATCTTCCCTAGCACAGCAAAGGCTCATGTTGACATAAAGACAAGGTCCTACAGCACTGAGGACTGTAGTTTCTTATAGTATACTCTTGGGATCCAGCAGCTCAATTAAATGTTGAAAAAATCATTATGATTAAATTTGCAGTAAAACGTGTCACAATTTGTCACAAAATGTATGCCTCTGGTTTTCCTAGTACAGAAAAATCCTAGAAAGATTTGTGCAACCAAAATTATAGGCATGATATTTATTCCTCTGTCTTGGCCACTATGTCCTAACAGTTTTATATATATCCATTTCTCACACATTTTTTCTTGTCTTGGTAAGGGAGACAGACACAGATTGGAAGCCCTTAGTTTATGAGATGCATTACAGCAGGGCAGAAACATCATGGACATAGAGAGCTTTATGTTTTCACTTCCTACAAAGCACCTTTTCTTTTTTTTAAGGCAAGAGTTACCAACTCTTTACTAACATAAGGCTTCCTGAAGTGAGATCTATGAAACCTCCCAACGTTATAAAAGAAATGTCATCTTTGTTATTGATAATAATAATAGTATGCTTATTTCAGCCTTTATCCGTACACTTGTATCCTCAATAAAATCATTCATTATTTGAATGCTCATATTTCAGCCTTTGGCTCTTGCGGTATTCTCCATCAGATATGTCTGTTCACTTCCCACAGATTTTCCTTTCACTCAAAATGTACTGCTTTAATTTGACACATTTGCCTTGCAACTAATCTTCGTAAGTTTCACTTCTCTGCTGTGATTATGGCTCTCATTCTCCTTCTACCTTCTAACCATAAATTTTAATTAATTAATCAGTATTTGGAATTGCAAAAAGAGTAGATTCAGCATTGTAGGATACTTGAGAAGAAAATGGGAATTCTTGATTTGCTCCATAGTCATCTGCTGACCTTTTAGGTTGTTTTTTAGATAAAACCATGGTTGATAGTATTTCTCCTTAAAAATATGTCTCTATCATAACCTTAGATAATCAAAACTAAAATAAAACCACTACTAAATACACAATAAAGACCAACAGAAATTAAGACCAGTCCTGCAGTCACTGTGGGTTAAAATTTCCAAGGTTGGAAGGCAGTCCCATAAACCCTTGTCTCCACTGGAAAAACAGTAATTTGCTGGTATAGGTAATTGGGAACCACTAATGAAGTATTTTGAGTATTGAGCATTGAGAACAGAAAAATTCTACAATGTTTAAGAATTAGCAAGTAAAATGTCATACTGATGGTGGAATAGTCAAGTATTTTACATGTTTCTCACAGATAGTTCAAAAGATATGCTTTTGAACTTAAACTCTCCATTTTCTGTATCAGATGCCCTTAAGAAGGTACACTGGCAGTATTGTGTGTTTCCTCATATGACTATTTATGATTTTTCCACATCTGAATTTACAATCATTATTTTTTTCTCAATAATTAATACTCCTTTATATAAAACTTAATTACAAAGGTCAGAAAATGCCATAACATTCTACTAGATATTACACAGTATTATGCCATTTATGTAATAATGCTCGGACAAAAAAAGAACCAGATTAATGTAATTTTAAAACTATAATTGAACAATGTGTGTTTGGAGCACAACTAATCAAACTGCGACGTTCATGAAAACTGAAGGAAGCTCAAAGACAGAGTGACAGCTAAGAACACACCATGGTGTCACTTGGAAATTAATACAGTGTGTGAGAAGTCAGAAAGGGAAGACAGCTCCTACAATGGGCGGCGGAGTAAAAATTATTCTTAAGGACTGCTAAGAGAACTGAAAAGAAGCCAAAAGATGTATGGTATGTATTTTCTATTAATTTTTGTAACTACCTCAGGTTATAAACAGTACAACCTTTAAAATTAAATCTCCAGAAAACAATCATAAATATGGCAAAAGAGCAAATGAATAACAGAAAAACTGTAGCTTCTGGAAAGCTGCATCTTAACACTGCCTTTATGTGGAAAAGATGTCAAGGCACCTGTCTATAATAATGGGAAATAAAAGACAAATACTTTCCTGGAAAAAAAGACAGAGTGCAATGCTATGCTGGAGGGACAGACTCAAGAGACCTCCATTTCTTTAAATTAATCCTTCAACTCATGGATACAATTTCAGGCTTTCTGGATAGAATCTCAGTCAACAGACTTCTGTTAATAGCCAAACCTCTTTCAGATACAGGAGAAGCATCACTAGAGATACAACTGAGATTCAAAATTTAGAACACTGTCTACAGCCCTAATTAACTGCAAAAGTTGGATGATGTCCAGAGCTGCAGTCCTTAGCTTAAAAGTCTGCCCATAACAGAATGATCTGTATTAAATCCAAGTTAACCCGGAATACAATTATAATGCAGAGCATTTGCACTCATTTTAACATAGAGAATACTGCAGTCAGAAAACGCAGTGGGTCTTTTTGGATATCCCTTGTTTTTTTCCACTGGAAAATTTCAGCTATAAAAAATGTCAATCTTTCAAAGAGTGAAACTGAGAAAATTATTTCCCTCATGCTAAAAACACTTTCTTAGAAACTGAGATAATATATTAGAACATCCAGGAACACAGGGAACCAAGTAGTAAATTGGCTTTTACATCAGAAGTACTTCTTTAGTGCCTAGTGGATATGCCTTTATTTTAGCAGAAATACACAGCACACTGAGTTGTAAGACTTGGAATGATAGAATCATAGAATTGTTTAGGTTGGAAAAGACCTCTAAGTCGTCAAGTCCAACCATAAACCCAGCACTGCCAAGTCTATCCCCAAGTGCCACATCCACATGGATTTTAAATTCCTCCAGAGACAACAACTCACCAGTTCCCTGAGCAGCCTGTTTCAGTGCTTGGCAACCCTTTTAGTGAATAATTTCTTCCTAATATCCAATCTAAACCTCTCCTGGCACAATTTGAGGCCATTTTCTCTTGTCCTGTCATTTGTTACCTGGGAGAAGAGACCAACCCCCACCTGTCTACACCCTCCTTTCAGGTAATTGTAGAGAGCAATAAGGTCAAGTACTCTAAGTTTGCCTGTTCAAAACAAATATGACACACTGACACTATGTGAAAAGGATATGTTGCATTTCTACATTTTATGTTAGATCACATTATCTATATATCCAATTATTCAGTCAAAAAGGCATATATTATAGAACTTGCTAATATCTGTAATTCAGAGAAAGAAATCATCTGATCAAAAGAATCCTATAAAAAACTTGTCAGAAAAAAAGATTTGTGACAGAATTTAAAATTTTGGGGTCATGAAACACTGTCCCAAAAGTCAGGAACTAATTGCTTCAAAATGCAAGCTAAGTGCATAAGTACTTACAACAGGGAAAAATGCATCTTTAGTGAAAACTGTGGGTGTATCAAACGTAAAGATTCCTTGTTCTTGTGGGTTTTCTGCTCCTTTGGAAAACATTTCTGTACACAAGATGCATCCAATAACTATCATTTAATTACTTTATCTATAAAGCTCTTTCATCATGCATACACAAGATTATCAATTTCTTTTACAGCCCATTAGTGTATTCCAGACACTTTTTTTGAAACTAGAATAATTCAAAGGACAGCATATCAGCTGGGTAAGCAACTCATGCAGAGCCCAGAATTTTGCTGCACATCAATACACTAGTTTTCTGTAACTTCAGGAGTGTTTGATTATGATTCTCAACAGATTCAATCAGAAGGGGTTCTGAAGAGATTTTCATTTCAATTATGCATGCCTCATTATCATACCTTTAGTGAAGCGGAAAGTACATTACAAGGTGAGAGCCAAAAACGGTGAGATGAAAAGCACAACGCGTAAGTATCTTAGAAGGATTTCTAAATTTGTCTAAAATAATATTAATTCATAGCAATATTAATCACCCTTTATGCAACACTGCATTTTTACATGGCACTCACTTTACAATCAGCTCTCAGAGCACCTTTCACAGGATGGCATAAGCTTCAGTAAAGAAAGCACACAGTTATTGCAAGACAAACAAATTAGAAGGTATTCTGTGATTCAGTGGAATTTAAGGATACATGTTTTTCTGAGGCTGAAGTTAGGTGCTCAGGAAACAGGAAAGCCCATAGCTGAGAGGAAATAGGGCACTGTCATGAAAGACAAAACTGATGGAGACCAAACCTTAGGCTAACAGAGGGAGCTAAGAGTAAAGCAACGTATAATTAGGAGATAGTTGGAGCATGATGCTGAGGTTCACAGACCAGAAACTACAGCAAGGTTTGGAGGGGATAGAGAAGAAACTTGACTCTGAAGGTAAAAGACAGAACACAAAAGTGTTTAAAGAGAGAACTGATGTGGTTAGAAGAACATGACTTTCAATAATGGTATTTTTGTTAAAGAGGTACACTGAAACTCAGAATGGATATTGAGCTGAGAAGAAAGAGAGGATGGATAGATATGAAAAGACTAACTGAAAAAGCATTTGAGAAAAAAAAAAAAAAAAAGGAGGAATACAACCAAGAAAGAAGTGTAAAGCTGGTAAGTTCAGGAAGGGAGAAACTGGATGAGGAATGGGAGTGATGCACTATGACAAAGATACCTGAGACAGCTGAAAAGGTGTAAGGAAATAACAGAGAAATCAATGTTTAACAGTAAGAATGCATGCTGAAGAGCAAAGTAGAATGGATGAACTTACTATGCTAAGAGAAGGAAAAAAAAATAGGATTTTTTAAATTAGGTGAAGGCCATGGACAATATGCTTATGGGAAATAAAAGATGAAAGAATACATGAAATATAAATCCCTAATAAATATCAAAAGGATAAAAATTGCAAAGTGAAGGAAGGAAAGAGCAAAAAAAGGAAGTGTATAGATTAAGGGATTTGGAAGATGAAAAGTATGGGTAACAGCCAAGAAACGTAAGTAAAGGCTAGGGGAGGTAATAAAAGGCAGAGGAGGAAAGAATCTTTCCTGGTATCAGATTTAAACTGATGAATTTTAAAAGATTACCCACATTTATATGACAAAACCACATAGATGGACAGGGCTTTGAGGAACTTGGTCTAGCAGAAGATGTCACTGCCCATGGGAGCAGGGCTGGAACTAGTTGGTCTTTACATGTTCCTTCCAACCCAAACCATTCTTTCTTTCTATGATTCTACCCCTAAGCTCTGAGACAGCACTAACAAACCTGATCTATCAGTAAATGGGTGTGCTGTTGCATTACAGCCAAATATTAATTTAATGGAAGAGTAAAGATATAACAGTAGAATATGCATTTTAAAAAGCAGTAAAATGAAATGCTGCACCTCACCTCTGCTGCACAAAGGAGAATAATTGAAAATTCTAGTGCAGTATATGTTTGAAAAATGTGAACTGTACAGGCTTAGCACAATGGCAATACCCACCTGTAACCTCTACTATATACATATCAGAATATCTTCAACAGACTTAAGCAAGGGTCTGTTGGTTTCCGAATTCTTCTCCTGAATAAATGATTGACCTTCAAGTAGCTACACAGAACAGATACTTTTAAAAATGGTAATATTAGTGAACCTTTTAAAGTCTATGGACTCTCAGTAATTTCAAACACATTCAGATGCCAGTTGGACTGGAGTAATGATGAATCAAAACACGCACTTAGCTCCCTCTCTAAGATGAATATACTATTATGTCAACACAGTGATAGAATAAATGAGCCACTTCTACTAATAGGAATGGGCATAAAGACTGCGGATAAAAATGAAAGGTGTTTGAAGACCTTGTTTACATGACAGAAAACAGTGTTCTTCCCACTGTCACAGCAACAGTAACAATGCCAAGTGCTGCAGTTTTCTATCAAAAGAAAAGCTTTTAATTACTTTAACTGGTGTACTCATAGTAAAAGTAGTGCTGGAAAAACACTAACAAAATATAATATAGTACAAAACCATGAAATAAAATAAATAAAACTGCTAGATGGATGCACATAGGACAAAACACATCTATGCCTATCTACCAGGAATTATTTTGCTTAAAATTGTAGAAAAAAAATTCAAAAATCAGTGAAATTTTTACTTATTTAGGTGGGAATTTCCTCAATTTGCTGTGGCAAGCAATTTTGGCACAAAGTTGTTGATACATGCTTTTGATCTCTGAACATAATTCAGTTAGTAGTTGTTAATTCTTTTTCATGGGATTCTATATTCGAAATACTCCATTGTGTACATTCACACCATCTTTTCGGGTAAAAAAACAACAAAACAAGTGGCTAAATAAGTCCTCCACATCAGCCAAAACACATTTCTTTATAAAGAAGTGAAATGCTAGTGTACTTTCCTAATTACCACTGACAGTACAGCAAGAACAAATATAGTATCCAATTTGTTTATGTGTTCATCCATCTCTTTAAAATAGTTCTGTTCAGTTCCAACCATGTAATGGTGGATATATTTACCACATAAAATTATTTACAGTAGCAGAATTTAAAAAGTAGGGCAAAATGCTCTTCACATTCCCACAAAGCAATTACAAGACAACTGAAAACCAAAGAGAACTTTTTCATGTTCCTTTGTCTTAACAACATATTCTGAATTGGGCAGTAATCCTCAGTTAAAACTATGACAGCATTTCAAGGTCCATGGGTCTTTATAACTCTTTTAACTACAAGACATGAAATTAATTTCACATGTGTGGATCTCAATATAGTTGCCACATTCTTGAAAATAAGCATTCACAAAATGTTACTGACATGGAGGCAGGATTTTATCAAGGAAGGAAGGAAGGAAGGAAGGAATGGTGCGGAAGGAAGGAAGGAATGGTGCGGAAGGAAGGAAGGAAGGAATGGTGCAGAAGGAAGGAAGGAATGGTGCGGAAGGAAGGAAGGAAGGAAGGAAGGAAGGAAGGAAGGAAGGAAGGAAGGAAGGAAGGAAGGAAGGAAGGAAGGAAGGAAGGAAGGAAGGAAGGAAGGAAGGAAGGAAGGAAGGAATGGTGCAGAAGGAAGGAAGGAAGGAAGGAAGGAAGGAATGGTGCGGAAGGAAGGAATGGTGCGGAAGGAAGGAAGGAAGGAAGGAAGGAAGGAAGGAAGGAAGGAAGGAAGGAAGGAAGGAAGGAAGGAAGGAAGGAAGGAAGGAAGGAAGGAATGGTGCGGAAGGAATGGTGCGGAAGGAATGGTGCGGAAGGAAGGAAGGAAGGAAGGAAGGAAGGAAGGAAGGAAGGAAGGAAGGAAGGAAGGAAGGAAGGAAGGAAGGAAGGAAGGAAGGAAGGAAGGAAGGAAGGAAGGAAGGAAGGAAGGAAGGAAGGAAGGAAGGAAGGAAGGAAGGAAGGAAGGAAGGAAGGAAGGAAGGAGAAAACACCACTCGGAATAAAATCTACACAATTATAAATTAGATTTAGACAAAGAACATTTTTTTGTTCTTACCACACTTCAGAAGCTTTATGTATCTCATTAAAATAAATTACCAGAAATCTTTCCAGAATACTAAAAAATATCTCTCTAATGGGATGTTCAACAATTCAGGGGTCTAATGGTGTCACAGTTTAACATGATTTGTTTATTACAAACAAGTAAATAAATGGTGAAAGTAAGTTACACTGAGGTTTAAACTCTTCATTTCTAATAAATGAAAATAATGAAACTTTGACAGAGCTCCTGATGTGGTGAAATTAGAGGTCTAGTGTATTAATGTTTTTCTCAATAAATCACTTGAGTTTTATGCCACTTGTATCCTTTTAGTATAAACTCAGAATCCATCTGTTTGGCCAAGCTTCTGGACTAATAAGCTCTACTGCATGCCTCGTGTGTTATTAACATTTACATGAAATCCAATTTTATTTATTAGAAGTACCCTTCTTCCTGCTTCTAAGGACTTCTGAGATAGCTAAACATTCCTCTTTGTGTACAACAGGAAACTAGCAAAGAAGGATAGGTATACATCCCACATCTGTCACACGCCAAAAGGTTTTACAAATTTCATCTTCAAAGCTTTTTTTTCTTCTCCTGTGCCACTTACATCTATATCTACTTAACAGTTTGGACTGGGTCTTTCTCTCAATTCTGAGAGAATACATACTTATTTCACAGAAAGGATAAAAAAGCACTGTCATGCACCACAAATCAAGGCAGAACACAAAGGAATGTGTGGTACATGCTGCTCATGCCTCACCAGCCACAAACCTGTCGATGATGTAAACTTCATGATCATTATCATAAAAGGAAAGGAAAAGCATGATCATCTTGAAGACCTCAGGGAAAACATAATGCTTACTCACAACCTGTTTTCATCCAGAGTAGTCTTAGATGCAATTTACAGTACCATTAAGCAAATAATTAGCAAATGCTTTGACCTGTAAAATTCCTTCAAAGACAGCATCCTTGGATAAAGTCTGAAACTACTCATGCTAAACAGTAGTTCTGAGAGGCAGAGAAGAAGATGTTCAAAATCTGAACAACCCTCAGGTTCTTGGGATCCAAAGATTCTTAAAACAAAAGACAATCCTGAAGCTTCATAACAAATATAAATATAAAATTATGTTCCTCCCATTGTACTCCTTCTGGGCCTATAAGATTTTAACATACACATATGAATCAATCACTTTTTCAGGCATTTAGCATTCATATAAGAAAAGTGCCAGGACAAGAAAAAGAAGTATCTAGTTTTAATACCTTTGATTTTCTTATTCTGTTTCTTAATCACTAAATGCTGTGAGTTCCAGCATACACAAATGTGAAAAGCAAGGGCTATTTCAGGCTGTTTTTCACTTTAGAAATGTCTGGGTGGCCAAGGCAGTTAAGAAGGCAAAGAAGCATAGCATTGTAAAAACACAACGTGTGTTTGTTGAGTTATGAAAGGAAATATAGAAGAGAAAAAAGACATTTAGGAAATGAACATTACTGCTAGCAGTATATAAACTAATATTGTATTCAGGGATTAACCTACATATGCCGTCTTGCCTTAATACAACTATTATTAACAAAACTATTATACAAATACCTTAAATTAACAGGGAGTCCACTAAAGAAAATAATCTGCTGATGAAACACATTAAAAATGTTCCTTCCTTCCTTTTAAAGGAAAATCTGTGTTGAGGTGTCACAAACTGTAAATAGGTACAACTGATAACACTTAACTTTGCCCCCAGAAAATTTCTGAGGATAATAAGAATACGTACTAAACAATTAACTGGAGGTAATTAAAGATATAGAAAATTTTTCTCTTTAATATAATTTTAAACTAATATTTATAAAATATTATACTGCTTTCAAGTTTCTGAAACAACAATCAGGAAATTGATTTTGTGCACATGCAAGCCTGTCTTATGATCCACTGCATATTTTAGAAATAAGCAAAATAACAGCATGCTTAAAAGTCACCACTGAGAGAAGGTAATCTAGGTAAGGAGACTGACATTTAGGCTTTTTTGAGAATGTGCAACTCCACATCATAATATTTACAGTAAATCCAAAGTTTTCAAAGAAATCTTTGAATCAAATAACATAAAGATTGCAGAATCAGTGATCATTGATTTGGTGGCAGGTGGACCCAAGAAAGGCCAAACACCTTCCCACCAGCACTACTGTATGCAACAAGCAGAAGCATTAAATACTGAAATTACACCTACAAAGCTTCTATACCGGTCTGTCCCCCACTCACAAACTATGAAGTGCATAGTTGAAAGCGAGATAAGGTTGCAAATATTTATGTGAAATTTGTGAACTTGTTAGTGATGGAAAACAGTTGTTTGCAAAATCTGAGGGTATAAGTACTTAGGGTTTCTACTTTCTTACAAGATATAATGACATTCAAAAAATAACATTTCTTTATGCTACACATTGTACTACCTATTATTCTACAGATATTCCCTTGAAGCAGGAATACAAAATTAATTTTAAATACGAATGTCACTTACCATGGGAAAATTTCTCAAACCTTTGTGTTTTCTGGATCTACTACTTGAAGTTTCAATAAAAAGATGTATGTTGCAACCTCTCACCAGGCTACTAATCTCCTCTGGAACAGGAGACAATCATTTTTCCAGATCTCATGTATGCTGTCAGTAGCCATTCTCAAGTAATGTCTTGCAAGTTCCTCCTCTGACTTCCTCATTCCTCTTCCCAGGTCTCTTTGCCTATTTTTTTTTTTTTTTTAAAATAATATCCTGGACTTAATTCAGTCTTCTGGGTTTTACTCCAAGGACTATCAATTGCTCACAGTAACTTGGCCTCTGCCAGGTCTTGCAGTAGGTAACTGATGGTGGTAAATGCATGGAAACAGAGCCTTCAACATGAGCGTCATTTACTTCTGAACACAGTGAACAGTCTGTGCTTAGCCAAATGGGTTTCTCTAACAGAGAAATCAACAAATACAACACTTACTGATGCACTGATGTCCCCCAACCATCTCCCAGAAAGGAACAGCTGCACAGAGAACTTAGAGACTTGTTGGTTGTTGCAGGAAATGTACAGATAAGTCCTCTACTGTTTGGGGACCTTCCTCTCCCATTTTGCCAGTAATCTTTTCTCCATACTCAGAACATCCCAAGCTCCAGCCACTGCAAGCTCCATCAAACAAAATCTGCCAATTCTAACAGGTCTTAGGCATAAAATATTCTAATAATGGCCTATTTTCTAATGTTACATTGAAAATTAAAACACTTTCTTACATCTGAGACTTCTTTTGGATAAACAGTAAAATTGAGTGGCACATAATACATAATCTGAATAAGAAATAAGACATGCATTTTCCCAACTTGTAATGAAGACCACACAGATCATTTAGCACTTTTGAACCCTACAGTTCCTAGGTCTTACTAGCATGTGGGATAGAAGAGAGGCAAGTGAATTATTAGACTAGCAAGCTGTTGAGTGTTAACCCTGGAAAACAGCTAAACGACCGCACAGCCTCACTCACTCCCACCCACAGTAGGATGAAGGAAGAGAAAAGGAAGAGTAAAAGTAAGAAAACTTGGGGATCGAGATAAAACTGTTTAATAAGGAAAACAGAAGTTTAAGAAGAGAGGAATGAAACAAAACAAGCGATGAAAAGCCAATCATTCACCACTTCTCAGGGGCAGACTGATGACCTGTCAGTTCCTAAGATGGACTAAACCCCTTTTTTTCTCTTTCTCTTGCTGAGCATGAAGCTATATGGCAAGAAATATCTCACTGGTTAGCTTGGATCATCTGACCAGTAGTGTGTCCTCCCAGTTCTTGCCCACCCCCAATCTATTCACTGTGGTGACAGAGTAAGTAAAAGAGAAGGCTTTGATACTGCTCATTAGTAGCCAAAACATCAGTGTGCTATCAGCACCATTTTGGTCACAAATCTAAAACACAGCACCAAACCAACTGGTGTGAAGAAAACTAGCTCTATCCCAGCCAGGCCTGGTCTACAAGAGATTTCTAAGAAAATACAGCTAGAGGTAAATGGAAAAAATGATATCTGGTATCTTTGCACTCATCCCACTGCACTGGACTTCACAACAGGAGAAATAGCCAATACATGAACATTTTTGCTAACAAATACCTTTGTATCTCTCAGTTTGATTTGTGACATTCTGTTATAAATTATATTGGTTTCATAATTCAGACTTGACTTAATACCTTTACTAGTCCTTTAATTTTAGGTCTGAAATCTAGTTTCATCTGACAAAAATACTTTTATCTAAATGTTCTAGGGCAAAAGATCTTCTTGCATACCAACTCAAACAGTCCTCATACAATGAATGAAGTCTTCCTCACAGTGAATATACTCCACCAGAAAAATTCTCCTTATGTTCCTTAATTTTCAAAAACAATATTTAAGCATGCATTTTGGTCAGTGACCTCAAAAGAGTAACTGTTTCCTACCATCCCATACCCAGGGCCATGTAAACACATGGCAACTTTACCTACAAATGTCCATTCAACTTAGTAGCAGTCTACTAACATCTCAAGGGAAACAATGTTTTGCCTCTGACATTTCAGAAGAGGTTGCTAGATAATTGTTACAGAATTTTAAATCCTGTTACTAATTTAAATCTATTTTAAACAAAAATTAATAGGTAGCTAGCTATATAATATGTGGGATATCAGAAAAATACCTAGGGAACAGATGTACAAATAAAGGAAGACAGCATACAAGAGGCACCACTTTTCAGGGTTAAGCAGAAAACGAAGCATGCACTGACCTTCCACTTGGATCTGCATGGCCATCTAAATGAATTTAAAATACATACAAGATCTCTGCAGCCAAATTTAATTTTATGAAACATTTTTTCTAACAGCTATATGCCAGTTACAATATACAAGATGGAAATTGGGTGCTGAATCTCTCATTGTAGCAGCTACATACTAATTTGTCTGTCAACTCTGTTGCTAGTTGAAGTATGTCTATTAATCTATTTGTGTTTGGATCAATTCCAGTTTTCTAATTTTCTGGGTGGCTTTCACAGAGACTCCATATTTCATAAAAAGAACCTCCCACAGCACACACTTTCTTCTGTCTTCCCATATGTTGCATTTTCCTTCAAGACAGCTCTGGTCTAGTGCCCAAGGTTAACATGCTTCTGTCATAGACTGGTTGCACAACTTATGAATTCTTCTGGATCTACAGAGACAGAAAGCACCTGATTTACTCTTGTGAGCAGGAATTCCCTCATTTGGTAAGGTACTTGCTAAGAGAAAGAGAAAATAATTTTTCATTTGCTTAGAAGTTTATTTTATGCTATTTCTTAATGATTTTACAAGGCCAGCATCAATGTCTTTGAAGCAATTAAAGCAAACAGTAAAATCAGGTTAATACATATCTATAGGGTAAAGATACGTTAACAAGGATAAGAACTCTATGCATGACTAACAAGTTGAGTGCAGATCACTATTTTCCATGGTATTTCAGATCTCATTACCAAAATTGGGATGAACATGACTGACTCGTTATGCGAAGTGTGTAGAATGAATGTTCACACAGGTTACTCAAGTTGTCACATTTTTTCTTTCGGGCTTTTTAAATGGAACACTGGATTTTAAAGAATACTTAGTTGTTAGGAATACAGACTAGTCCAGTGGAATATTGATCCTCAGGAACACAGTAGTAATCATCTTCATAATTAGCTTGGCTGCCATAAGACAGATTTGGATCACATTATCTCTTTCACCACTGACGTGATGGCACTAATACCTCTTATGATAAAGCAATTGATGATTAATGCTATCTTAACCTAGGAGCCCAGAGCCACAGATGCATTAATTATGGAAAAGGAATAGCAGATATATTTTGGAAAACAGACTGGATTGAAGGTCACTAAAATTATCTTTTGCTGTGAATTCTGATTGCAAGGGTTATACAAGAAAAATCTAGAGGGCACATAGCCTTATAGGATAACAGGAATGTTGCCTTCTGCTCCCTTTACTGTTGGTAGGGAGACAGGAACTTCTGCAGCACAATCAAGCCCATCCAAATCCTGACTGCCCAGAGGATGCTCTCACCCCTTCCACTGCAGGGAAGACCAGAGAAGTCAGCAGACGCACCACACTCAAATATTTAGCATTAGAGAAGACTAATCCAGGCCTCAGTGGTTTGCTATCCTCTTTCATTCTCTCTGAAATAGAATTCTTGTTCTATTGTACCACAGTTAATGGGTTTACCACAATGGATGGATCTGCCCAAGAAAAGGCTCTGCAATTTTCTACACAGTGTTTAAAGGTGAAAGAAAATTAATGCTGAATTGTTTCTTCTCTGAATGGGCACATCCTAGTAAGAAAGAGGTTGAGGAAACCTTTCCCTGTAACAGTGATACATTGAAACATTGTTGAACATCAGACTCTCAGAAAATAAACCAGAAAAGCCCAGGCTCTCCCTTTATTCACCAGCACAAGTATGGTCACCTCAGTGCGCTGGGTTTTTTTCCCTTTTGTGGCAAGGACTCAAAGTAATTATCTTGACCATGGCTGTAAAACATAGATAACTAGCCTATTAAAGCTGAAAGGAAAAACAAGTTGTTTGGAATGAATTATTAACTCAGATGGAAATACAACCATATGCATTACTTGATAGGTAGTACAGTGTGTGTGGCTCTCAGAAGGAATAAATACAAACACAATATAACCAACAGCAGTTTTGTTACTGTATTTACAGCAAGGAGGGTAGATTTTCATCATCATCTACGTCAGTCAGGACACTTACTGGAGATTAAAAAGCCTAGTGCAAAATAAATAAAGTACACTAAGCATTTTCAGATTTTTAGAATAACTGCAATAAATGGAAATGTTAAAAGATATGCTCAGATAAGATCTAAAGATAGTCGTTTTCTTCCCAAACAAGTTAAGCAAACTGCCAAATTATCAAACTTAAAGGTTTTTTTCAAGGAACAACTGCTCTCTACATCACTGAATGATTCTCTTGTATTAAACACGTTTTATCCACATCAAGTAATGAAAATAACTAGCAAATAATTTCTAAAAAGAAATAATGTCTTAACTCACCAAAAATACTTAAAAACATTGATGATTGTATCAAATTCTCCCCATCACTCATAGCTATAGGGACATGTTCTCAATTGACAGTTTGAAGGAGAAAAATTATCCTTTTCTACCACAAAATCTCTCTACCACAGAATATCATGCTTGACTAAAACACTAATGGAGAAATGTTCAAAGTTTTAAACATTTTCTTTGATGGCATGTTCTTCCTAGTCAAGGAAATAATGACAAATAAGTTAGAAAATGTCTCTTCTGCTCTTTCAGAGCAATTCACTACTGACAGTGGTCTGTCATTCCCATGAGCTTCCACTCTTTTCTTTCAGTCAGACAAACAAAACATCCAACTGCCATCTCAGCTGTTTTACTCCTCACCAGCAGGTTCCCTTCTGAAGATTTCAGTCATTTCTGTGACACTGCTGTCTCTCCCACTTAACAAACAAGTCACGCTTCCTCCTTGGAAGATGGAGCGATATTTTTATACTACAGTGATCAAAACAGACAAATGTACAATCAGTCTTTAATCAGAAGGCAGTCAGCAGAACGATGGCAAGAGAACTGATGCAGGGCTTTTATGGTGGAATTTATCATGTGTGATTCAACACCTAAGAGGTAGACATCTAGCCTTAAGCTTCCCTTTCAGAGAAAGTTCCCCCAGTTCAGAGAAAAGCATCAGCATCTCCAAGAGTGATTCATTCCACCTATACATCCCTTAGAAGGAATTGAATCCTCTTTGACAACATCTTCTGGGTATGACTGAGACCAATGCCAGTTAAGATGCATTAGAAAGTGAACCCTGTTGTGCCACTGCACAGCATGCAACCTAATTAACCATAAAATCTTCATACACAAATGAATGTTAATTACTAAATAGCTGTACAGCAATTGTTCTGTGTGTGTACATGTATATGCAGGTATTCATATGCATTTTGAATATATATATAAGGAAAGATTTGCATATGTGAAATATTTTTTGAGCAGGACAGAAATCAACCCTATTTTTCCAGTTTGGCTTGTGGGCTATTATTATGTTAATTTGTAAAGTATTTTGGAAAAACATACTAGCCTTAACCTAATGGCACAATTTAGTCATGGCAATCATTTCTCATAACCTTTAAGTACTTGAAGATCCTGCTATTATAGGGGTTTTTTTGTTTTGTTTCTTTGGAGTTTTATGCTTTGTTTTGGTTTCTTTTCTTTCTTTTTCTATTATTTTATGACAGTAGAGTCCTGGAAGGGTTTGAACAATATTTCAGAAATATTTCATATTCAGCAGTGAAAGTTATGACATACTATCTCCTACCTTGACAACATAAATTTCGGCTTCATCATTTTCAAGCGATCCCAAGGATCCGAGAAAGCTGACAGGTTCAGCACCCAATGAAAGATAGACTTTCTACCTGATCCAAATAGCCACAAGTAAGGATCACATCATTTCACACAACCTTATCTGCCACATGTGTATTCAAGCCACTGGGAGAAACTGATGCCACAACATGACCCTAAAGAGATGTAAAAGATTAAGGTACTGAAATAGGGTGAAAGAAGGAAAGACTGGCCACAAAAGTTGAGAATCATTTCCTGCTGCGTACAACCTGTAGAGCTGGTACACAACCTGGGGCTCATCAGAAATATGAGCACATGGGATTCTTCCCCTGTTCAGTTCTTAATAAGCAAATAAATAACAATATAATTTCATGCTTTCCAATAATGCAAGACATAAGTTCAGAGTACTCATTTTTCTCTAGTTTGTTTACTATATCCCATGCTGTTTGCTTTACAGAGAACAATGAAAAGCAAACACAGAACAAAAAGAATAGAGTATCAAGGTAAATGAGAACACCATACAAAGGAGCAACGCAAAATCAAATTTAAAATATGAAACAGTAACATATTGCCAAAAGAAGCATTTGAAGAACATTCCTGCACAGAGTTATAGCATAACTTAGGTTCTCTCAATGTCTCAGTAACAGTGTGAGGATTTGAGGATTTTTTTTTTAAATAATTAAGAGTTTTAATAATGTGTACCGCATTTTACTGTGCACTGACCTAGGCTGAAATTTATGCCATTTTTTACATTTTACAGCATTATCCCACAAATTGAGTTTTGATTCATCAAACACAAAAAATATTTTCCAGATTATTAAATTAATTTACTTAAAACTGTGTAGAGGTTCTAATTCCCTTTGTCAAATTTTAACTGCATTTAAAGGAAAAGAGATGCAACTAAGATGTATCATCTAGATTATGACAGCATCTAACATATAACATGCAATTTTTAAACCTAAAAAAAGGTGATTCTTAGCACAAAAGATAAATTTATCAACAGACAGAAGTCATATTAAAAAGTACACAAAAGAACAAAAAAAGTTTAGAACTGTGGAAGAGCTTTCAGTAGCACAGACTGATTAAACATTTGTTCACATGTTCCTTTCTCTTATTTATTTTGGCTTTGAATTACACACATTATTTTTCACCTCCATCTGTCACAAAGCAACATTTGTTCCAGCTTTAATTTGTATCATTCTCTGTTTTCTTCATGCTATTAGCATTTCTTTCTCCATTAAGTATGAGTGGCCTCTTAAAAGACCAGTATTGCCAGTATGGATTTTGAATTTGACACACTTTACAAGATGTAATGCTTCTCATTCTCATTACAACTAATGTCCATGACCATTTTAAAGGAGAAAATTATTTTGTGTAAAACCTTAGGGTGCACATTGTTATAAATTTGCAGGGAGAGGGAGGAAGAAAGCATGCCAACTGATAGCCCTGGTGAAAGAAATATGGGACAAGACACAAAGGGACATGAGTCAAAGAAACAGAAAATACCTGTTGGAGGTGCTTGTAGAGGTACATCTGATACACCATACAAATTAGTCAGAAATTAAAACATAATTGCCAACACTTGAACTCCACCTGAAGTGAAGAAAGCACAATCTGATCGAGGGATTTGTGTACATTTATTTAATTCTAACTCTAAAATGAAATTCTGAACTCTTCTTAGACTGATTTAAGTAATGCCATTGAATTCTGTAGATCCAAAAAATTTCCAGATATAGCTCAGATACTCTCATCGACTTCACTATTAAACCTGGCAACATTCAAGTGACAAGACTGTCTTAATTTAATCAAGTCAGCAGAACCAATCCTGTCATTATTTGCTATATTTATCTTATAAATTTCTACAGGTAGCATAGTCAAGATCACACAGATGCTGGTATTTCAGAAAACAGTATGTTTCTATTTCCACAATCCAAAATTTCATTTACCTGTGCAGTCTTAAAATTCTTTGAGCTTAAGAAGTTCGATTTTTTTCTCTAGTATTTGACAAGCAACCTTCAAATTTTTGAGATCACTGATCATTCTCACCACCTAGACTGGAAATATATGATTGTCCTTAAATCCTAAGGCTTAGGCTCAAAATTCCTACAGGATGCTATTTCATTGTAAAACTAAGATTAACTTTGAAATTATCACAGGCAATAAAAAGCCACTTTACAAGGAGTTCCACATTCCCAGCTTCCATAGTGTAGACATTGATGATGTTTCTTTTCCTTCTGAAAGACACATGACCTCAAGCCAAATGAATCTCAAACTGAGATTAAGATGAGCCAATGTGACATGTGTATTTTCATTCAACTTCAAAAATGCAGCTGTCCACTAGAAATTGTAAAATCAAGAGACAACTCTCCAGCAGATGAATTAGATTTATGCTTCATAAGATGTCCAGAGGGATTACAATTCCAAAATAGCAGAAAGCTTAGCAGAAGAAATTCTGACTGCAGTAGAAACAGTGAGTTGCATACACAGATTCTGATGACAGCTGATGAGTGACCAAGAGGAGCATTGTCAAGTACACGATTGAAGTCCACGTGCTGAAGACTTCCCACAATCCCAAGCAGAACAGCAGAGCTGTCAGGAGTTAAACATGGGAATCAGAGTACTGGAATCCAAATGCCCCATTTTACATGGAAGTAAGACAAACCACATATTCTCATTTGCAGAAGATGGGCAGGAAGCACGAGAAGGTAATAAACAGCAACTACAAGATGAAAACACCAGGAGATTCTGGGCCCACTTCTGAATCAAAAGATTCCGCACAATTTGTGACTTGTGCTGTCTTTTACTGAAGAGTTTCTGATGACTTTTTAGAATCTGTAAGGGCACCTCTAGCCCAGGACTTCAACATTTAAGTCATTCCCTTTCTACATGAAACATCAGCAGTCACAAGCCTTATTCTTTTCCTTTTTCTCTGTTCTACAGAAATATGTTCAGGATTCATTTAGATCTTTATATTGTGTCTTTTATCATAGTATCAAGATCTAATTGTGGGCTTTGTAAATTGAGACTTTGCCCAGATAAATTCTGAAAATCCACAAGAACCAGACGTACCCAAGCTCTCATACTGAACTACTAGGTTCCTCTTGTCCATAAAGGAAAGTTGTGTAGTTTAGATCAGATATTAATTGTATTGACTTAAATGTTTCATCTATTTGTCTAACTTTCTCAACAGCAGGAAAATTGTATCTAAATTCTAATTAATCTTTTTTTAAAAAATAATGCAGCTTCCTTTCATTGTGACTATTTCCAAGCTGGCATGGCTGATCATTTGAATTTCTAAACCTTCCCTACACCAATGTTCTACCTAAAATTTCATCTGCTTATTAACAGTGTCACTTGTAGAGCAAGACTCTTTTCCACCTGCTGAGGAAAATCATACAGCACCCAGCAGTAAGCAGAAGAGACACAAGAAATACGATAGCAAGATTCCACAACACAAGCAAGTTTTAATTCCATTAATTCCTCTTGTGTCCTGAGTTATAATTTGTGATTCTCATGGCAAATGCAAACCAGACGTTTATAAATGGCAAACAAGAAGGGCAAACCATTTATTGCATCTTGATTTATAGTATCCCATTATTTTGCTTACGGAATTTCAGCATAATCAGAAAACTTTCAGAAAACAGCACCAATTGCTCAAGCTTTAGGCAGTGAAGCACACATATGAAACAATTCTATAATTCCAGTCTAACAGTTAGTGTATCGTATTTATTAATTCTTTCAGATTATCAGTCTGTTTCTTCTTCCAATGTTTTCACACTTGGCTTTAAGAACATTTTAGTCTCCTGAAGCTCAACTGAATTACTCAAATGCTTGACTTTAAGCACACACATGTTTGTGAGATGAGTGCTTTAGCCTTGTCTTTTCACACACCATGCAATGCATGGCATATGATGAAACATTCTAATAATGGTGAAGCCCTGAAGCAGTGAGCCTTTGCATCTCAATCTTCATACTGTGAATTGTTCATCAGGGAATTCATTTAGAGTGCACCAGGAGTGCTTCTGCTGTGGCAGCAAATGCCTTCAGTGGCTAAATTCTTTATTTGCTGTCTCAGAACCTGAGATTTCTACTGTGCACAAGGCGCTAATCATGTTAAAATTCTGGCAACATAAGAGAAAGGCATTTAAGCTATATACCTTAAGAGGTATGAACACAGTTGAAAAAGCATAGGCAGCTAAATAAATCATAACAAATAAGGCTAGAAAATAATGTTTCCATTCTTTACAGTGCTGGTTTATTTTTTTATTCTTATATTTCTTGCAGTATTCCTAATTTGATTTTCCAGTGTTTAAGATTATTTTTAAGGTAGCTTAAAGTTAAGAAGTTGAGGAAAAAACCCAAGTTGCTCATCTCCTCTGTTAAAACGCTTTGAAGTACTTTTTTTTTCTTTTATCCCTGAAAGAAAATGGATAGAATTCAGATCTTACACATCTAGAGTTAAAAAAGTTGAAATGTTTCTTCATAATATCTCCACTCGCATCTATGCATTGGTTTGTGCTTGGTTTCTGTGAACAAAGAAGGACAAACAAAAAAGATTTTTCAATGCATGGAGAGGAAGAAAAGGAGATCTATAACTTTCAAGATTTTTACTGCAGATTCTTTCTCTGACTTCCAGCATATGTTGTTATGGTTTTTTTTAAATCAATCAGGTCTCATAAACAGAATATAAGTACTTTTGGTGTGCATACCTTAGTCTCAATTTAGAGACAATAATTATCCTGTCTAGATCTTGACATCCAAGGTTCCCATCTTTATGCAGACATTGTTTTCCAATTTTTATTAAAGATACTTTCCTTTTTTTGATTGAGTTAAAAGGAGTTCACAGAAGTGAGAAATTTAAAGCAGTTCACGGATGGCTTCCAAACATTTCACTATAAAAAATTTCTGCTAGTAATTGTTCTCAAAGATTTTTTTTCCTTCATTTTGGCACTCTGGAATAGAATAGAGCTGAATTCCTAAATGATTAACTTACTCCCCTTCACAAGAAATCATTAATTCACTAAACAACTTTAATTACTGTTTGGAGCTTACATTCAATCCAATTCAGCACAAACAAATATTTAGCAGTTCAAGATGTTCTTTATTTTAAGCACCTCTGTCTCTACACTTAAGCAGCTAGTTTGTGATAAATACAGACTATTGAATCAGGCTTTCAAGAATGGGAGAGGGGAGAGAACAACCCAAAAAAATTAAAACCAAACCCATTTCTTCTTAAAAGTTCTTTATTGAATGGATTCAATGAGTGAAATCAAGCTAAATCCTGTATTATGTTGCAAGAATGTAATTGTATTGATCAAAATTAATTTCAAAAGTCATGACTTTTCTGTTTATATTGCTAGTTGGTATGGCTGAGATAACTATTTTCTAGGACCACTGGATGTGGACTGTGGGTGAATGTGCACAAACTCACGCCCTGACAGATTAGACTGCCCAAAAACATAAACCTGAGCTCCCTCTCCCCTTTCAGTCAGTTCTCATACTCACTGGGAGTCTCTCCTAGCACAGGCTCAGGTGTGAACCTTACAAAGGAGACAAAATCTCATGGTGTGCTCCAGATGAGAGTAGCACATCTCTCTGCTTAGCTGATGGTGTTAGGCTATCCTATGTACAAGGTCAATGGGAATTTTGTCACTGGGTTAAATACTAACTCCACTGAATCCTGCTCTGTCAGTTGTGAACTGTAACTGATGATGGTTTTAACTCTGCAAGCCTGCCAGGGAACAGAAAGAGGTGCAAAAATAATGGGGTTCTTTATTTATATTCACAGGGTTTATAAGATCCTCTTGCAACTTTACTGCTTGTTTTTATTTGATTATTAGTCTATTCTGGAAGAATTAATGGAATTATGAAATATCAACAGTTTCCAACTCTCACTTCACTGAAGACATTGAAAAAAAGTATTAAAGTTTCCAGAGCTTAGTAATATTCCTTTTTTGAAACAATCTACTGTGATTTAAAAGATATTTCAGTCAGTCAAATATTATAGGGTAGAAAAATCTAACCAATGGTCCAAATCCAAAATTGGCATGAAAAGAGGAAGCCTGGTTAAGATATATCAAATGCTAGGAAGTCTCCTGCGTCCTTCCCTTGAAAGCTTCACCTCAAATAGCACTTTTTCAGCAGTAATGAAAAGGACAAAAAACAACACTTAATTTAAAATGATTAAAACTTTTCTGGGCACAGAAAAAGAAAAGCAACAAAGCAAGGTCCTTGGGCAATCCTGTTTAATTTTTTTTCCTCCCTTCCATGGCTTTAATGGACTGTTCCTTATTCTTTCTTCCTACCACCTTTCAGATTCATTTGACACGGAATAAACCATTCTCTATAAATGTGAGCAATCTTTACAGTGTTAGGACTTATAAAACAATGACAATTCTTAAAAATAGAAAAAAAAATCCTATAATGGCCCTCCTGCTGCTGAATACCACCAATTAAATTTAGGTTTTTGAAACCAGGTGAAGTTCTTTGAAATTCTCTGTTTTATGATAATGACATAAAAGAGAAATAATTCAAGTAATTATAATTTCAATTTTTCTTTAACATGATACGGTGAAATTCGATATTCATTGCAATTTTCATCCTCATCTAAACCACACAAGTCCTTCTGGAAACATTTCAGTGGAGGATTCTGCAGTTACATGAACTCTGGGAAATTAAATGCGCCAAACCTGTTCTGTGCCACTGAGGGCAAGTGCTGTGGCGTGCATGCAAAAATTCCTTCTATTTCAGAACAGAAGAGCCTTAACTATATTAGTTATCAGAAATTGCCAGTGACCTATGCTAGCTCCTAAGTTGTCCCTAAATACTGTTTGAGAAAGTGTTAATTGTATAAGCCAAAGCATCTTAGGAAACATGCCAACAACTAAACTTTAGCCCTGTTTGCTGCTATACATAGCTTGTAAGTCCAGCATCTTCTAAAGAGCAAAGTAATAGCCCTTAAACAATCCAGGATATAATATATTGCTCTCATCATAAAAATCACTAGTTAAAATATCTAAAATGTAAGAGGGAAATTTAACTCTTCTGTGCTTGGGAAATGCAAGTACTGCAATGATGTTTCAATAATGACATGATTGTATTAAAAAATTTGATAATTATTCTATTTTAAAATAATTGCTACACGCAATATATAGCAATTAATATAAATATTTTGATTTTGAAATAATTAAGCCAACATAAAACATCTAAAAACCTCAAAGTTGCATTTTATACCAGTATTTCTGGGAACTTAATTTCAACCTGGATTGAGTTATTTTCTAACATTTGCTCACGTGTTTTATACTTAACATTATTTACTGAAATCGGAGGAACAAAATAATTTTAATATGCTATTAATAAAGCAAAAGGCACCATTTGGAAAACAAACAATAGCCTACGGAAAGTGATGATATCCTGAAGGCATATGTTGTTTGTATCTGACATCATTTACTATTGTAGTAACAGATGAACAGACTAGCAGTTGGCTAAGGATCTATCTTTTTAACCACAGATACAGGAGAATAGTAATTCTGGCACCATAAAGTCAAATATAATAGATGATCAAATCATTTCTAGCTGCTACCAAATTCTGCAAGAATACTGGGAAATTGGATTGCTTTATTAAGCATTTCAGGTACCATCTATTCCAGAAGTATATGCATGGGATATAATACAAAGAAGAACGAATGGAGATAGAGAAGGATTCGTTATGCTTACATGCAGTTCATCAGCAGTCAGTTCTGTAGTCTGTATTAATCTACATCCTCCAAATGTCTGATACAGTTTTCCATGGAGCAAGTTACATGGCAGATAAATAAAACAGCTTTCAAAAATAATTCACAACCAGTAAGTCCCCTTTTGTGAAGAAAAATATTCCACACACTAAGTTTATGTAACTGTTTAATGATTTCGCTAGCCATACTCTACCATAGGATGGAAGGCTATGGTGGCCATGTTTTGGTTTCTGTGAGAGTTTTCAGGGTGCTATTTTTGCTGTTGACAAAAGTCTTGACAGTGATTCTACAGCAAAATGGACTTTCATGTCGTATCTCCCTGCTAACCCTACTGAGTACTATTTCTATTTCTGTCCCAGTGAGTTAAAGGCAGTTACCTCCATCTACAGCTAACACATCTTTAGATCACAGGAGCCATTTCCCTTAAGCTATCCAACTACTAACATAGTTAGATTAAAATAATAACCATTGCTATTCACCTGTTTTTGCTAAAAAATGTTGTATTTAAAGAGAAAGACCAAGCATCTCAAAGCATGCTGTTTCTTGCAACAGTACTTACTGGCTAACAAAAATATTCATTGCATTAATATATGAAATAAACTGAACTCTTCAGGCTACCATAATGTGAAATAGACAATATTTCACAGAACATTTAGCTCACAAATTTTCCCCTGTCATCATGAGCTTGATCAAGCTAAATCACTTCCTTATTTCTGTATGTGGTACTTGGCATGTGTTAACCTCTTCACGATAGAAACCAACACTTTGTTTCAGCTTCCTATCACAAGCTCACATTTGAAGCCTCATTTGAGAATTGTAAGTGGCATCACAGGTCGATTTCTGTCAAATACAGACTGTGGGTCATAAATTCGTCTTTTGCCCATTCACTTAGAGAACTAAGCCTTTTTATCCTACCTTTGTATGACGACTGGATTCCAAGTGACAGTGTCTTTCCAGAAGTAAGTAAACAGTGAAAGCAAACTTAAAAATCTGGGAAACAAGATATTGCCTGAAGTGACACAAAATATGTAGGACTTTAGGGCAAATAAAATGCAATTTTTCAAATAAGAAGAGTTCCCTATAAATGTTCAAGGAGATTGCAACCACACTGCTTTCTAAGGTCCATTCCCAAAACATAAGTTTAACTTTACCTTTTCATTTAGATATATGACAAAATTTCAGCAAGAAGTTTTATTTGCAGCAGGTATGAAAGTCAGATTACATAAAGAATTTAAAAATCTGTCCCTTCATGATATTCCATTTTTCTAAATTAGCAGACATATTAATGCAAGAAAATTATAGATTAAGGCTTATCACACAGGTTCACCTCTCCATTGTCCATTCTTCTACCACAATGAAATGCTTTTTAAACATGGATCAGCTGGATTCCACAGTCATGAGTCATGTTAAAATACACAGTAAAGAGAAGGAGAGTCTGCCCTAAAGCCTATGTGTGAAGGAGAAAGACTATTCTAATTAGAAAAGAAAATAGAGGTGTCAGAAGAGAACACAGGGGTGAGTAGAAGCAGACCTTGACAACAGGACAAGAGCTGATGGATCCAGAGGAGTTAACTGAAGAGCTATTTTGTACATCTCTGTGAACTCTGGCACTGCCAGCAACCCCACAGCAAGGACCTGCTTGGTCCCTTAGATGAGTGACCAAAATACATAGTGTAGCCTATCACAGGAAGGAAACACTGGAGACCAAAGACAAGCAATTGGGAAATATGTGGTAGACTTCACGACCTAGAGGCTGGCAGTGAAGACAGCCATCTTACCTCTAAAACACAGGCCACAGTCTTTTAAAAAGAGGGGAAGATGCTTGCATCTTACATATTATTAAAGGTAATGTATCGCACACCAAAAAAAGGGAAGTTTTAAATACTTACACTTCCTTGTTTAGCATTATAACATTTCTTCACACAGGATTGCCTAATTTGGATGTAAACATGTACATTATAGCTGCACTTCTTTTTCTTTTGTTTTTCTTTTTTAACTGGAAATCAAGTTTTTACACCCAAATGTGGTGTATGGGGATGAAGTACAAAGAATAAAGAGTTCCTTTTCCTATCAGCTACCAGAATACACCTCTAAAGATGTACACTAGAAACATGGCAAACCTTGATAATAATGGCATAAAGAGAAGAAAGGAATGTATCAAGGCAAAGTTTTTCAACTCTTGCTCTCATGTTAGGAAAACCCTTGTCCTTTGACTGTAATGACAAGTGAAATACAGCACTTGAAATTTATCCGGTAGCTACTTGGATCCAAGGTTATGGAGGTCCTACCTCCAGGTGACTGAAACCAAAGCAAGCTGAGACTGCATATGAATGTCAAAAATATAAAAATGTAAATCTGACAACCATCAAAGTCCTGAGTGTTAGCTGGGTTTTCTTCATAGTTCTTTTATAGAATGCAGTAATTTTAACTAGCCTAATAATTTGTATATGTTGTGAATCTACTTTCACATGTTGACTTACTACTGTTGAAAGGAATGGAGTGCAAAATTTAATTTTTTCAAATACTCCATGAATTGATAGAATGATGATAAGGACTATAAATCTTGAATAATAAAAATAATAATAATAATAATATTTTATTATTTCAGGAATGTTCAGAAACTGTGAATTAAAACCAGTCTTACAAAAATGTCACAAAAGCTTTGGTTCACACCTTGATAGTCTAAGTATCTGATGAAATCTAATTGATGGTATTTCTCCTCCCTTCCAAAAACAATAGTTTCAAGCAGCAGAGGGTTTTTTTATAAAACACAGTACTTTATAAAATAGGGACAACCTTAAATTAAGCTCTTCTTTAGGTTTCCATGTGTAGGGATATGACATATCCAAGATCTCTTGTATCCAGTACCCAGAAATCTAAGAAACTTTTTGATTCATGTTCCTAATTTCTTATTTAAGTGACAACACTGCAAAATGTAGGCTGGTTAAAACACTTCCTGAGGGCAATAAATTGAAAATAACACCCTGTTCCATATGGGCAACTAGACATTCCACCCAAGCTGAAGTTTTTCAAACCTTAAATTTAGGAACAGCAGATTGACATTGAAAGTCTTGATCATCTAACTCAACCATCTCTCAGTCTCAATTAAGTTTGGAAAATCTCTTTGGTCCAAGAGGGTCAAGCATGCATATATGCTTTATATCCTCACACAACACATGACACACATGACACACAGTACTTTTCCAAAATCCACAGTCCACTATAATCCAAAATCCCTGGGATTTGGGGATTTTTTTTTTTTTTTTTTTTTTTTTTTTTTTTTTTTTTAAATTCAAGGAGTTTGTTTGGGATTTTTTTTTGTTTTGTCGTTGTTTTTTTGTTTTGTTTTTTGAAACAGGATTCCTGATGGTAGACTATGGCACAAATAGTAGAGGAAATTAGAAGAAAATTACAACAATGGCTAACAATGAATTTAGGGGAGGAACCCTTTTGAACCCCAGAATGGCACTTAGCAAATGAGAGAGGCAAAGAAGCCAGGTACTCGAATGGGTTTTTCACCACTAAAATTTTACTGTAGCCTACTATGCACTTAAACTGTTCAGGAAGGATTAAAAAAAAAAAAGAATCATTGCCCCAAACTACTGTTATTATTTATCACATAAAGAAGCAGTCTGGTTTTCAGGCAGTGTGGTTGCCAGGACTGAGCACTGGCCAGACCAGATTATAGGATATAAGGCTGAAAGATCTCGCCTCAGCCACCGAGTATAAATTCCAGCAACTGCAAGCAGCCTCAGCACATAATCTTCTCTTTAAATGTATCACGCTTCATTATATGAGTAATCAGACTCCTTGTCTTCATTGCTTCTATTGCCATGACTTTTTTGAAACATCACAATCTGCAATTTGCAAAAACAATGAGAAGAAACAGTGACAATGGCAAGAAATTAATTCATATCATGACTTTCTCTAATATTAAAATGCATGGAAAATAACCTATGGAAAAATAAATGAATCATGAATATTCATAGTTTGGAATGGGTAACAATACTTGTGGAAATAATGAATACAGTTAATCACCTCAAAGACTTTTTCTTTAGCATACGGTGATTCCAATATATTTATTATTATTCCTACCCTGTAAGAATTTTTTTATCTTCACAGGTGATACCGTGAAAATATCTGCAAAAATGTCATCCTGTTTTAAGGGATTGACCATGCCTCCTGCATGCCCTTGGTATGCCAAACCTTGAAGGACAGCCAGGGAGAAGACACTCCACTCAATATTTAAAAAAAAAAAAAAATAGGAATAGCTGTTCACTTAAAGTTATTAATAACTTTAATTTTTTTAATTTTATGTAATAGAACTGTTCAGTTTCTGCACGACAAAGCTACGTGAATGTCAAAAAATTGGAAGATTTCAGTACATGCACACAGAACGTTACCCCATAGCCCTAGATGCAGTACTCCATCACCACTGGCACACTATATGCCACAAAACATATCCCAAAACCCACTAACGTCCACTGAGACCTAAAATAAGGATCCTAATAACACAACTGATCCTTTTCATTACTAAGCTAATCTTCTGGCAAAAGAGTTAGGATGAAGCCTGAAAGCAGACCATGTCAGGTCTACCCAGGCTGTTCAGAAGGCATCAGGTGCGGGATCACCAGCTCCTCTCCAACAGCATTACGCATTTCTTTACAAAATGTCCTACTCCTTTTTGACTCATAAGACACTACATAGGTATTTCTTGACTTTCATACTTACCGGAACAATGTGCTGAACCCATAAAAGACAAAAGATAGAATTTTAACCAGGAAAAAAATGCTATGACTTCAAAATTTTGCCTTTCAAGCTACAATTCTTAACTGTTTCAGAAATAATTCCCACCATTGTGTGAGCAAAGGGCATGAGTATTTGGTCCAGAAAAAGGGAAATGAAGAGTTGATTCAACAGGTGGATTCACTGGTTTATACCCACATCAGCACAGTTGGTACTACAACCCCACAGGTAAAATAAGGATAATATTTTAGTTTTGCACTAAAAGCAATCTTTTCAGATAAAGCAAACAGGCTAGAAATGTTCCAAGTATGATAGTGTTAAAAAGTATGAAAATCAAAGTTGTGCCCTTTCTTCCATAAATGTACATTATCATAACCCAGAACTGATGAAATACCATACACTAGATCCACAGCAGATCTCTCATCAGTCATAATCCTTTACAGAGCGGGCAGACCAACCATACCTCAGACAGAAAAAGATATGTAAGAACCTGAATTCTAAAACGTTGTGATGCCACTGCAACATTTTACTTGTGAAAGACCTATTGCACACACCCCAAGACGCCCACCCTCCCAAATTACAAGTTTTGTTTATATTCTTCACTTTGCAAGAGTAACATTTAATTATAACTTTTTAAGTTGCCAAACATACATTCTGACTACATTAAAAATAACTAATTAGCTTTTGCGAGGCTTAATTCTGATAGGAGCTTAATTACAAATCTATGTTGCATGAGACTGGTTCATATTTCAAACACATTTTAGTAATCTGAGTTGTATTATATAAACGATCTTTAAAGACAACAACTTTTTAGAAGCAACTGTCTTCAGGACTGATGCAAGGAAAGATGTCTAAGCTATCTTCCAGCAGATTTCACAGATGGCTCACAAGGCTGTCACAAGGCACAGAAGGAAGAAAGTTGCTTATTTCTTTATAGAGATGCAAATAGGAAGCACAATCTGGATTTAAGGCTAAAAGCTGTTTATTTACCAATAACTCTTCTAAACCTTACTCCTGCTAACTAATATTTCTTGCATCAACGTGAATTCCTAAAACTGAAAATCAACCAGCTGCAAGGAAATAAGTATATTTCATGTTGATTTGATGTCAAGTATTGCCATACAAAAACGTGGAATATGTGCTCTAGGAGCGCAACCTTTATGCACATTTCTATGCAGCCTATAACAGAGGCTAGTTGGTTAGTACAAGTGAACACAGCAAGGCAGCACTGAGAAGTCATGGGATATACTGGTTATACCATTTCAGGAAAAAATGGAAGGTTTTTCAAAAGGTTTTTCAAATTCCGAGAAACAGAACCATCGTCAGGTTGTGCCCTATTACTAGGCTGCGAAAAGAATCACAACAAAATACAAATTCATCTACTTATTCCTTAAAGCCTACCACACCCATCATAATAGACTCCTTCCCTGATTTATAAGGCAGACTAGGGCTTTTTTCAGAATTTGCTTCTTCATTATGAAAAACAGCAAAAGAAAATAAGGTCTAATGGATCACACTGACATTTTTTAATAACCTTCACATGAACCAAGCCTTTTCTCAGCCTTCCAATGGCATCGTGAAAAATAACAATCCATGAAAAAAACAGACAAACAAAAACTTTTTTTAAAATCAGGATACATTTTCTTCCCTACAGCTTCTTAATACTCAACTAACCTGGCTGCAAGCATCTGGCACCAAGCAAGTGGCATATGTAAGTTGTTTACAGACTTTGTGTATCTCAGAAATAGAAAGCCTAGGGCTCTTGTCATGAAGTTTCAATTTGCTCTAAAACACTGTTCTTCTAAGACATCAGTCCCTGAGACTCTCATCTTTATGGTCAGCAATGTTCTCTAAAAAATTACAGCATCTCAAGTGAGGCTTGCAGAAGGAAATCACAGTGGTTAAGTGTATGTGCCACACCGAAACCCAGGGACAGTGCCCAAGAGACATTAGAAAGCATTAGCCTATAGTCTGGTCTTGACTCATTGCATTAATCTTACTACACATAATGAGTCTTGTTGTTCTGTTCCTGGGGAGACAATCTTATTTCTTCTAAGCTCAGCCAGGTATTATTTTTTTTTTGTTGTCTCTTATGTTAAGAGTTAATACTAGAGAATATTATAGAAGCGTCACTACACAGAGCCTTTACAACAAAAACCGTATCTTATAACTTTTCACTCTCCTAGACAGTTGTTTAATTACACACTCCAGTCTCATAACTTAAAAATGTATTGAGAAATTACTCGAGGCTGTGTCATTTAATACAGCATAATGATTTATCTTCATGGTTCTGTATAAGGCTGAATGCACTATGGGAGTCTTCCACGTCTCTGTCTCGCAGAGATTCTTGTGATATATTAAACAAATAGATGGGGAAAAATTATCTTTTTGTTACACAAAACAAGATGTTGTACTAAACTTCACAGACAATTCCAACACCCTACTGTACTGTCTGGAGTTCTCAAACCAGAAATAAAGAAAATTTCTACTGGCTGGTTCTTTTCCACACAGACTCATTATCTACCCTTTTATTTTATGATACAGCAATGCATTATTACTGCCTTTGTGGCTGACAAAATTATAGGTAAATTTATTCCATAAGTGGTGCCTTCTTCCCTACCCAGATCTTTCCTCCCACACTATCTATGACAAGTCCCATTTTTTTTCATTCTCTGTTTCATCAATTGTACTATTTTCATCAACCCAATATATATATTTGTGTGTGAAATATACATTAGTTTGATATATTCAGGTAAGTTCAGGGAAGCTCAACAATAAATTAATAATACTTAAAACCAACCCCAAACAACAAAGCAAACACAGTACTATGAGTCTTCTGAGATTCAACCAACATTAAACTGGAGAGTCTGACATTTCTTTAATTATTATTACACCTGAAGAAGTTATTTTTAGTTTTGGTGCATTACAGTCTACTTGCTGTTAGCTATGACAATCATCATGAAATAATTATCTTGTTTCCTCTAGCAGTGTGATCACTGGACAGCTGCTTTAGTTATTCCCATGGTGGCACATGCATAAAAACATATTTACTTTCCTTCACATATAAAGGCAGTAGCAACATGTCAGCTTCAATATGCAGTGCACTACTCTCTCTCTAATGACTCATGTCTTTCATGTATTTTCCAGTAGCTTGTAAATTTTTTAAAATCTGTCTTTAAATAGGTATCTAGATTAATTTCAGGAGATTTTTAAACTATCACTCAGGACTTGCTGCTAATGTGGGCAATGGATAGCAACGTAAGTTGCTGATATTCTATCATCACCTTTCATCATCTTGATGTTTACCAGCATGATACACACATATGTATATATGTATCCAGGTGAATATGTAAAACTAAATGGAATTGTCTGTACAACCACAAAACAAGGATTCTTCACCTTTTGATATCGATTTTGGAAAGCATTCAGATTTCCATCTAATATAAGCCTACATTATGTGGTTCTATTCAGTGCAAGCCAAACTTCTTCAACATATATGTTACTTTAAAAGTGACAGACATCACTAAATATGGCTTAATATGTTGGACAGCTAGGAGACCTCAAGCACTTCTATTATTATCTAGCTTCCAGTTATATATTTTCTCAAGCATCAATTTTCCAATGGAAAGTCAATCTCCCTCTACCAATAAATACTTACAATGGAAGTAAATACAGGCGGATAATACTTTCCTGTATCCATTTCATGACAGCCACACATAAATACCTCAGAAACAATGTTGTGATTTGCTGCTCTAATTACAACAGACTGTCACTTTTCCTCCTCAGATCAGCAGTGGTAAAGATATCCTGTGCAAATAATGTATGTTGTACAAAGATAAAACATGTCCAGAAGAAAAAGTCTATCTAGAGGGCAGACAAACTGAAGTAGCCAAGTAAAAGTTCTGATATTGCCATGGAAGATCTATGCCAAAATTGAAAACAACAGGAGAACAAAATCAGAAGCACTGGGAATAATGTTAGCCTTAAGTGACTCTTATCAGGGAACCTATTTCCTTCACTAGAACTTTTGGAAACTTTAAAAGACGATTTTGAGGTACCACAGAAAATACAATATTGTGACATGGATTGAGCAAGCAGAGAAGTCTGTCCTGAAAATATAGCATCTCCTCCCTGCCTGAAAACATGGGCTCTTCATCTCAGCTTGGCTATTACAGGCTAAAGAGAAGAAATGAAGGACCACTACCATTTTACCAGATTCAAAATGCATCACTCCTCCTATCATTGCGCAGGCTCCTCAACCTTTTTGATTATTGTGTCTCCATTACCCATGTCTCTCTCCTTTTGTTTTGTTTTTTTGTCTGTTTTGTTTGGGTTTTTTTGTTTCAAAGAAATAGAGCTTACTTGACTTTGTGTCTTCCACATGACTATTAGAAGTACAGGACCACAGGCATCACATGAACAACTGACCAGAATTAAGTATCCCATTGTCCATAAAAGCTTTGTCAGGTGTCATAGTAGTTTAAAAAGCAGTGTATTACTCCTGAACTTCTAGACTAAAGTTACTAGTGTGAGTTAGAAGGAATAACAGGAACTCCATAATGTCTTTGATGTGCTTATCTCTTTTATTACTTTTTTTCCTCCTGGTATAGGTATATAACCAGAAACAACAGGTGCACCATATCTCAACCAACCTTTTCAAATGTGGGGCCAAAATCTTCAACACCACTTGGAAGACATGAAGTTTCTTTTATTAAACTAACTGCAGCTAGAATTAGGTATGTGGGATTTTTCCCAAGCAAAAAATTGTACATTGAAACATAGAGTTCTCAGGAAACTCTAAAAAAGGACAATGCAAAACTCAGCTAAACAGCCAGGTGAACTTGGAGGAATCTGTGACTTTTTTCTTTTTGCAACACCAAGTAATAATATCCCTTTCTTGCAAATAAACATGCAATTATATTCCTAAAAATACCATTTCTTCCACAGGTTTATTACGACTAAAGGCAATTAAGCCTGACTGAGCATTTCAGATTCAAAACGACTGAACTGCTTCTCATTCTTCTTTATTTTAATGAAAAAACTCTCTGTGATTTTGGATGATAAGCAGCCAAGGCATCTGTAGGCTATCCCTATGTTGACAAGCTTTAGTCTGTCTTTGCTTGGGGTCAAGCATGACAAATTTCCAAGCAGATAACACTTGTCACATCTTAAGGCCATCCAGACAGTAATCATGTCTGCTGCTCGCAGAAGCAACATCTGCCACTGCGACAAACAAGAGCTCTTGATTCACACAATCTCTCGCTGAGCTCCCAGCTCATTAGGATCTCCCAACTGCTGCCTCTTACACAGGAAAAACACACCTGTCATGGAGCAAGCAAAGTGCCTCACTCTCTGCTGCAGCCTTGAACAGAGCATCTCCTGCTGAGCCTGAGCTTCAGAGGATCACGCACCCCTTCATTCACAGAAGCAAGACCTGTCAGACTGTGTTTCAGCATTACCTGATAAGTGAGAAGTTCTTCAGTTGCGAAGTTTCCCACACACCCTGCTAAAACCCCAGGTGCAGTGATGCCTGCTTCAGGCAGGAGCCCAGAGCCCACACCCAGGTGAGCATGGGGCTCCCTCTGCCAAGTCCTCCAGCCCTCCCCAGCTCCCCCTCCTCTAGGCACCTCATCTGGCAAGACATTTTGGAGCCATGGCATCAGCTAAACATTCACCATAAACTCATGTCTCCTCAAGGCCCCCAGACTTATCTAACTGCATGAGGTTATACACTTGGCAGGATCATACAGGAACATTTAAGTCCCCGTTCCTACTGACTCATTCAAAGGCATCTGTCCCCATCCTGCCTTAGGTTAGAAACTCCTCTAGTATGGAAAAGGACCTAGACAAACTTGGCAGTTAAAAATAACAAAGAAATTCACATTTAGCATGCTTGATATGAAATTGCTTCTCTCTTAAAATAAACTGTGTGTTAGGAAGAGGTGAGATTTCACTGAGGAAAAACTTCAAAGGCAGTAGCTTTAGTAGGATTAACATCTAAAAGACTGTATCAGTCTAATTTTCCTTTTAAATAATCCTATTCAAACATCAGCTTAGAATTACAAGATAAGAAAATGGTCTTTGAAGGAAAAAAAGAATTCATGTCTTCCTTCATTTTGACAAAATTATTTGAAAAAATACTTGGAACAAAATTTAACAATTTTACATGGATCTGAAAAATTAACATCCCAAATAAATTCAGGGATTTGAGCTGGTTAATCTTTAAAACATGAGACAAATACTACTGAGATCTTCAGGAGATATTACTGGATGCCAGAAGGTAAACCAAGAGCCTAACAAAGGAGAAAAAATACCTGAGATAATCTTTGCAGAGGGAAATACCATGTCTTGTTTTCTGGAACTGATGTTTTCTTTAACACACCAAATCACCTGCTTTGCCTGTAGGCACCAGATCCTTCTGGCATCCTTCGTTCTTACACAGAGAGAAAGATTTACTGCACAGCACAAGGAGTTTCATTCCAGATATTTGCTTTCCATTTCCTACTGATACACAAACTTCCCATGTGATCTGCAGCAAAACCCTTTCTATCTCTTTCCAGTGAGGCAACATCTGTGAGATATAACTTAGGGTAAGTATGCAACCAATAGAATAGCCAAAGTACTGCTGTATGAACAAAAAAAAAAAAATTCATTTATATTAATAAAAAATATTTATTTGGTAGTAGAAGTCAAAATAGTTCTTTGCAGATTTACATACACTCTGAAATTAGTCCAGATATCTGTAAATTTGACAGTTGCTCAAAAAATGGGAAGGACTTGATTTATCCATTTCTGGAATAACAGCTAGATGAACTTGTAGCAATTTTCTCTACAGGGGCAAATCTAAGCAAGAAAGAAAGAGAAATCCATAATTTAAAATCTAAAACTGTGTTGAACAGATACTATGACTTCAGTTGTGAGACACTTGCTTACATTTAACTTCCAAGTTTTGTTTTTCTTTTTCATTCAGCGTATTAAATATAAATGCGAAAAATATTTTTGTCCAAATAATAGTATCTCAGCTCAAGAAATGGCATTATTTTCATATTCTGCTTTTACTACCCTGCTTCTTATTTTTTGAATACACATCAGAAGTTTGGCTTTTAAACAACAAAAACAGTATTTCATAAAACACTGCTCAGCCACTAAGCTCCACTGGGCTGAAGGAGCCATAAAAGCATCAGAAATTAATAAGCATGATGGACCACAATCCAAGCTCCCACAGGCAAGATAAAATAATTGAGTATTGAAATTCGTTTCTTGTGGCATATCATAGGGTACTCAGTATAGATGTAAACACAAAAATTTCACTTTTTTGGGGGGCTGTATGCGTAGTACAGATGCATGATCTCCGCTTGCAGCATTTAAAACATTTCATCTCATCCTAGGGAGCTTGTTTCAATGGAAGGAAAAAAGGCACTCTGATGTATAAAAGATTAAAGAACCTCAGCCAACATTTGGCAACATTATATTAAGAGTTTCAGATTACAGACTCATGAGAAACTGGTTGTTTTTTAACATCCTTCTTACTGAATTTTTACAATAAAAGAGAGAAATAAATTCTTTGAAAATCATCATGATAAAATATCCTAAACACAATAATTTTCCCCTAGAAATCACTCATGATATATGAGGATGAGCACCAGCAAATGCAAAAGCACAAAATACCTGGTGTCCTTCATTAGAAAAGACACTATTATATACAGTCACTTGTTCTTAACCACAAAGATTCATAATTTCTATTTTTCTTATAAACAAACAAGAGCAATATACAGTTATCATGAAGATTTGGTTGATAAATCTGGAAATAAATATATTTTTGGAAGTTTTCTTTCTTTGCTGGAAAAGGGGCCGGAACACCTCTGGGAGTGAGTTGCTATTAATAACAATGTCATATTATTGCTGACTTTAGAAGATATATTCTTTTAGCTGGATCTTATTATAAACTTCCAGCTGTTCAATACGGTTAGCAGAGAAAAGCACTGGTTTGAGAAACAGCAGGAAGCCAATGCCAACAGCAGCAGCAGTTGCCACATGCCGTGAGGAGCGGGAGGCTTGTAAGGTCCCTGGGGGAGTCTGAGGGCCAGTCTAAGTAGGGCTTTGAGCAACCTGGTCTAGTGGAAAGTGACTCTGCCTGTGGTGGAAAGAGACACTGCCTATGGTGGAAAGACTGCCTTTAGATGGTCTTTAAAAGTTTCTTCCAACCCAAACCATTCTATGATTCAATGACAAAGAAAATCAAGAGAAAAAATAGTTCTTGTTAATAATGCAGTAATCTATTAAAAGACCATTGGATATTCTTCAGCAGCACAATATAGGAATTTGTTCAAGAAGTTACTTAGCCAACACTCTCTTTAGTTTTTTAGTGAATTTTTATACCCTTTTAGTAGGATCAATAGGTAAATTCAGTATGCTGAAACTCACTTAGTATTTACTTATTAGTTTTGGGTAACTACTCAGAAGTAGAAACAGGCCTTAAATGGTACTGATATTGTAATTGGAAACTGCAGAATTAGTCCGGTAAGGATCAGGTTTAGCATTGTAAAGCCACTATAGAATTCTGTATTACACTGCAGTAACATCACAGCTCCTCACAGATACCCATGTTGTGAATTGTAAACAGTATAGTCAAAGAGGGCACATTTAGAAAACACTTGCTACTTTCTAATTACATTTAAGAAGATAAACTATGTATAAATCATATATAGAACATTGTCATGGGGTGACATTAGGAAGCTCCATTATTCCTTACCTGCCTGCTTAATGCCCACTGCTACTGTGCCTCCCCCTGGGGTGGGGGGGTGGGGCGCGCGGAGCTGGGGTCAGTTAAATGTCCAACTGAGCCCACACCTGGGGGTCAGTTCAATAGCTGATGGACCCAGGGGTGGGGCCAGAGCCAGAGCCAGGGTTGGTTCAACCGAACCAGCACCCGCAGGTGTTGGTTAAATGGCTTGGTCCAACGGCCTGGGGAGAAACAGGGGACAGAGAGAGACATGGAGGGGTCGATGATTCTCGGAGAGACCACAGCACTGCTCTCTGCATTGCTCTTCCCTGCAAGCTTAGGGAAAAGGTTTTCTTTGTTTGTTCTTTTCCTCCCCCTGGCTTTCCTATCTTCCTTCCCTCCTCTCCAGCCCAGGGAGCCTGCAGGGTGGCCCCAAACTCCGGGGAAGGCCACGCCAGTGAGTGAAGGGGCAGAGCCACCAGATTCCACCAGCTTCGAGGAGGAGAACTGGTGTTGAGGAGTCAATGAGGTTCCTTTTTTCCATCTGCCCTCCTCTAGGCTGCTGAGTGGACTCCCCTTCCCCTTCCTGGAGACTGAGGAGACCTGTTGTCGGCTCCTTGCCCTTTTGCCTTTCTTTTTGCCCTCTTTGTTTCTACCTGGTTTCATTTTGAGTTAATAAATCGTTCAGTTTTTTCCACTTTCACTTGCTGTGGTTAATTTGTTTCATTGGCAGAGGGAAGCCCTTTTCCCCGGGGAGGAGGCACTCATCCCAGAGGGCTTCCTCCTGACACTTCGTCTCCAAAACCAAGACAAACATAAAGTTTTCTTGAGACCTCTCACCTCTAATTGTCCAAATCAGTCCACACAAAGCTGTTATGTTATTTTAATTTCCTGGTATTCTGAAAGACTTAATCAAATCTTAATGAATCAAGGCATGAATACCCTCCTGCTAAATCTTCTGGTGAATTTAATACGACAACCCACATTCAACTCCTTTGTAACTGAGCTTTGTTCATCTTATTATCTAACTTCACCAAAGAATTTCTAGAAACAAGGAAATATTCAGCTAACTATGAGCATCTTACATAAACACAAAATGAGCATGATGGCTTTTTTCTAATCTTATAGTGTGGGGGGTCACAGCGTACCAAAAAGCCTCTAATACTTTGAGGACACTGGAGATTAAAGGTAGAAATTAAGCGTGGATATAATCTTAATAATACCAACTAAATCATTTCCAAATTTTAAAATGGATTTGGAGAGAAGATTGCTTTGTGTGCTTGTTTTACAAATAACCATATTACTGTCATGTCCATGAATCCCAATTATGTAGCTAATTAATTGTAATTAATTCATTCATTGTAATTACCTGTAATTGTAAAAGCAACTCAATCCCCTAAAGTTTCTCACTCATTAGTTGCCACATAGCATGGTTCTGTAAGATTCTTTTCCCTTGGCAGTCTGATGATCAGATTACCATAACACCACTATGGAAACAGGCTGAGGAGAGCTACTGCCTTTGTCTAAAAGGAATACCATAACATCCTCAAAATTAACTTTTTTAATCTTGAAAACTATAATGTGCAATATACAATTATGAGTATGTGTATCTGGAAGTACAGTGGAACTGTAAGTCCAAATACGTACATTCCAAAGTTACTGTATATGTCTTCCATCTAGCATGGGGCAAAACAAAAAGTAACTTCAAAAACTGAAGTAGAAACTTATATTAAAATAATGAAGAGCTATGTGCATAAAACATTTACCTATCCACACTCAAAGAGAAGAGTCTGTCAATACAAAATGATTCAAATGGAATCTGCAATCCTTACATGAAATATATTTTCAAGATTTTCTTTCTCTTAAACAAAACTGGCAGGAGTTTTAGTGCTCATTAAACTGAAAAATGGGCATTGTTGTCCAGGACAATTGGCACAGAAAAATATGAGAAGCTAAAGCATAGCTCTGTTAATAGAAAACAAACCAGGCACTCCCTACAATCTTCTTCTCTGAGGCAGAAGAATATCCTAGAAAAGGATCTTTATTTCACATTTTCTCTGCTTTAGCACTGCTCCCACAAACTCTTCAGATAGCAATTCCAATGGCTGCAACATCTACCTCCATAAAAACTAGCACTTTATCACCTCTCAGAGGAGAAGGAACAATGAAACCCACAACCTATCAAGCATTTTATCTGGCAGCTAGGTTGCAGAAACAGCAGAGGTAAAATAATCAGCATTTAGGCAAACAAAATATGATTGCTTACAAAATCCTAATCTTCCATTTCAGTCAGAAGATTTTTAAATTATGATTTTTAAAAAGCCTCTCACTTCTGAGATCAGTTCTGGACAGAAATATTCCTAAGTAAAAGCTACCTGTCCTTTCATACACCACTTTTAGGTGCCTCCAGGTCCACAATTGGGCAGGAGAACAGATGCACTCCCACAGCTGTGCTCTCCTCTGGAACAAACTCTCTCCAGCCACCAAAGAGGCAGCGAAATACTAATGATTTATTTTATCAGCTTGGTTGCTCCAGTATTCATTGTGCACAGCGTGTCCTCACACATAGGTTGTAAAGGTCACAGGGACGGAGTAAGATCAAGCCCAGCTTCTTATCCCAAGCACCACCTCAAAAGCTCAAGCTTTTCACAGAATCACAGAACCAGAATACTGTGAGTTGGAAGGGACGTACAAGGATCATTGAGTCAAACTTCTGGCCCTGACCATCCCCAAGAGTCACACCATGTGCCTGAGACTATTGTACAATCACATCTTGAACTCTGCCTTTTGTTCCTTCCCTCATTAAAAAAATTTTCAGAACAGCACTCTCCCACTTTTTTTTCTTACTAAGTTTTCAATAAATCTTTTCTTGTGCCAAAACTGGTTTGCTTAAATCCTTCTCTGGATTTTTTGATATATTTTTAAACAGAGCTTCTACTCAAGTGCTGAATAGCGAACTCAGTAAGCAGCTCCTGACTCACTGACACACAGAGACCGGAGCAGGCACCCTCAGAGCTGTACTTGACAGAGGTATCCCCAAAAAAGCTCAGTGCCTGTGGCTCAGAGCTGACCCAACATGGCACAGCCAGTGGGGATGGCTGGGAGAGGGCAGAGCTGCCCAACCCTGAGTGGCTCCAGACAGGCACCCTCAGGTTGGGGCTCCTGCAGGACACTCTGAAGGCAGGAACAGCCTCTTGGGTCTCTTTTAATGAAAAACCCCCTTTCCCTGTCCTGAGAGTTGCCTCACTTTTATCTGCCTATATTTGGATTTCTAAACCCTATCAGTGAATAGGAGAATTGGGAAGATGAGATTCATGTGCTGGACTAACATGCAGCCAGCCATTGTCTGACAGCAAATGTGACTGCACAGAAAACAGCAGGTAACTCACTGGCTTTGTTGTTTCCCTAATTTTCCTCCTAATCACTTTCACTGCTTAAATACCTTCCAGTTACTTCTCCCATGCCAGCATTCAGTTTCAACAGGGGAGGTTTTAGTTGCACCAGGGGAGGTTTAGATTGGATATTAAGAAAAATTTCTTCACCAAAAAGATTGCCAAGCATAGGAAGTGGTTGACTCACCATCCCTAAAGGCATTTTAGAGATGTGCAGATGTGGCAGGTAGGGACATGGTTTAGTGGTGGACTTGGTGTTACATTTATAGTTGGACTCAGTGATCTTAAAGGTCTTTTCCAATCTGCTTGATTCTGACTCTATGATTTAGTACACTATGATTAACAGCTTCTAAAGTCAGTAAACACCACCAGTAAAATTTCAGTTGTCTCAAGATAGGGTTTTTGTTTATTTTTTTTAATTATGCCCTCCCTAGTTTTCATGGACCTCTCAAGTTAATTCAGGAATCCTGTTTCCAAGACACCTTTGCATCTAACTCCCTTCTGTCAGGTAGTCAGAAATGAGGAGCTGAAGTAGAAATTAAGATGTAAATATCAGAATCTGAAACTAAGTGCTAAGGCTCTTTTTAATTCAGCTCTATTGTTCATTTTTAATCTTCATAAGGTTCCACTGACCCAGTTTCACAATGACTTTTTTCTTGTAATTTTGCCTCCTGCTCAATGATGTGGGTACAACCCTCTATTCATTTACCAAACTAATAAAGTTTTATATTAAGGACAACATTTCCTGAATATAGTTTTGGCAATTCCATTATATTTATGCACTTTATCTCTGCTGCATCGTTGCTTTTCCTGATTTTTAGGGATTTGTCTTGTAAAAGTAATAACTTGATCTCTTCATCAAGAAGTATATATACAGTAACTAATGGGCTCTCCAGCTCTTTATTTTTAAGCGTTCACAAAGACATTTCCACTAATTATTCTTTTCTATCATTAATACAGTAATATAACTGAATTCCTAAGGGAAAGTGAAATGCTGAATCAGAAGCTTATAAGTTTTCATTAACAGAGAGCTTTCTTAAGAACAATGTACACAGACCGTTACCTTGTATCATAGCCTTAAATAGGAGCACTTAGAAAGGAAAATGGCTTCAATCTCAGCAGACTTTGTGCCAACTGTTCCTTTTACATAAATGCAGCATACATCTTCTTTCCCTTCATCATATGAAATAGTAAATGGTCTGAGATTTCTCCTCAATTTCCCCTGACCATAGGTCATATGTCAGCACGTTACACTTGGTTTGAGATACGAGTCTTCCTACATGGCCTGTTTAACTGGGACTCGTCAACACCATTGTTTTGTCCTTTTTACTCAAACTTCATTTCTTCCTACCATATGCTGTCTGGGTAGTAGTGATATGAAGGATCTGAGGAACTCATGGCACTGAGACATACAGCTTACAAGAACACTCCTACCTCTTCAGTCCACCTCTTCCTGTCAGCTGGAATCAGTTTTACAGACACATCGCTAACAGCATCGCAGTTGTGTACATGTTGACCTTTGCTGACAGTTCAAGTGAGCTTGAATCTGTGACATTATATATAAGTTCATGTCTCCAACTCAACCTGCAGAAAAATGAGTTTCTGCATCTGCTAACTCAGTTTTCCACTTCAACAGAATACCTCCAATATATGTGCTGTCTTCCTCTGTCATCACAGCATCTTCCAGCAGGGTTATCCGAAGATCACCCTCTGCAGGATCTCTGCCTCCATGTCTCCCATCTCTCGGGGACACTTACTTCCTCACATAAGAGACTCATTTATCTACTTCAAGTGACATAGAAGAGAAACTTAGACCTGTTTAATTCTCTAGGACACAGATTCAAAATACACACAGGCTGGTGACTCAAATAAGCACTCAGATGGCATTTTCCCACAGACCATGCTCCCTTCACTTATTTCAACAAAGGAGTTTCCGCTTTGTTGCCCGCCCTTTTTTTGTTAAGTTGTATCTATCAAGGTACTTTTCTGCTCCCCTGCAGCTTTTAAAGAATAAAATCTTGATGTATGTCTCCCTCTACCTGCCCACAGACACCTGAGGCCACATCTTTTGAAGTCTTTGCAATGCTGAACTCCAAATATGTCTTATAGTCTCAGCTAAATGTTGAGACTGTATTACATGTTTGTTCTAACCACAAAAATATCAGAACACATTTTCAATGCATTGTGTTCCTATGTAGCATGTTTGGTTACTAATTCACTACAAAGAATATTTTATTGACATAAAATTTACAGCTGTTTTACAGAGCCTTCCTATACTACCTAGACAAATGACCTTCTTTCAGAGTTTTATTTCTAGTATCACAGAAATAGGAATAAATCACTGAGACAGTGCAACACAGGTTTCTACATGGTATCTTGGATGGCTGCATAGTTGAAATCAAGAGTGATTTAATTTCAAGAACTGTATTTGTTACAAAGAGGTTATGCCTACCCAGTGTCACCAAAGGCAAGACTTATTTTCTTAGAAAACTATCACAAAATAACTGACTTGGAAATGTAAAACTCACTTCCTCTGCAGTACATTTTAAACCCAAGGATTTGTATATTCACCAGAAAAAGGGCATGAAAGAAGCTAAAATCTCTTGTGTATAAACACAGCACAACCTTTCAAGCTTTTTATAAGCTTTTTGCTTTTTTTTCTTTTTTTACATGCTCATACAAAGGTTGCAAGGGAGGGTCTGGAGGATTAATAAACCCTTACTCAAAGCTGGGGCAACTATGATGTCAGAATCAATTTCAACATAAAAACCGATTTGCTCAAAGCCTTCTTGAGTCAAGTTTTGAATACCTCTAAGCATGGAGATTCCAGACCTCCATTCAAGTAAGTAAAAGCAAAAGCACTTCTGCTTATATTATCAAAACATACACAGATGTCAGATGTCAGAAAATATTTTCATATTAAGTTTTACCAATATAGAAAAATACATGTGACTCTATAAACTATGTTTCTAAAAAAAAGATAATTTGCTTTCCTGACACCACACTTTGAAGTGGAAAATAATCCTCACATTTACATGCATCATTCTTCAGTGAAAAAAATAACTACTGCAAAATGAAATTCAGTGTGCACAGATTAATTGTAGACCTTGTATAAATACAGGAGATGAGCTATGTATTCATGCAATCTCAAATTTCAAAATTGCCTTTTTCATAATATTGAGAAGAAAAATTAAAAATATCCTCTGCATTTTTATTTGTATATTAAAGAATACACTGTTATGCATGTTACATAGGATCTTCAATGTAGGTAAATAAAGCTCACAACTACATCCACTCACATATTCACATGTATATATTAATTTATTCAATTTTCATCAGGATAACCTTGCAAATAGAGAATTTACTGAAATCTTGCACTGAGTACCAAAAGGAAAGGTAGTATTTAAAGGGACCTGAGCACACCACAAAATGGCAGCTATATTAAAATGTAAGTTGCAAATTCAGCTACTTTTGCACTTTTAGTCATAGAAATTGACAAATGATCACTTCTGGGTTGTCAAGACTGAGGAATCCATCATTTATAGCAGCATGTAATGTTTTTTGCCTCAATTTTCAGTTGTCTATAAAGAATGAAATATCATAAAATAATATGGGAGGCATAAAGAGCACATTGCTACTAACATGTCCAATTCTGCCCAAGTGGCATAAAAACAAAAATACATTACTATCTGACAGGTCTTTCTTGATTTAGATTAAATGAGCTGTGAGTTTCACTCATTAACACATTAATAACCATTCTGAAATCACCACTATCCTTCTGCTCTCTTGAGCTTGCATTCCAGACAGTAAACTTGACTCATCACCACAAGCACACTCATCTGACTCATTTATTTTTCCAGGATTAGCCAGGAATGCAAGCAAATTGCAATGAAAAAATTCAAGGAAGAATTCTAGGCATGCCAGAAATGCATAACATTAAACAATTGCTCACAACCAAATGAAATTATATTTTAAATTTTCAACCTTCTGACAAGATTGAAATGTTCTACACACTGACTTTTGACCCTTTCTATAAACACTGAAAAGGCAGAGCAGATCTGGTTTCCTGATGCCCTAGAAAAGGAAACTTCCACAAACAATATCAAAACTGAATGGGAAAGCTATTCCAAGAAGAAATCCATAAGGTTTAGGAGAAATGCAAAAGTTGCACTTACGATGACCTTGATACCAGCTTTACCCATACTCCAACCAAAATCGGGTCTGAAAAATGAAAAGAGTCTTCATCTGTAGTCAAAGAGACTTTGGTCTCTGTTTCAAAAGGAACTGGGGATTGGTGAGACAGAGAAAATATTTTGATCAAGAACTAAGGATAAAATCTATTAATAAAACAGACAGCCTGCAGATGAGTTTCTTTTGAGGAAAAAGGCAATGGACTCACCTAACTGCAAAATGTTGGCAAAATAACCATTACACAGAGGAGAAAAAACCCAAATATTTTTAATCTGGACTGTGAGGCTCAAGTAGCCTCAAACAGCCTTTCAAAGTGTTCATGTAGCCCAAGTAAATATGGAAAAATATGTTTATTTACAAAGCTGCTCATATGAAAAATGTGAAGTGTTAATTAGAGTCCTCAAAATAGATATTAAAAACATCAGTTGACACAGCTGTCAATTACAAATATGTTTGTATCTATGAATCAGTAAATCCCAAAACTCAATCAAATCTCCCGGGCAGTCCCAATCTCTTCCTTTTTTCTTAATTATTATCTTCCTTTGCACCTTGGGACTACAAACTAAAAGCTTAAATACAAAATAACAGCTGTTTTCATTCCATTTTCAGCTTTAGTGGGATCAAGAGAAAACAAAAAGCTTGTGAGGCAGCTTGCTATATACAGATCGTCAACTGAGGTTGGCTAACGCAGAATATTTTGTTGCTTTGGATTAATATAGAAGATTTCAAAATTTCTTTGAGATTAAATTATTTTCAGGTTTCAACTCTACAGTACCATCTATAATATTAAGTTTCGATACTTCTATTTTGCAACTGTTTCTATGAAGAGCCTGCAGGATGTAAAGTGCTGAGGTGAGTTAATTCATTCCACCACCTCTCCTTCCACTGTAGTCTTCCTTTTGCATCCTAGTAAAGGCTTTCTTTTCCACATATTTTATGCAGTTATGTGTACAATTCATCTGAGAGTCTATGTCAAGTCACAGTTTTAAGGATATGTGGTTGAACTCATTTCTATGTTATCTACATAAATATGGGCAATTCACAAAAGATTCCCATTAGTAATTTTAGACTCCCACTTGCATTCACAGCATCAAACATCCTTCTACTAAAAGCAGAGATTTCCATTTCCCCAAAAGACTAAAGACAGCCCAGTGATACTCAGTAAAGAGCAAAATTTCTTTATCATCCATACCCTTGAAATGCAGCAGAGGCAAGAGTGAAAGGCAGTGAAAGAAGAACATCTGCATCACAAAATCTTTTTGTCCATCTGCAGATAGTCATTCATTTTCATAACCAAATTCTTTAATCCAGCACTCTCAAATTATTTCACCAGGTTTGGAAGTTTAAGAAAGCTTTTGTAACCAGCACATTCTATCAGTTTCAAGTGACAAAAGAGAAGCAAAATTTTAAAAGGTGAATATTATCCCAAGACATGTTGAGATTTTTCTTTTAATTGATTCTTGTTTCCAATATTCCATCTTGCCAATATCTCATTGTAATATGGTTTATCTCAGCCCATCCTTTCAATGTAGCTACTCAGGATGAATGTGGAGATTTCAAAAGCAGTTACAAAGCTGACAAATAAAAATATCCATACAGTGTCTTCAGAAGTAGTGCAACACAATGCCTAAAAATCACTCTTCCTTTATTTAACCTGACAAATCCCTCAAAGCCAGAAAGCCTTCAGGACCACACCGGAACAAAACAAAGAAAGTCTAACTGTAGTAAATACTTGGATTCTTTGGGGGTAAGATTTTAAAACAGCCCAGTAAAAAGTGGGACATGAATGCCTTGTCAGACAACTGCCTCAAGATGAAATTATTTAGATTTGCTCTTGAAATAAAGAACAAAGAAGGCTAAATATTTTATTCCAAAAATCAAAAACTAACAAGAAACCAAGAAATAAAAATACATCCCTTGACACAAAACACTGAAAATAGATGAGAGACTCAATGAAGGATATTAAAGAATAGAATCTGTATTTGTGTTTAATTTGAATGCTTATCAGTTTCCATGCAGATGGAAATGAGGCTATGAGAACAACTCAAGCTGAGCCACACCAAGTATTTCAAAACCACTGAAGTGGCATTTCTCTTCCTCTTGCTGTAATACTCTCTTTCCCCTAAACCTCAATCCTTAACATTAGAAAAACAACAGACATGATAAATTTAGAAAACGATGGAAAAAATGCGGTGTCTTACTCACTATTATCCCAGTCCTATACTCAGCATTTTCAGAAACACTTTTATGAAAAACAAAACAGACATTGAGACACAAGGACAGTGAAAAGGTAAGAAGGCAGAATGTGCAAGCAGTAGTCATTAGCCAAGGTCTTTTTCTTTCTTTTGTTTGTGAAGCTTTCAGGGAACCTTGAAAGCAGCACACATCAGGTTACCCACAATTCAAAGGTGAAACACGGTTACAGGAGCCATGAAAAACCTACTGCTATAGCTCCCCTGCAGTGTAAAACAGAGAGAGAGAGAGGTTGTCTCAAAGGTCAAATCAAACCAGGAAGCCTATTCAGAAATTTAAATTTGAGTATTAAAAACAAAATTTCCATCCCTTGGAGTTTCTATGACAACTCCTTTGTCACCTCAGCTCCCTGTTACTGGCACAATAACTGGCAGCACTTGTAACCTCATCTGGGTCACGGGTAACAGGCATAAGCTCAGCAGTTTTGTTCTTCTGGTCTTGCCAGGAACCAGGGAGCACAGATCCAGCTATGTGCTGACAGCTGTTCCATGTTCTCTTCTATCAGGGCTAAAGATCTGCATCATTAACTGCGCTGGAAATCACACAGCTCAGTCAGTGGAAAAGAAATACGCCAATAATTCGTCCCAATACACAAGAATTGTCAAGAAGCACAGAATATAGAGTCTTTAAAATCTGATTTAATATGAAGACAAAGAACAACCATGTTGCAATTTCTTATGGAAAGACATTTAGAACTTCCACAGTGAGTAAAAACTCTAAAGCAGCTTACTTGTGGATAAACACCAGTTCAACATTTACATTCACTATGACAACCCACTGCCTCCCTCTTGGACATATGCTGCTTCTGTATCTACATGGCTTCTGCTGTGGTTCCAGAGATGCGCCGAGGAGACTGAAAAGACTTCTCTGAAATCACTACCATACCTCATGAGTCACAGTGCAAAGCTCGATGCCTTGGCAATGTTTTTAGCTACAGAATAAGTGACCTTCACCAGCTCCCTGCTTATCTTCTGTGTGTTGGAACAGCAGCTGCCAACATCTACTATCAAGGAGCTGCCAGTGTAGTGTACTATGATGATGAGGGAATTCATACTCTGATCATTACTATGGTTACTAAATACTACAACAGAAAGATTTTAATAGAATTTACTTTTGTGTTCATATTGTTAAATTCTCTGTAGTGGTGCAGAGGCTGCTTAATGATAATTACTAGAAGTCATTTCCAAAAGTCTTTTGGGTTTCCTTTATTTATTTTTGCTTGGCCATAATCTCCATTAATTTATAAAAAGTAGACCTACAACAAGGAATTGAAGCAAGTTTTCCAGCTGTACTATACCCAATAGTTCAATTATTGTTTATTCCTTGACCTAAGCATTATTCCTAAGCAAGGAGTAAGTAATTACATGGCTGTTGTTCCAGAGGCACACTTTGTACAGGCTTCTCTGAATAACTGCCATATATAATGCCAAACCCAGTGACCTAGAATTATTTATGCCTTGCTTATTACCCCATCACCAGAGATTTCCAGCATAAACTACCCTAACTTTAATCACAGTGTAAACTAAAACTCTTCTTGAGAATCCTTTGTTCTGCCTGCTACAATTAAACTTTAGACTTCAAGGGAAGGGGAATGGTTTTGTTAAAATGTTCTGTTTATGGAGTTAAAACAAAACAGGTATATTTTAACTTGAAAACAGCTGTGTTTAGCATTTTCAGTTTAGACAACAGTTAAATTTGTAGGTTGAAAATGAAATATTTTTTATTCTAACCAACCAGCTGGTTAAAAAAATTATGTCTGAAATTCCATCTAACTGATATGAGAAAAACCTTCAAAACCTGCAAATTATTAAAGCAGGAAAACCCTTTCAACCCCAGGAACATCTAATGAGAGTTCTGCCAAAAAATGAATAGCATCACATCTTGATTAACATGTTCTTTTGAAAGAAGAGAGAACTGCTCAACAAAAGGCATTCACAGCCTTTTTTAATTAGGTTTGCCAAAGGCAACAGGTCACTGCAGGAAGAGTTCTGAGCACTCCTTCCTTTATTATAAGCATGCTCTAGAATAGTATTTCAGTTTTGCAGGAGCACCATGATATCCTGGATAAAGAGCAAAATGGCTCACCTGAGTATGAACTACCTCCTATCTTGTCAGTGTTCGCAGAAAAATAGAATTCAAGTTTTACCTGGCGGAGGAAAGAATTCTGTCTAAAAGGAAGGTAACACATAAAAGTCTATTTCCAAAGTAACCAACATAAATCAAAAAGACTATAAACTCAGTCTGTAATGAGGTGAACCCAACTAGAGAGGACTATTCACATTTTTAAGTCAAGGGCAGTGCTGCTCCCTCGTGTTTTCATTCATGTTTTCTTTTCTTTTGAGGAGACGATATGATTCCCGTTTTTAAACTCAGTCTTCCATGTATCACAAAAGACTACCAAATAATCAAAAAGAGATTTTCTTCAGACCCCTGCATCTATGCTGTCTGAGGAAACAGGCTGGGTCTAACAGCACTGAAAAGATCTCTTCTTAAAAGCTATCTACATATAAAACAACATGAAAATTTTTGTGGAAGGAATTTTTGGCCTAAAAGGATGCCTAGGTTTGTATCTGAGCTTTGGTTTATTCAGGAACAGAAAACTGGACAGGAGATGATGCTCACAGAGACAAGACATCGTCACTGAGATCAGTGGGCTTTTGAGCACACACAACTTGTCAGCAGGAGCCGAGTACCTGCCTGGAGAGGGAATGAGACCACAGCAGGCTGGGATTTGAAGCAGGTTTACAGAGGTGAATGAGTGGGTGAGATGGGTAAACAGTGGATGACACGCGACTGTAAATCTACTGGAGTCATTGGAGAGGGGGATCAACTGGTGGCAAGAAAGACAACATAAAGGCCTGTTACATTCAACACCAGTCTTGGTACAAATATTGTAGTTTATCTGTTTGTACTCAAAGCCATTCTGCAAGAGTCTGTAAATATTGTATACTTACTAGTTTAAAAAAAATCAGCAAGGAGAAATCTCAGCACAATAAATGCAGTAATACTGAAGCAATGAACATCTAGTTTACATAGTTTATTAGATGGATACCCAAGCTCGTTCGAGGATGCTGATAGTTCTAAATTTCTTACAGCCCACGGAATGCTTCCACATGCTAGTATAGTACAATGGAAAAGACACACAATAAACTTATGGGGTCCTTGATCACAGCAGGGCAATGTCAAGTTCAGTCTAAATATTTCTGTGTTTTAACACATATATATATCAGTTGGGGCCTGCATTAACACTAAGGTTCCTCCCTACAAACCCACTGTACTGCAAAGATGTGCTGCACTCCAGCTTACACATGTTGGTGCTAATAAGCACTTCTTGGCAAATGATGCACCTGGCACCCTTCTGCCTCTAAGACTTTTCGCTGCTCGCTCCACACTTGATATTCAGGCTCCAAGTCCCATAAAACCCCAAAGGACTGAATACATATAAAGAAAATATGTTATCCTAGAAGGACACAAAATGTGTCGTTCACAGTCCTCCTACAGTCATTCAACTGTGCTTTGGTGATGACTGCCATATGTTATGTGGCTCCTTGCACAGGAGCACTTTAAATATTTTCCACTGTTTACTTCAATAATTATTAAATATGACTATCCTTGGATAATTACAGAACATATCCACAGTTTTCACCATACTGTCTTAGGCATGTACTTCATTTTAGCCTAATTGGAGAAAAACTGTTCCCTATCTTCAGAAATAGCAGCAGAATTTTAAGAATAGCGCTACTACCACATTCCCATGCAATTTTGTTGTGACTCATGGAACCACCATTTATTTCCCGTGTGCTTTGACTCCACCACTAAATGCTGCCTCTACTCTTTTTGACTGCACTTTCTGAAATGTTGGTATTCAATCATTTGATTTGGTGTCACCGTTATTTAAGCTGTTACTTCATCTATTTTGCATATATCCTTCTGGTGGGTTAATCTTGGCTGGACACCAGATGTCCTCCCAGCCAGTCTACCACTCCCCAGCCGGACACGAGAGGGAATATAAGATGGAAAACAACTCACAGGTTCAGATAAAGCAGTTTCATAAAGCAGAAGCAAATATATCCTTTTGGTTAATTTTGGTCAGCTGGCCTTGGTTGCATCTTCTCCCAAGATCCTGCCCACTCTCAGCCCTTTGATGGGGGGCAGGGATGGTGGGGTGACATGATGAGAGCCATCACTGATGCTGCGCCAGTGCTCAGCAGTAGCCAAAACACTGGGTGTTGTCAACACCTTTCTAGGTATCAATGCAAAGCACAGTACTGTGAGGGCTGCTGTGGGAAAATGAACACCTCAGCCAGACCCAATACAACCATCTTCAAAAGTCTGTTTGCTGTGGGAAGGAAATAAAGTTGGCAGCCAGACAGGAGTAGCCAGACTATGTGGATACACGTCTTCAGCCCACCGTCAGTGCTCATGTCTCTGTTCTGGGGAAGGTATTGCTTCTCACTCTCTCTGCACATTCATCATTGTACACAACATCACCAACTTAACAAGAGCAGTTTGATAACTCAGGTGTAACCAGAGGTCATATGAGGGAGCCCTGTGAGAGGGGCCTTGGTAGCAGACTGACTTTTAGCATGGCAAGGGAAAATAGTTCCAGTTAGTAAACTATCTTTCATTCCCTGTCATTTTACTTTCATCAGATGAGGAATTACAGTTGCACTACCTAAATATTGATCCCATATTTCTGCCATAGTTTAGAGCTACAAACAAGCACTCTCTTATCTAAAGAGTCAAGCTAAAGTGTGCCTGGTAACACAGACACAATGAAGGCTGACATTTTGCATCTGAAAAATCATGACGGCTATTCTAAAAATCTTTGCCAACACTTTTACTGGCAAGATTAATTTTTTTGTCCTTGTTACTTTCTTTTTCCCCTCCAGACTACCTAATAAGACATCAGAATTCATAACAACAGGAAATCCTGACACCGCAGCACTTTCCAGCCCCACTTGTGACTGACAAGGGCTTTAGAACCAGCCTCTCCTATCAGTCCAGAGAAGCAGCAGCTTTCACCTCTATGAATGATTTATCTCTCCCTCACTGTTCCAGAAAGCGCTAAGTATGGCCAGAAGACCCAAGGGCCTAGTTAGCCTGTTAGAAATAAGCTCAAACGCTGGCTCGCCTTAGGGGCCGGCCCTGGAGCACGATCCTCACGCGCCTCTGATGGAGCTCGGGGCACAGCGGGCAGGCTGGCGGCAGCAGCCAGCGCACAGGAGCCAGGGCTTGGGCAGGTTCCCAACCCATCTGGTCTCACTCCCAAGGTCCTGCGGGCAACTCGAAGCTCACTGGCAGGCCATGCCGCTTTGCTCTCCAGGGAACAATCAAATAATTTATTCACTATCTGGAACCAGAATGAAAACACTCTTCCTGCACCTTCTCCCTCCAAAGCACACTACAGACTGTCTTGAGCTGTACCAAAAATAAAACAAGATGCAGCACTGAAGACAAAGCTCCTAAGGGAAATGAAAATTGCCTGGCCCTGTGAAGAAAACTGCCTCTATCCACATTGAGAGGTGTATGTCTAATATTTTCAGTTAAACTCAAAAATCAAACAACACAGCTGTCCAAAAGAATACTGAGGATGCAAGAGACATGATCTCTTCAGGGTTATTTCAGGGGGATGACTCAATCCCCATGAGTAGCACAGAAGAGGACGGTGGCTGAGTGATTATGTAAGCCTTAAGATAAGTTTCCTTATGACTGTTAGTGAAAGTACCTGGGGTCTGACATCAATTAAAACCAATGTGATGGTGAAGATAGCACTGACAACCTCATGACATAACGCAAACTCTGTATAGCATTTCATCCATTGTAATGGAAGCAGAGAAGAGTCAAAGCTTCCTGAACTGCAGTTCTCAATGGCTCTACAAGTGCCTAGAGCATAGACTTTTAAAGGTGCTCCAAGGGTAGCAAGCTTCCTCAGTGGAATAGGAGACCAAGAAGAAAAAATTATTTCAAGTAATGACTCTATTATAAAAGCTATACTGGTGTCACATATTTTTCTTTTACCACTTAAAAAAGTCAGTCATTTCTAAATATAGAGTCATTGTGAACAAGACTAATCTCCATCGCCCCAGAAGCATTTCTGCAGCCAGAAAGAAACAATAACATAATTATTTTAATTGCAGTGTCTTTAAGACTTAATCTCTAATAATGTGGTAGCCAGCTGTTTCTGTAATCTATCTCACTTAAAGAAATTGAATTGGTCGCAAACAGCTGTTCCTAAACAGCACCCACACAATGTGATGGCACATTTTAAGGTCACAACATGCAAACTATAGAACTGTGATGTGTGGATAGCAACTTTTATCTCCTTTTCTTAATGCAATACAGAGCCAACTGAAGGCAGATAAGGTGCATCCAGTAACTGTATAATTGAGATTAATTCACTTCCTTAATGTAAAATAATCATTATCTGATAAACAATAAAGTTTTAACATCCAGTGTCTGTACACTGAAGCCAAACAGATTCAAATAAAAAGTGAGGCTATATATGTTGAACTCTGAAACTATCATCTTATCAAGAATGAAATACAGTCTTCATTTTAAGTCTTGGAAGCAAGATTTGGTGTCCTTCCAAAGGAGCACTACTTACTGATCTGCCTTAACTTTGACAGAGGAATTATGGGTTAAAAATGCTATTAACTGTCAGGCTGAAGTAAAACAAGCACCCAATGGTGATCCTTGCAGTTCTTAAGATGTCTAAAAAAAAAATATGTCATATGGATATTGTGGTACTTTTTAAAAAATCCATTTAATGGGGAAATTCCTAATATTAATTTTTATTTTTCAAATGCAGAGACCGTACTTCACACTGATATATGGACACTTAAGTAACAGTAGACATTCTTCCCTTAAGTACAAATCACATAATATAAATCAATCCTTTATAGATTGAATAGCTGTTTTTGTTTCGTGTCTGACATCTATTCCAGTTTCAGACCAGCAAGTGTAGCATGCCCAAAATTTTCATTAAAGCCAGCAAAAATGAAGGGTGTTTCAGTGGAATCTACTTTTTCACAGATCCTGGATCACATTCTGATAACAAACTTAGCTTATCCAGAGTGTTGCAGGTCTTGGGACTTCCAATTTATAATGGTTTAGGCTCAGATAGATTTAATTTTCTACACAGTAACTGCTATGGGGCTATGCTTTGGATTTGCGCTGAAAATCATGCTGCTAGCACAGAGATGTTTTTGTTACTGCTGAGAAACTCTTGCACAGCCTCCAGGTCTTTTCTGCTTCTTTCACTGCCCCACCAGTGAGGAGGCTGCAGGTGCACAAAGATACAATCTGATCTTATCAAAAAAGATTAAAAAAATACAGAAACAGGATAAATTCATTAAAAAGAAACTTTTCTTAAATATGCACATTTCTACGGCTATTGTTTATACACTAGCAAATGTTGTGAAAATGTTTTCCAGACAGGAACAATTATGATGAAAAAGCACTATTAAGCTAAGAAAACTGGTTCAATGATACAAAGATAACATTACATGTATATTAGGAACTTCAAAACAGGAAGGAAAAAAACATTAATAGAAAAGGTTTGCTTATATTTTATCATGATATAATGCCTGTCAGACTGTGCATGGGATCTCAGCATGTGCACTTAATACCTGCATTTCTTCTCTCTCTTCCTTTTTCTCCCCACAACATATAATTTATGAGACAGACTTTATATACACTATCTACGTCATGGAAGTTGGTCTACTACCACAACGGATGCCTTCAGTAAACCAACCAAGTAGAACTTCTGTTTAACCAAATGGATAAAAATATATTTTCTCTTCATCCATAATTTATAGTGCTGCTTGCCAGAAACTATAAAACTGAGAAAATACTTGTTTCAGAAACTGCACAAATATTTAGCAAGGCATATTTCACCCTTGAAATTCCATGAAAAAAACACCCTCCTATTAATAGCTGGACCAGGATTTCTATGTATAATACATACTCTAAAAATATTTTTGTAAATTATTCTCTTCTATAAACATATACTTAAGGAATCAAGGAATTTGCTCCACCTAATATAATCTGTGAAACAGATGTTTAATTTGCTATTAAATCTATTAACAGCAGAGATGTACATTCAGCAACTCTCATTTATTACAAAGGATCTGAACACTGAAAATCCATCACTTCCCTAAGAAAACTGAATGTGTACAATCCCTGTGAAGGTCCATGGAAGCCCTTGGACAGAGAAATATTTCTGAAATTGTACTTTGGAACACGATTCTGAAAAACACGGACAATAAAAGGTGATGAAGCAAAAGTTTGATATCAGAACTTCCATTGTGTGGACAATCTTGGGACAGCACATAAATGTTCCCTATTTTCAGCTCAGAAATCACAGAGTATCTCAGCCCTGGAATCTATCATCAGAATGGAATGATCTGTAGCATATGACAATGTTATCAGCAAGCAAAATATTATTTATTTGAAATGGAAACAAACTGGACTGTGAAATAATACAGTTTGCACACACACAAACAAAATTTCATGAACTCATATGCACATTTTAAACGATTCTGTATACACAAAAAGTGGCCACAGAATCTTTTTTCATTGATGCAGTAGGACCTGTACCTTTCTGTTACCACCAAAAGGATGGTTTCAGCACAGTGTTTTCCCCTCCTTATGGAAACAAAGCACATAATCACATCTACCAGTGCTGAATAATGAAAGGATAAATTCCACTTTTTCATACTGATATAAATTGAAATATTAAACAGTTATGGAACTGGCAGCACAAGAGCATTAAAGAAAGCCTGCAAAAGCTGAAAATGAAGCCAAGAGAAAATTGAACTGAGGTACTGGAAAGTATTTCTCATTTTGTAATGAGAAATGAGAGCCTTCAAGATATGTCTTCATGGTCTTATATTCTGAGAGGCTCATCATTACTTAGAGGTAAGGAGAACCCAACAGGCAGTGAGCAGCAGGCATTTTACTAGCTCTGTGCCACCTTTATATAAAGCCAGAGACAGAGGTAAAATCCCAGAAATAGGATTAAAATTTCTAAAGCAAAAATTAGTTTTGGCAATTTTTATACTAATTGATGGCTTGGAACACAAACATAGCTACTATAACCAGGATTTACCACATTGCTTGCAAACAATAGCCACAGTATAATCTTTCCTCCAGTGTTTGTTTAGCACTTATCAAGAACAGCCTTTTGACATAATACGGTAAGTGAAACAGAGAAAAAGAATGAAAAGGATAGCTGAAAATTGTGGCATGCAAGTGGTAAAGTATTTTAAAATGAAAAAGAAATTTGGACAGTACCAACTGTCTAAATACTTCAGGCACATAGGGAAAATGAGACAAAAGTGAGGCAGACACAAGAATCACAGAACCATAGAACAGCTTGGGTTGGAAGAGACCTTAAAGATAATTTAGTTCCAACCTCCCCACAATGGGAAAGGACATCTCCCACTACCCTATGTTGCTCAGAGCCTCATCCAGCCTGGCCTTGAACACTTCCACAGAGGGCAAGTGTTCCACAACTTCTCTGGAAAACCTGTTCCGGCGCCTCATCACCCTCACAGGGAAGAATTTTTTCCTAATATGTAATCTAAACCCACTCTTTCAGTTTGAAGCCATTCCCCCTCATCCTGTCACATGTCCTTGTAAACAGTCTCTCTCCATCTTTCTTGTGAGCTTCCTTCAGGTGCTGAAAGGCCGCAATTAGGTCACGTCAAAGTCTTCTCTTTTCCAAGCTGAACCATCTCAGCTCCCTCAGCCTGTCTTCACAGGAGAGGTGCTCCATCCCTCTGATCATATTGGTGGCCTCTTCTGGACTTGCTCCAACAGGTCCAAGTCCTTCCTGAGTTGGGGACCCCAGAGCTGGATGCAGCAATCCAGGTCAGTAGTTCTCAGGATCCTACTTTCTACCCTTTTAAAAGATGGGTACAATGTCACCCTTTTTCCAGTCACCTGGGACTTCACCTGATTGTCATGACTTCTCAAATATCATGGAGAGTGGCTTGGCAACTACATTAGCCAATTCCTCCAGGGTTCTGGGATACCTCGCATTGGGTCCCTTAGACTTATGGATATTTAGGTTCCTCAGGTAGTTATGAACCTGATCTTTACTTACAGTGAAAGGGACTTTGCTCCCCAAGTCCCCATCCTGCTGTCCCATCTGCTCCATAAGTCTGGAAAGAGACGCTGCCATTGAAGACTGAGGCAAAAAGGTTGTTGGGTACCTCAGACTTTTCATTTGTTGTTACCAGCTTTCCAGCATTGTTTATTGGGGGGGGTACACCTTCTTTGACGTTCCTTTTCTGGCTGCCATAGCTGTAGAAGCCCTTATTAATTTTTGCATCCCTTGCCAGATTCAGTTCCAGCTTTGCCTTAGCTTTCCTCACCTTATCCCTACAGAACTGAACTTCATCTCTAACCTCTTCCCAGTTTACCTGTCCCAGTTTACATTCACTATGCATTTGTTTCTCTCCCGTTAGTCTGACCAGCAGTTCCCTACTCAGTCGTGCTGGTCTCTTGCCTTCCTTGTCCTATTTTTCTCTTCATTTCTGTAGACCAACTAAAAGATAGATCCTTCTGCCAAGACATTAATCTTGGGGCATTTTCAGTTTTGGCATGGATTTTACAGCCTATTTTTATCTTGCATTACCATCACTGACAGTAGAGAACGTGAAAGAGAATTAATATAACAGTAGTACAATTCTCTTTGGGGTAGGGCTGTGAGCAATGCCAGGCTCATGGGAAAGCAGCTTAAATAAAACCCTGAGTGGCCAGGAACACTTCCCTGGGTTAAAAATCTAATGGATTAAGAACTTGAGGTCTCAGAAGCAAATGCAGTTGGTTAAAACCTGAAGACTACATCTTTTCTTGAGCCATTCTCCAAACTTTTTTAAACTTCTTGAATTACCTCAAGTGGGAACAGTTCTTCTATAAAACTTGCTTGTTGAGAAAATGGAAACTAACAGGCATTTTCTGTATCTTCCTAGACAGCTAGATCTGCCTTACCAGTAAATGTGTAATTCCCTTTGACAATATGCCTGTAGTCCTGAGTGACATGCACATGTGGATCCACTCTAAAGATGGACTAAAATACCTTATAATTTTAAGATGTTTACAAAGGCAGACAAGAAACTTGCAAGGCAGAACAATAATTGTTTGAAGCCAGGTCATAACAAATAAAAGTAAACAGGCTGAGAAATAACTTTTAAAAGCTTCATTAAAAGCCTGTATCCTTTTAGAAATTTTTTTAAAACGTGTATTTAAAAAGAGCAGCCTAATTCTTTTTCAGTTCACAGAATGAGAAATGTAAGTGCAGATGATGTAAGTCTAGTTAAACCACATTATGCACATTTAAGATTACAAGTATTTCTTCCTAGAGCATACTATCAGTTTCTTCTACCTGCAGTGTATGACCCTCACAAAAACAAATCAGGATATTCAATTACTTACGTCAGGTCCAAGGATAATGAGGTTTTAGTACAATTTTCTTCCATAAAATTTCATTAGCTACTGAGGTCATATTGATCTGTAATTAGATAATGTTTTGCCACATTTTATGGAGATTCTGCAGCCTCACTCAGGCCCTATCAATAAAGCGAACAATCTTAATTTTCTACAGGCAGATATAGCCAAGAAAACACAAAGGATTCAGGATAAAAGAAATAAGAAAAACCCAAGCACAAGAAAACAAACAAATTTTTAAAAACAACAACAACAACAACAACAAAAACAAACACCACAACCCTTCTCCAAGCTATTAGAGAAAAGAAACAGTGAAATTTTGATAAAATGCCTTTTCCTCCCATCACCAAGTCTCTTATTGGTCTGGCAGGAAAATAAGGGAACCTGCCTCTTCTCTAACATAAAGGACAAGCACTGTCCAAACCTATTTCTGTGCCTCAACTGCACTGCCCTGGCCATCCTCAACATGGAAGCTCTATCCTTTCCTCAGCCCCGGTTTCCTGCCTGGAATGACCTAGATGGTTTCAACAGGTACTGTCTAGTACCAGCTCTTGCTTTTAAGAAGAAATGGTGCTTAAGTAGATTATAAGCAGGTGATTACAGGGAAGGGCAGATGGTAGACACAGGCAGCAGCTGCCACTACCAGAAAAAATCGTAGGGTAAGGTCACTTGAAGAACTCTGGTCATTGCTAGAAATGGGTTTAGGGTGAAGTTTTTTCTATATGTCCTTGAAATGAATGAATATTGGACAGCATGGAAAAACAGATATTTTAGCCTATTTTTCCTAGAACAGAATGGAACAGAAATCAACTACACACAAAGAAGTTATTTGTTAAGCACAAAGTGAAAGACAAGTGCCAGTCACAACAGAGGGCTGCCCCTGACCACTAGGAAATTCCAGCCAAGATGCAAAGGATCAACTCCTTTCCTCCTGAAATGCCTATATGGGAACTATGACAACAAATTTGTGGAGAACATATTCTAGATGAAACTCCAGAAACTACAGATACATGTCTCAGATTCCAGCAGGACAATCTGATTTGCTTAAGGAGGAGTTACACAAAGGCCACAAAAAGCATTCATGCTCAGTGACATGCAGCATGTCTGTTCATATAACTTTAAGCTGGTTACCAAATTAATTGGGTTATAAAACTTGAGGGCAGCTAGATTTAGTAACAAGATACCTAGAGGAATAACAAGGTAGCCAAAGCACAGACAAAAATGCCTTGTACTCCTTACATATTTATTTCTGCTGTGTAATTTCTATGCCACAACGTGCTTTAACTGGCTTTGTTTGAGTGCATCATGATAACAGCAAAGAACTGAGTTTGTGCGCTCCTTTCCCACGAGGTGTTCAGGGGGCTGAACAATTGATATGCCTTACAGTTAAAAACAACACACTACCACAACAAAGCAACTAATGAAATATTAAAGCACCAAAGCAAGCATGACCATAAGCAGAGACAATGAGACACAAGGGTGTTTTTATCTGTTTTTTCTCAGAGAAGGTAATGGACCAGTTTTAACCAATATTGTTCTAAGGCCTATCCTATGCGATGGGATTGCATACGCACTCTAATTATTTTTTCTCACTTGTGTAGATTGTCTTTCTGCTAGGATAAATCCACCACATCTTTAGTACCGGTCACTTGTAAATGACAATATCCTTAAAAAGAGAAAAAAGTAAAAGAAGAAAAATTACATAGCTTCTTTCTTGAAAAAATGTAAACAAAACCACTGTCACACTACTCATGCACAGTCCGACTATGTGGAAAGGAAAACAGTTTAATAAATTTGTCAGGCCTTTTAGTGTACTAAGGTATCAGTTAGGGATCCATGGCTATAGCTACAGTATAATAAAATCAGTATTAAATTATATCAGTAAATAACAGGTATTCCAGCACCAAAGGAGTATTGTTACATTGGAAGGAATGTTAAAAAAAGCAACAAAATGGAATTAAAGATACATTCATGTTAACTCCCAAGATTAAATTTAATTAATAATTAAACTCCCAAACCATAAATTAAAACCACATTAGATAAAATGAAGACATAATCGCAGAGATTTCTAAATCCTCATAACCCTCTAAAAATCCTTTAAGCCTAAGGGCTTAAGTCAATAACTTACAAAGTTAAGGCTTCTATTTGGTATTTTTACCTTTGGGTTTTTCATGCCATGGAAGTCTATGAGAGATTTTGATGTATTTTCCACTTTAATATCTATGATTAGCTGTAGTCAGGAATAGGACATTTTTCTAAATGGAACCTTAGCACTAATATTCTTGCAACAAAAAATGATCAAATAAGAGATTATATTCGGGGAAGAATTAATTAGGAATGGGACCATGTAAAGGCATGTACCACATAGGCCTATGGTCTATATATATACTAAAAGCTGTGGTTGTTTATTCCCTCAGTTTTTAAGTTTATAAATTGCATTTAAGTATTTCTTTTAATAAGTTATGAAACCATGTGCAAATTTTTCCTGAGCTTGAGGTGGTTTGGTTTTTGGTTGTTTCTTTGTTTTTTCAGAAAAACTGTACTTGAGAAACTGTCAATTCAACAGAATGAAGATACTGTCTACAAAATCACTCTGCATCTCTTTTGAATATGGAAAAAATATAGACTTTTTTTAAATAATTACAATACTTCCCAATTCAAATATATGGTAAGACATAACTATCAGTTATCTTTGTATTTATAAGGTTTTTTAAAATTTATAGTATTTATAATTACAAATATGAAGTGAAATGCTCTTGCTTTGTTTGAGATCACGTAAAGAGGATGGTCTAAGAAATAGAGAGATGTGTAGCTTTATTACTTTACTCAGTGGTTTTGAGACAGAGCCTGTGACTTTGAATTATTTCACCGAGTGCATGCATTTCAATGCCTGACTGTGTCTGTGTAAGAGTGAATTACTACATATTACTTCCAGAAAGTTTGATTTGATTTAGAAACACACTGCTTCTGGAAAAGTAGTTTTTTTCCTTAAACACACAGAAAAAGGTGAATGCACCTGTACGAGTCAGATAGGAGGTCTCTCAAAATTATGTATCTTTATTCAAGATACTACCTGTAGACCATTTAAAAATACATTGACATTATAAAGCAATCTCTGGTTTGGGTTTTTGTTTTGTTTTTTTTAATACATATAATTGATCTCCACTCCCCTTTCTTTTCTCCTATATACTTACAAAACTCAGGCAAAAAGAAAAAAAGCCCCTGTGAATTATACTCAGCAAGACCCTGCTACACACCACAGACAGCAATCATAGCTATCCACAAGATTACTGTGGACTGTCAAAAAGCAAAACAGATAAATTCTGAAAATGCTGTGGGTTGATTTCCCAAACTCCATAAAATAGACTCGCTGTGCAACCCAAGTATCACAGAAAAATAATTGGAAAAGCAACATGGGGTGAAGTTATCATCACTGAAAGCAATGCAATAACAGCCTTCCTTGTGTCTAAACCAGAAATCTACATCCATCACTGAAATCTATATGGATCACACAGACTTAGCTGCAGAAACAGAGTTCAGAATCAGAGACAGTCCCAGATAAGGCAGCTGTACCTGTTTTGACTGCCATTTTTTTTTTTTTCCAGTTCTCTAGAATTAACAATTTACTAGAAAAGGATTAAAATTATCATTACTCAGTATTTATCATACGGAAATCTAAATATTTCAGTCAGTTTCTCAAACTCTTCCTTACTACACAATAACCAAGGTCCTGCTTTAACTTCCTGCAGAATGGTAACCTCAAAGATTGCTGTTTTGTAACACTTGTGGTAATAATAAATAATAGATGCAACAGAGGAAAAATATTAAACTGATTTAACTGAACAGAGACAACTTTCTTTTCATCTATCCATCTCTTTGAAAAAGATGGAGCTTTTGGTAAGGGTACATCTCTACCTCTGGGCAGCCAAAGTGCAAGTCCTTGTTTTAGAGGCATAGGACACTGCACTGTGGGATCCAGCCTTCAGTGAAAGTGAAAACCAGAAAAATACACAGACCCAAATGCCCATCAAAAGCTACAGATAAAAGGTACTGCTGCACCTCATTCAGACTGCAAAAAAATTATCTGCATGTGTATTCAAAACAGTGGGACCAACAAGAGCACGGTGCTCGCTATATGAACACCACACTTATCTTAGCTCCACTGACTTGCCTTACAACAGTAAGGGATGAAAATGCTCCAGAAGTTTATCTTAAACACAGTCTAGTTTTTTCACAGTGGGACTGCTTCTAATCCTAAATGTTGTCAGATTATTTCTTTCCTGCCCATAATAAACACCTTTCCTTTCTGAATCCATACAGTCCACTACTGTTGAGATCTTGCCAAGAGCACAAGTGAATTTCAAGTGTCCCTAGCGCCCTGGGATCCCACACATTTGCTGTGTATTCCACAACAGTGTTATTAAAAGATGGATTACAAATACTATGCACATGTAAACTGTGGGGCAGAAGCACTCTACAGACGTCTGAGTAAACCTGGTACCTTTAGCTCCTTCCCTGCTTTATGCATAGGAGTCTTCAAAGGGAATCATAACACAAGAGAAAAACACAGCACATACCTGGAACTTGTCCCAATACACAGCTACATGATAACACACAGGGGTGTATCCCCATGTATGAGAGATGGGCACCACTTCTAGGTATGGAAATTTAGACATGGGAACAATGAAGCACTGGTGGGTTTATGAGTACATCTAATTTTACAAGTAGTTTTCTAGGTCAGTATTTTTTTGGACTAGGAGGCATAGCAAAAATAAATTGCCAACTGCTTCTCCTCTAGCCTGAAGGACCAGGGATTATTCTTACTCTCTATTATAATGTCTGATCCTTTTCAAGAACTAAGGTACTGTTCAGCCTATCTCTTAGCATTTTGGGAATTTTCAAAAATATATTAAGGTGACATGAGATTTGTTTGTGAGGTTCTTTTTCCCACACATAGTACTGTGTCCTGATGGCAGGCAGACTTATCTAAACAAACAAACAAATAAACAAGCATTTTGAATAGGGAAGAAAATTAATGATTGAACATTCTGCCACATTATGATGGATTCAGAGGTAGCCCTGAAAATACTCTCTGCATTTTCTTACTCATATGAAAAGAGAGTAAGAAAATACTGCTGAATTAGCTCACTGTAAAGATGTGTGTTTCTGGAAGCCAAGGTTTGCAAAGTTCCCAGCACTGATGAGGGAACACAGGCCTTCTGTTCCAGTAAGGTTGGTCACCTGGACCTAAAGTCTCATACCGCAGATGTATCCCAGCTTTTTTACCTATCAATATAAACAAAGAAAACAAACCAATTAAGAAACAAAGTACTCTCTAGATATTGGGGGGGGGGGGGGGGGGGGGAACAACAAAAAAGAGCTAGTGTGCTATTTCTATGGTGGTTTTCAGTTAGAACACAATACTATACTAATGTAGAGAAGACTGAAAAATTGAAATTCTGACTGTTCATTTATTATTTCAGTTCTTCTCTTCTGTTGGTTTCCCTGCTTGTATAAGGAGATTGTGCTTTTTACTTTGTTTTTAACCAAGAGATATTCACCTACTATCTGTCATGTCCCATGAACAATGAATATTGCACAGACCAAAGACAGTGTTTGACAGATAAAATGTTGGGTTTTTTCTTAAGAACTACCCACAAATAATAAATGGGCAGTGGAGCTGACAAAGACATTGAGAGCACTTCAAGCAAAAAAGAGATGACAGCATACAGAGACTTTGATTTCTGTAGAATACAAGCCACCACAAATACTTTTATTAGCAGGTTGCTAATAAAAATATTTTGACTATTTTGTTATATTTCTTTCTCTCTGACAAGTAACCCATTACTAAAGACTATGAGCTGGAAGCACCTTCTTCCACATCATGTCAGGCAAACTTGCATATAAATGCTACCTTCTGTCCTGATCCAAAGGCATTGCATTTAGTTTCTCTGAAGGAGCATGAATTCACATGCTATCAAGAACCCCAAGGGCAGAGTTCTCCAAGAACAACAGAAAGGACTAGACTTCCAATGCACTGTCCTTCAAGGTTGCTCAGGCAGTACATCTGTATGATGAATAACAGGTTCTGGTCATATGGGGCCATGCTTGTTTGAATTACAATCATTGATAGTTAAATAAAATACCATTACTATCACGGAGTTTTAAGAACAGAAGGGTCACCATCCTCGGTAGGAATGATCTGCTAACACAGGTTTCATGACACGCTGAGAAAAACCCCTCCTAACCAGATTCCTTAAAAAGCATTAAAAAATCCCCCAATAATTTACACATCAGCTGGGAGGGGATGGGGGAGGGGGGATGGGCAGGGAGGGGGGATGGGGGCAGGCACTATGTCCAAAACACAAAGACACAACAGAGGAGTACATACTTTGAAGTATTGTTAATATCATATTGTAAATTAATTCTCCTTTCCCTTCATTCTATCCTATTTGATTCCCCAGCTTTTCTTCGGCATTTAGTAGTCCACATTTTAATCTGTTTCATTGATTACTTTGGTAATCCCAGTTCAAGAGCAACAATGAAAAAAATAGAGGTTACCAGGTGTTCTCCACGAAAGTAGAAGGTCTCCAAGATGAGTAAAGCATTGAAGAACACAACATAATGAACATGGTTAAAGCAGTGTGGCTTATACAGCCTACAAAAAAGATGGCTTCTAATACTGAAAAGGCAGTGGAGAGAGCAGATGGAGGTATGCTCTATATAAGAATCAACAATAACACAACAAGAAGCAACAGACAGAACCGAAAACAGTGGAAATACCAACCTTATATAACACTAATTAAAAAAAAAACCCTGCACTGGGAGGATCACTGTGTTAAGGAAACCTTGCTGTCCAATCACCGGCTCCACTGACTCGACTGGTACCCCACATGGCTCCCTATACACCCCACACTCAACACAGTCGGACAGGGTTCCCCATAGCAGAGTTTCAGTTGTCTGGATGACAAAAAAAGTTTAATCATGGTGCAGTAACAAAATAACAGCTTGAGTTGGGAGCCTCTGAGCAGGGGCCCTGAACAACGGAAACCCTGGGCTTTTATAATCTCACAGTCTAAGCACACCACAGTCTGGAGCCATCAGCTCCTGCCATGTTCCCTGAGTACCCAAACCCCTGGCTGGGCCATAGGTCCCTGTGCCCTCTGTTCTGCAAAGGGTCGGCACTTCATGGCCTCTCACCTGAGGCTCTCAACATCCAGAGCTCAACCTGCAGCTCCCACTGCAGCTGCTCACAGAGACACTGGCATGGAATGTACTCCTCAACAATTGAACATTGGAAACAGGTTGCCAGACAAGTGGTACAGTCTGCCTCACTGGAAATATTTAAGACTCAGCTTGACAGGGCTGTTGACAGACTAATCTTCAGCCCTGCTTTCAACAGAAAGTCGGACCATATGATCTTCAGAGCTGTCTTCCCACCTAGACTTTTCTCATTATTCCATACAGCTAAAATACTGAGTTATATGATGCATGATTCTTCCTTAAAAAAACTACTCCAAGAAAGCTGTCATACTCCTTAGCCCTTTTTAATTCTACTGACATTCCACAAAAGTCTGTTTGCCACTGCTTTAAATAGTTAAAAGTCACAAATTAATTAGACTATACAAAATAGTAATGCACACAAGTTATACACATATATACTTACAGACACTCTAAATTTGCTGCTAAAGGAACACGCATTTTCTCTAAGGGACTTCCCACTGTGTCCAAGTTTCCTGAGCAACTCATCATGCCTCCCATACTTGGCACTGGCATGTTTCACCACATTGCTCTGATCAGTTGCAGCAGCTGTCCCCTGCATGCTCTGTTTCATTTGTGCTGGAGACAGACCTGCAAGGAGAAGCCCCACCAAGCGCAGGACCAGCAATGGAAGTTTCAGTATCTCCTCTCAGACCTTGAATAGTGAATAGCTTCCAGTAGGCACAAGAGGAGAGTGAAGGATCAGCAACACAGGAGAAAAGGGATGTAGCCTAAGGGATATGATGGAGCTCAGAGCCAGCCATCCCCATCTGTCAGTGCTCATCAAGGACAATATGAGGACTCCAGGCAAAGTTGAGGAACCACAACTAGATCCTCATCCAGCTCCTGCCCTGTTATTTTACAGACATACATCACAGAATCTGAAATCATTCATAGCATAACAGCCATTAAATAACATCTCAACTGTACTGCCGAGTATGGGCACTTTATATTAAACCTTTCAACACTGTGATCCGGTGTAAAGGTTATTATAGGATTTGTATAATTCTCAAAAAAGAGTAAAATTTTTCCACTTGGAAATAGGCAAGAAAGAAGTAGAAAGAAGCAATTATTCTCAAAAATGTCCATGATATTACAAAGGAGCCACAAAAACAACCTTTTGTAAGGTATTAACCAGTTTAAAACTCGCACATTATTATCTCTGTACAAATCGGTTTTGTTAAAGTGCAAATACAGTGACATATTTCTGTAATTCTAAATAAAAATGTCATTAGCTAACTTTAAAAAAAGTTTAAAAATCAAACAACTATTTTAAGGACAACACTTGATTATGGAAGCTGAACTATGTTTATGTGACTTTAATGTTTTGCAACAGTACCTCAAGCCTGTGGCACTGACAACTTTCATAAACACAATACTGGATCTGACAAAGCAGTGACTTGCTGCAATCTGTCAATTTTCAGAAAAAATCCCAAACCAATCCTTCTTGCTTGGTACAGAAACATACATGACTTTTCAAGAGTGCAAAGGGAAAAGCAAGCCCTTCTTTTTCCTGCTCATACACACAAGACATAAACCACAAATTTTCAGCTGCAAACAGTATTCCAGTTACAACAACTCGGAATAGGCAGTTCTCAACATACTTCAGTACAGCTTGGTAAACATATTTACAGAAACTGAATCTGTTTGCAAAGTAATTGAAAAGGCTTTTATGTGCAGTTTACACTTGCAACACAGAGGTTTGGTGTTTTTTTTTAATATGTGTATTAGTCAGATGTGCAAGGCAGACCTGGCTGAAAACAAATCATGAGAGAAATTCACAACTGAGCAAATGAATTAGCTTTTAATTATCACAAGGGAAAATACACAGGAAAATCAAAACTATTTTAAAAGATCAAATAGAATTGAATATTAAGTGTGCCACCCAGAAATAAATGCCATTTACATTTTAAAAGACAGATTTATTAGATATTATCAAGCTTTGCTACAAGAAACTATAAACCTTCCTAAAACGTGCAAGTGTATCTGATGTAGCCTCTCAAACTTGGGTGGGTATTGTGTTGAATGCATGTCTTAAAAGTGATTTTTATTTGATAACAGATGATCAGTTAAATTTACAGACAGGAAGAACTACAGATTTTAGCAAATATTGCTGCAATACCTTATTAGACATACAGTAGCTACTTTTATATATTTGTATGTTGAACGCAAATTAACAACAGTTCAAATATATTTGTCTTTTTTCTAAGACAATATCTCAGTAATAGAGAAAAAAGAACAAATCTCCATCAAGTTCTTCACTCTCTTTTTCCTGCTCAATAGTACTTTTAAATTGTTCTTTGATATACTCTAGTATACTTCTAATAAAGCTTTTTCCTATTATGTGTCAATAAGACTCATACAGTAAAAGAAATCATAACACAGTAGAGACTAAGTAAGAGGTGTTTGCATGAGCTCCTGCAAAGTGTGATTGTCCTATTTATCTCATCTCCATGACAGAATCAACACTTAGCTCTGTGAAATGCAGCAACAGTTAAAACCATAGAATCATTAAGGCTGGAAAAGACCATGAAGATCATAGAGTCCAACCATAAACCTAACAGCATTGTGTTCACCACTAAACCAGATCTCCAAGTGTCATGTCCACATGCCTTCCGAATACATCCAGGGATGGTGATTCCACTTCCCTGGGCAGCCTGTTCCAGTGCTTCACAAACCCTTCGATGAAGGAAGTTTTCCTAGTATCTAAACTCCCCTGGTGCAAATTGAGGCCATTTCATCTCATCCTACCACTTGTTACTTAGAAGACTGACCCTCACCTGGCCACAGCCTCCTTTCAGGAAGTTGTAGAGAGTGAAAAGGTCACCCCAATCCTTCTTTTCTCCAGGCTAAGCATCCCCAGCTCCCTCAGCTGCTGTTCATCAGACTTTTGCTCCAGACCCCTCCCCAGCTCCGCTGCCCTTCTCTGGACATGCTTCAGCACCTCAACGTCTTTCTTGCAGTGAGGGGCCCAGAACTGAACACAGGATTCGAGGTGTGGCCTCACCAGTGCCAAGAACAGGGGTCCTCCTGGCCACACTACTGCTGAAACAATGCCCAATGGCCAGGATGCCATTGGATAATCCAGGATGCCACTGGACAATGGCCAGGATGCCATTGGCCTTCTTGGCCACGTGGGCACAGCTGGCTCATGTTCAGCTGCTGTCAACCAGCACCCCCAGGTCCTTTTCTGCTGGGCAGCTTTCCAGCTACTCTGCCCCAATCTTATAGTGCTGCACAGGGCTGTTTTGACCCAAGAGGATGACCTGGCCCTTCACAGCTGACAGACAAATTCTGCTGGCAAAGTCACCTTCCAAATTTTCTAATTATCACTTACTCTTACCAACATTAACTGATTAGTACATCAACATCTGTCTATCAGGGTGGTTTTCTGCAGTGTACATCTGCACTGCCTGTACACACTCCACTAATTAATCACTTGTTAGCAATTATGTTTGAATAATCCTTTCTGTAATTATCAAATACTCTCTAAAAGTTTTTATTGTTGTTTTCAAGATGTGTGCTTTTGTTCTTTAATACTGTTTTTCCCTGAGAAGTGTGTATCAATATTTGGTTTTACTTGGTTCCAGAACCTAACAATCTTGAAGAAATTTATTTCTCCATAACAAAGACATGGCTTTTTTTTTTTCTCAAACAAGTCCACAGTACTAAAAGGCTATATGTAAATACTTCCTACATGATCGATGAAAAAACCTGAGTTGGTTAAAAGCTAGCTTCAGGCAGGTGACCTTGGATGATGTTTTTCCTCATCACAGAACCCTCTCCACCCCATTATGTCTTTCTTAAAGCTCTTTGACCAGATCCTCCACCTAGCACTTAATGAAAATTATTTATACAGCAAATGTAATTTGCTAATTCATGCAAAACATACAGTGTATTTCCCTACAGAACTTCCTGTTGCCAGTTTATAAAATAATGTACTATGTGCACTCCTAAATCATGAATTTGCAAATCATATGGGGTATTTATGTCTGGAAATACCCTACAATACTGCCCATTATAGGTTTAATTCACTGAATCTTCACCAATCTTCAGAATTATTTCTTAATATAAATTTGATATTACAGTAATTATATAAAATGGGTTTTCTTCAGTATTCTTTTCAATTGTAGTTCTTTTCAATACTTTCCATGGCTGTTTTTTAACAGATCAAAATTCTCATATAGCTTTGCGCATTGTTTTCAGACCAATTAATCTGCATAAAAAGTAGTAAGATGTCTCTTGCTTATTTTAAACTAAATGGCCTTTGAAGTTATATATTACTTTGTACTCTTGAAATCTACTATTGAAAAGATTACTACCAAATCTACTACTGGTTTGGAAGGAGCACAAGTTTCCTCTGCAATGCTGCAGAACACAACAGGATTTAAACCTACTCATAGAGAGATCTTGTTTATGTGTTTTGCACAAAAAATGTTATTTCTGAGGTTCAAAACAGGCATTTAAACACTCAGTTCAACCAAAATAATATGGTAATATTTCAATCCAGTGTGTCATCACAAATGAAGACTGTTTTTCCTACAGAATATTGTAGCACAATATTAAGAGACTAATGATTAATACCTAAAAGTATTCATTCTGCGATAATGCTGTTCCATCCCATTAGCAGGATCATTACTCATGAAACCAACTCATCCTCAGGAAACATTCTACTGCAAACTACAAAGTACTCATGTGCTTTTGCCCTCAGTGGATGACTGCAATTGATTGCTCATGTGCTGATCATACCTAAGCAGCAACGTACGATAGCTTTTGTGTTGCTGTTTCATGAAGCTTCAACAGGAATTCAAATTTTGGTATCAGAGGTCTTTTACACCAGTTAGACCATTTCTTCCATGACAGTTTAAAACTCCTGCAATTTCTGAAATCCCGATGTACCCTACAAAACTGGAGTTCTGAGGCCCCTTCTTTCTTTTTAGACCCTAACCCATGATTTGCTGCATTTATTTTTTAAGAAAAATAAATATATCTTTGGTTTTTATTTCTAAATTCTAATATTTTTTCTGAGATTACTTGCAAAAAAAATCTCCAAACTTTCAAAGAACTGATTATCAGGGGATTTATTCATGTGACTAATAATTTTTAAAAAAAGAATCAGAGTGAAAACGAACCATAATTCTTATTCATTTTTATTTATTTACACTGCAGTAGCATGTATGAGCACACGCCATGCACTACAGCCATGTCACTAGGACTTTACAAAACACATACAAGATACATACAGCTTGTCTCCAAACAATTTAACAATGTATGTGTGTCATTCCTGTGGATGTCACTGAATTCTGCACACCTTGCAAATACACACAGTAGTGAGGTTTAATCAAGGGCTAAAAGAGTTGATAAATAGCTAGTATTAAAAACAAACAAAATATTTCAAATATTTCAAAGGCAAAGCAGCAAAAAAACCCCCAAACAATAATTTTGAAGCTGTGTCCATTTACAGACCATGTAATTTCTATTTCAAAAATTCTACAGATTTATAGACTACGTATTTTACAAACATTATCCTACTCAATTTATACTGAAAACCTTTAGTGATTTTTTTCTCTTACAGAATATAACACTCTCACAGATTCTGGGGATTGCAAAAACAGTTTTGCTGAAATTTTCAAACAATATTTCATTTTTAAACCTTTGAAAGCAGTGAAAGCATTTCTACCTGAAAATATTTAACCAAATTTTGTCACCAAAGAATAGCTGGCTGTGATATAAAGTAGTCTAGACACCATATACACCAAAAGCACTGAAGCTACTGAATCAATAAAAGTAATAATATACCTAAATAGAGGCATTATTTAATACAAATATTTAAATTATTACAGGATTACAAATACCATTTATGAAATGTAATTTATGAATTCATTGTTTGTCAGCAATAAACCAAATACGTAAATTATTAAATTATGCAAATTTAATGGCTAAATCTAGATATTAAACATTCACCCTGACTACTTGCTAGGCAATCACTGTACACGATGTGGTGTTTCTACAAGTCCAGATATCGCAAAGAAAACAGGAACATATAAATTTGGAAACACTGCCAACACCTAAAATTTCTGGATATCATAACACAATGTTAATACATGTCAGTAGAATAAAAATGGAAAACCTAAACAGAGTGATGAATAGCTGCTGTAACACTGCCAAAAGACCAGAAGGGAGCTCATACAAGAAGTTTACCAATGTAGGAGTGACTTTGCAAATATTTATTTAATATTAGTATAGGAGAGAACATATACTGATGTCTCTGTTACAGCTCTGAGCATGCCTAGCGAATACTAACTGAGCAGATTTAAATCTGAAACAGAAGGTTAACAAAATGTGTAGATCTATCATTTTAACTCTAAAAGCTTCATCATGGTCTTATGATATCCACTGTGGTTATGACTGAGAACCTTGCAAGTATCGTGAATAGGTAATGATAATGATTCACCAAATGATTGCAAATAGCGACTCAAAGTGATTCTAAAGAGTGCAACAGGCATGTGAAAAACTTTAATGTTACCTTGTGCTTCATCTGCCAGTAACAGTATTATTTATAATTGGATTTTAGCACTTGTGCTCCCAGATTAAATCCCTGTTTAAAAGGCTTTCTCCTTTAATATGTACCTTTATTCTACCACCCATGTCCTTTAAGGACTCGACAATTTCCAAGATGAACGAGATGAGCTGGAACCAACACAAGTGCCAACAAATCTCACCCAGTAACAGTAAGTGAGACCTTCTGATCTACCATTTTAATTTCAGTTACAACCACCAACCAATGTTTCGCTAGAGGTTTCCTCTACACTTACAAACAAACATGGAATAAACTACTCTACTTGAAAGGGTCACTTAAGACCAGTCCAAAGACTAATCCCTTAATATGGGCCTTCTGTTAAAAATGTAGAATTGAATTCCAGGGGGAAAAAATAGTTTTCTCCAGCAGATGGCAAACTAAAGAAGTACTCTCAAGGGGCAGGAAACTTCAAACCTGAAGTGATGAGGCTTACCACAAGTTAGTTATGAAGGGTTTCAGTGAAAACCCTCCAAGCCCTCAAGCTACAGGCTTCAGCTGTGTGCTAAAGACCTAGAATACGCCAGATAAAAAGAGCAACCAACCAAACAACCCCCCAAAACCCCAAAAAGTAAAATTTGTTCAGAGAAAAGCAAATTAAATCAGAAATATGAAAGGTACTTACAGCCTATTTTGCTGAATCTAATATTGGATTACAATGCAAAAGTTCGAACCTGTATTTCAAACATTGATGGGTAAGCAAACTATTCCTCAGTAATGGCAAAGGACTTAATAAAGCCTTAATAAAGACTAAGGCTCAGTGAACCTAAGATGACACAGTTGCTTTCTTACATAAAAGTGAGATCCAAGAACAGGGAATGCTAAACATAACATAGCTATAAGAACTGATCTACGATTCTAAACCATGAAAGAACCTAAAGAGAAACTTTTTAGGAAAAATGCTTCTTAAAATGCAAAGAACACAGAAATTTGAAAATTATTACTACTCAGTACTTGCTGTACAATTTATTATATTTTCACTTATAGGAATACAGGTTAATTCTCTTTAAATATTTTTATTGTTACAGAATTTTACTTGCAAATACATATTTTGATACATATTTAAATTGTATTTATAGATGCATCTATACAGAGAGAAGTGCATGCACAAATGTATCTTTATTAAGCAAACACAGGGTTGAACAAAAATACTAGACCTACTGTCAATACTGCAGAAATTTCTCTATGGCTTCTACTGCAAATTCTGCTTTTCTGAGACAGTCAAGCAACAACACTAAGTAGAGATGCCTAACACATAAAAGTATGCATTATGCCAATTTCCATTACTCTGATAATGCAGAACCTGTGTTATTTTCCAATTCAGAAACAGAAGAAATATCAAAATACTCTTGTATTTTCCTGTGGAGCTTAGCTACTATAACGAGGCACGTGTATGACCAGTATAGACGCAAGATTTCAATCTGTTACATTCCTTGAAATATTTAACACTGAATGGCTTGTAAAAGAGGAAAATAATATTTTTCTAGCTTGAAATCAGTTAAGAAAGTGAGGAATGCAGATATCAAATCACCTGTACTAAATTATACTGACAAATAGTCAACATAATAAAAATAAACCTAGATAAATAAAAGAAACCATAAATGCAGTAATCTCTATATCATAACTGACTGATCAGAATTTCTAGAGTTATTTCTATCTACTCATCAAACTCCATAAAATTAGTACACAAATATAAATAAATCTACATGGCCTTGCAAGGCATACCTTCCCTTATGGAAATGTGGGAGTTGGTATGACATCTTTTGTTTCTTGGTTGGCTGGGTTTTAGGAAAATTGCTCTTGTAGCCTTAATTGAAAGGAAGAAATGCTCCTCTCTTCCAGTCTCATTTCCTTGAGTCCTCCCACTCCAAATCAGTTTTGTCACTCAGAACTGATTTTACAAGTTTTTACAAAACAATCTTTTTTTCTCCATGTCCTCCTACCACACTGATGAACATAACAGTCTAACTTAAACCACCACCACAGCGAACCCACAAACTCAAGTGAGCATCTTCAGAAGATACCATTTCAGGTCACTGCAAATGCACTTAGCTACATACACAGTCCTCATGTATTAAATGGGGAAAAAAAAAAGTAACTACAGAAGATATATTATGTATCTATTATTTAATATAGATTGATGTTAGAACTTAATAATTATTTTATTAGTTTTAGTAATATTTAATAATAAAGTATTTTACAAATACAGGCATCTTCTGAATCTGAGCACAGCCTTTTAATAAACCTGTCTTCTGTTAAGATCTCAGTAACAAATCAATAACGACTGAAGTTATCAATCAATAGAGGTTTTTAAATAGAATCAGTATTTTTAATAGAAATCAGTAGAAGTTTTTTCACGTTTAAGGCTAAGTACATACCTCCATCTCCAACTGAGCTTGAAAGGACTTTCTCTGGAAATCCTCACCGAAAGCCAAGTAATTAATTAATCAAAAAATTTCTTAAAAGAAAAGTGTCCTGTAGGCCCACTTGGTAAGAAAGATCTTCATTTCTAACATTTAGCAAAGTTTTCTGTTGAAAATACTCCACCTTCCAGAACAGGTTCCCAGTCCAAAATCAGGTGTGGCTCCAATAGGAGCTTCAACTAGGAAACAAAACTCAGGTCAACCTCAGCCCGACAGAGGCTACTGCTAGCACACGTGGTGATGGAAATAGGGCAGGCTGAGTGGCTCTGGATACATCTCACAGCCTTGCCTGTCCAACAGCAGTACCTCACCAACTTGGGTACTGCATTTGGCCCTGAACTGCTCCGAAGACAAGAACTTTTTCAACTCATTACAAAATCTCTGGAAAGGAATGAGCACCGGATCTCTGCTTTCCTTTTTTCACCTGTGTATGTAGAATGGAACATTCAAAGAAATTACACTGCTGGGAAATGGTCAGAGGTTTTCTTGCATGGTGAGCTAAGATCATGTAATCTATAAATTTCTTCATACTTCACTGATAGGTAAAATTATTCTGCTGGTTTTTTCTTCCTTATGCTGCAAACCTTCAGTAAAAACTCCATAAAGACATCCCTTAGGAGTCAGTTGCCCCAGTTCCCCTGGAATATATTTGCCAGGAAAGGGCAGGTGGCCCAAACAGCAGTCTGGATGAAAATGTGATCAACCATAAAAACATTTGGGAACACTTGTGCCCACAAAATTGAATGGGAGTTGGCAGGTATGAGAGGGTACACTACATATCTTATTCCCATAGATTGGTAGCACATAAAACTGATTAGTTACACACATTGCAAATACATGAAAGGACATGGCACACACAGACTTTGCCAGAATAACTGAATCCAGCAGGAAGGAGACTCAATTTGCTTAGATAGCCTACCCTGATTCTGCTGAGCCAATCACATACTCAAAGAGCTAAAAAATATCAGGGTGAACAGTGTTCTGCTATGCATTATCAGGAAGCAATCTATATTTGATTTTAAATTTTCATATCCCTTACCATGTCCACTGTAGGAGAAATGCTGCAGAGGAAGCATGGAAACGTCTCCAGTACTGTGTTTATGACAATATTCTTCCAGCAATCAACACGAACATGCACACAGCAAGGGTTTCTGCGTGAGGTACTGTGTGCAAAACACAGGCAGCAGATTTTCAGAGGTAATGAAGTTCAGAGAAGTTAGGGCTTCTGTCATGAAAATATTTCAGGAAACTTAATTTCTTCCTGTAGTAGCACCAGAAATGTCCCTGGCATTACTAGGGAGTGAGCAATTTACAAGGTATGTAGACAGAACAGAGTTCTACTTTTTCCCAGTGGTAGTAGCAATGCTATCATCATTTGGCACAATCAAGTTGAACCTGTCATGCATATATATATATATATATATAAATATATATATATATAGGTGTTCATGCAAACTTTAAAAAAAGTATTATTTGGGATTTGGGTTTTTTTTAGTTTTGTGTTTTTTAATTGGACTTGTCTTGAAAAAATGCATGCATTCAAATTTGAGGGTTAAGCACCTTCCCAAATTAAAATTATCCCCATTTAAGGAGACATAGATTGAAACATTTTTCCTAAACTTTAATTATACTGTATGATTCCTGCAAAGAACCTATTCATAGGCTGACAGATTAGATTGGAACACTGCCTGGTGGGTTTTGTTTGACATGATGATACCCAGCAATTGGTTACTTAACCAGCCCCATAAGTGTGTCCTCCACACTTGCAGGTTTCCATTCTTTCTTTTATTCAGTCTCAAATGTCCTGTTGTTCCTGCTGCACCATTGTTCTTTGGTTGAACAAACTGGCTTGTTTTTAAAACATTTTTAGCTTGGTTTTGAAACAGGGAAGAAAATACTGTTTTCTCCCTTTTTGTTCTGTGTTTTTCGCCTTTTTTTTAATTATTATGCCATTTCTAATACAGCATTTATTGATTATACAGACAATTTGTCAAATCACAGTTGTAATGACATTTACTTTATCCTCATATAAAATCCCCAAATTGTTGTGACATGAAATCGCAGTCTGTTTTAAAGTGCTTATTATGGGACAACTTTACAAATGAGGTGAACAGATACCTTTCTAGCCTACTCACGTTCCAAATTTATCTTCAGGTATCAAACCCTAATCTGGTATGTTGGATCACTTTAGCAGCATTTCAAGAAAACATACAAGAGTATTCACATCACCAAACATTAAGCATACTAAATGCTTAAGTAGGATCATTACAGACTGTAAGCTTCTTTACAAAAGCAACAGATACAGAGAGATTTCTTCAAAGCTTATTAAGGATGAGTCTAATTTAGGTGCTCTGAATTGCTGCAGAAATTACAGATCTGAGAGGAGACCTTGTTCTAGACATCTAAATAACCCCCAAAGTCACAATAAGTAATGTTATAAAAAACATATTATCAAGTTTATACATTTAATACTATATACAAAAGTATTTGTGGTAGGAACTGTACAATTTCTGAAGTAATATCAAATTTAGCTAAGGGATAACCAATAAATTATGTTGTTTCTGAAACAGTAAAGGCCCTTACCTTACCTTAAATTGTGGATTAAATTTTCATCACCCTGAAGTTGTAAAACCCCAAGCACTGTGTTAATGAAATTCCAAAATCGCATATAGTCTAGATGGTGCCCAACACAAAATGCCTACAAATATGTTTTGGGCTTTTTATTTGACACATTAACTGCTTGTACAGTGCATGTTTCTTGATAAGCCAACAGAAAGGGCAGTGACAATAGTGTTCATTGATTTAACCTTTCAGCCAAGTGACTGGAGTTTGCAACTGTATTCCTCGCTGGTCTCTGGTAAGACTTACAGGATTCAGAGCTTACCAGTTACTTACAGCACCTGCAAATTTCCAAGTTTTTATCACACTGACAAGAGGTACTGACCTCTCACAGGCTTTTTACTTCTGCTTGACATCATACTAGCAATAACATTGTAATTCTCAAAATGACACTCCACTGTTTCCAAATGGAAAAAGGATGAAAAAAGGACGAAAAAAGGACTCCAAGAAACTGGAAGCCAAAGTCTGTTTGGTACAGAACTGAACACTTTCTCAAAAACACCACCATGAGACAAAGTATTCACCACGCTCCTCTTACAATCTGAGTGGGCAAATTAACTACTCATCAGTACTGGAAGGAAGTACACAAAACTTCTGGCAATTAAACCCTGAAAGGATTTCTACTGTGCATGCAGTTGAATGCAGCTGAAGTTAGCTGCCAGAATGTTAGCCCTTTTAGGGAAAGGCCAGGAAAAAGCAGTTTTACATATAAATTTAAGAAAAAAAGAATGAAAAATAAAGTAGTATCTTTACAGTAAACTTCAATTTTTTACAATACAAACTACACTAATGATTAATATGGCATTTCAGCTACATCACTGATAGTTCAAGGGCATGGACAACCCCTTCCATTACATATATAATACAAAGTAAAAATTTGCTTACATGATTAAACTTTAGTTTTTATTTCAATAGACAAGTTGTGTTACTTAGCATATAAGGTATCTGTTGCACCATTAAAAGGAAAACCTAACTAGCACAGTGCAGGTAAGATTTTCCTTTGAAGAAGGGTATGATCAGTAAGCATCAACCTCTTTATTGACTACTTCTTCCTCAGAGTTTTCTACATCATTAGGCTGTCAAAGCAGAAAATTTATATTCTCCACTGATTAAATTGTAGCTACCGCCACTGAGCAAGATTCTTGCTCTGAACATAATAAAAATCTATCAAAGGAAATCACAGATTGATTGTTATTTGTCAGTCCTACTGAATAATAAATATCAGTTATCATCTTACTCTCAACAAACATGACAAGAAAAATACTATTCCATCAGGATTATTTTAAAATCAGGTTCAAGGCTTTTTAAGACAGTATGTAAGCCACTTTTTTATGTGTGATTTATTTCAAAATATTTTTCTTTTTGGAAGAAAATAAGATATTACACTAAACATTTGAGGCATACAACAGATTTTTGTATAGAGTCGATTAGTCAACAAAAATTTCAGAACTGTTTTCAGATCTGATCAAAACCCAAAATAATCTTCCATCTGCAGAAACAGAGAATTTTAAAACCTTACTGAAGTGTTAATAGCAGTCAATAACCAATAATCATACAACTCCACCCTATATCTAAATTAAACTTATTAAATTCATTCACCATTCAGAGTAATGCCTGCAGGAACACGGAGTAAAGTGTCTTCACTTCATGAGAGTTCACACTTCAAGTGTTCTCACAAAACACTGTAGGTTAATCTTTCACACGTAACTTAAAAATCTTATTTATCTCTTTGTTGCATCATTGCATAAATGACAGTAAATAAAAGAAAAACCACATTCACCTACTTTAATGTTATTTTATCATCATTATCTGTACTTTTGGAGAAGATATGAATGTTGCAGCTTTCCTAAAAGATTTTATTTATGTACTATGGAATCATGCAACATAATCCCATTATAAACTGAAACATTGCCAAAATCTCCTTTCATAGCATAATCTCATCAATGGTCTCATGGGTGTTTCCTCACCCTTGAATCGCTGTGTTTTTTCCTACCAAAGTACACGCTGATTAATGTAAATGCTTTTGTATACACTTGTCCTTGATGGATACTCCTCACATTCTGTAACAGTCAAAACACCTCCCTAAAGACTCTCAGACTTTCTGCATTACAATCCAGCCTTAACATTTTTTTGGTAGTTAGAAGCACCATATTCCTTTAAAATGCTGAAAACATTACATTTTGCTTCATCTCTATTTTGCAACACACATTTCAAGTCATATTATGCTCCTTTGAAGTATAATGCACTTTCGAAACAGCTGTGTGCCAAACCAGTCAAGCTATGCTTGAACGTAATGCTCATCTTTCAGTAATTCTGCTGCTGCGGAGGGTAGAATGGGACAGGAAGCAGTTGCTGTGTACAAGCTGCAGTCAGTTTCTACATCTTTAGAAGCTTATTTGCAAAGTCAAGAAGAAAAGGAAATAGTTTGAAGATGTAAGCCCTTCAAATAAACATGATGATGTACAGAACTATTGCAAAGCCCGTGAAAAAATGAAGATAGCAAAAGGCCAGATTGAGCTTCTCCCTGTCCTTGTTTCAGGGACTAAGCAAAGCAATATGGACACAGGCCAGTTCGTAAGGCAACAAATTAATACCCATTTTCATGCATCACAGGTCCCATTTCCTTTCCTAACCAGAGAAGCTTTGCAGAATGAAGGTCATGGCTCCACCTTTCCTCTTTCCAACGTCCTCATGAAATAAAAAAATGCCAGTGGAATGCCATTTGGTGGTGAAGCAACAAGAGCACTTGTTTCTAACAGGGAAGATGACCTGCTCCACTATGCTGGAGCAGAACAACTGAGATCTGGGAGGAGAGGCAGAAACAGCCTTTTGTATTACAGCAATGCTCAAAGCACTCCAATGATAAGTAAAAATTTTCAGTCTGAAGTACGTTGCCTTTCCCCTGCTAATTCCCACAGAGAAACCTTAAATATTCAATTTATTCCATTTAGCAATGGGTATGAGCACGTTTATGTGTTCACACAATGCTGAAATCAGTTTGCTACTCCACTGGAAATGTATTCAGGATTAACTAAGCACGGCAGCAGGCAACACAAAGCCATTCTGATGGCAACTGAGGTCATTCTTTCTTCTCTCCTTCCTGAAATAAAGATTAAGTTTCTATTTCATCTCATGGAAGTAGAAGGCCAATACAATTTTATTGTATTGTCATTCTGTGGAATACCATCGCACTAAAGAAATCAATAGCTTAAAGAAAAGTAGTGTTTTTAGTAACCATGGTTGACCAACAAAGCCTTAATGACAACATATGCCATCATAATTAAGCCCTTTTAGCAGCAATCATAGCCATCCTTGACTGGGTTGGACTGATCAAATTATCCAATATAATAAATCAGTTTTATTACCCAAGATACAGCCATTGGATTGATGTCAGATTTATGGAAAAAATATTTCAGACATTATTTCTGAGGGTGTTTACTTGGTTGGTTGCTGTGGTTCATTATTTAATTACGAGAAACAAATTACTTAATTGAATCTCTATAAACTGATGGTTCCCAACAATTATTTAATGAAGGAGATGGATGAAAATAATACTCTGATGCAAAAACTAAGGGCTACATACTAAATCGCAAAAGCAACGACCTACATATTCAATTTTCAACAGAGAAGGTTAAGCAATGTTTAAAAAATATGTTAAATAAATAACCTATGAAGGCATAGAAATGGAAGTATTTGTTATAGCTTCTGAACATTTAGTTAATCAAGTATTACAAATATGTCAAGAAGTACAATTATTTCTGGACAGGTTAAGTCTTACTGGAAGCAAAAAGAACAACTGCAGCTCAAGAAAGAAATTTCTGCAGACTAATTAGTAAAGTCAACTGTAAAACCTATATGTACACAAAAATATTTCATGCAGGGAAAGCTTCCTCTGGTCACTAAGAGGCCTCATGCAGACATCTGTGCCACAGGTTTACAAGACTTCAGAAAGTCTATCCTACACTACGGTCTCCCTACATTTTTTCCCACAGAAAATCTCCACTCAACTGATCAACATTTCCAGCCAAAGCAAAAGACAGGACATGCTTCATAACAGCAGGAAACAAATCTCAAGAGCAGTGAATAAGTGCTACCCAGGAAAAACTGAGCACTTCAGTTCACAATAAAAACTAAATCACTAAAGCCCCATCTGTTGGGAAATGCCTCAAAAATTTCATAACAAATTGGAACTGACATTAAAATCAATTCATGACTATGAAGAACTCCAATGGTGAATAGATGTGTTTGATTTCTATTTCCTGAATTGGCATATTACTTTCAAGGGAATCTCTGAGCAAGCTGACTGCCGACCTGAAATGAGTCAAGTTCCAGCTTTAGACATTTACTGTAACTCAAAGCTCTTCCAAATGGACATTAGGCCATTGTTCCCTATAAAGCTCAGTTCAGGAATAATTTTAGTTTTTGCAAAGCTTTGATTTCAGAGTGATAGAGGGAAAAACTACTGTAAGTGTGTGGTTCCATTAACTTTCAAAAAACCCTGGTTTTCAGCTTTTATTATGAGAATTTCAGTCTAGAAATAGGTTTCAGATAGAAAGTATACACTGAACTAAATATAGATACAAACCCATCTATGCAACAGCAAAACAGAGCATCCACATTTTTAATTCACCTGACTACAATATATCACATGCAGCAAATACTTCAGGAACCAACACTGAAATAGAGACTAATTACTGCTTGTGTGAGGTAATTAAGGGTACCTGTCAATATCTTAGAGAAGAGGGAGCTGAGGCAGATTAACTATTAAATCCATCAGTTAATTGCAAAAATCTGGTTCCCCTCCCTCACTACTGGGAATACACAGGTAGATGCTAGCTCCCAGGTTAGTCCTCCTGCCTGCTGAATACCTTTCAGGGTATTTTCTCTGTAAATGGAAGATGGGGAAGCTGAAGGAAGAAGAGAATACTTGAAGTTAACCTAGCATTGACAAATAGAACTGTTTAGCTCCAATATTCAGAAGAAAGGCCTCCTGAAAGAAGTTGATTCATCCACAAAAAACAGGAATTAAAAAGGAAAATTAAAAACTGTTCATGTAGTAATAAAGGATTACTCAGAGATGTTTCAGCTCTCCTATTTGTCTTAGACAATCTGACATAGACTTAGCTCATCCTTTTCAGACAATGAAAGTTCCCAGGTTACTCAAGTTATGCTTCAGATTTGTAGTATATTAAACCATAGAAATACAGAATTTTAGGATCATTTATGTTGGAAAAGACCTTAAAGGTCATCAAGTCCAACCATAAACCTAACACTGTCACGTCCACCACTAAATCATGTCCCTATGCACCACATCTACACATCTAATAAATACCTCCAGAGATGGTGACTCACCAGCTTCCCTGGGCAGCCTGTACCAACATTTGCAAACCTTTCAGTGAAGAAATTTTTTCCTAATATCCAATCTAAACCTCCCCTGGTGCATATTGAGGCCATTTCCTTTTGTTTTGTATCTTATTACATTGGCAAAAAGACCAACATCCACCTCACTATAACCTGCTTTCAGGTTCCAGTTCACATGTTTATCTCTTCCCAGATAAGTATTGCCTTAGATTCCAGTAGGTGTTCCAATGTCTTTTTTTCTTTCGGTCTGACATTTTCAGCTTGCTCTAGTACTTTAAAGAAGAGAGTGTTTACTGCAGTAAGCATCTTTACATGCCAGAAATTCTACAGCACGTGTCCTATCATTTGGTTATAAGGCAACAGTGCATATACAGAGTTCGTGACTCTTTAATCCTAAATTGTCTGCTTCCCAGTACCAGATACTATCAGGTATTTTCTAAAAATACCTGAAAAAGCAAGAAAAGACATTTTGCTCTCACACTGAAAACTCGTCCATAACCTAGTAAAAATAAGGACAGACCAGCAAAACTGTCCACCTGTTCAATAAAGTATTAAATCAGCAGTTCAGCATGCATAGCTCACTTCAGATACCGTAAGTTGTACTTTCAGTTTCTAGATGGCAAAACTATGAAAATTAAGTTTTGGCATGTATAAGGTCAAACTCATTTTCTTTAATAAAAGGTACTTATCTGAACTGCTCCATTCCCTATAAAAAGTATACAAGAAGTATATAAATGTCAGCCACTTATAAAGACGTCAGCTTTACGTCCCATATCAAACCAAACAAAAACAAGTGTTTATAAAACAGGTCTACAAGATACAACCACATTTTGTATGTAAATAACATACAAGGTAACTCAAATCTACTTTAGAATTCAAGAGTCAAATTTTATTTTTTCACCACAAGACATTCAGATCAGTATTTGTCCGGGTTCACTATTTCATTTCAGTGTTCCATTAACCCTGTGGCTCTGTGCCTTATTTCAGTAGTCACAAGCAATTCTGCAACTCATCATATTGTAAATACATGAGAATTCCAACTCATTTGTTATTACCTTTTATCCTATTCATTGAATGTTGCATCACCCAGTGGAACACAGGTATGCTCTCATGTTATTGTACTGCCTCGTGACACGTAAGGACAAGTTGAAGAACACATACACTTACTAGTTTTAACACTTGAAGCTGCAATTTTATTAACTTAATCTTTTCATTAAAAAAAAAAAAAAAAAAAAAAAAAAAAAAAAAAGGAGAGAATTAGGAAAAAACCTCACCAAACAAAAGTAAAGCAGACAAACCATTTCTTGACCTATCCAAATCCTTCAACAACTGAAGTACAGGGTGCATGAACCCAAATGTACCGCCAAAGTCCATCCACAAAGGGAATCACACATATCCTTATTTCTGGAAAATGGTAATGCAAGAAAGTTAACCAGAACTTTTGCTTCAGCAAACTTTATTCCTGGTACATAGACAAAAGAAATTGGAATGAGTATTGCACTTTCTGGGAGAGGGTTGTGAACAAGAACCATAATTTTTATTTGCTTTTTCCTACCAGTCAAAAAGCATAATCTAACTTCCTAGGTGTCTGAAGCACTGCTAATATACATTTCATGGTTGGATAAACATAAAAATGCCTACATAAACAGGAAAAAAGATGAGCTGAAAAATGTTGCTGTCATCAGTAGAGCTAAGTCTCACCCAAAAGATACATACAAGGTTTCTAAAAACTTTAATCTTTCAAAAACTAAAGAAAAGTAAATTCCTAGGTAAATTTGACCATGCAATATATTTGAAGAAATTTTCAACAAACACAAAAAATGTCATAAGGTTTTGAAATTAGCATGAAGGTTTATTTTTATTTCTCTTCAAAGTCTTACAGTGAAAAAGAGTAAGAAGATTTTTTTTTAATATTTGTCTTCTTTCTGGTGCAGTATTCAGATGAATACTCCTTATTTACAAGCAAAGGATCAAAAATCAAACCAATAAATGCTTATAACGAACACACTCTACCCTTTCCCTATGGAAACATTATTGAAAACAAATAGGAATTTATATAATTTCAAGGTTTATTCTTAAAGCTGAGCTTCAAAGTTTAAAAGGCCACAAACTCATAATGCTGTGAAAAATACAAGTACGCGATAATATTATTGGGAAGACTTACTTGGAAACTGAAATGTAATACTAATTTTCTTATTGAGCACACATGATTTATGTGCACAGAGAACCTGTCTCTTGTGATTACTGAAACGTGGTCCCACAAGATGCCAGAGACACAGCACTTTGCTCCATGGACTTCTTGCCTGGAGATGAACTGAGTTCAATCCACACCACAAACCATGCAGAGCAATGCAGCGCAAACGTGCATATCTGAACAAAATACCTGGGAACTTATTCTTGGCTATGAATAGAAACAGCATGAAGAACTTCAACAATCCTACCTGTAAACTGGACTACTAAACTAGCTGTCCCAGAAGGAAAATTCTGGGATGTGAAGATAGTCAAATTAAGCCACCTGGCACAGAAACAGAGAAAAATTATGGACCTATAAAGGGCTTGGGGGAAGTCAGGAGGTGTACTGTATTTTTTTTTCCCTTAATATACATCTTCTGCTGGCATTAATTGCCCAAAAGAGTGGACATTTATAAAGAGCTTGGTTTATTAATATTGGCAGGATTTCCTGCATTGGCAGCTGTTGCACCTCCTTCAGTGTTACTCCTAGTATTTCTTTCTTTGCAATGTCACCACTGAAGGAAAAGTCTTAGAAGTGGACAGGTGTGGCAATCAGCTTCAGTGAGCAACCAGGGACAGACTGCTCATGGAAGAATAAGGTTTATCTGAAATACAAAACTCAGAATGTGGTTTCTCTGCAGGGACAGGAATGGCATCCTTTGACAAGGCAGGGACAAGAGAACTACATATGGCTAAGTGAGGTAAAACTTTTGGGAAAATGACAATAAAGTACATTTTGTTTAAAAATAAATGGTTTCCAAGGTATGGGTAGAAATATAAAAGGAGGAAAACCAGAAATACAAAATGCATGCAAGTGTGGCCAGGTACAGGTTTTATGTTGAGAAAGAAACCTCTTGATATGCCAAAACCTATATGCAGGAAAAATAATTTCAACATTTCATTTCACTTCTGAAGTTATCTGGGTTTCCAGAAGCTGCAAACATTTCCTTATATTCTACTTGGTCGTTGTCAAAGCTAACACAGTTTCCATTTTTTAAAAGTCTCCATTTTTCAAAGGTGCTTTACCTTATCTTCTGTGCTAAACAAACTGACACATCACAAAACACTCTGTGACAAAGGACATTCCCTAAATAGGTCTTGGGCACATTTTCTCTGGCTGAGCAATGCATTCAAAATTCAACCTGTTCCTGCACTGTGTGAGCAGAGCAAGAGCTTGTGAGAGGGAGTCTAAAGACAGCACACTAAGGATATCTGGAATAGCAGAGCAGTGAAAACTCCCTGGGTCAAATTACCACTACTGCATATGCCCAGTACAGCAAGTAAAACAGCAATGATATTACTAAGACAGCAGAGCTTGGTGTACTGATTCAACAGCTCGCTGCTGAGCTTATCAGCATCAATCAGACCATCCATGACCTTATGCTACATCCAGGCAAGATCATAATTCCAGTCAGTGTTGGAATTTCAGAGAAATTTCCAGGATAAAGCTATGAGGTGTTACCTTAACTTACGCATTCACTCGCTGGCTAATACAGAGAAGGGAATTTATTTTAACTTCTGTTGGCTGCAGTGATGTGTCACTGCCACCAGTGCAGCATGACAGCACTCTGAGAGGCAGCAAAGGATGCTCTTCTCAGTGAAGGGATAAACTACTACTCCAAAAGCAAAGTATCTGAGAACAAGGGCCAACCTGACATCAAGGCTGCACTAGTCTAAAACCTCTCTTGAGAATAGCATTAATTCCTGCACTGACAGCCTTCTGCAGACACAAGGCAGCTTAAGAGTCATTCGGCACGCTCATCACCAGTACACAGCAATATAACACAACAGAGAACTTTGATTCTGCTTAATGAGTGCAATGTTAAACTATGTATTTCAGCAGGTGTGAAATACATGCAGAATCAACTTCTGTTTTTTCCTTTTAGCCCTGAAGCCAGGGAACACAGCAATTCCAGAAGCAAGCTCCTGATCTTCATGAAGTCAAACCACAGACTGAAAATTCAGTTTAAGAATTGGATTTAAAAAAATTTTTAAAAAAAGACAACAATTGTTATTGATGTGTACTATGTGTAAAGACAGAGTAATCTTAAGGTGGTTGGGAGGACAATTTGCCTCTTTGTCACTCTGCAGAATCTGACTTTCTATTTGCAATATGGAAATAAACGATCCCAAAATATCTCTCAGGCAAATCACAACTTACTCTTTTCACATCGCTTTGTAGAAACCAAAATAACTGTGAAAATGTTCAGAGCATCTGATAAAGACTCACAATTCCTTTAACATGGGCAGTAGAGAGTTCTGATTGAGGCACTGAAGTATCAGGGACAAATATGAAACAGGTTACATTGTACAGTCATTATAACAAACTGACTTTCCAGACAGCTTCAATGGTAACCTCCCTCACTGACTGCACTACAGCTCTTTCATGCTGCCTTCACAACTTAAGGCTTCCTAATATTTCATCTGAGCAGATTCAACTTTGATTAGCTAGGATTCAAATCATTCTTACAGAAAAACATGTAAAAGTGGAATGAACCCACTGATGCAATATCAAATCTGTCTCTTGGTTCATTTTTGTTCTTGGACGTAAGATAAATATTTTGTGAAAGATCATAAATTGTCAAGACGAACATCTGAAAGAAGCCAGAGTCACACTTTCTTTGCAATTTCTCTGCTAATAAATTATTTACAAGAACAGAATGTCAAATAGTACACAAAAAGACATCAGACAACTTATCATCTGTGTTTTAGTTGGGTTGACAAGCAGTTTCAAAAGGACCACTTACAGGATAGCCAGGAAATATGGAGAATAAGATAAGAGCTCAAGAAATGAACTGTTAATTGTGAGTTAAGGATAATATTAGCTTAGTGTTCGAAGGGACCACATGACTGCCACTGATTTATACCCAAACACTGTCCCTTAAGCAATCCCTGGTGCATAGGGATGTATGCAGGATTAAGTCCTTACGTTCAGCCACCTTGGTGAGGAAGGAAGCCAAGCAGGCAGCACTGACGTTGGGACCACAGATGTGCCCTGACACTTCCCAGCTGTGCTCAAGCTGGCTGGATGTGGAGGGTGGCACAGCCAGCAGAGCCACTGCCGGCATGAACAGTCCTGGCACCTGCAGGGTCCCCAGCACAGCTCCCAGCAGATGGCTTCCCTCTCATTCCCGCAGAGCGGCCGGGAAGGCAGCAGGGCAGCGCTGCTCTCCTGCTATCGCTGCTCCTGCCACCTGCAAACTCAGTAACACAGCCACCGCCACCACCTCCTCCATGTACCAACCCCTTCCTAAAATACTGCCTTCCCAGTGGCAGCTTTACATGCCACTAACACTTGCTCTGACCCTCTGTGACTAAGTCAACAACATCAAATCAGTAAAAAAAAGTATTCTAATTAAGGGATCTGAATAAATAGGGCAGAAGCCCTTCTTGGGGACGTATTGCAAGAGAATGTAAAATAAAAACTAAAAAACAAATCAGTTTTTAATGCTCACAAGCACCTTATACGCAGAGATCAAAGCAGAAGACCTGTAGGAGAAGACCATCTGGTCACTAGCTGTGGCAAGAAGAATTACTTCCACAGTGCTGTCCAAAGAGTTTTAAGGCCCATCCCTTCAAGTTTCATTTTTCATTTAGCAAATAAAGTCCATCTCTGTGATTAAAAAAAAAAAAAAACAAAAGGTGAAGAAGAGCTTACTAAGGCTGCAGGCAATAAAAGAATTTCCTGGATGGCAGTATTCACTCAGTGTGCCAGAAAAATCCTTGCCAGCTTCCAAAAGATCACCAGACGTTCACAACAGAGGAAAAGAAACAGGAACTATGATCAAGGGGGTCTCTTGATGGTGGAAGCCCATCCATCACACATGAGCTTCTACCAATCGCTGCCTCTTTTTTTTTTTTCACCCATACTCATAGTGCCCACTACACATAAGTTTTTACTGGCTGAGTAGTTCTGCTTTCCTGTCTGGTCAGGCCTAAAACAGCCATTTAACAATCTTTGATGAGATTAAATTCTCCATAGAGTTTGGTTGCTCACCATTTCACAGTTATATCTGCAAAAACATATCAGAAACATTGCCATGCCATGACGTACCAAAGAATCTTTTTTCAGCCATGACCATTTCCATGACTGCAAACACCCAAGAAGAAAAAAGAAATTGAATGAAGAGAGAGAAACACTGTTAAATTGCAAGAAATAAGTAAAGGAAGAAAAATATGTAAATAAAACCAGCTAAACCAGTAACTGCAAAGAGAATTTAGAAAAAAAATAGTAAGATACCTATGGAAGATGGGGAGAGGTGAGAAAAGCATAAACTGTGTTGACAGTATAAAAAATAAAGAGAAGTAAGATGGTAAAGGTAGTCTTTAAACTGTATGTAAACAACATGTTTCCAAAGATAGATAAGTATAGATCAACTAGGTATTGCTGAATAAAATTACCACCACAAGAAGAAAAATTCATGACTCAAAATGGTGAGATTTTAAGCATTACTAGAATTTATAAAATAATCTTTTTCTTTAATAAATATGGTCAATTATAATGTAAGTACTCCAGGGCATCAGAAATCAATCAGGAGTAATTGCATGTGCTGGTAAGATTGCAGTTCAGAACACAGTGGTCAGGTGGAAGAACCCTTTCAGAGTTTAGCACTAAGAGTGTAGGTTCCATTTTCACTGTAGGAAGCAACTTCAGCTCAATCATACTACTTGTTCCAGTATTTTAGGTGATATTTCCATACTTAAAGCTTCATTCTTCAATTACGGAAGCTTACTCAACCTCATCAATCATGAGATCTATGAAGATTATGTTTTATTAGTCCATATATGGAAACTGATGGCAGGGATAGAATAGACTGTGACTTCTTGAAAGGCTGCATTACATTGTCTTTCAAGGTTGCTCCTAACCTTCCATGATTCTGTGATGCTCTGCTCTTGTATGCAATTCTGATTGTTCTCAGATCCTAATGATCCACAGAGCAGAGCAGCACATCTGACATGACGGGCACAAACCGGACAGCAGAGTACGAAGCATCACTATTCCTGTGTGATATCTTAGTGCCAACTTAATAAAGGCATAGTTTTCTGTATTAATTAATGGTCAGGAAGTTATGAAAGGAATCCTAGTCAATTCCTACAGCTGAGGACAAAAGTCAAACGGAAAGGTTTTGATCAACTGTAATCTGTTTTAGTGTGGATTTTTTTTAAATTACCAAGATCATTATTATTGCTCAGCTTCATATTTGCACTTCAGCTGTTTTACACCCTAAGCCAGGTTTCACAGAATGAATCCATATTTTCTGGAAAGGTAATCACCCACATCAACCAATGAATGCTCATTACAGTTAGAGATGGAACAATATGCTTGCTTTGTAAAAACGTGCTTTGTTTTCTTCTCAAAGAAAATACTTTCCTAATAATTGCAAGGAAAAGGAAGAGGGTAAAACTGTTACTAAAGTTAATGCAGTTATAATTCAATTTAGTCTTCGCCATTGGCATAAGTGTTAATATGTTCTATCCTCTTATTCATAAAACTACCACTGGAAATTATATCACAGCGCGTCATACACTCCCCGTAGCAATGCTCATGGCTTCAGACCCAATGAACTCAGTTTATCTTTTTTCATCGAGTTACAAATTTATTAGACAAACCTCACTATTTTCATTTGTGATATAAACTTGTCTGACTTGTTTCCCAGCTCTAGAGTAGTAATTTGTCAACCTTTGGTAAATGGAAGTTGCTTTAGCATAACAGTTCTCTTCTTGGCTGATGCCACCAGATAAGCTAATTTTTTTTTTTGTCTAGTTGAATATAAAGCACACTGAGTATACTGAATATAAGCCACGCATCCACAAGAAGAGGATGAAAATGTAAGAAAGATAAACAATACAATCAGCAAACCAGTCAGTCATGTGAAGATATAAAAGAGATGTAAATCCACCACTGTATTTTAGTACTGCACCTGAATTTAAAAAAGTCTTCTTACTAAAAAAAAAAAAAAATTAAATTACATGGATGTGCTTACAAGATTTTCTGCACACTGATCTGCTGTTTGTTCAGAGCTAGCCTTTCAGATTAGCAGTCTCAGAATGTATGAAAAGAGTGCATGTGACCACATTCCTCACCTCATTCTGCTACAGATTTGCATTCAGTTCTTACACAGCACTTAAACAGCCAGGCTGAATGACATATCTGTCACATTTCTTTTTTGCCTTTTACCCCAACCTGTAGGATATATTAAGGTATTTCCCTTCTTTGGAGGATAGGAAAAGCCTCTGAAGCCCATAGCATAGTGACATAGATGGTTTTGTACTTCCAAAAATGCCTGTGAACAAATGTTTTTCAATATTCCCAAGTCCGATTCAGCATAAAGCTCACAGTTTCCTGGGGATCCATAGCACGCATGCACTAATATTTTGCCAGGAGCAAAATTTTACTAGAATTTACCACTGTGAAATTTTAGTCTTTTTATAGAAAATACACTTGGACAAAAACATTTTACACCTTTTCATTCGAACAGAAACCAGCAGAAGCATAAAGCCAGTTAACAAATTGTGCCGATTTTGCTAGCAATGAGATGTTTTTCCCTCAGTTCAAAGGGTAATTTGTTTAACACAGTTTAAAAATGCAAGTCTGAATGCTGCATTCAATTTGCAAGAGCACTGCATGGTTATGGGAGGATCTAAATAACTCTAGGAACTGCTGCTCCCCAAAGATACAGAAGGAATAAATAAACTTTGCAATAAAGTTCCTTGTAGGGTTATGTATCACAAAAAAAGGGAAAAAAAAAACAAACCCAAACAATAAAAACTCATTGAAAAAAAAAATCAATTCTAATCAGTAAATAAAATATTTCACTGTACAATCCCCTGTTACTGCCACAGGAATAAGAGGGCACAAAGTGACTCTTCTTTTTGTGAGAGAGAGATATGTTTACTACTCTTTCAAAGACTGGAAATCTGGCATGGGAAAGACGCACGTGTCATTGGAAAATAAAAAGTTAAAATATTAATAAATATTTAAACGCAAATAGGGGTTCTGGAATTTATCCCTGAGTGTTTGAATCAGTTTGCAGGACTCCCCTGTGCCTTTGGACATTTTGTTGGGCAGCTCTTGGTTCACAGCTTCTAAGCTCTAATTCACTTTAATCTTTGTGATTGAATAATGATGAACTGCAGAGCCTGGAACTATGCAGCAGAAGCCTTTCATCCATCCATCCAGTTTCTTTGCAAAATGCCTTCTGCCACTGACCCCTGTTTCTCTTAGCCCATTTGTTGAACACTAAAGTAAATTTCACAGTCCCCCAGCCATAATTTAAAAAGTACTCAGACAAATTAATGGGAGCCTAGGTCTCACATCCCCATCTATGCTAATGAACTGCTTTTCCCAGTTGCATCATAATTACCAATTTGGCCACAATAAGCTTTAACTAGGATTCACAATACATTTTCAATAAACACACAATTGTATTCTGAAATACAACACAGTAGGCCAAACATCCAGACAATAACAGAAAAACAAAGGACATGTTGGCATAGAGGTGATTATTTTTTAATTTGATTGCCTAGGAAAATGAAGTTTCTGTTATCATGCTGCACATAAAACCCACACAAAGGTGAAGGTTGGGGAACACTTGCATATCTGTAGCCTTTACATATCTGCAGCCTCTTCCCCATACTCAATTGCAGCAAAATGTGCCATACAAGGAGCTGTACTGACAATAAAAGTTCCTAAAGGTTCTGTGCAAACACACAGCTGGATAACACAGCCTCCATTATTAATCCAACTGGCAATTAACACATCACCAGGGATGTGAGCTTTTATTCTTGATAGATAACCTACCACCTCAAAGTAAAGCAAAGACAAATCCTTCCTAATGGGCATCTGTTCTATGCAAGGATAGCAAAACATAAATTGTAAGTGGTTTAATGTCTCATATCAGCAATTAATACATTTGCTTGCTGATTCATCTTACAGAATGAGTTGCTGACAAGGTGCTGTGGGACAGACAGAATCACTGCAGGCAGTTCTCCTCTCTCTATTATAAAGGGATAACTCTCTTAGACTGTTTCTACTATGCTATTTGCACAGTACTTTCCACTAATCCTACATGCACGTGCCTCATACATTAGAGGCCTTGCCAAAACATGAGCATTTAGAAAGAGGGTGAAGTCATTAACCCTCTTCTGCTTTCTTATCAAAGCACCTGACTCTTACTAACAATCATTTTATTTCTGCAATCCAGTTCCCTCAAAATCTCACACCTCACCAAAAAAACCAAACTACAGCTGCAAATAATAGCAAAGCAGGAATTCAAGAGTTTATGTTGCACAAGTGTGTGTGATCCTAAAGTCTATGTTCTAGTCAACGTTAAAACCAGAGACCTGTGCTGCCATAAGCTGAGAGAAAAGCTAAAGAAAATGCTAATAACTGGTTTGACAATGTTTTCTAGTTGGCTTCATACTAGGCTATCTTTACGTTTTCATTCAAATTATTCCTATATTTCAGTTTTATTTTAATTATTTTGATAACAGGAAAAATGTAACATCATATCAAATCCATATCCAGATTTGCCCGTTTGCCCACACAGCAGCTTTGAAATTAAATAGTAATGTAGGAAAAGGATTTTTTTTCAGTCAGAATTTGAGAAGCAGCATGGGCTACTTTCCCATCTGTTCAGCTGGGTTTTTTTTTAATACAAACAAAAATGCAATTTATTTTGGGAATTTATAGCTCTCTAAATAACAGTCCTCTATTTCCTTTACAGTGCTATAGTAGAAAAATAAAACAATTATTTAGCAGTTGTGGCTCTATTCACAGATAGAATGGTTGCAGAGAGATTCCTCCAAATGTTTATTATACTACATGAATGCTAAGACTTCCAAGTGTTCTTCCTTACAACATATCAGTTAAGACAGAGACTGGAAAATGAACAAATATGACTTTATAATAAATTTAACTGATGTCAAGAATAGATTTAGGCAAATCCATTTTAAAGGCTCCTAAAACAAATCAAATTATTTTCCTGGTTTGTGTAATGTTCTTCCAAAATCTAATACATCAGAGAGAGTAATGACCAAGCATACAGACATTTGCTATGAGATCATGAAAAATATTCTGAGAAACCAAAACCACATGTAAATCAATATCTAACACACTATATGCATCCACTGTTTAACTACTGGGAATAAACCTTTATGTAACCATTCATTAATGAAGTCTCGAAGTACTAAACCATGTGTCCACAAAGTATGAATTTAAGCCAAATGAGATAAATGAACCAAAAGAAATTTATGCAACTTGCACAAGTCCATGTGATGATTAGAGAGTAAATCCAATTCAGAGTTCACTGTTGAGACACTGCTCTATTCTGTACACTCAACATTGCCAAACTGAAATAAGTAGGTTTAAATTAAAACTTACAGTTTTGAAATCTTCTTAAACTTCTGTAACCAAGATATTATGCAGAGAAAAGCCTGAGGTAAAAATCTACATTATAGATAAGGCAATTTGAAAAAAATCACAACAGACCAGTTCAACCACCAGTTGCTCACACAGCTTCTGACCAGCCTAAAAACCGCACCCACTCACCTCTCTTTATTTAAGACAGTTTCACCACTCCTTTCTTCCAGCACTGCAGTTGTTTGCTATGTTATTTTTGGACTACCAACTTTGACAAAGAGAGTATGCAGTATAACAAAAGAGAAGGATCTGTTTTTCAGGGGAGAAGGCAGGTCAGCTGTGCAGTCATCCAGCACTGCCCACTTGCTGGAATGCTCATTGCCCACTCCAACATTTCATGAGCATGATGGTGACTCAGAGAGGAGCCAGTGAACACCAGAATCCATGTCTTCTTTTTGGGTCTCCCTACCCTTCACATCTTCACAATCTGGGTTCAAGAGCAAGATGTCTCTTCACTAATTCACTGCATTTTTTTAATTCACTGTACATTCAAACTGGCACGTGCAATTTCTCTTGATGAAGCTGTTCATTCTTAAGTCTTTTTCCTGTATTTTAAAACTAAACTCTTAACATTTTGAATTTTCTGTTGCTGAACAAATGGAAACTGATCTAAGTCCAAGGAACCTAACACCCATCACTGCAACAACTGCCATCACATGCTGAAGATTCCTCCATAAAGAAAACAGGGATGTCTTATCAAGCTGAAAGTAAATTTCCAGGTAATCTGCCCTTGTCTGTTATGTACTGCCTAAAGGCAGATGTCTAAAAACATTCATATCAAGCATCTGCAATTTCACCAAAGAAATGTATATTAAATAGTTAAAAATTAAGTAGTCAAGTGTAGTTATTGAAACAAGAAACACTATTTTCATGCCCTGAGCCAGGATGTATTAATACACAGCAGTATACAATCAGTAGATACTATTATTGGATTAATAGGACAAAAATGTGAAAAAAGGAAATTTCCATTATTAAAAAAATAGGCATTAAGATCTCACTGATTATATAATGCTATTCCTACAAAACTATTGAAAATGAACCACTGAAAAAAACTTCTCATTTAGGCTTGCAATCAGTTCCAGATGGAAACCATCTGCAAGCATCCTAGTAGAAGTTAAGATGACAACTGAACGTTATAAAGGCAGATTTTCAAGTAGAGCATTTTTACTTTCATAACGGACAGAAAAACATGTATTGTGGAAATTTCAGGCAATTCAGACAGTGATGGGTCTGTGGTAAGAACAAAAACCTCAGTAAGCTGCTAAATACAGCGCCTAATGCTTGGCTTTACTAAGCAAAACCCTTGAAAACAAAAGAGGTTCAGCTTGATGTGAGGGAGGAAAAACTAGCAGGGGCATGTAAAGAGGAGATTTAACAGGCCAGGAAGATGATCCTCACTTGTACTTATGAATAGATTTGACAAGGGTATGCAGACTGAGCAAGATTATCTGAAAGAGGATCAATCCCTGTACAAGCACAGGCCACTCTGTACTTTACATAGGTGGCTGGATGTTCTTATGACTTCTATGACATCTAATGTGGCTGCTCTCATGATCAAAAATGGTTTTATCATAAATTTCTAAATTCCAGGGCTATCAAGGCTGAAAAACACATAGTATATCACATTTGATACACATATATTTATCTACTACAAACATTTATCTACTAAAAACACACTTATACACACAAATATGTGTAAAACATATACTTGTCAAGCTGTAAGCCAGTAAAGGATATAACAGAAATACTGGGGGGGGGTGGGGGGAAATCCTAAGTGTGAAGCTCTAAGGACCATCCTCAGAAGTATCAGTACAAGCTGTTCTCAAATTACCAATTTTGTCTTTTCTTCAGGGAAAAACTGGCTGGAAAGCAAAAATCATGCCTCATGGAAATTTAAAAGAAATATATACTCTGTATGTATGTACCAGTCACCAGAAATAGAAACAAATGTTATTCCTGAAGTTTTACAGATGAGTTGATAAGTCTTTGTAACCCAAGTCACTTCTATGATGATGGCACCTTTATCTCAAAGAGGCACCATGTGTGCCCACTGCTGTACATAAGAACAAAGAAACATTCCCTACTTACCACTTCTTCCTTGAATGATGCACTTCTGTATCACTGTATCACACCGTTATAGGATGATTATGCTGAAGATCTCACAGGCTTCCAGAAAGCAAGTCTCAGAACTATGAATCTCATAAATAACCAGGACTAATCACATGCTGTCCTGCAAGACACCAGCCAAGAAGATGGCCAGGAAAAGCCTAAGGCAGAGCCTTCCTGGCGCTGGACACAGGAGCTACTGGCATGATGGGCCACAACATGAAACACGGGAGATACGAAGAGACATCACTAATGGCTGTGAGGAGAAACAGAGCTAAAGCTTTTTGGGGCAAAACACCCACCCCAAATGTGCAGTTTGCCACAAGCAACCACCTGCAGCATATTCACTGACCTGTAGCAGAAATATCATGTCCAAGCTTTTAACAGGACCACTTCAGCAAGGCCCCACATGCTGGGTAGCTACGCAGACAGAAGGGACCATCATACAAGTAATTTCACACTTCAGAAGCTGCCTTGAGTATTTCAGTAAATCAAAGGCTTCCCAGACTGATGAAAACTGAGCATGTGGTAGAAGAACATCCTCCCGGTGGCTGAGGAAGGAGCTGATTCAGTCACATATCATGCCTGTCCTGCTCTTGCAAAACACCTGCACTCTCCTTCCAAGCAACTGTAGGCAGGCAGCTATGGAAATCAGCAGTACAACTACCATGAGGATTATCCCAAGAACAACTTCTCTGCACAGAATACACACAGTGTTTCCTTTCCGGCAGCAACAGGACTGAGAAGCCTTCTGATTATGACCAGCAGCACCCTTCACTTTAGATATCTGCAGCATGTAACACGCTAAGTTATTTTTATAAATTACTGCTTCATGAATTTTTATTTCCCATTATTCTAGAGTTTTAAATGTCATTCTGGAGATTTGATTTGCAGATCATAGAGGAGCCCTCATCCTAAATTGAAGCCTGCCTAGATAGGTGCTATGGATACATATGGTTATTCCCAACCTAGAGCACTCACTGTGCTGGATAAATTTGCATAGTCTGAAACAAAAAAGTCAAACACTGCCCCTAATCTTCACCCTGAATGGGGCCCAGCACTGTGAAAATAACTGGCTTGTAATACAGATGATAATTTTGATGTCTAGCACTATACTGTAGTACTTAAAATAATGCTTTCAGGTGGTTTATCATGATTTCTAAATACAAGAGTGTATTTCAGATGTACGGTGGTAAGAAAACCTTTCAAATAAAAGATGGCATTTATGTAACTAGACCTTCTTTTTAAGCTAACAAAAAGCTCTGATGAACAGATGGGTCTTGACCGCTGGTTTTGAACACACAGCAGGACAGTTTATACACTCATAAATACAGGTTACTACTATGATGTGTATTTTTTAAAGATGAAGCTTTTCCCACAGTAGCATCTCCAGCTATTTACATGCCATAAACCTGCAGAAAGTGACATTTAGCTGTAATTGCAGAACTTCAAAGTACTTCACGGTTTTTGCGAGCTTTTGTGCAGAGGTTTTTCAGCACTTTAAATGCCTCCAGAGAGACATTATATGTAGGAAGATCTAAGATACTTCTTGCCATCCAGAAAAGACAATTCTGCTGCCATAAAATGAGGAATGTAACTTAAGCTTGTATATTGCTTTGTAACTGAAGTAATATTGACACTTGAGCTATGAAAGCAGCCTTCTTCTCATCTACTTTCGCTGAAGCAGAATTAGTATTTAAAAAGCTCACAATCTTTACATTTTTGAAGTTGCCTCTAGAGGTGGTTCCAGCCGGTTTTTTCCACCTCTACTTGCTGAAAAGAAAGGTGCCCAGACAACTTTCCTACAGAAATTATAATTTTGAAATGAGGTTCATAACTCCACATAGTCTCCAGAGAGTTCTGAACACTGTAGAGTCTATTATAAAAACAGACGTGTAGGAAGGCAAATTTATCACAGAATTCATCTTAAGACACAGATATATGTATGCTTATGCATTGCAGGGCAAAAAGAATGAGAAATCCTGATGACAGCACTTTTACATCTCTCCTAATAGGAGATAACTCAAGAACCTCAACAATTCTCTTGTTGCTTCCATCTAAGGGTGCAACTGCATTCTTCTACATGAGTTCCTGCTTTAAATATGGGGAATTCATGGAACTTTTGGAGAACAATGACATGAATACAGCCTTACCCAGACATTTCTCATATGGAAAGGGAACTTGCTTCTGGCAGAACTCTTCATAAGCAGCAGGTCTATATTTCAAGGATTCAGTCCTGAAGATTACTGAACAATTGTAGCCTTGGAACTTCCCCCTCAAAAACATGGACAGAAGCTCTCTCATCAAACATTTTGCTTCTGTCCTTCTTACAGTTCTCTCTCTGCTTTGTCTAGAAATGCAACTATTCACTTTTTCTTCTTTTCAAGGGTCATATATATCCTCTGTCTATCACAGCATAAAGAATGAAAAAGCAAACCCACTATATTTTACTGCCTTCTTTCATGTAGTCTGGCTAGATCTTTATGACCCCAGCTACTTGTGATCTCAGGCTCACAGTTCTGCAGCCATCAAAAATCAGTATAGAAGGCATACAGCTGTATACAGAGTGGTCAGTACTACCATGCAGTAGCTGGCAGAGAAGTGTTATGTCTTTTCATGCTTCTGAGATTAAAAAAAAAAAAAGATGCTGGATAATATTCTTGTAATTTTTCAAAAGGGAACTGATCCCCGAATATTTTACTTTCATTTCCCAAAGTGGGGTTTTTTCCCAAAAAATGCCTTTACTGCAGTTAGATAAATACAGCTAATACTGAAGAGTTAAATATAAAAGCAAAAATCAAGTATCATTTCAAAGAGTCCTGTAAACAGAGGGTTTATAAAGAATTATATATTAATCTCAATGTAGAGTTGTATATAGACACACAGAAGCACAGCCCAAAAAACCACAGAATCTCAGACCTGAGAAAACAATCAATTGCATATAAGATGTATTACATGAGGGAATAACGCTTGAGGTTAACTTTGAGATTTTCGTTTCAGAAAGAAGTATTGTAGCATCATGAAGAGGTTAAAAAAAAGAGATTAAGTACATGAAAGGGCACGTTGTGCAGGAGCATAGTGACAAATGGCAATTTCAAATCACTGTTAGCAACTGGATTTCTCCACTAATCAAAGCATGCAATGAATACTCTTTGCTCCACCTACCAAAAATCAGAAGGTTTAGGGTTTTTCTAAATTAACAAGAAAACTTTGCAAACATAAACAGCATTGAGAACATGGAGATATAAATATAAGATTTAGAATATATAATCACTGATCAGTAAGATCAGCTCCCCCTTTGGAGGTTAAATAGGTAATTTAATGTAGTAAAAAGGTAGGCTGATGAATAAAACAGATTAATAAACAATTTAATCTAAGCATTTAATTAAGATATCCCAAGGAAACAGCCTGACAACATCACAACTGCGTAAGACAGCAAGTTGTGAAAAGAAGCATATGATGAACTATTACTACAAATGCTTAAGAATTAACTAGCTAAAAGACTAATGACACGGCTTAAAAGAAATTATCTACTTGTGCATTCAATTATCCAGGATGGTCCTTTCTTATCTCAGTGAGCTAAAATAAAATGAGAGGTGATCATCATCAGATGCTGTCATGATTTCCATATACTTTGCTCGGAAACGTCTCTAGCACAGTTAGAGTGTGCTTCCTCCAATAAAACTCCTTCACAAATGTCACTGTATTTGACAGAGAAGTTGCTCCAGCTGAAAAAGCAGCAGAGCAGCTGTTTTTGCATTTAGGTTAATGGAGTTGTTCAGTTTGGGGACACGGAGCCCTGCCAGGAACTGCACCCCTGGCAGGGCCCTATCTTGCCCCATTCATAATGTCAACCACGCCGGCTCCTTGAAAGAGTAACCCCAGTTTTCTCTTGCATCCATTTCTCCAGCTGATTTTGAAAAGACTACTTTTAAGTTTTACCTTTTTATCTTTTACATTTTACCTTTGTATTCTGTGTCCATAAAATTGTTTCATAAAAAAAGTAAAACACATAACTCACAGAATGAGAATGAATGCAATCCAGACATTAAAACCTGTAGAGACACAGACCTGATGCTGACTTTTACTCAAAAGCATCTTCAGTGAGGAACTCTACACATGCATCACTGTGTGTTTTGTTACTTGAAAACAACTGCATTGGACTGACCAAACTCTTATGCTGTCACATTAATGTTTGCCATTTAATAACCAATTAAATCAGTTGTGAGAAGAACTGTTTGTGAATTCTGCTGCATTCAGGGACATACAGCTGCGATACCAACTGGTAATGGATACAGGCAGACAGCTGTGCGTGATGAAACCTAGAGCTGCAACACAACTGCAGAGCTGATGATTTCCCCCTCCTTTTTCACTTGAAAAAAATCTGATTAGCATAGATTAGTTCTCAAAGGCTGTTTATAATATATATGAAATGACAGGAGAGAGAGCAAAGAGTTCTCTTTCAAGCATAATTCTAATGACTTTACTTCTTTAGGGGTCAAAAGCAAGTCAAAGAAAATCAATGTCCATTTGTGTTGTTGAAGCTGAAGCATACAGTTCATTATTCACAACTGTTAAAAGAGTAAATCAAAACATTTTGCCATATAGAGGAACTAGAAAAAGCTATCTCACATAATTATGAATGACGATATATTTAGCATAGCAAATGCAAAATAGCAAAGCATTTTAGAAACAATTCTGTAATTAAGAATCAGTGCTTTATATTAAGGCCAATACTACTAGCTACATTGTGTATGAATATCAAATTTTTTTAAATATTCTAAAGTGTTTCCAAGTTCTTAGTATTATACCTGTTGAAATCAGTGATATTTTATCCTAAATTCAATAAAAATAGCAAAACAGTCTTTACACCAAGAAAGAATCAGAGAGTATGATTATTATCACTTATGATACTCTGTCATTTCTACAAGACGATGAAATTTCCTTCAGTGTTTGACAGAAGGCAGAAGAAATATGAATGTCATAAACAGCACTCCCATTCTCACTTCTTAATGGTTAGCTATATTTTTAAATAAATTTAATACTGAAAGTGGAGAGGGAAAAGGCACGTGTTTTGTTTTACTCAAACAGCCTTTACTCACACTTATATCTGATCCTATTTGAATAATTTGACCAAAAACAGTATAAAATTTACTTATAATTTCTAATATCTTCAGCATGACACCAAGAACACTGTTCACTATTTGAAAAAACACATTGAGAATGAACAAAAAATAAAGCCAAACTTTAGAATAATCCGATGAATAAACTGTTCCTCCTCTGATGTCATCTCAGTAGCTCCAAGCAATGAACACTTCAGAAGTGCTTGAAGTTTAAAAGCATACTTTTGATCCAATATCTCACCCAACCAAGGAAGCAACACCCAAATTTAAGACTAAGGAACAAACTTCATAGAAAAAAATTAAAGATTCATCACTGTTCCAGATGATAACCACCTGCAGAACTGAACAAACAACCAATTGCACCCACGGCATCTCTAAGCCACAAGTTCTTTCACAGACTCAGTATCCATGCCAGTACTAAAGCAGTAAAAAAACACTGCCTTCTCCTCAACCACATCTTACACAGGAATTTCAGTGGCTGTTGAAAAGCACACTGTGAGCACCAGTGTGGGACTTTCACTCTGCTCCAAGTTTTATTCCACTCTGGGAACATCCACTTCCACCCTCAGGGCATGACTGTTCCAGCTGTGCTCAGCTCCTGGCATGGGGGATCTCCTACTTTTCACAGTGGAACATGGAGCACAGCCTTTCATAAACCATTCATTCCTTAGCTCTGAAGTGCCTGAATGGCACAGCAAACTGTGTCCAGCAGTAACATTTATCCATGTTCCAGCCTCACGTGCAAAACCTTAATCCCATTTTTTTAGATAATTTATTTAGGTTACATAAATACATAAATAAATTTCACACATTTATATATGTAAGTCAAAACTATTGCTACTCTCACATAAGTATCACAGTGAAGAACTTTCATGTTTTTGTCCAACATTACCCAGAATAAACTGGAGAACAAATCATAAAATTAATCTCATCCCAAACACTCTTCTTGATTAGTTTTCCTCTACTCATTACTTTAATAAATTGAAGAGAGCAAGTCCCCAGGAAACAACAGAGCCCTTGGCTGCTGCACCACCAGATTCATCACAAAACAGAGCATTCCACCTCTTTTGGCCAATTCGAGGTAATTACTGAAGATAAAGCTTAGAGTCCCAAATGACAGCCACAGCTGAAGTGTGAAGTGGAAAAAAGCTCTTCTTCTTCATAAGGGGTAGACACATCACCTACTAAATCAATCTCTCAAGATGAATAATAATTTCCTCCTTGGATAATTAAATATATGTGTGAATTTCCCTGGCTGTGTCTCCACTGCATTCCCTGGTGTTGATTATAGCTGTATCTTTGAGACATGACCTGTTTTGAGTTTTGGGTCCTTTTGTTTTTCTAATGTGTGCTTTCTCTCTTTTCTCTGATCTGCAAGAGGAATGCAGAAAATCTCAGCTGGCCACAACAACAGTAAGGCTTTCTGATTCTTCCAGTTACGGCAGATAAAACTCTGAGCAAACACAGAAGTTCATCTGTCTAATCATGCTGAGCCAGTGTCACAGCACACTGCCAGGGGTACATGTTGATGTAGCCGACTCAAATGGGGATTCAACCCAACCACATTCAGGCCTCTCTCTGGAAACCTGAACTGAAAGCACAGCCATGAGAAGTGCCAAGAAACGTGACACATTAAATCCATTTGACGCTTCTTATCACTCACCATACCTCTTTAGCTTTTTAACAACGCCTGCAAGCACACCTGGTGATGACTACCGGAAAGAAACACTGACAGCTCAGGCACAAGGACCACTGCTACATTACAGGCATGAAGAAATGGTACTTATTTGAGCACTTCAGAGGAAAGAACTGAGAGCAGACTACAGCTCTTGTTTGTTTGTGTTAATATTCAATCTGAGATGAATAAATAGGAATGACACAATCAACTGGTTTGGGCTGAGTAGAAAATTCATGTTTAACTGTCAGTGTTTTTAATTTTGCTTACAGGTCTTTTAGTTCATGAAAGCTATGCCAAACAAGCCAAAAAGTATGTCTGAGCAAACATGAAAAAAAAATTTTTGAAAGAAAAATAATTTCTGAGCTTGCCCTGAAATTTCTGAATCAAGGTCAACAATCTTCTCTATTAAAGATATTTGCATAGAATTAAAACAAAAATGCACACTATGTTGAATATAGTGTACTTTGGAAAACTCCAATTCAAAAGATAAAAGCCAAGTCGGATACAAAACATTAAACAGGATTCTAGAATAGCCTTACAGTGAACTGTGTGATGGCCACTCCTGAATTTTTAAAATTAAGAACTACACACATTGTAAAATACAGTATAAACATGCAGGAAGGCTTTCTGACACGTACCAAGTGAAAGATGAAGAAAATGTGTGAATATAAAGGGGCTTGATTAATATCTTACAAGTGAATGTTTTTAATGTCGTCTTTAAAGACCTGAAGTCTTACCTTCCCCTTTCTTTTCAAGTTTCTAACAGAAAAAGCAACATTTCCTTATTTCTCTCAAACCTTTGGAAAACTTGGTTCTTTAGCCACGTAAAAGAGGGAAAATCTGAATGTAAGTGAAAGTCTAGAGCACTATGTTCTTTAATTCAGTGATGGGGACCTTTATTAGATTATCTCATAGCTATGGGACAAGACACCACAAAAGCCAAATGATAAATCATTAAATTATGTTTTCTTCCTCTCCAGGCAAAGAGTGAGTATAGCATTAGATTAGTTTGAAGGACTAAAAAGGAAGAAAAGGGCTCTGCAATATACATCAGAAGTGACAAAGCTAATACAATTTTTAAACCCCGTTTATTTATATAATCAGGCATAAGCACTCACTTAAGTTAATTGTGGAAACCTCGAATGTAATACATAGCCCAAATGAATTCCAGATCAGTGCATGTTTCACTGTTTCATTATCTCCCTTGCACATGCCTAGTGAAAGCCTGCCACTCTGCAACAGAGGAAGGAATTACTACAATAGAACCATAGGCAGACTTTGCCAAAAACTATACTTTTTTTGATATAAGACAGAATAAGATGAGTGTTTTAAGTAACGGATAGGTTTGCATCCCACTGTCTAGCAGCAGTTACTCTAATTGTGTTCCACAGTATCTCCAGAGAGTCAGAAACATGAACCACAGGAACACTCTCCATAAACTGCTGAAACAAATGACACTCAGCCAGCTTACCCTCAGTAATCTCCATCCACCATTACGGGAAAGGATTAGTTTATCTTTCAGCTATAAACTTGAGTTAGTTACATGCTCACCGTACTGACATCCCAACATTTTTTTAAATCTTATCATGTCAATCTTGCATCTACGTAAAAATACGTATTTCAGTGCATAAAAATGTTTCTTGCTGCTGACAACTCAAAGTGCATTAACCTGGGAAGTCTTGAGATCACCACACACACTCACACACTCCTTTCAGTGGAGATCTCACTGATTAGAAAATGAAATATCCAAAACTCAACAGACATTCCACACACAGTGGTATTTCTGCAGAAACATATGTTTCCAACACTGCAACTTTTACTTTCATCACTATTAGCAAGTTATTTTCCCAAGTTATTTCCCACACACATACCTTGCCCAGTGCCCCTGCTGAAACTACCACATTCACTGAAACTGACTGAGCTCCTTGTGAAACATCGGAGCTTAGCTATAAATCTGTGTAAATACTTTTATTCTGTGCTGCTTTCATGTTAGAATATAACATGCATCAAGGTCACTGTAACAGATTGCAGTTTTCAAGCCCATAGAGGAGACACTGAGGAAATCAATAAGAGCAAACTTAATTAAACAGTGTCTAAAGTTCTGCCTTTTCCCAAGCCTGCCCAGAATTCACATCTCCATTCCCTGCATTTCAGTCAAGTCCTTTAATAGGTACAGGAAGGCAGGCAGCTTAGCTTAAACACTATCACTGCTGAAAGGTGAACAGAATTCATTCTTTGCAGTGTGACAGGTCTGCTTTGAGCTCTCCGAGTTTTTAGCTAGAGATTACAGCCCCATGGGCCTCTTCCTTTGAAGTGGAGTTCCTCTGAGAGCAGAATTAGTCCCCTGCCTCCAACCTGTCCTCCATACACTGAAATAAATTACAGTCAACTTTTCATTTCATTGCCGTGTCAAGTATAGCAATAAATATCCACAGGCTAAAAGTAAGCAAACAAACAAGGCTGGACAAACCATAACCTCACAGCAAGAGCATCTCAAAGAAAATCATCAGGCAGGGCACAAGAAAGTTACAGGCATAAAAATCAGAACTCTGGGTTCACTATCTGCATCCGTGAGTATGAAAGGCTAACACGCATCTCGCCTCTCTCCCATAAGAAGCACTGATGGAAAGCAATTAAGAGACTCCAACAATTTAGTTACAGCTCAGCAAAGAGGAGAAGGCATTTTATATTATGAAATGCCTATAAGAAGGCATCGTCTCTTACAGTTGCAGAAGTGGGAAGCGCTGGGACACGGAGCTTCCTTCCCGGCTATGTGCCGGAGCACCGCACCAGCGGGATGCCCGCGGCGGACTCCGGAGGAGTTAGAGCGGGGATCCCCTGCAACCCCGGCCACCAACCTCCCGCACCTCAGCCCCCGAGAACCGCCGCTGGCGCCGCCGAACATCCTGCCTCCGAACCGGGAGCAAACGACCAGAAGCTGCAAAAAAAAAGTCACTCGAGACGAAGCGAACGCAGAGAAAAGGAAGCGAGGGCTTACTTGCCTATACAGCACCGCCGGACGACCTCCTCGCAGCTGGTGAAATGCTGTGCCGCTCGTCCTCCTCCCACCGCTCCGTGCTAGTTCCAAAATAATTCCTCCGGGCGCCGGCACATCCCCGGGCTCAGCCGAGGAGCGCAGGGAGCCCGGCCGCCTCGCCCCCCCGCCCGGTGCCCATGGTGTCAGCCACAGCCCCGGCAACTCGCGCTCCTTCCCGCCGGCGCTACCTCGGGGCGGACCGCCGGCTAACACGGCATCGCACCCCGGCCGCCGCCGCCGCCGGCTCGAACTCCGCCGCCGCGCTGAGGGGGAGCGTGGGGCTCCCCGCGCCCTTCCCGGAGACGGAGCGGGGGCGCCGGGCGGGGGCGTGCGGGGAGCAGCGCCGCCCCTCCGCGGCGGCGAGCGGCCAGGCGAGGCGCGGCGAGCCGAGGGGAGGCGAGGCGGCGCGGCGCCGCCACCGCGGCCGCAGCCAGGCGCGGCGATGCCGGCCCCGCCCGGGACCCCCGCCCGCCCCCCCGCCGTTCCCGGGGCGCTCCGTAACGCCGCCCCGCTGCCGGCGCCACCAGATCCGGTGACGCGCAGCCCTCCCCCGGGCCGGCCCCCGTGCCGGAGAGGGGCGAGCGGGCGGCGAGGCGGGCGCCGCTTCCCACGGGCAGCGGGAGGGTGAGCTGGGACCACCGGGTGGGCGCAACCCCCGGTGCACAGGGACAGCGCGCTGCCGGGCGCGGCGCCGGAGCTGCCGGGGGGCGGCGGTGTTCCCCCGGGCCGCGGGAGAGCCCGCTCGCCTGGAGCCCGCAGGGCTCTCCCCGCTCCTGGGTGCTGCGGCTGCCCGCTCACCGCGTGCTCCGGCAGGAAAGTTATCCGCCCCACTCCCGCCTCACTGAGCCTCCGCTTCTGCTCAGCTGCCCGGGCTGCCGTTTTGGGCGGCAGTGCGACTAGGTCTCGGCTGGCCGCTCGCCAGAGGGAACGTACATCGACACCCCCATGATGGGAAGAAATTTGGTGCCGGTTCTATCACTTTGCCAGGCTGGCTTGGCGCGGCACCGGCGTTGCTTTCTCCCCGCACCGTCTCCCAGCCTCTAACCCGGAGCACGGCTCTGCGGCTCCCACCGCCACCGGCACACAGCCAGCGCCGCTCTGCCGGGCTGCCTCGGATAAGGAGGGGGACCAAAGGGAGCTAAAGGGATGAGGACAAGCTCCCCGGTGCCTCCCGAAAGCCCTGCGTGGTCCTGGCCCTCCTGCTCCGCACGCTTGTGCTTCCAGCAGCGCACAGGGCGCCCTGCCCGAGATCCCCCGCAGGCATCGCCCTCCCCGTCGGACAGCGCTGCAATGACACGCTGTAACGCAGCTATCAGTCACTGACACAGGCACACCCATATATATCATACATATATATGTATGTACATGTGTGAGCACACCCCCATACGCACAGGCGGCCGCCGCGGGGAAGCCGCGTCTGCCCGCGGGACGGGCTCGCCAGAAATCGACCTGCCCCGGGGAAGGCAGGAGGAAAATTAACGCAGCCGGAAACAGCGGCAAAAGAGAGCCCGAGGGGAGCCGCCACCGGAGCCGCCCCCCGGCACAGCGTTCCCCTGAGCTGGCCGCGGGCTCTCCGCGGCGAGTGCCGGCAGCCGGGCTCGCCGCCCGCCGGCAGTGCGGGGAGCTGCGGGCAGGGAGTCCCGCGGAGCCCCTGCGCCTCCTCGGCCTGCGGAGAGCCCGGCCGTCGTGGGGCTCTTGCTAAACTGGCAGTGGGGGGAGCAGCCGTGGCCTCAGCCGCATCCTCTGGGGCCCCTTCCAGCTCTTGGGAATGTTTCGCTGCAGTTAAGCTGAGGATGTCAGGGAGGGTGGTCACAATTAAAAGTCTGCTAAGAGGGGATTGAGCTTTGCTTTTCTGTAGCTTCTCAGACAGCCCTTATCCCTTCAACTTGTTTAGGCTTCTGGTAACGAAAAGTGGTTTTCACAGGCATCTTACAGTTAAGGACTTTTCTTCAATAAAGCTGATACAAACAAAAATGCTTCTGTTCTTTATGCCTTCCTTTTATAAATATTACCTTCAATAATGTGCAGCGAGCTATTTGAGGGGGGAAAGGCTTTAAAAAGACAGCTTCATTGCAAGCTAAATGCAAAGCTAATAGAGCTTCTGTGAAGAATAAAGCTAACTTGTTATCAACTGTGAGTTGATAAATGCATTAGAAAATGCAGTGATAGCTTTCATGCCTAATTGAACAGATTTGTACTTCAGTTCTCATCTTGAGATACAGGTCTTTATCTTTCCTTGTTTCTTGGTATTGAATTGATATCAACAGAGTTCTTGATAGCTACAAACTAACCAAGCTATCTGTGCTGTTGTGGTTCTGCTGAAAGATTGAATGGTTTGAACTGACAGTTCCCCGGCAAGACTGAAAAAATAAATTATTAAAACTATACATATTTTAGGGCTAGGATGATTGAAATACATGTCTGAGAATTGAAATAAGTGAAATGTAATGAACCAAAAACTAATCAAACACAGAAGTGAACTGGAACTATAACCTTCTTTGCTCATGCCCTGCTGAGAAAGTCAACACTCCACCCTAGAGAGTGGTTTAAACAAAGTGGATGCAAATAATACTTTATGATCTTTTAATTACTTTGTCTAGAACCAGTCCCACACTCAAATTCCATCAGGGTCAACCTCCTCAGTTTTCAGTATCAAAGTCACCTTCACATACCACTCTTAAACCTGGTATAGATTAGTCAGTACGTGTCCTGTTCCCCCATCTCTAAGAAGATCTGTCATCTTTCATGGAGACCTCTCGCTTCGTTCTTTGTGTTTTGACAAAGACTAGCTCAGGCAAGAAAGAAGGTTTCATGTTACAAGAGGAAGCTGTTGTATTTTGGTGCCATATCTTTCAAATTATTCCTACATTCATTAAAATACATGCATGCTGCAAGTTTCATTATCACTAATAATATGCTGAAGATAAAGTCTACCAAACCAGGTGAAAAAAGTATGCATTATTTTTTATAATTATCAAACACATGATTGTATTAAGTGTGAATTCCACTTTTACACACAATTAGAAGGTTATGTTTGCGTTGTATTTTTGCTTCAGACAGCACAAACACAACTAAGTTTTTTACTTATACAGAAATCAGATATCAGATAAACTTAAGATGTAGTCAACAGCATGAAACAACATTCATAGTCAGAGTGTGTGAGCCAGAACTGGTTTTGTATAGTATGGAGAATGTTAATTAAGATATTTTACATAATAAGCTGATGGTAGATTGGCTTGTTTTAGATTCTGCAGCTTCAGCAGCCTGGTACCACTAAAGTCACCAACAAGGATGGAGTGACAAAGGAGGAACAGCATTAAAATGGAAGAAATAGAGGCTAAACATGAAGATAAAATGGCATTGTTTAAAAAATATGAGAATGAAAGAAAGAATGTCACCCACCAAGCAAGCGAGTGACATCCTTTGTAAAACTGTATTGACTACCTATCTGCAAGAGATCATTTTTCTTCTTTTCTCTTAGCAAAATTACTACAGCATCCAATTTTTTTTTCTACTGAAAGTATGGCTCACTTTGATTATGGACAGGGATTCTGACACCTGGAAGCCAAACACTGATGCATAGGTCTGTCACACATAAGCCTCACTGTGAAAGTGTTGGGAGATTTGAAAAAGTGAGTGGGAAAAGAAACTACCTGTTGTAGTGGACAAGTAAGATGAATATATAAGAAAGATGTTAAGATGCTTTGGGAAATAGAGAGTGTTTTTTGTCCAACATCACTGCCGCATTAGGTTTTTCATTCATGTAGCAGGTTCTATCACCTCTGAGAACACATCATGGCTGATGGGTTATTAATTGATTCTGTGAGAATGGAATTAATCTATTTTCAATATCCACTTTTGGAAAAGATAGCACTCAGAGTAACAAATGTACCAACATCAAGGACAGGTGTCACACTTTCTATAAAGTGGATCACAAAATTATCTATAAGGACCTTGGTACTTCCTGTATTGAGGTACAAATGAGGAGCACATTCGCAGTTTCTGATTATATCCTTTTGGTTTTGATTTCCATTCACAGACTGGTAATAATCCACATAACTATGTCCAAAAAAGTCTATGCGCACATTGCCTCATTTCCCAACAATTAGTCTAAACTAAGCTCCACAAAAATACTCCATTTACTGGTATCTGGCATTCTTATATAAAATAATGTGTCATTTGTCACCATGGCTTGTAATCTGAAAATATGACTGGGGAAATGATGGAGACCAAAATAGCCTTTTACAGTCTGTAGGTGGCCAAAAAATTGTGCAGCTATATTCCATAATATTCCTTGCTGCCGTGATTTGTTTCTCAAGAGCTCTTGTCAATCCGCTTAAAGCTCTCACTCACATAGGCCCAAAAGAGAGACATGGGAGTTTGTTCAAACTGTAGCGAAATATACTTATACATTAAAATCCCTCTTTTCACATGTAAACAGGATATTAGCAATTCCATACATTCCACACAAATTTTTACTTTGAAATTCTGGGCTTTGCAAATCATCTCAAGGCTTAAGAGAATTTACACCCATATACATTGAAACCTAACAGCAGAGAATCTCAAGTGAGACTGGGAAATTCATAGTCTTAATATCATTCCTTAATCCCAAATTTTACATGCAGCCTGTACATCATATTCAGTACTGTTATTATTTATGGTAGTCTATAGTTGGCTTGCATCTCATTAATGGGTATTTTTAACTTAGAAGAGAATTTGGATAAAATTGTAACGAAGGATTGTAACTACTTTCAGGGAAATTATAAGCATTATCTGCCTTAATAATTAATTTATTAAAATCAAATATCACAAATTAAAGGGAGAAGTAACAAATCATAGGCTATAAATAGTAGGATCTAAAAAAATTATCGATTATCTTTTCTGTATCATTCATTCTCAACCAAAAAAAAATCTTTACATTATCTCAATTATCCTGTTTCTTCACCAAAAGGAGATAAAATTTCCCAATATGCATTTAAAAATCAGTCGTACACATTGCAAAGTTTGAAACTGGGGGTTTCTTCCATTTGGAATAAAAATAACTCATAAAAATATCATTTGGAAATAACTAGTGTACATTCTATAGGATGTATAAGTCTCCATAAGAAAACTAAAATATAAAATATTACTAAAAGTGGGAAAGAATTTGTTTCTGGTACCTTCACAATTTTTGAAGTGGTAGTTAAAAGATGAGACAGCATAATTCAAATCTGGAATGTGATCTTCAGATAATTTAATTGTTTAAAGCATTTTGAAGTATATGTGAGTACGGCTATATAGTTTATAAAAATGATCGGTATGTTCATGACATTAAAGATCATTTGTATATACTTGAGGCAATTTTTGTGGATGGAAGTCTCTGCCCCAGAGTTGAAGCCACTCTGCAAAGTGTGGGCACAATTACGCCCGTTACAGATAATCCCTTGCAGATGGGTATTAGGACATGGCCTGCCCAGCATTTCCAACCTTGCCCAAGAGTGTGCCTGTGGGAGGATGAAGAGAGCAAGGACTATTTAATCAGTAAATGCTTTCAGGTGGCTCAGGTTTTTTTCAGATTTGTAGCTCCCAGGGAGAAGGGATGAAAAGAAGCTGCTTCCACAGCTGCCAAAGAAGTGGAGGGGTGGTTCTGCCTATGGATGAATGAGGCAAGCCTTCCCCCCTGGAGCCACCACAGCATCCCTCCAAACCTTCAATAGAAAGGACAGCTGCTTCAGCTCCGATTTTTCTCCTCAGTTCCACAGCAGCAGAGTGGTGCTCTGTGAATGAATTCAGTGTTAGCTGTAAATGCAAGAAATGGTAGCTGTGCTTCAGAGAAGGGGATGTAGGTGTCTCTGGGTGTGGCGAACGTGCTAGTGTATGTATGCTGAACACTATGTGCCAATACTCATGCGTATGAAAAGTAAAATCCTGGCCTACTTGGACTGTCCTGTAAAAGCTAAATGGTTTTCTGTCACAGAGCATGAGGGTTGCATGCATGACCTGCACCTAACCCTAGGGAAACCGTCTGGGCTGTAGTAGCTGCACCATATCCTGTTGTTTCTTGCCGAAACTGACTCCAGCTCAGAACTGTGTGACTCACTGAATGAATGAGTCAAATACTCCAGATCCTATGCTGCTAGGATTTGCTTTTCCATCGGTCTTGAAGTTTTGGGGGCTTTCTCTCCTCTCCTAGTCGTGGATTAACAGCTCAACAGCTGTGAAATAGTTCCCAACATCACTGTGTGTTTCTCCCACCACTCTTGATGCCATCTGCTGAACATGGACATGGTTCTTACTCACACATTTCCCAAGTGTTCAGTGTTGTAGAGCTCTGTGCCTCTGGTCTTTGCTCAGCCCCATCTCAGTTTGCACAGTCCTTTCTTCTCAGCACAGCGTGTCCCTGCCTTTAGGCCATCTTGGTTAGCTGTCTGTCAGAAAGGATGCTCTTTCTCCATTTTTTTCCATGGCTGTTTTTCCATGGTTTCCAGGGACCAAAATGGAGATAAAGGACAATAGTAGAAATGCAATTAATATCACTGTTTTGGTTTGGTTGGTTTTTTTTTTAAGCAGTCTACTTTTAGGCATAATGAACCAATCTAGACTTCTGGTGGTGTCCAACAATACCTAATGTTTTCTGCAACCTCCCTGCTTTAGTCTGACACAAATTATGTAACTAGCAGAGCTTTGTATGGGTCCTTTATCTATTCCTTGGAAGAAGCACACTTCCTGGGGACTCCTCTGCCTCAATGTGCTGCTCCAGAATTGCAGCTGAAGGATTTGTAGGACATACACCTTCCTGCAAGGTGTCAGGGTCAACGGTCCCTGGGTACTGGGCTGGTGTAGTGACAAAGTCAGGTCCAAGGTCAAGCTGGGGAAAAAGACCCACAGATCAGGGGGCAGTGTTCTCAGGGCCCATGTGGATGATTTAAATAGAAAATACAGTTCATGTGTACTGCACCCCTTTACTTCTGAAGTAAACATACTCCCGGACATCCCTATCACAAAGGTTTTCTGTTCTGTAGATGTGTGTGCCGATTATCTCTCATTACAAAAACATGAAGGTACCAGGCTGAAGCTTCAGCTCTGATACAGCATTTCCCAAGAGCTGTTGATTTCAAGGCAAAGCAAGCCCTCATGCAATTCCAGCACTGTTTTGCTCGCAGATAGAAAAAACTACCCACAGCCTCTCACTCAGAAGTCATGAACAGGGTTTCTTTAATTAGTATAAGAAACGCACAAAATTTTTCTTATTTTTATACATGGAAGAACATTTTGTCATGGTACCTTTGAAGTGTTCCTACTGAGAGGCATTCAGCAGCAATGAAACCTAGGAATGAATTTGGATTATCTACGTCTACTTGTATTTCACAGTAATAATCTGTCTTCCAAGTATTACCTCTCTGTAAGTATTATATATTTTTAATAATTTTTTTCACAGAAATAGAATAAGGGATGGAATAAATGCGGTGGATTTTTTCAAGTTATAGGTGAGATCTGCTAAAACTAAGAATTACATCTGGGTCCTCTGAGTCCCATATCAGTGCTCTGGTTTTGCTGCCTACATTATCCTGCCCTTTCCTGGAGGAAACTACCCTGACACAGACAATTGTGAGAAAGCTTTAGTCACACTCACAGACAGGAAAGAAAGAAAATTAATGTATTATATATAAATTTAACCAATCGTTTTAGCAATTCCTTAATAAAAGAAAAAAAAATTGAAAAACATATTGCAGAATTATAGCCTTAAAATCTTGATATTGCGTTTACTAAACCATTTTCTCTAGAAACAACATATATCCTATTTTCTGTCCTTGATGACATGGAAATTTTTCAGATGATCAGCTTCTCTCTGAATCTCAATTGCTGACTTCTGCAAATTTTCCTGGTTTGTTCCCACTAGCTATTCGTTAGCTTATAAAGGCACTTTTCTTACTTTTTCTACAAATATGTGTGTAAAAACAATTTATTCTCTCTGTACATATTTATTTTATTAGACTGTGTTATCAAAATGAAAGGTCGACTGAGAAAAAAACTAAGTGTTACTTAAATTAGCCAAATTAAATTATTTATTTGTTTCAGAAGAGCAAATTTACACTTACGTATATTCTGATTCTGTTTCTCCCTTAGTAATACCTCTCAGAAATTATCTGATATCATCTGCAGATGTGATGAAAGTAGCCATAATTTAATATGTACTCAAATATTAATTGCAGCTTGCTCATGGTGAAAACAAACCACTTGTAATAGCTGAACACTGTAGTTTTTATAGGTTAATTAGCCTTCAACATTGGTCTCAGCTTTGAAAAAAAAGAGTAGGCATGCATCTCAAAGCATCTTCTTTTTCACTGCACGTTTTGCTTGGAGACTAAGTATAAATGGGTCACAGATCTATCACAAAGCTATTAAATCCTTAGGAAAACCCATCATGGGTAGGTTTGCATGGCTACGAAACAAATATGAATTCCTCTCTTGTTTTTCAAAGTGGCAGTAGTCAGTAAGTTGGATTTCTATGCCAACACTATTATGAATGCTTTAATGAAACGTTAACTTTGTCTTTCACTTATTTTTAAAGGAAAACATTAGGTTAACATTTGGGTTTGATATTTGTTTCCCTTTTTTGATTAATAGCTTATAAAAGAAACAAACAAAACCACAGAATTTGCATGAAGTTTGATAAAAAGGTAACAGAGTTTTAAATATATACAATGCATGGATTTCATAAATTAAATCTTTGTGGAATTTGTAAGTTATATAGGACAGGAAATGGGGAGAAAGTTCATTTTTATTTGGTAGGAAATGCTGTGGTGTTGATAAAATATCTCAAAATTTTTCAGAGAAATAAAAAATTCTGGAAAGCTGCCTTAACATCTCCCTTAACAACAGTGAAAAAGTTTATAATGTTTTCTTCTTTAATTCAGTGTAGTGAAGTATAGAAGTAATTCCTAAGCAGATAAAGAAATGTATTTTCTGTTCTGATAATATCCCTCTTTTCTGATGCTTACTTCAAAACACAATTTTGTCAATCTGACTTGGTGTCACTGTGGCTCCCTACCAAAATGATAAATGATAAATTTATAAATGTGATAAATGATAAATTTGATAAATTAGCTTTTCTGCAATGGAAGTATTCTGTCAAAACAAACAACCCAAGCCCCCACCCCCAAAGAAAAGGACTAATTCTGTTTTTGCAAAAAACATCTATGTACCAGTTTATGTACTGCTCATGCAAGGTTTTGGCTGATTGACATCTGAAACCAAGATAGTATTGATGGGTGTTGATCTCTATCAAAGCTTCTCTGTGCCCTTGTATCAAACTGAAGGCTGGAACAATCTAATGCAGCAGCTCCCATACGGGAGTTGATGTACAGTTGCCAACAGCCAAATAATTTGCTTTCAACACCTGTGCTGATTAGTTTTAGAGGCTTTACATTAGCATGCTGACTCCCTCTCTGCTGTGAGAAAAGATTATTCACCTGAAGCCATTTCATGGAGAAACAGACACATTTTGACAAACTGAAATACTGAGGGAAAAAAGAAGGAGTCAAAGCTGAAATATGGCAATTGTCATTATAAAGCTTATTTCTGATAAAAAGAGAGGGGTTCAAGGAACTGACATATATATAACCTTTTCTTAATGTTCTTCCTGATACATCAGGCAAAAGGCTCTGTCTGGCTTTTATGGTTCTCTTGTCTAAATTACGGGTTTTGCTTGTGGCTTCCTCTGGTCATGAAATGGTTTAATGCTCACGGATCACAGAGGAGAATCACTTAGGAGATACTCCACAGTCTCTTGTGATGAAGTACTCTATTAAAACTACAACCCAGACATGAAGATCCTGTGGAGAGACTCTGAAGGCTGACATTTGGAGTTAAAAAGGATCTTAGAAAACCTCTTACATCTGTCTGGCAAACTCAGATTTATTCACATCAACCCTCCTGAACTTGATACTCTGGCCTGGGCAATAATCCAAGATCTTTCCTGAAACTGCGTTCCCCCAAGCCTCCTCAATATCTCTAGCTCTTAGATAATGGGGCTTAAAGTCTTAAGACACCTCGAGATCTTACAACCCTGAGCTATTCCCATGTTAGAGGCTTCGCTGAGCTGCATGCTGCTCAAATAGTAGCAGCTCTGATGCCGTCTTTAGGCTGATTTCTTTCTATATCGTAGTCAGTGAATCTCTCCTGTCCACCGTTGCTCATTCGGAGTGTAGAAACATGAACATTTATTTACACACTCTATCCAGCTGTGTCAAAGACTCCAAGAAGGAAAGAGCGATAGTACAATAGAGAGCTCTTCACAGAATTGGGAATAATGATGGTAATTTTTTAATGGCAGATGGAGAGGATCATGCGGAGCTGTGTGCATGCATGCACATACACAGTACAGGTCCCTGAAAATCACTAATCATGGCTCTACTATTCTGAATAGAGCAGAATACTGTAGTTGTAAAAGAACTCTGAAGTGCTGATTGCTAAACTGTTAGAATTATTCTCACTAGGTGTCTTAAATTCACATGTAAATAGTAAAACCATTATTTCTTAAAAGAATTTACACAACATGAAGCATAAATATACAATGATATCTGAATACAGGATTTTGTAAGTGTTTCAATGCTGACAGCACAATCATCAATTTATGTAATCTATGTATTATAAATCTACGCACAAATGTCTTCCAAAATATGAAAATGCCATGTAGTGGCAAGTTGGAAATCAGGTTGGAAACGTTGAAAATATGTGGAATTGTGATTAAAAAAGTTGTCTAAAAAAAGTTTAAAAAAAAATATATTAGGCTGATGACTCTTATGGGCACACTCTTTGCCAGTGATGATGATTGTGATTGCAGGCTCCCAGTTATTCTGAAGAATAAAATTTATTGCATAATCTTAGGACTGAGACTTGTCAAAGTATTAGCAAAATCTTAAAAAAAAAAAAAAAAAAAAAAAGAAATAAAGGAGACAAGATCATTTATTCTATTAAAACTTCCAGTTATAACTTTTTTAGTATTTCTAACATATGGTTAGTATTTTTTAAATGGCTTTTTAAAGCAGTATCTGTTCATTGTGTGTGACACTGATGTAGTTCCATATAGGTGTGTCTTAGATGACAATTAATACTTTGTGATTACAAACTGGATGTTTGTTTGGGATTACAACTCAACACTACTAGTGTGAGTTCATAAATTGATCCCACTAAGTCCATCAAAGAAAAGCTTTGAAAAATTAAAATTTCTACTGTTTCTCTAAGTCAGTTCTATGAAAGACTTTTATCAATTAGAAATTTTACAAAAAAGTCAATTAGAGTTCCCTATAATAAAAAAGTATTATAAGAAACAATACTGAATGTGGTTTTAGTGTAACAGCACTTAAGACTGAGTAAAAAAAAGAAACTTTGCTCCATGAATATTGAGATATTGTTGCATTAATATTTTTTCACATGCCAAAAATTAAGATAGAAACTCATATTTGTTTCTATGATTTTGATTCAAAGACTACTAGAGTCAAAAGAAATTATTCTCCATTTATACATAATTGCCTGATGGTCTGGATGAAGGAACTATTGGTTTCCTGATCTATTTAGTTTGAAAGACCTAGTCCCACATTATCAGGAAGAGGGGCTTAATGTGAAACCCTCACCATTTCTCTGACTACTGAGCAACAGGCCTCCTCCTGTTTCAAGAAGGTCCCATTTTATAGTCAATATGAACATTTCAAAAGAATTTCAATTAGCAGAAATATCCACTTGTTATGAAGTGGTTGAAAATTAATCCCCAAACCTCAGAAGTTGCTGTGAAACAGAATTGTTGTCAGCTATGCTATTACCCACAGAGGGCTTTGGATCAGACCCATTATCCCTTTAATCTCTTTATGTGTTTCCCATGAGCAGAGGACAAAAATGAAAATGGAAAGCCCTGTGCATCAGTGACCTAGATCAGACTACTGAGTTAGTAGCTAGAACAGTAAAATATCACTGTCCAAGTTCTCCTTCTGCCTACACGTGCTGAGATAATGGAAAAAGATAATACGAAAGGAAAACTGGTGTGGGATGGGGACTGAATATTTATTTTCTTATAGCAAAATGTACTTAAAATATAAGATTTTATCTCCGTTTAGTGGCAAACCATGAAGAGCTGGAAACACCACTTCTACTTCCTAGTTCCCAATATTATTTTCTAAAAATTCTATTGAAAACACTGTAAAGCAAAGCAAAATATTAGCCAGCTCTGCTTTGGAACCACTTGTGAAAAGCATGAGTAACCTTCTTTCAGAAGGGGAAAACACTGGTTATTCTCCAGCCAGTCTGGTAGCTGTTATAACCATTCCTGTAATTTAAAGGCCTGGTTCACTGACTTCTGTGTGGGGAGCACTGGTAAGTGTCTGGACGGGAGAGGTTACAAACAGATGTCTAGCAATCTGTAACACTTTTTATTCGGGATATGGAAGATATTTGTGTGTCTTAGCTATGCACACACACATAAACTGAGTGATGGTGAATGCTGCTGTTAGACTACCTGTTAGTTTTTGGCACTTAGTGTAATAACTGCAGCAATTTCTCATGCTTAGAAGATGAGGTGCTCACTTTGTGAGTACTGGGAGCTATTGTAAGTACCAATTTCTTATTAATGATGATCACTGTGTATTTATTAATTTGGTATTTGTCAGGTGCAGAGAAAAGAATGCAAATAGCTATAGCAGGACACTAAAAAATGGCTACTAGCATTGTGATAGTAACAGTCACAACTGCTTTGTTATTCCATTTCAAAACCTGTGAGAGTGATAATGTCAATGTTCATCCCTTAGAAAAAGGAATTGTATGTGCAGAATAGCCTAGAATTATATTTTCATGTTGTTTAATACACTATTAAATGTTCTCGCCTTTTTATCTCCTTTCTCCTAAAATATTAACAAAATTAAAGTTGTCCTGCTGTTTTGCCTAAAAGAGTAGTTTTAATTCAGATGTCAGCAGTGATATCTGTTGTCCAACAAGTGAGAGAAAAACCAATATGTTCCAAGTCTTTTTAGAAAGAATTTGAATACTATTGAAGTCTCTCCGTAGATAAGGATTTTGTGTTTTGGAAAGTACGAAGAGATAATGAAACAAATTATTCCATATCCATAGAAGATACAATAGGAACAATAAATGATATCACCAGGAGAAAAATATGCCTTTTTCTGATTATGCATTTTGCCCACAGCTTTAAGCAATATGTGTCCTATCAGAACACATTCTTTTTCTAATGAGGAATATTGATGTCTATCATTATAAAAGTTAGTCAAGTCACACACACAGACATACACATGGGTGAAGCTCTATGCATAATGTTTATGCACATAGCTGGAAAAAAATCTATGAATTACATGTTAACATGTATAGAACCTTTTTGGTCCTTGAAAGAAAATATTCAAGATACCATTATTCTTAGAAGATGTGTGAATTATCCTGAAGTTACATCAAGAGGAAATGAGATGAACCAAAACCTTTGAGTCTTTTTTTAAATGCCTTTTGGTTTAACCTCGTAAGATGGATGTTGCATTTACAAGGTTTTACTGGTTCCGTTTTTTTAAAGAAAGAAAAATGTCTTTGCAGTAGTGCTGTCAGAGTGCCGTAGCATAGGCTATGTCTGGACAGCATAGCAGATGAATATCCTTGCATGCCTGGAGTCCCAACCCTCCAACGCTGATCACAGATGTGATGCTGCTCTGCCTGACCCGATCCCCCACCCTCTCCGTCTTACCCCTGGAGGTGAGGACATAGGGGAGTGAGAGAAGGTGATGGTGCAACTTCTGAGTCTGTCTCTGATGTTATCTGGGGTCCTGCTGAGCAAATACATTCTTGGAACAAATACATTCCTTATGCCCATTGGAGTCACTGGGAATTTTTCAAGCAAACACCTATCTCAAATTCTCCATATGACAGTAGAAGTCAGACTAGAAGACACAGAAAGAAAATGTTTAACTGAAAAAAGTATACCTAGGCTAAACCACAAGTACTTAAATTGCCTCATGCTCTGAGAATCATCAGAGTAGTTTAAGACCAAGATCTGTATTTTTCAGGCCATATATATTAAATTTTATATTATTTCAGTAGCTCTTTAGAATTTGACCATTTTCAACAAACTAAAGCTAGGACTTGGAAAAAAACAACAGGCAGAAACTTGGAATATATAAGTCATACTGACAAAATACTTTTCAATTTCATCAGATTGCAAATTTCAAATGGACATCTGTTCCATTTAAATGTTGTTCTTACTAACACAATGTTATTTTTTATACAGCAAACAAAGTGAGTGATAGACTCATTTCTGAATGACAATTAATAATTGATCAGTTTCAATTCCCATTGGTGTCCAGAATAGTCTGTAATGTTGCTTAATCTGTTAAAATTGCCAAAAATAATTTATTTTCAGGGTTTCCAAATCCCAGTAATATATATGCTATTTTCGTCAGAACTTACACACTTCCTTCTGTCTAGATAGATAATTAAAACTTGAAAGTTAAGATAACTCCCAACCAATGCAACATTTTTTCTAGATTTAGGCCACATAATTATGAACACTGCTTGTTGTATTTAATGTCTTTTTTGACCTTATTTGATAACTGATATACTGGGATCTCAAGCTACCATGCTACTGCCTCATTCCATTTTTGTTAGGTAATCAAATAATCAAATAGGAGTAAATGTTAAATCCTAAATGTTAAACCCGGACAAGATCTTTTTATTATTTTATTAGTTATGCAAAATCTTCAACTGTTGTGATCACTCATGTTCAAGAATTTAAAAAAATAAATTATTACTTCTGTTTCAGGACAGGTCTCTGAACAATTTCAAATGGAACACTATTAAAAAAAGAACACAATTTGATTGATTAAAACTTCTCCAGTGACACAGAGCAGGTTTGCTGAGCATGGCTTATGACTCTATTAATGTAACATATTCACTATTTTAATTTCAAATGCACTATTTTAATTTCGGGGAAGCCTTTTGTAGTAAGTAGCAGTCTCTAAATACTTACCCATAAGGCTGCTTACGGCAGGCTGCCTAAATTACATGAGGATAGTCTGAGTCTCAGTGCACAGAAATGCTCCTTTTATTAGTACAACCAATTAAAACTAAGATACTGTATGACAGCTGTGAAAATTGTTAGTAATTAGAACCCAGCAAATGACTGCTGTAGCATGATTCTGATCTCTGTACAGTCATCCTCACCTTGAGAGTATTTCATATTAAAGGTAAAGGAAGAAGAAAGAAGATTTGATTTGAAACCATTGCCTCTGGTAAAATGATGGTGAAGTAAGAACACGGATGGTAAGTTTCTTCCTTGGGGATTTGTCAATAGTTGTATTAGAGCCAACACTAGAACTGTGTAGACAAATGAGTCGTTAAGAATTCAACTTCAAGACAGGGAGCTAAGTTTCTCTGCAGATGCTGAGCAGCCAATACAAGCCTAAAGTGAAGCAGGTGACATTAGTCAGAAATGTCTATAAGCTTTGCAACAAGGATGGAAGAAATCATAGGATGCAGCTGCCAGGTGGAGGTAGGTGGATGGGAAAGTGTAATTGTCTTTGGTATCAAAGAAATGCCTTCCCATAGCATTCTCCTCCTGTGGACTTTTATGAAGACCTACCAAGAGCTTAAAGATACAATCCTACAAGTCCATCTGAAGACACAATTTTCGGTACATGTGACACCATTTCTGAGCCATGGTTGCTTGCATCATTAAGGTAAGAAAAACAACCAAAATTTGTAGATTTGGAACTACAAGGGCTGTTTTACTTCTAGTGAAAATGCAAACTGTCATCAGATAGAGTCTCATTTAGGGTACCAAATGGTTCACTTTCAAAGTTGAATATAATTATCTCACATTTACTCCCTGGAATTTCTGGCAGGAAGTAAACCCAAAAATACATGCACAAAGTTGTTAGATATTTGTTGGTGCCTACAATGTTAAAAACCATTCTTTACAGCAATCTATCTTGCCAACCTCTTTTTAAATTTTGCACAATATATACACCTAGCAGATCATATCAGAGGTTGATAGCAAGACCAGTAAGAACTTTAATAGAAAGGGAAAAGATATCCCATTAAAAATGTAGGAGATAATATTATTTCTCAAAAATGGTGAGAACGCTAGGTGAGCAATAATTACTTGACAGTAAAAGCCAGATTACTTTCAACTGCAGCTGCATTTCACCTAATTTTGAAAGCAAAATATCTCAGCAGTAGACTCTGTTAACAATATAACTATTATCCATGCAAGATTTGAATATCTGTTTCTGCAAACAAAAATGGCATTACTATTCCCTAGATCACGTAAGTCCACCTCCCATTTCTTTGCCCTGGGCTCATATTTAGAAGGGAACAAAAACAAACACTATTATGCTATTAAATATAACCAGTGATTTTTAAACAAAGTCCTTGAGCATCCTCTTTGGAAGGACAGGTAAATATAATTAACATTAAGCAGAAAAGACTTTTTCTGAGTTTCCAAAACTGAAAAAACATGAAAAAAACCTTTTTTTTCTTTTTTTCGAAATTGCCTAAAGATGTGAAAAACCTTGGTACAAGGCATAATATTTGATGTCCCACATTGTGGAAGGTAACCATCATAGAGAAGTGGCTGAATATACTGAGGGGCTTTCTCAGAACTGAACTATGAGCTCAAATCTGGGAAACTTTGGACATGATGGGAATGTGATATGAGGTGATCAGATAAACTTTTTTTTTAAAAAGCACTTAGCAAATTCAAAAACAAGTTGTCTTCATTTTTCCCTTGACAACTATGAAAAGAATGGACAGTTACTTTCATTCAAGTATAAGAAACCAGTTCATCGAGATGTTAGAAATAACAGACTCAATCCCATGAAAATTCTGCTGAACAATAATATTCTAGCTTGTATCTATGGATATTACTGATCTGTGGAGAAGAATTTTATTAAGTTTCTCATCTAAAGCTGTAAAGGGATTTCCATACATATTTATTTAGCTATAAGGATCTTTTTTCTTCTTTCCCGAAACTAGCAATTAGGACTACAAAAGGCATAACAGAGTGTTGTGCTACACCTGTCTTACTTCAGCAATCCAGCTATTCTGGTGATAATGGGTGCTCAGTGTGGAGCTTGTGGCTGCCAGGGTGGAAAGCAGTCTGCAGGATGCAGGTGCTCTCATCTTGCTTCTGCCCACGATCCCCTCTGTGCCCAGGAGCCCACACAGTCACCAAGGAGGTTAGGATGAATTTATCTCGAGCTAGTGTTGGCTTTCACAAAGAAAGATGAAATTATCCTGACAGCACTGAGGCGTAAAAGGCAGCATCTGAACATAATGTAGGTTATGGCCCATTCTCTCATCAGGCACTGCATCACTCAGTAATTTTGCAAGCAGTTTTAAACTGTCGAGGTAATGAGTCCCTGTGCAAGATGTGTTATCCTGGTGTGGGGTATTGCATCTTGCTGAAGCATCTGGGTTGCACACGAAACATCAGTGCTTTCCAGAATGAAGGTGTTGAATGAAATGGTGTGAAATACCACATGGTCCTTCATACACAACCCCTAGAGGAACAAAAAGCAAATACTTGTGGTAACTTACATATATTTTTCTGTTAGTACTATGGAGATGGTCCTTGTCTTAAAGGCTTTAGAACATGAATGCTTGCCAGCCACTGTTATACCACAAAAATATCTCTTCCGTGGATTTTTTCTTCTTTTTGTTGTAGCATACTCAGTTACATTTTATGTGCTAACTGTTGGAAAATTCAATTTCATTGTGATCATCTGTGTAACATTCCATATTACTGTCTGCTTACAATGCAAATAGCTCACATTTACCATGGCCTTCCAAACAAGTTAAAAGCTCAAATTTTGGAAAACAGTGGTTTTTTCCAGAAACATTTATGAATGCTTGTCACATTTCTATTTTACATTTCTATCATATGAGGATTTTGAAATTCTATTTGCAAAATGTATCTGATCTATTGCCATGTATAGATGCTCAGATAAAAGAGTTTCGATGTGAAGGTAACAGGTGTCCCGGAAATAGTCCTAAGTGAACAGATTGATTAGAAAATTTGACTTCTACAAGCAAGCAAACAGGAAAGAGTTTGACTCATTGGTCTTAATTTTAGCACAAAGTCAGATTATCCAGGAAAGGCAAAAAGAGCTTTTGTGTGTAGAAAGGATGGGGGAAATAGCAAAATTAAAGCACTCTCTGAAGAATTGTAATATGAATATGCTGTGGTATACAAGATAGATATATAGATATAGATATAGATATAGATTAGATATAGATATAGATATAAAGAATGAGAGTCAGTCTGGATGAGAGGATGAAGTAAGGTAAGCTGTAGCTGAAAAGACCATAGAATGAAAATCTGAAATAATGATGAGGCAGTACTTAGGAATAGTCCATATGAGCAAAAATCAACCATGAGCACTGATAAGACATGACATACCTCATTTTATGTCAATGTTTCTCATTTGTTTATTTACTTATCACCTACTTGTATTTTTCTGTTTATTTTTTCTCCTTGGAGAAAATAATAAACCTAATAACAATAATAATAAACAAACCAAATAACAATAACAATAATAATAACAATCATAATAATAACAACAACAATGAAAAGGAGAGAGAAGAAAGAAAAAAACCAAAAGTGACAAGTGATGCATAATAAAATCACTTACTGCCTGCTGCCCCATGCCCAGTGCATCCCCAACACCACGAGCTCTCCTCAGTTTATTTACTGAGCATGGCAGACTATGGTATGGAAAATCCCTTTGTCCAATTAAGATCAGCTGTCCTGGCCATGTTCCCTCCCAGCTTATTGTGCACCTTTTCACTGGCAGAGTAAGAGACTATGAAAAGTCCTTGACTCAAGCAGTACTTAGCAACAACTAAAAGTTCATTGTCTTATCAGCATTATTCTCATATTAAATCCGAAACACAGCACTGTAGCAGCTACTAAGAAGAAAATTAACTCCATCCCAACCAAAACCACAACATCATTAATCTGGCAGACTATCAGAGCCCAAGAACTCTGGAGCGACTAATAATTGAGACATGGTCTTCTTCCAAGCTTCTTTGTATTATTACAGAATAGAATACTGCAGTAGCTCCCTCTTTCTATTTTTGAGCAGTAATTATATCAGTGAGCAGTGAGAAAAGGCACATTCTGTATCATCTCCACTGCTTCCAGCAGCATAAGGTATATGCATTCTATAATTTGCTTATCTTTCCAGCTCTTGTTTTCAGGTCCCAGTCCTGATACATGAGCATTACTTGACTCCCAAGCTCTTTTTTGGTATGAAGCAAGAGTTCCTATCAAAACAAAGCCTAGGCATGTTTTTTTGACAAAGTACTTTCCGCTTGGGAGTTTAGAAAACAAATGACCGTGGCTCTACTCTGTCCTCCTACATGATGCCAGCAGTCTGTGCATCTCTGCAGTCCCCCATGCTCCTGGTTCACAGCATAAACACCCCTCTGTTTCAGAAGGTAGCACAGACCTTACACTGTTTGGCACATTTCATAGTTGAAAAAAAAAGCCCACACAAATAAAGAAAACTGTGTCTTAGGATGACAGTGACAGTCCTTGAAGTTCCCAGAGGACCCTCTGCCAAGCATTCTGTAGTTCAAGTTCAGCTCCCAGTCCACACAGCCTCACTGAGGATCTGTTCCTGAGGAGGATATGTGGGTATGCATGCTCTTTAGGACGTGGCTTCAAAAGATAATCCACAATGTGCCTCAGTAGCCACTGTAAAAGTACTATCAGTAGCTCTGTAACTCATTATTTAGACCACAAACCAGTATATTGTAGAGCTCTGAGCCTCTTAAAGATATTATGTTAAATTATAATGGTAATGATGATGATAATGATGATGATGATGATGATAATGATGATGATTTAAAGCATAAATTATTAAATGCTTCAGGTGAGTCAGTGTAATTCATGCTTTTAACTAATAATAGTGATAATATATTGTATATAATAATTGTATAAATATAGTCCTAATTATATCAGTATATTATATCAGTAGTAATAGTAATACTAGTGCTATTGCCAATAATAATGTCTTCGTTTTCCTTCCCTTTTTTTATGAGCAGGATATACATACTAGGCTGAAGAACCCCAAGTAGATTTAAGCCTTCATTTCAAAGAGTGTTTTACTCTTTATGTAGGCTTTTCTGTTCCACAGATTTCACTATAACTGGAATTATGTGTCTTCAGGATTCAGGCCATTCAATCATTTCCTCAAAAAGAATGGTTTTATTTAAGTGTCTCTATGAGGCTGTTGAATATATGTTTATTCCTGTTAAAACTCTGTATAAATGCAAATAAGGAAATAATTAATGCAAATAAATTAAGAAATTTTAATAACATAAATTGCTCCTGCTGTTTGATCCCCCAAAGTGACCATACACGCAGTATTCATAATATCATGGTTTTAGACGCTGGTTATATACTATTATCCAGCAGAGGTGTAGAGTCCATCATGAGTTCGGCTGGAGTTTCCTGAAGTCTGCAGCTACTCCTTAGAGTCTGCTACTCATGGAATCATAGGACAGTCCAGGTTGGAAGGGACCTCAAAAGATCATCTGGTCCAACCTTTCATTGGAAGGAAGGCTTAAATCAGACTCTTAAGAGCCTTGCCTTTTTATCTCACTATGCATTATTCACCTTAATGTCCAATAATGCAGTATAACTCTTTAAAACCAGTATATTCTAAGCAATATATCTGAGTCTCTATTGCATCCCATATTTTGAAATATATATTACTGTTTTGGTTTTGCACTTGTTTTGTTCAATTGTTAGTCTCAGATTATGGGATGCCTTTGGATGGTTTGTCCTGATTATCACAGGAAAGGAATAGCTGCAGCTCAGAGATGTGAGTTCTTAACTAACCTATCTAGCCACTTCCACTTAATTTTTATACCTAGAATTAGAGGTAACTTTGAGAACTTAAGCTCTATCCTCAAAATGATTTTTTATCAAATTCATTAGCGTCAAACTCAATAGATTACATCAACAACCTCTTTTAAAACATAAATTATTAAATGCTTCAGGTGAGTCAGGGTAATTCATGCTTTTAATTGCAGCAAAGTCAACTTTTCAAAATCTGTTGAACATATTTTAATTGGACTCTTTATGGCAATGCCTGAGGCTTTGATAAAAATTCACAACTACAAGATATAAATGACACTGATAAATTCACTGGGTGACAGGCTGAAATGAAGAACAGAGGTGAAATTTCAAAATGTGAAAGGCTTCCAAATTTGTGTCTCTATCTAGCAATAAATTCACAGTTAAAAGTAACAAACAGTATTTCCAGGACTGATGCAAAAAGAGATCATCTCTTCTCTCCAAGGGTAAAGCAGAATATTCAGAAAACCAGAGAAGAAATTAATTAGAATTATCAGCTCCATTGAATTAATTAAATGGTCAAGAACAGGAAATTTCCACATAATGCCTGCCAGATTCTGTGTCTATGGGACCTGATTTCTAATTCTGTTACAGGAATAAGTCCATGAAAGTAAATTGCTGAAATCGAATATGGTTGTTAATCTTACTCTCCTCAACCTTCCTTTGTCCTACAGATATAATCCTTTGAGAAATCAAGTATTTGGGGACATGAAGTCAGAATGCCATTATGTCTGGATGTCATAATCATATTTTACTACTGGAAAAAAAATTACTTTCATGGGAAAAAGGAAGAGCTGTGATATCCTGCAAAATAAAAAAGCAGCCATTTGTGGACTGCAGGATACCAAGAAGGAAAGCAAAGCGTCTTCTTAGAGCTTCCTTATTTTCAAGCTAGAATAGAGATAGAAGAATCTTTTGCTTAACTAAATATTGGCGATTATATAAATATGTATTTTATCTCTCTGCTTAAATGATGAACAGGATGGCATTAAAAAACTTGCAATACTCTGAACAAAGTTCCTGTGATGGTAATTACATCTAGTACATTACCTCATAAAAAGCAGTGCATTTGTGTAAGAGAATTAAACTTCAATTTGAGAACAGTGTGGGTGTATACAAAATAACAAATAAAGAGCTACACTTCTGCTACTCTGTCAAAAAGCTTTAGTGAAAAAGGCCCCTCAGAGGACATTTATTTTAGACATTTAAATTTTGAATTATTCCCAGATTTTCAGCCAAGCATTAAAGTTCATCAGAGTGCTGAATGCTGCATGTTCTGCATCAAGTCGCAAACATACCACTTGTAAATGTTTATTAAAATCTCTAAGATACACTTGTAGTTTCCACTGTAAAAATCTATTAAGAGCACAAATTCTTCACAAGCATCGAGGTTTGGATGGCATAATGAGGAATTAAATATCAAGTAATTGTAATTTAACCAGCTGTTAACGTGAGTATCTTTTCTGTGTCTAACAGTCTATCTCTTAATTTCCTTCAGTCCAGCTAAGAACAAATTTTCAAAGTACATACATTTAAGCACTGTCATAAGTTAGGGTGTTCTCTTGAACCAGGGCTCAAAACTTAAAATTACATGTTTCATCAGTGCCTACTGCTGAGCCATGACTGATGTAAAAACTGTTCCCTTTGGGGTAAGGCGTTGATGCCTTTAAGAACAGCCACAGCAGCTGCCAAGTTTTCTAGACATAACTACTGTCATCTCTTGTGATGCTTTTAGGACATACAGAAAACACATTTTCCAAGTTTACCAAAAGAGTTTGTTCCAAGAGTTAAATCCATTTTTAAGACCTTTAAATCCTTGCCAAGCATAGCAGTTCAAAAAACCTCTCCTACTCTCTCCTCTCCTCATTTGAAAATGTTTTGATCATCATGAGTTCTGGCAACCGTGATACTTAGTAACCTGCAGATGAGATTAATGACTAATGAGTCTTAGTTCTGAAAATGCTTCAGGGTCATGCCAAATGAGGAACAAATGTCATACAGTGAGTATTCTTTTGCCCAGTCATTAGGAACAAGAATTAGAACAACCTACCCAGGGAAGCGATTGAGTCATCATCCCAGGAGGTGTTTAAAAGATGTGCAGGTGTGGCACATGTGGACATGGTTTAGGGGTGGCCTTGGCAGTGCTGTGTTAATGGCTGCACTTAATTATCTTAAATGTCTTTTATAACCTACATGATTCTATGACTCTGTTGCAATATTGTTACTGTATTTTCTTCTGTCCTATAACAGCTTGTCTGTGTAGAAACCTTTTTAAAGCCGCCCCTATTATTCACCTATGTTAATCAAAAGTATACTGACAACGTAAAAACACTAATCATAGAACTTCTTCTTCCAAGACCAACTTTTAAATTAATTCCCTGAAATAGATATTTCCTGAATGATGCATGACCTCAGAATGTATCAGGTTATTCAAAGTAACTTCAGGACTACCACAGAATTCAACCTTAAATTGCAAGAGGCATTTAAAAATTGCATTATTGTCCAAATTACCCTTTTCATTTCTAAAAAATACACCTTTTCTTTTCTAGAAATAGGAAAAAATGCAATAGTATTATAAGAGAAAGCAAAACCTGAAAGATCCTAATACAGATAATGTGTAATTCTCGGAAAATATGTAAAAAAGGAATAAATTCCATTACAGTGCTGCATTTTTGTTTAAAATTGTACACTATAAAATAAGTTCTTTGAAATAAATTGAATTTCTCCTCACCCTTAGCACTGCTTAAATTTTATTTTCCTTCTAATCTGAATAGTATTTGCTTATCTTATTACTTTACAAAATTACAGCTTTGTTTTAGTCTGTACTACAGTTAAGCATACAAGATCTGTCAAAACACCACGGAGTAGGTAATGGAGAGGAAAAGAACCTTTCAAATGAACTTTCTATCACAAGTGAATTTTCAAGATTTCTCTAAACAACACTAAAAAACTGCTGTAAAAGATTTTTTTGCTCATGTCATACGGACATATAATTTGATCAAAGTTGTATATCTTTGAAATGCTTGTAACAGTTGCTCATTTTAAAATTACTCTCTGTGTCCCACATTTTGTTACATATCATTCCTTGTATGAATTTTTCTTAAGTGCTTAAAAGAAACTTCATGCATGATTTTATCAAATGTTTCTTCTTTCTCTTACTCTGCAGAAAAAACAATATCCACAGCTTCCTTTTTGTATTGGCCTCATGCAATGCATTCTACTCCTACATTACTGTGACATTCTTATTCTCTAATATCAGTATTGACTTAAACAGCTTTCTTAAAAACCAATCTACTGCTTTATGTTTTAAGTGAAAGGGATAGAGTCCCCTAGATTCAATGTGCATGTAAGAGTACAGAGTAAACACCACCACTTTTGGAGAAACAATTCTGAATTGTTGGAGGGGAAAAAAAATCAATTTTTAACACCACGTGCTGTGGTGCAGGGCAAAACTGGCATTTCATATTTGTTCAAAGTGCATACTTTTACACTGTATTTAATTTACTGTCTAGAAATTATTATTGCAAAAGGTAAGTTAGCATTGTTAATCAAATGAAAAATGACAGTTCATGTCGCACAGGAATAAGATATTGTTCTAAGAATTTTGAGTGCCTGTTTTTTCAAGAGTGGAGATAAAAAACCAGTAATAATAGGATGAGCTTCCCTAGATATTGCCAGTATTCTACATTATGCTTTTATATGATAACTTTTGCATAGAAGACCTTTTGATGTTATTAAACCTCCCAGATGGTAGGAATTGCTCCCATTCTTTAATAACTGCTGTGACTTGCAGTAGGTATGGAGAGATTTTTCTATCACTGTCTGCTTAGCTTCTTCTCTGGAGCAAATCAGTCTTCTTCTTAGGCAAAATTATTCCTCACAAATTTCTCTGTCTTGGTTCCCAAGGTGTCTTTTAGTAAGATAGTAAGATATGCCCTCATGGATTTGTGCTATCAAAGGAAGAAATGCCATTACTATCAAATGCATAAGCATGAATTTTATCATATCCAGCTTTACCCACCTAACATGTAGGTACCTGATCTATCATAATCATGTAGATAAATTCACAGAGAGCGAGGCATCCCCGAAGGACAATTCATCTTATGCACTGTGAATACTTACCTAGGGATGAGAATAGTAGCACTGAAGTGGTTCATTTATCTTCACTGAAGGAATCCACATCACTAGCATAGATTAGGCAGCTGATTTTAAGGTGGCTAATACTGGCTGAGATGATTCAGCCCTGGTGATGAAGTAGCATTGTAGGTCACTGTCCAAGTCCTCTGTATTATGCAGTAGCTGTAACTCCTGCTGATATTACTGTATCTAATCAGCAACAAATGAACCACCAGTCCCACTCTAAAGTATCTGAAGAGGAAATATAGAATTAGAAATATCATCAACTGAAACATTTCTTTTTCTTTTTTGTTTGTCCTTACTAAACAGAAACTTGCTTTGTGTTTACATCATTCCTCTCCTCATATACTGAGCTGGTTCTAGATTATCCATCTTGCTGTGCTAGAGTGGAGAATTATTCCAAACGTAATACAACACGTCAAAATAGTCTGATAACTTCCTGATGAAAGACCATATAGTTTCTCAGCTGTACACTTTGTGAGTCTTTGATGTATTCTTTCTCCCAGCCTGCATGATACAATACTTCAATTTTGGGACTGAATTTTGCTTTTCTTCTGGTTGGCAGTCAGATCTGCTGCAGATTACTACATGAACATCTTAAATTTTTGGCAAAATAGCTATTCTGCACAACAGAAAGTGATACAGACTGACCTGGAAAGAACCCAATGACAGTCTTTTTAATATATTGTGCCAGAATGTCCTTTGCTTTACTCTGTCAATCATCTCCTGTCATTTTATAAGGGTTTGTGTTTTAAGACATTTTTATGTTCAAATATTCTATGTTCAAGTGTCTTACATTCTGTGGAGAACCATGAATGTGGATATATCTCTTTGGAAAAGAGGCATATTGCCTCATAGTCTTCACAGTAATGCACTTATCTGTGATTCAGACTTTTTGCTGAGGTTGAGGAGTTTCTTCTAGTTGTTTGTTTTATTGGTCATTTTAGGGTAAGGTTTGAAAAAACCACAGAGCCTAAGCACCAAGGACACTGCAACTACAAAAGGCATGCCAGGAGGAGCACGGCACTGACCCAGCATTTCTCCCTCAGCATCTTCCTCCTTGACACCACTCATATGCTGGGAATCCCAACCAATAAAAATGCTGCTTATGCTGCTCCCCTTAGGGTTAGCCTTGAGAGAACCACAAAGCCTAGAGCTTTGTGGCTCAGTTCCAGGGACACTGCAACTACAAAAGGCATGCCAAGGGGAGCACGGCACTGCCCCAGCATTGCTCCCTCAGCAACTTTCTCCTTGGCATCACCCGGGGGCTGGACACCTCAGCCTCAGCAAAAGCCTGATTTTACTGCTTCACTTAGGGATAGGGTTATGGTTAGTTTAGGTTTTGAAAAACACAAAGCTTAGAATTCCAGAGATGCTGCAACTACAGAAGGCATGCCAATGGGAGCATGGTTCTGTCCCAACATTGCTCCCTTCCCTCCTTGCTCTTTGGCACCACCCATGTTCTGGGCACGTCACCATTCCCAAAAGCATGAGTTTAGTGATCTGCTTAGGGTTAGGATTGAGAAAACCACAAAGCCTAGAGCTCCAGCGGCACTGCAACTACAAAAGACAAGCCAAGGGCAGCATGGCACTGCCCCAACACTGATCCCTCCACACGTTGCTCCTTGGCATCACCCATGAGCTGGGCACAGTAGCATCCCTAAAAAAGTCTTATTTTATGGTTCTGCTTAGGGCTAGGATTGAGAAAATCACAAAGCCTAGAGCTCCAAGGACGCTGCAGCTGCAAAAGGCACTCCAAGGGGAGCACGGTACTGTCTAAACATTGATCTCCCAGAAATTTTCTCCTTGGCATCACCCAGGGGCTGAGTACCTCAGCCTCAGCAAAAGTCTGATTTTACTGCTTCACTTAGGTTTAGGGTTATGCTTAGGGTTAGGCTTTGAAAACCCCAAAGCCTAGAGCTCCAGGGACACTTTAAATACAAAAGGCATGCCAAAGGGAACATGGCACTGCCCCAACATTGCTCCCCCAGCAATTTTCTTCTTGTAACCACCCACTTGCTGGGAACATCAGCATCCCCAAAAGCCTGATTTTACTGCTTTGTTTAGGGTTAGGATTGAGAAAACCAAAAAGCCTAGAGCTCCAGGGACACTGCAGCTGCAAAAGACATGCCAAGGGAGCACGGCACTGCCCCAAACATTGCTCCCTTCCATCCTTGCTCCTTGGCACCACCCACATTCTGGGCACCTCAACATTCCCATAAGCGTGATTTTAGTGCTCTGCTTAAGGTTAGGATTGAGAAAACCATAAAGCCTAGAGTTCCAGGGACACTGCCTCTACAAAAGGCATGCCAAGAGGAGCAACGGCACTGCCCCAACCGTTATCCCTCAGCAACTTTCTCCTTGGCATCACTCACGTGCTGGGCACCTCAGCCTCAGAAAAAGCCTGATTTTTCTGCTCCTCTTAGGGTTAGGACTATGCTTAGGAAACTCAGTGCACACAGGAACAGCACTTGGCATTTGCATAGTTCTTTGTTGGTTTGCCTTTGCCTGTTAAACACAGATGTGAGTGTACAACTGTGTAAATACAACAAGAGATCTGAAAATGATGCCTGGCCCAGACTGAATTCTGCAGAGAGGAATTGTTGCAACATTTTTGGTAGTAATTAAAGCTATTGAATATTTTTACAGTTTTTTGTTACTGGAGCGTTCTGTTCAGAATATATTATACACCTGGCCAATGCATCTTTAGTTGTGTTTTTTTTTCTTTAAGAGTGTTGAATCACAATTACAAAAATGGCAACAGAAAATGAAGTGAATAACATTTCAAGATCATATTGATTTCAAGGCAAAACCAAAGGAATGCTTATACTTTTTTCAGATATTCTAATAAGGAGAAAAATATTAATGTCCTAAGAAAAAAAACATACTTCAAAAATTATCTACACAGAGAAGAAAAATGGAGTTAAAGAAGAAGAATCTTTTATTACCAAACATATTGTACAAAAATCATTATTTTTATTCTCTCCAAGGACTAACTGTCCACTTCACTCATAGAACAGACAGCAATTACATACAGAGAAGCAAAATGCTAAAGGATCTTCATACATATTTTTAGGAGCCAAGATTTAGGTTCTGATCTCAGGGTAAAACTTCAACACCCAGAATTGGGCACCTAAATTGAAAATATAACTCTAAACTGTTCAGAAAAGAATTAATGGGCTTCTGTTTGCCACAGCCACACAATTTGTGTTGTTGCCCTAGTTTTTTAAGAAAAATTATTGGTTCTATTTCTGTGGTGAAGATGAAATCAAGTTTTTTATATTAATATGGAGTCAATGATATAGTAAGAACTTTAGCAGTGATGCTTATACACAAAAGGAAGATTTTCTCCTTTGAAAGTTATAAAATGGTAATGTCATGTGACTTGTGAATGGCTGTACTCAAAATTTCTCACATACATGTTAATGGATTTTACTGGTCTATGGTAGATATCTTATTAGTCAGTTATTAATGGTATTCAAGACTACAATAAAGCCTAAGAGCCAATGCAGAAGGACAGCCAGTTTACAAAATAGGAAGAGTACACAGACTCTGACTGGGAGGTAGAAAGCTAAATGAACAGAGACTGTAGCACACACACTGAGTGAAGAACAGCACGACACAATTTCCTTCTTTGTGTGTGTGGTTACTGTGAAAGAACAATGAAAGTAGAAAGGTGAGTCAGGAAAGCTGTGGAAGATTTTGGATTCTAGAGGTTTGAACATCTTTTTCTTATACTGAGAGATGTTCCAGGATTTGTGTGTGTGGAAAATGTTATTAAAGGATTGGTTATTGTTAAGGGTTTCTTGAGTTCCACACTGGATGATGATACAGTTAATGAAAATCCCCAGAAACTTAGATAAGCCTGAGGGAAAAAAATAGCCAGTCCAACTCAGTGCGTTGTCTCTTATCCTTACTTAAGAGACAAGTCAAACAAGCCATTAAAAGTCTTGAGCTTAGATCCAAAATTTACATATATTAAAAAAATTGGAACAAAAAATGCAGGAATTTGACTCTGTAAATGCCAGGGTTCTATACAATTTAAGGATAATTAATACCTAGTAGGTGGGGTATGTACACTTTTTTCATCCTTACATTTTATCTTCAAAACTTTCATCCTAATAAGAATTATATTATAAAAGTGGATTAATATGGATTAATAATGATTCTGTCACATTCGGTGAAATCTGTCAGGTTTGCTTGGCAATTGAAAAGAGAAGGCATAGCTTTATGGTCTACAATTTTATGCATCAGACTACTTACTAGCTCCCCTCATAGCTATGTAATTAATTTATGTCCTTTATCTGGTGTACTGCAGACTCCAAGTTGTCAGACTTCATCTTTTCTGTATATTTAAAGCAAAAAAGGATAGATTTCTATAAACTGCTTGTCATTGAGATATGTATCTAACAGAAAAACAGCAAAAGACTACAAGTTTAGGAAAGGATTTTACTTTCAACAATAGATGCCAATAAATACTAATTTAAAAAGGAGGAGGGGGCAGGGAAACAGTCACTGCTGCTAAGTGCAGAAAAGTGTGTATAAAATATCTGTGTTTCTACATTTCTGTTTCTCACATTGATACTTTTCTCCAAATTGAAATGCACTATTTTCAGTCTTCTCTAATCCACAAGGCTCTTACCCAAACCTAATCATTCATTCCAAGAACTGGCAAAGAAGGAGGAGGAAAAGCCAAGAGACTGAAACCATCAGAAATTGTAACTGGCAGAAAATGCCAGTTAACAAAAATAAAAGTCAAACTGAATTTTTTGCTTTCTGTTAAAATGCAAGTGAAATATTTCTGGGCTTACATTTATAGAATTACTCATTACTAGAAGATTCGATTTCACTTTTTTTTAGATTTTCAATTCCTTTGTAAAATAATTGAAATTTTTGGACTTTAGTAGGTACAAAGCAACTGTGTATTTCCAAAGCACAGTACACACACTGCTAATGACAGAAGAACATATTGTTGTCATTTATTTTGCTTCGCCTGTATTCTTACAAATGAAATTCCTGGATATAACAACTCAAAAACCTTGAGGGATCATCTAATCCAAAATCTTAAAATTATGAGGTTTTTTAAATGGAAAACAGAAGCCAAATTTACCAAATTTCATTAAAATTTTCTCCATCTATCTCAGCTTTCTCCTCCTTACTACCCTTCTTTCCTGGCTATGAACACCTGTTGATCTAAGCCTGGCATTCAAGTGTTATTTCTCAAAATACTTCTAGCTCTCCTGATCAAAGTTGTCAAAGGTCATAGCAATATTAAAACACTGACTACATTCTAAGGCCAGTGTGAGATTTAAGGGGATTTTTGGTGAAACATAATTAGCATTACATTAGAATGAACTGTTTGATGGAATAATTGTTTCACTTTATGTTGAAAGAACAAAATGAAAGTCTTTAAGATTAAATTCTGCTATTTTTTTCCAAAATTCAATCGAACCTGGCAGGAGGTAGAACCCTGCCAGTTTTATTTTTCTATTATCTTCCATGGCACCAAGACATGAGCAAAGGAAATTAAACATATTCAGCCAGAGCAGAACGCACTGGTACAGGATATCACTCCACGAAGACATAATGCCAAATAAAAGCAGCAGATATTAAATAATTTATCAATACTATCACATGATAGGTGAATAGGAGTATCAGGCGCAGTTTCAGGACTCCATGCCTTGGTTCCATCCCTAACACTTGCCTGCTCCTTTTGGAGGATAGTGATAATTAATACCACATTCTATTTTCCAGTTTTTAGTTCTAAGAATGACACCATTCAGAAAGCATAAAATGGTGCTAACTCTGTGGCACATGTGCTTTTCATTCCAGGGTAGGCTTCCTTGAACTGACAGTTAAAATTAACATATAAATTAATTTAGTTGTGGTTAAGTGAATGCAAATTGATATTTTGACAACCATTCTAAGAATAATACATTTATGATTTTCTCTTAGCCAGGAAGATCTACCATGTGAAAGCATCCCCACCGCAAAATGTGAGCCCATGGTCCTGACATTAATGACAAATTCATTTGTCAGTAAATGCAGGCTGAGCAGCTGAATTGTGTAGTGTAACTTACAAAGTATATGAGTTGGACGCCTGTAGTAGTGTGCCACTAAAACTTGGCATTCATTTTACGTCATCCTCTTTAGTTTTTCCTTTCTTCAGGGTAGATAAAATATAATATTGTTGCCCTCAAGGCATAAATCTGACTCTGCACTTCTTCATATCAGTTGACCTGACTGTAAATACAAATCTGATCTTACAGCCTTGGCAGTGGGAAGAAGATATATGAGTTCTGCTCAAACCATTTTCCTTTGCCATGCTGGGCAGATGGCTGACCTGAAATATCCTACTCCAACTGACCTTCTACTCAGGAATAAACCTTTATTGATTCTCTATCCGAGTTACTAAAGCAGCCTCAAAAAAATTTTAAAAACCTGTTACACTTTTATCACAGAAAGACTTAGCATTCAGGAGTTCTTGTCATTTACAGAGGTTTTTTTTAAAATCCCAACAAGTCTTCGTGGACATACACCCTTTGTTCTGCTCACCTATCAATGTGATGTAGTGCACTTGAAGATGAAGATGCAGCTTATGAGATCATTATTTTTATCACAGAAGTTAGAAATCACTGACCATAAACTGGCTATAAACTAATGACTGAATCACTGGCCATAAACTCTTCAGCAGGGATAGGGGAGGATGGGGAGGCAGTGGGGTGGCCCTGTGTATTCATGAAGGTTTCCATTGTCTACAGCTTGATGGTGGTGAGAACTGGGTTCAGTGTTTATGGATAAGAATCAGGGGGAAGGCCAGCAAGGGAGATATTATGGTGGGAGTCCATTACCATTCCCAATGTAAGGAAGTTTTGCAGTGTTAAAAATTGTGTGAAAGCACTTCTGTTATAGCAATGTAACTGGTTAAAATATTTATCATTTGTTTACATTAAGGGTTTTTATTGCCTGAGGTCTTTAATGCACTCATTACTGGAGAGTAGCCACCACATTTTTTAGAGGAATAAGTGTAAGTCATTTGAGAATAGTTCACATTCACTATAAACCAAATGCATAATGCTTATAATCCCGAATAACGTAGAAATTAACAGTAGAACCCTGCAAAGCTGTGTAAATTCTGTAGCTATTCATATTCTAAATCCATGCTGAAAAGGAACTTCATTAAGACAGTTGCATCTTATTTCCAGCTGCAGCTAAATCTTTAAATAACTATACTAGAAAAAGAATTTAAAGGCGCCCACTTATATAAGTTATGAACGTGAATAAAGGACAAGTGCTTTACAGTGTACTACCCCCATAAGCCTATCTCCAAGTTTTCTGATGATTCACAGTGTCTCCAGGCAACAAAGTAAATGACAGCTTTTGAATGTATTTCCTGTTCTTTCTTCATCTGCATTTATAAACTCCTTTTTTTTTTTTTTCCCTCTCAGAAGACTGGTTAGCCATTTTGGTAGCAGCTTTAAAACCCTTCCATTTCATCAGTTTAAGAAATGAAGATGTCCACCCAGCCAGACTGGGATGTTATCTAAAGAGATTTTTCTTCTTGAATTCTTTCCAGCATTTTTGTTTCTCTCCTGTTGCAATTAAGAAATGCTTAGATTTCCCCATATCTGTAACCTCTGATTTAGTCACCTGTACATCTCTGTATCTCCTTCCTCGGTACCTTTATATTTGTGTTACAGCCTATTCTTCAGACACATCTCTAGCTCCACTCCATGGAGTATGTGGATTCCCAGCCTATTATGTACATAAAGCATTATATTTACTTTCACTTGCTTCTGTATTTTTCTGATTAACTGCCAATTAAATAGTGATCCCATTTAAACAGAACTTACAGAATTTTATGCTCAGTTACGGAATTTTATAAGCTCAAGCCTATAAACAACACCACCTCCTGTCCTGTTATTATATTTATAATAAAAAGAGAGACCCTTAAATTTTAATGGTCTCAGGGATAAGTTGGTTCTCTCACAGTACATTTATTCAACTTTAATTTAATTTAATTTCATTGTTTTGAAATCCCATTTTATAGGGTTTTTCTCCTAACAATTACTTTTCTGGATGATTCATGAGAATTGTGTGGCTTATCCCAGAATCTCTGCCCCTGGCAGTGTTCAGCATGTCAAGACATCAGATGCTAGTGAGAGTCAAAGTGGATACCCAGGAAAATTTAATTCTTTTGAATACTGTTTCATCACTTATGTTCTCTATGTCTTGGAAAGGCATCAGTATCCAATTAATTCTTATTCTTTTAAAATCCAATAATTTCAAAATCAGTTTTTGGACAGAGAAGTGATCGTTTTATTATGCCTGTTATGAGTCTGCTGGCACTGACTTTCAGAAATAGGCCTAATTTATGGGAACATAGTGATCTCTGAACCATGATGAGCAGCATGGCTGACACACCTGAGGCACTGGCTGCCATCCAGAGGGATGTGGACATGGTCAAGAAGTGGGTCCATGGGCAGTTCATGAGGTTTAACAGGACCAAGGCCACCTCCAAGGTCCTGCATCTGGGTGCAGACAATCCCCAGTATCAATACAGGCTGGGGGATGTGCAAATTGAAGCCAGTCCTGCTGAGATGGACATGGGTTGGTGGAGGACAAACTGGACGTGAGTTGCCAATGTACACTCACACAACTGAATAAGGATTCAAGGGGGAAAAGTCTGCTTTTTTATTCTCAGCAGACTTTCAAGTTGCTCATGCATCTTACTGAACATCGTCTTGCTAGGTGAAGTGGGAAAAGTTTTCTCTTTGGTTAAGGAAAATTAAGAACTAATAGGGAGGTCTTAGCAAAAAATGAGGACAAGTCACTTGAAGGGAGAAGAAAATGAAAAAAAGTGGGAAAAGAGAGGAGAGGAGAGGAGAGGAGAGGAGAGGAGAGGAGAGGAGAGGAGAGGAGAGGAGAGGAGAGGAGAGGAGAGGAGAGGAGAGGAGAGGAGAGGAGAGGAGAGGAGAGGAGAGGAGAGGAGAGGAGAGGAGAGGAGAGGAGAGGAGAGGAGAGGAGAGGAGAGGAGAGGAGAGAGATATTTTAAATTTATGTAATGTAATATATTATTTAATGTAATAGATTAATGCATTTTGGGTTTTAAATATATTTATTCTTGTATTCCATAATTACTTTTCATGATACTGCCAATTGTGGAATACATAAATAAATACTCTCATTTGAATTTACTTTATCTGACTGAAATTAACATGGATTTCAAGATAACTGTATAATATCAAGGCTCTTTTCATCCAATGGCACAGTTAACAAAAGCACTGGATTACTGAGGAATCTGTCTCACCGCATCACATTGCTCAAAATAGACAAATAATACGTTGTTTGGCAACAGCCTACCTAGAAAGATGATAGAAAACTGATATCACAAAATCAAAAGAAAAAAACCCCATATGTTCCAGGAACTGTGGCAAGTGGAGAACTCCTTGGGAATGTGGGTATGTCTCCCAAGTCACTTGAACCTAGAGATGCAGAAAGGGGAGGAAAATGCCAAGCTCTTGTGCTGCAGCTATAGATGGATAACAAGAAGATTCCCTCAGCAGAAGGACACAGTGATAAAACAGCTGAGCAAGGATTTGGAGAACTGGAGAGGTGCCTGGCTTCAGTTTGCTACAATCTATATCCCCTCAGTGAACATCAGGAGAAGTGGAACAAATTCTGGACCCTGAAAGGCATCTGGATGTAAAATACTGTCATATGCTCAGTTATCCATTTCTTCTGAGACAAAGATCTTGGCAGGCACTTTTAAACTTCAGAGAAGAGACATGCCAGAGAACACATTGTTGCTTCTTGGCAGAGGACACACCTGCTTTTATGGATTTGGAGTGGATGGATGAGAGACGATTGACCTTTAACCCAGGCTTCTCCTCTACAGATACCATTGTTTGTGTTGGTTATCACAACCTGTAGAAAGGGTTCCCAAAGGCCAGTGAGAACAACCAGGACCAGCTGGAGCTGACATGCACTCTGGTCACGTTCTCAGAAAGTCTTTGTTGCTTTTCTCTCTGCACAGAGAGAATTTTGTTGCAGAATTTTGTCTGCAGAATTTTTTTGTGTGCTTTGGGACAAGTGTCACCTGGATGTGCTCTGAGAAAATTTTGGCCTGGACCACACCAACACCTGGTGTGAATTCTCAGTGTGTGGGGTTCTCCCTTTATTGTGTAGGAGGGTCACAGTAGTCCTGTTAAGGGAGAAATAAGGCACAGATACCCGGACTCTCTCCACAGCACAAGACTCTTGCGCAGTTTATCTTCTGCAACTGGTGTCCATCCTGGAGGATGTGATTCAAGCAGATCAGGCCTGTGTGATCCTGTGACAGAGCGCCTTTCATAACCCTATCTGGTCAAAAACTCAAGAAGAAAGCACTTGACATGGACATCATAACTGTACTTTAGGGATCCCTGTACATTGATATTAGTCCCTGCTATGTGGCAGTCAGTTGATGCACTGTGAATTACAGCAGAAGCCTTGGTAAAGCTCTTCAGAATCTTAGAACAACACTGTTGACTTTCATTAGTGAGAGTTTCAAGGCTGCCTCTTGACCTGTCATCTTTTTCTTCTCTAGTGGGAAGTGTTTCTTCTCTAGTGGACACAAAGCTGGAGAAAATCCAGATGGATCAATGGATGTAAAAGCTTGTTAAGTCACCAACTCGATGGTCTCTTTCACTGGGCGAGCAGGTCAAGAAATCTGACCTGGTGGCTCAGAAAAAGTGAGCTCATTCTCACGCTCACCATCTAGCAGGGCACAGGCATGCTGCTCACCTGGGCACCTACAACTGTGGTGGACCCGCCCCTTGCTGCCTCAGCTTCCCAGGCCGGCTCCACCTCCTTAGAGGGAGGAGCTTCACTGTGGGAGGACTCTGGGGTCTGAGCGCCTGGGCCTGCCCCTGGCTCTAGAAGGGAAGGGGTGCCCAGGGCTCAGGACCCACCCACTCTTCCAGTGTCTTCTGTTAAGTTCAGTGTATCATTGGTTGCCTTTTATTGTACCCTCCCCTCTTCTGTTATGATTGGTCCCTGAATCCTTGTTGCCTCCCCTCATCTCCTCTTTGATTGGTTATCCCTTCTCCCTTATAAGTGGCCATCCCGAGGGATCTTGGGATTCCTCCTCCTCTCTTCCTCCCAAACACCCTGTACCCTACCCCCTGTAATAAAGGAGAGCTTGAGGGAGATCCCTCCCACAATCCTTTGCCTTGTCTTCGCCTCTTTTACCATCGGCGCCTGCAGCTGACCGCTCGCTGGGAGCAGCCCCGCCTCAGTGGGAGCCTGCGGTTGGGCCGACGGCTCTTCGTCCTGGGCGAGGGGCAGCCAGGGTGGCCAGGCGGCTTCGGCCCTCACGGGAGCGACTGCTGTGACATACACCTCTGCAGACAAGCCCTCCCTAGTTCTAAGTGGGAGGCAGGGGTGTCATAGCAGGGGTGAAGGTGGGAAGGTCTGCTCTGGGTCCTTGACTTCAGGCAAGATGAACTCATTGTGATCCTTTCAGTCCTGCACATTTTCTGCTATTTCTTCAACAACTTCTGCCTTTTTCCCATGACCTGGACCTGGGTTTTTTCAGGTCAGGTCAGCACTGGCTCCCTTCCTGACAGCTGCATCCATGTACCATGTACTGAGGACAAGCAAGCAAGGCAGGATTTTCCTTCCCAGAGGGATTCTTTCTTTATTGTCTGTGTTTATCTGTGTGCTCAGTAATCTCATACCTTAATATTGGCTCTTCCATTTTAACCACAGATGAAGGACAGACTCAGTCAGCTTCTGAAGCCCTCTGTGTGGATGGGGCTTGCAAAGGCAGTATTTCAGGCCCCTGACTCAGGGACTGCTTGTAATGATAGGTTACACATTTTGGCTAGCAGCTCTGCAATTTCACATTTGAGTTCCTTCCCAGCTCTTGGGTGAATGGCTGCTAATCCTGGTGACTTACTGTCATCTAACTTACTCTGTGTGGCCAGATACTTCCTTTATACTTAGCTCAAATTGATACAGCTATCCTAATCAAGCTGCTGAAAAAAAAATTATAGTGGATGTTGGAAACTTCCCAACATCTTTAACAGTAAAAAAACCCCATTATATAAAAAATAAATCTCATATTCTCTGCTGTGACTTTATCATCAGATGCTGCTTTAACATACTTTGTCATTAGATGGTCCAGATGTTTCAGGAGCTGGCTTTCAGCTTCTGAGTTATTTAGACACCTTTTTATTATCCATCTGGATATCTTTGCAAACTCATTTATGTTTTCTGTAAGACCCTGTGTACATAATATATGCCATGATTTTGCTGCTCTCCTCATTTGGACAGCTCTTCTGGTTTTTAAAGACAATAATTTCTATACAGTACCTTCTAAATTTTCTGTTTAGCTATATAGGGTTTTTACTGGGTCATTTTCTTTTTCTGAGCAGTTTGCCTGGGCTTCCAATACAGTATTTTCAAACAGCTTCAGGGCTGCTTGCAGGTTTTTTGGAGTATTCATTTTAGGGGTATTTTTGCTAATAGCCTCATTTGTATGTAATTCCTTTTCCTGAAATTGAATTTCTGTATGCAGGATTTGTTTGGCTTGTTCTTTCCTACTTCAGTATTAAGCCTAATTTTATTCTGATTGCTGTTATGGAGTGCTCTTCAACTAATACCATTTGAATTAGGTCCTATGCATTACTCAGGACCAAAGCCCAAATGGCAGCTTTTCATAAGAGTGCTGAGATTAGTTGTTCTAGGAAGTGGACATTTACTGCATACAACGGTCTCATCTCTACCTCTTGTCCTGGGGCAGCAATGATACAGTCTCTATGTGTATTCTGAAAATCTCATCCCATTACAACTTGTTTTATATTTGCAGTATTACCTAAGCACTATTATCCTCCAGATCAAAAAGCCCAAAATATTATTCTAGTACTCTTTCTTTTTTTTATTCTTGTTATTACAGTATCAGATTTCCACAGAGAATTCCACAGTGTTTCTCTTTTCCCACAATATTTTTATACTGTTAAACTTTGTATTTTCCTTCATGTAAGTTTCCTTCACCTGTACATTTCATTGTCTTCCTTCAAAGCTTGTAGCCTGGCAACACTGTATCCAGTTAATTATCCTTTTACCAGAACTCTGAGATGTCCATTATGTCAGGGTTGCTGCTTACTGCCAAAAAAATGTATTAAATTATTCTAGAATTGTTGTAGAAGACAATTTTTGTTACTTTTGCCCTTGGTTTAGCTTTCCAAGACTAGTCAGCCGACATTTTAGGGAAACTGACTTGCCTTCTCTATTTCTGTTTATTTCCCTTCTGGCCTTTTCAGAGGTATGATGCACATCACTCAGGTTATACTGCCAAATTGAATCAATCTGAATGAGGTGCTTCTCCAAGCTTGTCAACATTTTTCCTGTTCCTAGTTTACATAATCTTGCATGACCTTCTTAATTTTCAGAGGCACCAATCTGTCTCCACCTTCACCAAAATAGTCTGTCCTTCCTTTATGGGTTCCTTCTGTGTCGAGAAGCCTCTCAGTTCCTATAGTACTGAAATACCTGTCATTGCTACATTGTGGTCTTATCCTTGTACTACAAGTCTGGATCCTCGCCTACCTGCCATGCCTCATGCCCTGGAGCTGGAAGCATTTTGGAGAAGGCCATCATAAAAATCTGAACTTTGACCTTCTATTAGGCAGTACAAACACCCATCCAGAGTATCACCCGTGTACCTCCCCAAGTCACTGGTACTAACCCAAGCCTCCTGGATTCTCTCAGGCACTCTCACCTGGACACCAATTCTGAAGCATATTAATAAGTAAACATCATCTGTGTACCTCTCTTTCTCTTTTAGCTTTAATTTTTCAGTGATCTCAGAAGAACAGACCCAATCTCCCCAAACAAGAGCTTCTTGCACAGCATGCACACTTATCGAGCCGGGCCCACAGGTAGTTAATTTGCCTCTTACAGTAGTCTGCCATTATTAAGTTATCAACAAGTAAGATATACACAAGAACGTGGGGAGTGGAGACGGGTGTATCAGGAGTCCTTTCATAAATACAAAATGAGCACCAGCAGTCAATGCTAGTGATATGGTAGAGAGTAATTTCAATTACCATTGCAGCACAGAATAACTGAACCTTTAGATGAATTGGGAAATTAATGATAGACAATACAAGTAAGAAAAATATGTAAGCAAGAGAGAAACCAATTTTACAAAGGTTGAATTGCAATACATGTCCATATCATTAGATACAGGTATTTATACTAAAAATTGCTTGGTTCCAAGCAGATTTAGTAATGCAAAATACAAAATATTGGTTCTCAGTGTAACAAGCTTCTCTGAATTCATATTGTGTTCAAAGAACACAATAAGTGGGTAGCAACAGGCAGTGATATCTTGACTTTTTTTTAGTATGCGATTTACTAATGGAATGAACCTACAAAATCAATTAAAGCATTTCATTTACAGTACTTAGGTGCAATATAATAATACACTTTTTCTACTGCACAACACAAAGATGACAGTTTAATTGATAAAAGAACTTTAGTTTTTAATATAAAGATACTAATATAATTAAATAAGAGTAATGCAGTACAGAAAAAAATATTTACACCTACTCTGACTTGAATTAAATCAAAAGTTAAAAACAAAAATTACATCCCATTTTTAATTCATAGGAAATTTCAAATACCATTAATTAGAAATATTTTATTTTTATCATTTTAATAAGAAATATTTGGTTTTAAACCATTTGAATTATGACTTAAATACTACTTTGAGAAGGCAGCCAAAGCCTTAAGGAAAACTGCTTTGTAAGCAAATAGCACTTGTAAAAATTTAGTCTTCAAGTTATGTGGTCAAATGCTGTTCAGAATAAGATAGGAAGGAGTCATATGAGTGTTTCTTTGTGTTCAGTTACAACTTCATATTTCAAGGCAGAATTTTATGTTCATATTGCCATAATCAAAATTCTATTGAGAAAGAAGCAACTCTGTTACTTGGAGAAAAGTTCAGCCATTGTAGCAATTCTGCTTTCATATTATTTAGGTTGTAGGTTGCTGCTTGCTCTTCAACTCCTGTGTTATTTGGGGTTTATTTCACTATTAGCTTTTTGCGTGAATTTTCATATGGAGTAAGAGTCTCCACATTCAGGGTGGGAAGAATGAGTTGAAGAACCTTAATTTTGGGCCTCCAGCGTTCTGATCAAATAGGTACATGGAGTTTACATCTGAAATGGTATAAGTGACATTCATAACAGATTAATGAGAAAGGATTCAACAGAAAGGTTTTATGCATATTTATGCTCTTCTGGGTAGCTAGAAAGTCTGATTATGAGTATCCCTGTGCCCTGTACCACACTTATGTGTGTACAAGATGATCAGTCTACCTGGCCACTGGCATCCCTTTCTATAAGGTATAAAAGCCAACCCCAAAACTTTCTATGTAAGAAAGCTATGAAAACACTTAAGACGCTCAGATGTGCAGAACACAGCTTTGTGATATTTGTTTATTTATTTATAAAGCATTAACTGCGTATAAATGTACCTTTTTTACTGTGCCTCTGCAAGAGGTGTTTTTGTTTATAATAAAAAGGAAAAAAAAACCAAATAAGGAATAGTCACTCTTCAGGGACATATATCATAATCAATGGTTTGATGGTTTTGGTTTTTCATCCTAACTTATGCATTTCACTCTCCATCAAACTCTGCATTCCTTGTGGAGTTAAAGGCTCGGGCCCCTGCCCTCCATCTCCTTTCATCATAAAATAATAGTTGAATTTACTTAGCCAGTCTTGAGATATCTGACCAGTAAGAATCCAGTCTAAACTATTCATCTGATTTCCTCAGACGGACCAGAGGAACTACCCTCTGAAAGAGTATGCATACTTCATTTGACTGAATAAGTAACTAAGGCAGCTAGCTAGGCCCAGTCTAGATGTGTAGAGTTTAGACAGCTAAATTTGAGAGGGGGGTGAGTCCAGACAGTTGTCATATAATTTGTAATGCAGCTTTCTTTAGCTGAAAAACTATCATTCCACAGTAGAAAAAAACCTAAAAAATTCAACTGGGTGCTGTGAAGTACTGATTCAGATTGTTTCAACTTGTCTCAAAACACTTAAACCCTTCTCAATTCCAGCTCTCCATGAGGGCCAGTTCCATTAGCAGCCTAATCCTTTTCAGAAGGCTTGGTTTATTCTGAAGAAAGCATTTATTCCCATTCCATTTGACCTAATAAATTCTTCTGTTTTCAAATACATTCTGATTTAGGTATGAGAATTTCCAGGCCCAGGAGACAGTTTAAAGAATTTCATCGAAAATTGGAAAAGAGAAGGCTAAAGAGAAAAAAATTATAAATTTGCAAGAATTTGGATAATTTTAATGTGAATAGCAGGAAAAAAGTGTTAAGTAAAGCTACATGTCCTTCTGTCACCCTGGAATGTGTGGACTGAAGTTGCCATGGACATTTAAGAGACTTGCTATGAAGTTTAATACTTGCAGGGTCAAAGTTCTTCAGAAAATCAATTCCCATCTCAGAGAACAATTCTGGAGAAGCCAAGTCTTCAAATTTTCTTCAAAAATTTAAAATTAGAAAAACTTCGCTTCTTCACCTCCATCACTATCAAATGATTTTCTGCCTTGCTGTTTATTTGTCAATACTTGGTACCACAGAATAAATGAATCAGAGGGATATGGTGCCCTCAGATTGCATGTCATTGAATCTGAGGAAATCATCTTCCAGTTTATTTTTTTCAGACAACTTCTGATTTCATTGACCTTCTCCAATGGTTCCTAGAGAATGTGATCATTCACTTTCAATGAGAAGTCGATTGAGTTACAACTGAGCAACAGTAGCCATTAAAATGATGTGCATGGTAGAATTTTCCAAAAGTCTTTTACATCCAAATAAAAAGATTTCCCCAGAGATACAAAGCAGTTAAACACAAAACCAAATTCAACAATGTAGGGCACACTTAGGCAAAGCCATTTCTCACCTACCACAGACCTTACTTGCCTTATTACACCAGAGAAATCTTAAAAATACAGTTCTTTATAATGAGGTTACAGAAATTGTCATCAGAAAGTGTCAGTAGTGTTAAAATAACTGAAGTTTTGTATAGTAATTAAATGACCACAAGGCCAAACAACTGGGAAACCAAACATCTCCTGTTGCGCAGCTGCCCTTCTGCAGTATAGCAGCATCACAGATATTACATAAAAGTGGAGCACGTTTCTCTGATCAGCTTAAATAGAAATTGTCACATTTCAGGTTCTCAGACATGATTAAGGTAATAGTCTTGCTCTGAATATTTTTCTTTTTACAACAAAAGAAGGATCATCAAAACTGTAGACTCATGGTTACAGCAGACGTGTCAGGAGGACAAATCTCATTTGTTTTATGTCTGCAGAACATTTTGAACACTTGAAAAAGGCATCTGTAAGGCCCTCATGCCCACTTTGTTGACAAAGAGTGGAATCCAATCTAACACCCAGGTCAGGCTCAGAATGCAGCTTAAGTTTCACTGATAAGCTTGTAGCAGCAAGCTCTATCCCCGAGGATGTTTCTTTGCCTTCCTTTTTCCCCCCCCTTTCCCTACAGCTTTATGACTCATCATCTTGCTTGATCCATTCCCTTTCTGAAAAGGTTTGCAGCTGCAGGGCAGTGACTGCAACTGACCTTGGCTTACCCTGTCTCTGCACCACTGTGTTCCTGCTGCTATCATTACTTATATTTCATTTCATAGTGCAATTCGGAATGGCATTATATATATATATCTATATTCACAAAAATTTTAAAAAATGGCATCAATGTACCAGAGATAATTTAAAATAGAAAAGGAGAATGACACAATTTTGTATCAGCCTGTCCATTTACAGAACAGATCACATGGCAAATAATTTAACAGTTCCTCTATAGAGAGCTTTTATGTCTCTAGTTGCACATCATATACTGTCAGGCAATAGATGTCTAACCCAAATGATGTATGTTTTCTTTTTGAAGTATTTCACTGTCGTGTTTTTTTAACTGTTACCAAGTCTTTACCATTGATGGTTTTAATGAATCATCTATACTAATGAAATACTTTTTTGCCTGTTCTCCATTTAAAGTGTATTAGCACATTTTATATAAAATACGTGCTTATTATGTGCTTAAAGTACAATTCTTTTTTCACTTTTCCAACCATCGTTATTCAGCTCTGTGTACCAAATCAAGAGGACAAAAAGCTGCTGTTATTACATGGAAACATACACCTCCCTGAAGCACTTTTCAGTTCTTATGGAAACTTTATGCTTAATAAGATATTAAGATTTACTGGCAACCACATAATAATATAAAAGCAAAATGTTACAGGCTTGATAGTAATTCATACAAAGGTCTTTTGTGTATGCAATCAGCCCCAAAAACCTAGCTCTATGACGCAGCGAGAGCGCGCTGGTCTCGCTGGCCACCTGGGATCGGTCACAGCCCGGCAGCGGCGTCTGCGCGCGTCCTTGGAGTCCAAGTTCGCGGCAGTCAGAGACAGATCTCCTGGCCGCGAGCGGGACCGTCCCAGACGCAGCCACGCCGCGTCTAAGCCGGAGTGCTGCTAAGAGAGAGAGGGTTCTCCCGCCCGGACTAGAAAACAGACACAGAGTCCTGCGATGGTCAGCAGCTTTCGTCTGGGGCGAGAGACCTCGACCCAGCCGGGCATCAGACTTTTATTCAGAGGGTAACAACCAATAATGGAACCGCGCAGGGGAGGGATCAGGGAGGGACAAAGGGACTCGGACCAATCGGGAAGGAGGAAGGGAGGAGAGAGGGAGATACGAATACCATTATGAACTGAGGGACAGGGGGGGAACCTTGACCCCTCTCTGGGGCAATCCACCTTCTACTCTGCTCCAGGGGGGTCTTATTCTCTAGGTCTCCAGAGGTTCCTCAGGGGGGAAGAAACTCTCTGGGCTTGAACCAACGCTACAGCTCTACATCCATTAGTAATGGCAATATGCTGTAATCATACATTTACAACCTGCAATATTCAGCTGGGAAAGCATGCCTTTGTTGAAGAGTTAATTTATAGCCAGGTACATAAAAGAACTTCTGACCTGAACTCAGAGATCTTCAAGTCTCTATTAACTAAGCCAGTAAGAGGCCTGAGTTATAGTCCACCCTTGAGTTAACATTCCTTTTACAGTGGGGAAGCCACCTAGTTAATTTCTAGTGCCTAGTTAATTTCTAGTGCACCCTTTGGGACTATCTTTATGTGGTCATCTGCATATTCCTTTTTGGTGCCCTGGATGCTACCAAATACACGACATTATTTCAAGGACAAGCTAAAGAGTGAGAAATCACTGGATTTCTGGTGTGCTCACAGCACTGACGTGAATGCTGAAGTCACACAGATTTGAATGTGACAAGTGGTAAAGATGATTTCAGCCTACTTAGGGTACCTCCCTTTATGACTAAAGGATTTTTCATTGCTTATTCACAGTCAGAAGTCAGATTAAGAGCTGTAACACAAGCTTGATATTTCGTCCTTTTTTTTTCCTTAAATCTATTACGTTGTCACTAAGAATGTATAAAAATACTCGTGGTGTTCTTAGATATTGTTTTGGGATGAAAAATCTCCTAAGTATCTCAGGCTGGCCCAAGAAGAAAGTGAGAGCAACAGCTAAACAGTCCTAGGAGTCATAACATGATGGCAAGTCAATGATCACGCAAATGCTTTAAAAGTATTCTTAGAAAAATGAAAAAAATTCCAATCCACTCTCCAAAAAATCTAATCCACTTCAAGTTTTTCAGGCGGGAAGTAAAAAAAAAAAAAAAAAAGTTCCAATGCTCAGATGGGAATTTTACCTCCCAAGCAGTAGACATGATTAATAATATTACTTGCAATTTGGTTTAAGTACATATAGTGTTTTTTAGCTGTTCAGGCAGATTAATTTGGCAACCTCTTATTCATGCTCATTTATGCTGGCTAAAATTATGGTACTACTTTACGTTTAGATTCTGTATGCAGGATTCTGTGAAGACCACATCTGTTGGTCTTCAACTTTTACAATTTTTTCCAGATAATCCTTAAATTTCTGGACAAATATATCTCAGAAAAGCTATGTTTTTACATGGATGTCTTATCAATCATACCTCCTTTCACCACAAGAAGATGTGAGAATGAAGGAAAAAGGTTTGCCATGAATTGTATCTCTTTTTCTATGAAAGCTTTTTTTTTGTCTCCCACCAGTTATGTCTCCCCAATTCATAACGCAGCTTCAGACATTCTCACTGCATCCAAATAGTGGGGGACACTAAAACTTTCCAGGACTAGGAGCGTTGCAAAGCAGGTGTGAGATCAGTTGTACTTATTTGCTGCTTAATTAAAATTGACGGTTGAATATTCTTTTTTTTTTTTTTAAACTTCCTACAGCAGTTTAATACAACATTTAAATGAATAAGGAGAAAATTTGAATATATCAGTTATGCAAAAAGAATTATAGGAAGAGAAAAAGAATTTCTTTCCTTTATTTGTCAGAATGCTTCCAGTTACTCCTGATTAATTTCAGAGGATAACTACTAGAAGTTAATAACTGACATTAGATCATAACTTGTATAAAGATAGATATTTTAAAAAGTCTAGATACAACATTGTTAAGTTGCTGCTGAAAAAGCTTTCAAGATTGTAATGTGATCACATTTGGACTGCAAAGTAGCACTGCTCTCTGCTGGTTGTTATAAAATTAAATTGCTGTTTGGCAGTTGCATAAAAACTCCTCTATGTATTTGTTTGATTCATCTTTAAGTTATGCTTTTATTTGAATTGGGAGAGATAAACAAATGCTTATTCAGCTATAGAGCTGAAACGTCTCTGCTTACCTCTGATAAATGAGCATTTCTCAGAGAAGGCAATCTCAGCAAAGCATCACATTTGCAGAATTTTACATGTGAAGATCCCTCAGCCTCTGACATAACCTGGATCTGTATTCTCATCTCTAATAAGTTGTCTGATTCTTTCTTCAACTTGACTTTGCCATTTTTAAATTCTCTGCTCATAAAAAGCTTCTTTTAATTAGGGAAAGAGAGATGGCGTGCATGCAACTGAACACTGCATTGACACACGATTCTATTCCGCAGCTTCTCCAAACAAAGAAATTTCCTGAGACCTCTGATAGTGTTCCTTAGGAAAGGAAAAGCAAGAGTCTTTATTTCCCTTGTGAGTAGTATAACTGCTCGCCAACTTTTCCAATTACAGATCTTCCTGATAAGTGGCGAGGCTTCCTCCGTGTATGTGCAGTAACAGATGATGGTCCTTGTCAGTCATCTGCCTCATCTTTCCTTGCCTGATCCAGAGGGCATTGAGAGGACCCTGAGGTCAATGAGCAATTCATCAACATCACCTCTGGGCATTTCAGTGTCATGAGTTAGGCTCCTGAGACCTGTTGTTTTAAGAAGGGACAGCTTTCAGAGGTGAACTTTCCTTGTTTTTCAGACTTGTTTCTAGGCTCTGCAACCACAAGGACCAGTAACATAATTGTACATTGATTTGAGTCTCTGTCACTGATTTTTTTCTTTCTGGAAATGTATCAGAACTTATTTTATTACAAAATTAGCAATATTATTAATCATCAGAGTTGGTCAAGCTTACGCAATTTCCCAATCTAAGTTTAGAGGATGTTGAAGCTTGATAAGGACTGTGCCATGTGAGAGCAGCAGGAAAACTCTACCCTAGCAAGTGACAATGAGAGAAACCTAAACCCCCCCTCTCTGAGTTATCAGCTCTCAGTATTCTGTGAGTGGATTCCCCTTTCGTTGTGAGGTGCACTGATGTGTTAACTTGCAGGTCCAAATTTTGCAAAGAACAGCTAGATTCACCTTGAGGGGGGAAGTGCAATGCTGTTATACTAAACAGCACTATTTGCCACAGAACTAAAATAAAAATCTTCATTTATCCTCTCCAAGAAATGAAATACATTATTGTAATCTCTGGCAAAAAAAAGAAGAAGAAGAAAATTAACAGCCCTTTCCTCCTAAAACAATTTTATCTCTAAACCAAAAGATATAACCTAGTCTAAAGTCTAAACCAAACTGAGAAATATTAATTGGTATGCACTAAATTATGTACAGAGGGTGAGATTTTCAACGGCACAATGAAAAGTCAGAGGACTAATTCCATTTATGCCTTTATAAATAATTACTATCAACAATGAAAGTAAAACTGTGATAAATGATGAACATAATCCCAAGACCTTCTGTCCTTTTAAGCATGTAAAAATCATCATCTTCCACACGGGAGAAGAATTTCTGAGAACCCAAGGCAAACAAGCAAGCAAAGAACCTAACAACCCCTCTGCTCCAGAGTCCTTAGGAAAGGCAAGCAGTGACTTTTAAAAAACCCTTTCTCAAATCTTGTTTTTCCCAAAATCGAAAACACAGCAACTGACAATGACTTTGAAACTGGCGTGTTGTGACTCATGCTGCTCCTTATACCAAACCCTGTAGTTCGCTGACCTTGCCAGTTTATCAGTCAGGAGTTTTTGTTTGACGTTGCCTTTTGGTCCTTGGCTAAATTTTGGTAGTAAATTCTTTAGGTTAGAAACTAATCTTAGTCCATGTGTACACAATCTCTAGAATGGCTTGTTCTATTTTTAGATTTAGGTTGCTATGTGGTGTTAAGACTTTTTAAGCAATTTAAATCTTTTAACTAGTCTCTAACAAACCAGGAAATTGTTTGGATCTCTATCCAATGTATTGGATTGTATCCAATGTAGATTCCTTTCCTTTCTTTTAGTTTTTAATTAATATGCAATCTTGAGAATAGCCCAATTAAAGGAACATTTTCATATATCAATGAGAAAAAAAAGCTTTGGCATGCCAAATTCTTATTCCATTTCTCAGGAAATTAGCTTCTTTTCTTCAATGAATTTAGAACAATGGAGTTTTGAATTCTTTATATGTTTTAAATAAAATGTAGGAAAGAGCTGGTAACACAAGGCAAAAGTAAGCAGGTCTAATTTTCATTAAAGGTTCACACATTTTCTTCCTCTTCATTTTCTCACCCACCTGTTTTTCTTTTTTCTTTTCCCTCCAGATCAGTTCAACTGTTAGCATGCCTCAGAGGAAAAAGTCTTGCACAAAAATATGCTTCACCTTAGGAGATCAAAGCTGTTTTACAGCTCTTTTTGTTAAGCCCCTTTTAATCTTAGTGGCATCAAGCTCATTAGAAACAACAACAAAAACAAGAAAAAAGAGAAATTTAAGCTAGGATCAGTAAATTTAAAAGAAGCTTTGATATCTAGTAGAAATGAGTGATAGAAAAAATATCATTTCTATAAAATGGGACCTGGAGAGCTGATTATGTAAGAAAGATAGAAATCAAATTTTTAGTATCTCACTTCATCAGTACAAAATAGTTACAGGAAAGGTTCTATCTGTTAGAGGGGAAACAGTGGGGAAACCTGTAGTGTAAGGAACAACACAACTGGGCGAGAGTATAACCCTAAGAAAGCCATTTTACTGAACTACTTATGGAAATGGAAAAAACATTAATTAGAGATTTGTCTAATTGCTACAATTATTACAAAAGAAAACATATTAAAAATAACATGCCATTAACTGTTGCAAAATAGCATACCATAAATATCATGCTGCTCTCAAAAAGAATGTGTGAAACATATAAACAAATGCATAATCACCTTACTTCCCTTTCCAGTTCAATTTGGTTTACTTAAAGGCTTCAGCGTTTAGAAGTTAATCCACTGATACAATCTTCACTTACTGAGAAGAATGGGTTAATTTCCTTTTCCATCTCCATTAAACTGTTGTCATGAGAACAAATCTGTCCTGTACCATTTTCAGTCTGTCTCATTCTCTCTCAAAAGATTGAGACTTTTGAATTTTAAAGCTCTGGAATATCTCTAATAGACAAGAGTTTGCCAGACACTTCAGCCTTCTAAATAATCTCTATTTTTGCTACTTGTCCCTTCTGATCTTTGTCACCAGCTGTGGGAGCTAGGCAACTGACATTCAGCTCTACAACTCTATTTCATTGGAAAAGACAGTGAGGACTGTCAGCTCATTCCCATCCAGTGAAGGTTGCAGATGGAAAGACCATTGCTGCCCAAGACTCATCTCAGTGAAGCCCAGGCACTGTTACCATTCAGAAGAGCAATGATATTGGTTGCCTTGATGGATGGATTAGATACAATACTCAGTACTCAGACTGCACATTTTTGCTCCTTTGTTCATTATGAAGAAGATTTCTCAAAAAACTGTTGAGTGAAATATTATTTCTGAATCAATTCAAAACTTCAATGGGCCAAGTTTTCACTCACAACACAATTTCTTGATTTATGGTTCATCTCAGTATCCCATGGTAAGGTGTATTTCTGTTTAGCAGAGAAACAACAGTTGTTAGTTTTTCAGCTGCAATTACTGCTATGGGAAGCATATTTTCCTCCTTCCAACATGAATTTTTAAAAAGTGTTCCTGCAGCCTGTAGACCTTTGCCATCTATTTCACAAGGTGTAAAAGATGGCTGTTCTTTTGCATATCAAGGAGAATGTTTTACTCTACTGCCAACAGTTTCATTTCCAGTTCATTTCTGGATGCCTTCAAAGATGTCGCTTTTAGCCTGCAATGTACTAAACATTTCAGAATTTTAATACTGTTTCCCTTACATGCAACTTTCAGCAGCTAAATTTATCTGAATCTGTTGATGCAAAGTGAAGACATTTCATTTCACACTCCTGCCCTTCTTGGTCACACACATCATGTACACAGGAAAGCTTCAACAGGAGACAGCTAAGTTTTCTCCACAAAAGGAAAACAATCTACGCTTAATTTTTCTACTCCGATTATTAGAGAGTGTACATGTTGAACATCAGATTAAATTTTAAAATCTGACAATTTTCTGTGTTCTGACAAGGGTAACAATGAAGAGTGGATGAGAAAGTGGAATTAAATTGTTGCTACAGTACCACCACCAAAATGGTCTTGTATTTCTCGAAGAGAAAGAAAAGTTTATTAAATATAAACATGAGTCCTAGTGCTGAAATCCTAAATACAGTTATTACAACTAACTGATATCATTCTGAGAAAGACCAATTTTTGTTTTCATTATGGAAGCATACTATATATCTTTATAGAATTTTAAGATCAAATGTGACATTTCTTGTTACATAATATGACCTCCTACATGGTGTAAAACAGAGAAATTTGTTTATTTGGACTAAATCCTTCATTTTCAATCATTTAGTGTTATAAAATAAGAGTCAATGCCTGAGCATCTGTATTTTTCTGGGCTTGGAATTGCTGAGTTTAGAATTGCTGAATTTGCATTTAATGTATTCTATGGCTATACACCCTACAGCAATCACTGATGTAAAGCCACTGCAAAGTAGCAATTCAGATACTGAACCTCCAGTTGCAAAAAAAATAACCCTGAATACAAATACTTTAACAGTAATTTTACTTGGATAATGACTGCCTAAAGTTAGAGTACAACTTTATTTGAAGGTTTTCACTGAGTTTTTATTTCCCACAGAGGACTAATGATTAGAAAACAACTCACAAATTGTCATTCATAGGGAACTGTCCATCAGTGAAACAAAAAGAGAAATTTCTGAAATCTTCTCTTTCTACATAGTTATCCTACCTTTTGATTTAAAAACAGAAAATACTTACTGAAAACAAATATCAAAATGACACCAGTTTTTAGATGGTTTGGGGGTGACATTATATGCAAAGATAGTAATTCATCACTACAACTTTGATCAGATTCAGCCCAGGCTTTGGGAGCTTGTATCTTAATTAGATATGCATTAGCCTTGAAACAAATGTGCAAGTTATTTTTGTATAGTAAATGTCCTTCTGTTGCTATGGAAACCAGATGTTTGATAATTAAACTTGCGCTGTAAATAGTTGTGTGCTGTCATGTGAAAGACTGCTCTTCACAAGTTGCTGTACAACCAAATAGTTGAGTTTCTTGTCTTTTGAAAAATTGGAAGTAAATGGGGTGAAATAGCTGCCTCTGAAATTGACTTCAAAAAGCAACCACTTTGCTAGAGCATTTTAAATAACATTGGAAAATCTTTGCTGAATTTTGTGGCTGTTCTGCAGGTCAGAACCTATCATTGCATCCCTTTTTTCAATTCTGTTTGCCTATTATCTTCTACTCACACACAAATGAATATGAACAACAAAAAAGGAAATGTAAACATTTTCTGTAGCTAAGAGGACAGTCATCAGGTTCCACCAAAGCAATCAGGGACCATCCCAAGCTCAAAAAATATTTTAAGCTTTTTATTACATTTAATAATATAGATTATGTGGAGAAAAAATCGTGTATTCAGCCAAGTGAATTTTCCTTACTGCATCTGATGAGTGATCTTTCACATATTTCAAATATGTGGGCATGTGATTTCAGAGGGCTCAGAAGTCAGTAGCTAAATAGAGGTATCTGAGAGACTAGAAAAAGAGTGAGTTTTGATATGAAATATGGAAGATTGCAGTGAAATTTCACTGTGCTGAATGAGCAGAACTGGTCAGCCTCTGTGGAGGGAGGACAACCAGTATGCTCCTCCTGGGGGTCATGAGAAATAAGGCCCAGACAGGAAGAGGAACTGGTGGAGTATATCTGACCATGCATTTTCATGTCTCAAAAACCACAACTAATACAATTGTATAAGGACTTGAAATTTTTGCTCCTACTATCAGCAAGGAAAAAAGTTCCATGATGAGAAACAAGGAGACCATCTGTAAGTAACAAGACTAAGACAGATCTACAGCTCAACACAGAATCATAGAGTCATAGAATGGTTTGGGTTGGAAGGGACCTTAAAGATGATCTAGCTCCAACCCCCCTGACATGGACTGGGACACCTTTCATTATACTGGGCTGCTCAAAGTCACATCCAACCCGGCCTTCCATGCTTCCATGGATGGGGGATTCACAGCTTCTATGGGAAAACTGTTCCAGTGCCTCACCACCCACCATAAATATAACTTGTAACTATGGATTACTCAACCCATGTAGTAAGATATAAAATAAGCTTTGATATCACTTTTGCATTGAAAACAAGCAAGAGCAAATGTGGTTTCAGCTTTTCATTGATCATTGAAATTCTAATCAATATTTTTTCTCTGATACTGTTCACCAAAATACTGTTTTGCTGCAGTAATATTGTTGTTTAATCCATACACCGCAAACGTAATGATCACTCAAAGGAGTTATCAACCTCCTTGTAATAAAAATGTTTTTCATTTTGATTTTTGTGCTTTAAATCACTTTTGAAGGTACACAACACAGCAACGTCATTGTGCAATAAATGTAGGCTATTTCAGATTTTATTGCTGGTTTAATTTGGTGTGCCTGAGAGAAAATCTGCTGTTGTCACACATGAAATGAAACTTGTACAGCAAGAAAACTTACTATTTGCTGAAATGCCCAATGTCAAGTAATCTGTAAATATGAAAGCAGGTTTACTTTACACAGTCAACTATTTTTCCTCCAAAGAGCTGAAGGAAAAGCAGGAAAAGATAATCAAAACTATAAGGACAGCTCATGCTTCATATCTCTAACTTGCCCTAGCCTTCCTCCTGTCTCACACTTACTGCCTTGCTTTCTTCTCATTCTCCCATTAATAGTATGTATTTTGTTTGGATTTTTATACGTGTTAAAGGTTAATGATAAAGGTTATGTAAGAACATAGAAGAACTGAGGAATATGTTTAACATAAAATGTGAACTTTTAGAATATATGGTATGGTCACTGTCACTAACCACCATATACCTTGCATCCACTCAAAAAAATCCCTTTTTGAGAAAATTTAATTAACTTTTATGGCAGGTGACTTCAGACTTCAACATTATGTGTAGCATTTGACTGGGAACAGGAGGCATGGAGCATAACTCTGACTCTCTAGCTTCATAATGAATTTCTCAAGTATTCTGCCTTGAGGTGTTATTTACTTGAAAAGCACTATAACTGCATAGAGAATGATACCTTTTAATACATGGGTGTTAAATTTCACATTAGGCACGGTGCAGGTCATCAGAAACGTGAATCAAAGAGTGTGCACTCAGACTGGAAGGACTGTTTGAATTTCTCTGTGGGAATCCAACATACATTATTTCCCAAACTTCTGAAGGCTACAATTCCTTTATTTATAGCCACATGTTTATTAGTAGCAGTCCACTTTTGAGACATTTTCTACACGAGGCCATTTTCTCCATGGCAGAAGTACATCTTTTCTAACCCCAAAGCAAATTTGTTCTCTCCAGCCTTGTCTCTAGGTTAAGCAAATAACTGTATTTCATTCAGAATACCCCTCTTTTCAAAATTACATTTCTGACCATATCTGGGTTTGTTTTGTTTAGGCACTGGACTGCTACAGTGTACAAGAAAACAGCGGTCCAAATATAAGGACATTTCTCCGGAAAACCCCTGAAAGCTTTCCCTATCACCAGACATGTTTGAAATAAATACAAGCCATTTCCTACAGGTATCCTCTACACAGAGTAAAACCTGACAGTAAATAAAAGAGAAAACTGAGAAATGTGCTTTTCCAGAGAATACAGTAGCAGATGGAACCTGACTAGTAACCTCACTAAACTTCTAAAGTCATGAAAAAGTAATTTCTGAACATAAAGTAGAATTGAATTCTTCACAAAGAAAGCAAATAAGGGAGGGAAAGCAGATCAATGAATCTCATCTCCTCAATAAAGTATAAAGAAAGGAAAGCACTGGCTGCTATTTAGTGCTACAGCCACTAAAGAACAGCTATTATAGTGGCCTGCTTCTCCCAACTCAATCACACAAATCTTACTACAGGAAAGGCATTTATTCCCCTCCCTTCCACCGTCATACAGCCCATGTGGAAAAAAATTAGGCTTGTCCTTTTCAACAGAAATTGTAAAACAAAACACATAATTTAAAAAAAATCACAGGTGCTTGTAGAATAATAATACATCAGTAACTTCGTGATGTTATGTTTTCCACATATAGTAAAGTATTAGTGTTTTATGCACGGATTGCTCCCATCAAACACATGCTTATGAAGTTGGTTGCAGCTCGTGCAAGTCTAGCTGTGTCTGAAAGGTGCCTAGGTGGAAAACCAGCTGGGAAGCCTGCAGGTCTCTCAGAGAATGCAGTATCCTCCCACACTGAAAATTTCTGAGAAATGCCATAGTTGTGCCTCTGGGTCTTTGGTAAATTTGACTTCCTGGATGGCTCTGGTCTCAACACTTGACTGGCAGTGAGACAGAAGGAATCAAAAGTTTTCATGTGCCTTTTCCACCCCATAAATTCTTTGTCTTAATACTTCTCTAATTCTCACCTTCTCTACTTGCAGACTCAGTCATGTTATCCCACAGGGTCAGGTGTCCATGCCCTGCTTGCCTGAGACTGAAAGATGAGTGACTCCAATGAGTGATTAGATCTTGAGGAGCCTTCAGAAATTCACACATTTCTTCATGGAGCTGCATCCCTTGTGCTTGTAACCTTGGTGTGGGACCAACTCATGCAATCGCTTATTAGATTCAGCATAGGACTGTTTCTAAGGTAATGTCTTCCAAGCATAGCCTCAGACAATCTTGGAAGATTGCTCCAGCAGTGGGATGCCATGTAAAAGTGCAAAATTTCAGGAGTTGGGAACTGCTTCTGGTAAGAGAGGGAAAGATTCTCCAAGGTCTTTTGCAGCACGCTGTAAGCTGCGGAACATTTCACAGCGTCAGTGGAAAGCATTGCTGTTTAGCCAGGTCCCAAAACAATCCAATGGGAAACTTCCAGGAAATGCAAAGAGGAAAAACCATGTCTTTCTAATAACAAACTTATTGCTTGCATTTAACACAGTTCAATGATACCAAAATACACTTTGAAACAGTCTGAAGGATCCAACAAGCAGGAGGTGTCAGGCAGCAGCATCACAAGGGAAGGGTGATGGAGCCGAGGACTGTACTCACTGATACGGGTGTAGTCCCACAGAGCCCAAACAAGAGCCAAACAGCTTCAGTGAGTGTCTAGGAGGTCCAGGACCAGGCATGAATACAGCTCACGGCATGAAGCTCACGCCCATCCAGACTGCTCCCTGCTCCTTCTCACCTGGTCCCAGGTGAGCCACCTCAGATCTGGCCTCCATCCCAAGCAACCAGGCCCCCAGGGGCAAAGGAGTTGGTTCCATCAGGCCCCCTGAAAGCAGGAAACAATGACTGGCTCCAAAAACAGGTCAGGATTCCTATTTATTCCCTTCCAAGGGAAGTAAACCTGTCTTATCAGCAGTGGATTGATCTGTTGAGCAGCCCAAGGCTGTGGACGTTTGAGCATTTTAAGGAAGGCTTAGGTGACAGTTTTACCTCTAATTTACCACTCATGGCTTCTGACTGCTATTTTAGGGTTTCAGGACCATGGTTTTTTTAAGTAAGAAAGGCAAAACTGTATTTCTTTTCCAATGACACTTGATATACATGTCTCTGCATTAAGAAGGAGCACTAACTCCAAGTTCTGTCTTCCTCCCAACATACCGGATCTCAATAATAAGAGTTCTAGAGCTCTGACACTCTCCCAGGCCTGCAGACTCATCCTATCTTTCTGTCCCTCATGCTGCAAATCATAGGTGATCCCTGGTAACTAGGAGTGCATGGTTCAAAGAAACCTCTCTTCAGTTTCTTCATTTTCCTTCAGAAAGGAAGAAATTACACAGGAGAAAGTCTTCTTGAGGGTTCTGGTGGTTATGCTCTTCTAGGGCAGCCAGGAGACTGGAAGAAGGCACCTATATATCAGTCAGAATTCTGCCACTCTAAAATTTGTGTTTAGGCAATAAACCTTTCAAAGAAAGTATTAGCTCTTTATTATTGATCTCCATTTATGGCCTTGGCATTACTACCACCTATATAAAATAACAGCTTATTTGTTACACGAAGTAGCAGTGAAATATTAAGCTCTTAATTCCAGAAGATTTTATTATATGCACTCTGAGCTAATAAATTAAAGCAGGATATGAGCAGTTGACTATGCTACACTTTTCATTCATCTTTTACCTATACAAGTCTAAAATGTTTAAAGCTTGGCATTTATTGCAGAAGAATCATAGTGTTTCATGATATGAATGGATTTTCCTTAATATGCACAAGAAAAAACAATAATCTGAACAATGAATACAGGAGAAAATATGGAAAACAGATCAGCAGCCAATTTCTCTTCAAGTCCACTTTAGCCAATTCACACAATCTGTTTTGCTCAATTCCATTGCCAAAAATCAGTCAACCATCCTAAAAAAATCAATCAGAACCCAAATTTCAGTATTACTACTACTGAGTGAAAAATATGCACGATGAAACAACACCAAGTTCTGTGAGTTTTCAAATGTATTCTGGAGTGAGCTGAATGTTGTACTATACTCCCAACAAAGTGTAAAACAATATTGCAAAACACTAATAAGGAGCCTTCTGTTTAGCCACTGTATTTGCTTATAAAATAAGATAGTTAACTTGAGCACTATATCTCAGAAAACATCGAATTCAGAAAACACACAATTTTAAATAATCTGAGATAAAGCATGATGACTTAGATTATTTGTCAGTTCAGTTGTAACAGTTTGAAAAAGAATGCAATATTACTTTAAACCTGAAGATAGTAGGAGACTAATGGTATTGCTCAATGCATGTCTCTGTCACCCCCATTGTTCAATATAGCAAGCAGCTGGAGAGAGAATAGAAGTAACACCAGGTAGTTTCCTCGCATCTTTCCACATAAAAGTGCTCATTTAATGATGAAAAATGTGTTCATGCATTCATACAAACAGCATCTGTATATACAATTCTTGAGAGCTGGCTATGTTCCCTCAGATAACTTAGTTTTAATAGTTTACTGCTCCTTATGGTTTTGTTTTTCTTTCTATCTTAAACATGAAAATCAATGTAAAATACAACCAAATAGACTGACATGTGAAAATATTTCTAAAAACCTGTTATTTACACTAGTTTTAAAGAATTATTTTATAAACAGATGTAATATTTAATGAAAGATTCAGAGAGACTTTTTTACAGCCAACAAACTGAAAATTAATTCACCATGTTTAATGCACTCCTAGTTTTATAACCTCATCCATTATTTTATTATTGTTGTGCTAGGTAGTGATTTTTTATGATTATGCCACTCAGAGAATATAAATTTTCATTTATAATTGCAGAAGAGCATCAAAACAGCATGCCTTAGAATTGCAATTATTGTTGACCTTCTGGAAGGCGAACTGCATTCTTGTATTTTGTTCAACAAGAGTGATAATATCACACAAAATAAGCATATTTTTGACAGTTTTTATTCTTTTTACCTATAGAGAACTAAATTAAGACTTGGATTTCATAAACAAGTCAAGCTAATGTGGTTAGCCTGTAACATTTTGACAAAGCTGCATATGCTTCATGTTCAGACGAGACCACAACATTCATCTTGTGGAAAAGCATAAGAGACTCAGAGGAAACATATTCTTATCAATATGATGACATTTTCTAAAGTGAATACCTTGCCAGTCATAAAATAACCTCTACTTGTTTCTTTTGTTTGTTTGTTTGTTCATTTTCACTTCTTTGGAAGTAATCCTCAAACTATGACTGCTTTTATGAGTTTGCAAACACTTGTACAATAATGATCTAAATTTTTCAAGTGAATGTTCATATTGAACAATAAAAAAACTCAAAGAACATGTAGCAAATGTTTCTTTACTAGAAGGTGCTAAGTTCCACAAAAATATAAGACTATTTATGTGCAAGTAAGGAGATTTCAGCTGTCAAACAAAAGTAGGAAAGAAAAATCAGAACAGAGACTCAGTTGTCCCTGTGTCATAACTGCAGCAGTGTTCAAGCAAGTTTCTCTCTTAATTTAGAGAGAAAAAATAAATGAGATACAGGAATAGTTTCTGCCAACACCTATAGCTCAGTGACTTAATTTTAATTATCTGATAACTAGTCAGTAACTGAAATCTCAGAATGAATACCATGATTGTATGGGCACAATCATACTGATTTTATACAAGAGCATTTTCCATGTAAATCAGACTTAATTGGTTAATTATATATTAAGAGCTTTGAACTGTCTGTTTTCAATCAATATCACAATTTTCCCTTCTTCCAAACTATACTTAACTAAAACTTTGCATAATATAATTCTTTACTATATTAATAAATTTATTGTTTAAAATGTTAATCATTGTTTCATTCTTTTCTTCTTTTTTTAAACAAACTTTTCTTAATTCTATAATCACATGATTGTCACTTGTTTATTTACAGACAAACTGCAGATCATTAAAGCTGGACTATATTTTCCTAGATACTTGTAAATTTTTTTTCCTATACTATAACTTACAGCATCCAATAACGTTTAAAAATGGCCTGCCATGATATTAACTCTTAGAAAAAAAATATAATACACTGCAGAGAACATTTTATGACCAACAGTAATATATTTTAAATATTTCTATAAATTAAACAACATATAGTGACAGAAGAAACAGCTGTTTTCCAATGAGACCTCTAACAGTTCATATTCATCTTGTTTCTAAACCAAAAGGTAAAAAACCAAAGCAAATATAATCATTAGAAACCTATCTGTTTGGAAAGAAGACTATTTAAGCTATGAACAGTTGCATTTGCTCTGAAATAAGATTATTTACTATACTTCATAGACATTTATTTTTTGTCTGTTCAGAAAAATGAACCTAACTAAAGAACAAGCCTGGTTTTATCAAAAGGAGCCATGTTAAAAAGATAATGGTTCAGTAGATTTCTGTTAAGTTTACCTCTTTTTAGATTTCCCAGTCCAATATCTTATTCAGACAAATGGAAAACACAAGTTATATTTAAATCATGTTGCTTATTTATATAATTTCTACTGGTGTACAAAGATTCCTATTGCCTTAGTATTCTTTTGATCTGTCAGAGACTGGAGGAATAATGCCTTGGAAAATGCGCAATTTCCTGCAGTTTATCTGCGCTGTCTTACGAAAGAAGGCCTATACACATTTTGCATGTGTTCCTAGCTAACCAGAAGCTATATCATTTGCAGAATTTTAAGCTCAGAGAAACCCTGTTTCTTTACAATGTTTACTAACATGATTCATGATCACAGTTGTCTTCAACTTATTGCAAGTGATTATACATATATATGGATATATATGCAAATATATACATCTATGTTAAGAAAATTAGAAATCACTGTGATAGCAGTGTTTAAAAGACTGAAAACTTTGGCCGTTTCAAACTTGGAAACAATATTAAATTGACTTTCATAAGCAGTACACATTGCTAACAGTTCTTACTCATTATTAATTATTTCTATAGATAGTCAAACAAATAGTTTTAAACAAGCTTATCCTAAACTAGCTGTGAGTAAACACTGTAATGCAGGTGATAGTCCTGGTGGCTGTGGTTCCTTGATGGCTTCGGTGTCCAAGTTCAAGGTGGCTGGTGCTTAGAGGGCTGTGAAAAGAGATGACAGAACTGAGACAGGGACTTCTTTCTTCTCCATTTTTTGGCTCATGATTGCCATTTTATGCTCTCTGCTAAAAAGAAAAAGGGAAAATCATATACCCTTGATATGGTTAAAATCTACAATCACTGTTCCAAAATAATTAAATTATATGTTCACAATTCCTACTAATTCATGCCTATGTGATACAAGAATTTTTACGTTGTTGCCTATTTTTTTTCCTGAAAAGTGCTAAGACTGAAAGATCTTTGAAGGAAATTTTACAGTTCCCATCCGCATGTGGATCTTATTTCATGGCTGGGACTAATGCTTTGGAAACTGTGCTCAAAAGAAAAAAAAAAAAGAATGATTTTTGGGGAGCTGGTAAAAACTGAGATGAACAATTTGTTGCATACAAGTGAAAATACCACATTGAGAACTTTCAGTTACTTATTAAAAAAAAAAGACCACCCCCAAAAAAGCCAAACCCCCAAACTTATAACACTAAAAAAAATTTGTCAAAAACATTTTGAAGTCAATGAATTGTAAAAAAATCTTTTTATTTTTTTTTTTTTTTTGTCTGAAGAATGAATTAGCTAAAAATGATTCTGAACTTTTAGGTGTTTTATCGATCCCTAAACTTTTCAGGCTATTTACTTTAGTTGAAAGAAATTACATGACTGCAACTGAAACCAACAAGAAAGAATGTGAAAGAAAAATTGAAGGTAAACTAAAATAATTGTGATTACCACATACATATGAGACAGATATGTATTTACCACAGCATATCTAATGAATGTGCTTCATGTAATGTGACTGAATTGTGAGTAGTACATATGAATTAGATGCACATATTCATATACAGTATGAGCTATATATGACTGACATGCATATATATGCGTATGAAACAACATAAAAGAAGCTTCATGAAATTTCTGGCTAAGAATTATCCATGTGTGTTGTATTCCTATTTATAATACATCTGTTACACCAGTTTGTCATGGTCAGCTATGATTTTCCTCACGGGTGGAAGGAAATGGCTTTTCAATTCATGCATTCTTGCTACAAAAATTCCAGATGCCAATAGCTGCCTTGTCAAAAGCTGCTTAGTTTTCCTCAGAAATAACAATGCAGAGCCACCTATAAGGCACTCTCACAGGGCCTGGCATTTTGTCCCGTCACAGCAGGAGAGCAGGAAGTCGATGTGAGGACCAGCCGTGCAGACAGTGTATTTATCTCTGCCCTTTCCTTGTTTCAGCCACTCTCACTACAACAGGAGCAAGTGGGCTTTGCAGATTACTTGCTCTGTAAAAAAGCACTGGCCTTAATTATGAGAGTTTTCTTTGGTTTAACTTTGTGGATTTCAACATCCTTAGTGGAAGGCAGAATCTCGAGCTTGTTTTCCAGTCAAATTCCCTGCATAATTTTTGTTTTATAAGTGTCAGATATTGAGCAGGCTTTTGAAAAAACTGAAGAGCCAGAGACTGGATGACTTCAGTAATAAGAATACAGCCCGGGGAAGGTACATAAATCTGTAGCCTTGCTGTGCATAAAATTGCTTTGGTAGCTCTGCATCTGGAAAAACGGGAGGTTTGATCAGTGCAGTTTGAAGGACTGCCATCAGCTAAACAAGTTCATCCTGCACCTTAATTACCAAGTCATGCTGCTTTTCTCTGGGCAATCTTATCATGAACTTTTTTAATGGATATAAAAGCGGTGGTGAATTTGCAAATATGACATTAAATGGAATGAAGTTTCCTTTCACCCTCAAGAGAACACAGGGGTGACTCTATGAATCATCCCTATGGGCCCACACAGGCCACCTTCTGCTTCAGTAAGAATTTTAATGCCATAAATGTTTAATCCATATGTTTCCTTCATGATTCATCCCTGAGCAGCTCCATATGTCAGCACTGGTCAGACAAGTCTTTGAAATGCGCACGAGCAGAGCTGGTGACTAGAAAATGCACATCAGTTCCACAAGTTGTTATTTTCTGTTTACAGACCCATTCAGTCAGACTGCAGAATAACTGGGGAGAGGACTGCTGAAAAGATCACTGGTGATGTTAAAATAGACAAGTTAAGGTTTATTTGGATCTATATATTCCTGCCTTTCCTGTGCCGGTGCTTCTGTTTCAGGGCTGAGTATGAGCTATTCCTCTTTCTTCTAGGACTCCTTGGCTATGCACTATCTGCAGGAATTAGGTTTGCATGCTGCATTGTGGTTAAAAAAGTGGGATTTTAAGGTTTTCCGCAGCAGGTAAGCCTCTCTGCAAAGTAAACAAGGGCTATGATTCTGGTACTGGTAATCTTAAGCTGGGAGAAGGGTCCAGTACATGGAGTGGCCTGGAGTGGCACAATATTCCAGGCATTGAACTCTGTGAGGCTCTTACGAAGAGCAAGGTAGGAAATCATTATTCTTGGTTTATAAGAAAAGCAATGAACCATGCAGAGAGAGTTTGAAGCAGTTCATGGTTCCTTCTGGCTTTATTAGTCAGAAGTATCTATTTTCATAGAAACATGAATAATTTCTATCGTGCATTTTCTACAAAACCCAGTTTTTAAGGCTGTATTGTGTCCAAGTGAAACAAAGTATTTCTTGAGCTCGGAAACAGTACATGTGTATGCATCTACAATACTTCCCTAAGGAAATGAAGGCTTAATGTTGGGATCAAATAAAGTGCCCTTATCTTTATATATAGGTGTGCAGACACAGGCATAGGGCTCACAAAAACATGCACTAACTTAGGAGATGCACAGGAGCCTTTTACTGGCATGTGGAATGGTAAAGATAAGTCTGGATCAACTACAGACCACTAACTAAGGGAAGCATGGGTCTTGATTCAGATCTTGCTGTAGCAAAGCAAGATATTTTTCTACTTAATAGAGTGAAAGCATATCAGGTGTGAAGATTTAGCTAACTCTCATGAATATTCACTAACATTCATATATGAAAGAAATCTGCCCCTTTTATATACAGGACTTTTTACGCTTGTGCCAAAATTCCCTGAAGAGGAAATCTCAGCTAACTGAGTTCGTGGGTGAGGAAAACAAGCACCAAATCACATCCTTATTGTTGTCTATAAAGCCATCATAGAATTTCTATATTTTACAACAGGTGTTTTTCAGTCCTTTTCCTAAAGCATATTTGTAATAGTTTTCAACTTACAATGAACTCTGAATGAACTACAACTCAAAACTTAAATGAAGGTTTACAGCATAATTTGTACCAACTAAATGCATTTCTGCAGGTTAGCAGGTTTTACTTAGAGTTCTATTTTAATAGAATAAATTATTTTCATTCAAACTGATTGCATTAGAACAGAGAAACATTAGCACCGTGAGCAATTTTAAGGTTAAAAGATATTGTTCAACTGTCAAGCACATACATTCTTTCCTTAAAAGTTTTATATTGAAGGCTCCTTTCATCTACATACCAACATTTAAAGTGGAAGAAAAATTTTTGCATATCAGTTAAGATTAGAATAAAAACACTTTATGGTTGAATAGACTGACAAATATTTGCTGATTGACTAATTTTATAGCTAGTGGAATATATTGATTGAATTATTCAAGAGGTAACATGAACTTTTGTTCAATGATTGGAGAATTTATTTTAAGTCAGTGTTCAATCAAGACTTAAAAATCAGCAGGAAAGGAAAGAGGCATTTCATAAATACAGTCTTGCCTGTTGCAAAGTTGTTTTGTCATTCTTCTACTACAAAAAGTCTTGGAAACCCACCTTTTGCGACTTGAAGCATGGGTTATGTTTTGCAAGCAACTAGATAAATAAATGAACACAAACACTGCAATACATAGGTCTTTAGGAAAAATTATGGTTGTTGATGAAATTTTTTTTAGATCATCATACATCTCCTTTTTTTGCTTCAATAAAAAAATCACACATCATCTACAGTGAGTAAGGAAGATAATACTTCTGAAACTTGTTCATCTTAGATCTAATAGCTTCCAGAACAATCTGAATGGCAAATGCAATTGAAGATATACAAATGGGAGAACCCAATTCAGTTGCATATTTTGGCTTCTAAATGAAACATTGCACAGTCTATTGGCAGATCTTTTCTTAGGATCACCTGTTATGGAAAAGTTCTGGTTTTATACTAATGAATTGTTTCAATAAAATTCATCGTATAGTACCATGCTTGTACTGGATGCAATATCTTCATATTCCAATTTCCAAGAGAGAAAAGTTTAGAGAGAGAAAAAATGAAAGAGAAAATAAAATTATATTAACCATAGTCAGAAACCCATATAATCTTTCAGTAAGCATCTCCAGATATGCTTAGCTTCAAGTGATCTATCTAATTATTTTGATTTCATTATTACAGATTAAATTATTTCCAGAAAAATTGTATGCTTCTGGGATATGTGAAGACACAATGTTAAACTCACCTTATTTCCTTCAAAAGATGACTCAGGATGAAGCTGTGTTCAAGGGAAGGTAAATTATTTATTCATATTATTTATTCCAATTCTAGTTAAGACATGTTGGCTTCAGTGAACATGACACGGAAGAAGGCAAAAAGTCAAAGCACAAAAGTGAAATTTTGATACAAAGTGGGGAATAGCAAACATTTACTCTTAAACTGTCTTTTATTTCTAACTGTTCTACCACTTCTACAGTTTAACTTTAAAAAAATACTATTTTAATTTAAAAAAGATTGTGTGTTTTAAGGATTAACTAGTAACATACCAAAAGTTCTTTCTTGGTATGCTCTTAAGTTTTTTCTTGGCATTTTATTGCAAAATAAAAATGTCCCCTGAATTACATTAGCTTATTGCATCCGAGGAAGTATTACCCAACAGCTGGTTCTGTAGAAGGCAATAGAATTGCTTTATGCTTAGATCTAATGTAATTTGTGCATATTTTGCATTGTCTCATCATGACCAGGTAGACTTGTGGGACTCTACGTTTGAAGATGAACCTAGAAGAAAACAGATTGCTAGTTGAAGGCAAAGGAGCCACCACAGACTTGCATTAAGTGCTTCAAGAAGCCCTTGATGTCATTAAAATGCATAGCAGAAGGATGAGGCTGATGTTCTAGAAGAAATTTCAAAATGTCTGTATTTTGTTTGGCAAGCTTTGATGCATCGACCTCTGTCATTGTCAACCGAGGTCTTAATCTTTTCAGATAATAAAAATGCTTACAATAGTTACAGTGATATGCAATACGCAAGGATGAAAAAATAGAAGATAAAATTGTTTGCCCATTCTGCTGAACAATGTGGAGCTGGGTTTTTTCAAAGTATAATAGTATAAGAGTAGCTATCAGTTCCACTTCAGTGGAACTTTAACGCTCCGCTCATTTAGGCAGACTTTTGACTATTCAAGCATGAAGTTTATTAAGGCCCATCAAAAAGCAACAACCCAGAAGTCCTCCATGAAATCTCAACTTAACATATCCAAAATTTTATCTAACATCTTATGTAAAATAATTTGAAATTTACAGAAATTCAAAGTAAGAAAATAACCCCAACCAACAAAAACCCCACTAACGTTACTGCGTGAAGACTTTATATAATAGAAAACATCTTAAGCACTAATCAGGAAGGTGGCTCACCAGTTGCCTGCGTGTAAAACACTTTTGTCATGTTCATCACCAAGAATGCAACACAGGAACTACAGCTACTCGACAAGACAGGAGAAGCTAAGGAAATAGCTCGAAATAGCTTATTTGATCATTAAATATCTACAAGCATATGTGCTTGTCAACATATGTTGCTTCATATACAGTGTCAACTAGTCAACTAATAAAAAGAAGAAGAAATTCAAATTTCAAACAGGAAATGTGATGAGTTAAGACACAGAAGTACTAAGCCTGTGTTCTTCTGTCACTTGGCATGACAGACCCTCGTTACACTTTGTTGAGACACTGAGATTCCCGCCAGCAGGTCCTGTACTTGGATTCATCTTGTTCCATTAGACAAGGGAGTCTGAGCAGAGTGCAGGCACTATCTCTCACAGCACAGGCTATTAGTATAGGCTCCTGCTCTAGTGAACTGAAATCTACAATTGCTCAGCTTTACTCTATTGCCCATGCTCCTCCTTGGAATCTCCAGAGAGCACAGGCTTTTGCTTGTCTACTTCATTGCTTTGCAATGAAGAAAATAAGTCTGGGTGCCTAGACTCTGCATCATATTTCTTAATATAATATTACTCTTTATGTGGTACATAAAACCTTTTCAGTTAGAACATTAGGGAAACAAACTTTCTTCCTTAGCTCATATTGAGGGTTTGGCTCCATGCATTTTGGGATGCATACTTTCTCTAAACTTGTGGAGTATCTTCCTTTACCATAAACAAAGACAGCATTGCTCAATACTTATAGTAGAATCCCCCTGTATTATCATATTATTTGTAAGGTTAGGCCCAGATCAATTTGCTTGGGCACTCAGAGACTCCTGCAAACAATTTCCCTCCTGAGAAGCCTCCTTTTTTCCTCTATGCTTGTATGTGAATGAAAGAACATTTTCATTTAATGACACACCAAACACCTCCTGAGATAACTCTTACCCTGAGAAATAATGTAACCAACTGGACTAAGGAGCAAATATTTTTAAGGGAGATCAAAGTTGAAACAGAGAGGTCAGTCATCCACAGTATCTCATTGAGAATTCAAAAATTGTGCAGACCAAATCGCTGCAGTCCATAATAGATGCGGCAATTTAGGAAGCTTCTTTCACTTCTTAGGATTATTTACTGTGAAAAAAATACTAAATCTGAGGTAAAGCAAAGCCATTTTGTAAAATGCATGGAGATATTTTAATAAAAGTGGTGGCAAAATAGAGGGTACAGAGCCAAGTAAAGGAGGAATAAGTAGAAGAGGTCTTTGAACCAACAGACTATGGTTTTCTACAGTTTGTCAGGTGTGAGGGATCCAAATCTTCTCCATTGAAATTTATCTAATGCTCACCATTGCCTCAGATATATCGCAGTATACATATACTTTGATATATATATATATACCAAAATTTGGCTAAAATTAGACCTCATTTGCAGAGTTTATCTTTTATTTTTCCAGTTAAATTAGAAGGTTTAAAAAATTACAGAAGGCTTAAAGATTCAAATAAATATTGCAAGCATAGTGGTTGTAATAAAAGATAATTTCTTCACATGTGTAATAAAACCACTCCACTTATGTCCTAATTTTTATTTTTTCCCTTTGCTACTGTCAGTAAAGGAATGAATAACAAAACAGGGAAGCAAAATTGAAAAAAATGGGGCATTTCTCACTTTCTTATTTTATTTACCAAAGGCTAGTGAAAAAATGCAAGAAATGGATAAAATAGTTTAAAGTCATGAACAATTACTTCAATGTAAATACATGCTTGAAATTATTTTTCATATTTGTCCACTGCACTTTTTTTTCAATTTTCAATACCTCAGTATCTTAGGCTGGCTGCACTGCTATGCTGTCTGGGAACTTGAAGACTTGTGTGGGAAACAGAGGTTCATGTGCAAACTGCAGAAAATATTCTATTAAAACTATGGAAATGTTCTTTTTGAAACGTGGAATAACAAATAGTATTTATGAAAATACTTAGTTTTTGTTTTCTGAAAAAGCTAATGATTAAAATACACAGTTTTCTGTACTGGAGTCTTATTTATCATTTTGATCACATATGTCTAAGCAAGCATCAAAGAAACACCTATACCATAAAATCCACCAAAGAAAAAGCAACTGAAGTAGCAGAAAATAGGGAGCTGGGTGAAACTGACTCAAACAAAATGAATTTAGCTTCATAAAATAAAAATTTATACACTGAGGAACAGAGTTAATAACTAGGAGAATTAAGACTGAACCATAAAAATAACATTTCTACATGCACAGCATGTAGAAAATTAACACAAACTCTCAATGCAATTTTGTTGCAAAAAGTGACACAATGACCTGAGGCTGTCTAAAGAAGGCGATAGTGGTTGTTTGTAATATAAGTGAGAGGTATTAGAATGATACAGTTCCGTAGCCCATATTTTGTAAAAAGAGATGGAAAAACTGGAGAGAAGACAGAAGAGAGTAAAAAATATTACTTATGGGGTAGAAAACACATTTCTGCAGGTGACACCTATAGCTCAGCCCACTTAGCTTATCAAAGAAGGTGTGTTGACTGCAATGTATAACTACTTCAGACATCAGGGACTAAAAGTATCAGGTACTGAAAGGCTGTTCAGTTTAATAGAAAAAGGCATGACAAGAATGAGTGTTTAGAAGCTGATGGTGAATTCAAATGGGAAATGTCACACAAATTACTGAAAAGATACTCGGCTAGCTATCAAAACAATGGGTCAGTGATAGCAGAGTTCTGAATTTTTCTAATCTTTATGTCTTCAGGCCAACACAGGATGCATTCACTGAATAATTGCCTCAGCCAAACAGGAGTTGTTCAGCTTGGTACAGCAAAACCAGCAGAAATCTAAACACAAATAAAACTTAAAACTTTTTGGTTTTAAATTCTTAAAAATCTTTGGGATACCCACTAAAAGTCCTGGGGATTAATTCTCTGAGTTTCTCTATAAGTAACAAATTTAGAGTGTTATTGTGATCTGGGACTATAAGTCATCTTATAAATCTTCTGCACATTCTACTAATTTTAATTCTACTCTGAAGTTTATAGGAGTTTAGACAATATTTTGAATATTCTGTTCTGTTGACATAGAGCTGAATGGAAAACATTTTGTGTTCCACTGAGCATATGGACGCACTCCAACAGTTTAAAAAAACAAACCTAAAAAACTAAAGATTCTGTAAAAAACACTGCAAATAGGATGCATGTCAGTTCAGTGATTTTGAAATCATCTTTGCATAATGATTATTCCAAAGTAATTCTGTTCTGAAACAACAGACTATTTCATTTAGATAATGAAAAACTACTTTGTTTTGCTAGTAGAAAAATAAAGCATGGACAAGATGCAACACATCAGCATCAGTAACCTGCATGTAGTTTTAAATCTAGTATTTTAAAGCCATAAATCCCTCCCCAAAAAGATAGTGACCTTTCCTCTGTGAAATCTGATGAGTTCAGCATGTTACTGAAGAATGTTTCAATCTTAATGAAAATATTAATTTTGACATAATTTTATTTCTGTTTCTCTGTTTAGTTGTTTTTGCAAAAGTGTTGACAACAGATGTCAATGTCTTTGAATGAATTTAAGGGAATTGTTTTTGCTAATCCCAGTGACCTTAAAATTAATTCTGCTCAAGCACAATAAAACCAGAAAAAATATTTGATTCTTCAAATATTATATTTTTCCTGCATTAAAAACACTCTCACCTACCCCTGGTGTAAAAGCACATTTCAAAAAGTGTTAAAAGTGATTGAATCTGTAATCCCTTGACCACTAGCCTGATACAATTATTTCTATTGTTCAAATAAGATTATGACCACCTTAAATCTTCGTTTCCAAATATTATCTGACATGTTCTACTTGAAAGCAGAAAAGCCCTTCAGGAGAGAGCTACTGTGAAGGCTTGGGAACCTGCCAAATTTAATGGATTATGTGTATATATATATATATATATACACACATATATATATATATATAATATTTTGAATCAAACTATAATCAGCAACAGTCTAATCTAGTGCAAACAAAAGTGACAAATACTGCATTGAAACCCAGGTGCATAATGCTTTAAAGTAAAATTATGCTTATGAAATTAGCATAATTCAAGTTTTTCTAATAGTTTCATTGAATTGATCAAAACTGATCAACATATCCACATGAACATTGTCCACAACCACACTGTATGGAATCATAAGAACACATAATAAATGCTAGGCTGTCATTATCTATCAATATTACTTGTATTGTTGGTGTCTGCTTCCACTCATATCACATCAATGAAATATCTTGAGAACCATGAGGATCTACAAATTGTCTCTGTAAAAAATCTGAAGACTCTAGATAAGCAGAAAAGAAACCCTCTCATGGTTCAAGGAAGTCTGTTAAATTACATCCTTGACTGCTCACATCTTCTCAAAGTTGTAAAAATTGGTATTTAAGGAACACATGGCCACCTAAATAAAATTCAGCACCCATGTTGTTAAAGGGGCAAAATTCAACAAGGAAACACATAAATAGCCAATATAGTTTTAGTGGTTAAATTTTAAATTTATTTAGCTAATAAATAAAGTGGAGTCACACAGTATCTTTGCTGTTTCAGGACTTTTCAACACTTCCATAAATCATCTGGAAAAAAGGAGGAAGAAGCCATGAGAAGACAAAATTTGCTGGTGATAGTTAGTTATTCAAGGTAATAAAAACAAAGGTAACTGAACTGCAGAAGAAATAAAATGATAATGAAATGGCAGATGAAATCAGTGTTGGTAAATGCACAGTGATGCACATGAGGAAAAACAATCTCAATTTTACATACAAGGTGATGAGCTCTGAGATTACTTTTGCCACACAGGAATGAGATCTTTAGAATTGACCTGTAATGAACAGTTCAGGGAAAATGTCAGCTCAATACTCAGGAGTAGTAAAAAAGAAAATAGACATTTAAAAAAGGAAAAGAAAAAGAGTACAGCAAATATTATAATGTTGTACGATATTATATAAACCTATCCTGGATGTTCTTTGCAATTTCTACTACCTGCAACCTTCAAAAAGGAAGCAGGAAAAAATTAGAGAGATAATCACTGACAGTCATAAAGGTTATTCAAATTGGTAAAAAAGCTAAAGTAAGAGGTAAAATACATCCCTGTAAAATCATATGTTACACTAAGATAAAAAAAGGAAGGACTAGTCCAATAAAGACTAGGGACATCAGAGTAATGTAGCTAAAAAATGAGCCACCAAACAAAATATAAATTCTTCATAGATCATAGTTAATCTGTGGAATACTGACACAAGGGGATGTGCACGATAAACCTTTACAGGAGTTTAAAAAGCAGTGGGAGAAGTTTATGGAAGAAAAATCTATTAAGGACTAGTAATCAAAGGTATAATCTCTTGTGTAGGAAGTCCTTTAAATACCATTTTCCTGAGGACTGGGAGACTAATAGAACCCATAAGAGCATTTTATCTGCTGCTGATGTCACCTGAAGCAATTACAGAGTTGAAAAACTGAAAAAAAGAGGAATAAAAATTATTTCAGATGACAGTTTATTTGGTCCAATAAAAGATATAACTTTTTTCTGTCTGTTCTGGGTTGGCCCTTATAGGCAGCTGAGCCCTGCCCTCCAACCACAGTGGGATGGGGAAGGGGATGGGAGTCGTGGCCTGTCCTGCCATTCTCCTGGCACAGGAGAATGTCAGCACCATCAGCCAGAACACCTCTCCCTCCTTCTTCACTGTCCTTGGCATCTTCAGGGCTGTTTCTCTCACATATTCTCACACCTGTTTCCAGCTGCATTTGTTGCACAGGGTTCATTGTCCCCTTCTTAACTCTGTTACCCCAGAGGCATCACCAGCCCTGCTGATGGGCTTGGCCTTGGCCAGTGGTGGGTCCGTCCTGGAGCCAGCTGGCACAGGCTCTATCAGACATGGGGAAAATTTCTGGCAGCTTCTCCCAGAAGCCACTCCTGTGGCCCCCCACTACCAAAACCTGGCCCTGGAAACCCAATAGACCATACAACTAATCCCCACAGGAATTAAGTTAGGAGCACTAAGATGTGTACCTTTCACCAGCCCAACCTACATCACCACATGGATGATAGCCCATCCCTGTCATGGCATTTGTTTCCTTGATATTCTGCTGTGTATGTGTGCTTGCTGTTCTTTAGGGATAAGCAGTGTATTCCTATGTTTATATTTGCCCTGAATTTGACTAGAAACATGGTTCAATAACATAGCAAATTAAGCCTTTAGTCTTCTAGAGCTAGGTCACAAATGCTTCATCCTATGACTTGTAGCACGTGGTTTGCATCAGTTTGCATCGGTTCCCTCCTCCCAGGTGCTTCAGACATTAAAAGTGATTGAAAGGTTAACTTTTTTCTGTCATGTTTGATGCTGGATTAGATATTGTCTTTGCCACTGTAACTTCGTGTCAGATCAGATACAGTTTATGCTCTCATCCCTGACACGAAACCTTCATGAGCTCCTATCCAATGCTCTGTTTGATTTGACAGTTTGTGGATCCCTTTGGGAGCTTCGGTAGTGTGCACACATCAGCAGTGATGAAACTGTGGCCCTGTGGAGGTGTCCCTGCTGCACCCCATTTTCTGAGAAATTTAAAGTGAATTAGGTACCCAGCTCAAATTAAGTTTCAGTTGGTTGTATTTCTTTTGTCACTGAAAAAAAACCCCACATTGTTTTCTCCTCCTTTAAATGTTTAAATCATCAGCACAAGTATAGAAATAATATCTGCCAATCACAGACCAAATGAAATATAAATATCCAAAACAAAACTTCTAAATACTCTGAGTTGCAAGTTGTTGGTGCAGATAAGCGAGAAGATATTTACAAAATAAGTAAGTACAAGCTATACTAATTTGCTAGCCATTATGCTAGCAGGAACCATTATTTGCTATTCATCAAATACATACACCAGAGGATAATTCGATTTTTTTTTTTGGTCGGACACATAGATCTATAATGCACAAAATCAGAATCTTGAAGACTGCTGAAGATGACACTGATACCTTGCTTCAGTGGTATATGCATTTAACAAATTTGTGACAAACTTAGCATCCCAGCCCAGAGAGCCTTTGCTGAATGCCTGTTTGTAGTATTCCCATTGCTGAATTTCCATGTTAGAGAAAAAAGGTGGTATGTTATATTCAGTATCAATCAATCTTATTTATTCATCTTTATTTGCTGTGTTGTCTGATAGAAGCTTGAAGGCAGCAAGAAAATCAAAACTAGATAAGTATAGGATTTAATATAGTAGAGGAAATATCTGAAGACCATCAACATAGATGAGAGGAAAAATAAACCCTGTGTTGGTGGCACTGAAGCCCAAAGAAAGATTCATGGGTAAATAAAAACATGGAACTAGAAATTTATTTAGAGTGTATTTTAAGAGTGGAATTCAGAAAGCTTTACCCGGAGCTCATACATCTATTTTGCTGTCATAAAAATTCAAAAGAATTTTCCTGAAGGAAGATACCTAAGCCAGACCAGGAATGCTTAACTATTGCAGGCAGACCTCAGTGCCTGTATCTATTAATCCTGACCGCTTTTCCTGACAGGTCTTTACTCTCCCTTGTGATTATTTCCCCATGTGTCAGCTCTACCCAGCTGCAGCCTACAGGGACTCTGGCTAAGTCCTCCTGCAGGCTGACAAAGGAAGGAGTTGCCAAGCCACAGCAATTTCCCAAGGACACCAGGAGCTGCTGATGCTCTGCCTCAGTACCACTCCTGCGTCCTCCACAGAGCTCTGGCTCTTGGATGTTTACATGTCTTTGCAGAAACACCATCTTTCCACACTGTTGGAGAATAAATGAATGAGTTTCTAAGAAACTGCTGAAACCTGAGCAGTTACTGCTTCACCTGTCCTCACCCAGACATCACCTGAGCAGGATATCAAGTTGTACTTAGCCAGAATATAAGACTTAAATAGGTTAGGTGTTAGTTAAGACTCTAAAGAATATTTCTCTAGTTTTTAATTCTTCATCTGCATTACAATTTTCAATGGCCTTAAAAACCTTAGCCAGATGGAAGAAATTAAAATTATACACTGGTCCAGGCATTTCTTAACAAAATCAAATATGATTAAATTAAGGCATTTACTTCGGCTTGCTGATGGAAAAAAGCCTATGGCTAGTGGAGCCAGCCAAAGGCCAAGGAAGGGCTTCCACATGAGAACCTGAGACACTTTCTCATCATTCTTACATTGTCCTTGCTCATATTGCAGCACAGGAAAAGATTCAGTATTTAGCATAAACAAGAATGAGGCAGTCCCACATGTTGAGTTTGTCACCTGAGGTTGTTGGCAAACACAAACCAATGCTGACTCATCCCTGAGTGCTAACAGATCCAAGGAGGCCAGGAAGCTGACAGTGACCTTTTCAGTCATACTCAGCAGTGGTACTATGCACATCTTGGAAGAGACTAGGGCTGTATTTCTAATTTGGTTACAAGTAAAATATATCTAAATTGAAAGAATATCCAAAGTTTAAATATATAGTTTAGCAGAATAAAAATAGAAGATGTGTAATTTGCTTAATTCTAAATACCACAGACATTTAATTTTCATAAACTCACATCTATAATTGTATAATTCTTGTAAATGATACCAAACAAATGTTCTTAAAAACTTCTTAAGACACCACAAAGGGAGGGGAAAAATGATGGGGAAGAAAAGACACAGAGTGGAGTTTATCTGAGGAGTGAAGTGTGAAACACCCAAGCCAAAGTGAAGGAGGATTAAAATGAAGGTGCCTGTGGGCAAATTGCCTAAAAAGGCAACTGTTTATGGATAGTTGGCTACCTAACAAAAGAGTAAAAAGTCCCTCGATTAATCAAGGTTTCCTGATGACAAGACCAGATTCAGATAGAGACTTCCAAATAATGTTAAAAGGAATGAGATTCTGAACCTTTAGAGGCAGTCAGGCTTCTTTGAAAATCCAAATCATGGTGTGTACTGAGAGACTTGAAAGGAGAGTTAATGATGAAATATGTAGAGATTAAAACAAAAAGTAACTTTCAAAACTTTGAATGTTCCCTTGACACCAAAAGTGAGCTGTAGGTAGACTAAAACAACTCATTACCATAATCAAGTCCTGCCAATATTATCAGAAACAAAAAGAAAGTAACACACACATCCCTTGCCAAGTAAGAGTATAACTGGAGGTGGTTTTTTTTAGTGATTTGAGATAATGACTGATAATTCCATTTGGCCAATAAAAGCATAAAGGCAGAAAACAGGCTTCAACTGGAAAAACAGTCTTCCTGTTCTGAGGCTTTTCAATGGCTTAACAAGATTAAAGAGTGAAATAAAGGTTGCATAAACCTCTAATGTATTTTTGTAAACTCGCAATAGTTTCATTAGACATGTAGGTAATCCTGAAGCTTTTATCAGGCATGAAGAAAAGCTGAAACAAAAAGATTTCTTAGATTTATAGATGAGAAAAAAAATCATTGAGTTGGGCACAATATATGATATGGAAGTGTAAAGGTTATTGAATCCATTTCTATAAAGAATAACATTAATCTTCAGTATAACTCTTTGAAACTAACTGGCACATTGCTTTTAACATGGGCACAGTTACATTAGACAAAAATATTGTTAGGTTAAATACTACAAGGGCTCTCTATACTAAATCTTACAATTTGTTTTTGTTTCAGAGAGTGACATTATTTTTTTTATATAAATTGCATGGATTTCAAGTCCTAGGGAGTGCCATTATTCTCTACTATGTTGCATAGATTTCAAGTTCATTAGAATTTGCTATGTTCTTTCCATCTGAAAACCTGAACAAAAATATAAAGAAGTCTTACCTTGAAGAATTTCACTTTAAAAAATGAATAAACAAACAAGCAATAAACAGTTAATGGAATAAGGAAGGTCTCTAAAAAAAAAAAATCAAGTCAAGGCAAACCAAATTAAACCCAAACCCAGCATTCAGCTTTCCACTAATGTTATAATCACTGAAAATGCAATCTGTGCACTTAGTTAAAGTATAACTCTATGGTCAATAACTACTAACTATCCACCTATAAATTTCTAATAGAAAGTTCAGAATTAATTTCAGGCATTAACTCTTGAAACATGTTATTCCTTTGTTAAACGTACACTTACAGAGTAATATTGACCACAATGCAAGGTTAACAAAAAATTATAAACAATTTATTATCTTCTTTACACCCATATTGCACCATTGTCCTCAGACAATTTAAACAAAGAAAAGTATAGGGCTGACATCCTTTTACACAAATTTAGTGACTTAGCTAGCCACAAGCAAACAAACAAACAAAGCAATCTCCTCTTGCAAGTTCACACCTGTAATCCAGGACAAAGGAAACATGTCCATTCTGTGAGAATCAATATTCTGCTTCACCCTATAATGTGCAGCCAATCAATCCTAAATCTTAAAAAATGAACTTCCTTCTTCTGTAAAGTTTAGTATTGCTATGGCATAATGGTTGCTAAAGGTGTCTGATAATTTCAGTCTCCATACATCACCACAGACAAGCTAGCCCTTAATCTTTTAAAACATAATTGTAATTAAAAAGAATCAAAGTTTTAATTAGTTCTTCAGGAAGAAGTGAATATCTAGTCCTTTGATATGTAAACACAGAAAGAAGGTTCAATCTCCCTGACAGACACTGTAATCAATAACAGGGTCCAGAATGAAAAAACTATAATCTTTTAAAAAGCAAATTGCAGAAATTATATATCTCTCATATGCTGAGATATTTTTGTAAGTGATATTGAAGAATTTACAAATATGAGTATGATCATTAAACAGTGGGGCTTTTTTTTTTTTTTTTTAATTTTTAATGTAGCGAGAAGAGAAATAGGGATAACCTATAAATGTTAAAAGAGAGCATTGCCACTCTGTCAGAGATCTATCATCTGAAGTTCTATTGGGAAATATGAGGAAAAAACCAAACCAAACACCAAAAACTTTCCTATTTGATAATATCTTTGCTGTCTTGACCACCATTTGTGCAATTGCAATATTTGGTGGCATTTTCCAAGAATATTTCCCAACAGTGAGCTGGGACTGTTCATCTCCCAGAGAAATGCTCTGGATCTACTCCATGGGTCTGCCACTTTACGGGGGATATAACTTCAGCTTTAGTTAATGTGTACATATGAGGACCAGAACATGGCATTGTTCAGTGAGGTTGAAGTGTGTTGTTGTGACGTCTTATTTTTGTGCATAACTCACCAGAGAGTGCATCATGTAAATTGAACAGTTCTTGACACAGAGTTCTAGACAGAGAGTTCTTGACACTTTTCTTGATTTCTGTTTCACAGCTTGAGATTTTTAAGTCACCTGGAGTTACCGTTTCTTGCAAAACAACACTTTAGAAATGGTGGGCAAAGCAAAATTCTCTTAATTAAAACTTCTTCTGCCTCCTGTTTGCCACAGGTGGAGAGCACTGAGCACCTGGGAGCTTCCTTCTATGTCGGTGCCAGCTCAGAGGAAAAGGTGCTGTCAGCAGAAGTGTTTTGTGTGAATACTATGAACCGTGTAATCAAAGTACATCCCTCCTTAAAACCACACTGTTATGCAACTTTATTTTGTTTTCATTCTGAATACTCTTGAGTCCTTCCAGAAATCCTACAATTTCTTTACACTTTTTTTTATTAAAGTATATTGGCAAGAAATTAAGTTCCTGAACATTTCTTGACAGCTAGTTTTTAAAGAGCTGAGAAATTTAATGTTTTTCTCTCCTCCACAAGCACTGAATTATGTCAATAAGTAGTAGGGAAGTGAAGACAGCAGACGTTGATGCTGATGGGTTTGTACAGTGTCCTTCTGCCTAAAGAAACTTTATCAAACAGACACTAACAGGAGCAATTCACCTGGTTTGAGCAAAAGGTTTTTGAAGAGAAATTCCAGGCATCTTTCCATTCATAGCAGTGATTACTCCTCCCATAAAAGTTCAAAATAAGAGAGAGATATAAACCAGCATTTTAGATCCATTTTTATTTAACTTTATTAAACTTCTTTTTTTTTTTCCCCACACTGGTTACTCATAATCTATTGAAAGAGATGGTAACAACCTTTGCCACGTGATAACTGACTACAGGCATGAGCAATTAGAAGCCTATTATCGTTTACCAATAACACTGTAAAATTCTGAGAACTTTTAGCATCACTTTTGCCCCATGATGTAAGAATGTATGAGAATCCTGACTATTGCAAATACTTTTGGTATATATTTTGAATACTTTTGGTATATATTTTGGTCCTGCACAATTCCTGCCATAAGCTTATGCTTTTTTCCTGTAATTACAACTTCATATCAAAAAGCAACTGGCAAGCATCAATCATTATCAATACAACATCTACTTTTTAGATTTGTACAGCCGTGTAGATATATATGAAAAGCTGTTTTAACCTTTCTGCCACTAGAGAAGTCTCCTCTAGAGTGATGCTCACAAATCAGCTCCTTTAGAACTGAAACTACTTTTTGTGAAATAAATTGCCGTGTTGGAAGCATTAAAAATGCACAGTGAACTAAGCCAATTTTGATCTTTTTCAGGTAATGATTCTGAATTTGCCATAGGTTTTTCTCAGGAAAGCCTTGAGCACATGAGGTGGGTGCCATGAAAGTTCCTGATCTTTGATCACACAGTGAAAAATAAGACCTTGAAACTTTTAGTTGGGGTAGGATGTAGAAGACATGGAAAATCATTCCCTTAAAATGCTGACAGTTTTTATCAATTTAAATGCCACATCACTGTATTTTATGTGTGTTGCCTTGAATATACTGCCAGATTTCATAGATCTATTATCTGTTTTCAAGGCATACAAATATCGGGTTAATCATTTAGCCATCTTACACTATCAGTCACAAGGTAGTGACAGCCAGAGTTCTAGCGTGCACGTCTGCAGAAGTTCAGTCTATCCGCAGTGTCGAGTAAGTCATGCAATAATGGTTGGACTTCTAAGTACTTTCTACTGGAGTCGAAGCTCTAAATCAACTGACAGTGACCTTGCTGTAAGAGCTCTATTGTTGACATGCATATGTATTTGAAGAACGCCGTGTCCTCTTTCTAACACTGAGAATTTGGAATATTTACACCTTTTTTAAAATTAAATCTTTGAAGCCTGTGCAGATAAAAATCATATAAGCCTATTACCAATAACAACTATTCCATTATAGAGTTAGAAATCAATAAAATGAGACAAATTGATTGCAGAATTTTAGATGCAAATGCTTGAAATTACCATGAATACATGTCATGGTTTAATCCCAGCTGGCAGCTAAACACCTCGTAGCCACTCATTCCTCCCCCAGCGAGGTGGTGGAGAGAATCAGATATGTAAAAGTGAGAAAACCCAGGTAGGTGTTCAGACATCTCCAGGAAAGGAGTGCCCCATCACAAATAACAGGGACTTGGAAAGACGAATGCTATCACTCTCAACGCTGTCTCCCTTCCATTTTCTTGCCTCCTCTCCATATGCTGAGCATGACCCCATACGGTGCGGGATACCCCTGTGGCCAGCTGGGGTCAGCAATGCCAGCTGTGTCCTCTCCCATCTCCTTGTGCATCCCCAGCCCACTCACTGGTGGGGTGGTTTGAGGAGAAGAAAAGGCCTTGGCTCTGTGCAAGCCCTGCTCAGAAATAACAACATCTCTGTGTTATCAACAAGTTTCCAGCACAAACCCAAAGGACAGACCCACACCAGTGAAGAAAATTACCTCCACCCCAGCCCAAACCAGCACAAAGCACCACGTTAGGCTCTGTTTGACTGATTGCTAGGAGAATCTCAAACTGTGCGACTGCATTGTCACTAGCACTGACTTACATCCTATAATTCTAGCCACAAATTTTAAAATTCAGAATTTGATTCTGTGTCAGTGGGTGACCCATTTCATGTCACCATTTTCTAGTTTATTTCAGTGACATCCAGTTCTCTAACATCACTGTAAATCGTGTTAGAGAACTGGTGTTACCTACAAACATTTTAAAGAATTCTTCTAGTCAAAACCTAGTCAAAGTCCTGAAGAAAGTAATACAAATGAAAAGACTTTCATTTAGGTTTTGGAAGAGTCATAAGACAAAGCTTGAAAACTTTGTAAGAAAATTTTTTGTTTGAGTTTTGAAACAATTTAAATACTACCTAAAAATCATATGGAAAGAGAAGAACCAAAGTAATTTAAAAATAAGAAGAAAAAAGGAAATCAAGTGAAAATGTGAAATTTCCATTAATTTCCAGTAACCTAAGTGTTGTTATAATGCAGAGAATACAGAATCACTAGTTTTATTGATTTTCTTTCAGTGAGTAGCATTAACAATGCTATCCCTTTAGGGCAAACCACCAACAGGCCGAGAATGTCATCTGTGCTGAGATCCACAGTCACCTGGCAGGATTTGACCTGGGACAGACTTTGAAAATATTAGTCAATTAGACTTGACATTCATTCATTAACTTTATTTTATAAAGGAGTATGTTGACATATACTGAGCTCCTTTCTCCTAGGTATCTCAACTATTGCATAAAATTCCCCACCAGAGCATTTTATAAGTCAAAATATTGATGAAACACTTCTACGCTCTTCTGAGTTTTTACTTGAACATCAGCTTTACAGAAAAAAGGACAGTGAAATGCAAAATTTTGTTTGCTTTTTGTTTGTATGCTATTCATGGAAAAAAAGAACATTGATATCTGCTGAAGTTTTGAAAAGATACAAATGGCGTTGGATATTGTGATCAAACATTCAAAATTTGCAAGTTTTTGGAGAGTTACAAATCTTCAGAGTGTACTTATTAAGTTACTATTTCTGAAAATGGCACCTTGGTTTCCCTCAATTGGTACTGTTAGAAGTTAAATCACATTGTGTTGAAACAAGTATTCAGATTCAGATTTAAAATTTTATTCCTTTGGTAAATGTCCTTTCTGAATACAGACAGCTCCCACAAATCTCCTCAAATCTGTTGGATATTTAAATCTAGGCATTTGACTCACTGAATAGATTCATCTAATCCCCGAAGCAACACGCATATGGATGCAGTAACCCCTTTGCTAATTTGCTCAAATGCTCTGTATGCTCACCATCAGTGCCAATGTCTCTCATTTAAATCAAATAAAATACCAGTGTGTTTCTTCGGAGAGAAATTTGTAGTGCTTAAGCAACAAAATAAATCATGGCTGAAAAGCTATTTTGCTTGCTGTTCCCCAGCATTAACTTGGAATAACTCCTGGATTCAAAGGGCTTTTGGGAATCACCAATGCTCTAGTAACCCTATCTGAAACCTGTACTCCTTGCCATTTTAGGCAGCCATAAATGGCATAGATGATCTTTGGAAAAATAATGCTTTTAAAGATGCTTTTAAATGCTTTTTTTCTTTTTCAGTAAAGCATCATATACTTTCATTCCTCCTTTTCTCTTCCAGTATTTTTATTTCTTTGCCATGAGTCTTCTGACACAACACTCCTCCACAGCAGAAAAAGGGAGGGAAAAATATAGTATAAAGAGAAAAACTAGTTTCCTTGGTCACGTTCTTTCCTCAAAACATTTCAACTTGTACTGTGTTCTTTTAATATACCACAGCTAATTCTTCCAAAGCAACTTTCCACACTTTACTGGCAAAACAAATAATATAGAGTCCAAAAGTGGTAACATCATTATAAACAAACTGCATATAAGAACAATTAATTTTCTAATTCATATTTAGAATATCAACATGAAAAACCATTTTCCACTTAACGTTTATTACTTTTATTACGTTAGCTAGTATGTGATTTCTTTTTTTGATATATAAAGATGTTGTCCTATTCATACATAGCAGAAGTAATCCGTTCCAGAATTTTGGTAAAAAAATATGAAATATTTTCACATTCTACTTCCCCTCCTCTTTTTTTCTTTCCTGGATGATTTTATTTACCCTTTCTCTCTACAGTGACAAAAAGACTGAAGTAGCTGTTTATAGATATAACTATAGAAGGAAATAACATTAGCTGATTAGTTAATAATTAGCAGTTATTGATATGTACTCACACGATTCAGTTTGAGGCAATAATCCTCTTTGATCTTCAGGCTGAGAAAAACCAAAATCTCAAAGGTATCAGTGGTGTGCATGCTGGTGAGTGAGGATATCAATCATGTGTCAAGACAAGGCAAATAAGAAAGGTACACATTGTCCCATGGTAGGGCTAGCAAGTACTTCCATATGGAACACTACAACACCTAAAAGTAGCTCTCGAAAAGGCCAAGATTTGTCAAAGAAGAATTGAATTCTACAGTTCAGTTCTAAAAAGTGCTTGGAGTATTACAAGGGCAACAACAAATGTATTCTCAGGGACTCAGAGATGTATCTGCTTCTCACAAGATCATGGACAAAAATCCTGCACTTATACGACAATGTAAAAACAGATTAGTGTATATTTTCTTGATAGGAAAGCCAGCTTTTACCCTCTCTAGTTTTTACCACTACAGTTAATTGCAAGGCAGAGGCAATGAGTTCACAGGCATGTTACAAATGCAAAAAACGTCTTACATTTCATCACTGACCGTAAAGATCTATGGAAACAATAAAATTTACGTTTAGCTACCCAGATTTTCACTCCAAGTTCTGTTTCCTTCGATGACTATGTATATTTTAGATTTTTTTTTAAAAGGAAGCCTCTCAGCAAATGCTACATTTCAGTGATGTCACATGCTCACTGGTCAGTGCATGATTAAGCAGCCTGCAGTATGGAAAAACTGAGTTTAAGCTGCCTGAAATGGCCTACTTTTTCATTTGCTTTGAGACCACTTGGGTAAACTTTGGCATTTGGCTTTAAAAAACCCCAACCTTTTGTAAGACAGTAAAACAGCACTTGAGTTGAGAGCATGACTTAATTACTTCTTGCACTTTGATCCTCATTTACCAATAGCACTGGCTCTCCAGAACAAGATGTGTTTTTTATTACCTCACTGCCGCAATCCTTGTGAAGTTGAACCAGCCTCTGTTAAAAGACCCCAGCTTGCTTTGCCCTTACACCAAGCTGTCCAGGAACACCAAACTTCTGTGCTGCAGGACAGCCATCTCATCATGTATTAAATGGCCCCGACTGAGTGACCAGTCAGGGTAGTGTCATGCTCAAGCAGCTATACCTATTTCAGACTGGAATTGTCTCACCTCTGGCCAGCCTGAAATGATCACCAAAGCCAGCCTGAATCTGTTTATGGAAGATAAACTTGATATAGATAAATGTGTTTCCTTCACATTATCATAAAAGAGATTACTAGAGTCACCCATAATTAAGGCTGGACAACAGCAATCTTTCAAATATCCTGGTTTTCAATTACCTCTGGCCACCTTCTGTGAATGAAACTGGGAGATGCTAGCCCATATAAAACAGATCCTAACAAATTTATTTCAAAATGATCAAGAAGTTTTGTGTTTAAATTATGGGACTGTGGATCAGTCCCTTCAAACAAAGTTCCATTTAACAATCTGACCAAACCTAGTTGTGTGGGGTCTAGGGGAATCCAGTTTCACACACAATCAATGCAAACTTGCTATAATTTGACCAAAAAAAAAAAAAAAAAAAAAAGGGTTAGAAAACTGTATTCTCAGTAAGGATTTTCAAACATCTGACCTGTCCTGTTTTGACTAAATTGCACATTCATAAATACCTAGGTTTATATTATTTATTACAGGATTAGAGTGGCAAACCTTGAGTTGCCTTGAAAAGTTTCTTAACTTTGTCTTAAAAAAAAAATTCAGACCAAGAAACATCTTCTACTTGTACTCCTAAAGGTCTTTACTTTTAAAAATTAAGGCAAAAACCCCAATTAAATTTTAAAGAGGACTGAAACTGTGCCATGGGTTGGTCAATTTGCACTAATACCTTAAGAATGAGATTGAGAATGAAGGAAAAACCTGATTAAAAATTAGGCTGGGAGATAACAAAATAGAGGGCATGTAAATCAGGGTAAGGAAAGATAACTGTATGGGAAGAGCTGGGTTTACCTACATAATTAAGAGAGATTAACACTAGAAAAGCTGTAACTGAATGGGGAGCTGGAGAAAATGCACATAGTCAATGAAAAACAAAGGAGAGATAGAGCACAGCTTAAGCAAGAAGTCAGAGACATTTACTCAGAAACAACATTGGAGTTAGGATGGGGCTGGGACAGAGATTTACACCGTCAGTTTGGAGGTTATGGTTGATGGAGAGAGATAAGAAGATGTGAAGAGCAAGGGCAAGCTAAAAAAGCTTTTCAAGGAGAGGTAGAAAGGAACGGTGCAGGAAAATTTTGTCTCACAGAAGTTTTTTGTGATTAAGAGTTAGGAGTCCTCAACAGCAGCAGTGGTATTCCTGACCATAATCCCTATCATTCTCTGTCTAGCAGTAACTTTTGCAGTCCAACACAAGTATGCAATTTTTGCTAATATTGGTGTGTCAGAGACTGATTACCTACACTATCAGTCACTACTCTGTCACTTGAGGTGAGAAAAAACTTACAGTAGTGGATGAAAACTCATCAATCCATGCTCAGGATCCATCTGTATATCAGTACGTCACAACATTACACACACTGTCTTTTTCCCCTAGGTAGTTTTCCCTGAAGCCAAGAATCTGCATAATGCCCAAACACTGTATTCAAACAACATTGAGCAGATAAGTTATTAAAGAAAATGAGCTTTAAGGTGAAGTGGTCACATATCTCTACCAGATCAAATTCACTGCATGACATTGACTGTCCTTAGAAGAGAAATCAAAGTCCTTTATAACAAACGTTGTCTTCAGAAGTTCATTTCAGTCCTCAGATTAAAAGGTCAAATAGTGGGCAAAACAAATAAGTTCTGTGGAAGGGGAAAAAAACCCTACAAAATAAAAGACTCCTCTTCCACTTAACCATTTTGAACATCTAGACAGCATAATGTCTGATTCTGCAAGAAAATTTTAGTGTTAAATCATTAAAATTAATTTTTCCAGGGCCAATGTTAAGAGAACAGCAGTGTAGAGAGAAATAATGAACTATTTTCCAAGTTTTCACATAATCATACAATGTCTGAGACTGGAAGGGACCTCTGGAAGTCATTGGGTCCAGCGCCACTCCTGCTCAAGCAGTGCAACCTAGAGCATGTTGCCCAGGGCCACGTCCAGACATCTTCTGAATATCTCCAAGGATGGCGAAATCACAACCTATTGGTGACACCCATACCAGGTCACCAGCCACCCTCACAGTAAAGCCATGTTTATTATTCAGAAGGTCATTGCCATGCCACAGAGTGCTGTCACCAACTCCTGGTGCTACCCTGGTGACACTGAGAACATGCCATGATGGGCAGAATATTGGTGGTGGCCATGTCACCAAGGAGCTGGTGAGAGAGATAGCCCAAGATGTGTAGAAAAAGGGCTGCACCAGCCAAGGCTGGCAGGTCAGAATGCACGTGAAAAAAGGCAGGGAGAAGTGACGAGAGAGGCAGGCTGCTCCTCTTTTCTTCCTTGCCCTGTGTGTTATATCCAGATAACTTGACAGGGGCAGGACGGGGGCTCAAAGCATGTTCCCCAAAACTCATCCCAAAAGAGGACAGATAAAACAGCCCTGTTACTATCTTGCAGGGGACTAGAAGTTCCCCACAGCCATGGGCAAAGAGGACAAACTTTTTTGTGGGTGGTCAAGAGAGGGCTGGAGCCCACAGGAGCTGTGGGCACAAGCCTGAGTCATGCTATGGCCATAGCACAGCTGGTAGGACACCTGAGGTGTGCTATGTCACAGAAAGATCAGTGGCTGGCCCAACATGGGTATTTCCTGCCTGTTTGAGAGATTTGGGATGGGCATCTTGAGGGTGAGACAGTCTGTGCAGGAAGGCAGGGTTTGCTTGTGATGACAGAGCTCTGCCTGCTGATTTTCTTCCTGTATGTGACAGTGTCAATTTTGTGACCAGCTCATGACATTCTCAGGATGTCCCCTTCTGACAGTCAGATGGAGAGTGTTGTAGCTTTGTATTATGACATTGATCTAAATCTAAGAAAAGACAAGAACCCCAGCATGTACCATGTCTTGGTCTTGTAGGCAGCAGGACTGTCCCCACGACGTGGTCAAAGGGAATTCCGCACCGCCTTCCTTCCTTCTAAGCTATCCTCATCTCATAGTCTCACAGGAAACTGGAAGATCCCTCACAGCTGTGGACAGAGTCACACCACCCAGCGTCTCTGTACCTTGTCAAAGTCTCCCTGACAACTGGAAGATTCCTGTATGTGTGGGCAAATTAAAATTTATTAATATCCACTGCTCAGCCCTGAGCACATATTTCCACTTCCCATCTTTTGTTTTCGTAATATTTTGAAGAAGAACTTTAGAGGCTGCTTCTGTATGTATCTCAGAAGTAAATTTCTCTGTGAAGAACTCACTACACCTAACTAATGACTATAATCAATTTTTGGGGTTTATTTTACTGTCAGGTGTGGGCTGGTTTTGTTTGTTTTTTTTTAAGTAATGGAAATTCTAAGAAAAATGGCTCAATTGAAATACTTTTCTGAAAGAAATACATTTTTCATTTTGAACGTTAAAAAGACCCCACAAGTATTATAAACACTGTTGGTAGTTGTATGGAAAGTACTACATTTTGAAAATGTCATTGCCAATTCAATGTCAACTTCAGTTTCATTTTAACCTTCTTTTTATTTTCATATCTTACAAGCAAACTTAAAACAGCATATGAAACTTACTAAAAATACCATTGGTCTTTTTTTCTTTGTTAGTTTTATATTCCACACTTTCTTCCTGCCCAATGCAAGTCTCAAATATCCAGTCAGCACAACTGCTGAGAATTACAGTACTGCCCGCAATACTACTCAACAGAAGCAGTGCTAGAATACAAGAAGTGCTAAATAAAGTGTTCATTTTGCAGAGTATATCAGAAACTGTGTACAGCACTGAAAATCATAAATATATTACACATTTTTTTACACTGATTTGCTTCTCCTGTTGTAATAATATAAGCCCCTTATGAGAAGAGATAATAAAGATAAATAATGGTTTTGAAATGCTTAGGTAACAGAGTAATAATCCATACAGACAGATTTAATAATGTTGTTTCACAGACAGGTTTTTCCACCACCACCCCATAATAAAATAGAAAAAGAAAAAAAAATAAAAGAAAAAAAACCAAGAGGAGAGATGTAGAACAAGTATAGAAAGAGGAATGATGAAATATTTATTCATTAACAGCACTCTATCTAGTCTGCAGTCTAAAAGAGGCATAAATCCTTTTCTGGGGATGGAAAAGAGGGCACACAAATGTCAGTTAGAGGACTGCATGGTATGTCACAACATATAACCACTGTAAACAGTGAAAGATGCAAGACACTACCTAAGACTGCACAAATAACTTTAATCTCAGTGTTCTCTGTCTTCTTGAAACTTGACTCCTAATGTACTGATTTTAAACAATGCTTATTGCACAACGTATGCTTACAGAGAAGGATGAAATCTCTGTCTTCGTTCTCTGTCATTTCACCTGTATAGCTGGTTCTTTACCGGGAATGCTGAACTCTCAGCTTTCAGGCAAAGCCCAACAGTGTAACTTACACCAATGCTCTCAGACGGTCCTTTACCAGCAGTCATTTCACTTTCCTCTGAGCCTTCCTTACAGCTGCTCACCAGCTTTTTCCATAACTCATTGCTCCTTTTCTACATCTTGTGCTTGTCAGACGTCTAAGATGAAGACAGTCTTGCTGCTCATAAAACACTGGGGAATAGCACACAAGCAAAGGAATGTTTATGCTTTTACACACCAAGTTCCTAAACTTTTACTCTATTAGTTTCCTTACACTTTCTCTAGCAAGAAATGAAGGGTAACAGGCCTCTTCCTCTCCCTAGCACAGTAAGTGGCTGCAGAGGATGGAAAACATCACCTCCAATCTCAATTTAAAAAGTGCATTTAAGAGAGGTTTGCAATTACAAGAAGCATAATTTCAGTAATGACCTGTGAAATCAAGTTGGGGTCATGCTAATAAACAAAATTATTTATGTCTGCAAGCAAAAAAAAAAAAATTAAATAATTATAATTTAAACACACAATTAGTTTTTCTTATATATCATTATACATGGGAATAGGAATACTGAGAACTACAGAAGAAAAGACCCCAAACAAAGTTGTGACAGATTTTTAGTCAGAAAAATTAAGATCATCAACTGAATTTCGAGTTTGCATTAATTGTTTATCACCATAATAAACTCCTTATTCTATTCCTCATAAATGCTGTAGGGCTTACTGTAAAATAAAATCTCTCCTGCATTATGTATAGTTTTCTAGTTAAGCCATTCTGTTCTTCTGGAATGATACAACAGTAATACATGTACATAGAACTTAAAATTCACATGTGGCCTCCAGAGGAAGGATTGGTGTGTCCTTCAAGAGAGAGACTATCCCTATTTGAGGGGCTTACCATCAGCCCATGGCATTTTAAAGAGTACAGTATGGACTTTTCAACAGAAATAACCAGAGCCTCTCCTAGGGATGCTGGGAATCTGCTGGAAGCTGCAACCCATAACTGAATTCACAATTGCAATGCTAATAAATCCCTTCTTACCAGAGGGCTAGCTAAAATCGTGTTCTGTAAGAAGTGGCATCCACAGAGATACTTAGGACAGGAATTACATAAAAAGTGAGGCTTGGGGAAGATAATATTGGTAGTGAGAAAACAGGAGCATGTAAAGCCATTTGACACACTGCACACCCTCAAATCATGGATGTAGTGGAATTTGAGAAAGAAGAGGCAAAGAGATGAGCTACTGAGTTATTATTATACAAAAAGCAATTGTAACAGTGTGAAAGTAAGCCTAGCTGAGACAGCAAAGTATGTTCTTTCCAAAACCATGAGACTTCTGAAAGACAAATATCAGCTAATGTTGCAACAGAGGTGTGTTTTTGCAGAAATTTATAATTATCTAAAATTCGTGAGTCTTATCTGTAATTATGAAACTCATTGTGAGACATTGATTTCAATCCAAGATGGAATGAATTCTGGGATATGCAAATTTATATTGAGAAAGAGCTCCAAAATAACAACTTCAGACTGTGAAGTGCTGCAGCTATAATGGAAAAGGAAAAAATGAGCAATAGTAAATAGAGGGAACACCTGTAGTGAGAAAAATGAAGTACTAGAATAGAAAATTGAAATTAAAAAAATAAAACCCCCAACAATAAAAAACACTGCAAAATAAACAGATTCTCAAAACTCTAAATCAGAGAAACTGGCCATGATTATACTCCTGTTTAGACAATGAGCAAATGAAATGGTAAATCAGACACTGAGTCAAATACATGAAGTTTCTCTTATGCTTCATATAAATTATTTATCAGGTGAAATAAAACCTACTATATAGTGCAGGGAGATGGACAACAAGCTAGACTCCTGGCATTGCCAGCATTGTTACAAATGAAAGAATAGAAGGAGCTGGTAAACAGATGCCTCCTGAACAAAAACAGGCCACAAGGAAAAGTTTCTGAAGTGGGACATGTTCTTCTCAAGGTCTTTTTCAAACTATTGTACTGTAATAATTATGCTTTCCCCCCCTTCTTTTCTTTTTTTTTTTAATAGCTTTTCTTTTTGAGAGAAGGGAAATCAAACTGGAAGGCTGAATAGAGTATTTTTTTTGCATATTAAATATCTGCATATTTTTCCTAAAATGACTGTGAATGTAAAGATGGAGCTGTGCACTTTCTTTTCTTCTCCCAAATCTTTTGTAAAGGATTAAAAGCAAAATTCAATATTTGTGAAATCCAAATGCTAAGAAATATGGACAACAAATAGGTCTTCTTAGGTATAATGAATCACTGTGAATCAAAGTGACACAAAACACATTTTAGAAAGAACAGCATAATGGGCTAGAAAGAAAAGAATTCCAGTAGCTGCTAATTTTGCTTCCAAAAGTCATTGTTTCAGCCTCTCAAGAAAATGTTAATTGCTATGAGGGCAATTCAAAGATAAATTCAGACTCCTATTCTGCTCTAAAAAAAAATTAATCATTAGAGTAGATGTAAGAACAAGTTTCAGATAGTTCCAAGTAAATGGTTACTTGCTGTACTGTATAAGCATAATGTAGCTTAACTTAGAACTATGCCAAATTCAGTAGAATTAGAGAAGAAAATAAAAAGAAACAAACTATGCAGAGCTGTCCAGTTTGAGGAAACCTCATCCTAAAGGACAAACTCCCAAGTCACAGCAAAACACAAGATTAAATAATTATCAATAACTGTGTTTTTGTCTAACTGCTCAGTATGTGAATGTTCCAAAGACAATTAATAATTTTGGATTTTGGGAATCTTGGATATTTCTTTTTATATTCAGTAAAAAAACGGTAGGTATAGAAATGAGGGGGGAAAAGCATTATGTATAAAATCTTTTCAAGATCCAAAATTTTAGAATTAATGTTATTGTAAGCATGATACAAGAGGTCCCCTAAGAACCTGCTTCTGAAATTGCATGTTTCAGAAACTGCTCAGAAAGATTTTAGTGGCAAGGGTTATGTGATTACTGCAACAAATGGAAAGGTGAGGGCTGAGGGAGAAGAGGGGAATGTAAGAAAGCAAGACAAAGAAAATTTGGAATTAGATGAAGAATAAAATAAACTTAAATAGTGTCTATATATAAATATAAGAGAATACCCAATATTTTTAATTTAATGATAATTAAAAAATTGCACAACTATTCTGCTGTAGTCCTTAGTGAACTCTATGGCATGACAAAATCAGAAAACATAGACACACATTTCATGCATAACTGAGATCACAACATAGCCCCACATCTCCAGCTGGAATAGAGCACCTTTGCTTAATTCTTTTCCCCCTTTCCCCTAATTTTACAAGGGCATGGAGTTGCAGTTCATGTACAAAATCTGACTGATTAATACAAGTTCAAAAATAGTCTGTCATTTTTTGATTTTAGGTTGTGAGTCCTGTTCTCCACTGGGACATCCAAAATTTCCTAGTAACTGGCTACCAACTACTCATTATTTAGAATTTTTTTTCCAGATAAAGTTCTGGAAAGCAAGAATGTAGGGAATAGTTGCTATTTTGATAAAACTGAAACACATAAAATTTCTTTCACTATATTTGTAGTCAGAAACACAAAAAGTGCCCATTTTTTAGACAAAGTATTTCAGTGGGCAAGAGGAATAATGACTACTGTTTTCCGATATTAGGAATAATCTTCTTGTAGATTGTACCTGACTACTAAAAAGGTACCAAGCAAGGTATTTTATTCGCACTGCCCTGCCCATGTAGAGTTGGAGTTTATTGAAGTGAAGGTTTTGGTACAAGCTCAGACTAATTAACCTCATTTCTACTGGGTTGATTATCGCCATAAAGCCTGTATTACTCAGGGACCTCTTGCCCTTTTTGCTCATTTCAGCCAACACAGTGAATGGACTCAAAACTGTAAGGAAAGAGACACCCAGAGACACAGACAGAAAGAGAAAGCACACTTGCATAAGCCTTAGCTCCCTCTCCTTAGGGAGACACATTAAAAAGCATCTCTTCACCATGGGAATTTTAAAAAGGATTTCTTTGTGGCTAATAACTAGTTGGGTTTGTTATCTTTTTACTGCCATGAGGTTTGCTGATTACCACAGGAATATTCCAGTGGGAAAATTTTACTCACATGAATAAAAACGTGTTGGACCAGAGTCTAAGAAAGCATGCTAATTCCTTTGGGCACAGCAATATTATCAACATCAACACCACTGTCCTGAGGCAGAGCTTACTTGCTACTTAACATTTCTGAATCTGTTGTGCTATCACAAAGCGACTCTGCCCAGATGTTCAGCATTACTCAGTTGGAGCAAGCAGCGTGCACCCTGCATGAGTAATTTAAGCACACACAGATCTGACCTACTTGAACATTATATAATAAACACTGATTATTGTCAATGACGTCATCGGCCAAAGCCACTAAGAGCATGGCTATGAGATCACCTGGCAAATATTTTTTTTTTCCATCTTCATATGAAAAAATTTGTGAAGGCCTAACTCAAACGGGGCTGTGACCAGCTTTCCATTATATAAATGTTGTTTTTGTTAAGTGTATGGCAAATAACACTGGACCAGAATGCTGTGGAATACCTGTCACAATATTGTTTAAAACACAGGCTAAGCACTTAGCAGAATTTGTTGTATGATACCAGTTGGTGTAAGAAATACAATTTCATATACGATACTTCAGAGGTGCAGATTACAAAAAATTGCTGGAGTTCTATATAGAAAAAACTAACCAAGAGTATCAAGCCCAGAAGCAAGATGTTATCCTATCCTATATAAACAGGATAATAGTTTTATATTTTGGGAGACTATTTGATTTTGAGTCATTGCTAAGAGTCATTCAGTTTAGCTTATGAAGTCTGAACTGGAGTTAAGGTTTTCAAATTTACATTGTTGTTGCTTTTAGTTGTACTATATTCAGATGCCTCACTGCTGATTAATACATCAAAATAGAAATAAAGATACATTTATGAAGCATTTCAGTACTTTGAGGGTTCCTGACATTTTTTGTCAGTGCTCAAAATCCTGCCACAATTACAAGTCAGATGTTGACACAAATTCTTGAGATATTTTGAAGAGAGTTTATATAATCCCTCTGCATCAGAATGAGTGGATCATTTTATCTGTTAGACCAGGGCATGTAATTGATAAAATTTTATCAACTACTGAGGTGGTTCAGTTTCAGGGGAAGATTAGAGCAGTAGGTGCCTCAAATTATAGCAGTCAGTAGGATGTTAAACCAAGTCAATTAAAGCAAAGAATTGAAAAATTACATAATTTTTTCCCCCACAGATAATTAACAAATATGCAGATATCTCACAAAGACATTTGTACAGATATGAGTAAGAATGCAATTAGCCTTTGAACATGAAGCTGTCCTAAGCTTTCAACAAATATTGGGGACTGAACAAAGCAATGGAATAGGCCATTTGATGTAATTTTGTAATCAAGAAAAAAAATGTGCAGAGCAAGAATGAAAATTAATGGAAGTGCAGAGGAGTTTTTCTGTTGTAGTACTTCTTTTAAAGTGAGACAGTCGTTTGTTCTGTTTTTGTTCAAAAATATTCTTAATTACAAAATGATCAAGGAGGAAAAGACCAAATAAGAATAAAGCCAACAAAAAAATGTATATCTCTCTACACAAGAAAAAAATTCTGAGTTTTTTTGATGATAAACAGAACAGAAAACCAGAAATTTGTGATGTAAATTCTCCGTGTCCTGTTGCTCAGACTGATATTTTTTATGCTCTCAAAATATCAACTACTCTTTTTAGGACAGTTTCCCCTCTTAAAGAACAATCTATAGCAGACAACATATACATTTAGAAAAGGAAAACCATTACCCTCCCTCTGCAAGATGGTCTTCATTCTCTCCCAAAGGAAAGAATGACTGCTTTAAAAAAAAAAAAAGTTCTTGGAAATTTCCGACTGAGATAAAACACTCTGAGAATACTCTGCGTGCCTATGACCTGGTACATGTGAATCAGCAAGGGAAGAAATAATGAAAAAAATTTTTCAAATATTTGACATCAGCTCTGAACCTGCATTAGAAATCTGGCATTTGGCATGGGATGTGGGTGTAAATAACTCAGGAAGACAAATGAATTTACTTCTTCAATTCTATTCAAAATCAAGTAAATATTAGAGCTAGGAGAAAAATCAAAGACAATGTAAAGTCAATGGATATATGAGATATGAAGTGTCTCACCATGCTACAGAGGGAAAATTGAGATGACTACACTTTCAAAGATAAAAATAGTTCTGATTTTTCTACTCCTCTCAGCTTGCTCCTCTTAAAAGTACAATAATCCTGTGTTACGTCAACATCAGGAATCTAAGATATTTCTGTGGTTATTACTCCTACAGAATATAAGAAAATGTGGAATTAGCTACTTTAAGCTGTGCTTGGTTTCTCTGCCTATTTTCAAATTTTCAGAAAGCGAAACTAAATAATACTTAAGAGAACTAAAGAAGCAGATGTTCACTTTAAAGATAGACCTCTAGCAGACAATAGGAATTAAAAAAAAACTTTCACAAAAGTGTTTAAGTAATTGCTATCAAAAATTGAATGTAGAAATCCTAATAGGAGAAAGAAGGTCCAGCAACCAAGCTCTCCTATCTCCAGAGGTCACAAATAGCAGATATGTAGAGAAGAGTGTAAAATGCAAATGAGCAATACTGCCCTTCTTCATCCTGTGGTGTGTCTGAATCATAAAACATGTAATGACTTTGTGCTGAACAAGATTTGGTGATTTTTTCCTGCCATTTGTCCAGTCAATTCTGGAACCACTTAAGACTTTACTATTCATTATAAATTGAGAAACAGTCCGGTCATTGTGAGCATGACCTTTTTCTTCACAAACTCCAGAGAAAACCAGAAAATATTCAAGAACACCAATAAATGACCAATCAAAACAGGGGCAACTCAAAACAGAATTTATTATGCTGATGAACTCATTGCCTCAATTTACATTTAGCACATTAACAAAATTATAAAAATAATAAGTACACAGTTAAATTGAATAGAGTATTAAGTAGAACACTTCCTGACTGGTTTTCTGCATTAATTAAATTTCAGTGACTTCATTATCTTTGGAAAAAAACTACATTAAGCCAGGAATACTTTACAGCAGAACATAGTAACACTCTTTCCACCATAGAAAACTCAGCCAGCAATGTTTCACATTTTCTTTTCAGACTTATACTTTCTACTTAGCAAATTATAAACATTACATATATTCTGAAAAGTTTTACCAAGTCGCAATGACTGAAATTAAAGGCAAAATAGGAAAATTAGAAAGTAAACTTGTTCTTGCAAGACCAAGGTTTTGCTTTAGCAACAAATGCTGACTCCTCATAAATTACACATTACATCTAAGTTCTGTTTCATGAGAAAATAAAATGCATGGAGAAAAAAAAATCAGCAAAAACCCGTATTTAAAAAAAATAAAGTGATTTTATAGCTAAGCACGTCAGATGCAGTAAAAAAAGCAATTTGTAAAGATTTGAAGCACATTTGTAACATATTGATAAAAGTGAATTTTAGCAACAACAGAATTTTTATATGTGACATATTGCAATGTAGAAATACTTGTGGAAGAGACCCTTTTGGCAAAACTGCAATCTAAGAGGTACTAAATAACAGAGGAAGAACTACTGAGTAGACTGTCAGTGTGGCATAGGAATCAATTTAGAGACCATTAATATCAGGAAGGGAATTATACTAGAGAGCCTGTATTAGAATGTAATTGAATACCATTCAGTGGCTAAGTTTATCATATTATTTATAAAGTATTTAGCATTGTTATGCATTGAATAATGTTATGAACTATCTGCTATACATGGTGTTCAAACAATTCTTCCGCATTCTCATTAAATAGCATCTATTAAATACCAGTAAAAAAAATAAACTTCTTTTTGTCTTGACATAAAGTTTTAAATCTACTATACTTTACTCAAGATTTTAAGCTGTGCTTGTGTGATAAACTATAACTGAAATAAATAATGAAAAAGGAATCCATCTTTTCAGTGTAAGGAATTTTGAATACTGTGTATTCTTTGAAAAATCAGACCCAGAATTTTGCAGAATTTCTGATTAGTTGCTCAGTGAAGTTTCTTTTTTACAGGATTCCCCAAAGATGAATGCCCAGATGCTGGAATCACTGCACATCTCAGAAAAAGACTTTATATGAAAACTGTGACTATCAGTAATGAGCGAGATAAGGAAGCTTATTAGAAATCATGATGCATTCTTGGGCGAAAATACTTTCATAGAATCATAGAATGATTTGTGTTAGAAGGGACCTTAAAAATCATCTAGTTCCAACTCCCTGCCATGGCAGGGACACCTTCCATTGGAGCAGGATGCCCAGAGACCCATCCAACCTGGCCTGCATCCACGGCTTCTCTGGATAACCTGTTCCAATGCCTCACCACCCTCACATGTATAGCTGAACACACTTATACATATATATAGAAAATATACAGTGTGTACATAGAAAATGGACACCTTTTTCCCCTCCATCACTCGAAGAAGAAAAAGAGAATCAGATAGTGGTGCTTTCTATAATGAAATAAGTAAGTTAGCCTAGTATTAAAAAAGAAAAAAGAAAACATACGAAAGAGGACTGAAGGCAATAGCCTCTAAGAAAGTCAAGGAAATTATGAATGAAAAATCCTTTTCCAAATGCATTGGGGCAAAAATATCTAGCAGAGTCTAGAGGGTCAAAGTATAAAGAAAATATTCAGAAGAGGTAAGATACACTAAAATATTAAGGAAAATGTGTTTTTCCCGTTTGCTCTGCCATAGTTTGGAGAGATTCCTATGCCAGAAGCTTTTATTTCCAGGCAAGATGCTGAACAGGCCTGTGTCAGATTGAAATGTAAGTAGAAAAGTCTTTAAAGCAGACTTATAAAATGACCAGCAGCAAATCCCCAGGCCTAGAAGGTATTCAGTAAAGAGTTTTTGGCCAGCCCAGAAAATGGTATAGTTCTTGTGGCATGTAAAATTCATACTAAAAATGCTTTGGAACAAAAGGACTGCAAAGTGGTTAATGGAGCGCAGTCCATCACCAAGTGTGCTGAAATCTAATGCATACACATGTTTAAACATTCAACCAGATTAAGTTTAAAAACCAAACAGAAAGAATTCTCTGTTGATGAAGCTCTTCAGCCCAAATTACCACAGAGTGCAAAAGTTCCATCTACGTGCTCACAGGGTTTTTCAAAATACATTGGGTACAGACTGAGGCAGAAGCAGGACTATAGACTAGATGGGTCTTGTTTGGACCCAAGACAAATGGGCTTGATTTTATATTTGTTTCTTTTTATTATTTCTAGAGATTTTGCCAGCTTAAAAATATTAGTCGCAGAGTATTACTGCAGATGAAGTATGCCTGCTTCTGTTCCATTATAGTATCCCAAGTAAGAGTTACCTTCTGTCTACATGATAAACTGCAACAAAGTCACCTCCGAAAAGAAGTGTCTTGACAACAAAATGAACGAGAAAATATCATCCTGTGGTGGTCTTACTAAGTCTGTATCATGTATAGCACAGCACTAATCATTGAGTCTACTCTGTCATAAGCCATGTGCAATTCCTAATGTTAAGAATCTCGAATAATTTGCAGCTAAACTCTTAATAAAATGTTGAACTTCTAACAGATGTTCAAAGACATGTGCGAGATTTATTTTTAAAAGCCATATAATTACAATAGAGACAGTTTAATTAGATACTCAAAGATGTTCTGTAACTGAACCCTGCAGCACAATCTTCCTTCCAAGAGAAAAGAAGCTTACTTCGCTTGACAGAGACGAACCAGTGTAAAAAGGTGAAAGCAACCTCAGAAGCAAAGCCTTAGAGGTAGACGTTTGTTGCCTAGAAAAAAATAATTGTATTTGAAACCAAATTTATTTTCACCTTTGTGCAGGCTTGGAGCAGCTTCCAAATGCAGCTTTCTCTGTGTGTTCAGTGCTGATTGAATATACACTCAATAATTCTCATGTAACACATAAGATGAAGACTGGAGCGTTAATAACATATCTCTGGGCATTCATTTGTAAATATCTTTGCAACCTCAAGGTGAAGATTAGAAATTGAGTCCGAATCTAGGAAAAAAGGGAAGAGGACAAAACTCCTAACTTCCTTTGGTATCCATTCCTAAAGCCTGTGTTTCCCAAATAAAATACATCAGAAACAGGATGCTCAGTAGATTTTTTTATCTTCCTCCTAAGCATGCATTCTATCTCTCTTTCATCACTTGTGGGTAGGTACATGTGAGAGGCCTGGAAAATTCGGAAAGAAGGAAAAAAAATTAAGCATACACTATGTCAAATTGATATAAATAAACATATATATGTAAGTGCATCAGAATGCTTGGGCATGAAGCAATACAGGAGAGTAGTTTGCTTCTATGATTTTTCACTATTTGCAGAAGAACTTATTTCCCACAAAAACTTTAATTTCTTCTTTTTCCTTTTTTTTTTTTTTTTTAATGAGGAGAATTATTTTGGAAACTTGAACAGCATCTCTTGAGCTTAGGTTTAAAGCTGAATAAAATTAAATGACATTTGCTGGTCTTCAAGCAGTTTTACAAAACTGGTCAAGGTCCTTCTACAAACAAGCTAAAAAATGGCAAACAGAAATATGAAATACATATTTGCCTAAGTTCAGCTACCTTGTAATGTCCAGTTATTTCATGAAATATGATTGCTTTTAAATAACACTTGGATTTAGTTCATACTTCAGTGAAGTCAAAAAATAACATAACTAAACAAATAATTTAAAAAGAGATACAACACAAAATTTTTGTAAGGTTTCGATCACAAGGTTTCTTAGAAATTAAACCCAAGAGGAAAGATTGAGAAAAAGTGAATTCACAGTACTTGAAGTTTTGCTGAATATTTTGATTTTCTCAAATAAATTTCTTATCTTCAACAAAGGAAAAGTTTTTTAAATGTAGGGTGACACACTGTCACCTGCTTTCAAATGTAATACTAAAAATCCCAAATTAAAAAATTTCAGTAAAATAAGCTGAAGTTTTAGTTTTATTTTGATAAACAGAGAAAATTTGAGATAAGAGAGGCAACATAATCAGAGCCAGAATTGGACAGGGGAAGAACAGGGGACAGGAAAGATGAAAGAAAAGACTTCCTTCAGGGGGAAAATTTTTATAAGACTAAATGAATTTATGACAGAAACAAAAAAAAAAAAAAAGGAGAGAGATTTTTAACAGTTTTTGATTAGTGGAGCTCTCAAGCAATATAGATATAAGATTTATTTATTTTCCAGGGCAAAGACAACACTTTAGAGATATTGTAACCATATAATGCAGCAAACTTCAGCATCCACCTAGAGAGATGACTGGCTCTATAGGTTTGATGTGCATATCTGCAAAATTTACAAAATAAATGGATTTTAATAGTATGAGACTGTTGTCAATTAGAGAGGCAGACGTAAGAAATTGATCTCTAATTGCCCGTGGATCTTTGGACATAAGCAGCATATCAGAACTTCTTAACAGAATTTGACCTTCAACATCTAAACTTCATACTTGTCAGAAAATTAAATTAACCACTGAAAATAGCTTCTCTGACCATTGTTATTTCAGCAAAGCAGGTCAGCAGCCTGTCAGTTCTCTCATGTAACTTTCTTCTTGTTACAATTCTAACCCATCAAGGTAACTTCAAGGATAGTTTCAAAATATTTTTCCCCAAGGTAGCATTAGGTTGACACTTACAATGAAAGCTCAGCATTCTCAAGTCCTTTCCATCCCTTGTCATGAACAGATGGCACAATAAAGACAGAACCATTTCCTTACTCTCAAAACTTGGAGGAAGTGGAATTAATTAGGAAAATGAAAATTGATGCTATAAATATTTCTGAAGCTGTTTATATTTTAGTACGTAACAAGTACAGTAGCAGCAATATGCTTCCTGGCTTCTGACAGGATGTATTGGATTTGTGTGGCCCAGTTTTGGTAGCAGGGGAGCTGCAGGGTGGCCTCTGTGAGAAGCTGCCAGAAGCTGCTCCCATGTCTGGCAGAGCCAATGCCAGCCGGCTCCAAGATGGACCCACTGCTGGCCACAGCCAAGCCCATTAGTGATGGTAGTAGCATCCCTGTGATAACTTAAAATGAAAAAAGTTACTGCACAGAAGTAATTACACCTAGAGAAGAGCAGAGCAAGAAGATGTGAGAGGAACAGCTGTGACAGGACACCAAGGTCAGTGCAGAAGGAGGGGCAGGAAGTGCTCCATGCACTGCAGCTGAGGTTCCCCTGCAGCCCATGGTGCAGCCCATGGTGAGGCAGCTGTGCCCCTGCAGCCCATGGAGGTCCATGGGGATGCAGAGATCCACCTGCAGCCCCCGGAGGAGCCCACGCCAGAGCAGGTGGGTGCTGAGAGGACATTGTGATGGGTGAGAGGCTCATGCTGGAGCAGGCTCCTGTCAGGGACCTGCAGAGCTGTGGGCAGAGGAGCCCATGCTGGATTATGTTTCCTGATGGGACTTGTGACCCTGTGGGGACCCACGATGGAGCAGCCTGTCCTTGAAGGACTGCACCCCATGGAAAGGTACCCACGTTGCAGCAGCTCACGAGGAACTGTAGCCTGTGGGATGGGCTCACATTGAAGTTTGTGGAGAACTGTCTCCCATGGGAGGGACCCCGCTAGGGAGGAGGGGAACAACTCCTCTCCCTGAGCTGCAGCAGAAACAACCTGTGATGAACCGACCATAACCCCCACTCCCCGTCTCCCTGTACCACTGAAAGGGAGGAGGTAGAATCTAGGAAGGAAGGGGCACTGGGTGTAAGGTCCTTTTAAGATTTGTTTTACTTATCATCCTGGTCTAATTGTGATTAGCAACAAATCCAGTTAATATTTTCAAGTCAAGTCTGCTTTGCCCGTGATAGTAATTGGTGAGTGATCTCTCCCTGTCCTTCTCTCAACTCATGAGCCTTTCATTATGTTTTTTCTCCACTGTCCATTTGCAGAGGGGAGTGATAGAGCAGCTTCAGTGGGTGCCTGGCATCCAGCCTGTTGGGGAAGATGAAATAGGAAAGTCTGATAAAAATTAGTGCCGGGCAAAAAATGCTGAGAATATAGAAACTGTAAGAGAAATTGAAATGAAGACAAGTTTTGAGATACCAAACCTCAGTTACTAAATAACTGGAAAAACAATGGCATGGCCACCGAAGGCTCACCACCCTCTCTGATTAAACAATACCACTCCTTGATTAAACAATAGCCTCTGCTTGCTGGCAGGTCCAAAGGGCAGAGCAGACCCTACCAACTTAGCATAAGGTCCAAAAAAGCAGTTTTTGGGGTTTAAAATATAACGCCATATGGATGCTCATAGGCTGTATGTAAATGCTATAGAATTTGTATCTTGTTCTATTGGTTAGTGAAAATTAGAATATTGAGCCCAGAACATGATTTATTGTATTGCAAACTGCAACCACGGTACCTTTTCCGCTTCCCGTATCCTGTATCCTGTACTTCTCTCTCTCTCTCTTACCTCTCTGACCTGCTTTGAGCTGTGTCTTGCAGCTCCTGGCAGGTCTCTTATCCCCATGCTCTTTTTCACAATAAACCTCATGCTCTAAGACCAAAATCCAGAAGTCTCTCGTCTCCGTCCTGGCCGTCTGAACCGCACCTACACCTCAGATGGCAATCCTGGAGAGCCAAATCCTACACAGCCCACGTCAACCCCCCCCCACTATTGTCATCAATAAGTGATTGAAATGTAAAAGAACCCAAAACATTGGAACTAAAGCACTTTTACCCTTTTTGTATTGCCTTGAAAGCTGTAAATTCTTTCTCTTAATTGGCAGAGTCCTGAAAAGCCCAGATGGCCTTTGCAGCACCACACAGTGGGCAAAAGAGCTGTTGAAAAGTAGATGGGTAGTACACTCTGGAGTGTAAGGCACCCCAACCACCGTCAGTACACCTCTCGTTGCTGCTCTAAGTTGAAGTTTTTTAAAAGGTAAAACGTTCCTCATTCCCTGCAGGGTGTGTTTTAAGTTGGCTTTACTTTTAGTCCCTCTGGAGCCTCCGGGAGGCAGAGCGCAGCAGTGTCTCTGCTTTCTAATTCCTGCTGTTCTACTCAACACAGCAAAAAGTAGGTACCCCCACACAGGACACCCACAGGTTTGCATTCTCTGAGACTAAAAACACACATTAGGCCATCCCCTGCACATCAGTAAGGACCCCTCCGTCAGGGTCACACACCATGCTGGTGTGCAGCTGGCTCCTCTCTTACCCTTTTAAGACATGGCCAGAGCTGGGGCCACAATTTAGCAAAGCCTAAATTCAAACTGCCTGGAAGACTCCTGAATGCTCTAAAAAGAACATATTTAACTTCTGTGTTTCCCTAGTACTACTGGACTCCTCAAAACAAGAATAACTTGTCAACAGTTGAAGAATTTGTTGGCTTTCTGAGTGCAAGAATAATTAGTTAACCTACCTAGAAATTAAGGACTGTAAAACCTCATCACTTCCAGGGCTGAGCATGTCCCTTTCCTCCATCCTTTTCCCAGTTAAATTTACTGAAATATCTGGAAAGAAAATATTTTCCTCTAAAAATGGACAGAGTACTTGCATTTACCTTTTTTACAGAAGAGCATAATTATATATTACCTGTAGGTAATATACTTTTACACAGTGTAAAGTATTCCTGAAAGGAAAACAGAGAACAAGAGATGTTGAGCACAATATGTGATCCAAAAGAAGGGATGGTTTCTCTTCACCTGGTAACTGACACACCTCAATATTCAACTTCAGCTGAGACAGTGAGTTGAAAAAAAATTCACACAGAAAATGCTTTTTTTTATTTGCTCTCTGACAAGAGAAGGAATATGCAGCTGTTAACAGTGAATTATAGGATAAAAATAATAAATAGGCCTGAGCTCACTAAAGGAAATATTATGCCAATCACTCTGCATTCAAAATTCCTCTGAATTATGCAGTGCAAAATCCTCGCTTACAAGAAGAATATGCTTACACAGTACCACCTGGTCATTATACACTGCTTTGTCTCTTTTGTGATAAAATTTCATGTAGAGAGGATGCTGAAGATACAAAATAATTTAAAAAGAAAAGAAACAAAAAATAAAGCATGCAATAAAAATAATAACTAGATGGGAGGAATATTTTTTATTTTTTCTCTCAATAGAAAATTTAAAACTCTACAACAAGACAATTGAAATATGAAAGTCATCATATTTGATATTTTTTGAAGGAAGAGGAAAACAAAAATTCGATTTAAAAAAAAGAGCACAACTTGGATTATGAAAAACAGTGCTATAAAAACTCTCAAAGTCATGGTCACCAGGAAAAAAATCACCCAGGTTCATTAAGGATATTTGATAACTTTGCATTTGAAACAAATATTACAACATATATTATATTGATGTTCTTAAAAAGAATATCCTTCCATACAGAACAGCTCCTATATTAATATTTATGGTATGCATACCGGCTTTTTGAGTTGGCTGCCGTTTGCTCTCCTGCAAGACATTTTAGAAATGCTATATATCTGAAATTGCCCTGTAATTCTATCAATGATACTAAGACAGCTTTAGGGTTTGCTTCAAAACTTGGTGGCTTGAGGGCACTCTTTGATTTTAATAAAGAAACCTATGCAAAGAGCAAGCTGTCAATTTAACTATAAGTAGGTCAGAGCTAAACTAGGACATTTTTTCTTTGGGCCAAATCACAAATCAGAGGAAAAAGGCTAAGCTAAAAGGGTTTTACTAAAAATGCCAATCAGTAGTTACAAAACCAAGGAAATGAATCAGCCAGTGGCTTTTACAGAGCAAAGAAATGGCTGCCTATGAGGATTTGGAATCACTTATGGGAGCAGAGCCATTGCAAATGTCCAGTTCCCGCAAGGGAAAGTTATGCATGGGTGGAACTGGAGATGTTTTATTTTCCTGTACATTGCACTGTGCAAAGGAAGGGGAAAGGAACAAAACTGAAGAATTGGCACAGTATATGATACATTAATTTATTTAGTGTTGTGTTATACTTTTATGTCAATGATTATTGCATAAAAGGATTGAATGCTGTAGGATAGATAAATATAGGTATATATACATCTGTACGTAGTTATGTATACTTGCACATTTCTTGTTCAGTTGTACCAAAATTCTTTCCCCCAAACACAAACAGTCACACTAGCATAACTTGGATCAACAACCTGAAGATTTCAGGGTAGGGCAAGTGCCATCACTGAATAACTAAGTATGATTTTGAACATCATTTGACATCCATTTTTTTTTACAAATAGACATTTTTATGGCACAAATCTCCATTCTTTGTGTCATCATCCACACTGCATTATTCAGTAACCACCTGGGTGTCTTAAAATCTCCCTCAGAACCAGGATCTTAAAATAATACACACCTCATGTGTAAAGGAATCTGCCCCAAAAAAAGCATATTTAGTTTCAAAACAAAGTAAGAAATGAAGAAACATCATAGAAATAAAACAGAAGAGAGGAAAAAAAAATAAAAGCTAGGTTCAGTCTTTTGTTATCTAAAGATATCTGATTTTTTCATTTAAATCAAATAAACACATCAACAGTATGTGCTAGGATAGAAGTCGTGTTTGATTTGTGTATCGGACCTTTCATGAAGCTAAAAGCCTCATAGGAGATTGTTAATACTTTCCTTGCACTGACTCCAGCAGAGCTGGAAAACAAGCAGTGTGATGGAGACCAGAGCTCTCCCCTTTGGTACAGTGTGCTTCTCATACCCACTGTGATTTCCTGGCACAGTCCCTTCCCTTCTCATGCTCATTTCACTGTATCCCCTCTAGTAACACTGAGAAATCAGTGGTCAGCCTCAATTTACAGTGTATAAGAGGGAGAACCATCTTAGAAAATTGTTTCCTCCAGTACACCTGCAGTCAAATACTCTAAAACTTTGCTTAGTTTAGTAAATTAGAAGTGCAAAGAACGTTCACTGTCACTGGGACTTGATCATCTATTCTGCTAAGTTTTAGGATTGCCCCATATGCAGTTTTTATCCAGATGAACTAGCACTCTTCAAATAATTCCTGTTCATGTGTGGTATTTATCAGGAATAAGTTTAGAAGCAGCCACTGTGTTTGGATAATAAAACAGGATGACATCACAAACCAGGAATCAGGCTGTTCTGCCAGTTGGCTTTAGGGCCACTGAATACCATTTGTGTCTACATTAATAAACAGAGCTGCAGAAGAATATATGAATAAGGTAGACTAGACTTGACTAGACTATGTCAGGTTGAAGGGACTGAAACCAACAATCTGGTCCAACTTTCTGATCTTTCAGGGATGACCAAAAGTTAAAGAAAGTTGTTAAGGGCATTATCCAAAGGCCTTTATAACACTGACAGGCTTGGGGCACTGACCAACTCTCCAGGAAGCCTTTCCTAGTCATCATCCTCTCAGTAAAGAAATTCTTCCTAAATTTAAAATCTGAACCTCCCTTGATGAAACTTTGCACCATTCCCACAGTTCTCTCACTGTATATGAGGGAGAAGAGATCAGCACCTCCCTCTCCACTTCCCATCATCAGCAAACTGTAGGGAACAATGAAGTTGTTACAAACAAGTGGATCTATAAAGAGAAACTGTTGGAGAGGATTGAATGTTCACATTAAATCTTCATACAAATACTAACCATTAGAAAAGGAGGAAAAAGGAAAAAAAGTTACTATTTCCTGCGTAAGGGTAATACACTTGCAATTCTGACCTATGTGCTCCTGGATATGGTGTTAAACAAGAAATGATTGAGTACATCAGGTGGTCCCTCAAGAATATGTAATGTCGCTTGACTTTCTGTCAACAGGAAAATCCCCTTGTAGAAATCATGCCAGAAAAACAAAGATTACAGTCTTTGTACAAAACTTCTTTGTGTTGGATGACCAAAATTCAAATAACAAAGATTTGTTTAGAAATAATTTTAATAATAATCTAGCCCACAGTCAGTCAATTAAAAAAGGGTGTTCTCAAGATAAAAATCACTGCTCAAACAAACCTACCAGTGGGAAATATGCATTATAAATTCAAAACCAATTATAGGATCAAATAAACTGAACCTTAACTTTGTAGTGCAAGGTTATCGCAAATAACTGTTTTGCTAGATATACAAGAAGAACAGAGTGAAATACACCTGTGCAACACGTTATGCAAAATTAGACACAAATAGGTGCCATAAAAATTTAAAAAGAGAGAGAAAAACCAGTTTAGTTGCACTGAACTAGGACCAGATATTTTGTCAAAATCATCAGGCTGTATAATTGAAAAAGTTTACATCAGGAACTTCTTCAGGTCTCAATTACTTTAGTTATTAAGCTAGGTAGTAGAAAGTTGTTACCAAGTTTTGGTAGCTAGTCCAGACAATATTAAGAAGTTGAAATCAATTTAGGAAAAAATATATGACATGCTACTGTTTTAGAACTTGTGCAAAAATCATACTTGCAGTCAAGAATTTGAAAGTCTTTATTTCACTTTTATAGTAATTAAATGTTAAATTTACAAGTTGAAACGTGAATGTTTGAAGACTCTTATATCTCTTGAAACACTTTTTGAGGGTCTTCATTCTATCACTGAGGACAAAGTATGGACAATGTTCTGAACATATGTTTGCTTTTTCTCCATCTTCCCTCATTTCAGCTGGATTAATGGTATTCATATGAACTGATTCTCAGCATTTCTAATTCTTGCCTTCTCCCAAGATTTGCTAGAAAAAAAATATTAGTACGCTCCAGTAGTTCTATCCCTTGAATATGACACCTTTCCATTGCACATACAAATTACAAAAAGATCATCTTCCTGGTGGTAGGTCGATATTTATTCCTCGGATTGCTTCTGCAGCAGGCAAGAACATTGTACTTCTGAGATCAGGGCCTTTTGCTTGTTCTTCCATTTTGCATTGTTTCCATCCTTGATTACTCCAGATACTGCACTAAATCCACGTTATAATCTTTCCTCTAATGTTTGTATTCCTCTCTATCCAGAAAGTCTGGAAGTTTACAAATTCAGACTATGTTATAAGTTATGGATTAGATATCATATGTAAAGAAAGGATAACTGAACAACTTTTTTCTATCAAATTATGGTATAGTTTAAGATAGAAAATCTTCTAGGTATTATTATTAAATATAGATGTGCTCTGTCATTCCATCATATCTGAACTCATTTCTCAGTCATAGATTTAGCATAATTTTTGATGCATTATTTTACAGGCTTTTTGTTCTTATATAGCTTGTTATTCAAGCAGTGTAGGTGTTTTTAGAAATAGCAGCAAAAAAACCCTTGCAAAATACATTTCACATACATAAAACTGAGATAAATTTTTATTACTCAGGGTTTATTTTACTGTAATTGACATCTGATCCTTTAATGAAGTCATTTGCATTCATAAAAATCATCATAGGAAAGTTCCTGATGAAGCTGAAGAAGTTTCCTCTGCACTGATATTCTTTAGGAAGTCTCAGATGGACAGAATTGCCTGCACCTACTGAGTTGCATGCACCTACTGAAATATGTGTAAGTTAAATGTGCACAATACCTTCCTTTCTTAACAGCTCTCTTCAATTCTTTTCTATCCACTTGGCTGCTTTTGTAGTTTAAAAGCTATTTACTTAGGCCCAGTGTGGCAACAGAGATCTCACTTGAAAAGCTAGACATGATTATAGCAGAAAAGATGAATCGAAGATGCTTACTGTTTATTTAAACTCATCCCTGTTGACATCTGTTCCCATCAGCATTTAGTTGGGCAATGAAATATTAATTGCTTTATAATTTCTGTCAAAAATTCCCTCACAAATTATCTGTCACTATTTTAAAAGTAATGTCTGACAGATGAGGAACATTAAGTCTTATTTGGTTTATTTGAAATTTCATAGATGGGATTTTAATTTCAGAAGTAATTTGGTAGTTTTTTAGCTGATTGCATGACTGTTGAGTTTACAAATTATTGCTTGCAGCTGTTTTTGCAGCTCTTCCTCAGGGTCAAGCTGTTCAGAAGGAAACTATCACATTTTAATTAAATCTAATAGGAAATAGAGCAAAACTGGTTTTGTGGGGTTTTTTAAGTTTCAAAATATTTATATTTCATAATTATTTAGAAATTTGTTCATGCAATAAGTCCATTTATTTCATATTTATTGCACTTCTAATTTCAAGTTGCATTTCACACCTTAATCAGGATTTGTACAAGTGATTGAGAGACTGCTTACAAGAAGTTGTAACGTTTTTAAATGGTCACAGACTCGTCTCTTAAACAGACTGCAGTAGAAGGAAACTTTGCTGGAGAAAGCTAACAGCATGGCTCCAAACCAGGCTGTGAACAGGAACTTGGATTAAAAACATAGAGTTTCCAAAGCCACACAATCTTAGCAACGTTTTAGGAAAGCATATTTAGTCTTCGGAACTTTATTGTTGGATGATACCTCTTAGATACAGAAGACTATTAGGTTATGAAGCCAATCATCCCAATGTTTATGCCCTGTTTGATCCTTTCTGGCTACAAAGATAGCCTAAAATTAAGTTAGAGTGATCCCTTGCAAGTTTTAGCATTCTTGATGCACTGATACTCCCACTCACATCTTATTCCACACTCTGTTATTAATACAATGGATATTTTCATAATATAGAGCAACAGAATCACCAAGACTTTAGGAAAGAGAAATGCTGGGAAGTCTTGTACTTTCAGAGACTTTCACATACAGATATTACAGTGAAATAAATCTTTAATTTCTTCTTTATTTGTGTTCCTCCCTGATCAATTATATTCTAACCACCAGACAATTCATTCACTTAGCACAAAAGTTATGCAATTCCTGTAATTCTTCATCAGAGCTGATGTTTTGTCATGAACCAAGCCTCTCTTCCATTCCTGGTCTGATGATTCCCTCTGAAATGTTGCAATGATCCTGACTGGATGACCATTGTACAGCAAGGAGGTAATGACTCCTGGTTCTCCCAGCAGCTCCTGGGACAACCTCTGCCCTGGCCTGGGCTGCACTGCCCATGGCCCTCAGGCTGCGTTGGGCATTCCACAGCCCCTGTCTTCAGGATGAGCTTGGCCAGCTCTTGGTGAAAGGAGCCTGCAGGCTGCTCCCACATGGTATGGATGGCTTCACCACCTTGGTGTCCTTGCTTTTATCTAAAAGTGCGGCAAAAGTTCTTATATGAATGCCCTTTCTGTTTGACAGTAGAACCGATGGACAATTATTTTCTTGTAAGAAAATCCAACAATAGGTCAAATGATCAAAATTGGATAATGCATTTTATGGATGGGGTCTGCGTGGTGTGCTGTGCCCAGACAGTTTAACCATTCAATGCAACATTATTCAGGGTTCTCAGTATCTAAAAGGATGTAAAATTATTCACACTTTTCTTTCTCTCTAGTGTTAGTTAAAAACCCCACCATTTTGAATGATACTTTACAGAGTCTTTTCTTACTTGGATCATAAGGAACTGGCACCTCCTAGTCCAAAACACATCCAAAATACCTACTACTCCACAAGAACCACACAAGGCACATGGAACCTGAAAGGCTTCTTAGCAGTCAGTTATGTACAAAAAAATTGGGTATGATTTCTGCAGGCATCTGTGGAGGTTACCTCGATATTTCCAGAACACTTATACCTGCTGCTTGTTTAAAAAAAAAACAACGTCTTTTTTTCAAATAGGTGTCAGTGAAAATTCTAGTGGGAAAAAAAATTAAAAATACCTTTTTTTTTTAAATTGGAGTTTACATGCTGTTTGTATTATATTGATGGTTTAATTTAGTATTAAGAAGCAGCAATTATCAAGCTAATTTAAATTATTTTGAGATTTACTGTACTTAATTTCTCATAACATATTAAGAAACTGATTGATATGTTCCCTTCACACTTCTGTCATCAGCCATTTTTACAAGTTCTTTATTGATTGTACTTAGCACAAGGAAAAAGCATCGTGCAGTGGCATAGGCTTTTGCCCAGTCATGCTGAAAAGCACGTCCTATTTACGTCATGTTGGAAACTTGGGAGGTGAAAAGATGGTGATTCTTCAGGTCCACAACTTTTCAGAGTGTAACTCCTTTTTAACAAATCCTCCATCAGAACAAAGGGCATATATTTTTTCCTGCCAGCTCATCTATGTGGTGCATAAACCCCTATATGAACCCAGTACACGTATTACATGGATTCCAGATTTTTGTGATTTTAAGAACAGGTAATGTTGGGTTAAAAGAGAGAGTGTGTGCTCCTGGTCTAACATGGGATGGAAAACTGAGATGAAAAATTAAGTAATTTCTGTTATTTCAGTTGGATTTTTTTCTCTGGAGAATGAGAAAAGGAGACTGCCCGTTCCTAAACTTTTACACTTCCCACTTTGCCAGCTCAATTTTACAGTCAGATTCTTCAGAAGATCCTACTCTATAAATATCCACATCTTTGTCTTTTTCTATCTCCTTTTTCAGATTGCATCCATTTTCTTACCTTCCTTTTAGAACTCAGGTTTCCAGGATAACTTCATTTTCTCTCAAGCCTCTTCACTTAGGAGACACAGAGGTTATTAGCTGATAGTTCCTGCATGTCCTGGTAAAGACAGGAAGATCATCCTCAGTTGCTTTATTTTCACTGTCCACAGAGTCTAAACAAAAAAGATCATCCCAAGCATATACCTGCATCACTTTCTCAAAATGCCTTACTGAAATGAGATTTAGACAGAAGTAGAGCATTCTGTTCAAAAATTTTAGACTATTTCCTAAGCACACTGAAAAACCTGGTTCAACAGTATTAGCAGTTTTCAACAGCACTGACAGCCAATATCCTCAGAAATTCTTGGAGTTTATAAAAATTATTTACTGTAAAATGCCACTTCCAGACTTCTATGCATGTGTTTCTGTGTGTTTTCAATTAAAGATTATATGTTGGTCCCTTCAGGTTTACCCTTACTCTGCATGCAAAATACAAAGTAACACACATTCTAATTTTAAGCAAATAAAACTTATTAGACATTAAGTGTAAGAGCATTTGCAAAACTATTGTTTAGGAAAGTCTAGAATGACAACAGCTGGGAAATAGTGTGTCTAAACACAATTTAGCCTAAAAGAAACATTTTCATAGGGCAGAGGCAATTTTTACATGAAATTAACAGAGCAGAAGTCAACTACAAAAGCTATATTGAACCACAGGACTAAAACAGACATCCTGTCCTGCCACATAAATTCATCATCGCTAAAAGAAACTGAATAGCTATTGTTCTTTTCTTCATGAATTTATGCCGAGGAACTAAGTCAGGAGACAGCTGGAATATTTATTTATCTGTTTCTCTAGAAAGAGATTTAACAGTGTTATCAGAAATGCATGGAATATCTAACAGTCTTAGGGAAAAAGGTCACTATCACATTTCCAGATCAGTGATTTCAAAAGCCAGAGCCTGAAAAGATTGAACATACAATGTTGCATATACAGGTAAGGATTTTCATACAAAGGACTGCATAATTTCTTACTCAGATTTCAAATTTTCTATCGTAATTCATTCTACACTATCAGTTACAAAACATAATTATTAAAACTGTAACTGTTTAAAGTTAAATTGACAATTACCTGCACTGAAAAATCTTGCTCTTTTTCATATTTCAGCTAAAAATATGTCTGAGTTACTTCACTTATTTCTTCTTGTAATCCAGAAGGAATTTCTTTTCTTTCCATATAGTGGTTGAGGCAAATATAATAAAAGTTATTAAAGTGGCAAATTATAACCAACTTCAATGCCAGCATACGTTGCACACTTTCAAAAGAATTAATTATTTCCCATTGCCTTTTTTTACTCACTGTGGAATCCTCAAATGTGCTTTTGAATACAGTCTTTGAAAGTGTCAGACAGTCACAGAAGCTCCATTTATAGCCTTGGCATTTCTTCTCGTCTAAAGGACACAGCTTTTCTTCAGACAGTCTAGGCTACACCTAGACTCAACACATGCCTCTCCATCACTCCCAGACAAGCCAGCCTGGGCTTAGTTTTGATTGCTATAGATTTCACTGAAACTCTTGTCTTAAAACTATGAAACTGAATAAAGTTAACCACTTTGTCTCTCTACTGTGTATTTGGCCAGGGTGAAATAGAAATGCTGACATAAGTCTTCCTTAAAAAACTACTGGCGAAAGAAAAGAGAAGGCACAAACCCATTCTTCCATTTAAGCCTTCCCCAGTTCCATGTGGACATTCAGAGCACCATTCTTGCCCAGCGGCTCTAGAAACACCTGAACTCGTGCAGCTGTTTGTACTCAGAGGCAGCGCATCCTTTTTCATATGCTCTGCATGACTTTACCAGCCCCAATTGGAACAACCAACGCCACTCTGAGTACAAATTATTCTTTCTTTTTTTTTAAACTTCAAATTTTTATTTTGAAAAATGAAATACTATATTTGTATTAACCATGTTTTGTCGTATTAAGGTTCCTTCCCTCCAATACAGTAATAGTTTTATAAGTATGCCCAGTGACTTAGTAATGTCAGTTATACCATAGCTGAAATTAAGACCCAAGCTCTAAACTGCAGACCAATAGTCTTATGCCGTGTTGGCTGAGAGCTAAATATTAAATGCATTTCCAGAAATGTTATTCTCAAGGAGCTGTGTCAGTGGATATTCCACATAATTGTGACCTTCATTCAACCGAGTAATGACTCACCTAGAATTACATGTTCATGTAGAAGAAACTTTCGCCAACAAAAGAACCAGGCTCTTAAAGTGTGCCAGCAAGGAAAATAGTTTTAATTGCAGAATAGTGATTTTTCAGTACAGCTGCAGGGCAAGACACAAATGTAAAATTAAAGAGGGCTTGCACTTCCTTTTATATGAACACTTGCAAGTGAAAAATCAACGATTTATAACATAAGAACATGGAATGTAGTTGATAAGGACAATGTTCTTTATTGATCTGATATCAGATTTCTGTTTCAGTGGCATTTTGACCCACAAATTAAGAGCTAGAATAGAAGGCACACATCTTTAGGTACTGATTCGCCAGTGAAAAATAGAGGCAATCAAAAGAGGCTGTGGGTCACCTCCCGCAGCTGCAGTAGTCTGCAGGTGGCAAGAAGGCATCCCTGCAAGCTCTGCTGTTCAGACCAGGGGTGCACTTTGTCTCTGTACCAGCTTCAGTGACTGTAAGGTCCACAGGAATTATTGAAAGATAGAACTATTATATATGTTCTTGACCACCTCCTTATGGCCTTATTCATTTCTGATTCTGAGCCAGACTTTGGCCAGCAGTCAATGAGTAGAGTCAGACCTGTAAAGTGAAGTCTACCAATTCCATTCACAGTCACAGTCAGTAAGCCAATGACATCTTTCCAAAGCACTTGTTAATGTTACTCACAGTTAAAGCCAAGAGTTGTCATGGGGACATCATAAAAGATTTGTTCAAGTCAGTTTCACAAGTCGTTAGCTATCAGCTGAAATTCCCATTTCCCTAACTCAAATTTAAGCCATTAAATCATACTGCTCTCAGCTGAAAAAGATGACAAAAATAACCTCTCCAAAGAAGAAGCACATTCTTACATTTTCATTAATTTACATCCTTGCACTTAAACTTTCCAAACTAAAGAGAACCCAGAATATTGGGGAATGTGAATCTATAACTTCTTCCTCTGCAAGGAAAACTTTAACTGAGAAAACATGGCATGTAAATCCACTTTATATTTAATATGTACCATTGTATTTCTGTGTCCTGAAGGTTTACATGCATAAAACCAACACAGGAACTATGTCCCAGAAGCAGTGGGGAAAAAAAATCCAAGTAAATAAACCCCGCAAGTGTGAGAAAATATGGGAAAAAATTTATATTGAATAATACATTATTTTTTCCAAGTATCTATGATATAAAAACATCAATTGAAACTGCAAGTTTTAAAAATTTTGTTCATCTATTCTTCACAAGTCATAAAACATTGAGGAAAAAAACCCACACAACTGTGTCCCCCAAGAGGAATTAAGACACTTGGCAGGTACTTGAGTCATTCACACATACAGATAATTTAGTCAGTTTTACAGACTATTAAAATCAGTTCAAATACCCCAGTATTCTATTTACTTGCAAGGAAATATTTTATGAATCTGCTTTCTGTGTAAGCAGCCAGGACAAAAAGGACAGTCACTTGAGTTGGGATTTTTTGTACTGGTGAGGCAGAAATGCAGAAAATTAGGGAAGGAAACATTGTGACGGATGCAGAAAAAATGCAAGAGACAAGCAACAAGGCTGCCCAGGAGAGACTGGAAATATTGATGGGAATATGTCAGGAACCTTTAAGCAGAGAGAAAAAGGGGGAAGCAGAGTTCAGCAGGTCAAAAAATTTTGTAGAACTTCAACTCCAAAATCGTAAACCCTTGAGACACACTGAAGGTAATACTTGGAGGGGTTTAGAGCCAGCAGCAGGGAACAAAAACCAAACAACGTTTTCTTTATGCAATGTGCAGTATATAGAGAGTTGTTTATATAGTATAGCCACCCACTGCATAGTACTTTACGTGTAAAGTAAAGCTATTTCAAATTCCAAAGCAAGGAATTTGGGCACAGCGGAGGAATTCAAGTTGGACATGGGAAAGTACTTTAGTATTATGGTCAGAAGGGAAGAAAAGGAGAAAAAGAAATCTAGAAATGTTGTATGGAGGGGAAAAATAGCATATTTTCAAAGGGAGAATTTCTAACTATTCAAAAAGGTTGTGAAGAGTAAATTAGAGGTAACTCCTAGACCTGAGGTGTCAGATGTATTAAAACAAGCACCACTCTTCAGACTAGGAGGGTTGAGGAGTAATTGCCCCCAAATCCTCTACCCACACATTGCCATTTAAGCATACCAGAAAGCTTACTGAAATAAAAAATTAAATAAAATAAAAAAGACTAATAAAAAAACCCCAGCATCAACAACAACAAAAAACAAACAGAGGATGTCTGAGAACAAGGTGAACTCGAAATGGTGACAAACTTTGCAAACACCACCACTAAAGACAGCACTATTATACCACTGCCTGTAGTCTGTATTGATGATAAGAATGTCATTATACTAAAGATGAAAAGACTGTGTCTTACCAAAAGAATGGACCAAAAAACCTATGCCCTTGTTCCATATACATTCTGACTCTGAAATTCCAAGATTCAGTTATAAGGCTGATACACACACATATGGAGAATGCAAACATTTACTTAATGTGAAGACACTAAAATAAAATTAATCTTGGGTAATGGAACTCTTTTGTGCAAGTAGCCAAAGGCTTCAAGACCACAAGTTAAAGTAGGGAAATTTATGTGGAATTTACATTTCCTGCAACAAAATTTTTCTCAAACACAAAGTTAACATCAGAAAGGCAGATTGAATATTAATTTGTTTATAAATCCAGCAAAATGCCAAGGTTTACCTGTTACAGCTGTTGAAGTTTATAGAACAGCAAAGACATCTTTTCTTGAGGAATGGTGGCTTAGGTGCAGCCTAGTTAACTATTTCAGCAGGTGTGATCAACTGGTTAACAGCTAAAAGAAAGCACACATAATTTTGGAAGACCCTTAGAAAGACTTTGGCTCTCATCTAAGAAATTCTCACAGAGATAGAAATTATTTTTTATTAAATCATACACTGAAACAACTGAAAGGTGAGTCAGAAAAGCACCTCTTGACTCATACCTGTTAGGAACTACATGTCTATTTGGAACAATGTCGCATCTAAGGCAGTGGGCAACCCTTTGAAAGCACAACTTCATTATCAACACAAGTAACGTTAATTGTTCAGATTTAGGAAGTCGAAAGGTTGAGAAAAGTAAAAAGAAGCAGAAAATCACAAAGTTACTGAACTGCTATTATCTTGTGTCTCAGTCTTAAAAAATTAAATATCAAGACAGGAATTGACTCATTGAAATGTCACTGTTTTTCTTTTCTCTAGAGGTAATTATTGTCCTACCAGAACCTTGGAGGAATAGAAGAATTTTATATGCAAGGGCCTGCAAATATTTCCCATATTATTACTGATGGATAACAGTAGTTGGTAAGATTTTACTACATGGTTTATCCAGAAGAATCCTCTCACTTGTCAATGTCAGCTCCTCTGTAAATCACAGCTAAATTTAAATCAACTCTATTCATAAAAGACAGCAACAAACACTTCCCTTAGGCAGATTCATTCATTTTAGGTTGAAAATTTGCATTTTTCCATTTTTACCTGCGCAAAGAAGTAGGGTTTAGCAGCCTTTGAAAACCACTGGAGCTCTTCAAATTAGTGAAAAATACAAAGGCAAAGATCAATGGCGAGAAGATGCATAGGAAAGAAATTACCAATCAGCAAAAGAATATTTAACATCTGCAAAAACCTGGAATTATATTTGAAGACTGACCAAATACTATTTTCCACGTAAGTCTTAATTTCTCCTTTTAATGATGTCTCAAAAATGTTCGAACAAACATATAAATAAAGCTCAAGACCAAGGGTGTTGTTGAATGAAACAAGTGAATACAAAGTTAGCATTTGGGCAATGTAAAATAGCATTCACCCAAAGTGTTCTCAGAGCTCTTCTTTAAGAAATTTTTCCTAAGTCCCTGTGTCAAATATTCTAACATTTAGATCTTAAAGAGATTAAAATTATACATAGTATAGAAGAAACAGTGCTTATTCAGAGCAGAGAAGTGTGGGCAAAGAAATTAGAAGAAAATGGGTTAAAAATAAAGTATGTGTAATTACACCTTCTCAGCTACTTCTTTTTGAAAGCACTCCACCTTAGAGAAGACAAAATTTAGCAGTGAGTCACCTCATATAATTCAGATCCAGAATAACTTGCTTTTTAAAAGGAAAAGTAGTAATTTGTTATTAGGAACTAAAAATTACCTTGTGGAAGATACACTATTATACCTGCTATAAAAAAACTTCTGTATTAAACTATTAAAACAAATTCATTATGGAAAAGCACAATAGATAAAAGGTGTGTCTGAAAACTGACCTATGATCCCTCAGGCAAGCTACTGAATAGCCTCTACAAGTGTCAGCTGCTCTTCATGTTTAGCATGAAAGAGTTGCTGTGGAAAAATATCTAGACTGTTTTTTGTTTGCAAGATCAAAGACTGAAGATCTAATAAGGCACAGTTGTGATAGAATGTTATTGCTAAGAAAATGAGCAAATTTTTTCTTTACTTGATAAAATGATGGACAGGAACTCACATTAAAAATAATCAGAGTTAATTTTTTTTCTGGTAAAAAGAAAGGAAAATATATTTACGTTAATAGGTGCCAAAAATGTATATAAATAAAATTTTTATTTTTTTAACATGAAAAGCTATCTTATGGAGAATGGCAACTATACTTCCTTTAGCTATTAGAATATATGATCAAATGTATTTACCACTGCTGTCATAAAGTGATGAATTTTGTTTACACCAAGAAACAAACAAAAGTCTTGGGTGATAGCAGCAGACATAAGTGAGAAAAGAGAAAGTATAGGGAAAACTGCAACAGTTCAACCTTCAAATATTATTTACTCTAGTTGCAAATTAGTATCTTCATAGTGTCATTTGCCAATAAATTTTAATTTTATTATTATTTTCTACATGTATGGTATACAAACAGGGAGGTAATTTGGTTATGGTCTTCATTTTAGAATTATGGAGCCAAGGAATGGGAGAAATGCAATTTGTAGGATTTCATCCATCTTTAATATTTAAAGGACTACTCTGCTCATTGTTATACAATCAGAGAAACAAATTGATATCTTATGACTACTGACTGCATTGGCAGAATTCTGAACAATGGAAAGAAGAATTTTAAGAAGGAGCCTTTAAACCTTACTGATGTAGAAGACATCTAGAAACAGTGCCCTTGTTTTAATTCTTCATTTTAATACCATACAACAACACTGAATGAAATAAATCTCAGCCATAACACGATTAGTTATACCTAATATGATTCCTTATATCTACCACATCATGTATATGTCCTCATCTCCTAATGCTGAAATTATTGAAGCAGTTAACACGTTCTGATATAGTTATTATACTTACATTAGCTTCACTAAAATTACAAAAGGCAATACTACCATCCTCACTTTACAAATGAAATTGCTCATGTATTTTCAAACAGCAGATCTGAACCTACTGATCTGTGAATGATCACAGGATTTTTTTTTTGACAAATCATGATCAAATCACAGACTGCTGCTCACCTGTCATTCTTTTTCAGGACTGAAAACTGAAATGGTTATGCAGAGATTAGTAAATGTCCCTTTCCTTCCCTTGTTTTTTCTTTTTTGATTAATGATCTAATAATTAATGGCAATAGTTCATTACAAATCTCAAGGTACTACATTGCCCAAAGGATTTTACAATATTTTGAAGCTTGTTTTACAGAATGTTGATATTTTATAGCAAACAGAATGCACAATGTTCTTCTTAGTGAAGAACAAAATTCTCAGGAATCTTGAATGAAAATTCTTGGCATGAGTTCAGTTAACATGTTGCTTTGCTTTTTTCCAAGAAGACACAGTTCCCTGGAAGTCACTAGCTCATCCAAGGATGGTACTACACAGAAACAGTAGTCAGAGCTTGTAAATTCTGGGAAGAAGCCTGGAACATTCATCAAAACTCAGATATGTGCCACACTGAAAACAGGACATCAATAGAAATCTCTATCGATTGTTCCTTCTCTCACAGGCAGAATTCCAACTATTTTGAGTATTTCTGTGACAGATCTCCTTGGCATTACACTAGGGATACCACAGACCCTTGCTTGAAAATAGCCAGCTTCTCCTACTTTTTCAGAGACACGTATTCAGTGATCCCAATGAACTTCCCAGATGAAAAGAAAAACATCTTGATTTCAAAGAACAATACCATGGCCTTGAGGGCTCATTTTGTAACAGAAGTAGTGGATGCTAATGTTTAAATACATATTCTGTATTATTTTATGAAGGAACTTAGAAAACATTTATTTTTATTCACAAAGAAATGATTTTAAAGTTTCCAGGAACATAAATTTGAAATGAATTGTTCACAAATTTGTAGCTTATTGCAAGCAACCTATAAAGATTCCCATTTATGTCAATTTAAAAAAAATTAATACACACGAGTAATAGTGTATAGCTTGTTTATAAGCAACATCAGAATTTCAAGGTTTTACCCAAGAAACATCATTATTAAGGACTTGATAGTATAACACAGATGATAATTGTTTGCTGATGCTAAATATACCTGAGCAACTGAAACTTTATATATATTGCCATTGTGTGCTCACCTGACACAATCTTGTTTATCTTTCACATAATTCTTTTAAATAATATTTTATTACTGTAATAAAATAACTTTCAAATATGCCTTTAGAAGGACACTAAAATAAAATTTTTTTAATAACTTACTAAAATCTTAATTCTTAAACCTAAAATAATAATTCAAAATCATATTTATTGCAGCTAACATATCACTATTTTGTCCATTTTCATGGTATATCCAGAAGAGGTCACCAAGATGATCGGAGGGATGGAGTACCTCTCCTACAAATAAAGGCTGAAAGAATTGGGTTTTTTCAGCCAAGAGAAGAGAAAGCTTTGGGGTGAATCAATTACAGCTTTCTGGTACCTGAGGGGAGCCTACAAGGGAGTGTGTGCTCCATGGTCTAATGACAGTATGTCCTACACAGGCAGCATGAGGGAAGAGGATGTGTTTGCTGATGAAAAGCACATCGGTCTCATCAGGAAAATTAACAGAAACTTGAAGGAATAGGTTTGAGTCATGAAGAGTAATTTGTAAAATCTTTCAGGAATAATAGCTCTCTGAGGATGCACATTTTGTTCCGCTGAGTATAACGGCAGTTTACATGCATTTTACTGTGAGTATTTCAAATAAGAGCAGATGGCTCAAGGCTATTCTCAGGCCTGGATTTCTTCTAGCCTAACATGCAGGATATGTGCTCAAGTACTGGTTTAAGTACACTGAGTCACCTGTTGTTGAACAGATATTTTGGCTCCTGATGGGGAGGCGGGAGGGAAAGCAGGTGTGTGCATTCAGCTTTCGCATATAGGTAGGGTTTTTTCTATGTTGTAAAGAAGAAAAGAATAATTTTCACTTTCGATGGCTGAGTCAGTTCCTTGCAAGGGAGAGTCAGACTAAGCTGTTGACAAGGACATCTTCAAGTTCCAGACTTCTGATGAAGGAGGAAGGGTCTCACATCTCCCAGGTAAAAAAAAATTAGCCTCTTCCCTCTTCTGCTTGTTTATATACATTTAAATTTGAATTGTATAGCAATAGTTTATACCAGAGCACCGTGTGTGCTGGTGTAAGCTGCTGCCCAGCAAGGAGTTTTCACTGAAGTGCTGGCAGGATACCATGCCTATGGACAGGCACAAAGGTGACCAGTGTCTCCAGAAAATAAAATGGGATTATTAAGAATTTAACTTTTAAAATTTTTGGTTAATAAATCCCATCAATTCTTTTTTTCACTGAGAATTCATACACCATTTATGGAGGCTTTTAATTTCTTTTTTCTCTCAGTCTCATTCAGATTGATTCAGTAGCACAGAATACCACTGTTAAGGGTTTTAAAAGTTTCTGCACCTTTCTGCCTACACAGGAACACATATGGATATTTTCTTTTGGCAAAGTGAAAAGTAGTTTTAAAAAAACCCTCAATTACTTCTAAAAGAGGGCATTATTTAATTTCTTGGAGACTTTATACAGTCTTTCTTGTGCAATATATTTACTGTACTATCAAAAATAGAGCTGTCCTTTCACTTTGTCTGGTTCAATGAAATGTTATGCTTGGAAGAATATAAGTTTTAAAGAGTGACAAGTTTTATTGAACAACTTCTAGACTGTGAGAGAAAGTCAATAAGCTATAATAAGATGACAGCAATGTTGATAATATAACAAATCCTTTAATAAAAATAGCAAAGAAATATAGACACAACATAAATTCAATATACTTCTATTTGACACAAATATTTCTGTTGAATCTATTGAAAAAAAAAATTAAAAAGTGCCATTCCGACACCCTGAAATTGCAGGGAAAGTCTTCATGTAGTAGAGATGTACCATCTTGGCATTGATTTATAAGGATTTAAGGATGATTTCCTTACTTCTCAGTATTTTACAAAGACATTATTGAAACCATACAGGATCTTTTGGATAGGAGATCACGAGCAAGTTTGCACTTTAAATGATCTTTTATGATCCTGTCCAGGTAGAAAGAAGCACAGATGGTGACATTCAGACATTAGTTCATTTGTCATCAGTATAAAGCACAAAGCAGTTACTGAGTTTGGTCCATACAGCCTCATTAGGAAAAGAGGAGCATTTTATGCTATTATAGGAGTCCCTATTCTCTTTCTTGAGCAACTTAAACTAAGAAATGGAAGGAGAGAAGATGTGAAATGTCATTAGTGTTTTATCTGAAGAGCGACTGCAAAGGAAAATGGTTATTTAGGCTGCTACCAGAAAAAAATATTAAAAATTCCTGGTCAAGAGAAGTGACTAGCAAAATGTGAAAGCCACATACAGCTCTGATTGCAGCTAAAGCTTAGATAAACTTTACTATCAGTAGGTTATTCTGTATGGAGAATGTCCAGAATTTAGCAGAGTGCTGATTACTTGGTGCTAAGTCACAATAGGAATGTACAAAGGTACATTTTGTTATATATGTATTCAATTCACACTGACAAAGAGCAGTAGTTTCTTTGACACCCATCAACTCTTTTTACTTACATACTTTACAATTTTCACTTTCCAGCCTACTGCAGCACAAACTTTTCCTTCTCACAGTGTTGTAGTTGTGTGGTTTTTTCTTACTTGTAGAGATTTCTGCTCTTTTAGATAAACAATAGGTTTAGTTGCAATTATAATTAACATCAACCTGTGAAAGTGAGTTGTAACTGTTGCCTGGGTATCCCTTGAAAAATAGGGCATACTGGAGAGAATTACACAAAAAATATTAAAAGGATCGAGAACTTTCCTTTCAATATAATTTTTCAGATGTGTGGCAGCTCTTCAGCAGGGGAAATATAAGGAGACACTTAACCACTAAGATGAGATAGCTTGCTGTTATTTTCTTTTACCATGAAAAGGCAGTGCCTTGAGAAAAAAATTTACCTGTACTAACACATGGTTATAGCTGGAAGACAGCAGTTTAAATGCACAGAGCATCAGCCACTAATATGGAAAGGAAGTTTCTACTTACTGCTGCATGCAGCTGAGACTACAGGAAACATTTAGGTAGAAAACTCATCTTTTCCCAGATTAAAATGTTGGTGAATTAGCTGGATCAACATCAAATGTGATGAAATTTTGGAATGAAAAAAAGAGAGATATCATTAAACAAGAGATATTTAGCTGCCACAGGTTGGCTGTGAGCTAAAGGGAATGAATTAATGAGAACTGCATCACCTTGCTCAGTATACTAAGTAATTGCTTGATTTCAGATTTTCTGAACACCTAGGTTTCATCTTGGTTTCCTATCTACACCATGTCCAGAATGAAACTTGTACAGTTCCTGTCCCTAGAAGTAAGATTAAGTAATATCCAACGGCAGAAATGGGCTTATGACCATTTTCACTTGTTCTGGTTTCAGAGGCTTTGTTTCAATAGATGCTTACTCACTGTAGTGGATTTATACTGCACAATGCAACCAGATTGAGTAAAGTTATAGGTCAGCTAGATTACAGGCAACCACAATAAACCTAATGGATTTAGAATGGCCTAATATATTCAAAGTGTGTGTTTGATTAGATAACAGCTATTGCAGTGACAGTAGTTGACCATTCTGCAATCACTGTGTAGGGCTTATGACTTTACTACTTTTTACATTCTCAGAATCATCATTAATGACAGCAATTCACTCTGAATCAGGTATTATTTTAAGATAGACTGCTATGGAAATAATACATTTCTGAAGGTGGCTGCCTCCTCATAGTGAAATAGTAACAGTAATTTTCCTGGTGAGATCATCTTTTCCTGCTCATCCAGCCCCTATGCAGTAAAAACACCCTTCCTGCTTTCATGATGGATTGTTCTGGCTGTAGGGTATGAGATTCCCCAGCACTCCATGCTGCCTGCAGCCTCACTATGTCTTAGAAGATTAAATAAGATTCTGCATTTACGTACCCATGCCCTTCTCTGTTCCCCAAGTAAGGAAGAGCTGACTCAGACAAGGAAATGGTGATGTAACAGCCAATATGCTTAAAAAGTCAATGATTAAACAACATTGCATCACAGGAATGTAGCTATTCTTTTCTGATTATAGCCTGCCTCTAAGGTTTTATCCCTGAATCAGGCCTAAAGTATAATTCTACCTTCTGGTAACAATGTTATCTATTCATTTTTTTCATTAAAATTATTTGCTCAGGTTGGGCTGGGAGTTAAGGGAAAATCAGCTGCCTTATTATAATGAACTTGTTTTATAACATGAGCCCCAAAAAGAACTGGTTTTGTATCACACAGCACTGAAGAACACAAGACTGAAGGCTCCTGCGGCAGAAGGAAACTTCCTGACGAGTTGTTCCCACCCTTGGAGCCATCCTAATATGGAGACTTCTCAAAAGGCCATCATCTTCTAGATTTTTAAACACCATCCAAAAAGCTTGGGCAGCCTTACCAGAACAAGGACTTTCCCTCCAGACTATGGGGGGTGGGGGGTAGGGGTTTAGAAGTCCAAGCTCTACACCCAGGTGTGCACCAGGAAACCTACAGATGCAGAAAGTTCACATCAAGACTTTAGCTTTGACCTTCGAGTCTCTGCTGGGTTTTCTGCAAGGCAGTGCAGGTGAGTTGGAAACCCACCAGCTGCAACCTGTGTATGAGTTTCTCGGGAGTTATAGATCCCAACAGCCTCAGTCATGAATCTACATGGAGTCAGTGGGAACAAACTGAGGCTGTCGCTTCACTGTCTCACATTACATATTTTTATCCCCTCTGCCAGTACCATTGGTGCTCCTTTCTCAATATGAGGTGAACTCCACTCTAAGGAACCCAAACTATAATGGTTGTTATAAATACTCTTAGGGAGTCATGTTCACAAGGATTTCTTTTTATTTGGGGGGTGTTTGTTTGGCTATTTGTTTCAGTCTTCATGGATGACTAATTTAGAACAATAGTTTAAATGAAAAATATATAAAAATTAAGTTTCTGATTTTAAATGGAAGCTAGAGATAAAACTGAAAAACAAAGTAAATTAATATTACAACTGTTAGAACTGTAAATGACATAGAGGTGCTGTAAGATACATAGTGAAGCTAATTCTTCACTGTTATTCTTCACTAAAAAATTAAGATATTTTTTCTCCAATACTTCTAATGGAAGCATTTCAGCTGCCTGATGATTTTTCTGTAGAGTGAAAATAATTTTCCCTGTCATGGAAAAATTGGAAAAAGGAATTAATTTTCCAACTACAGAGTTTTATGAAATAGTTTATCAGGAAAACCATTAACTTTCTTAACATTCTTAAAATGTTCCCCAGAATTCTTACACTATGGCTTCCTTTCTAAATCACCTCTTTGCTTGTAATTATTTCTAAGAACTGTTAGTAAAGTATTTAATCAATGCTAGTTTGCAAAGTAGACTATTTAAAGAATATGTTCATATATTGACTGAGGAAAGTGTGAGCTGAAAAACAATAAAGAATCTGGGCACATAACCTAAATTTCAGAGCATATATGGCTTTAAATCTTGTTTCTCCTATGATTAAACCTAAGACTATTTACTTTTTACATTAGCTTTGTAATGCATTGTTAAACCACAACAAAACATTACATGGACATTGTGATTCAATCTATATCTAGGTCATATCAATACGAATTAATTTAATTCTAGTTTAAATCAATATTGTAAATCTTTCCTAAATATCCACAGGGCTTTACAAGTTTTTAACAAAATTACTTCATAATGTCTTCTTGTCAAACCTACATGACTTTCAAATGCAAGTAAAGATGCTTGAAACTCAGGACAACCCTCTCACAGTTTCAGAGCAGTAAGATGAGATGAAATCATATTCAAGATCTGCAGCCACAGGCAATCAAAAAACAAGGGAGAAATAATTGGTGCTGTAACAACATCAGCTTTGATGCCGGTGTCTGCTGCTTTCCTAGCAGGGTAGTATAAGGAAGCCTGTGCAAGGAGAGAATCATCCTCTGTTCTCATAGCACTCAAGTACCAGAATCTTCTGCCATTCTTTCTTTTTCCTTCCTTTATAGGAAGGGGGGAAAGGATTCAAAAGCACAGAAAAAGTTAGGTTAAAAGCTCTAAAAAGCTTTTAGCTGTTCAGAAACACCACCAAGAAATCCATATAGGCCCATTTCAGACAGGGCAGAGAACAGATCATATGCAGTTGTTTAAATGATACTTATTTTTTAAAAAAAGAAAAAGTAGTGATACACCTGTTCAAGAAAAGAATACTACACTATGTCTGAGATGTTTTCAGGCACATTATATTCTACTGAAGTGTCAAGAATAAACATTAGCAGCTAGGCAGATGGAATTCATGCTGGGAGAGTAATGCAATGTCCAGTACAGTTAAACGACAAGGAGTAGTAACTACCAAATTGCAACATGATATTTGCCTGTGCTCAGAGCACAGTGGGAAATCCAGAAGCAAGTTCTGCCACTGTGATCATGCACCATTTAGAACTCTTATTTAGTAGCTTTGCTCACAGAGTGTTGCAGGATCCTTAATGGACCCTTAATCAGCTGACTGCCAGATTTTCCAGTGCAAAGAAGGGTTGAGAAACTCTGCAGCATCTCACCCGCACATAGACACCCTGCACCACCCCACCTCTTCAAGTGTCCTGCAGACTAATTTGCCTTAGGGATCTTTGCTTAAAGTTTTTTTCTCTATCTCACCCACTTATGATCAGCTGAATGGCACATAGGGACCATATTTAGATTAGTGAATCTGGCCCTTAATTTTTAAACGTTGTCATCTGATTTGGCTTTCTATAGCCCCATTGATGTGATGTAAACTAATCCAAAACTTCTGCCTTTGCTACTTCGTAGTTTTAGAATTGTTTGTAAAGAAATTATTCTTTCAAAAATCAGCTCCTTTTAATAACTCCGGGCACATTTCTTTGAAAAGTTGTCTTTGTCCTATTGTTTCTGATGAGCTGGCTCTAAATCTAGCTCATGTAACACTTAACATTTGTCATGCAATAGTTCATCCTCTGATACTCTGTCATTAGACAGAGAGAATATCTACATTCCCTTGTCGTGAGTTCCAGTGCAGAAGTTTACAAAGGTAAATAGAGTTAATTACCTGAAGATTAGTTGAGTAATACCACTGTAATGAAAACTAATTAAAAAGGCTCAATAAAATAATGTTAAAAAATAGTCTTCTAGTGTTGAGTCATATGCTGAACTAACTAAAAAGGGAATTTTATTTCTTTTAAAATTTCACATGGGGAACCTTCAAAAAAGAACACATTCATTACCAAAACTTAATAGCTCCTATTGTTCTCTTTCTTAGGCTATCTTCAATGTACCTCAGTACATACTGGGCATAGTTCTTCAATAAAAGTGCTTGCTGTAGCTCATAATGCATTTAAAACTAATTACTTTCTACAGTAACATAGAGTTAATATCAAAGTACATATAAATAGTATGGTTTCCTTTCAAGAAATTACAATCACACTCTACTTTTAAATAGGATATGGAAGTTTATAGTTTCTACACTGAGCAAATTCTTTTGGAGTATGTTTTAAGTTTTGTTAATTTTTTTACTACTTTGATTACAATCTTTTTATCCCAGGCAGTTAAAATTGATAAGGCATGTCCTTCTGAGTGCAGCATAACTTTTTCCATTTTGGTATTGACTGAGGAACTGTTCTGAGGCATTTTCATCCAACAGCATTATACCTCTTCAACAAAACACACTCAAGGCCTGACTAGAATATGCTTTGCCTTGGTTACAAAAGTAACATCATCTTTAGAATTGTATGATATTATTCCTCTCCCAGATGGACATCTTTTGATCATTACATGAAGAGGTTACATTAAAGAATCTTTCTTTAAACAGACCACACAGGCTTTTATCTAAATCCTTTATATGAGCACTTGGAGAAATTATTTTACAGAATATACCCACACAGTGTTTGAAATTAGAAAAGCTGCTGCACAGCTGGCAAATGAAGACCAGTAACAAAGTACCTGCACAAAATGTAAAAATTCTGGCATATCTTTACACAAATACATGCACATAGAAAATGATGGTATAAAGGAGAATAGCGTTTTAAAGTAACGGAGATTTTAAATCAATTGGTTTGCTTGTGGTTTTTTCCTGTGTTTATGAGAGGCAGAGCAGTACCTTTTAAAATATGAAAATATTCTATTCCATTTGCTTTGGTTTCTTGAATGAGATTTTATGAGTATTTTCATGAATTTCATTAGGAAAATTTTTCTATATTCTGTATTTTAAATATGCTACTCAGGCTCCTTAATTAGCCAGCCAATCATATACTAATTTAGTGGATTTTAGTGTTAATATACAGGAGATTGTGTTTAAAGTATCTCAGTTATTGTCCATTCTAATGCCATAACATTAGTCAGCTGTAATTCACACCCTCACAGCTGAATTCTAGCTCTAACTGAGTTCTAGTTCAAAACAAATCAAATATCTAAACTTGCTTAACCTAAACAAGGCCTACAGGGAGCTTGAACTATTCCTTTAGATTTTGCCCTAAAATGTATTAAGAGCAATCATTTAATCAAAAACAACAGAGAACCTCTTTAGGACATCAATACATTTTAGCTGAGGCTTTCTAAAAATCACTGCAAGAGAACATAACATAATCAATTACTTTAATTATTTGTTGCCTGTACTGAAGTATGCATTTGAAAAATGCAAATACAGTACTGCTTAGATAAGTATAGTTAAGTTAGGCCGGAGCCATCCCAAAAATTTCTTAGCCTATATACTCTTATCCTGAGTATATGGATGTGTGAATTTATAGAGTTATGATTATTTGGCTGATTTTTTGCTGAACCAGCAGAAAGGAAAAGCCAAGGCAGGGATACTTAATGTCTTTCCAAAAGTGCTGTTAAAGGCCTTATCAAATGTTTTCAGTGGGATTACTACTTGTATAGTTAAAACTGAACTTTTTCATGAAGAAATATTTGCAATGTACTGTAAAGCAATTTGGAGTTTTTTCTCATTACAATAATTGCAAAAGAACTGGGATAGAAAATTACACTGCCTAATGGATTTCTTCTTTTCTCTACACCTTCAGGAACATAACCATCTGCCTCCATCCACACCTCCCCCCTAAAAAAGCTACAAGCTGCAATACATGGTCACCTGTTAGCAGTTTTTATGCTATAAAAATTGAGTGAAAGGATCTAAAGATTCATAGTTAAGCCTTTAAGCCTAACCAGAAATGGAAATATTTGTACTTAAAGTTGCCTTCATCTAAAAATCTCAAAAAAAATCAACATTCCTCAGTACAAAGTGACAATACATACAGATTTTGGGTTACCGTTCCCATTGTTCTACATTATGACCCCACAACACTAATGAAAGTAGCTAAGATGGACTGGAAAACATATTCCCAACCAGGATCTCTGGTCAATAAATCCCAGAGGAGCAATCTGAAGGAGAGCAAGGAGAAAAGTGGTAGGAGAAAACTATCAGTAGCGGCAAATGTCTTTCTACTGTTGTTATAAAACAAAGGTACAATAAAAGTGGTCACTGAATACAGGTAACAGAATCTCCCACTGGAAGTGACAAATTTTAGCAATAATTTACAAATGTAGCAGTGTCTAAACAAGACTCTGTGCTTAATATTAAAATGTAAATAATGGAAAATATTGAAGTGGTGGCTGTATTTTTTGTGACGGTCTTCCCTTCCAGTTTGAATATGAATATACTTTTGCATTTACCACATTTCATTATTGCTTATAAAGAAATTAATAGAAGTACAGACTCACCAATTACCTTAGTATACCTGAACGTATTCCTATTTTTCTTTCTAATTGTCTCATCTTCAGTATTAAATTGCATCAAAACAGTAGTGTATACTTCAGATATCAAAATTCATCTCCAACTTCCCATCAAATTAAAATTGCACATGGTTTTGCAATCCATCAGTCTTTTGATTGACACAGATTGTTGGCTTTCACACAGTAAGACTTGAACACAAGCCAAATGCATATCATACATTCACTGACTTGGCAGGAACATGGCTGCACTACTTGAAGCCCAGGCCAGTTTTGGGAGCTGATAATCCAGCCCTGGCCCTCAGTGCCTAAATTTCCTTTTAACATCTGTTATCCAGCAATAAATGCACTGGACTGTGAAAAACAGGTTCATATTGTATGAATGTTCTTGAAACCTCTGTTTGGGAATTTGGTGCATAGCTAAGTCCGTGGCTGGAGCTGGCTGGAATAAGTTTCATCTATTGAAGCAGACGAGTTGGAAAACACATTCAATGATATCAGCTGTTCCTTTTATGCAGGTATGCAGATTACTTGATTTTCAACAGCCTTTTAGAATAGCTCTGGCAAAATGTCTCCCCCCCCCCTTTTTTTTTTAATATGTCATTTGATTTTCAAAGGGAATACATACAAGTTCTCATCTTTCTCTAAGCTGAAAAAAATAGTCACACACTGAAATGGTATGCAGCCCTGAAGAGATCATCCTGTTTCCTTGAATCAGTGAATCCTATCTAAATTTGTATTTCATATAACCTCTGCTACATATCCCAGTTTGAACCTGAGTTTGATCACAAAGTTTTCAGCACCTTTAAAAATAATTGTGATTGTTTTGTACCTACTAATTTGAAGCATGAAAAATATACACAGCCAATATGTCTTTGTCTCCTAATGATACAAATTGACAAGGTAGATTTTCTCATAGCAGATAATAAGCTCTACAGTTACTAACTTGAAATTTGTGGAAAATTTTTCAGGCCTGACTTGCAGACATGACTCCACAGAAATGTCCTCCCTTTATTATTTACAAAATAGAGCTGCACATCTTCCCCCTCACATCATCAATTGCCACCTCTTGGTAACAAGCACTACAAGCTATCTAAAATTGCCAGCACCTTCAGGTTGGTTGTGGGGTTATACACTTATATAAAAACTGGAGGACATGATACATTTGGTTTAGTTCTGTTTTCGGTGTCTGCCAACATGACTGAAATTAAATCTTGTTGTAACTTTTGAAATCCAAATGTCTTTAAGCCACGAGTGTGATTTCTTCTTCCTTCAAACATCCAGAGGTTTGGCTGCCTGGGCTTAAGTCTAGATTTTTGTGCAGCTGTGTGACCTCAGGTCAGACAGCTCTGCAGACAGAGCTGTGCAGAATGAGCCATGAGAAGCACAGTCTGCCCTGCCTGGGTTTGCAGTTATGTTAAGCTGTGCTGCTTGTGCCCTGTCCCTTGTCCCTTGTCCTGGCCAAGCTGTGCCACAGTAGTGCTGGGACCTCTCTGCTGCAGACCCATGCGGTGCTCTCAACTCTTGCTGACACCAGACCTGCTCTGCTCACCGTGAGCAGGCGAGGAGACTGTGGGGATGGAGTTTGGCAGGCATGGCTCCATCCTTGCCTGCATCCTTTTCATCCTCAGCTGCTGGCTGACCTTGATCTCTGGAGCAGTCTGTCCCTGGTGCACCTTGGTGGAATTCTGCTGTGTCCTCAGCTGCCTGACACAGGAGGATTGAGTCTTACCTTGATCGCATCCTTGAGGAATCATCTTTCAAATCTGTGTGCCTTGTTCTTATAAGCCTAAGCAAATACTATGAAAGGTTAGCTTAGGACAGATAAAAATTCAGGAGAACATTATTGAATTTTTCTGTTCTCTCTGGTTCTCTTCCAGGGAGATACATTCTTATCCCCTTCCAAAGAAGGTCACTAGCATAAGAAAACTAAGTTGCTGCTAGGTGTCCTTTCTTATTACCTCTTCAGTAGCAGGTGTACCATAAAAATGTACCCATTTTGTGTAAAGGGAAAAAGGTCTTAGCACATATTGAAATATTACAAATACCCCTCCGTGCATCTCTCAAATTGTCAGCATCAGCAGCCAAACACTTACAAAATGCCTCCTGTGGCTCTGTTGGACCAAACAGATAACAGCTATGTGGAAGTTTCATCCTGAGAACCTTAGGAAAGCCACATATGTGTAGAAGTTCTGTTGTATAAAATGTCCAATTTTCCAGCTTGGACAATATCAACTGCACGAGGCTCTGACACAGAGCAGGAAAGGATAATTTAGATATACTTTATGATCACTGTTATTCTTTGCTCTGCATTCCCTCTTACTAACTTATAGAACACAGCCTGTGGTCTCGTTCTTGTAAAGCATCCCTGAGCAGAGGGATTTGGATGCTCTCTTTTCTTGAAATATAGTTTACCCACTGCACACTGTGCTGTTGAATTATGCAAAGAAATGCCAAAAAGAGACAGTAATAATGTAGAATGAGGCTAGAATGCCAAAAGAGAATAATTTTCTTGAAAAGCAGTGTCACATATAATATTATAAGCTTTTTTTCAGTAGACAATTAAAAAAAAAAAAAGAGGAAAAAGCCCTGAAATAAAATAAACCAATTATATATTTCTACTGAAAACCAACATATGACCCAGAATATACCTGCATTTCTATTTATTAGAAGCCATCTCCAAGTTTTAGTTTGAGTTTTCTTCAATCTTAAGCTCTGACAAAGGGTGAAGTTGAACATTTCTGTGAAATAGTTTTCCCTCAGAAAGCAACTTGAGGACAAAAGAGAGCATATGATATTAATAGAATAAAGAGATAGAATAAAACCCTCTTATTTTTATTACTGCTGCTATACTCGTAAGTGACTTACTGGAGATGGGAAAGCGACAGTCTCTCCCAGAAGTAGAATAAACATTAAATTGATGGCACTGAACAATTCATGATCTCATTTTATGTGATGTAGAAAGATGCATGTAAAGTCAAAATACAGACTACCTCCTCTGGACTAATTGCAGAGGAAAGCCATTATGAGGAAATCATTCCTAAAGGAGAAAAACATGGGGTTTGATGATGTGGGAATTCACAATATTCTATAAGAAGTGAGATATATTTTTTTCCAGACAGTTCAGAGCTCTTGAAATGCAAGGCACTGACATTTCTCTCCCCACTGATCTTACCAGACTCCTTTTTATTACCCCACAGGGGTATTTTTCACTTAGTATGCTCATAATTCCTATAAACTTTACAGGATTTATGCTCATGCATCAAAGATAGAACAGATATCCTTGATCTTATGTCTACATATTCTTAGTAAAGAGAGACTTTAAAAACAGGTAGAGGATAAACTTTGCTAGCCCTGTAGTTTATTCTCTGAATCATAAGTGTGGTAAGTGCAAAGATATTTACAGGGGGAAAAGATGAAACCACAGAAAAGGGAAAGCAAGACAGTTTAATATCTTACAAGTAAGGCTGAAATATTAATTAGATTTTGATTGTTAACAGAATAAAACCTAGTTCCAAAGCATTTGTTTTCCTGAGAAGTAAAAATTTTCAAATAGTTTTGGTTTTGATATTTTCAGCCACTTTTTCCTTTGTGTGTTTTTCTAATGGTTTTGGTCAAACTGAAGATAAATTCCTTCATGAATATTAAGTTCAACCATAAATTTAACACTCTTTCACTTATTGTACAAAATGTACACACAAAGTAAAACAAAACACAGTGTTCTGAAATACTTCTAATCTGCACTCAAGGAACTTTGATAATACAGAACAATAAGAAGTATAGGATATGGCAGCTCTACATAAGGACTAAGGTATGCAACGTTACTAAAAAAAAAATTGGAAAGTTTTATATAAATAGTGTATAGAAAAGTCATAAAAGGCTATATATTATTACTATATTGCAGTAAAAAGTAATAAGTACATTTTAGTTGATTAATGGCCTAAAGAATAAAGACTATAAAACAAAAACCTCAAAGAAACAAATAACTGTTCATGTGTATACATGCAGAATCTTACCCAAGGTGGTCAAGTAACAGTTACAGTAGCTGCATTTATAGCAAAATTAGAAGGTGAATGGGGATCTAAGATGAAATCCAGCAATAAAGAGTGTGTTGAGAAAAAATTTCCTCATGTTTCCCTGCCAAACAAGAAATTCTGAAAAACATTCCTGTCAAGCTAGTTCTTGTGAAGTTGTCTGTTGCTTTCTTTCATTATAGGGAATACAGCCACCTCTTTTCCCCAAGAAACTGAGAGAAGTATCTTGCATTGTTTACTCTTCAAACTAGATTACAGGAGACTGCTCTTTCAAAGGAGAAAGTAAATGGCAAAACCCTGGGTCATGGAGAGAAGGTGTATTGCATCAAGCACTGCCTTTATTTTAGGAAAACAGTGACAAAACAAAAACTGGATGTGTGGGATTCACACTGGGGTAAAGACATGCACTGTATCATACAGATCCAGTATGTAACAATATAGCAAGATATGCAATAATACCAGACATAGTATATAACAACATATGTGTTACAATATAATATATACTATAGTTAGCAATAATACCTTCTCAAAGATATGGGACACAGTGATGTCTCCTATGAACAAATGTGATGAACTAAATGCTCTTGGCTGTGTAAATTCCATTAAAACCCACTTCATTTAATTCACAGATAATCAAACATTATCTATTATTTGAGGTACTAGGCAAACAACCTAATCACTGCTGGTGTTAGGAAAGATGAGGTGAAAACAATTTAATTAAAAATTGTGAATGCATATGTTTTAATTTTTGAATTTGAATTTCTAGAAGTTCTCCCACATGCTGTTTTACAGTGACATTGCATTGACTTACATTCTGTACATGACAATCAGGGTCTTAACCTGCCATTTCTTCCAGTCACGGTCTAACAAATCTTTGTCACTAAAGAAACAGAACTTGAAGAATATCACATACTTAATGAATAGACACAATTTGTTACTCAAGGATTTACTATTTACAGTGATTGATTAACTGTATGTTTACTTTTATAACTTTGATCTCTGTGACTAAGCAAATGGCTGTGTTGGCTATTTCTCCCCATAGTCTAAGCTTCTAGACTGAGCTGAGTTGGGAAGGACTTGCTCAAAGGTTAAAAAAAAAAAAAATCGAAACTCTAAGTTATTTATTTTCATGCTAATATGGTATTTTTCTTTCTCTTTTATATGCATTTTACTTACATGAGTGAGGAAGAGTCAATGTTTATTTCTATATATGACTGACAGATCTTGCAATTTAGAGACAAGGTTACAGAATATCCCAAATTAATGACTGTCAGGTATCATATTTAAAATAATTTTTAAAGTCTACAAATACAGTATGCATTGCTACCATCTGTTCTTGAGCAATGTTTTACAAAAGCCACGGAGCTGGCTGACCCGGAAAGCTGACAACTTCAATATTAAATGTTATCAGTTCAATGGCTGAAGAAAATGGGGGATGCTGTATACTAATGTTTTGCCTTTACAGAAGAAAGCTAAGCTGAATGGGCTAGAAAAGCCACTATATGGACAGTGAAATTGTGCAAGTTAAATGATTAAATGATGATCATTGTCAAAGCATATGAGCTTATGTTCTCATTAAAATCCTCCTACTTCCCATTTAACCCTATTCTTGAGAAGAGCCTTTCTGATGCAACAAAACTATTTTGCCTTTGTGATCTTTACAGAATTCCTAAAACAATCAATTAGATTTTGACAGTGACTTACAGTTTAGTAAAGGACTAAAGTATGTAACATTACTAACACAAAATTGGAAAGTTTCCTTTATACAAACGGATTGTATATTAAAAAAAAAAAAATCATAAAATCACAGTTTCTTTGAAAGTACACAGTTTTGACTTTTTCTTCTTTTTTTTTTTTTTTTTCTGTCAGCATAAGGAGCTTGATTACAATCAGTAAAGGCCAGACTAGAAGCTGCTAAGTTGATGGTCATAATAATTCCCTTCCCTTATTCCTGCTTTTTCCTGTAAGGATAGACTAAGAAGGTGAGCAGTTTCAGCACAGGCTTTTAAGTTCACCTATTCATTCTCATAATAACTGATCAACATGAACAACAGGAAATTAAAACCCAAGTTGAAAGGTAACTTTTGTTGAAAGTGCAATTCTTAGGTTCTTTAGTCCAGCACATTTTAACACACAAAAAAGGAATCAGTAGGGTTTCAATGGTGAGGTTTGTAATAATCAAGAGAAGTGTTTCTCTGTGTGAAGGATAATCATTTCAGGGAAAGACTGGCAGAACTGCATTAGTTTTAAGTAACCTCAGTGAAGGAAATCTAGCCAGTTCAGGGTGTTTAGAAAGTTTAATTTGGAAATAGTAGTTATGTCAAAGAGATAACCTTCTGTAGAATAGATAACCAATAAAAAACATATATATCATATTTTATCTAATAAGCAAGCATACATACAAAGGAGTTCGGGTTTTCAGTATTTCAGAGTATGTGATATCAAAAAACATTCGATACACAAAGAGGTCAAAGTTACAAATTTTTGTGAACTTTGTCAAAATCCTCCCCAATTTTGAAATATTGATTACTTTTTATTAAAATAAGAATAAATATTTTATTTCCTATTAATATGTAGCATGATGTAAAGGGTTCTTTTAATTGGCCTGCTGCAGGCTTCTGGTAGAGAGGAATTCCAAGAACTTGTAATGAAAAGAGGTTGTAAAGGAGATATTTCTTGGGTTTTCTCACAAAAAGTTTACAGATTAAAAAGTGTCCTTTACCACATTTTTACTAAAATAGGGAGGAAACTTGCTATACAAACACCCCAGTGTAGTACGATTTTTGGGTCTTATTTTATTTTGCAACAGGGCATGATTACTTTGCCAGTAGCTTCCAAACACCTAATTATTTTCAAAATAATTTCTTTTCAGAATATCTAAAACCAAAGCAGTGTTTAAATTCATATTTTGGAGATTCATCATACTTGGATAGATAAGTAATAAAGAAAACTCTGAACTGAGTATGATTTTGAGACTCTGAAATGTATAGCTGTGATTTATAATTGCCTTTTCTGTGTGTCATCCAAAAGGAAAAATTATTAGACAAAAGGGCACTATAAATGTGGTCAGTGTGGTTGGATTTTCAATGATCTTGATAAAAAATTCTTAAACTTTTAAATTTATGACAGCTAAGTTTTTTCCATTTAGTTAACTATATCCCTTTTCAAAATTAAATTTAAGTTTCACCGTTTATGGAAAAAATCTCCTCTTCCAAGATGTTTCCAGGCATCCTTGTTTTCTCCTACAAGGTTTTACCCAAAAGAAAATTAATAGAAGAAAAACAGAAAGACTGTCAAGCTATTTTACAGGACTACATAGAGTCACTCAAACTGATATCATCATCATCTCTGGCAACACTCCAAAGAGTCACAGAGAATCATGTTTATGTTGAATCGTCAAATTATGGCAGAAATAGAAGCAGATGTAGACACAAACAACTCATACCAGCAATCTCATATTATAATAAAAAATTATGTAAAGTATTTGAGTTATCTAAAATAACTTCCTAATTTTCTTAATGTGTTAATAATGAGCCTTAAAAAAAACCCCACACAAAAACAACAACAACAAAAAAAAAGGTCCTCCAAACCAACAATCAGCTAATAACATTTGATATAAACTACATTGACATAGAAGTCCCTCTGCAAGGCTTGGTTGTACTGAAGATAGTGTAGCAAATGGCTGGAAAGTGAAAATTTAAATTTGAATTTCTCTAGTGCTTCAAAGTTAGTTATAAGTACTACATTTCTAGTGATTTGATCTTTGCAGTGATTTGTTAAATTCCTTGTGAATAGATGTAAATATGAGAAGCCAAAATCATGAAGCTTTTTTTCTGGAGAATGTTTCTGTGATTATTTAAAAGAAAATATCCAGCTTTTCAGTTTAACCTGGTGGTAAACAGTAACAATTTTACTATTTTATTTGGAATCGTGTTAGATTGAATAAGTGGCAACCAATTTTCCACACCATGTGTCAAGGAGCACTCTCCACAAAGCAGCAGAGAACTACCTTCTTGTGGTCACTTGCTTCCTTGGGAGGAAGACTTCCTCTGTACAGCAAAGAAGCAGATGGAGAAGAAAAGTTCTTTGGGATGGGAGAAACTGAAATTTGTTGCAATTCAGAAGTCAGTAAAACTGGGAATAAACTTGTGAGAAGAAACACAGAATGGTTTGGGTTGCGAAGGACCTTAAAGACCATCTGGTTCCAACTCCTCTGGCGTGGGCAGGGACACCTTCCACTAAACCAGGCTGTTCAAAGCCCCATCCAGCCTGACCTTGAACACTTCCAGGGATGGAGCACCCACAGCTTCTCTGGGCAACCTGTTCCAATGCCTCATCGCCCTCACGGTAAACATCCACAAAAGAAGATCGTGGTTGGAAAGATTTATTTACAAAATCTTTTATTCCTGTTCTGTTTCACCTTTTCTTTTTATAGGTACTTTAAAAGTGAGCTTCTTCAAAGTATTACTCATGCCTGTTTCTGTTATAATAAAACCTGGCTTTTGTGGTAAGAGCTCTTCTCTCTTCAATACTTGCTGTTTAAAATGCAGGAAAAGGGTAGGCTAAGATATTTCTGCATGCTTTTTCCAAATGTCAAGGCATAATTTAACAGTATCCAGAATCAGAATGCTTATTTGTGTTTCCTTGTCTCCAGTGCAATTTTTTTTCTGTTTTTTAATTCTCTTGTAGTAAGACAAGTTTTACCTGTTTCTGCCAAAGCTACCCTGACATGTACTAACAGTCAGACTCCAAAAGCCAGAAGAGAATATTTTATACAGACATAACCCCATGTCTTTTCAATCTTGTGCTAAATATAATCAGATCAACTTTTTGACATTTACATGTGAGCAATAAGGTTATTATTTTTAATATATTTTTATATGTTCAAGAAAATAAAGGTAAAATTCAGAATCTTCTGGCTCAAGAAGTCACATATTTTAGTTTTATAGATGTTTACCTGATTTTCTTTTTATATCTGTCAGATCGTAGAAAAGACAGGAAATTTTCATGACTGTCGTAAGTCTACAAAGAATGATGAAAGTGAAGTTAACATTAATCCTGTTTTGCTAAGTATGTAATTTACTAGTATGCTTATTTTTCTGAGATTTTTACTTGGGAGAGTCAAAAAGAAAGTGGGAACTTACAGTAGTAATGTTGGGCTGTCTGAATTGCCTCTAGAAGCAGTATGAGAAGATTTAAACAAAAGATTACTATAGCAGAACTATTTCTTTGTTGCAAGACCAGAAGAATTAAGTTTTCTTAAGGAGATAAAATTAGTCATTAATTCCTCAATTACCAATTCAATATTAGAAGCTGAGTAAAGAGAGTTCTGGATGATTAATTTCTAAAGTTTTTATAGAATCAATGAAAGGACAAAAAAAGTATAAATTTTATGAGATTAGGATTGACTTGGCTCATTAAAGGTAGTTGATGGGATTGGCAGGACTGCTTTAAACCATCTCTGGTTCCATCTACAGTGACTTGATATAGCTGTGCCAAACAGGACATGCTTGTTCCTCACTGAGCTCCATTAAATCCATATGGTCATTTGGAGAGGCCTCAGCTGCTCATGGTCTCGGTCAATGTTAGGGCTACCTTCAAGCTGTCTGCTCGTGGCACCAGCACTGATTGTTTCTCTACGAGTAATATTGCCAAAAATAATGTTATAAAACCAGGAGCTTATCAAGCTGAATAAACTTAGAGTGTGAGCAAACACAGAAGAAAGGCTTCACTCTGAGAGTGGGTAGGTGGAGGAGATTTGTTTCTACATATTTTTTCCCATCTAGATAATATAATTTATTTTCTTAAAATATTGGTGTTTATAGTGTATATGCTGATAAAAATAAATTCCCATTTTCTTAAAGCAGATGCAGCAACCCCTCCAAGCTCTGGAAATTCCTGGATCCCATTGTCAAGAAAAATATTAGACATTTCATGGTCTCCATCTTTCTCTGACCTTCTGCACTGCCAAAGACACTTCAGGAACCACAGTTGCCTGAAGAATGGGCAAGCCTGGAGGCAGGGGTATGCAATTAGGAATCCATGATGGTAATGTACCTACATACGTACATATACATACATACATATATATATATATACATACATACATACATATATATATATATACAAACACACACAACTATTCTGCTCTTTTAGTAGAATTTTAATGGCTTCTGTTTCTGGAACTCAACTCAGGAATTCAGGCATGAATAGCAATAAACCTTAATAAGTCAACATTTACCTTTTTGGTATCAAAAAAAGAAAATAATTTAGAATATGAAGCTCCATGAAAATGGGATTAGATGGGTGTTAGCCTAAGTCTTAGGTCTTGAGAACAGACGAAGAAGAGACTGAAGTCCTTACTTGCACTTAGTTTTTTAAATCCAATAAATGCCCTCAAGGACTTTGTTTTATAAAAAATTTTGCAGAAGATACAGTTCTTTAAAGAGAACTACATTTTAAGGTGGGGAATTTCCATTTTATAACAGAGTTGTATTTTAAAGGACATCCATGTCCACATTAGACTGAGATTATTTTTTCTTTTACAAAAGAGAATGTGCGTAAGTACTCCATGACCCTATGTGAAGTTGTGGATAATTACTTCTTATAGCTAAATGGGGAGAAACTCATATAAATAGAGAATCATAGAATCATAGAATTGTTAGTATTGGAATGACCTTAGAGATCATCTATTTCCAACATCCCAGCCTTGGGCAGGGACAGCTTTCCCTAGAACAGATTGCTCAGGGCCCTATCACATCTGGTCCTTTGATATATTCATTTTTAGGATTTTTGGCGACACATTACCAAAAATGGAACATAAAACCAAACAAATACAACTAATATCTATAAATGTTTCTTATCTAGTTAAGTCAATATGTATTTTGATCATGATATTCATTACACATACAATTAAGAAAGACTTCATTAAAGAATATAATGAAGAGCAATTAGCAAATTCCATAATTCATATTGAGTCAAAAGAAGATGAATTGCAACGGGAAACAAAGAGTAATTAATTTTACTGCCAAGAATGTGTTCACTTAATACATTTTATCCTTAGCTGCTTGAAAAGCAGAGTAGCTTTATCAAAGAGTTTTGAAAGCATTCATCATAACTTTGCCTTGGTCCAAACATTTATCTTTTCTACGACTTAATAAAGAATAAATATTTCTTCATATTTAAAAACATTATGGTAATTAAGATTTTTAAAAATAAATATAATAGATTCTATGATGTCACACAAAACTTATCCATTTAATTGCTCAAGAATTCGCTCACATACACTATTTTTGAAGCTACATTTGTCAACTGCAGACAAATTTCCACTGTAGTAATTTTAGATTTTAGGTAATATTGTTCTCATTTTGTATATAGTTATGTCAAGTAAACAGTGACAAGTAGAAGTACAAAAGAAGCTCAATCCAAGTGCATGTGTTTATCCATATTTATACAGTTATGCTATATATGTGTGTGTGCATATATATATATATATATATATTCTGACATGCAATAGTACTTCAAACCACAGTTTTTAATTATCTGCTCAGAAGGAGTACTGTCTTGGTCTCATTCTCTTCTGCCTAAGTATTAGGATACAAACTTAATTCCATGACCGCAGTAGTCCAGTATATCAAAAGGATAGTGCCCAGTTAATAGTGACTTTACTGTTTTTTCTCTTTCTTCAGTTTGCAAGCCTTAGGTCTTTTTACTCTCTGCTTTGTTAGACCATGCTCAAAAGAAAAAAAAAAATTCCCTCCCAATTGACTGCTTTTGTGAGATGATGTAATACAATGATGTTCATTTTGTAGAGGCTTCCAAAGGCAGAGAAGGCACAGGTCTTTTACTATCTTCTAAAATAAAGGACTTTAAGTGTTATTTTATTTCAGTGTTTGCTGCCGAAATGTCTTTAGGGACACAGGCATAAGAGATAGGTTAAAACTCATGTGAAAGATCTGTATTTCAGAGGACTCTGTAAAATGCTGAGCAATGACTTTATCTGCACAACTGTAAGCATGCAAAATTTCCACATGCCCAACTAGGCAAACAGGCTGTGAACTGCAGAAAACAAATGATGATGTGCAGCAGGCTTTTTCCAGCTTAATATGAAGGTATAGAATATATTTAACACTGGTTGCAGTTTTGTAAGTTTTTTTCTCAAACTCTACTTGGCACATAAAGTACAATCTTTCTTTCAGTCTTAGAACTCATATTTTAAACAGTAAGCCCATAAGATGAGTTTTGGCCTTTTTCAAATCCTTGGACCAAAATGTAAATCTCCTGCAGCCTCAGAGGGCCTGGAAAATTGAAATAATTCCCTTTAATTATCCAGGTTGCAGGGAAAAAAAACAACAACAAAAAAACCCCAAAACAACAACAACAACAACAACAAAAACCACCAACCAAAAAAACCCCCATTTTTGGTGCAGCTTTCCCCAGGAAAAATTACTGCAAGGGGCAGCATCTCACATAAGATGTTTGAGGAAAAATGCTTTATAAGCAACTAATTCTACAGGCCCTAAGTGCTCACAAGAATACCAACACTGTCCAGCATCAACACAAATGAAAGGGAGACTGAAAGGAAGCTTTAAACACTGACGTGGTAACATCAAAGATTGACGCAAATATTCCACAATAATATGACTCAGAATCAAGAAGTTTGGAAAAGTGTTCTGAATGTGACATTCTGGAGGAAACTCATAAAGAAATGCCACTGCCTTATGTGGAATAATTTCTTCCGTATGACAGAGTGTGAAGGTCACTGTGACAGAAAGCTTTATAGCACTGTATTAGGCACATAATGTGTAACAATGCACACAAAATCCTGCCCTTCTTCAAATTACTTCTGATTTAATCCTTTGGTATTAAATTTACATCTCTGATAGCTTAAAAAAAACCCAAAAAAACCCCAAAAAATAACATTCACATTGAGAGCAGATTGCACTGCATTTAGTAAAGAAAGGTTTTGCCCAGAAATTTAAGACTTACATTGCAACAGAAATAGCAATCAGTCACTTCTCATTTAAACAAGTAACTATTAGGTAAAGAAAGGAGAGGACATTCTCATACAGGTGTGTTAAGTCAGATACTTTAAAATTATTCCCACAGAGCTAGTCAAAAGTTTTGGGCGCACAGAGTCTTCAGAAACCGTAAGTGCAACTGCAGGTGAGACCAAAATTAAATCAGGTTTTAAAATTACTGACCCTGTTATCCATCTGATCATTTATTTACAATTATATTTCTAAAACATTCTTGGCTCCAAATGAAATTTGTCAATGCCAAGGCTGACACTACTGCTCACAGGTTATTATAATTGAATGAGACAAACTTATTTGAGACACCCAAATTTAGGGAATATCATTGTACTCTAAAATACATGTTTATATTAAAATATTTATGTCTGTGTGTATATTATATATATGCATATTACATACGCATATACAGTGTGATGCATATTACATATATTGTAATATACATTGTATACATACTACATCTATATAGTATCTAAAGTATTCATATTACATGCAATATTTAGTGTGTCAAATTATCATGTATATTTTAAAATTGCATATATAATTCTGAAGGATATGCTATATGTACATAAAAATATTATAAACCACATATATAAAAAATTTTGCAGAGAGATTGTGCTGGTTTCTTCTGGGGTATAGTTAACACAGACATAGACGTTATCAGGACCTAAAAATGTTAGTAACTTTCACCTCAAAGATAATCAATTCTTTCAGGGATTTCTTGTCAAATATTTATGTAGTCATCTGTATTCATATGTATTGCAACTTGAAAGAACCAGAGATCCCGCTCACTTGTAAGACTTTTTATTTAATAGTAGAATATGAAAATGAACAAAAGATTGAAACCTTTCATTGCTTTGAGGACTATCTGAAAAAAAACCTACCCACACAAGAAAATTACTCTTATTTTCACTTCCAGTGTAAAAGTTTATGTGCAAACAAATTTCACTTGATTTCACTTACGCCACTTGTGATCTTTAAGTAGATCTTTTCTCTTTAAAATTATGTACAGCAAATATGGTCACACAGGTTGATCCTGATAGATGAAACAAACCATATTCCCCAAAGAAACTTATAGTTTACCACAAATTCTCTTTTTATTATTCCAAAACAACCTGATTTACACTGCATACTAATCAACTTAATCCAGTTTGAATTCTCAGAATCTCCTAGCCTGAATAGACAATGCTCATCAACATCTACATCTAAGAATGCCACAAATTTGAACAAGGAGGAAGCAGTTGGCTCTGCTGAAATATCTGGTTTTAAAGTTCTACTTTTCATTCCCAGCTTCTTGTAATGCTTCCTCCTTTCAATAAGGATTTATTGAAGAAAAGAATTTATTGAAAAAACAAGATGCACATTTAGGGCTGCCTTATTTGCCCTTGATTTAATTCTTCAAGCAGAACATTTCTTGTGCTTTAATCTCTACCATTAAATCCACTAAAGGATTTGTATCATTCTGTGATTTTGTTAGTCTTTCCACAGTGTCTGTGTGGTACCATTCAGTCCCTCCACATTTTTAAAGAATGAGAAGATAGCACTTATGCTTTTTCTAAAGAGTATAAAACTAAAAGAAACCAACCAAACCACTGTTTCCTTTTGTAAATGCCCATTAAATGAAATCTATATTAGAAGATTAGCCAACAAATAGAACTGTTCAGGTTTCAGAAGAGCTAAAAGGGGAATACATTCTCAGTTCTGTCCCTCGCTACATTTTGTCTTATATAATGAATTCAAACTGTATAAAGAAGCATATAATTAGATTAGAAGACCTTTAAATTTACTGTAGCCATTTATTGATATTTCCTTGAATTGTCTTATTAGAATGGCTGCAAGTTCAGTCCTCAGGCCATACGACTCCTCTGCCTTGAAAACAAACAAACAAACAAAATGTTCCCTTTCTAATATGCTGGTTTTCAATTGTTTCTTGAAGCAGTCACACTAGAAACATATAATACTGACTTTTTAAAATAAGCTCTTGATGCAGTTATTTCCTTACAAACATTAAAAGGCAGGAGTCTTAATAGAAAGAAAACCATAACGTGTTAGAAAGTGCACTCTTATAATATAGGCTGCAGCAGCATGTAGGTTGTCTGCATGCCATACATAAATAATTAAAAACCTAAAATGGCCTTTATAGCTAAATCCCTGATGCAGAAAATATCAGTAGATGAAATTGTTCCCACATGCTATGTTAATGAGATTCACCTGTTAAGCAAATCCAACTGATTAATACCTGCTGGTTTTGAATAAAACACAGCTCTGATGATTAGCACAGCTTCTTTTTGTTCCCTAAAATTACTTTAAGGTACTGATGTTGTAAGTCTTGAGGAGAGTTCAGAGCTTCCCAAAATGTGGTGCATGCAGGCTTTGGAATAAATTTTTAATCAAAAGATGAAGGGGAGAAAACCCTTCATATTTTTACCTTCTTCAGTAGGATATTTACAGCATTTCATCGCTATGAAGAGTTTGAAGATATGCTGCTTAATGCATTTATCATGCTGTCAGAACGATCTAGTTCATTTTTTTCCCCACGGCATTCAGCCATACACTAGGCATTACGTACATATTCCTTAGTTTCTAAGCCAGATATTTGCCAGCCAGACAGGTGTCTGAGAGACATCTAAGGGTAACTTTCAACAGAAGGGACAGTAGATTAGTGAGAGGTATGGAAAGACCGAACATACAACCTGCAGAATATATTTTATTTTCTCCTTGGTCAGTGCATTATCCCAGCAGGCTCAGGTGAAAGTACTTTATAGTAACAAGTGAGTGTATAGGGAAGTAGGGCAGGGACTGGTGGATTAGTGGCAAATCCTCTTATCTGCTCAGCAGAGCAGAGCAACGATGCTACTTCCACTAACAGGAAATATTCTAATTGCAAACACAAGCTATTTTGTATAGCTGATGTTCCTGTGCACACATGCATGCAGTTTGAGCATCCAATTTTGGCTCATTTCTGTAACACTGTAATCATCTCAATGTGACTTGAGGCATGAGCAGGTAGGATATTTACTTTGGCCAATGGAAAATAGTTCTATTTTCTGTGGATAGATCTGTATAATCACGTGAAAAATACAGAAAATTCTTTTGTTTTGGAGGCACTCCATATTTACAATATTAAGAATTCAGAGCCACCACAAATATTTGCTTAGTGGATGCCTAGAGGGATTGAACTTATCATTACCTTATACTAGCAGCTGTCTCACACAGTTAAATTTAATGAAAATTTGATTTAACTAATTTGTATATAGTGATAGATTCATTATGAGGTACCTGGATTTCTACTTTTTTAATTTTCTGTTCCTGATGATCAGTCAGAGAACTCTATGTGGAAAAACTACCACATGCTGACCTCTGGTTTTTGCCTATATTCAGAATCTCTATTGACATAGCTTTAAGTTTCTAGAAATAAAAATTATTTAAAAATAAAAATTACGAAACTAGCTACTGTATATCCATTGAACTTCCCAAAATTTTCATCTACCTTGTACTTTATATTGCCAAGAGTCTATTAAATCCATGGCAACTGCAATCAACAGGTAGTGAAGGAAAAGTAGGAGTTTCTGTGTGCTCTGCACTAAGTTTGCCTTCTCCTATTACTTCTCTTAGATAGTTATCTTCTTGTGTTCATACAAAAGTAAAGTCAACTATCTTTTGTTAGTCATTTCTAAAAGAGTAACTGTTCAGTAGCAATATTCCCCTGTCCTTCCTTAACCGGGTGGTCTGTTTTATAGTCTGTATTCCTTATTATTGATCAGTACAGCACATTCACAAAGTTATGATCCTCACAGAGTTAAAGAAAAATTTAGGTTTGCATGCAAGCATGTTCATTTCCCATATTCACTAGTGTCTGGGACCTGAATGTAGGCAAATCATGTGTTGTGTTTGTTCCAAGGTTACTTCTATCTTTTTATTGTTAAATTTTCTCCATAGCAACATAACACTCCAAGTCATTTGTAACAGCTTCCCAGTAGCTTTATGAGACCAAGCACACTCATTCATCTTTATATGAAAACAAGATTTACATTTATGACAATGTAAATATGATATACGCGGCACCCCATTTGCATGATGTTCTTTCACGTCTGTTCTTAGTTCTAGGCTATATGCAGACCTACAGAATAATTGGTCTGGCTTCAACTGAACAGACAGAAATGAAATGTTGTAGAGCTTACCTCCACATATTCAATCCCTGATGAAAACCAAGAGACTGAAATAGCTGCTCCATGCGTATTTCCTGCACAGTGGGACTTGTCCGTATGATTGGTCCTGCTTATTTTGATTTTCATAGCATATTAATAAAATCCAAGCTGGTTTTGATCTCACAGCTATTACAGAGGAGTGAACCAGGGTACCGTTACTTTTGTGATTATTTCAGGAAGAAGGAGTTCAAGTTATGACTTCAAGGGCTAGATGGTGACTTGTAGGAGCTGCGCCAAGAAAAGAAATAAAGAGATAGGACCTGAATAGAGGTTAAAGAGGAAAGGTTTGGGTGATTGGCTGAAAGCGCGTCACAGGACTTAAGAATCTACTCATCCTGTCTGGAAGTGTCTGGGGAGAAGGGGAAGAGCTCCAGTCACTTTAGTTCTCTTTTCAGTCTAAGCTTGCTGATTCCCCAGTCCATCATCCTGATGCTGCATGATGTTATATGTAGAAAATTAGAAGGCCACACAGCTATACAACATTTTTCCTCTGGTCTAGAAATGATGAAGAAAGACTGAGAGTGGAACCATGGGTTCAGATTTCCATTTTACCTCACATGTCAGCTTACAGAGTTGCAATATCTGAAAGATGCACATCCCATGTCCTTCTATCTCCCTGTCCAGAGCACGCAAACACCATAAAAGTAATCAATCTCCAACTGCAGGCCTTTCCCCTTGCAGCAACGCAACCATTATGTCTGTGTAGGAAACACACAATCTGCAGTTGAGGTTTTTTGGCAAATTGGAGTTTTACTGTTCCTCAGCTTAACAAAATGGATGTCTGTAGATTGAGAGTAGTTTATATTTTCATCAATAAGAAACTGCGCTTGTGGAACAGAAGCTGTCACAAGGCATTGCCCTGCTGCAACAGCACTACAAGTTTGTATGAAACTGTAATGAACACAGATCAAGATAATGGGAATATGAATGCAGACAGAATGACTGTTCAGGGAAATTTCTTTTAAATTTACAGTCTGATGTGTGTTATTATTCAGCATTCTAAAAAGAGGATAAGGAACATAACCAAAAAATCTGAACAATTGGTTTGAACTAATTTTTTTGTTGTCAGAAAATGTTATGGGATCTGAGGAATCTGGTCCAGCTCATGTGTGTATGGAGCAGTATGCATATGTATGCAATATATGTGTACATCCATACTGTATGTACACATATATGTATTCTCACTAATGGAGCTCCAACCTGCTGAGCCAAACTGGGGAGGAGGAGGATTAATAAATTAGTGCTGTCTGTGTTTGCCTGAGTGTCTTGTGCATCCACCTGTGACCTCTGTGGCCAGTTATGTGTGTAGGTGTGCATGTTTATTTATGCACGTTTTATCTGTGTGCATGAGTCTGCCAGGGATACATCTTCAGCCATGCTCCTGCTTGAACCTGGGGGCATGAAACTGCAGCAGGCTCACCTCTCTCATTCTGTCAGATCTGGCATGATATATTTTCCACAAAGAGTTAATTATCTATAAATATGATTAATCTTTTATCAACATACACTGGCACCTGTGGTATCAGAGAGAGTCTGAGCTATACAACAAGTATCTGTTGGCAATGGCTGTATCAGTAGCTTTGCAATCCCATTATCCCTGCTATTAGAGAGAACCATTAGCTTAAATGTGGAAAGCCTGCCTTTTTTTCTTCCAAATAATATCTGCATGATAATGAAATTGCATCAGTTCTTTGTAATTTTGCTCACTCTGATGATTTTAATATGCTATTGTGACAATTTTAGGTAGTTTGAATAAACAAATATTTGCATAGAATATGTAGTCAAAACAATTTTGGTTTCATGGTTGCCAGGTATATTATGAATGTACTAAATTCCAATTCTTCAACATTTTGTCCTTCCTGGTTGAATCTTTATGAATGTAATATTTTTGTTTTGATTTTTTTTTTTCTCACAGAGACACTGAATACTCTTCAGGTTAGTTGGGCTCACTTGACTTTTTATTTTACATATCAAATTCATTAATTCCTATTCTGTAGAAGCTTTTTAAATGATGGTGCCTGAGATTTTGCTGTGAAATTCAGTCTGGTCCAGCAAAGCCAAGTTAACATTTTTCACCAGCACACAATGATGTATGTTTTACTGATTTTCTATGTGTTACATAACTTGAGGTTGTTAAAGAAGCTTTAGATTTCTAAATATATGAGTCTTCATTACTGGCCACACAAAAGATGATCTCCTGTCTCTAATTCATTATGTCAGTACTGCTCTTAGTTCCCTGAAACATCTCTGCTGTACAGCTTGCACGAAGTCAACACAAGTATTTTAAAGAATGTCTATTTTCTACTTCACAGCTTTGAACAGATTGAAAAAAGAAGATATTCTAAGTCTTTTTAGCAGAAGAATATACTGTTGTTTTGGCTGAACACTGTAACACTTCAAAGCCTCTGCAGAACCAATTTGTAAAATGGTTCAGGATACCCTCTTTTTATAAACTTTTTAAGTCATGAGTCATGATAAAGCATGTGTTATAGACAACTTCCCATTTTATTAAAAAAATCAGAAGTTACCAGGAGCCCTTCTGCTCTTTAGAAGACACTGACTCATTGTTAAAGAGTCTAGAACAACTCAGCAAGCAAACAATGGAGTGAACAAATGGAGAGGAAAAGCACCCTCCTACTCTGTAAGCATTTCTCACAATACACAGCCACTCAGTGTGGACAGCTAAAGGACTCAGCCTTGCACAGGTAGACCTAGGCATTTAAGGCTGAGGAGAAAGCTGATGGTTCTTGCTGCAGTTCTCTCATGTGAAGCAAAGATCAGGTAATCATAAAGTTTCAATTCAAAAGTTTCAAGAAGAAAAGAAGAAAAGAGTAACCTAAGCAATAAGGATACAACATTTTTCTAATCCTCATTTGCCAAGGGAACACGGAAGCAAGGTCATTAATGGAAACATGAGAAATATAGGAATGACACAATTTCCACGTCTCAGCAGGGTCCATGTCATGTGAAAAGTGGCAAGAAAGGACTGCAAGTCTGGAATCAGTTTCCTCTTCTGCCCATTGAATAGATACAGTCCCCGTCTATATCCTTCCATTGTATTAGGAATGTAACTTTTACTTTTCAATTGAATTATACGTTCTGATATTTAAAAGTCCATGCTAGTGGCTTGAATTTAATTTGAGGGATTCTTATTTTTAAAATTCTCCCATGAATGTGTCCAAAAGGAAGACCTATCTTTTACCCACTGTTAGACCATGAGACGTACTTATTAAATCATCCTTTATTTTATGTATATGTGGTTAACCTTCAGTTTCAAGAAGAGTAACCTTTTTAGAATGGTGCCTGGTAAAAATTCACCATATGAGGTAACTGATAAATAGTCATAAATATGTGTATCAGAAAGAACATGTAAATTACTGACTTTTTTCATGTCCATGTAGATCTTCTAGACCTAACTAAAAGAATTTGGGGGGTTTTTGATCTTCATAATTTCTAGGTTTCTCTATCCTTTGGTATTTTAATAACATCCATTTCAATAAATCATCACTCTTCCCCAAATTCTTAATAAACAGGTTTCAAAATAATGCATATTGTATGTATATAAAGAAAAAAAAAAATTAGCGGGGGAAAAAAAAAAAATAGCAGAAAAACATCCCTACCACCAAGCAAATGCCTCCTGGAGGTGAGCCTAGTGCTAAAAGTGCTCTCTTTTAAGACAAGATTGTTTTATCTCACTACCTAATTAGAAACTGACTGATGCTAAACCACAAAAGTCCAGCTGAAAAAAGTATTCTTCATTGCAAATGCAAATGCTAGACTTAGTTTGCAGGTGCAAATCTTTTGAAGCTTTGAGCAATGCCTTTGTAGTGATCCTGGCAGGAGAAGGGTAAAAAAATAGGAATAAATTATAAATAGAGATGGACCAGAAAAAGAAACAGAAAACAAAGAAATTATAAGAAAAGCAGAGTAATGACACTAGGTTTGATACCATCTTTAAAGCCAAAATGCCTTTTTCCTGGAAATCTTTACAGTTGTCCTCATTTTCAGTCATAATTGCATACACCTTTACAGAGTTTAGTCACCATCCTCCAGATTCTGTAACTGACAATCTCAACCATAAATCAAATAGATCCAATCTTGTCATGACAACTCCATCAAGCAGAACAGCAAAGTGTTCTTTTTTGTTGTTTCTCTCATCTGTTTACGCCAATATGATAAGGTTTTATGTCAATAAAGTTTTTTCTATTTCTCTTAGAAAATACTGTACACGTTTTCCCAAATTACAAAAAAGAAAAAAAAAGGAACAGGACTTGGAAGCTCTTATTCAGCAAGAAGCCAAGGAAACACCCTGAATTTTTTAGCCTATTTTCCCCACCTGAACTGATGGTTTGGCTATTGATGCCAAATGAGACTGTGTTGCATAAGAATAAGCTGAATACATCCCCATGCCTGAAATGCTACAAAAATGTATCTGGGGACTGGGGGTAGAATTGTCAACAACTTTCTAGTACTCTTGTGGACTTCAAGGAGAGAGTGTCTTTTGCAGACATTAATGGAAACTAAAGCAGGATTTCAGAAAGAATAATCTATTTAATGTAGTTTTCCTTTAGCCCTGGGAAAACTGGCAAGAAACTATTAATGTACATTTTTAGCAATTACAATACCATAAACCCACACCTTTTTCCTTATCAGCAGTGATTTCCAACCTCTGAGTAGTAAAACACATATTTGAATCTCTAAATGGAATATCTCATGATGGAATGTGGGTATTACCAGGTTTAACTGGCTGATCTACACAAAAATATATATGACTGTCAAACTTCCCTTTTGGGAAGGATTATGGATACAAATTGTGCTACTTTGTTCACTTATGGTTACTCAGCTTGAGTGAGTAGAGGTGTTTTCAATAAGTCTTACTGTAAGAGGCTTTTAGGACTACTCCATTTCAAATCTATCAATTGGTGTTTCAAGATGGGATATAAGGAGTTCATCTGACAGCTTCTAGTGTGAAGGTATCATCTCTGCCACTAAATATTTCAGTAATACTTCCACTGAAGGTTCAGAGAAATGTGCTTATAGCTTTTGTCAGGGTCGTTCTTTCACTGATGTTTTGTTCCCGCACAGTATTGTCAAACGCTGTCCAGTCAAGATTTGACCTTTCTCAGAGTTTCATTCACCAATAATATAAATGTGTATGTTCTGAGTCTTTTACCATCTACTTTAAATTTCAAGGTATAATAAAATTTTCATTCAACGATTAAGTGGTGATGCACATCCCTACTGGACCAGTGTTTTCTAATGCACACAGGTACTGTAGATAATTTCTCCTGTGGTACAACCTCCTTGTCAGTTACAACACTGCTGTTACAAAAAAATACGAAAGTATTTTATGATATGTAAAACGCTGCATTTTTATTCTGGTACTATGTGTTTAAATCTACAGTGCCTAATTAGGTACAGATTGCTCCTAAACCATAAAAAACCCCAAAACCCAAGCAAGCAAACAAAAAAAACAACCAGCAAACAAACAAACAAAAAACCCTACAAAAAAAAACCCAAAAACCAAAACAAACCGAAAACCCAAAATCCAAACCAAACCAAAAAAGCCCAAACAAAAAAAAAAAAAAAAAGAGAAAAAAAAAAAAAAAAAAAGAGGAATTTTTTTTTCTTTCTTCCTGACTACCCTCTGCTTTGGAAGATTTCTCTGGAAACCTCAACTAAACTGGAACGTTGTTACCTTTCAGAAACAGCTTAAAGCTTTTCTCGTCTTGTGATGTATTTGAGAGGTGTAAACTAACATGAATTGTCAGCCTACATTTAACCTCTTAGCCATTTTAAAGGTTTTATTTAAAAGACTTTTACAGGACTTAAATATTTTTAATCAATATTTAATCTTAAGTTATTAAACAATAGGTTCTGAGTTAAGATGACAGTTCACTAAATACATGTCAATAATATTATTTGAGTTTTTCCATATCAAGACTGACATGAATAAGGAACCAGTCCTCTTTCATGTCTGCTCTTTTCTATTTCTCACTCTTTATAACAGTGGAAAATATTAAATCAAGAATTTGAGAAGATATTAAGAAATGAATTTTTACTAGGTAAAGATGTATTTGTATTTGGGAAACTGTGGCTTGTATCCTCAGCTCGTTGCTAAGCATAAAAAAATAATAGCAGAAAAGTATATTAGCTTTGGTTTATGAATTATCCTTTCATCCTGGAAGCCTAAAATCTTGAACAAATAGATCCAGAAACATGTTTGATTTGCAGAGAGTCTGAGTAACCATGAGAACTCAACAGCAATTGCAGAGAAATAAAAAACCTTAACAAACTTTATTTAGGACAAGACTAACTCCCACTAAATAATAATAGAGCACCTTTAAAAAACTTTGAGACCAGTCTCTGTGCTACGAATCTGAAAGATTTTTCCTGTGAAGTCATACTTGCTTCCAAGATTGGAGGTAAGGCAGAACAAAGGCTTTAAAATTTCCTTTGAAGTCAGTTCAGAGTAAGGAAAAAACACTTCACGTTTACTTCACATGTCGAAAAAACACTTCAAATTTCTGATTTTTTAGTGAAAATATTCCAAATGACATTTTGCCAAAGGTATAATGATTAGCGCATTGATTAAAAAAAATCTAACAGCTATTATAAAAGTAATTAAGCATGCAGTCTTTAACTTGCAAAATGAAAACATCATGTCAACAGGAGTCAGAGACATTATCATGACAAAAACAAGCTCTTATTAATAAATCTTATAAGCAATGCGCAGAAATGTCATTAATAAGAATGTTACAAAGCTACTTTACTGTTTTTTTGAATATTTAAAATACATACATACATGTGTACATACATGTAATAGAAAGCTGATAGAGCTACAATTCTTCTGTATGTGTTATCAGTTTGGCAAATTTGCCTCATAATTTTACATTTATTTCATGTTTCTATGGTTTTTTCTGCTTTATGGAGTTTTCCCTACATTGTAATGAAGACAATTAATGAATTTATAGCAATTCAAGGCATTTCTTTTTTGAATTAGCCATTAGGTTCACAATGTCTTTGTACCTAATGTAGTACAAAAGGATTTAGCAGTCTTAAAATAATGAAAGAACTAAAAGAATTCTGCAGACACAGACACCATTAACTAGGAGGTAGAGATTTCAGACAAAGTGCGAAAACAAAAATTTTTAAAAGCTTTTAAAATGCACTATATGATTATCTAGAAATAGGGTGGGGTTAGTTTCTTGGTTATGACTGCAAAACTGTTTTCATCAGGAAAAAATTAATTACTACATTCAAGAATATAAGAAACAGGACATTTGAGATTCCACTGATTTGCAGTGATTCTTTTCCTTCAATTTCCTCTATAGCACATATTAAGTAGTGGCTTGAGCAATAACCTAGACTACTGTCTAGCTGTTGCCAATCATTACCTGATTCAGTATAAGAAAATTAGAGAAGACTGTATCTTGCTAATTGTATGATGAAGAAGAACAAGTACCTTACTGGCCATAAGTATACTATTTCACAGAAGTCTAGCATTAATTGACTATATCATCAGTTTGCTGTAACGAAGACACATACATTATTTATGGTAGCTGCATTACCACTAAAATCCAGTGAGACTTTACGCGGACATGAATAATACCACTTGATACCACTTCTCCACTGACATCAACAGAACCTCATTGCTGCTGTTAGAGGGAGAGAAATGAGAAGAGATTAAATTTGAGACTAAAATTGCGAAATATTATTGCAGTTGTATCATGTAATATTGAATCGAAAATCTTTGTACTCTCTGACCTATGAAAGCCTGTAACAATTCCAAATAATCAAAGAAACAAGTTAGGGTTTTGTCAAGACATGGAAGAGCTCACATACCCTTCCCCAGAAAGCTTTACAGATTGCCCAGGAGACCATTACAACCTTACTGATATATGAACAATTACACCTCCATTGCATGCATTTGTTTTTCTCTCCATAGTGTGAATTTTCCTCAGTGCCACAGAGGACAAGGAGAAGTCCCCAGACACAGGCCCAAGGAGAGGTTCCTCTCAGGACATGTGGTCTCTTTAGAAACCAAGGCTCATTTCATAACAAGGAAGACAAAAATACTACATATGTACTCAATAACAAAGTGAATAAGGAACAATTTGCAATTTCATTATGATTCAGCAATTCATTATAGATCCTGTGGTTTCCTTCAGCCATTATCACACCATTAGAAGAGCCAACACGTTCATCCTCCCTAAGCCTTAGGACTGTAAGAGAATTCTTTGTTGTTACAGACCTACATTACTTTTTCTGCCTTATTTAATGCTAATTAACTTGGATTACATTTCCTACTGAAAGCAAGCCCTACATATAAAGTTGGCATCTTTCCAAGCTGATGAGTGTTGAGAGGCAAGAATTCTCTCCATAAGTCCCTAGAAAGAAAAAAGACAAGAAAAAAAGTTTCAGGTTTTTTTCCCTCAAATAGCTGCCTGATGTTTCATCTAAAAGCGAGAATATTTTCCAGAGCAATTAAATATACAAATAAATAATCTCTGATCCAACAAATTTCAGATACAGGTGAGATACTACCTAAAAATTACAAGCTAAATGTTTAGCAATAAACTACCTTTCTGATGGGTAAGTATTGCTGTGGTGCAATCACAGAAATATGAACTCTGCTCTTTGGTGACTATGCTTCAATTTCATAAGTCATTATGAAATTTGTTACACACATTTTCAAAATCATCTTATACATTTAGGAAATTAAGTTATTGAAGCCCTTTCAGAAAGAGTAATATTGTAATAGATACAGTGCAGCATTGCACTCTGCACAGTATAGTGGGATGGCAATTGAAAGAAATGCCACTAATGCTACTCCATGACAATGTCATGCATTGCCAAATTAAAATTAGTCTTTTCTGAATTTTCCACTACCTGGGACATTTTTAAGAATTTTTTCATAAAGATGGAAATCACCCAGCCAGGAGGAAAATGGAGCTTGGAGATGGTACCCCTTGTGATCCCCCTCACACAGATCATGTGTAGTACTCTTTTTTGAATCTCACAATGATTATGAGAGAGGTAAAGAGAGGCTCAATCCTTTTTGACAGAAAATGGCTGGGAAATACAGTCTAAGACATGCTGTCAGAAATTAAACACCAGGAAATCCTTTCAGACTAGGGTAAAAGAAACCAAGCCATAGGTAGTAGGTCCTGCAAATCATCTTGAGGAAGACAGTGTACAAACAGCTGAGACACTTTCTTCACTTTCTTCACTCTCTCCACTTTCTTCAGGGAGAAAAGAGCTGGCCATGCAATGAGTGGGGGAAAAAGGCTCAATGGAACCACATTCTTATGAACCCAGAGTCAACAGTGAGTACAGCTAATGAAAATCCAGAAATAAAAATGCTGCTAAGAACCTCAAGCCTCTCAGGATTTACATCAGTTGTTGCAAAAGTGCTTGTGAAAATTACATAGGAGACTCCAAGAATTGAAGGGCTGTAGAAGCATATTTACTGTCACATCTTTCCAGTATCAAAAAATGACAGATGGTAAGGATCCTTTAAATATTAAAATGGATAAGCCTTATTAAAAACTTATATTTGTAACATTATATATAACTTAAAAAAATACATTTGCATATATATTTGTATATACACTTTATAAATATACTTTATGTGCATATAGGAATTTAATTATGATGTTTTTGAATCAATATTCAGGCTCTTTATGAAGAGGATTTTAACTCTCCAAGATTTTAAACAGACACATTGGATTGTACTCAGAAGAACTGGAAACTGATATTTCAGAGACAATGAAAAATTTGACCCAACATACCTCTGATGGGATAGCAGAGATTAACTTTTCCATTTTACAACATTTATGGAACAGTTTGGGACCCTTTTTTTTCATATAACTTAATATCTAAGAGCAAAGAATTGCGAAGTTGTAGTAGTGGAAACACATAAGATACATGTAAGAAACCAGAAGTAATTCCTCCATTAAAATGGAATAATTTCTGATCAGAATATTTTCAAATAAAAGATTTTTGCAAGTGACCTATGCAAGACATCAATAGATTAGGTGTTCACACTGTACATTACATAATATTACATTAACAGATGTAATTCAACTGATAAATCTTGCCCTCAGTTTGAGTGGTGGTAGTGGCAAAATCTGTGACTTTAAACGAAAGGAAGAAACAAATCAGGAATTTTAAAAGAAAAATTAGCAAGTGAGACAAGATGAAATTATCTCATTTGCAGAGTGCTCCTCAGTTGCTAATTGGGGATTGAGTCCGGTCTTTCTCTCCTGGAGAGAAAAGAGTATGAGTCTTTCAGAGCAGTGAACACAGAACACTTCTTGAAAAAATCAACAAGTTAGAGAATGGGACAATGCCTTTACCAGACATATATGCAAAAAAGGGTTATAAAACAGGACAAAACCTGACATTGAAATTTTACCCTGAGCTTCATAAAGATTATAATAGTAACAGAATGAAAATTTAATGTGTTAAAATATGATTTGAATGGACGGGTTTTCTCACCATTTTACAGCAGGAGTTTTCGTAATGCATTAATTATCTCTGAATCCAGTATATGACTTGGAGAAGATGCCTTAAGATGTAAATGTACTTCCTTTACCTTAGCTTTTTATATGCTTTTTATAATTCTTTACATGCTTTCTGGGGTCTTCAATCTTGTGTAATTACTTCCCTGCTCTAGTAATTAATGTAAGGATTATATGCCCTCCCTAGGCATTTATATGACCTATAATTTATGGACATATATAACAGACTAAGACTTTACAGTCTCCAAGTTCTAACGCCTGGCTGCCAGTGGGTCAGATTCTTTCCAGGTTCCATTGACTCAAGAGAACTTTCTTAAAGCAGTCGGTCTGACAGAATGTTACTTAAAATGTAAATGCAGAAGTCTGAATTTCCATCTACCGTGTCTCATTTTCCCAAAGTTTAATTTTTCAGTTTTGCCAGCAAGTGGCTTACTTCATTTGTACTTTTTAATCTTTCTTCTTCTTTCATTTCCTTCAAGTTATCTGAAAGATTTGACTTAATTTTTTTCATTATTAAAAAATAAATAAAATACTTTTAAAATAAAGCCTTTCCCCTGGAACACTGTGTAGCTCTGGCAATACTGAAGGTGAATTCTTCTGTTCACTATGAAACTTTTAGTGGACAGAAGTGAATCACTACCAAGTTAACCTGCTGGGATATGGCAATATCCATCATTTTGAGGAAGACTGTTTAATCCTGAGTAAGAAGCACATCTTATATAGCCAACAGGATAACTCCATCTATTTTTCCCAGTGTACTGCTGATTCCAACAAAATATGGAGACCACTGCTTCTGTTGTGGACATTGTGATATTAATCTTTCTTATTTGGTGTACAAATGACTCCACCATGTATTTATTTTCTAACAGCTGAACAGCATGATGCAGCTAGCTGTGGTCAAAAAATATTATAATTTTCCTCAAAATGTACTTCTACACATCAAAAAATTCCATTTAATAACATTGTCTCTTCTATAATAAGAAGTATGCATTACTATTTGTAATTCTCATATTTTCATATGAGGAAAAGTAATTTAATCCTTTTCTTCTGTGAAAGTTTTAGTCTGGCTTGAATCTTTCAACTTTTGCTTATGAAAACTAGGTCTTTGTAGCTGTATCACACCACCTTTTTAACAGTGGCATGTATATATATGGCATGCTTTTTTTGCTGGCAAAATGTAAAAAAACCTTAAACTCTGACAACACGACACAAATTTCTCCTTGCAATGAAATTATACTTAGATATATTTTTTCACGTTATAGATAAGGAATAAGGCCAGTAAATTATACTTGCCCAGGAAACGAAAGAATGTAAAGAACAGGCTTACTTTTAGAAACTACGTATTAATTTTCCTCACACCTCCCATACAATGAAGTTCAAATGTTACTACATTGTGCTGTAGTCACTTTGCCAGAAGAAGTCAGAGCTGCCCCTGGAGAGAAAGACAACCAATATTTTGTGGAAGTTCTATGAAGCCTCTCAGATAAAAGGCAGCAGTTACATGAAACACTTTTTTCTTTCCTAATGGTAACATATTTAAAGGACCTTGAAAAAAGAGCAAGAGGCACCAGCGAATTCTGAAAGACTCTGCAGCTGTCTGCAGTTTTGCTCATTGGGAAGAATGAAGAAAAGTGAGTGCAGTTATGTGAGAGACTAAACTTTATGTGTCAGACGTTTGCATTCCATCTGAAGAGAATACCATCCCTAAAAATACAGAAAGATCAGAAAGTAAAGTATTCATTGAGGAGAAACTTTGAAGCTTCAGCAGAAGCCACATAAACATCAATCACTGCCTCATTTTTAGAGGCTATCAGTTAATTAGGGGCAAAAAGGAAATGTCAAAAACTGTGCTGGCTATAACCTTTTTATAGATGCATTCCGTGACACTCTTCCAAGTCTGCTGCAAGGGCTATGACTTCAAAAATATTGTAAACCATATAGTTACCAGTACTCATATGGGAAATAGATAATTAGCTAAGAAAACTGCTCTCATCATTGAATTTGGAAAGGTAAATATTTTTAAGTGTGTTTAGGTAATGACAGGTAAGTGACATCTACCCGAAGTAAAAATGCTCCATTGCCCATCAGATGTACATGAAGATGAAGGATGTGGAGGGGTTCCCTTTTAAGAGGTGGTGGGGGAAAAATGAACAAATGAATCACAGAAAAGATAATTTGGAGATACAATTTAAACCTGTCATGAAAAAAAGTCAGAAATTCTATTTATGTCTCCTGATCTCCCAGACTGGGAGAAGGGAAATGAAGAATATTGTAGCTTCCCTCTAGCACCCTGACAGTAAAAAAATTGCCTAACAAATTAATAGTTTAAAAATGCCTCTGATCATAAAATAGCAACATTTTTACTGATCTGTACCTTACAAAATTCACCACACTCAGGAAGCGAAGGGGACTGAAGAGAAGAATATTGGCCTCTTATGCTTCTCCTTTGAAAGTAAAAGTAGTCATGATAACAGATCGTCCCTATTTGGTTACAACACAGATGGAGGGTCAGGGCATGTGCACAATTCTCTAAAAATATACTGAGCACTGATGTATAAGTCCCTTGGTTTCTACTGTATGGCTTTCAGCTCCTTATCTGTATAATTAAAAAAACTCTAGAAGTAATTGTGAGCTGGATGAATCAATGCCCATCATCCCTCTGCTGAGATGCACAAATAAAAGGCAGAACAGAATTTCGCAGATATTAACAATGCAGATAGACACTGAATGAATGAAACATAGAATAATAATTTAGAAGTAGAATCAAAAAATTACAGAATGGTTGAGGCTGGAAGAGACCTCTGTAAGTCATATGGCTCAAACACCCCACTCAGGCAGGGCCATCTAACCCCTCTCGTTCAGGGTGATTTCTAGACAACTTTTCAGTATCTTCAAAGAGGGAGGTTCCCCTACTTTTCTGTGCCAGTGCTCAGTCAACCTCACAGTAACATAGCTGATCACAGAATCATAGAATAGACCTTAAAATAGACCTGTGCTGGAATAGACCTTAAAGATTACCAGTTGCAAGCCCCTGCCATGGGCAAGAACATCTTCCACTAGACTGGGTTGCTCAAAGCCTCATCCAAAGAGGCCTTGAACCCTTCCAAGAAGGGGGCATGCAAAACTTCTCTGGGAGACAGAGAAAGTTTTCAGAGAGACCCACCCATTTGTCAGTTTGTGCCTGCTGCCTCTTATCTTGACACCACTGAAGAGTTTGGCTGTGCCTTTTTTACAGCCTCTCTTCAGACATTTGTATACATTGATGAGGCTCCTCTTGAGCCTTCTCTTCTCTAAGATGAGCACTTCTAGCCCTCTCAGTATTTCCTCACAGGAAAGATGCTCCAGTCCCTTATTCATCTTCATGGTCCATTTCTGGACTCTTTCCAGTATCGATATCATAGACTTTTTCTGAGCTTGTGGCTTAGTATTTCCTTGCATTTGCTTATTGAATTTCTGCAGGTTCCACTAGAGTTTTCACAACTGTATGCGGATTCTGTGGATTGTTCTGAGATATTGCTGGAAGTAAAAAAGCTCCCCTGGGCATTCATCCTTTCTGTTTGCAAAATGTCTGGCACTTTATATTATTTTATCTGTTCGTTTCACTCTGCGCTGCCCTAGGCTCCGAAAATATAACTAAGCCCTGCTCTGTCAAACAGCAAGAACATTTGCACTGGGCAGCTGGAAGGAGGAACATCTGAAGGACATGTTCCTACCCCATAACTTTATCAAGAGAATGAAGAACTATATCAGCTCTATGTTGAATTGGTCAACAAGCTAGCCTCCAGTGCTTAAAATGGATCAAACAGCCTCTGTAGCAATATCACAGGGCTAAGATAAAGACAGTTTTCTCCTAAAATCTTTTGTAGCCATCATCAGTTGCTATTTGCTTTACATAACCAGTGGGATGAATTTTTATTCAGAAAGCATTTTGTATCCCCCCAAACCCCAGTCACGAATATTGCCAAAATAGACAAAGAATTTTTTTTTTTTTAAATTGCCCTTGCTATAAAGAATTGGATACTTGCCTTTGATCCAATTCAGTGATGACAAAAAAATCACATTGAAATGGTCTGAAACCTGCAACAAGTAGGAGGCAAAATTAAGTGACTGTTGGCTGTCTGTGGGAGATGTGATAACATGAGGTGATAAAACCTCTGACTCAATGAGCTCTGCAGAACATGCATAAACCGCAGAAAAGTGGATTATGGGAACAGAAACTAGTGAAAAATAAAATCAAAAGGAAGACCTGATTTAACAAAATTGAGTACCAGAATAGCAAAACACCATGAGAATTCAGACTTTCCTATGCCATCACTCAAAATCTGATCAAACCTCATGCTACCACAGCTTTGCTTCTCTGTAGCAGATGTAGCACCAATTTGACATGTACATATTCTGTAGCTCTTGACAATAAAATCACATGTTCATTTATAGTTGGAAGCACCATGGTAAGACAGAATTGCTATTCACAGTCTTTATAGGGACTGCCTTGTCCACCTTTTGTAACAACCAATTATTACAGACTACCCACTACAAGCTAAACTAGAGTTCCATAATTCTTTTTGGACAAAAAGACAATGCCCATTTCAAAAGTTTTTAATTTTATGATTGCCATGATCTACATGATTTTTTTTTCCATGTGTAATCACATAGGATATGTGGTGCATCCAGGGAAAGAGGAAGAAAAAAAGCTGAAGCACCAAAGGCAACAAATATTATTACAGCAAGGTTTATTTTAAGGACTGAATGTTGTTTACCCCTCTCCCTATTTAACTTTTTCATCTGGTGTCCCCATTTACATTCAAAGAGCACAAAAACACAAAAGCATGAAAATTTGCACAAATCATTACAATCAGCTCTACTGAATACACAATTTTTGTGTTCTCATGATACTTGATGTTTAAACAGCTGCTGTTTTTGCAGGCAGTCCCAGTTGCTGTCATATATCTTGCATGGAATTACATGTTTGTACAAGAAGGTTTTATGAAAGTATAAAAGGATCAAATCAATTTAATGCTTGTACTATGAGTTTCCAAAGGATCAGGACTCACAAGGACAGAAATACTCCCTTAAAAATGGTGACTGTCAAAACAATATATAAATCAAGAAAATTTATAGCCTATACAGTCCAGAGTATAAACCAGGAACAATAATCATAAAACCTGCAACAGTTCTGTCCTCCTAAGCATTCTACTTATTTAGTAACTAAATCTTCAAAGTATAAAAGATGAATACACATGTTTCTACATTAAGCATTATCAAGGAAGGAACACAAACATTTGCAGTCAGTTACTATCTCACATCCTCTTGCATAGCTAAGATGCATGCACATATGCTGTATTTAGACACATTTTCTCTTCCTTGAACTGATATAAATTCCTTAGAAAACCTGACAACATCCCTAGGTAAAACTTGCCTCTAATTTCTAATGTGCTTATAGGCAAGACAAACTCATGTGAAGGCATCTGTTTGACCCTCAGTGATTTTGAAGACATTTTTATATTATCTTCATTCTTCAGAATGTACACAAGAGCCAATGTTAATAACATTTTCTTTCCCAAGGTCCAACTGGTCACAGTAAAGCTGCATGATCTATGACAAAAAGAATGACTTCAGATTTCCTGGTATAATTTTTTTACCCCCAAGTTTCTATGAATAATGCAGTTTTATAATGAAGACTTAAGTGTATGTTGCTGTAGAAATTATGTTTCAGCAGTAGTTATATCCTCTATGCTATCTCTACAGTCTAGTTTATATTTCTCATTTTCTGTGATAGCTGGTTTCCCACGTTTCAGAAGGCAAAAAAACCCAACCAAATTTCAACCATCCCCTGCACAAACAAATGGCCTTCAGTCAGGAGGGGTTTATCTAATAAAATCATGCCTCAGTTAGTTAGAATCATGAGAGTGATCAAGTTCCAGGAGAATCCCTTCTTTCATGGCTTCCAAAATATTTTCATTACTTAAAGACAGGAAAGGTTGAAAAATTATGTACCAATAAGCATAATATAGTTCCTAAAAAGACAATGCGTTAAAAAACTAAGAAATCAGAGGCAACCCTTAAAATACAGATCTTATGCTCTTGCAACACAGAAGCAGCAGTTTGGATGAAGGTTATAATGCATATATGGTATATACAAACACAACAGTACTGAGGACATAGATAGACTTTTCCTATCTGGATATTCCAATCCATTATTTTTTTCTGAGGGACAGAACTGTCACAATAAAATTATTAAAGAAAATTGTAATCACTCTTTTCCTCAGCAGATTACTTTCATAGACCAAAATTTGGCAGTAATAAAATATATTTTAATATTGATCAATATGATCAATAAATGTGTACAACAAATATTTGTCAATTGTTGCATTTCAATTTAATTATCTCTAAAAAGAGATGAAAAACTGAATTTATCCATCCAAGTGATGTTTCATGTTTCATGGCATTCCACAAATCAATTTAACCCCCCAAAAACCCGGATTTTTTAAAATCCTTTTTTTTTCTTTTTGTGATCCACATTATACATTTAGATGTTTAAATTTCAATCATTTTGAGCCTTCCTGTTGAAACATGAGAAAAAAATTACTGTGCTTCAGACCACTCACTGAGTCATTTAACATTGGTGCTTGTTACTGTCACTTCAAGACACATGGTATTTTTAATCAGCTCACCAGGATGGGCTTAAAATAAGTAGTTATTATTTATCTCAGATGTATTTCTGATATCTTCCTCCTATTAATCTTTTCTCCTGAATATCTGTATAGAGTATATTCACTACAGTTAGAATTTTCTATCCTAAGTGTAGGATAAGATTTTTTTTAAAAACCACACAACTTTTAGTTGCTGGATATCCAATGATTCCCACTCATCCATATGGCCATTATGTCTTTCAAGTGACAAGACCATTCAAAAAAAGCTGTCTGTAACAAAAATTTTCACATACCTGTAAATGCCCTTTAATTTGGGGCAGAAATCCTGACTTTCTCCCTGCCATTTTATTTTTTCTCTGCAACTTTTTTTATTCCTTCTGGGTTACGTTACTTGGGAACAACAGATTTTACAGGACCTGCTGGACATTTTGTGGGAAACACGAACTCTTTTCTGGACTCACAGAAAATAGTTTTGTACAGCACAGGGGAAGCACAAGGATCTAGTGTGCAGCCAGTACTGAGTCCAGTAGTTAGCCTAGAGTGTTACAGGTGAGAGACAAGACATCTCTTTCTTTGTTTAATGCTTTTACTCTGAGTGTATGACCTCATGCATAACTCAGAGATAAAGAAACCAATAGAAAATAATTCCATCATCCGATCTTCTACACAGTACCTACTGAAATAGACATAACTCAGTCTGATTGTTTCATGCAGAAAAGAATCACTTAGCAATCCATTACTTCACTCTGCCAATGAGCTACCTGCAATTTTCATTTTATCTCACTGAAAAATAACAGCATAACTCTCATAGTTTGATGAAAAACACCACACAGCCTGGCCATAAAAAAAAAAAAAGCCAGATTGCAAACAAATTATAAAGTAAGTCATGTAACTATTTTATAAAATCATGCAATGTGATTTTCAATTAGATTTTATTTCTAAATCTGTTCTCAACAGATATAAAGTTTGTTTATCAGTTCTAGGTCTTTGGGATATTCTAAATTCTTAAAGTATCTTGAGAAATAAGAAAGAGGGCACAGCATTCTATTAGTAAATTGTTTTCTTTCCTCAGGCTGTTTTCTTGCAAAATAGAATCTCTTTTATGCTACTCTATATTAAAAAGTAATTTGCTAGCATTGAGCTGGCATATCTCTTCACAATTCTGTTCTACTAACAAAAGCTTCCACCTTTTTAATGCTTTAAACACCTTTTAATTGTCCTAAATCTGCACAATCAATGCACTCTCTCTGAGGTTAATGTGGTATATCCATTTAGTTCTTCAATTATAAACTGAAGGATAAGAAATCTTAATATAGCTGTCAGCAATTCAAAATAGCTTGCAGGTATAAGCAGATGTAGGAAACTCTTAACAGAAATCAAAATATTTCTGCTTAAATTTATTGAAATTTGGTGACTGTATGCGAAGATTAGATGTTTTAAATTTTCCACTGTTTTAATTATATTAGATTTTCCCTTTTCCAGCTGCTTATTAGAGGTTATGATCAGCGCTCTCTATTTCCCTTTTTAAAAATCTTCTGTTTTCCCTTTGTTCTGATTCAACTCTAATTAAATTTTTTGTAACAGAAAAATACCAAATCAAACCAAAACAAAAACAAATAAATGAAAACAAAGAAACAAATAAACCACAAAAACCCTACCACATGAAACCAATTGTTTTTACAGCAGAACTTATTAACAATTACACATGACACTAATGGAAACAGCCTTAAACAAATAGTCAACAGCTTCTGGTGCTAAGAAAAACAAAAAGGTTATTCATTTTGTTACACACAGCCAAAAAAAGAACTTTGTGGTAATTTTCTTACAACTTTGTTATATGCAAATTTTTCACAACATTATTAATTTTCTTTAAATTATTTAGGTTTCTTGCTTTGTGCTCTTCCCATTGGAAGGTGATTCTTTAACCTTACTAACTTAATCTATTTTCTTCCCATTTCTAATATAAGAATATTCAAGTCCATTCCATGAAATGTCTATATCTCAAGCTTCTTATTTTACTGAACTTTTCTCTTTTCCATGCATTTATCTCAGCAGGTAACAGTCCAAAACCCCTCACACTTATTTTGTGCTAAGTTAAACAAGCTGCTGGTTTTCTGGAAAAACTTGCTCACTTGCGTTACTTTCTGAAACTGACTCATCCTTGTGATTCAGGAAAATATATGGCAAATATAAAGAAATATGTGGAAAATACAATCTCAACAATGTTAGATGTTTTTTCCTGTGTAATCCATCATTGGTTCTTCTGTAGCCAAATCTCTGCATGGCCTACAGAGAAAGCAACTATCATGACCCTTGTAGTTGAATCATAGGTTCTTAATTCCAGTCAAGTTTACCTATTCAGGTTATTCTTCAGTGATGACTTGTGCTATTAAAAGCTGGACCAGCATTTAAGTATTTTGTCTCTTTGTGCATTACAGGCTTTCTGTTTTCAAAAGATAGATGTAAGCATCTTGTTATTTTGTGTCTACCCCGTGTGCTTCTGTATGTTCCTCCTCCACAAATTATCTGAAACTGTGGCAATTCAGAAGGGCAACATACAGATCTCCAGAATCCATTCTGCCGGGGCCTTCATACCAGTATTTCACCAACCAGTGCTAATGGCAAAGGACAGGCTGAAGACTCCTTTACTGCTCTTGTATCAGTACTTAGAAACAGCATGAAAGCCTATTTTCTTTTCATTCAGCAAGAGACATACAGTGCTTAATTTGTACACCTGTATGTTAGCCAAAATAGCAGTCAATACAGAATTAGTAAATTCTTCTCTCAGTGTTTAAGGTTATGAATGAATGGGGATAAAACAAACCCAAAGGTGTGTGGCATGGTATTCCTCATGCTTCTTCCTCAACCAAGAACATAACTGCAAGCTTTATATTTAACTCTCAACGGCTGACAGTGCTCTGGGATGCACCAATAAAAATACAGAAAATAGTAATAATTAAAGGTTGGTGCCATGGGTACTGTGAACTAACAGAGTTGTGAGAAGAATTTCTTTGATCAGCAGCACACAAGAAGAACGATGTCATCAGAATCATATCTAGCAACCCCTGCCATGTTCCCCAAGCATGAAGATCAGATATCCCCTTAGAGGTTGGGGCTTTTTCGGCGTGATAGTAAAAGCCTGCGTTCCTTATGTCCTGGTCTCTGGTCTGTTTCAGGAACAGGTTATCAGCACAGTCAAAGGAGGCATAAGATACTAATTTTGTGACTTAAAACCAAGTCTGCTACAGTTACTCTTTTGCATTCTTTTTCCTTTATCAAATCTTCATGTAACTTTCTGAAGTAATGCCCAGAGATATAAGTAATAAAACAGCTTGTTTGGAATCTGATAGAGTACATATCAGTACATACACTTCTCTCTCCTATCCAAAAATCCTGGTATTAAATTAACCCACTCTCAGTATGAGTTGTGACTTACCAGAAAATTGTGTATGTGAAATGTAGCAAAACCAGTAAAATGACTCAATTCTATTCTAAGTCTCACTACTTGAAGGTGGGGAAGTAATTTTTGTATTGATTTTCTCAACAAACCAAGATGATGCCTAAAGAATGTCTGTTTTAAAATTCTGATCTTGGAAATCTAATTTATATATCTATGTATATAAAAGTAAAAAAATATTTAAATTTATTAAATAACATTATCCCAAACCTGAATATTTGTGGTTTAAGTACATAGGGTTTCATTTTTCTTTACAGACTAATCTTAGACTACACGAACCATGATGAAATCTGACAGAATGACTCTCTTGGAATGCATTATGACAGCTTACAGAAAAAAAAAAAAAAAAGACATTGAAATAATATGGAAAATACAGTTAGTCACAGTGAGAGCAATACAAAATATAGAACTGTAGCTTGCTATGTTCAGAAAAATTCTAAGGAAGTTAAGCTTTCTTCTAAAAAAGTTAAGGGACAATACCTCCTTCAGAGAAAAGAAGTTTGTAGAATCTCAGTGCTCCAGACAACAAGGTGGCTTTTTATGATGTCTTCTTTTTTCTGGACTACTTTGTGCAGTCTGGTTCTAAACATTTGAATGAGCAGAATATTCATAGCATTAAATATTTCAGTGATTTATCCTTGTATTTCAAATAACTGACAGGTTTGTAAATTGGGTTTATTAAAAGGATACCAAAGCATGGATATGGATTATTGTTCAGAGTTGAATAGAGAAGAGTTTTCAAATGTACAGCTACTGTTATTGTTCTCTATTTTTTAATTAGCAAGGAAGTGAATGTAGATTTTGTCAATGAATTTTATCTCTCTTCTCGTGCTTTCTCCACTCAGAACTCTCTCCCCTCCCCAAAATGATCTGCTTACAACAAACCCACTTTTCCTCTCAAAGAAGAAAGTGTTTATTCTTACATGCTTAGCAGGGTTTAAATGATTTTTGATGGATTTTGTTTGCGTTTTATGTCCACATACAAAATTCTAGTACACTGAAATGTTGATATTATTCCCACATGAGCAGTGAGCTGCTTTATGAACAAATGTGGAATGAAATCACCTTATTAGAAATCTGTAGCAACATAAGCCACATGTATTCAGAATGCTTATGGTAACTGAAAAATATATTAGGCATCTCAAGGTTTTTCTAAGCTCACAAATGCAGAACTACTTTTCATAGGACTGTGAAAATGAAGAATACTTTATTTACAGGGTATTTAAGTTATTTGAAAGCTTAGTGACTTTAACATGTAAGTAGAAGTAACATAAGCCACTTGAAACAGAAATTCAACTTGGATTGAAATCTAAAAGAAATGAACGAATACCTCAGAAAAATTATGGGAAGTGAGAGGAAATGTTAAAACCATTTTCTCAAAATTATCCAGAGAAAGAAAAAGGCAACATAACCACGAAGCCAAAGACTTGCAATTCTACTGAAATATGAGCATGTGTTTTACTAAGAGAATGCAGTCACGACTACTTCATTAAAGTGTGGTATCAATGTAAGAATGAGAGCAGCAATTTGGAAACTAAAGAAACAAAAAAAAAATCCCCACATCTCTGGATCATGATTAAAAGATAAATCATTACATATGGCCTAGTACCTCGGATAACTACTTGTTTAATACTTAATAAACTTCCTCTGAGGGCAGAGGACTCGTAATAAGAAAGAAATGGGTCAAGACAGCATTTCATGTCAGGAGTATTTTGTTCTCACAAAATATTTTGATTTCTGCTCAAAATTTTAGGCTATCAGAGATTGTGGTTTTATTCCCTTTTGACTTCTTTCAGAAACCACTAAGGGTATTTATTGAATTATTTTCCATCCCACTTAGAAACAGAAGTCAGAGTTATGCCTCTGAAGAGGTGGTAGACAAGAAGAAACCTTCATTTGCCAAGAATACTATGCCAGCATTTAAATGAAGATATAAAATAGAATAGCTTTAGGAAAACTTGGCTGGAACTGGTAAGAGCTTCTGCATAAATACAATTCATAAGGTAGAAGGACTATTGTAGAAGAAACAGAGGTGAATAGCCTTGAAGACGGTTTCATCTTTGCTGGGAGAGCAGGAGCTACCTGGCTAGAGCTGGAGAAAGAGGAACTGACCTGAAAAGGTGAAGGAAAAAAGATGGATTGTAGTAAAAAGGAAATTCTCCATTACATTTGTTGGAAAGATAATGTCTTGGGAGGTCTTTGGCAGGGAAATATTCAGGAGAGGTAAAACTATAGGTTGGTAAGCTGCGGATGAAGCTGCGGCAGAAGAAAGAGACCTCAGGGCTCTGAGTCACTTCAAAGCACTCTGTACCTGAATGTTGCTGTCAAGCTTGATTGGGAGCTAGAGTAAACCCACAAAAACTGCCATATTTTTGGTGTCCATTCCATATCTCCTTGTAGGGGTCTTCTGTATTGCCTGTGGTGTTTCGGTTTTTTTTTTCTCTCTGTGTAGGAAAACTTCATTTTTGTTCAATAGATTTAATTATAATTACAGTGGAATCCAGGTTGATTTCTAAAAATCAGAATGGATTTATTTTTCATTGCTAACTGCTAAATTTCCCATTACTAGCTCTGGCCATGGTTGCTGTGTTCTACTCTTTTTAAATAACTCCTTTTAACTACAAATCAAATTTAAATGATACTTTAGCAACAGTTAAAGGGTACTTGAATGATGCATAAATAAAGTGCTCTGAAAGAATGAACAGTGATTGGGGAATCAGTATGTGTCAAAGTAATGATTCATAGGATAATCTTTCTCTAAATATTTCATTTAAACTCAAGAAAGTTTACAAACCATTCATTTGCACCTCTCTGTCTCTTGGCTTCATCCTAAAACTTATATTATTGAGCCCCTTTACTGAACAAATTTTTTCACACAATATGTAAATACCAGGTTCCCTGCATCTCTTTAGGCATACTTGTTTTTCTGTGATTGATTGGGTTGTTGGCTTTTTTTTTTTTGTTTTAGTTTATTTGTTTCTTAATGTAAATAGACTAAAATAAGCCATAAATATTTCACTGGCAAAGACAAAGATTTTTATGAAAGAAACAATTCAAACTTAATTAATTAATTGTTCTAACTCAGATGTACGAATTAAAAAGAACTTAGAAGCTTGAATTCATTTATAGCTGAGCTTGCTGGGACATGAAGGCAGCTGCAACTGGCTGCATTATTGATGAGAAACACAAAGCCTTTACACAGAACATTGAGTTAAAGAGAATAGAACATTGCTTTTCAACTTCACGTACAGTCAGCTGTTAAAGCTTCATTATCTAGGTGGATCTTGGCGAGCTATTTGTACAGGGATTACTTATGCATGTGAGGCTTTCTCACTTGCTAACAACACTAGGATTTGTTTAGCGTGCCTTAATAACAAGAACTTTCTAGAACTATTTCCTTCCTTCCCTTTGCCTACCCCTCCAAGACAGATTTGGAATTGTAGCTAAACCATTTGGATTGACTGACTATTAAAAAAAAGGGCGCAGATTAATCCAGTCACTAGTAAATTTTTATTATTAAAATACCTAAAGAAATAAAGGTTAGGTCAAGCTCCGGGGAATGTTTCTAGCCACACAATTAAATAACAAATGTAGATTGGAGTTCAACTAGTTTTTCCATTACATTAAATGGCTAATGCTACAATTGAATTTGGGCATTTTGACGTAAAATACTGGTAGATCTGGCAACAAATTGGAAATATGCAAACATATCAGTGGACATAGCAATATTAAAAAATAACAAAGTTTTAAAAAGTATAGGTTTAATTTGTACAGGCCCTAGCTTCTATTACTCTTGCTGGCGTAACTCAGGCCTGCTACTATAAAATGCTTATAACAATGCAAAAAAAAAAAAAAAAAAATCACTGCAATAAAGTGCGTGTACAGAGGAGGAAGTCTTCAAACAATTCAATCCTTGACTGTTCCATGCAATGTCTTCGGTGTTTACTTAAGTCGGTGGGCAGAGAGAAGCTTGAGTTGGGGTCTGTAGCATTCTCTAAGAAGGAAGCAGCCCTTTCCTTAGGTACACCTTCCAAACAAGACCTGCGGTTAGGTCAGAGCATATTTCTGCTCAAGGTGTTAGAAGGCAATTTCCTGTGCAAACTGCCTCATCCCTCACTTTGAGCTCAAAGGCTCAGGCTTTCCTAAAATATGTAATTAAGTGGATTTTTTAAATGAGTATAAAATATAATAAGTATATGGTTTTAACTTGCAGTTTTCTATCATGCAAGATACAACTGGGAGAAAATTACAGGGTGGGGTTTTTTTACATGATTATACACAAAAGTAATATCTTGTTAGAAATAAAATTCTAAGTCCTTCTTTTGCTTTTCAGAAGTTTTTTCTTCCGATTTTCACAACACATGAATTCAACTTTATCTCTGTTATTCAAGCTGCAATCTTATTGTATTGTGCAGAAAGAAAACATCATAGTTGCAAAGAAGCACAAATCAGTGACCTAAAAAGATTTTTAATCTTACACTGGAAGTTAGGTGGAGAGCCAGAATCTACTTCTACTACTTCTGCATTTTTGATTCCCTTTTGGAGATTTCAAGATTAAAAACAAGATTTAAGCAACAAATAGAACTCAATAACTTCTCCCCCTACTCTCCCTTCCTGACTACATTGTTGTAAAACAGGAGAGGTCACAAGCTTAGATTGTTTCCTTTGCAGGTGAACTTTCATCAAAGCAGGACTGGGCTTTTGGTTAGATTTTGTTGCGGGTTTGGGACATGTGTCCCTAAAAATGCTCTTTCAGCTTCAGAGAATCATTCTTCCTAGGAACTTCATTATCCACAGGCTGCATCCATTTAACGAACATTTTTTCATTAATTTTCAGGATTAATTTTCTGTTCTGCATAAATGTAAATTAGCACACCAAAGTATCTGGGAAAATATATCTCTTTTAAGAATATATTAGAAATTTATATAGGATTGCAGGGATTTCAAAACCATGAAAAACCTAGGCCTAGCAACACATACCAATAAATACTACAGAATGAGAATTAAAATATTACAGAATGGAAATTAACATCCACTGAAACAAATGATCTGGCTTTCCATCTTCATGGGAGTTCTTTGGGATTATTTTTGTTGTTCTGTGACCTACTAGATGGTTGTTTCCATTTACAAGTCTCAGTGTGATAAAACAGAGCCTTTCAAATTGTGCTACTATACTGCTGTCAGAACACATCTATCTCAGGAAGAGAACCCCAAAAAATTTTGTATTCCAGATGCTTTCCAAATTAAACAATCCACTACCTGCATGTTAATAGTTATTGCATAACATTAGGTGAGTTACTTCAGTGTTGTGATCCTTGCACTTAAATTATTTAGCACTTCTACCACAAGACAATGGTCAGAATACACACAGGAACACGAATTCATACAATTTCCAAAGGTGTTCTGATTCACGTAGTGTTTCATTCCCTGTTAGCTACAAGTACTAATATTGTCTTTTTTCAGACTTGAGGGAATGGCACATTTAATTTGGATCTTTAAAAGATTTTGGCATACAATTAAATCCCATAAATAGGGATAATTTTCAAGGGCACCGTGATGCCATTCTGATCAGGAATGTTCCTATGAACCAGGACCCCAACATACCCATTAATTCTCTTACTCTGTGCTTGGCGTCATAGCGAGATGGAAACTTAAGCATGAACAAAATAATATAAGTAGTGCTAACAAAAGTTTTATGTAGTCCCAGCAAAATATCCTTACAAAAAACATTCATGAGCATTTATGTGCATATATTTGATATATGAACAACCATAAGACAAAAGTTTTTATAATTCTTGATGTACAATATTCCACTAGGTGACCACTGAACATGCTGTTACACAAATATATACAACATGAAGGAACTTCAAAACACATTTACATTTCCTGTGAATATGATTATAATACTTAGTTTTTTCTTCTTATACATAACCAGGCTCTTTCATATGTAACAAAGAAAATGCTCTCAAAGTGAGAGTCTTATTGAAGCAATATCTTGTGTGTTTTACTGCTTGGATTATCTGTAACATGTCCACTAGGATTAAAGTTATGCTGCTACTTGATTTGTAAACTGGAAGTGGTTAATAGATAAGTCACCCAAAACTTCTTTACAGTTGTTGATTATGTTTTACTTAAGTTTTGAAGAGGTAATGAACCGCATCCTCTGTTTTATTCCCTGTGCATGGTGCTTTTCTGCAATCACAGCCCTGGCAGTTATCCAAGTCTAGTCACATTTATTCCTGGTAACATACCAGCTCCTATCTGTCATTGCTACGTTCCTCTTTTCCCTGGTGATCACTGCTTCTCACTAACAATTCCCCAGTTCTCTACTTACTCTGAAATGTACCTGCTGTCAAAATGATTTAAGACTTTATGTTCAAATACTGTGTTTGTTTGTTTGTTTTTAAAATGTATGAAAGGCAAATTCACACAAGAGTCTGCACTGTTGTTTCTGAAGTATCAATTTTGTCTAATTCATAAAAGAAAAAAGCTTTTTAAAGATTTACAAGTATCATGAACTTCAAAATAGTAATTGACAGCTGATTTTTTATTGAGTAAGAGAAAAAGTTGATTTTAATTAAGCTTTTCTGAATAATATACACTGAAATATTTGGGTTTAGGTAAACTGGAATTCAAGAATTATGTCTGTGATTATGGTTTCTCAACTTCTTCAATTTATTCTGTTCCTTCTCTTGCATGAAACACCTGATCAAGGAAGTGAGCATGCTTTCCTAGATGTTTTGTACTGTGGTGCATCCATTTATAATAAAATATTAATATGAATCCATTTTTAATAAATAGAATCGTACCAGCTACATTTTTCAACTGAATACTTCTGTCATACATTTTTATCTTCTCTAGTATCCATGGCCAGCATACACAAATAACAAACTACTTTCTGTCCCTGGTCCAAAAAGTAAAAGATTAACAAAAGTTATGAATCTTAAAATTTAAAAAAAGGCTCAAATAATCTGTTCTTCTTTGGAAAACCAATGCAGTGAACAACCTCACAGCACATAGTCTGTGCAAAACTCTACAAGTTAGTTTTTCCAGAAGTGTATGTTTTCTACTAAGCCTAGATCTAAAGATCTTGGAAACTAGTGACCAGAAATCAGGTGAGTCTGATTTTGCAGATCACCTCAAAGAACTGAACTGACTAGAAGACTGAGATCTTAATAGGCGCTGGACTACTTTCTTCATGGCTACCTCAAATTAAACCTACGCTAATATCAAACTTAATGCCATACAAACTTAATGCAGAGTAATTATTTTCTAGGGAGATGTTATAATGTCCATAGTAAATGCCAGGTGAAGTCAGATATTTCTTTCAGAGAGCCATGCGTATTTACTTCCTTCTGCCTTTAGTGCAGGCATTGTCATGTTGGGGAAAAGAGGTGTTTTGAGTATGTTTTCATCTCCACTCGCTTTGCCAAAGAGGCAACATGACAGCATGTTTACTCCTAAAATTTTAAACACAATCTATCTAACTAAATTTACTTGAATCAAAAAGACTACACAGTATACCAGCACTGACAGAGCATGTTAGCTCCACACGGAAGTGTTTATTTTTAATAACATATTTAACATTTTAACATTTTAACATATAACAACATGTAACAACATATTTAACTTTACAAGTTTAGTAACTGGTTTAAGTTCTATTTATACACAACAGAAAAGGAAGCTCTGAAAAGAAATGTCTGCAGGCACCATGAATATTTTACACTTTCAAACCACAGTAGTTTGAATTGAAGCACATACTAGGACTATGCCCCTGTAGTCTATGACTAAAAATGCGAGTAATATTTGTTCTAAAAATCTATGTTTGCACTTGCTTTATATGGAAATGAAGGTAGGAGCAGGCAAAAAAACCTCCCCATTGTGGGTTTAGATTTCCCGAGGTTAACAGAAGCTAGCAGAGAAAGCAGGCAGATGAAACCAAGATGGCGAAAGGAGAATTTTATTTACAAAAACCTCTTTATATATGCATTAATAATCTGGCAACTATTGGTCAGCAGGGAATCCACCTCCTAAAACCATTGGTCACAACCATACAACACCTAATACCAAACACAGAGATTAAGAAAGTAAAAGAATGCATCTTATCTCTATTCTCCCTGAGAAAGAAGAGTAAGATTTCTAAAACAGTGCAACTACACCCCATCATTCAGTTTACAAAAGCAGTGCTTCTTTTCTATCACTCTCCTAGCATGTCTTGATATGAATTTCCTAAGTAAAAAAAAATTTTTAGTTAATCCTTTGCAAGTATTTCTACATGGTGAGGGGGTTTGCCATTATTTTTCACAGAGGAAATAACTTACCAAAAGGAATAGAATCATCGAATCCTGAAAGTTGGAAGAGACCTTCAAAATCATCCAGTCCAATCATCAAACCAGCAGTTGTCAGTGTGACCCCCGAACCACTATATCACATCACGCAGCATCAGATTCAGATGTCTCTTTAACACCTCCAGGGATGGTGACTCCACCACCTCCCTGGGCAACCTCTTCCTATGCCTGACCACTCCAACAGTGAAGAAAATTTTTCTAATGTCTAATCCGAATATCCCCTGCCTCAGTTAAAGGACATTTCCTCTTGTCCTGACTTTGGCATAGATTTTGTGGGGAAAGTTAAAGAATCAAAATATATTTGAGCTCAATGTTATTATTTATCTTTCACTTCTTTAGAGTGAAATTTATAAACGGATCTCAATGTACTCTGTCTAGGTTAAGCTTAGATTATAATAAGTGGAGTATTGACTAATGTATGGCAATATTCATTCTAGTCCCAGTATAACAGAATGAAGTGAAGGTCTCGCTGAGAAAAGACTTGGGAGCTTTTTTAATACCTGAAAGCTACTCCACTTTCCTGTCTTTTAACAAAATCATGTTGAAATCACACAATTTGTACTTCCAGTTAATTTACGTAGTGAATGGCAAAAGTGTAAATCAGAAAATCTGTGCTACAAAGTAGCTGGCTTCTCCCCCAAAAGGCAAGCTCTGATCACACGTTCCTTTCCAAGGCTGTGTTGATTCCTTCTAAGCAGAATATTCACAGGGGGTTAGTCTGACAGTAGTAGCATCTAACAGGATGATACCGTGAGGAAATATTATTTCCAAAAATCTCATCCTAATGCAATTTGTTACACAAGCTGACTTGCTTAATCGGAAGAACACATTTTATTAAAAATAAACAGCAAAAGGAGGACATTTTGTCTTGAGAGGTACAGCCAGAAAAACATCTATAGTGAAATTCTTTTCTCTCCTCATAATATTTTGATTTTTCATGAAGAAATGACAGTCAACAGTTGCATTTATTTTTCTAAAACAATAGCAGATTTTGCGTTAAAAATTAGGCACTCCTCTTGTGGAACTCTCTGAGATTGATGGTAGAACCAATGGAAAAGCTTCTAAAATATATTTAGAATATTTGTGTTGAATCAAAGCCTGCCTGCTCTCATGTCTGCCCAGGATGAGTGATAGACCCCAGCAGAAAATGTTGTCCCTCTGTACTCTGCTTCTGATACGGGTGGACAGTGAGGGTAGAGGCAGGGATTTACTCTTTTGCAGGGAGACAGAATGTGGGATTAGGATGACTTCTAGCTGAAGGATCCAGTGTAAAAAATTTCCAACCCAAACAATCTGCAACTGACAGTTGACAATATCTCCTCTGGACTAAAAGAGAATGAGAGATAGGAAGGCAGGCGAAGAAATCTTAATTTTAACCTGATGTCTGTATTTCTTCTTTGCAATGCTTTGACTCTTAATGTAGAACTTAAATTAAGAATTAGCTTCTTCTGTTTTGACATATATCCCTAACTATTAAGGCCTGAAAAATACAAATAATATTAGTCAAAATTTAAGAGATAAGAAATTCAGTCTGTCTTAGGGTTTTTTAAGAAGACCTTTTCTAGAACTGTAGATTTCGTTGTCTTCCACCTACACATTCCATCACTGGAGACAGCTTAAACCACCAAAGCAGCCTTTTAAAATACATTTAGTGAAATGATGGTATTAGGATGCTGTCTTCATGCTCTTAACCTTTGAGACTGAAACTTTTTATAGAAAAGATCTCTGTGCTTTATTAGCTGGATATTTTAATGCCAGTCATATGAGAAGGCCTTTCAGAGAGGAAGCTGTACTTTAGAAATAATGCAAGATACACAGAAAAACAGAATTCCTGTCAGTGGACAGATTCTTTTTGATACACAAAACTGTATCTACTGGTTTAAAACTGCATTTCAGGGACCAGATTCTTGTTATCTACAAATATAAAGTAACTTAGTTGTGAAGATATGCTGTCTTGACTAACTTTTTATCTTAAATATGATGGAAGACAATGTTTGTAGATCAAGAATAATCTTCTGTGTATGCTAATGATATAGTCTGGTCAATCTGAACAATTGGGACTGATTAGCATAGCAAGTGCACCTGAAGTGCAGGTTTTACAACACTTTGTCATACATTTACAAGAAAGGGAAATTCTGAAATGATAAAAACAAGGCTGCACTACCCATTTTTGCCTAATAGCATCGCCATTTATACTCTGTGCTTAAAAACATGTGTATAAGGGTTTACTGAAGTACTTGAGGGTGGTAATATATGCATTCAGGAATCAAGCTCCTAATTAATTTAGATCTTACTGAAGTTATTTAAAAGTGGGAACAGCAGAATTCTTTAAACAATCTGGCCTCAAAATAGGACAGAAATTCCCTACTGGCATTTTTGTTTATTTTAACAAAACCTGTTCTACTCAGCTGATTTCATTACTTTTTCCGTAATGGGATGCTGAAATGTATTTCAAAATAACAAGATTACACAGCCATACCATTAGTCATCAAATGCATTTTCTATCTGACTTTTTTGTGGAGTATAGAAGTTCTGCTTGCATAATAATCAGAATTTTAATCATCTGTCTGTAAAATTGGATATTGCAAAAGCAAATGAGAAACAGAATGACAAGTAGAAAGGTTAAAAGAAAGAAATGCCACATGAAGATCAAAAATAAGAAATGTGGAAGGAGTGATTTAGTCACATCCTGTAGGACAAAAAAAGTGTCTTTAGCTACTATGACAGATTTTCTAAGCAGGTAACCATCAGTGTTCTCAGAAGAAAAGGCTTTGCATAATGAACATTTGCACAATTAAACAGTTTTCATATATCTGACTCAATTCAGGCCTCTGAAACACATGAAAAGATCTTTTTATTAGCAAAATCCTGCAGACTGACTTTCTCACTAGCTACAAATTATTTTCAAAAGGGGAAACACAGGCACAAACAGAGAGTTTACAACATGTTTAAAATCCTTGAAATTAATCTGACCCTTTTCCTGGTCCCTATGAGCTCAGCATCCTCTTAGATTTCACTTGAATAATTTCCTTAAAACCATTCCTTGATTTTCTATCTCTACATCATAAACAAGAGGAGCAAAGAAAATTCTGTCTGTACTTGAAGTCAACAGCAAAATCCGCTTTAACTTGCAAGCTGATCTTCAGTGATGAAAGAAACCTATCATCTTACAGATATGAAAGCATCTATTTTTTTCCTCAGCTTGCTTGATCTAAGAACGAAAACCAATGCACACTTAACAGATGTCCTACCTTTCTTGTGTTGTGCCCCCATCATAGGCTTTTGCTGGTATTTTTCTCCCTCGTGTCTTTGCTGGTGTTTTTGTTGTCAATGTCAAAATGGAGTAAGTTATCGGAAACTTCTGTGTCTGAGACCAGTGCTCACACAAAAGCTACAAAGACAGTCTTAATTCTGTAATTTACTTTCCTATTTACAGGTCATCTCTTTCAGTCTAATAGACAGCTTTAAAATTCCATGCATCTGCTATTTTCTAAAAAAAAAAAAAAAAAAAAAAAAAAACCACCAAAAAAACCACAACCAAACAAAAAAAACCTACACCTTTAAAAACCCATTAAAATTCATGTTAAACTACCAAACACATTAACCTTAGAGTGTGATGCTCCAGAAATATCCCAGGGCCATTTTTTCTGAAGTCTATAGTACATTAATGAAAATGAGTTTGTGTACAGCTTTTTGATAGAATTAATTAGCATCTCCAATCTTACAGCTTAAATTATGTGCTAACATTTGGTTTTTTTCACAAACATGAGTAAAAATTTCTTCATACAAGAACATAATCTAAGTCCTTTTTTTAGGAGCAAAGTCATAAAAATATTTTTAATTAGGAAAAAATATAGCTATATCATACTTTTTTAAATGGTATCCCAACTGTTGTTACTAACCACATTCAAGTAAAAGAGACTAAACAGTGAAATTAAATTGCTCCTTGGTTTAGAAGCTAATTTCAGCACTTCTTTCAGCTGCCATTTCCTGCTTTTATATTTGTTTGCAATTCAGCAGTACTAAACCATAAGCCTTGCAAGTCTTACCCTTCTTATTGTGCACACACAATTTTATGACATAAGCAATAAAAAACCTTGATTCAAAATCCAAGCTGACACAGATTTGCATAAACACAAATGACATGATTTTGTTTCCCTTTCTGTTTTAACAGAAATCCTTCTGAGAGATTCGTGACACCTTCAGCCACTGACGCTGCCTGGTTTGTCTCCTGAAGATCACTCTGTACTAAGATGAGCTCTGCCAGAAAAAAGGGGTAAGACCAGGGACTAATTTTGCAACTCTGAATCTCTTTGTGACTAATTTGTTTTCTCTCACTCTCTCTTAATTGATCATGGTTTTCTAACTAGGGCATTTAAGTTAAATGCCAAGGGCTATGTAGCATGCACAACTTCAGAATAACTTTCTCATTAAAAAATCAGAGGACAAACTCTCAAGGAGAATTTGTAATCAATATTCCATGTTGTCATTTATAATTCCTTCCTTCAGCGGCTGTTCCTGGCACTGTATTTATTTGCAGATCCTTTTACACAAAGGTAACTGGAAACACATAGACTTACATGAAACTAAATTTCACCGAAGAATGTTGTTTGTTTCTAAAACAGTTATGATTTCACAGAGTACAAGCTGAAAGTGAATCTAATAATAGTTTATTAGAGAAAATCTTGAAACTTTAATGGTCTTTTTAGTCATTCCATGCTCTGGTAATGCTTCAGGGAGAATTTCCCACTGATAAAGGCTCTGTAATTTAAAAAAAGTGAAGACATCAGGATGTAAGTCATTAATTGCTAATTATACTCACCTAACTTTGCTGGTTTCCTACAGAGTATCTAGTTAGCAGTGATCTATAGACAGATTTTTTAGGATACCTGTAAACAAAAGAAGACCAAGGTACTTTATGAGATGGTTCCACACCATCTGCTACACTTTTTGAATGAAATGACAGTAAGAGGAAGTAAATTCAAAATGATGTAGCAGATGGCCTTGACATAAAATGATGGCATTTATGCCTTATTTTTGTTTTCTTTTTATTTACTACTGAAGTAAGCTCCAAATTAGTAAGAAGTTAAGCCTCAAATTCTATTAGAAAATGGTTAAATTATTTGGAACTATAAAATATACCAGAAAAAAATCCTCAAAAATTTAGCTTATAAATCCACTATAACATAAAGGGGAGAAAACAGCATCATAGAGTCATAAAAATTTTTAAGAACACCATGAGAGAAGTTGTGGATGCCCCATCCCTGCAAGTGTCTAAAGCCAAGTTAGACTGAGCTCTAAGCAGCCTGGTCTAGTGAAAATACATGGCAGGGAGTTGGAACCAGATGATCTTTGAGGTCCCTTCCAACACAAACCATTCTATGATTCTAGGTTAGTGAACATCTCCGTTCATCCTTCTTTCCACCCTTTCTAAGGTTTGCTTTTTAGCTGTCCTCCCAAATATGCAAACCCTTACTGGCGGAAGAATCTTCCGTGTCTTAATCCAGTGTTCTTTCCTCTATATCTTCCTGAAATTGTCAGTGAGCTTCATTTTAATAAGACCCGTTAATTAACTTTAGAACTAATGTTTGGGAAACGAGTAAATAGTAGCTAAAAATGTATCTGTTTTGTCAGTCATTTCCTTCTTTCCTTTGGGGCATTATCTCACCAACCTGAGTAGCCTGAATGTCTCCAGTGCAATGCCTCCTCTATTGGTGATTCAGTTTATTCCCAGCAACAGCATTAGCAACCTTCAAATAGTCTTTTCATAAAATTAGGCTTCACAACTCATTATTATTTACAGATGAAATCTGAAAAATTATTTTTAAGGGAAGAATAAATAAATGTATTATAGTATTGTAGAGGAGCTTGAATCAGATTGATCTTGACATAAACATTAGTTGATTCTTTTGCATTTGATCAGAAATTTTGCCTTACTATTGCCTTTTGCAACACTACCAGCAATAAATTTGTTTCAGTTGCTAGACCGTAAGGTGCATTCCAGGTCTTTCTGAGCATTACTTCCCATTACAAAACTCTTTCATATTATTTTGAAGATGGAATGCCAATGTATTTTTCACCCAATTCTGCATTGTACAGCATCATTCATGGTGAAGTAAAAGCAGCCTTCTTATGAAATTCAAGTTGCAGAATCAGCTACTGAACTAGTTTGCAGTTCCCAAAATAAACAGAGGCAAAAATAAAGTGAAAAAAAGTAACTGGGAAGAATGTGGTTGCATTTAATTCTGTGATGCAGTGGCAGGTGATAGGACACGGTAGCATAAATTTTATTAAAAAAACCAAGCACTGAAAATATTGGAAAAAAAATATAAAGTCAGATTGCATCATGAAACAAATTTTCCCGTGTAAAGACTACTCGAACTTGATCTATGGAACTTCATTCTATAATATTTTTACTTGGGGAAATAAGACTCCTCTCACGTATATGGAATTATTTCTTATTACTAGGAAAAAAATAGGTGAGGGGATCTAAAGATAATGGAATGTGTTTTCAGCTGATTCAAAGAGGAAAAGATAACTGAAGATGAAGGCCATAAAGCTCACTTTGGCATCAGTTTTTTAGATGTGAATGTTTATATAAATGGTTATGAAAGATATGTGATAGGGAATGGGAAAAATCATAGTGAAATGAGCCCTCCTTTCTCACAGACATCTGAATAATTGTGTGGAACTTGTGCTAAGAACAGCAAAAAATAGTAAAACATAAGCCATGACCCTCTTAGGAGGGTCCTTCTCTTAGGAAGTAACACGACTTTCCTTCATGAAATAGTTGAGAGATTGTAACACTGGCACATGACTGACTTTTGTACAGGATTAGATATTTATATCACATGATGACAGAACTATGAAATCAGGGCATCTAGAGCAATAAACAATGAAAAGAGACAAACTGAAACAATGTATTAGTGAAATATCAATCAGAAAAGAAAAAAAAAACCCTCAAACTTGAAATACTATATGGCAAAAAAAAAATTTACACAGAATTATAATATTTTTCTCATTAATGCCATCAAACTACTGGAAGTGCCAATCTGCTTATTTTTGTTTGAAACTTCAAATGCCTTCCCGAAAAAAGGAAAAAAAAAAAGCCATTTCTTTCATGCATCTGACTGACTTAAACACTTGACTGCTACCAAAGAGCCAGGCATTGGTCAAAAGTAACTTCAGTACTCTTGAAAGTATTTCAGCACTGCTTTTGAATGTATTTCATTTGAATGCTAATCACACAAAAGAGAAGACCTAACAAGAGAAAAAAGGTGGCCCCATTTTTATTTCAGCATGAAGAGTTCAATAATATTAATTTTATTGAAGTATATTTTCATGAAAGTACTTTGTGGGTTTTTTGGGTTTTGTGGGTTTTTTGGTTTTTGTTTTTTGGTTTTTTTATTTAGGTGAATCCTGAAAGCTGTGAAAGGGGGTGGAAGGAGCAAAGGACTTTTAGTCTGCTTTAGAAGTTGATAAACTCTTTCTTGAAAGCCTGATGAATCTAGGACAGATGAGACAATCATCTGGAACAGTCTGATGTGAGGCATAGAGAAGAGATGCAGCACAAGAACAGCACTAATCCTCAGATCCTGCTTTCTACAGGAGAAGTGACACTGTAGGAAAGGAGGAATAAAGGAATGCCAGAGCCTGAAACTAAAGGCAGATGAAATGAGGGAGAAATTGAGTCTAAGACCAAAGGCAGAGAGTCCCTGAGAGAGAGAAGGGAAGTAAGATTTTGTGATTGTCTCCTGGAAACAGCTTTACAGAAGTTAAATGTTGCTTGAATCGCTATCATCATAATTATAACATACAACAGTTCTGACAAAGATAACATGTAATCATCTGCAAGTAATGTATAAAACTAGAAATTTTTATTTGCATCAACGGTATTAAAATGGTACTTGTGTTCACTGAATAGTATCTTTTCTAGACTTTAAGAGTAATGGATTTTCTAGAATGAAAATATGTGAGTCAGGTTGATGTGTCAACTCATTTTGGTGATGCTCACTGCTTAATAGATAGATCTATGCACAGAAGACCCTGCTGCCTTTGAAATATCATTGTTGCACAGTAATGACTCCCTTCTTCCTTCAAAATCCTGGGAGGATTCATGTAAATTAATCATCCTCTGTCTTAGAAGTGGAGACCTCCATGACACAGAGCTAGGTAGGTCTCCCTTCTCCCCATAATTTAGGTGCCCAGAATTTTGGCATTCTTCTTCATACACTTTACTAGGAGAAAATAGTAAGGATGATGCTATGAGAAAAAACACACCAGAGACAAAAATTATCAACTCTTTGCAACTCCTGGATACAATACATGGCTCTTGCAGTGTAATCTGCCTCTAGACTTAGCTGCAAGAAACATCACATCTTCTTCTAGGCAGATATGTTGGATATAGGCTCCTTCTCTAAAGCACCAACACCAGACATTGTAGGCATAGGCAGTAGAACCTGAAGTGCCCTTTTGGCCATGGACCATTTACTTCTCTGTAGTAATCATGAGTCAGGAAGCAGTGGGGATCCACTCTATCCCCATCTATAATTTAGCCATTTCTTAATAAGAATAAAGAGGTGACAGTATTTTTTTCACAGAGAGCTAAATCTCCTCCCAAAATGCTGAGGTGGTGTCTCTTGCTAGGTGTGGTCCAGAAGAAAATAAATATCGAAGGAGTGGGAATCAACAAAAATTGCATAATTCTGAAGGCAAATATACACCTCATCACACATACCTTGATACCAGAATTAAAACATACTAACAAAATTATACATAACTTTTGTTTCCTGTAATACAAACAGAATCTTTAATCAAAATTACACCTAAGAATTTGTTCTTCTCACCAGTTGTCACTCAAAAAATATAATCTCCAAATTTTTCCATTCTATTATCAATTAATTCAGTCAAATATTGTCGGGGTTTTTAATAAAAAAAATATTGTCAGGTTCAGCGACATTTAGCCTAGAGTTCTGGTTTTGCCTGGTTTAGAGTCAATTTTTTTCACAGCTAGAACATAGCTATGTCTTGGATTTTTGCTGGAAACACTGTTGATATTAGAGGGGTGTTTTCATTATTGATGAGCAGGTCTTGCACAGAGTCAAGGCCTTTTCTGCCGCTCACCCCAGCCCACCGGTGAGCAGATTGGGGCTGCACAAAAAGTTTGGAGGGGACACAGCTGGGGCAGCTGACCCCCAAGTGACCAGAAGGATATCCCACACCACATGGCACCATGCTCAGCTTGTGGAGCTGGGGAAAGAAAAAGGAAGGGCAGTACATTCCAAGTGATGCCATTGGCCTTCCCAAGATGCCATTATGAGTGAAGGATTCCAGCTTTCTTGGGGATGGCTGAACACATTCTTATCAATGGGAAGTAGTGAGTGCTTTCCCTATTAAACTCCTTATCTCAACCTGAGAGTTTCCTGACTTTTTGCTCTTTCACTGTGCTTCACCATCCCACCAGGAGGAAATGAGTAAGTGGCTATGTGACACTTAGCTGGTGGTTGGGGTAAAACCATGACTGCTGCACTACCTTGCTATGGATGAATTCACACTAAGAGGTTCCAGGGAAAGATTATGTATTTCTTCCTGTCACGTTTCCCTACAGAACTCAATAACTTTTTTTTTGCGAAGAGTTGCTGATGATTCTTTCATACATTTATACATGTTGTCTATTTATACATAGTCATGGTACACAGATCTATGCAGCAATGTTTGTCATTTTATTTTGCTGCTTACTTTTGTTTGTTCTTTCGAGAAGAAAAAAGTTCAAAATAATATATTTTACAATATCTAGTTACTAATGAAAGCATTAAAAGCTATGATTACAGTCTTCTTCTATTTTCATAGCATTTTTAGGTTTTCTAGTTGCATAGTCAAGCATAAAAGTACAAATGAAGAATATTCCCTGAAGGGTTCACAATCTATTCTGCCCTTGGTATTTTTTTGTTTCATTTTCATAAATACATTAAAATAACAATCCACAATTCTTGTTGAAACAAAATGTGGCATATTATTCTGTATGTATCAAGAATTACATTATTTGACAAAACAGAGAATGAAGCCTTGACCTCTATACCTGAAAATCAGGAAGGACTTGTCTGTTTAATTCCCACTGCTTGCAGTATATTGTTTCCAAGACAGAATGATCTGTGAGGCAATAACTTAAGAAATTGATGGATCTGGATGGAGAAACCCTGGACAAGTTCGCTAAGTATTGGCTTGTCTTAAGTTCTACTGATTTCATTAGTGTTAATAGTCCAAAGAACTGGGCTTTAGAGCTCAGTGAGATTCTTGTAAAATATTCCTATTAACCAACCTTCAAATATAATCCAAGCTAGAAGAGCTAAGAGTATTTATTACGCATTTTGTTGAAAAACATCAAGTTAGTTTTAAAACAATACCATCCACACAAATAGCTAGAAAATATCAAATATCATGCTGTGTTCTATACTTTATTGCAGAATTGCTACAGAAAGATGAAGTGTATTCATAATCTTGTCATGACAGTGAATCAGTTATTTTTTACTGTTACAATTTTAAGCAGGAAAGTCTGAGTTAATAACATAAAAAATAAGTCCAAGTTAAGACAAGGATAGTTATGGCAACTATTTTAAGTGCTTGCTCCATGAACATGATACATTTTGACAATAACATATTACAATAATTACTACTTAGTGACTGCTCTTTAAGATCCTTAAACACAAACATAAACTATCATTATAAACACAAACACATCAAAAAGGATCATCCGCATTTAGGGAATGATGAATGTGAAGAGATTGTGAAAGTAGTTAATGGAATGTGAAAATATGTATTTCCATATGCCTAAAAATTAGATAACTCTTCCTTCAAGTCTCCAAAGTAATATTCAATCCATAGTTCTGGCTTACAGTTTCTTCTTCTTCGTTGTGTATTTTCAGGACACAAGTATTTTAGGTGCTATTTATTTGTATTCCAGTACTGCTAGTTTTGTCAGCTACATAGAAAAAATAGGTAATTTGTGTCAGAGTTCCAGTTAAAAGTGCAAGCTTTTTAGGAGAACTTCATAGTACGTAAACAGGTACAGCATGTTTAAAAAAAAAACAACATTTTTTTCTGGTTTTGTGTTAAGGAAAATATAAGACAAAATGAAGAAACTTGATAGAAGTATTGAAGTGATGATGTCACACTTAGTTTTCAGTAGAATTTATTTTTCAGATCTCCTTTCCCATGTTTTCTTAGAATCTTCCTTGACAGCTCTATAATTCGCATTTACTACCAGAAATCTCAGGACTTTCTTTCCTTTGCCTTTGGAACTTGCCCTTCCCAGCATTTTACAAGAGGGTTCTCCTTCTAGTTCATAGATCAAAATTAACAGGATTCTACAAAATGGGACCCAGGCACTTCTGTGGAGGATTCTGCGTATGAATCCACGCCACACACGCTGCACTGAACAAGTTGCCAGGAGCAGACGCAGTTTGGCAACCTTCAAACATCCAATGATAAAATCAATCCAGGTCGGTTTGACATTCTACTGTGTTTTATTGCAACATCAATGTTGACTGTATATTTGGAAATGGCTTTTGTCTTCATAAATGCCATATTTTTTTTTCTACTTGTTTCTTCCCTTCGCTTAACATCACAAGTACATTTCTTGTTATTACAGTTGTTACACAGACAGCTAAAGCGCAGCCCAAAGTTAATTAAAGCCAAAAGACTGAAGACCTGAATAAGAGTTAGATGTTTGGACATTTATATGAAACATGATGATCATGTTAAAATAGCCATATTTTTGATACAAAAAAAATGAAGCAAGTATCAATACACAGTAAAGTAATTTATACTTTTGGGTAGTTTGTTAACGACCAATAAAACTGAAATTCTTGTAATAAAATCCCATCATGTAATTTTGACAATCAGCCAGAAGGGTTTTTATTCTTCTCACATGCATGCTTCCCCACTGTGTTAATAAGACTACCTTATATAAATGCATAAACAAATAAACATCTTTGTGAAAAATGTTAAACAATATTTTCTTTCTCAGAAAGGGATTATTAATTTTTATGCCCAACTATTTTTCACTACTTGTAAACAAAAATTTCCAATAGACTTAAAAGAGTACATAGGGGCACTCATTTTGCTGTAACAAATTAGCATTTAATCCAAAAATAAGAGAATTTGTCATAAACGGCTTGGCCAATAGACATAAATTTTAATGATAGACAGATAAAAGCAGGCAGGGTGCAGTATCATTTCTAGTACCGTAATACAGGCATTCCATTGCATAACAGCTCTCATTATGTAATTTCCAGTGGCAATGTAATTTATCTACTGTAATTTGAAGACACATTTAAAACTAAATGTGATTAATATTTATGCTGCTGATTTTTTTCCAAAACCAGATTTTATTTTATTTTATTTGACCATGTTCCTCAAATACATTTTTTCCTTTCATCTTTCTGCTTAATAAATCAAGGAGAATATATACATAATGATTAATACTAATAACTGCCTTGCAATAATATTGTGATGTACTGCATTATATGTCCTACTGGAATTAAATCTAAACTCTTTTACCCTTCATTAATGGAAGAGTGGTAGTAAAGATCATAATATATACGCCAAGGGGAATAGCACAGAAACATGCAAAATGTCTCAGCTTTTTGCACATTCTCTTAATTTATAAAATAGCTTATGCTTTAATTTTCTTGAAGCTTTTTTATTCAATATTCAATTTGCATGCAAATTGAAATGTTTCAAACTGCAATATATTTAGATGTGCATCTCCATTTCTGTAATTTCCCTCTTCATTCCTTCCATGTCAATACAAATTCTTCATAATGAGATTATTTTAACAACTTGCATGAAGAAGTGTATTGTAATTTTCCTGTTTTGTAAATAATTATGTAGATTATTTTTTAACAGATAGCCACCCTTTCACTGTAAAGAATCCACATGCTCCTGTGGCTGCTCAACAAAAAAAATTAGTGACATGGTTTTATTAAATTTTTATCCTATTAGAACCTGAGAACTCCATTTCCAGGTACCGGGTGTTATGGATATGATTCCCTATTTGGAAAGAGACATATGTAACGCTGTCTTTTTTCCCCCTATTTTTCCTATATTACAACTAAATATCCTTCTAATTTTACTCATTTACTTTAAGTATCTCTCCTCCTTTTTCGAGTGGAACAATGACTTAAAGAGAAAATATTTAGGTCAGGAAGTGATATTATTTACTGCCCAGTCAATTATAGGAGCCGTAGAGAGACTGGAGTTTATCAAGCACCCAAAGATGATGGGATGTGTAAGAAAGCAGGACAAACTGAAATTTCAAACTATCAAAAATGAAAGTATAGTTAGGCAAGAACGGCTGAATTCCCCACTGCCCAGATGGAACTACTACTCTAAACTATCAGTAGAGTCGGCTTGATACTGAGACTTGGTGGGGAGTTGAAAAAGAAGGAAAGGGAAGGAAGGAAGGAAGGAAGGAAGGAAGGAAGGAAGGAAGGAAGGAAGGAAGGAAGGAAGGAAGGAAGGAAGGAAGGAAGGAAGGAAGGAAGGAAGGAAGGAAGGAAGGAAGGAAGGAAGGAAGGAAGGAAGGAAGGAAGGAAGGAAGGAAGGAAGGAAGGAAGGAAGGAAGGAAGGAATGGTGCGGAAGGAAGGAAGGAAGGAATGGTGCGGAAGGAAGGAAGGAAGGAAGGAAGGAATGGTGCGGAAGGAAGGAAGGAAGGAATGGTGCGGAAGGAAGGAAGGAAGGAATGGAGCGGAAGGAAGGAAGGAAGGAAGGAAGGAAGGAAGGAAGGAAGGAAGGAAGGAAGGAAGGAAGGAAGGAAGGAAGGAAGGAAGGAAGGAAGGAAGGAAGGAAGGAAGGAAGGAAGGAATGGTGCGGAAGGAAGGAAGGAAGGAATGGTGCGGAAGGAAGGAAGGAAGGAAGGAAGGAAGGAATGGTGCGGAAGGAAGGAAGGAAGGAAGGAAGGAAGGAAGGAAGGAAGGAAGGAAGGAAGGAAGGAAGGAAGGAAGGAAGGAATGGTGCGGAAGGAAGGAAGGAAGGAAGGAAGGAAGGAAGGAAGGAAGGAAGGAAGGAAGGAAGGAAGGAAGGAAGGAAGGAAGGAAGGAAGGAAGGAATGGTGCGGAAGGAAGGAAGGAAGGAAGGAAGGAAGGAAGGAAGGAAGGAAGGAAGGAAGGAAGGAAGGAAGGAAGGAAGGAAGGAAGGAAGGAAGGAAGGAAGGAAGGAAGGAAGGAATGGTGCGGAAGGAAGGAAGGAAGGAAGGAAGGAAGGAAGGAAGGAAGGAAGGAAGGAAGGAAGGAAGGAAGGAAGGAAGGAAGGAAGGAAGGAAGGAAGGAAGGAAGGAAGGAAGGAAGGAAGGAAGGAAGGAAGGAAGGAAGGAAGGAATGGTGCGGAAGGAAGGAATGGTGCGGAAGGAAGGAAGGAAGGAAGGAATGGTGCGGAAGGAAGGAAGGAAGGAAGGAATGGTGCGGAAGGAAGGAAGGAAGGAAGGAAGGAAGGAAGGAAGGAAGGAAGGAAGGAAGGAAGGAAGGAAGGAAGGAAGGAAGGAAGGAAGGAAGGAAGGAAGGAAGGAAGGAAGAAAGAAAAGAAAAGAAAAGAAAAGAAAAGAAAAGAAAAGAAAAGAAAAGAAAAGAAAAGAAAGAAAGAAAGAAAGAAAGAAAGAAAGAAAGAAAGAAAGAAAGAAAGAAAGAAAGAAAGAAAGACACTAATATTATTTAAATCAGAATATACTTTTAAATATTAATGAAGGAGAACAGTAACATTCTGTTTTCCACTATCTAGAAGAAAATCAAGTCTGACTAAGACTTTAGACTTGCAAAGACTGACTGTAATGGGTGACACTAAGTGAAAAATTGTGAACAACTGAGAACTGGAATAATTGTGTTTGTGCCAATGAAAAATAGAAAAGAAGCCAGAGATGGTGCAGAAAGCAGAACTGCAGTCCACTTCCTTTTACCTTTGAAAGTCCATTGTCTCAATGCACCATTTATGGATTTCAATATAACTTGTATAACTTGTTTTAATTAAAAAAAACTATGCATCCTTCCCAGGCGACTGCTCTAAAACCCGAACTATAGAGCCAAGTTTGTTCACTTTGTCTCAGGCTTTCAATCATAGCATCTTAAAATAATTAAGGTTGGAAAGACCTCCAAGCTCATCAACTCCAACCATTGATCTTATTTCACCACAGCACCAAAATATATCATTTGTTTCTTGAACACTTTCAGGGATAGTGACACAACCACTTCCCTGGGAAGCCTGTTTCAATGCTTAACCACGTTTTCAGTGAAGAAATTTTTCCTAGTAGCCAACCTGAACCTCCCCTGGCACAACCTGAGGCTGTTCCCCCTTGTTCTCTTGCTAGTTGCCTGGGAGACCAAGAACATTTATGAGACACAGAGTTTACATCTGAGCTTGTGCCTGCTCAGTACTTTGGTGTGACCGAGCTGCCTGGTGCTAGAAACCAGCACACTTTGGAGACAGCTTCTAAGCACCAGAGTTGTTGACAAACCTCCAGGACTGAATTCAGCTGAGCAGATTTGGGAGAAGTATATTTTTGGTCCAAACACCGACACTGGTCATTGGACACTACTCATACATTTATGCCCTGTTTGAGATTTAGTACAAAACTCTTCAGCTTACTTCTGAAAGTGGACCAGGGTGGTTTTTTCAAATAATGTGCCTGCACAAATTTTAACCCTAATATCTGAACTGCATTGTGCAGGGACAATTTAAAACTTTCGTTTTAAAAATAGTGATTTTTTAAAATGTATGACACCACCTACAGTAAGAACATTCTAAAATCACATACTGCTTTTTAAGGCAATGCTAAGAATATTTCTTTCATCAGATAGACTAGGAGAGAGTCTCAGGGAAAAAAAGAGTGACAGGAAACTGAACACAAGACTTGTTGGAAAGTATCAATAATAGCACCTACAGAGGCAAGACAGTGACCAAGACAGTTTAAACATATAACATAGTTTACTTTTATTAGTAAAGCATGTTTCTATCAGTGTGTCTAGGCTGAGATTAGTTCTTACTAAAGTTTTTATTTTACAAAGATTTTCAGAGTGTGCACAGTGTGGGAGGTAAGGAGGTGGAATAGAGTTCCAAGAATTTTGCTAAGGAAATCCATAATTTGGAGTGCTTCCCAGTGCAGGAATAGCATCAGTCTTCTTTTTTTTCCCTCCACTAGCCAAGAATGATAACAGCAGCATTCTGAGTGGATAGAAAAAGTCAGTGGAGACTGAGTTCACTAATGAAGTAAATGGGGAAAAAAGGAGTGGATGTAGGAAGCAGGGAAGGGCCCCTAGAGTAGATAATAACTGAATGAGGTAGGTGTTTTCTTTCAAGCAATATAAGAGGAAGAGAGAAACTCTGAGGGATGAAAGAAACAGAAAAGAATGCTTGTGCTAGATGAAAGAAAAGCAGAAATGTTTCATCTCCTCTCAAAGTAAAGGGAATTTTTCAGAGAGAGAAATACAGAACATAGTGTGCTATACTTTCAATGCTCCCAGAGGGAAAAGGGCAAATAGATTAGGGAAGTGTGGGTCATGATAAAGATCATCTCTTCCTTATCCATAAGGTCAGCTTTTAAAAATATTTTAGCCACAGAGACCTGTGGAAAAGAGGCAGCTGAGTTTCGAACATTCAGTTGTTACTTTGGCATTCCAGAAACACAACCACTGTTCTTCCAGCTCAGCCATCTCTTGTCCTTTGTGGACCACTCCCCTCCTCTCTGGATAGAGGGTGGGATCGTACTAACACCTTTCTCAGAATGAAAACAGAGCTCTCTGCACTATGCACATGACAAAACTGACATTTTCTTGGCTCACCACAGTGGTAGAGTCACTGAATATTTGAAGTTAGAGCACCTCTGCAGATTGTCCGGTGCAACCCAGCACTCAAAGCAATGGCAGCACCCACAGCTGCAAGATTCCCAATCAGATTTTTAATGTCTTCAACCATGGAGACTTCACCACTTCTCTGAGCAACCTGTTCCACTGTTTGACCAGTCCTAGATACTGTGACTCTGTCTTCCTCAATACTCCTTCAGATCTCTCCAGTGCCCTGCAGCAGGAAAAGATTGTTTAGTGAAGACACTGTGCTGAGTTCTTTAAAAGCATTTACCACAAGCATATTATTCCTAGACTGTATTCCATTGCTGATGTAAAAATATGTATAAACTTTTTTAAAAAGAAAAATCATCTTCCCACCAATAAACAGATATTCATGAAGATCATTTAAAATCAAATAATAAAAGAAAAAAACTAACAGTGAAAACTAATTGAATATATATAGAAGAACAATACAATAGAGAATTCAAATTATCTTTATATGCATTAATACATAGTGCTTAGAATATGCATTTAGAAAAAAAATAAATTATTCTGCTCTTCTCCTAATGTTCTTGTACAATAGACTGCAAGTATCCAGAATTCCAGTTAGTGTATTTCTCCAATCTGATGAAGTACAAATATGAATTTTAGTTCTTTACTAAGGAAGAAATATGTAATTGTCTTCTCAAACACATTTTCACTTTGAAATCTCAGGATGAATTCATATGAAAAATTTGATCCAGCTTTATAAGAAAAAATGCTCCTACTATGACTTAATGGCCAGGAAAGAAGATAAAAGAGATTAAATTACACAGAAAGAATATTAACTTACTTTTTTCTACTACACTTATAATATTAACTTGAAAGAAATCTCAAAAGAGGTTTTTCACATAGCTGTTTCAGTGTATCCTTATTATCTAAGTAGTCAGACATGACTTTGTCCCTACACTCAAATAACAGTTACAGAAAATTGAGTAAAATTCGCAGTTATTAATTTTATTGCACACATCCATACTACAGCTAAGTACCAATTTCAATGTTCCATTTTGTACAGCCCATTTTACCACTGCAGCCATCTGAATTCTGTTTAACATGTTTAACTGCTAACAGCCAGGCAGTGCCTTTGTCTTGCCAGCAGATGTGCAACAATGATGAGGTTCAACAACAGCACACAAGTGCTGGATGAATATTTGACCCAAGAATTGACAGCCACAGGGAAAGGGAAGCTCTGCATCGTGGCATTTTATGTATACGTGACTCAGTATCTTCTAAAAATCAGAGAATGGGTTCCAGGAGTGAAGCAACACAAAAATGTAGGATGACAGAATTTTTTTTTAAAGCAAACTTTGGTATAAGAAAAGATAGAACCAAGATCAAAAGATAAATACAATACTTTTAGAAGACATATTTAGATATAAGTGTGCGGGGAAAGAGGAAAATTATCAAACATTCCAGGGACAGCTAAGGACTTTGAAATAACCTGAATACTGAATTTAGGCATGTCAAAGGAAATTTTCAGTAGTTAAACATTTGTTTTTATCTCGCATCAGGAATGAATAAAAGAGGCTAAAAATGTGTAGAGTTTAAATGCGGTCTTATCTGATACATTATTACAATGAAATGAGTGCAGTTAAGACACAAGGGAGCAAGTGTGCCTTCAGGTGGATACCACCTTCCCAGGAAACCTATGTCCAAAAACAGATTAAGATATCATTTACTCTCATGAAGCAAGACAGCAGACAAGACAAAAAACCCCTACACTTTTTATTGTATAAACACACACACACACACACACACACACACACACACATATTTTCATATGCATATATCTCCACGTATGTTTGAATATATAAATATATATATGCATATACACCTCTAGGTGCACACACAGGTAGACTACCAGCTTGAAATGTACCATTATCTGTAATTAAAATTTGAATATTGAACAATTAATAATTAGTATTTTGAACAACATTTTCATTTTCTTCTGAAAAAGCATTTTAGAGTTAAAACCGCTGTCCAAGTCTATTAAAACACATAATACACATCAAAGTAAAATAACACAGGCAGTCAAAACACAAATACTTGATAAAAGATATGTAGAAGGAGACTAATTATTTGAAAACTGAAAAAAAAGTTTTTCATCCCCAGCCTATCCAAGAAATGCATACAGCAGTACAGAAATCCCCATCTAGGTCAAGCCACTGTCAGCAAAAGTGTTCTACTGACAGTGGAGTAATTATCCAATGAAAACAACATATATCAGCAAAAGCACTTTACTTGTTAAATTACATAAACTAGGGGCTTTTTCTTCTTATACAACATAAATTTTCTGTGAGTAGTGGAATTAATGACGAAAGTTTCCTAAGAGAGTGTGTGTTCTATTCCCTAAACTGAGTTCCTGTGTCATAAAATCCTTTTCTTCCCTTTTTCCCGCCACACTAATGGAGGGAAACTTCATGAGTCAAGGTTGGTCTATGGTTATACATAATTTAATTCTGACGTCTGGTTACTGCTCAAAAAAAACCCCAACTTTAAATGGCTGGCTTTTTCCTATATGTTCATTAAAGAGGGGTACTGACTGAAACTCCTCTACTAAGCTGGTAATACTCACCAGATTTTCAGGCTCCAAAAACCCTCTGCCTTTCTGTCAAAATGGGTTGAAAGTGATTGGATCCATATGTTTGAGAGGTTATAGACAGAGAACACAATCGGACAAGTCTTTTTTCACAGTTGGAGGATTCAAGAGCAAGCTGAGCAAAATCTTCCACGTCAAAATGTACCCTTAGAGTTAAACGGTAATTTTCATCTGTCCTTAGGCATCAAACCCAGAAAATATTAAACTTAAAGTTAGCCCTCTAGACTGTCTTTACAGTAAATGGGCAGAATTAGTGTTTTAAGGTGAGCTGTGGCTTACCTCACAGTAATGCAGACATCTAAACTGATCATCTGAGTCATGTTCCTGAACTTTTCTTGAAGCATCTAAGTAGATAATTAAATTTAGAAGGGAAAGAAACCCCACTGGAGATTTTTTTAGGTAGAGGTTATATTAGGAATAGGAAGAGAGTAGTAACAGTTAATAAGTGTCTTAAAAGGTAATCAGGAAAAAAGTAGGCAAAACCCATTAGTCTTAAGAAGTATTTGAATTAATGAATCTTCATTTCAACAAACTGGAAAACACATTTTGGAGTATTTAATAGCTAGCAATATGATTGATCCAGTCTGCAAAACTGAGGTTTTAATAGGGAAATATTTGAAATTTTGAACTTCTCTCAATTAGCATAAAAACTATCAAAGTCTTAAGCTATCATAAGATTTAAAAAATAAATTCCTTCAAATGTTCTGTTTAAAATACAATGCAATTTAAATATTTTATTCCAGAATTTGAACATGAACTTCATTTTGAAAGTGAATATAACACTTCTACTTAAGAAGGATCTCAGCTTAGAAGCAGCGAACTTCGAAGCTCAGTCATTCTCCATGATTGCCATTTAACTTTTTCAAAAAAAACCAAAAACCTAACAAATTCAGTCAGTAGGCTTTAAGTTGCCGTAGATCAATATTTTAAAATCTAGAAAAAATGGTAACATTCTAGATATCTAAGCCAAAAAATTTCCAAAATATCATCTGTCATATGAGAAAGCAGAAAATTTTGTTTCTTATTTTCCTCTAGCAAAGGTACAGCAGCTAAAGACAGAAAGTTCAAGTGTGTTAACAGTGACTTATAGCATCCTCATGAAATTGAATTGTAGAGTTCTCCTCCTGAACTGCAGGAAACCTAACCTTTCTCCTCAGCCCACACTAAATCTCTTTGTGTGGCAAATATGAAACTTTTAAATTAGCTTCAGAATGTCAACAAGGTTATGATGCAGACTTCAGATCTTGTTTTGACTTCATTTCCTAGGAGCTGTCAACCAACTCTTTGGAAAAAAAGTGTTATGGCTACTGAGTCCTTGTTCACCTTATCTTTCCCATATCACATGTTTGACTATTAATCACATCTATAGTTGCCGTGTTAATCACTATTCTATCCTCCAGTATTTTACACTGAAATCTTGTTCCTGTTTTTATCTTCTCCTTACTTTGAAGTTTGGTGTACTGCTATTCATGCTTGCATCACAAGAGATAGGATGTGGACCCTTTGTTCTTTAAATCCCTATTCATATATGTTGACCACACCAGTGTGCTACTTGCAGTATTCCTCATTTCCTTCCAGAACCCTTCCTATACATACATTCTGGTCCCAGTTTATAAACCAGCCTCAAAAGAGAACATCCAAATGGTTCCTGCTAAATTAAATACAGAAGTGATATACAGTCCATTGAAAAAATATTTTTAGCAGAACATAACAAAAACTTACAAAACAAATTTTTTGCCATAACTAAACCTAACATAACTGCTTTTCTCTTGAATATAGGTTATGAACCCACCCAACAACATAATCACAATACTTTTTACAGGGATCCTATATCAAACATTTCTTTTCTTTTTCTTCCCTCCAGAAATCTTAATAGAAACATCATGCTCAACAAGAAATGCTATATAAAATATTTTAGGTTGATTAACCTAAGTTAGTCAACAGTAATGATAAGGACAGTTATAACAGACGGTGATATAATGAACATTAAATGGGATAACTCCCATTGCTGTTAAATTTAACTAACTGGTAAACACTTGTAAATTGAGTTATAATGACATAAAGAGGATTTTTTATGGTATTAATGACAGTAAGAGTACTCAATCAATTAAAAGAACTGGGAAGAGCTGAACTAGATGGATTTGCACTAGAACCCAATGAAGGAACCATTTTAGAAGAATCACATGTGGATTAAATGAGAAAAAAATTCCATTCTTCTAAGAGTGAAAATGAAAGCTGAAATACAGCTGCATGAAAACACACAGTCAAGTGGCATGCAGTAAGAGCAGAATCATATGGATTATTTAGTAAACACTGTGACAGTTCGAGCCGTGCGCACCTCCTGCCCTAATTACACAGTGGGAGCAACAATGACTAAGGAAGCTGTTATTTCCATCACAGCTCTGCTAACCTGGAGTTAATAAACTAGTTTAAAACTACTTTCCACAGCTCCAATAGTAAATAATTGAAGATCCAGTTTACCAGACAGATAACAGCTCCAAAAACATACAAACAGACCCTTGATGTAGAAAAGATGAGATGGCATATATATGTCTCTTGGTCAAAACATTTATTAAATTGCTCAAATATATACAGCTAAGAACAAGAAATGAGGTTGAAAAGGCAAAATTTTAGTTTTGTGTATCACAATTCTACCGATTTTTAATTCTTTGAAAATATCAGGGTGACTATTCTGCTTGATTGCCCTGTTTCCTCCTTTATTGCTTTTCCTGCTTATATAATTCAGAATAGAGCTGTAACACATTCATCTCTGTATAGTCTACTTCCCTCAATTGCAATAGATTTGGACTGGTTCTAATGTTATGAACTGAAGGGTTTGTCCTTTCTTTGATTCCAGTCGTATTAAAATATTATCCAGCAGAAAGAAACAGCTAGAATTTATCTGCACAAGTATCCATATTTTAAAATTTTTGGCTCTAGATACTTCTTCTCCCTTCATGTATTGAAAAAAGCAGCAAGATGTCTAACCTGGACCTGCTCTATGCATTTACAGATGATAAGTGTACTGCTGCTTTCAGTCAATAAAGCATACAGCATTTTTTCATCTGAATATTAGGGGAAATCATCCCCTCCTTGGCTCACAATTTCACGCCACCAGAGATACCAAGTCTAGAGATTTCTTGGCCTAAGTGCAACAGTGCTGTGGGCAGTGTTGGAATGCTTCAGTGATTTTAGATCTCACTTTCCACAATAATCCATTAGAGTCCAAGTTTGTTATGACTCTAAGGTGCATCTTGAAGCTTATATTTCTTATCTAGGGACACCAAATTTAAAAAAGCTTCCCTTTTCTCACACAGGCTCTTAGCCAAAACTTAAAGGCAAGCTGATTGTTTCTGTTACCAAGGAGAAGCCGGTGATGGTGTCAGACATCTGTGAAGCAGCTCTATTTCTGTTAAAATAGTGCACAGCATTGCTTTTCCTGAAAACACATGAAACCCCCAATAAATTGAAGGCAGTTTACTTGCTTATAATGCTTGCCTATAGTGCATTTCCAAATGGGTATTTATAAAAAGACAGCAGAATTATTTGATATATGCATTCCTTTCCCCTGGCTTATAGCAATTTGCATTTTAGAAACAAAAAGGAAAAAGTATTTGCATCGTTTGCCTATGATAAACACCATAAATTTCACACACTACACCACTACTACTACAATATCCTACATGTTCAATGAAATCACAGGTAAGAACAGCTACAGTGTAATAAATTTCATATAATTAATTTACAGCTATTCCCCCTTCTAACCTTTCTTCTGTTTAGAGAACTGATATGACTCCCTCAAACTTTCTAGAGAAAACAGAACCTATTTAAATTTATATATTTTTTGTATATTTAATGCAAAATTTTATCCAATGACAGTTGATTTGGAGATACATTACATCTCTAAATACCAGCTTCCAAGCAATGTGTCTTTTCCATCACTCCTGGACTGAAACAAGAAGTAATTACAGCACTATGCAATTAGTCTACATTTTACTAATATCTAGCTTTTTGAAACAATAGACTCTTTCTCTATTAGTTAGCTGATTATATATTTCAACCATTTAAACTCTACTTATTCTCTGCAGTAAATGGCAGATAATAACAGTTTGGGGAATCTCAGTCAGAATGTCAAACTTGCAGCTACTCATGAAAGGGGTAGATTCATTAGTTTCAATCTTGGAGACTTTATCTGACTCATGTTATCACGAAAGGGGAGGGGAAATAAAATTGGTTATAAAACCTAGCTTCTTCAACTTGCAGCCAAAGCATCCTAAGAAATATACTGGAAAAAATTATGACTATATTATTTGATTCGGTATTACTTAACATGCTGTGGAGATAAGACAAGTGTGACTTTCACTGAATTATTATCTGCAAGAAAAGAGGAAGAGCATCTTTGGTCATAGGCTTGCCAAGTTGTGGAGAGGGCTTTAAACTAAAGTTGCCAAAGAAAAGGAACTCATTCCATCCCACTCCTGGCAGTTTGATGCCACTGCCAGCAGGAGATGGCCAGAGCCTGGAGAGGGATCACAGATCAGCAGGAGGGCACCCGAAGAGCAGCACAAAGGAATTCCAGCCACTCCAGAGGGAAGGTGGCTTCATCAGAGGCCCACCTTCAATATCTCTATGAAAAGGCACAGAACATGAGGAAGAAACAACAAGAAAAGCTTCCACAACTTCTCCCCCTTTTCTCTGCTCCTGTGAGACCTTACCTGGAGTACTGTATCCGGCTCTGGGTCTCTGAACATAAGGAAGTGGCTCTGCTGGAGTGAGTCCAGAGCAGGGTCATAAGATGATACAAGAGATCTCCTCTCCTATGATAACAGGCTGAGAGAGTTGGGGCTGGTCAGCCTGGAGAAGAGAAGGCTGCCATCAGAGAGGCAAAGCATAAGGACAAGTCAAGTTGATGCATGGGAAATTTCAAGTAGATAAAAGAAAAAGGAAAAAATATTACCATAAATTTGGTCAAACATGGGAACAGGCTGCTCAGAGGAGTCAAAGAATTTATATTCCTGAAGATACTGAAGCCTTGATTGCACAAGAAGGTACCCTTGAGTTCTTTGGAGGAGGAGCTTGCACTAGATGACCTCTATAGGTCTCTTCCAATGTAGATAATTCTATAACTGATATGGACATCATAAATAGCAGCTTGAAAAGTAGCTACTACAGGAAAGCACTTTATCTGTGGTTTCATAGAGCTTGACATCCAGTTTGTATGTGGATACATCCACTGCTACTCCGGATTGTTCTGAGTAGTTAAAAGTGTGACGAATTAGGGGTCTCTTTACCACAACCAGCTGAGCACAGCTCAGAAGTTACTCTGTGACAGAATGAAAGCAGAAAAGGAGGCTAGAGAAAGTTCTGGGGAAAATTCATCCTGCTCATGAACACTCTAAATAATTTTAAAGGCCACTCTATCAAAGCTTTGTCAATAGTCTTGTTGCTGATAACTACCTCTGAACTTTCTAAAAGAAGCCTTTCAAGCAGCCCACCTGAGCCCATGTCCAAGTGAGCCTTCAGATCAGGTCACAGTTTAGGTGCAGATAGAGGATACAGTTTGCCTTCCTCCAAGCAGTCAGATGAAGAAACTGAAAAATTAAGAATTTTTTTGCATTAATGCAGTTAGTCATAAGCATTCCATTTGCCTAATATGAGCTTACAAATGCATCAACATGCTAAACACAAGAGTTTTCTATTGATCCTGTAAACACTGCACTGTCAGATGCAATATGGACTATATTAAATTACTTGGCTGAAAAAAACAGAGTTCAAATGCTCTAGAATGTATGTTCTTGTGGTAATATCTATAAGGAATCTTTGCACTTCAGATAATCCTCTCCATTCCTATAGTTGTTAAAATTTGCAGCAAAGAGAAATGAACATGATGTGGTAAGTGCCACAAGAGGCTGGCTTTGATTTATTCCTCCTCTCCCTTCATCTTGCTATCTAACTTCTCTCTGGATAACAGCTGCAGTCCCAGACGATGTATTATTGGCGCTGTTCTTAACAGAGCTTTCTCACATGCTCTGTAAATGCAGGAAAGCCGACTGCAGGAATCATGAACAGATGATCCACGGCAGAATGTTCACTCTTGAGGCTGACAGTGCAAAGTAGGCAAATGAACCATGTGCCCATTAAGTTTTTATTTTGTTTATGTTTATGCTCTACTATCCTGATGTTTAGATGGTGTTCTGATGCTGCCACATGGAGGTGTAAGAGTGCTATGGTATTCAGGGACTCCCCTTTTGACTCCCAGTTACCCCATTTGCAATTTCTGGTTTGATTCTTCCTGGCATGAGTTCTCCATATTTCTTTATTAACAAATTCTCAAATACCTCCATGTGTATATGCATGTAAACCTCTCTTATTAAGTCAGTGCAAGCTGCAGCTGGGCTATGAATTGAACAAAACTTGTTAAAGTTTCCAGAAAATGTGATTTAATTAATTGTTTTCTACAAGGGTGCTAGAATAGCAGTAGCTGTTGATTTTCCCTCCAAGCAGTGTGAACAAAATGGTTCTAAGCATTTTGATTAGACAAGATATTTTTTAGCACAATCTACCAGCTACCCCTGAGCTACCAGAATAAAAGGAAAAGGCAGAAAACTGACCTGCCACCCTGCAGCCTGACCTTTCATTCAGAGAAAGCCAGAATGGAGTCCTGCGTTTTAAGCCAATTTCAGTTCTAAATCTGCCCTGGTTTTAAAGCACACAACTGAACAGAGCAGATTAGCCCAGCTGGTTTAGGGTTTCAGTTTTGTAAAAGGACCTTTGATGATACAGCAAATCAAGACAGAAAAAAGTGCTAGGTATTCTTGTGTTCAAAGTCTGTGCTTTCTGTGTTGCCATAGCTTTGGAACCCTTCTCAAGTTACTAGCAGTACCAAATCACCATTTTTACTTAATCTCAATTTTTGTGGTTTGCCTGCTTGAGTTAAGAGAGCCCGGGAGCCGCTAAGCTTGTTGTCTAGATAACCTTTAAGACAAAAATGTAATTAATGGCAAACAGCTTTTAGCGTAGAAGTATTTCTGTTAACACATAAAAAAGAGCCTTGAAACCTGAAATCTGGCTAAACAACTCAGTGTTTTGGGATCTCTATTTCTTAGAATAGGTAGATTCCATGTAACTTGATGATTCAAAGTGTGAGGGACCTATTTTATTAAAAGGTAAAAGGTTACTTAGTTTTTGAAAATTTAAGTATTCATACACCTTCCTTTTTTACTGTGCTTGGAGATGTAAGTCAAAAGTTGTAATAAAATTGTATTGGAAATTATATGAAGACTGTGCCTTAAGCAATGGAAAGAAACTAAAAAAAATCTGATTTTGCAAATAAATTTAACCTTTTTTCATTACAAACTTCTTTTTTGGTACTGGAGATTGTTGACTACTTTTCACATTTAAAAAGTTGGGTGTGTCAAATGTAGATACAGGGTTTGAGATTTAGTGTACTGAGTAACCAATTAACAGCAACAACAATTCTATCCACAAAATTTCTTCAAAATAATTAACCATTCTTTCATGGAATAAAAACATTATAATACAAAGAACATACAGATTGGTGAAGGATATGGATGTTATTCCTTCAAACTCTGGATTTTTTTTTCATTTACCAAAACAATCTTTAAAAATTTTACAATATATCATATTTATCTGATCTGAGATATTTATGAAGTACATTCTTACTAGCTTTCTATCAATCTACTTTAGTTCCTTATCACATCTGCTTAATAAGATTAATTATTTTTTCAGATGACTAAGAATGAAACTTATGTTTCTGTTAGTAAAGTGTGCTAGCAGTTTTTGCTGCACTATGGCTTGAATGAATCACAATTCTTTTTCTCTCCTGGCTAATCTTCAATGATATCCATGAAAGAAGTCCGACCCTTCTTCTCTCACTGTAAGGGATGTAACTGAGAGGACATGATGGAACTAGTTTTAGTTCAACTGAAAGGTCACCAAAGAGCAGGCTGTCAAATTTGACCTAACAAGCACCTGGTCTGTAGGAGACTGGGGATTTTTAAGACATTAATTTATGTGAAACAATTGAAACCAGGTCCAGTGACAGGTATAACATGCTTTAACTTAAAACTTTTATTTTTCCCTGCTGACATACTTTCATTTTTCATGGAATAATGTGGTATTTATTTGGCTACAGTAAGAGAGGTTGTCACTCACTGACTGTAGCATTCACATGAAAAATAAAACTAGTAAGACACCTGTTTATTTCAGCAATAATTGAAGGTAATCTTCTCAGTACAAAAACAAACTGTTGCAAGATGAGAATGAGAAATCTATGCCAAAATGCTCTACAGCCTTGTAACTAAGGTGATGCTCATAACAAATAAGGGTTCGATTGTCTTATGAGGGAATTGAAGCCCAAATCTTTCCCTTTACTTCCCAGAGGTTAGAGGAATTATCTGTAATTAATGTCAGGCGCTTTCTCCTGTTGCACTTGAGAAGGGCAATTAGCCTGAGTTACACACAGACTCAAGAACAAAATTTAGTCCTGGATCCCAAATGGAGGATTTAGGTAGGCAACATGCTGAGTTAGTTCTCTTAGAAAAATCTCATGCTCTGATTTTTCTTTGGAGAAGTTTCTCTAATTTATTTACATTCCCATTAGTGATTCTAGTTTCCTTTGACTTGAGTAGCATGAAAAGGAGGAAAAGAAGTTTATTTGGCTGGGTTGTGTTCACTGTTCACTGAAATAATGTGATACTACATAACATACCTTGTTCCTATATCTCTATTTATCTCTATTTTCTACTCCCTAGACAAAAACATCTAAATTACTGAAAACTATGACAAATTCTAAGAATTTTAAAATATACACGATATTTTGAGTTCTTGTGCCACATGGAATTTCCATCTATGAATTTCCCTAGTGATTTTTGGCATGTGAAACAGAGGCTCAACATTGACTTCCTTGTGACTCTCATCTACAATCCTTTCACAAATAATGTTATTGACACCAGTAGGTTTAGCCCAAAAAGGGGGAAAAAAGAAGATATTTAATCTAGAATGCTGAAGCAGGCATTAGAATATACTCTAAAAGAGTTATGCAAGGGACCATTTAAAATTTATGGAACACCCATGGAGCAGGGTTGTTCTTTTTCTTTCTTTGCTACATTAATGTTAAGTTACACTATCTTTCCAAAAATAATAGTAACTCAAAGAGCAGAAATACATCAGGATGTCTACACTCCATATTTCCATATCTACCAGCCTCAGCATCTGGTTTCTAGACTGAATCTGTGCAACACATAGATGCCTTAATACCAAATCAGAAGTTACAAAACATTCTCTTGATTTGTTTTAGGGTAAATTTCTAAATCCAGAAAGATGAGCAAATTTATTTAATAATGAAGAAAACTCCCAGTATGTTTCAAAGGCACTGTAACTGTTATAATAAAATCCTAAAATCAACTCCTAAAACCACCTTTAGACTCCTCAGAAAATATTTCATTTCAGTTTTGAAGGGAACATTTTCTGCTTTTAACATGTCTTTATTTAGCTTTTCTGAGAGAGGCATGTTGTTCCAGGTCAGCTAGAGATCATGTTACTCATTAAATGTGCTTGATGGTGACATCATAAAAACACATTCAATCACAAAATTTTAAGTACTTGCATTCCATCAAGCATCATTTTGGGAAGTAACAGCCCTTCATTTCAGCACTTCAAACGACAGTTTTTCATCCATTGCTGTGTGAACAAATGTTATTGTCCTTAGCTACCGGCAACTTTTGGGACTGTGGTGCAACACATCATACAGTTAAAAGTCCTCATCTGTTACGCCCAGTGTGACCCTGGGAGAATTATTGATGCACTAACAGCTCAAAATTTTATTTTCACCATTCCTGTGTAACATCAAACTCAGTATTAATCTTAAAAAACAACATACTCTATGCGCAGGGCAGAGCAGGTTAGCTTGAAATTAGCAAATCAACTTGCATTACCTAAGGGTAGATATTTAATATTCCTGGAATGAGAAATTGTCTTGCATTACTTCAGTCTTGAGGTATTGCTGTATCTCAAATTTTTACTTCCCTTTCAATGAATCATCACTGACTTTGAAATCTATGTCAATATAAGGACATGGACCTCTCAGAGCAAGTCCAGAGGAGACCACAAAGATGATCAGAGGGTTGGAGGACCTCTTCTATGAAGACAGGTAAAGAAAGTTGGGGTTGCTCAGTCTGGAGAAAAGAAAGCTCTGGGGGAACCTTAGAGTATCTTCCAGTACTTAAAGGGGGCCTACACGAGTGCTGGAGAGGGACTGTTTTTGAAGACATGTAGGGATAGAACAAGGGGCAATTGCCTGAAACTCAAAGAGGGTGAATTTAGTTTAAATATTAGGAGGAAGTTTTTCTTTGTTATGGTGAGAACATGGAAGAGATTGCCCAAAGTTTGTGCATGTGCCATCACTGGAATTGTTCAAGGCTGGGCTGGTTGGGACTCTGAGCACTCTGGTCTAGTGCAGGGTGCCTCTACCCGTGGCAACAGCATTGGAATTAGGTTACCTTCAAGGTCCTTTCCAAACTAGACCCTTCTATTTGATTTAATGACAATAAACACTGAAGAGCTGCAGAGTTTGCTCTTGCCAGGTCACTCCCTGAAAAATAACTAATTGAGCAATACTTACACAGAATTTATTGTTCTTACACAGTAGGTGTGGGAGAATAAATTATCCCACTTGTGACACTCAGGATGCACACGATCCGACAAGGACTTCATTTCAGTTTCAGATCTTTCTTTCTATTTCAGCATGTCATTACACTCCTAGAAAATGATCAAATAAAATCATTGACAAGCAAAACCTTTTTATATTAATTTACCTATTAATTAAGTTACTGCAGTAACTGCCTACTTAATTACATTCTCCCTTATCATAAACATTTCTTCTGGCTCTTGTTCCAAAGAAAGTTATAACTGTCTTGTCTCACCAAATAGGTTTCAAACAGCTTATCCCAGTATTCTGGTGCTCTGATGTGTTTTAAAAATGAAAACTTAAATGAAAGAAAAACCACTACAAATGCAAACCCAAGATAACCATCCAAAGTAGGGGTTTACAGACATATTAGAGAAATTATGTTCCTTCTGGGTTTTGAATATTTCTCTGTTCTCCAGACTAATCTGAATTTGATGTCCTAACATAAGGCCAGCTAAAGACATGCTATGCATGAGATGTTTGCTATGGTTCCAGCTGAAGCTCTCCACATAAAATTAACAAGTATTCCTGGAGGAGGGTGAAGTTCACCAAAACTGAAGGCGCCAATGCTAGTCATTACTCCAATGAGCTTTTGCATATGTGAAGCATAACATTGTCACAGAAAAGACAGGAATGTTTAGGTTTGTTTTGGTTTTTTGTTTCTTTGTTTTCTAAAATGCCTCGTAATTAGAGGATAAGTGGCCAGAGCAGGAATTAGTGAGGCACTCTTAACTCCAGGTGTTAGAGTCCTTTAATCCAGGAAACCTCAGCTGGAAGGGCACTGTGCTCCCTGCTCCATCAGTCTTCTTCTATGTATTGTTCTTCTTCAGTATTGTTCTACTTTTTGTTCTTTGCTTTTTGGTATTACCCACACACAGAAGCCACACAAATGCCTGGAGAGAATAGGAAATGTAGTTTAAAAATCAAATTTTTGTTTGGATTAAAGATGTGCAGTCAAATAAGACAAAGAAGAGAAAAGGGGAAGGAGAATTTGCCAAAGGGCTTTCACAGCTTTCCACAACCTTCTGAAAATGTCAGAAGACCATAACTTCAAACACAATAATAGAAAATAAAATTAGTTTCCATCTATAAAGACAATATTTGGGGTATATACATCATTAATTATCACTGTAGTTTATAACTGCAATCTAATCTTTATATTTCCCTATATTGCTAAGAAAAAACATGGACAAAAGGATGACTACCACCTTGGCTATGCCCAAGGACAGAATCTAGAAAAGCCAAAGCAGGAGTCTTGTATCTTACATTACCAATTCATAGATGAAGACATTGTTCAACAAGAGAAAGAATATTTCTGACTTTTCAAATAAAAAGCTTTAACAGACAGCTATGGTCTATGAATGAAGTGGGATAGAAGTGAGATATAACAGAATAAATGGTGTTTGAATTGTTGGAAATCTAAATAACTGCTTGCAACCTAGAGACCAGGGAATGAGTGGGCATGTTGGCAACCTGTTTGTGTTAAAACTTGTGTATGTAATACCAAAGCAATTTAAGTAAAAGGATTTCAGTTTTCATGATTGTTAGTCTACAGCCACTGATGTTTTACATACACATACAAAATTACAGCTTGAAGAAGGCCTTTTATTTAGACCAGTCTGATAGAAGATTATTCTATTTTGTTAGATGCTATTCATTTTGTTAGATGCCAGAACCAATAGACATAAGCACCCTGAAACATTAAACTAATCACCCTAGAATGCTGAATTCAGGAGTTATTTTTATTCAGTTAACTACAAAACATGCAATGAGTAAATATATACCAAAGAACAAATAGAATCTTTCCTCTAAAGAGTTTCACAGTCCAACAGGATAAACGAAATTCTGAATAGAAACCAAATTAATACAAACAGAGTATAGTCAAGGTAGCTCAGCTATTTATTTAACATTTTCGGAAAGAGTAAATTAAGAATGTGACCTTTAAAGTTCTTGGTCTAGAATAGACCCTCTAGCCATGTGATTTTTATTTATTGAATTCTTATAGTCAAAATCCCTTCTGAAATACTTTTCCACACTTCTTTACTAATTAGTTATAGTTAAGAAAAATGTACATACCTAGGGATTTTAAATACTCCCATGATATTTTCACATGTAGAGTCCTCCACCTGCAACTAGCTATATATCCATTAGATCTATTGGGTGTGTTTCTGTAGAGTGAATGAATTTGAGTTGTTTGCCATCTGCGCTGGAATCACAAAGTGCAATTATTTTATTCTTCTAGAACCTCTGATGAAATCTTTCTGAGATAATCTTTTGAGCCTATTTGCCCCCTCAGGGATAGCTACCATAATAATATTTAGCAATTGACAGGCAGAGAAAGTTGGGGCTGTTCAGCCTGGAGGAGAGAAAATCGTGTGAGACCTCACCACAACGTTCCAGTATCTGAAGGGAGCCTACAGGAAAGCTGGAGGGGGACTTTTCATCAATGACTGGAGTGACAGGACAAGGAGTAAGGAGTAAAAACTGAAAGAGGGGAAAATTAGGTTAGAGGTACAGAAAAAATTATTAATTGTGAGGGTGGTGAGGCACCGGAAAAGGTTGCCAGAGAAGCTGTGGATTCTTCATGCCTGTCACTGTTGAGGGCGAGGTTGGATGGGGTATTAAGCAAGCCAGTCTAGTGGAGGTGTCCCTGCCTACGGTAAGGCAGCTGGAACTAGAAGATCTTGAAGGTTCCTTCCAACCCAAACCATTCTATGATTATGATTCTATAACTTTGCTTTACATTCAAACTTAAACTGTGACTTTAGCATCACAAAAACTGCCACTTGAGAAATCAAAATAATGTCTCTCAAATTAAAAAAAAAGAAAAAAATGTCAAAATTGATAGGAACACAATTTTCAGCTGCAGAGTTCTAAAGGTAAATTTGGGGGTGGATGCAATTCCCATGGGAACAAAGACATTATAAGAGGGAGGACTGGTATGGGTCAACACAGCAGGAGTAGGTCCCATTCTTATTAGCCCAGGCACAGCAGCAAAATGCCAAGGTCAATGCTAGCTATGTAGGAAAACATTGGCCTCCTCATTATGTTCATCTGCTCTTCAGTGGTTCCATTTCTCAAACTCAGTGCCATTCTGAAAATGTATTTTCTTGTTACTGTACAAATTTTCTGAGAGACTTAGACACTGCTTTGGGAAATGAGCAGAACTTGAGGCAGAGTAGCAAAGTGGAGTGTTTGTCTGATGGAACACCCTGTTTTCTTTCCCTCCTGTTTTATTTTCACCATGAAGTTCCATGCCTGGAGTTTAGAGAAGCAGTACCTACACTCGACTAATTGGCAGTAGTACTCAACTAATTGGCAAGTAGTATCTTGGAGGACAGGTTTTGTCATAACTTCAATGTTTTAGATACAGGTGTTTTTCCTCACAGCCTGTTGCTGTAGCTGGCATGCTTTAGAGTCTTAAAGGAGCCAAACACTTTACAAAAACAAGCAGATAGAGGGAGGAAAAAGAAAAAAAAAGTGTTCTGGGGAGGAAAGGGGCATTTTGGCAAAGAGAAATTTTTGACAAAAGGAATTTAGAAAGGTCTGGTGAGCAGATGGAAACCAGCTAAGCATCACATGAGTTTTAGCCTGGAAAGATATCAAGGAAAGCTGTCACAAAGTCATTGCCAGAAAAATCCACTTTGGTGAAAAAAACATGTAACTTCTATTAAAAAAGGTCATAAATTTCATCTCAGCACTTAGTTGTTCAATGAACTGATTACAGTAACACATTTTAACTAAAAAAACTAGGTCAAGTAAGGAGAAAGGAAACCCCTGAAGTCCTTGGCTATAAATATGTTCTATATAACCTACCAGGGAAGAATTATTTAAAGATCATTCAACTTGAACTCTCCAGAGATTTCTGGTTGGACATTTATTATTTTCCTACAAGAAACTCGAGCTACTGCTCTGACTTACTGCTCCAGTTTTATAATGGAAATCTCAATGGAACTTGCACTGATATAAAAATGGACTGTAAAAATTACAGCAATGAATCCAGCTCAGTGACATAATGAGTACTGAAAGTCTTTTTTTTTTTTTCAGCTTCTGAAGAAATTTTTTAAGAGCCAGTTTTAATGCTTACGAAGAACTAAATTTCTAACTGATCTTTGAAAACACAGCATGGAAAAAATATTGGATTAAAAACACCTGATTAATGGAAAGACACCTTGAAAACAGTACTGACTACAACTGTCTGGCATTTCTACCATATTGACTGCATCCTGGTTAATTTAAACTGTTCTTCCTAAGCTTCTACACATTCAAAAATGACAGTGAAATTGTACAAGAAAGGTATAAGCTCCCAATTTGAAGACTGCATTTGGACAAACTCTTGCATATCATGCATAATGGGAAGAGGCTCTTTATCTGTTCCTCTATTTGCCAACCAAAACACAGCTCAGTTCAGCAAGTGGAGATTATATAAAAATTTACCTAATATAGAGATTAATGTAAAACAATATAACAATACATAGTAAAACATTTAAAAACTTTGCTCCTTTGGAAATAATTACTTTTTAAGAAATGTATGTTAGCATATTGTGGAGGAGAAAAATATTTCTTTAAATTGCTCTAACTCTTACTCAAGTGTTTTCTTAACCCCATAGAAATTTGTGCATTTAGTTTAATAAAAGTGGCAATAAGATGCAGCCACAAGTATATATAGGTATGTAATGCATATTTTGGCAGGTCCTCAGCTTCTGTATCTTTAGACTTACAATCCCCAAACATTCTTATGTCATCCTTGCACAAAAGGTTTATATCATACTTAAGTAGAAATATCAATCACTACTCTGTATTTTGCCCCAGTTTTGCAGATAATACATAACTGATCTTTGTTATGTTCTGGCGTCCAAGAAACTGCTAAATAAAGGCTTGCAATGTTTCCATGAGAATGACATTACAAGATGAACAAACACAGCAGGATGTCAAGTTTCACCTGTATTTCACATGACACAGCAAATCATGAGCATTAGATGCATTTTCCCTACCCTACAGGTAGGGAAAGAAATTACCATTGTTAAAACCCATAAGAGTAGCCTAGTATACTTGCTAATGCTAACAATGTGTCAAGGTGACCCTTCATTTTCCCATGAATGAAAACCTAGTGTAAGATGTTAAAAATCAGGGTACAAGATCACACTTAGCTACCTCGTACCCTTTATTAGTAGGAGGGAAGATGACATCATAGTTTTCAAAAACATATTTACATTTTCCCACCCCTTTTCCCTGTGTCTGGTTGTATGGTTGTGTTCAAATTACTGTTCCTGTTCCAAAGAGGCAAACTTGCTCAAACCATCAACTCCTCTGAATCATGGGCAATAAAGATATAGATGTTTTTTCCAGACCTTGCCTCTCCCACCAGGCTCTACTTGTGCTCTAGTGTGCAGCTTCTCACCCTATGTAAAAGCAGGGAGGTTGCCATGCAATGTTTTCCAGCAACCTAGACGGTGAGGTCCAGCTTTTTGGTAATCCACAGTCAGAGGGATTGAATTTTATTGTACACATTTGATTGCTTCTGACACAATTACCTCTTGATGTTGTTAACTCTGTGGTGGGTATCATTCAATCTTTAATCAAGCTGTATTTAGTTATTATTTTTTAAATCCTTTATTTTCATACTTTAAAACACTAAAATAATACTTAGATATGTAAAGTGGTTATATTTAAGATCTATTTCCTGTTTTCATGTACACTTTGTGTTCTTTAGACATGCAGGCTAGATCCCCTGTTCTTTGCATTCAAATGGCAATTAAACCAACATTATTTTACAAGATCTGGAAATACTTTTTACCATCTTGATCAGTCTTTTCAAGTTAGCAGTAGCCTAAAGAAGAGTTTCTTCCAGAAAAATAATCACAAAACCCACCTGGATGTATGTGAGAGACTGGAAAAAAAAGTTTAATGGTTCAAAACAACTTGGGTGTGTGTGGGGAGGAAAGGGCAGATCAAGCTCTGCAAAGGTGGAATAGTGCTCTGCCCCACACACTGTTCCAAACTACTCCTAGAACAGCAACCAGACCAGAAGCCCCACCTGAGAGGGAACTGTGGCCTCAGGAGTCCACAGCAGATTAAAAACCATTGCATGAACACACACATGGTGCCATCCCTATTGTCCTTGGATTTTATGGTGGCTGAGACCACACTGGATTCAAGGATGACAGCTGTATCTTTCCTGTCTCTTTCTTTTTTCTCTCTTTATCTCCTCTTCTTCTAATTTCCTCTTCTTGAAGTCTGGGTAATTTAAGGTTGGATGGGTTAGAGTTTGCTAAACCAATGCTTTGCAAAATGCTTTATTTTGATTGAAATTTTGCTTTAAATTTTGCCAAGTTCCTGATCTTCTAAAGTTTGCCAGTAAAGTTTGTTTTTTGACCTCCCAAGAACTTTTGTCAAGTTCTCCTTTGTGCTACCTGAGGGAAAAGCAGTACCTTAAGCCACCTTTAAATAAATTCACTGTGCAATGACCGGGGATTTACAACACATTCCTCTGTAACCTGCACTAGGTGACCCTGCCTTGGCAGGGAGCTTGGACTAGATGATCTACAGAGGTCCCTTCCAACCCTAACAATTATGTGATTCTGTGAAGTCCTCACTGAAGGGCAGACCAATTAGTCCAAACAGCAAACAGAGAGCTCTCACCAATGCAAGAACGTGGTGTTGTGTAACTAATGATATATAATGGAAAAACCTACAGGTCAGATAAACACAAAGCTGAAGTTAAGACAAGACCAAAACTGTCTGACATGTTTTTAGCTCTTCAGCGTTTCAAACATGGAGCAAAATTTTTGGCTAAAACAAACCCTTTTGCACTTATTTTCTTGTATCACTACAAAATCTGATTTTAAGGATACATTTTGACTACATCTAATTGAGAAGTTATGTAGTTTACCATCAAGTCTACACAGCATGGGCATATTTCCAAATTATGGTGAAAACTAGATAGTAAAAATGTTTGTTTTTTCTTAAAAAGGCAAGTATTTAAGAAAAACGTCTTTTACATGCTGTAACTTGTTAATACTGATATTTAGCATTTATTGGTTATGGTTTCGTTTCAGGCTTCCAAACGCTTTAAGAGCACTCATCTTCAAGTTCCCAAGTAAAATAAACCTTGGGTTATTATTCCCTTTTAATAGTTACTTGTGAATAAAATTATTTGTTAACAAAAACGTAGAAAAGGTGACATAATTCAATTTTCAGGCCCAGAAATACAATGTTTTACCCTCAGTCTCATAGGCAGAGAGGTTATTTTCAATCCTAAATTTTTGTAGTCTTAGTGATTGCCTTTTTTCTTTTACAGCTCTCTCTTCAATACTCTCTTGACACTCAACTATAATAACAGATTTTTTAAAAAGAAGAGAAAGTCTGGAAGTCACCACCGGCAGCCGACCATTAAATGTGAGTTTTATTTCCTCTCATCAGGCAGAGAACCAATAAGTCATCTATGAAGCTGAAACCAGAAGCTCTCTTACACACCGTTTGTACAATCTATGCACACTTCAGTGAGGGCCTAGTGACATAAATAGGTTTGTAGTAGTGTATAAGGCTTAATAAAATAAACACCAGGGCAAAGTATATGTATATAGATCATTACGGAGCTTTTAGAAACAGAAGAAAATTTTAGTTTTGTAGGACTCAAAACTTAGTTGAGAAGTGAAAAAGACCTTGGAATAAAATTCCTGCTCTTTCAAAAAAATGCTGTGGTTTTGCATTTTTATAACCTTGTCCATTTAAATTTATGACCCTTGTTGGACAGTACTGCTAATTGTTTTGCTAGCAGAGGCTTCTGCACTCTGACTGGCAGAATTCTAATGAGTTCACAGATGGAAACAGTTCTTGGGTGTGACAGGGGAGAGGTAGACAATATAACACAAATGTCTGAAAAACCTGTTCATATCATGGAAGAGCCTTACACTGATTCCATCAACACATAAAATGCAAAGCCCATAAAAACCCTGTCTGGGTGAAGGACTTGAATTGTCTCACTTAACAGTGGTCATTCTGGGAATGTGTCCAAAACAAGGAATACAGCTTCATACACTACCACTATCAGTCCTTAGGGATTCAAGTGCAGACCTCCACAAGCTCTACAACTAATAATACTCACTTCACTTTTACTGACACTCTCCCATGATATAATTTCCTCTTTACTCTGTTCTATGTGTTGCACAACTACCAACTACTTTGATTTAAAGGATTTTCAAAACTGAAAAATCAGAAAGCTTGGGGTTTTCTGCAAGTGGCTGGAGGAAGGAAAGGAAGGCAAATGCAAAAGAAATGCTATTTTTCAGAACCAGAAGAAAGGTTGCAGGAAAAATTGCTTATGATCATCTCAACCGATTGACCTCCTCCTAACATTGCACATTTCATTGGCTGATTTGGTCAAAGCCTGCTTTGCTTAAAACAGCTGTTCAGGAGACACTGAGCCAGGCCTCAGTCAAGTGAAAGGCAGAGTAAACTTCTGCTATTAGCACAGGGCAGCATTTACAGAGGGGCTTCTTATTAGGCCACTTGCAGAAGTGAGCCCACATTAAACGCTGGAAAAGTTTCATCAGAACAGAAGATAGCCAGTACTTCTGAATTCAGATGAGTCCGTTTGCACTTTAGTCAATCTAGCAAGAGAGAATAGAGAACTAAGTAACTGATGCTGAATGATTAGCTGACATTTTCAAAATGACGTGAATTTAGGGAAACATCTAAGCCTGAAAAACTGATACTTTACTGTATCTCATACAAACATTTTTATAGTGCACAATACTCGGAAGAAAGCCACGATAACAGGTCAGAAGGCTTTGCGGTAAAATGACTCATACCTAGTTATGGAAAGATGGACCAGAGACCTCTCAAGTGTGATTCCTTCTTCTGGTTTGTCTGAAGGGCTAGTATGGTCTTTAACTGTCTCTTTACCAAGATAAGGATCTGGTTTAATAGAGGTTTCCTCAGGAATCAATTCCTTTTTATACCCAAGTGTACTGGTTTTGATTGTGATAGAGTTGGATTTCTTCATACTAGTTTGTATGAGACTATGTCCTGCATTTGTGCTGAAAATAGTGTTGAAAATACAATTTTAATTACTGCTGAACAGTGCTTACACAATATCAGGACTGTGTACCCTAAAACAGGATCCTATTTATTCCAAACACAACAGCAATGAGCTCATCACAACAGATAAAACCTTGTTCAAGAGTTGTCTGGATAGGTCAATCTATCATAAAACAACTAAGCTTCAAGACAGCAAAAATATTTGCTGCTCAGAAGATGTAAAGACAAAATATGTTTGCCTTCTGCAGATGAAGATAATCCCACAATCCCTCTCCACTATCCTGCAAATTAATTCTTTCCCATGAAACATATGAGAAGTCTTGCACGTCCTATTCCTCTCCCTTCTCCCAACTACAAATTTCCAATTAACCCTCTGCAAAGATATGCCTGAGTGGTTCTGTCAATGGCCCATCCATCAATCAGTAGCCTAAGACTTCTGGTCTTTGCAATTGTCTCCATTATCAACTTTTGTTCAGGATTGGTGTGTCTTTGAGTACAATGTATAAATTTTCCTGTCTCTTGACCTGTCTTTTTTTATTCTGACTAGCCATTAATCAAATATTCTGACAACAATGCTTACATTCTTCCAATCATTGCACTAATTTAAAAAATGTGCACCATTCCACGAGGATTAACATTTTTTGTCATTTGGTTGGAACACTATCATTATTAGTAGGCAAAACAGAGTAACAGTCAAAAAGATGTAATTAATATTTTTACTTAAGTCTTTAACTTTCAATTAATAAGAATGATTTTTGTAAGATATCAAAGTTTTTTTGCTCCCAATGAGCCTATTTATGGAAAGCAGTCATATTTTCTCTTCCTACAAAAACTGTAACTGAGTGACGGTGGTTAGGGTAGGGTTAGGGTAGATTTTGAGTAGTTCCTAACATGTCATTGTCAGATTGGATGTGAGTGACAAATTTCAGTTTCTAATGTGACAGACACCTACAGCTGGATCCACAGTGATTTTAGTAGATCAGTTTTAGCTTATTGCCATAGTTTAGGAGTGGTATTCCCCAATTAGTGCTCCCACTGCCATTTGCTTTCCCCTCCAGCTTAAACCACAAAAGGCAAAGTTCACGGGTTGAGATAAGAACAATTTACTGGCAACAGAAATGAGATAAGAAAATGAACAGTGACAGCAACAATACTAATATCAAAAGTGTACAAAGAGAATGTATTTCCCATGCAATGAATTTTACAATACAATGTAAATGTATAATGTATTTTACAATACAATGAAACAACGACAGACAGACCCTCCACCTGTCAGGCTTTTCCAGCACTGGAAAGGAACACCCTTTCTTCCAGGAAGCAAGAGAGAGATTCCCCCATCCCTGGCAATTATGTAAGATGGTATGGAATAACATTAGGGTCCTGGCTACACTCCCTCCCTGCTACTATGAAAAATTAATTCTGTCCTTGGTCGAAACCAGGATACTTACATGCAAGTATGCTCTTTTATTTCTTACTAATTTATACTGCCTACCTACTGATTCACCCAAGCTGGATTTCAGAGACAGCAAACAATTCACATAGACAGGATTTTTCATCCAAATTCTTACAAAGTGCTCCATGTCATGGTAATACTTTTTGAGGGTCTTGTTGAATGTTTAAACAATTGCTTGGACTTTTCCTGAAGATCTTTTGGGGCTGTCAATGGAGTGAACATACAAGAAAACTTGATGCTTTTTGCTTCAACTTTTTAAAATATAACTTGCTTATTCAACTAGGACAGAACACAGACTGAAATCCTTGAATTTTCATTATTGCTTACATTAGCAACTCTGAACATTAACCCCAATGTTCCTGAAGAAATAAGCATACTTGCCATATTGAAACTGCCACACACCTTCTATTGAGTTAAGCTTTCCCCAGATTGACTCAGGAAAGGATACCCAGAAACACATCTACATCAGGACGCAAACAAAGTTCATAACTATACAGAAAAGCTGAGAGCAGTCATCAGCTTCTAAGTGAAAGGAAAAGTTCCTCACTGAATATGGTAGATTTTTGTAAAGCAAGTAAAATTTCAGTATTCATAAAATCACATAACTGAAGTGCTACCTTGAAGATGAAAAGGAAAAGGAAGAATAGTTGTATTCTCTAAGGACACTTGGGGAATCACAGTTTCTTCAATTACACAGGTCCAAAAATACAATTAATATTGTATTCAGTTTTTGGCCTCTTACCACAAGACATTGAGGTGCTGGAGTGTGCCCAGAGAAGGGCAACAAAGGTGGTAAAGAGTCTGGAGCACAAGCATGATGAGAAGTGGCTGAGGCAGCTGCAGCTGGGACCTTGTCGCTCTCTACAACTACTTGAAAGGAGGTTGTAAAGAGAGCTGACAGTAGGTCTCCTCTCTCAGGTGACAAGTGATTGGATGAGAGGATATGGCCTCAAGCTATGCCAGGGGAGGTTTAGATTGATCATTAGGAAAAATTTCTTCACCAAAAGGACTGTCAAGCACTGGAACAGGCTGCCCAGGGAAGTGAATGATTCATCATCCTTGAAGGTATTTAAAGACATGTGGATGTGGCACTTAGGGAAGCAACTTAGTGTTGGACTTGGCAGTGCTGGATTTACAGCTGGGCTTGATCTTGAATGTCTTCTCCAGCCTAAAGGATTCAGTGGGATAAAACACGTTAGGTTTACAGTTGCCTATGAACTGATGAAATTACAGAACCACTGTGAAGTTAGGAAAAAAAATGATGTTTTGCTTGTTCAGTCACTAAAACTCAAGTAGGAAGCCATTTTTGTCAGATTTATCTTAATTGAAGAGCTGATGGGTACATGCTCTATAGAATTATAGTCTGGAGCTGAAATGTGCTTTTGGAGCAAAACTCCACAGTTATTTACTGCACCTTAATGTTCACTGTGGTACATGTGTGGTGGAACCCTTCAAAAGGAAGAAACATTCTTGGTACCAGTTGGTGCTACAAATCTATTCAACTAATTGTGCTGCACTGTTAACTAACACAGAGGCTTTAGCAGCCAGCCTGAGAAGAGGCATATGATAGCAGAATGTAATCAGCACTGCTTACACAAACACTCAGTTGGCTCCTAGGAATCAATAAAGATTCCTGTCTGCAGATGTGAACTTGAAAGCTGGTTTAACCTCGGTCAAAAGCCCCCAAACTCACAAAGATACAGAGATCTTACAGGCAGCTGAAACATATAAAATTACAGCAGCAGAATGGCAGTCCTTTTCCTAAGTTATTTATAGACTCCACACCTCAAGAGAGCAACAGATGGTATTCATGTTCCAGTATACAACCCCTACACATTTGGAAGGAAAATACTGAACAAAGCATTCAGTAAAACCTCCAGTGCTTGCCATTCTAAGACAGAGTGCTCCTGATGGCAGCTGACAAAGTCAGTCAAACAGCTTGCCTCCAAGCAGAAGAGTTTTGGGTAGAGGTTGAGGAAGACAAACTGGCAGAAGTGATTACTGGATGGAGAGACAGTGAAGGCTGCACACTGATGCTGCAGCTCTGGCACTGAGCATCAGCTCTTTCAAGGAGTTCTTTCCTCCCAGGTTCTATATATGGAACAGCTCGCTCGTAGTCCTAGCCTTGGTTTTCTGCTCTTCAGCATAAACCAGTTTACTTTGCAAGTTATTTGAGGGGATGAGGATGCCCAAATTTAGTCCTGTGTGAATGCAGAATGGTTACAGCTGGTTTGAAACATTTGCCTCTGACAGCTGAGCCAAAATTCAGCTTATCAAGTTAGGTTCAAATAATCAAAGAACAAGGTAATTGCCCCTTAGTTGTCCTTAGATATCTTAACAGGGTACCAAAGTTCCATATATTGTATTAAACTTAGAAGCCTTGAGACAGCTCAGAAACCGATCTAAAGCAATCCTTAGGAAACACCAGAAGGGAAAGAGCACTTAGTTCCCACTTATGTATGCAAGGGGGTCTCCTACTGTGTAAGCATTTGCTTGCACAGATAAAATCTAGTTTGCTGAAATATCTCTTAATGAGCAATTTGAAGAGGAAGTGATCTACACTTTAAGGACAGACATAGGCACATATATATCTGCCCTAAAAGTGCTTACTTGTACAGAAACTTGTAGGCTGCATTTTGTTTGCAGATGTTACTATGAATACGACATCAAGAAGCCCCTCTAGGTACATTAGGATGCTAAACCACCAAAGAAACTCGGAGGGATGCACAGGGGTGGGAAAAAGCTGCAGGGCATGGTGTAAAAAGAAAACTTCACTGCAAAATTAATGAAGAGACTTTCATTAAAATGTATCAGCATGCAGTCAAAGCAATAGCTCGCATATACTGAAAATGATCTCTAAAACAAGGGTGAAATAAATATGCTTTATCCCAAAAGGAAGAACAACATATAGAAAACAGCTTGTTATTCCTTCTTTCTCCTCCCGTCTTAGTAAATTTTAAGTAATTGAGAAGCAACTGTACAAAACCTACAAACAAATCCCAAAACAGCACACTTTCTTTAAAGCCATATGCATATTTTGCTATTTGAAATGTTTTCCTGGGATCCTGAGCTGAATAATATTAGGTAAAGGTGAAAAAAATCTGATCTTCCACACTGCGCAAGAAAACTAACAAAAAAAATGAGCAAAAACCCAGAAATCATAGGAAAAAATGGAAAAGCTGTCTTTTGTTAAAAGCAAAATTATTTTGAAAGACATGTCACCAGGGCTTCTTTTCTAAGGGTCTTTTTGGTATATAAATCCTCAGCAGAGGCTGCACAACATCAAAGGCAGCTGAGTGCAGTCTAGGCTGAGGATACCCTCTCCTCAGCATTCCCACAGGGCTGGCAGCTTCCTGCTCAGCATTCTCACTTCGGGTAGGTTCACTTCTGAGATTTAAGGAGCAGTTACAGTGCTCTCCAGTTCCCCTACATATGAAAATCAGGAACTAGGCTTTGCTTCTAGATCCTGTTCCAGTCAGCTGTGAAGCACCTGCTGAAGCACCCATTTCACACTTCCACTGCCTTACCAGCGCCAGCATAGAGAGCAAAACAAAGCAGCCTCCCTTGCTTGTCATCTGACAGCACGAGCATTGCAGGGCAGATTGAGCAGGTGCTGCACCTTCCCTGACAGCAAACAGCACCATTGAGCACCAAGGGACCAGCAGGTCCCTTCAAGTTCTTTCCTTACAGCCTAGCACAACCCAAAGCCATCCACTCGATCCAGAAAGCCAGCAGTTTCTCCCTGCTCCAGCTTTTGAGCAGGTTTTTCCCCTCCAGCCTTCTGGCTCGATCTCAGCCAGCTCTTCAAAGCGAAGGACACCAAAATCCGCAGTAAAACCATGAGGTGGCCACACGGAAAAGGAAAGAGGAAAAAGCATCAAGGCTGACATCCCAGAACTGGGATGGCAGAAAGATAAGGCTAGAGAAGAGGGGGAAATGTGTTAGGTGAGACCCGTGAGTGACTGAAGGGATTTACAGGAACTTCCTGATTGCTTTCTCCCCTAATTCCATAATCAAAGAAGGCTGGCTTCTTCATGTTAGATTTCTAAACAGAGACAGAATATTCCTGTGCACTTCTAAAAATTCTCAGCATTATCGATCATCTTCTTGTTATATTTGCCCTTAAATTTCACCTTACTGCTGAGGTTTTGTAAATAAGATTTGGGGGTTTTGGTTTTTTTCAAGGTTTCCTCTAGCAGAGAGAAATGTGTGTTGTATACTTCACAATATATGGCAGTACATTTCCTCTCCTATCTTCTGTACTGCTTCCTTCATGTATTTTTTTCTCTCCAGTTTTTTATGGGGTTTCCAATTATATTCAGTTTTTTCTTCTGTCTGAAGAAGTGGAACCTTAGTGACTGATTAAATAATCAAATTAGTGAAAATAAGTTGCAGCAGGTCTCCACTGTAGTTGTCAGGGAAGAATTTGCTAAATGACTGTCCCTGATAAATAAAATAGTTGTACCTATGGTTGTGTGGAACCAGGACTTGTTATATAACATAAATTCTATTTGTTTCTGAAGTATGGATTTTTGAAATGCCTTTGGTATTTTGGTTTCTGATGATAAATAGTGTGTGTTTTAGTACTTTATTCTTGATAGCTATATAATATATATTAAGATATTTTTCTTTTCAATTTAATGTTATTTAAATTTTAGACAGAAATTTCTCATTCTGGAGGAAACTATGAAATACATTCAGGTCAGGAGTCTTTGTTACAGAGGATGAACACTGCACACCATTTTTATTCCCATAATCATTTCTAAGGTAGAATGGAGAAAATCACAGTAATGACTTATTGTATTATAATATGAATTATAATAGGACATCACAATTTATTGCATTATTCCTAACAGTAGAAAATATATGTTCTTTGCAGAAAAAAAAAAAAAAAAGTATTTTCTTTGGAAACAGCTGAGGTGAAGAATCTTTTCTTTGAAAGAATGCCAGTGTAGCTCTGCTACAGCAGCAAGAGCATTTACTGACAGTAACTAGAGGCTTAGATCTGCAATGTGTCTTGCAAACGCCAGCCTGTTTTTCCCTTAGGAGAAGAATTAAAAGTAGTTCTGGGAACAGCATGGGGAAAAAACAATCAAGATTTTTTTACAAAGTTCTGTGCTAGTATCCTACAACACAGTATTTTTGAGCTTTGTAACACAGGGCAATCTGCTACTTCTGTTAACTCCTAAGGGTAGAAAGACTCAGAAAAAGTATGTGGTGTTAAAACCAAGTATTTTGCTTTTAGTTCTCATGATATAGAGCAGACTGCAGCATCTTTAATTTTAAGTCTAATTAAATGTCTAGTTTTAATTATACATTAGTTTCAGCCCACAGAGATTTGCCCCGCCAACCTTAGGTGCTGAATTTCAGTAGAGTCACAAAGATGGTAGAGTGGCAACAGCAAGGCTGTGATAATTCCTTCTGATGTCAAAGAAATTGTGGCAAAATTAACTTTACAGTTCAATCGATCCCTATCTCACATGCTTAGATGCTGCTAAGAGGACAAGGACTGACTGCCAATAATTTGACTGAAACTATCAACAGTAGTTAGAAGCAAATGGCAACCTCTCCAGCTATCCAAGATACAACAGCATTTGTAAGAAAAAAGTTAAAAAACTCTGTTTCCCCATAACTAACATAGCACCATAAATACATAGGGGTTACTGCAATACCAACACAGAAGCGTAAAAATGAAGATCCACTTTGAAAATGTGGGAACACAGCACCCTGACTCAAATGTGCGTATTTCTGTGTGCTGCAAATTTTTATCCTTTTTTTGCAAGTACTGATGACCAGTTTGATGAGGTCAACAATTTTTTTAACACATTCCAGAGAAATATCAGCTCATGCTTTTCACAAGACTTATTTTGGCTATTCACCTTTTCACTAATCTGGCAGAAAATTGGTCACAATTCCTCGGGTTTACTTCACCTAAAAAAACAAAAACCAAGAAAAAGTTTGATAATTTTAAGTTTCATCTCACTTTAAGTCAGCTGGTACACAAATTTAAACTAAATGTTAGTAACAGTCCTGAATTTTAAGCAAATTTTGTGATAATTATTTGGCTGAAAAAAAATAGGCACACTAAAAGAGTTGACAATTACAGTGTGTTGCAATCCACCTGAACTTGTCAGATGAGCAATACAGCCTCCTTGGAAGTCATGAATTACAATGGAGTGGTTCTGCAGAGCAAAGCACTTGGTACTAAGAACTTCCTGGCATTCAATTAGTTTACTCTGGGACTGCCTGTAGTCTATTCCTTTGGATTAGAATCACAGAATCCCAGAATAAACTGAGTTGGAAGGGACCCACCAGGATCACTGAGTCTCACTCCTGGCCCTGCACAGCACCATCCCCAAGAATCACACCATGTGCCCTTTGTCCAAACACTTCCTGAACTTTGTCAGGCTGGTGTTGTGACCACTTCCCTGGGGAGCCTGTTCAGTGCCCAGTGGGTCCTGTCCCTGGTCATCACAGAGAAGAGGTCAGTGTCTGCCCCTTCTCTTCCCCTCATGAGAAAGTTGTAGACTGTGATGAGATCTCCCCTCAGTCTCCTCCAGGCTGAACAGACCAAGTGACCTCAGCTGCTCCTCACACGGCTTCCCCTCAAGACCCTTCAACATCCTTATTGCCCTCCTTCTTTCTTGTATGTAATATTGCAATATTCAAGGTGAGGCCACACCAGTGCAGAGCAGAGTGGGAGAAGGTGAATTCATGGAGATTATCTTCAGATTTGCTTTAAGAACTTGCTGAAAACAGTAGCAAACATGAACCCTCCAAATACCTGTTTCTTTTACAAGTGGCACACTGCAGAGGGACACAGCTTGAAATTGCACCATAATGATCCTAACTTTGCTTGTTAGAACCATGTTTGCAAAGGACATGGATCTAACAAGCAATTCCTTTTTTTCTATAGCAACTCTTCACCAAGATGAGCAATAGTATCTTCCACAAAGCATAGCCATTATGTCTTATATTAATGTCATTATATGTCCTTAATTATCCCATTATATGCTACTGAGGGCTGGATTTCTAATCCATATATGTTACGATTTGGTTATTAAAGTTTTTAGAGAGATGCCTCTGCCTGAATTAAGGTAGAAACAAGACTATATCTTGAATATATAGAGCAACTTTGTCTGTAAACCAGAGCAACCTTTGCTTCACACCCTGCAGCAAATAAATCCATTTATAGCACAAAGCTTCTTTGGATCAATAGAACTTTGAATGATAATATGACACGCACATTAATAAAATATACCAGTTACACAAAGAACAGAGTATTAACAGAAACTAATGGTAATGTTGGATTAACTTTGGGAGTTTTACTTACATGCTGAGAATTCTTTAGAAGAGCTCTATTAGTACTAATGTCTTCACAATCACCTAAGAAAATGTTTTCTTTCAAATAATAATAAAAAAATGCTAAGGAGTTGAATTTATTTAATCTTACTGTATTGAAAAGAACAAGAAATCTCACCTTTTAAACTCACAGAACAAAAGTAGATTCATATAATCTCCTTGGTAAATGTCATGTAAATTGCAGTATTTTCCACTGGCACGTTGTAATTTAATGACCTTTTAGTCACGAATAACCAGAACACTTAGTACCTTACAATAACTGCAGAGAAACTAAAAGCATTCAAACATTTAAAAAAAAAAAAAAAGAAAAGAAAAGGACTTTATTATAGACTCTCCGTAGTGAATTCAAAAGTTCTTGTGGCATCTCATTGGAAGTTCTATAGAATGATCTTATGTTGTATAAAAAAATGAGTGAGACATGCACAGCAGTTTAGTAACATATTTGGGGTATGTGTATACAGCAATAAATAAGGGTTTCTACTCTTGAAGTGTTTTGCTGTGATCTTCCTCCTTGATCCTCTCCTACTGCCAATTTACATATCATTCCTTTAAGTAACAGTAAGTACAGTTTATTTTTTCATTAACAACCACATGTATCCCCATATATCACCATTTATCATTCCTTTTGATAAGAAATACAGAATGCAATGGGATATAGTGCACCGCAGTAAACACATAAAAGTCACAGGTAGTGTGATAATATTTTTTAGACTCTTACCTTTGAAAGAAATGCAGACATGCAAGAATACAATTATAGAGATTGGGATTAAGGAAATTATTTTCATATTTAAAGACTTTTTTATTCAAGGTGCACTACATCTTTTATTTTGGTTTTCATGGGAACTGAATTATTGAACAGTTATTTGCAGGTACTACTTAAAAGATTTAATCTTATAATTTATTAACCCAAATAACAGCAATATATAGGACCAAATGTAACAGGAAATATTAGGTATTCTTTTGAATAAGGCATTGTCCATCTGGGTATTTTCTACAGAAGTATATATTTGAATATCATACTTAAACAGCAATCTTAAGCATTCAAACTAGGTACGCAGTGAAATCACATGAAATATTTTCCATGCCCAGCTGCCATTTAGAATAAGTAACTGTAGGTTCTAGAAATCAGAAAAATTCATAAGGCACATAATTTCTGCCCTTCAGCACTCTATCTTTTTGTAACTGTGTCACAAGTAGAGATGATATGAGATTCCCTTTTAAATGGTGTGTAGGCTTCGGTGCAGAGGTGCACAGGAATAATGATCATTGTTGGTCCTTTCCAAATGAATTATTCTACTTCTATTCTATTCTATTCTATTCTATTCTATTCACTTCTGTCCTATTTATAATATAATGGATAAGTTCCATTTTGAGTATTGACAATAAGACATATTTTCTAAGGTTGAATCATAGGTAATAAATTTCATACAGTTACAAAGGACAAATTCTTAAAATACCAAGTACCTACCCTGTTATGATCAATCGCAGAATTTCCTGCAGATTAATAAAAGTCAGCCAATAAAAAACATATTTTTGGAAGATGAGTTTTGCAAGACAATTACATGTTAAAAATAGTTACACTTTGCTAACCCTTCCCGAATTACAGTTCTGCCTCCTACTTACATTTTGTAAAGTAAAATGCATCCTCAATTTGTACAACTGAATAGTTAAAACTGCTTTTTTAGAAATCCAATTACTTGCCTTATTGCTTTTTCATTTACCTTTTCTATCGGTCTGTGACTGCTTATTTCTGTATCACAAAGGGGAAAACACTGTTGACCTCACTGAACAAACCTAGTCTCTTTATGCACTTGTTTCAGCTGTACTTCTTCAATAGGACGTTTTTGTTTTGCTGGGGAAAGGGGGTGGTGGTTATCACATTGTTAGGAAACAAAGAAACAGATGAAAGAACAAGCCAAACCACAAAGATGTTTCTTACTTTTTAAACATATTCAGGTAAAGGACCTAAGGCAAAAGCAATTCAAATATGAATATATGCATAAGTCTTCAAGGATTCCAACAGGACACAATTTGTTTTCTGGTAAAAGCTGTCAAATTACAGTTACAATTGGGATGTAAGTATAAAATTCAAGTCCATCCAATAATTCCAGCTGTGGCGTAGCTGGGTGTCAGTGCTGTGGCTGCATGCACACCCAGCACCCTCTGTCAGTGAATTCCTGGGGGGGTGCAAGAGCTTCTCAAGTACTCCGCATTGAGGAGAAAACAGACTTGAGACAAAGACTGAGCCTTTAACCAGCTTCACAACAAAAATTCTGTTACGGGAGCTCTCCAGGTGGTAATGAAAGACAGCCCTGGCATTTTCCTAAGCAAGCCCTTGCTGTGCCTAGACTTTTTGATAGCCACCATCTGTATGCTTCCATACATATGCTATTCATGTATAATTTATTAATATGCATTTATTAAAAATGCAGCTACCTTGGATAAGGAATCTGGCAGGCTCATTGACCCCTTCAGGCAGTTCCTGATGCAAGACTGACCAAAGTGCATACAGATGTTGTAAACAGCCAGCAGAAGATTTTTTTGTGCATTTGACAGAAATGGTCATATATGACAGTCTTTTATACATAATTAAGGTAGGAGATGTTTTGTGTATCTTTAAAACAATCAATATAAACATATCTATGAGACATTGGAGTGGTCAGGGAGGACAGCAGGCCAACTGAGTTATAGGAAATAAGTGAAATAGCATCACAAATAAACTTAACCTGATCCAGGTGAATACAGTGTTGCAGGGATTCATGCAATGGAGGCTCCTGCAACCAAACAGAAAACAACCATCTCATTCAAGAGACTGGTTTCCTCTCAGGAGTGTTATGCTCTGCCAAGGTGCCATCTCTTTTTAGATAAAAAATTCTGCCTGTGAGCATCTCTACAAGTTTCCAGTGGTTAAAAAGAGATACCAAAAAAATTAGTATTAACAACAAATATGTCATCCTGTTTCAAAATGCATTGCTACTAAGGAATAGTAAATTTCCTTTTGAAATTGTGAGACAAAGACAGCACAGTTCCATTACTGTGTAGAAGGATTTTTGAACCTATGCTAAAACAAAACCTTAATAACAGAACACTAACTAAATTTGAACCCTTGTATTTATATACACTGCCAAAAAAAGGTGTATATCTGACTTTTCCCCTAGTTTAGATACTAGATGGAAATATTACTCATGTACATTAGGTCCTTTGACACAATTGAAAAAAAAAAAAAGAAAAGCAAAACCCCGTTACTAATATTGAATAACACAATACCTTCCACCTCTTATGATGAGTCAGGAATGCCTTATCAAAGGAAGAGAATTGCAATTAAATCAGAGTAGCTAGGCTCTACCTAAAGGCCAAACAGTCCTATAGAACTTGTTCATTCCTTTGGTAAGAAGATTGGATGTACATCACAACAGTGGATAAAGACCAGCATAATAAATACACATAATTTTGCATCTGCATCTGGAGCACTAAAAATGTTGCACCACCCCAGATAAATAATTCCTACTCTAAAATTCAAGGAAAAAACATCTATAAGGGCACTGATCCTTGAATTAGAGTGCCACAAGGTGACTAGCTAATTTTCAATAACAAAGTTGAATTATCCTCTGCATTTTTTCATAGCAGTCTAACAGTACTTAATTCATGGTCACATTAGTAATTTCCACAGCCATTATACTCCATAGACTCAAATACAACACAAGAAACCCCTGTAACATTAATAAATTTAGCTATACACTGAGTCTCGTTAAATTCAAAAGGATGAGTCACACTTATAAAATTACAGTGCTGTGTGTAAAAAAAATTATGTCTGTATCTTATGTTTGCCTTAAAAGACATGAAAAACAAATCCATTCAAAATAACTGGCTATCGAGCATCTCCAAAATACTATACATGAAAAATGCTCAAAGTAATATACTGCAGTTTTTACTGTATTTTATGTGACCCTGATTTTGCAAAAATTTTGAATTAATTTACCTTAATATGTATGAACAGCTCCATCTGAGAAAAATAGACTACACAAGGCTACTGACCAAGCATATCATACATTGTTTGCAGATTTACTCTTTAAAGTTAGTGCATACTGAAAACATACAAAGCAGTCAGAACATCACAATCATTTTGTATTAATTCAGACATGGACACCCACCTACACTTTGGTACAAATCAGAAAACTATCCAGGTTTCCATTTGACATTCTCCTGCTTTTTCCACTTGTTTTGTTCATATAAGAACTCCGAGTTGAATCTATGAAATAGTTACTCAAGAAAAGCCCCTGATCATTCACCAAACCAGTTTTTGCAGTACCAATATGTTCCTATGATTAGGACAAAACATACAAAATAGTCAATGTGCTTTTACATCTAAGTCTGTGTAAAAAAAATAACCCCTTTCCAAACTAAGTAATAAAAGGCTAAACAGTTATTTCAGAAACATTTGCATTGTTTTTCTTACTTGAACTGCACCACAGTAATAAGAAAACACAACAATAATAATTTACTGTGGATAATACTTGGAAAAGGCTTAACTAAATGGTGAATGGGTTCAATTTAATTGTGGCCTAAGGGAGTGATACAGGATACTCTTTTAAGAATGGAAGATACAGATCATAGCATCATAGAATAGCTGACCCAGCTGACCTGGGAATTCTCCTCAAAGCTACTCTACTCACCGTTGTCGCCACTGGAGTGAGTCTGGGAATGTTCCCTGTGCCCAGGCAAGGAGCAGGAGGAGTTCAGCTTTGCACTATGCACTTTGCTTACGGGTTGTAAGGATCCTAGCAGATAAAAACTTCTAAGATTTTCTGATGTAAAAACTCTAGGGAGACAAATTAATTGGGCCAAAATTGCATTTTAGGATAGTCTGCTCACGGTGTTATGGAATATCTTTCACTATGGGATATATGTGATATAATTTCAATGCTAAAGTTCCATTCTTGTGTGCATTTTAATTGACGTCTCAGGAGCTGCAAATTTGGTGAATAGTTTTAAGTTTAAATACTGCAATAAATTTAAATACTTCCAATTGGACAATATTTTCCTTAGGTAGTTATCAGCTAGGTAGAAAATCAGCTCTTACATGAATAGAGGTACTCCTCCCCACCCAAAAAAAAAAATATATCTACCTCATTACTACGAGAATGGGAAGTTTATCTAAGTTAATTCAAGCAAAAAATTCTGAAACTGCTAGATGTTTTCCAATATTTGTTCTTCGGTGTCTGATGTTCTGATTCTGTTTTTCATATTATACCAAAAGGAATCAGAAATGTAGCATTCATCTGAATAAGACACAGAAGCATTAACTAGGCTGAAAAAAGAAAAGCCTTGAAACACTTAAACACATTTCTTGTTAATGTACAAAGGATATGTACATATACATATTATTACTCTTATTTTTCAGTAATACAGGGGAATACAGGGTAATACAGTAATACAGGGGGGAAAGCAGCACTATATGTTAATATTAAGGCCTGTGTTACTTGTTTTGAAATGGCTGACAGAAGTTTCCTGTTTCTTTTTAGCCTGACCTATTCAGTGTGTTCTTGCAGAATACTTTTCCTCTTAAATGATTTATCCTAGCCATGTTTCACTGCGCCGACCCTGGCTGTCTTTTGGTATTTGTTTATGCCTTCCAGTTGACTAGTGTAAATAGCAGAGGACTAAAGCCGTTACAGCCCCTCATTCAGTTTTGCAGGTTCACAGAGGTTCCAATGCTTAAAACAACATTTGTTTAAGCATTTATCTATGCTCACATTTTTGTGCAGAAACAAACAGACAGAAATCAAGATAAAATCCAAAGAAAGTGTCTAAGATGGAATTGCCTGTATAAGAGAAGACTGTTATGTTCCACAGGCTTCTGTTTACCATAAAGTATTTTTTGTTCTTATTGAAAGATGTTATACATGAGACTGAATGAGTTCAAACAATTATCACTGCTTTAGATTTTATACTTGATTAACTGTCAGAAATTAAGGACTTTTTTCAACAGGTAACTTAGCAAAATATTTTTAGATGAACAAGCTAAATTACTGGGCAATCAAATCAAATTATTCAAAATGCAATTTCTGGAATTACTAAGAAGGTTTAGTGATAAATAAGCCTCTTAAAAATACTGAACTCATTTGAGCATCCTACCTGCAATATATTAATTCTAAATTGTATCATACCTGTACGAAAACGCCTGATGGCACTGTTTCTTTAAGAGCCATTGTCATTAAAACCTTCCTGAGTTATTCTTGGCTACATCCAAAGCAATAATTTTTTTTTTTCTCTTATATGCTTTAACCAGTGTTGTTTCTTTGGTTCATTTAGTTCTGTAGATAAAAGAAACAACCAAAGCCAAGCCTGTCGAGTAATTCAAGACCCGCTGTCCATATGTGTGTTTAAGGGAGAGGGACAGAGGGCAAGAGGGACCAAGATGAGTAAGACGATGAAAAAGTATTTTGCAAAAAGATGGCAAGAAAAGTTTGAAAGCATGCTTTTGAGACTTGGAGAAGTACATCTAGTGCTGCACTCATTTTCTTATGTGTCACTTCTTCAATCTGAATTCAATACAATGAACTCCATAATTTTTTAAGAAAACATAGTAATAACAAAAAAAAGTTTCTTATTAGATCAATCATAAAATAATAATTTCTTGGAATCCTAGCTTTCTGTGTTAGGTTAGACAGCCTGGTGTAAAACTTCAATTCCCCTAAGCTTGACCTTTAAGGGCACTCTTACTATTTTCTTCATCAGTCATTGATTTTATCCCTCAGTACTTGAAGTATGCTGTTTTCTATCTGTAGAGGGCCTTATTCACTCAATTCTCGTGTTTGGACAGTCTATAGCAGACCTCCACTGTAGTGTCACCTGTCCCTGCCCTGCCTTTAATCCTGACCCATAAATGCTCAGTTGGCTTCTCATCCCTTCCAAAGTAGAGCTGGTCATTGATACAGAGAGAAACACCCTCCTCATCTCCCCTGCCTGTCCCTCCTAAAGAGTCTGTATCCTTCCATTCCAGCAATCCAGTCATGGGAACCATCGCATCACATCTCAGTTATGCTGATAACATCCCAGCCCTGCAGGCATATGCACATCTCTAACTCCTTCTCTTTATTCCCCATGAAACACATCTTGTATAGACACATTTGAGCTGGGTCCCCAATGAAGCTGTCGGGAGTGGATGAAGTTCCTTTGTGCCACTCTTCAGGCGCTCTCTTGCTGACCTGTGATCCCTCTCCAGGCTCTGGGCATCTGTTGCAGGTAGGTTATTTATGATCCCTGGTTTTGCTTCTTCTCTGATGTTACTGGGCTGCAAAATAAAAATAAAAATTAAAAAAAAAAAAATTTTAAAAAAAAGGTTTCTGTTAACAGAGCACTATTTGGATATTTTTGTGAAACTGGAATATTGTTTTCAAACATCTGCAATATGTGTGTCAAAAAAGCTATGTATTGCAGGTGCTGAGTAAAGTTAATTTAGAATTTGTGTATCAAATTGTTTTCTTGATTAAGTCTTCCTTCACTTTGAAAGTTGGGAAAATTTTTAATTGGGCCCACATCTTACTCATTATAAGCAGGCCACTAGAACCATTATTAAAGGCCAGAAAGAAGTTTAAAAATGCCGGTAATAGAGGGAAACATTTTCTGGGCACAGATAATTGGAAAAATAGTGTGATAGCCTTAAGTGATGAGGCTGGGTGTATAACAGAAGGCAGGGGATACCTGTGTTCCCATTTACTTGATGTACAGGACAGAACATGAGCTTCTTTTCCTAAAAAATAACTCTTCAGGGTAAACAGAAATCATTAAAAAAAGCAGTGGTTGCTTCTTTTTGGATTGTGGAAGGAAGATGTTGGGTTTTGTTTGGGTTTTTTTGGTTTGTGTTAATAGAGTCAGCACATAACACTTTGAATATCCAAAGGCTTTCATTCTCTTGAACAAGGTGTTAGTTTTAAATACAAGTATTAATCAGAACAGAAGTCTGTTTCAAGAACCTTGCTCAAGATCATGCAGGAATGCTAGGATTGAACAGATAATAAATCAGATTTCCCAGCTCTGCATTTCAATCAAATAATGTCTTTTCTCCCCTCAAATGCATCTCAAAAGTATCCCTTGAAAATAATGTAGGGACCAGTCAAAGAGATTCATAACTGCAGCCTGTGTTTGAAAGAATACCTTGAGGATGTTCACTCATCTACAAACAAATTTAACCTAGAAGCTAAGGATCTCTTTTGTTTCATGCAAATCAGTGCACATGCATCTGATATTTAGTCCATGAAACGGTTCTAAATCACAGAAGTGGTGAGTATTGTAGAAATCAATTGAGGAGGAGGGAGTTCAAGCCCTGTGGAAAACCCTGTGAAGCTCCAGGCATCCCAAAGGGCAGTGCTTTCAGTCACACACCTCTGCCTCTCCTGGTGTGATTTATCTCACTAACACAGATCTCTAGAATTCAAACATGAAAACCTGAGCTATGGTTCACAGCATGCACAATTATGGAAGGAAAATCTATTTAATTTACCTTGTGCAAACCTAGTGACATGTCCAGAAAATAATATAATATACAAGTAATCTGCTCCAGACAGAAGATAGCTTCTTTTTTTTTTCTCTACACAATGGGATGTACATAAAGCCTAAATATTAAGCACTTATTTCCTACATTCCATGTGCACAAAATAATGTGGCAGTTCCTCTTCATCACTTCCACATTATGTACCTCTAAAGCAACACTTTAATCTATTCTGGGCAGTCCCTTCACAGGTATACAACATTCAAGTCCATGAAGTAGCTGTTACTCATTTTTAAGCTCACTGTCAGTACAGCTACTTTTACTTCTTAGTTTTCTTCACATGCTGAAGATTTTTCTACCCACAGAGGAAGAGAACTGGTGCAGTGTGGTTAAGTACCATTTACTTTATCTTGGTTTTGCTGTCTCATGGGCTTGCAAACAATTTACAAGCAGAAAGAACAATTATTTGAGTGGAAGGCCAGTGGATAGCACATCATTATAGTATTTCCCAAGTTCCATTAAGCAAGCACAGACCAAACCTACTCTAAAAGTGCTTGTAAGCAAAAGCAAGTAATGCCCTGCAAAGAATGGCAGGAAGGAAGGTTAGTGTTTCAAGCACTATCCTGATGCTATGCTTGTCTACATTTAGTCAGGTAGAAGAAGGTCCTTTAGCACAATAAATTCTTTTTTTCTGTATCAAAGCAAACATTAAAAAGGGTTCAGAAGTCACAAGGAGTTGGGTACTGCTTGGGTTAGTTTTTGATGAACAGAAATTAATAACATATTTCTATCGTACTAGGGTCTATTTTGTTTCCAGGTAAAATGTATATCGAAGACTATTTTAAGGAACAATGCCTAAAGAAGCCCTGACAACCTGCCATGGCTGTCCTGACATGGATTTCTAGCCTTTGACACTTCTTCTTTGGAAGAGCAAAAGCATCTCCAGTGTTTGTTTTACATTGATCAATCTCCTTTGCTGTTCTTTAGGTTCTCCATTCTGTACCCAAATCCAGTTGAAAATGGCTATTTTCTGTACCTCATCAAATCTTGGCTCAGCAAACCAAAATTGTTATTATTCACTAAATATAAGGAAAATACAGTACCTGAAAGTATCCATTGAAGACTCTGCCTTATACACTTAAGAATCAATCATCAATGTTTAACTTACCCCAGTCTCTTATAATCGTAACTTTGCTTTTTGGTTTAGACTCCTAACCAAGGATAAACCCGTCTTAAGTGATTCATGCACTTATTTATGTCCATTGACTATGAGGAATACCTTGGACAGTCTTACAGGTGTCACAGTTAGACCTCTGGCAATGCACTTCAAATTGTGGCGAAGCTGCTTCAATGAAATTATAGATAACTTTGGAAAGAGGTGCAGAGCCCTTGGGCATCTAGAGAAGGTTCACTGCCCTCCAGTTACACATAAAATCTTGAGCTTCAGATGGCCTCACCAGCTTGCTTCCCCCAATACTGACATGGTTATACCTGCAGTCTGTACACATTCCCCATGCCTCCTTGAGTTCACTCGGAACTCTCTTTCTACCAATGCCTTCTAATTATAAAGACAAGTATTGGATTCCCAAGAGAGTTTTACAAAACTATTGTTGCACTGGAAAAAGAGCATGGCAAATCCACGTCAATTGGTATATATACCAAGCCATCCGTGGTATGGATAGAAACTTTAACCCAGGCAGAAGGAGTAGAAGAAGCTTATCAAGAAACACATCAACTACACATCCCAGAACAGCCTGATTGTCCATACTACAGAGGCAGAAAAACTCACAATATCTTTCAGAGATAGACAACATTACAAAATCATATTCTTACTCATTATTATTTGTGAGCAAATGATCATGTCTTCTGAAGAGAATGCTTGGATAACCGGCTACTTTTTTGCTTAATAAGCACAAGAAGTGAATTAGAAAATCTAAAGAATTGAATCATCAGACTTCAATACAGATGAATCATTTGCATAAACTTTATTTTGCATTATACATAGCTTGTCCCTAGAGGACAAATAGCTATAGATAAATTGCTTTCAGCATGAGAAATTAAGCAGGATGATCAACTTGCAGTGGCTAAAGAAAGCTTGCAAACAGGCTGATAAAACATTCAGAGTTGAGAAGTTTAAGGACATAACTAACTTTGCATTCCTCATCATCCTTCATTAGCAAGATAGTAAAATCAATAGCAATGTAAATCAAGGCTATAACTTTCCACAAACTCTCCCTTTAGGATTCATAGAAATAGAACACCATGCAGGTAAAAATTCTGGAACCCGATTTTTCCATATCTGAATCAAAGTCCAGTGCATCTCATTCAAGGCTCCAACAGTTCATTCAAAGATTAAAGGACAAAAGTGCTCGTCACAATTCACTCATTTCTAGTGGAAATGTCTAGAAGACTTTTGTTACAACAGGACTGAACATCATTTTCAGTCCTATTAGTTTGTTCATGAAAGTAAATATAGGAATACTTCTCTAGGAGTCACTCTGAAATGGTCCAAATCCTAAGTGAAGCTAAATCCCAGCTCCAGGCATAAGCAGGTAGGAAGATTGATATCCAGAGCAGTGGGGTGTGGAGAGCTCATGGGAATGCAGCCTTTTCCTCAGCTGCAGCAACAGATCAACAGGATCAGTCTGCTATCACACTAATGGGAGTGAGCCTCTCAACCAAACTATGGAAACACCTGAATTCCACATTTATCTGCTGTGTGCTAGGGTGCACTCCAGCACACCACAGCTAATGGATATGTCTTTTCACAAAATTGTCACTTCATAGATTTAAACAGCTGTTAACTCTACCCAAACATTATACACATCTATACATGTGATGTTATACACATCTCCTGAATTTTTTCCTGAAGGTTTCTAAGAGAGATTGGGAAGTTGAATATCCATTAATAATTCCAGCTGCGCTAGGTGCAGGTCTGAAGCACATCTGAAAACCGTCTGGAAAGAAATCTAACTTGTGTGCTCTAAGACTGCCCCAGCCTCACATAAAAAGAGGAAAAAATAGTAAAAATTACTAAAAGATTCCTTGCATCTATGCACACCTTGTCTCAGCTAATACTCTGATGTAGAGGCACCATAAGAAGTCACTCAAACATAATCCTAAAGATAAGGATCATTACTGTATTCTAACAAAATACAGTGATTATATTTGAAGGCACATAAAGACAATATTTCTTAATACCTGGTAATATTTTCTTAGGTAAAGAATATTCTTTGTAATTCATTCAGCTGGCAGAGAAATAGAACCTGGTGACAGGGTAATTTTGTAGCCCTTTCAATTAGGGATTGTCTTCTCAAATTTCTGAAAGCCTGGGATATGTCTAGAATTTATTTCCTCTACATATTCACTGGAAACACTACTGAACACAAATTCTGTTTTGGCTACCTGTCTTAAGCAGTACTGACTTGTAGCTTCTTGGTAATGAGAGCTGCTTGTTGCAGCAATAATCCGTCCTAGATAGGCATAGGTGCCTTTGAAATATGTAAGTCTCTGACTGAGCAGACACGGACGAGACTAGTACCTTGTTAGTCAATAAACAACCTCATTTATATGAGTTCATACCTTGATACTGAGATAGATAGATAGATAGATAGATAGATAGATAGATAGATAGATAGATAAAATTTAAGACAACAAACATCAACATGGTTCATTAGGCTGCAGACTAAATACAGTTTATTTAAGGATGGGGTTTGGAGGAGATCCATCACAAGAATAAATGACAGTAATAACAGAAAGCCTCTGGAGGTACCATGTTAGCAGTTACTTCAGGTAACCTTATTCTCCTTACAACTCTCTGATCCCCTTCAACACATTTTATCCTCAAACAGTCTCTGCCTTGATGCTCTCTCTGGTTGCTAGCTACCCTGCTTGTGATACTTTTTCTCGTCAAGTGCCACTAAAATCCTCTGACATAGAAAAGAAGAAGAGTATTATCAAGGCAACAAACAGAGAGAGCCTAAAGAGAAGGCTACTTAAAAGGCTACATTTACTACACTTTTAATCAATTGGTCTAATTTAATCTCTCCTCTGTGTTCAGTTCATCAACAGAAAAGTAATTAAAAAGTCAACTCCTTTTTATAAGTAGTGAGAACACTATTTCTCTAATTATTTGTCAACAGTTAGTGTGGCCAACACAAAATTAAAAGCAAGGAAAATATCCAACATTCCAAAGCGATTCAAAGCTGCATTTTGCTTTGGTTTTATTACAGTGAAAATTGTGCTTATTTCCAAGTATAGGGCATTCCAAATCATCCTGTTATCCCCAAAAAGCAAAGTCTGAAGCACATACTTTGAGAAAACTACGATTTAGATGCTTTCAAAAGCCCAGTCTATAGACAAAATGTATAAAAAACAATTAATTTCCACCTATTAATATTACATGTGGTCCTCAGCAACAGCCATATCCAGCCTGGTAAATTTTAACTGTTTTTTAAGGTTACTTAAATATATACAAACATATGAACGTTGCTTTCTTGAAAGTAAATAGACAAAACAACTAGATGAACATAAAAGCCACAGCTATGTGATTTCTCCCTATGGAAATAGTTTTTCAAACACATAACACAGTACACTAGAAAACTGAGGTCATTGTCTTTCTATGGAAATTGACTCTGGCTCCACCTCAAGTCAATAATCATGGGAATTTTGGAATTTCTTTTCATATCAAGGGACAATACTTTCAGAGATTGACAACCCACACAAGACAGTAATTTATCTGCAAAAATATCCCTCAAAATTGTAATTTCAAGTTTCTAGTAAAGCACAAGCAAATCACAGAAAGACAGTTGGAAAGCTATTCAGTTCTGCAAACAGGCTTTTTTTTTTTTTGCCCTCCCATCTTTTTTCTTTTTTTTCTTTTTTTTCTTTTTTTTCTTTTTTTTTCTTTTTTTTATGGCTCCATCTAAGCAGCCCTTCAATATTCTGTAAGCATTTATAAGGTACATCATTTATCAGTCCCTTTCTCCAAATTTATTCATTACTTATATTTATTTGTTAAACATCCTAACCCCAATTTTCACTATTTGTTATTACACTGAGTTTTCTATTATTAGACTTTGCCTGGTTTTTTTCTCACGTGCCGTAACTCTTCCAAGCAAGAGCTTCTACCTCCACCCACACCTAACAGCCTATCTGCTTCCACAATATTGCCATTGTCACCCACTTTTTCCTTTCTTCCCCAACTTGCATTTATAAAACTTCCTGCTGGGCTTCTGTCGCAGACATATAGGTCCTAGAATATATTTTTTACTTTCCTGCCTCTTTTCCCATGGCATATACATTGAAATAATTTATGGGAAACACTTAAACTGTAAGATTATAGCTTTACTATAGATCATGATGTGTCAAAAAACAGAATACTTCAGTGTTTGATGATAAAAACATAATGAAAAAAGTTTCTGTTGATGTTACTGCAATTACACTTTTTCTTACTTTCGTATTTCACTATTTCTCTTTGATGTGTCAATCTCTTATAGCCCTTCTGCCTATTTTGACTTTAAAAATACCTTTTTTGCCCATTTTTATGCTTGCTGTATTTCACAGTGTTTTTCACATGGTACCACTGCTTAGGCAGATTACAGCACAGGGAGACATAAGATCTAAAACCAGTTTTTCACTTCACCATTTACATGCTACACAAAATCCATCAAGTATTCCTCAGTATTTCTCTACAGAATGAGACCAGTGTTACACATATACCACTGGAAAAAGCTGATTGAATTACTCATTTGACATTTTCATAGTCCACTTATTTTATATCCCCTCTGCTCCCATAGTTAATTGTTTTCCTACCTCATTTCTGTGCTTGGTGTTCCTTTCCTCTTATTCTGTCCTATTTTTCCTTACCTCAGAGAGATCACCCATTCATCTTTTCACGTATTTTCCCTCTGGTATAACAAGATATAAAAAATTTCTTTCATAATTACCAATTTATGTGCAGATTCCACAGTTGAAGGAACTTTCAACTTCAGTGTAGAAATAATAACCTAACCAAAATTCTGGATTCTTTTTCCTGTCCTGTCTCCTCGTTATTAGCTTATGCTCAATTTGACTAAACAAAGCTCTTAATTCCTTCCCTCGCACCCCAAGCCAGCTCTCATATTCATGGAACAGTGTAAAACTGTAGATCCTATTAACTGTTATATTGCCTGTCAGGCATATAATTCCAGGCATCTTTTGTTGACCCTGACAAATCCTCAGCTGCAGGATATGACTAAATCTTGCTGAGGCCTTTTTTTGCATAAGGCTGCTAAATACAACCTTTTCTACCTCCCTATTCAGCCGAAACAGGTGCCTAAATCTTCACTGTATTTTATTCTCTTTTTGAATCATCACTTCCTCTTGGCAGAAAATTGTGTCCTACCATAGCTTTTTAAAATGCTTCTAAGAACTACCCTCTTCTTCCTGTGTTGATTTGACTATGTTTTCCTGATTCCCTTTGCAGGTAGCTCATAGTGTAGGGGTTCCATAGTGCTCAGTGCCACTTTTACGTCTAATATTTCCCATCAAATTTTAACCTTTTGCTCCTAACATTTCCCGTGTGTTCGAATTCCCTGTTCACGTGTCAGATTACTCAATAAGTATCTTTGTTCTTTTTTCCCTGTTTCTCCTCATGGATGGGAAGACCTCATCAAAACATTTCATTACGCTATTTGCATCCTTACGATGCCACTTGGCTGGGGCATTACCAAAATTCATGGAGATGTGGGGGTGAATGTGCACATGTGTATGCAAACATAAATCTGCAAAAACAGGTGTGGGTGTACACATGAATGTGCATGCACAAAAACATGAACATGTGTGCAGAAGTGTGTGGGTATAGATAGGCATGAAGTTAAGCAAATACGTGCATGAGCACGTAAATATGCATGTGTGCAAAATCATGTAAACATATTATATTAGTGTGTTGATAAATATTAACATATTAATAAATAAGCAAACATATATGCAGGCAAGGGTGTGTGTGGGTAAATACATGTGGCTTGTTCCATACTGGTGGCTTTTCCAACCTTCATTAATTCATTTGTGTACATTTCCAAAAGTAATACTTCAGGCTATGCTTTGGTAATTACAGCTGTCTAAGCATGGCTGCAAATGGCAGGTGAGTTCTCCAGAAGTAAATTCAGGCACCCTTCACAGGCCACAGGAAATGGAAAATAAAACTCAGCATAAAATGTTGGATGAGTTTTGCGGATGATCAACTCAAAATCTGAAAAGGATAATTTCTTTTTTTTGTTTCAGACTGAACAACTTTCAGAATTCTGTTTTGAACAATATACTAAATCCATAAAGCTGAATGGGGCTTTCCAAGTTACTGTGCTGGATAATGCAGCTACTGAATTGTCTCCTGAATTTGAGCATGATTGATTAAACTTTATAGGGAAATAATATGGCAACAGAATTTACTTTTCTGGACATTTCTAGTATTTCTTACACCAATATACCTAAGTTTTAACTATTCAAATTCCTGAATTAATAAGTGCCTGTTCCAAACCATAAACTGTTATTCATAGGAAAATTGAAGTCCTCTGCTGTTTCTATGCTTCCTCTGCATCATAGATAAATAGATTTATTTTGAAAACTTTTTCAAAATTAAAGTTTGGTGGTGTTTCTTGGGTTGTTTTAAGACCGCACCATCATTTTTTTTTCAAATGGGCATTACACTAAAGAGAGTAAGAGCAGAAAAGCAGCTATAAATAGGCAATCCTAAACCCAGAATTCTTTAAAAATTTTTCATGTATGAAACAGAACTTTTGTATTATGTAATATTTCTACATTATCAGAAGGAATAATATTGTACATACTGACAATTTCTGAAAACATTTAATGTATTTTTTTCCCTACAGGTACAAGCAGAGCAAATATGTTGCTTACAAGTGAGGTATGTTATTTGCAACTGTGAGAACAATGAAAAAGTTAAAATTACAAAGGGAAGTCCAACTTAGTGCGTTTTGGGATTCATAATGCCAAATCAGCCTTCCTCCTGGAAACAGATCTGCAACTGAATTCATCAGTGTCTCAGTTAGGTTCCCAGAAATGCTTCCCAGCTCTCACTTGGCGCATACAGATTCTCAAGTCAAATTCCTCTCTTAAGGCTTATCCCAAGATTCAGAGCTTGGATTCAAGTCAGCTATGTACAAAGGGTTAATTTTCCAAACTATTCAGACTTCATGTAATGGTTTATAAGAAAATACTGGAGATTTCCATAATTTTTTAATTCTATATCCAGAATGTTTTTTCCCACTTGAACTTCCTACACTTTTTACATCACCAGGCTAAAATCCTAAGTACAGGCTTTCATAAAATTTGCAACATTTTCTGACTAAAAGTAAGAAGAGAAGACATTTTTATATGAGTTTTTCATCACTTCTTCAATATTTGAACATTATACTTTTAATTTTAGAAGACTCACCACACTACTAGGTTGTATCCACTCTCTGCAAGGGTGTGATTCTTACTACACATTTAAGTAACCATTTTTATTCATTACCTTTTTTAACAACCACATATACAATGGGGAGAAATTAGCTCAATTTTAATTATTTTGCGTTCAGTAATATGGCATCCTTAGTAAAGAAATGTAAATAAAATTCATGAGATGCCACCCTCATGTATAGAAAAATCTAGTGTCTACTAGTAACTAGCAATGAATTCAGAACAATTCTTTCTTCACCTGTCCAGAATCTTTGCAAGTCTCTCAATTTTTAAGCAGAACAATATCTGCAGTCTAGTTTAAAACATTCCCAAAGCAGAAATATGTAAAGAAATACATACATATATTAGGGTTACAGTCTCTGGGGTTTTTCTTCTCCACCTAAAGGGCACTTAGTGATATTATATATTTCAGCCAAGGCATACTTCAAAATTGCCTTTTCTTCTACATGAGAAACACCAGCACTGAGGAAAGGCATACACTATCCAAGAGAGAGAAACGAGCCCTGAAGATTCAGCAAATTATGGCTTCAGAGGCACCACTTTTATCTTTTACTGTTTCAGCAGTCTTCAAAAAAGTATAAAGGCTTCATAAATGTCAGACTTCTGCCTTAAACCATTCTAGAGGCTGTGAAGTTGAAGCTAAACAGCAATAGACCTCACTCTTGGCTCTGGGGCTTAAACTCGTAGTGAGAAGACAGCTTTATTTGTGTAGATTACTTTTCATCAGCTTGGACAAAATCCAATGCTATTTCTAAAACCAGCTGGAGAGCAGTGAGAGGGCAGGCACCTTAGAACAACATCTTTATCCCACACAGTCATTGTGGCAAAACAGGTCAGTACATTTATGAAAAATGGGGGAGGTGAAGACTCTTTTGTGGTTTGGAGACAGCTTCTCTTGAAGATGGTGAATGTAACAAGAGCCACACTTCTGGTTCAGCTCTTAGACAGTCATTTATATTAAACACAAAAATGATCCTGCCCATATGGTTTGAAATATCCTTTTTGCTTCAAGCTTTAAAATCATCACCCTGCAGTTCCAATAAAGGGGAAAAGGTAAAAGTACAATGTCATCTTTATTGCATGCATTTCATGGCGCTGTGCTAGTCTACTAGTCATGGTGGAGAAACTTCACAAATAAAAAGAGGCATTAAATTTATAGCACTGGAATTGCAATAGAAATAAAGTAGTGTGCTTTTAATAAAAGCTTGAGAATTCCTATACTATTTTGAAACTCAGCAAGCCTAGCATATATGGGAAACCTGTAGAAGATTCAATCTCATTCAGGTGCTTATGCACTTACTAAGAGTATTCTCACCATCGTGTCACCTAGGTACTTGTTATACATCATGCCAGCTTTCATTACATAACATTTAAATAAAACAATTGTCTGGGGTTTTTATTAATTCTGCAAAATAACTTATTTTCTTTAAAAAGGCCACAATACTATTATAATCACAAAACAAATTAACACACCTCAGCTTTTCAGAAAAACTAATGAACAATCAGTGAGGCAAACAGCAAGTTAAAAGTGTATCAAACATTTACATTGCAGCATTTACAAGATCTATTTGTAGGTCTTGCTTTCAAAGATCTGTTTTAGGCAGCTGTCTCTATCCAATTATTTCTCTATTAAGAACCATTCACTGCAGTGTGTGGAATTCATTGGGAGTACTTATTTGTTCCTTTCATGAGGATGAGTATCTTCACGTTGTCTAAGACAAGACAATTGCACTCATAAGGAATTTTATCGCTTCCTGCGTGGAGAAGGGATAAACATTTAGGGAAACTGCAGTCATTTGAGAGTTGACAAGTACATAGAGAACAGCACTATACTGAAGATGGTCTTTGAACAAGATCTTAGGTGAATCCTCTGCCCTTAACAGAAGGCCAAAATCCTTCAGGCCATCCTGGAAGAAACTTCGCCCTTCTGTTGCTATTCCCCTTCTCAAAGTGATAAATTTGCCTAAGGTTTACATTAGAAAATCTGGATAAATTGCCATTGTGTTTATGTATACACTTATCTGTTTACCTTCTAGCTTGCAAAAAAGGAATTACACATATTATATTTAAACCAGGGATCACTACATATGAAACAAAAATTATTGCCATACCTACCTACAAGCGGCAGGAAAAATGTGTTTAGGATGCTGACCCCTCCTTCATTTTACTGTTCAGTTATAGAGAAAATGGTTGAGATCCTGGAATCTTGTAAACCAATCAATATTAAGATTGCCAAGGACAATTTTTTTAAGTTTAAATGCAAAATGTAGTTCATCCTTTATAAGGTTTGGGTGAAAATGTTTGCACTGCTTGGAGGGACACATAGTGGTTTCTTAGAAGCCATTACTTTTAAAACACTAAAGAAGCTTTGAGACAATTAAAGACAGGGTATAAGAAGATTAAAAGAAGATAGAGGCCTAGGAAGTGTTCACCTCCGCATCAATTAATCTCGGGTGGAGAAGAGAAGCTACTTCTAGCCACATCCAGTCAAGATTTCATCCCCAGCATTTGGAGGCAAAGCTGGTATGACAGGCTGATATGAGATACCAGCAGCCTGGGAAGGAACCAGTGATACCCCTAAAGGTGACCAGAATTTTCCTGTGTCAATACATACCGTGGTTTTCTGGCTGAATGGTCAGGTTTGGGGTTTTTTAAGGGGTAAGATTACTTCTGGAACTCTTTTTTTTTTTTTTTTTCTCCCCCAGAAGTAGAATTTTCATATAACTGGAAAATTCTGCTTCATTTAGACAGGAAAAAAAGCAGCTTCTCTCTTTCTCTGTTGGAAAGAATTGATCATAAGTACATTTCATTTGCAAATAAATAGGTTTCTTTGCACTTCACCTCTGAACTATTGAACCAAAATTTGTTATCAAGGTCTAATTGACTCTGCTCTGCTTATTAAGCCAAAGTAGAAAAAAACCCCAGATTTTCTATCAGAGGTCTTATGCAGATGGTCATCAGCTTAGTTGTTTCTAAAATGGAAAAGGAAGGAGGAACAATAGAAGTAAAGGGTAATTAAAACCCCTTTTTACAATGGCCATCAATAAAGACCAGCAAAATCAATTTCTTCGAAAAGTTTAATAAATTGAAGTTCTCAGTTTGCCCAGCAGTAACAAAATTATGAGGCAAAGGAATTGTTTTTAAAACAATTTTGTTTTGTTTTGGCAATTGGACAAGAATTACCCGTTTTCTACAGACTTATTCATGTGCTCTTTGCCAAAGTTCCAGTAGTCCACACAATAGCAGTCCACTGTAGGAGCACAATTAAGTTGAATACACCCACATGTTAAAAAATTACATTTCTGGAGTCTGAAGAGGCACTTTGAAGTCTGACTCAAAGGAGGGCTTTTAGTTTAGAGTAACTTTGTGTGGCATAGAGAAATTCAGTGATGGATAGTTGTTTTCCATCTTTCATAATGCAGACATTAAAAACAACAAAAAGAATAGCAGTGATACAGTTTAAAACAAAGGAAGGACTTTTCCTTTCTGTACACAGTAAATCTGCATAAGGACTTTAATTTCATTGCCATTTGTCTGCAAAACAATTGAGACAACCAAATTTATTCACTATCAGATTTCATACAATGCATGTGGTCATGCATGAGATGAACAAAGAGCAGAGATCATTTTATCAAGTAAGTATAAAGTACTAAGCTGCTGTGTCAACCAGAAAAATTGAAATGCTACAGAAATTAAGAAAGATTTTGAGGAGATAAGTCTGAAAACAAAAATTAATTTATTGAACTGCATATTCAGCCAATCTTGTTTCACTACTGAATCACTTTTTTTGCTTTGTAACAAACGATTAACTCAAAACAAATTTAATTTTTCCACTACTTTGTTATGCTTGAGAAATATTATCATCTTACAAATTAGAGTAATGGATTTTGTTACACGAGCTTTCATTTAAAATATATTTTAAAAGATTAATTGTTTCTTATTCTGAGAAACAAAACCAAAGAAAATATTGAAAAACTTACTGGAGGTTTTGCTGGTTTTTCTTACTTTTTTCAGAAGATAACAACACATCTTGATAAGTAAGACCTTCGCAAGTATTTTGTCCTTCCACCCAGTCAGTGGAAGATCATTTTCTCTTAAATTTTTTTTCCTGGCTTAAACTCAAACCTACAACCAAGGAAATGTACAGCCCATTCACACACAAGCTTCAGCCTGAGTAGCTGCATGTAACATAGGTGTTGGCATCGGTAGCTACCATAACCAGCTCAAAGTTTATCAGGAATGGCAGGCATGTCAAGCACCACAGTTTCAGAATTATTAGTAAGTCTCTGCTGCAGACTGGAGCTTGTTTCCTGATCTTTGTTGCTCTATGAGAGGAACAAAGTATAACTAAACATTGAAAGGGATACTCATAAAAACTCTCTTTATCTGGTGGAGGGATGAGTGGGCTGCAGTCTGCAGACAGGGCTCAGCTTCTTCCTAGACACTTCTCAGGATGTGAGGTCCAGCTGATTTTGCTTATTCTTTAAAAAGCAGCTTTTCCACTCAAACTGGAAATCTAGGAAGATCTGTCTTCTTTAATCAAAAATAGCATTTTAACTGCAGCCACCTGTTTTTTCCATGACAAGCTAGCAACAAATTTCTCCTGCAAAGTACTAAAATTTGTTTATGCAAAGAAATTACTTACCTGTGCCTCTTTCCAGACCACTCTTTCCTATATAGCATATCCATGCATGTTTCCCAAATCCAGTTCCCAGCATTGTCTAGGAAAACAAGAAAAGCTAAGCTATGCCTCAGTTGTTCTGAAGATATATTTTTCAGATTATAGAATTTAGCCTGTCATATAAAAAACTGTCCCTAGCTCCAGTACCTTTCCCAAACATCTCCCACAGGGATCCTGCAAGGATTCATTTGGAAGAAACCATCACATTTCCACAGAGAGACTGACAATTGTGGGAACAGTCAAAGTCTACAGTACTAATCAAAAAAGAAGTAAAAAGCAAGCCACCAAATAAAAACAACAAAACAAAACAAAAACAAAATAAATCAGCAAAGACCAGGCACAGATATTGTCAGTGGACATAGCAATATGTGAATCACTACTGCCATGTAAATACCTGCATTGCTATGATATTTACCATTAAGTTGCCAAAATTAATTTTAAAATAAGAATCAAAGGTCAGTAAGATTCAACATATTACATGGGAATATTTCCGTAAGAAAATAGCAGAAATATGCTACAGTTGTTGTGGTAGAAAGAGACAGCTCTTTAGTCTTTGGATCCCAGATTTGTTATGCATAAAAACTGAATTTTAAAACACCGAAAATGCTTTCTCACAGAGTAAAAACTATTCTCTCAAAACCCCATAATGGATCTATGAATATGGCTGAGATAGATATATACCTGAGTATTTAATAAAGGCCTAACAAACAGCAAATACTTCCAGGCTGATAATTAGCAACTTACTAGATGAGGAAGCTTCATGTTCACATCAAATTTGTTTTCTATTTGCAAAAGAAATTTTATGTTATATGAGTGTAGAAATATAATTTTTACATTCCAAGTATTTCCTTTATTTTGCTTTTTATTATGACTAAGCAATCTGAAGTTTGTAAATGAGAATAGCAGCCGTTTAAACACATTTACCACTTATTGTGAGAAAGTGCAAATAGTGACACCCGAGGAGGATTGACATTGAACTCTTTGCCCATATTTTCTGTCTGCAGCCTTGTAGGGGCAGGGAGAGAAAAGACATGACCAAGTATGCAAGCATTCTGTTTTCTTCTTTATATATAATTATGCTTTGCCATTTCACAGGGGATAAAAAGCAGTGTGTTAGTATAGAAACATTAACTGTATAACACTTTTGCAGATGATTTTATCAGCAGAGCTAAGACAGCAGGAGTCAGTATTTCACTAGTATAGTTAAACCTAGACAAGTGATATTCTTTCCCACCAAAACAGAAAAGGGTGCAATAAATACTTTAAGACAAACTTTGTTGTTTGTTTTGGGCTACTAAAGTGGTAATACTGTTTCCATCTTCATCCACACATCCTCATGCAGTTGAGGAGTGACATGGTACAAGGAAAATCTGTGTCCAGATGTTACATCATTACTTTTTCCCTCTCCAGACATCTCATGATATTCTTGTGCTAAGAACACATTTGCCATCTCTCTTCTCTTCCATCTCAGTATAAATTGCTGGTAAATTTGAGTGGATGCTTTTTACAAGTAGATGAGATTGAACCCACTAAAATATTTAATAAAATAAACGGAAAAACATTAAGTGAAAGAAATATCTGCAAGGACTTCCAAAGACTTTCACAGATTGTTACATAACTCAGGACTCCTCAGAAGACCTTCACCAGGGGAATTCCTTTATTTGGAGCTCATGACTAGACTAAGCCACCCGTACAGGCATGTTGGGGGTGAACTAATAAATGGTATTTGTGAATGGCAGCTGAAACACCACCCCTGCTTTGTACTGTTTGATTTCTTCAAGGTCGTTTTCAAAAACAGCTTCCTTTGTTTTCATTTTAGGGAACAGGATATGTGGTTGTGCAGCAGTGTTTATTTCCATTCAAATCATGTTCTGTGGTTCTTACAGACTTTTTCCCCCATTTTTTATTTCATGAAGAGGAGTGTGTCCACTTACATTCTCATAAAAAGAAAGTTGCCACTGAGCATAAAAAGAAACCTAATCCCACTGCAGACAACACAGTATGTATAGAAAATAGAATTTAGCGCTCTAGGAAAAAAAATCAAATATAATTTAATTTTTGGGGTTTTTTAACCAAATTATTTATTTTCCTACTAATGCAGAAATCACTAGAATGCTAAGTAAAGCTATATGGCTCAGCTCTATAAAAATGACAGAGATTCAAGTAGATAGAAATAACAGGGAAACTGTCAGAAGCATAAAAAAGCCTACATTTCCCTAAGAAATTGCAGTTTTCCACTGAAAGGTCTACCAGCCAACCAGATGGGAGGAAGGAAAAGAAGCAGTGCTAGAAAAGATATTTCTGGCTACTTCAGGTGTCCTTCAGTGCCTATGCCAAGTATAGAAAAGAGTAAATTTTATCAATAACAACTTGTAGTGATCTCTATATCACAGAAAACATTCTTTAAATTCATTTTAAATTAAAGCTAGTTTGGAATTCACCGTCTGCTCCTGTGATTAAAAATTTCTAAAAAGTGTTTTTTTATTTTGTAACATGAAATAGCATAACTTTGAGTCCAGGATGCAAATGTTATCAACTAATTTTCTCAGAGTTCCTATGATGTATAATCACTACTCTTTAAGAACTATAACATAAAAATCTAGGACAAAATGACTGTACTCATCAGTATCCCATTACAGAAATGGTGTGAAATTCTTTGAATCTGCATGGAATAAGATTACCAGTCTTAAGGTGGCAAGCTTGGCAAATTGTTTAAGCATAAAAATGTCAGAGCCCTAAAATTAAATTTGATACCAAAATATTATAGGAATGTCCTGCACAAAACAGAGATTTCAATTCTCCTTGGCATTCCTGCTGACATGATAACAGCAGGCCAGACACCAAAGGAATTCTGATGGAAAAGCAATATTCTTACTTGCTTTATCATCACTATCCCTCATTCCTGTGAACACAAAAGCAGGCAGAGAAAAAGGTTTTAATTGCATACTGCATGGGAAAAATAATGATCTTATTTTTTTCTTCAAAACTGTAAGTGATTAAATTAGAGTTAAATGACATCTATACAGCATGTGAAACTTGGAATGACAAAAAACTTAGAAAACCACAATGCTATCAGCTCTTGCCTTACAAATTACCCTTTCTGTAGGATGGGAAACCTCAGCGAGTTCCCGTTATCCCTTCCACTGAAGGCATAAGCAGTTTTACATGAGATTCATTTTGCTGAGGTCCACAGATCTGCAGAGCCCTTTCTCTCACTGGACACCTGAGCTTTTCGGAGAAGGACCCTGAAAACCCCACAGTTTTGGAGTGGCTGTAGCTGGAATTATTTCTCTCTGTGATGTCTCTAAAATGGTTCTGTAAAAAAAGGAAGCTTAGTAGTGTTGAACAAAGCCTGGAAATTAAATTCTCAAGGAAGACTGGTTCAGAAAAAAATAGGTAAGACTTGGTAGGTAAGAGTGGCACATCACTCTTCTCCTCACTGCGTGTTCAAAGGTGAGTTGTTGCTTCCAGGCATCCCAGCAATTTTTTGAGTTGCAGTGAACTGCAGCATCCTCTGGCCCCTGGGAAGATCTGAGTCACTGCTGAAAGCTTTCTCTATCCTCCTGACTGCACTATTTGTTGAAGCATGAGCCGTGCACTCCCAGCTCAGTACAGCAACTCTTGCCTCTCTCACCTTTGCGTCTCACTCATCTCCTCCTCAGGGCACAGCACCGAAAGGGAAGAGCAGTCTCCACACTCCTGTGGGCTTCACAGGTCTTGATGCCTGAAAAACCCCAAAACACAAATTCAGAAAAGCAAGTAAAAGAGATGCAAATCCGACCACAAATCTTTACAAAAATATCCAGTAAGCTCCTCTATGTATACATATGCTCCCTGTATGGTGTCAAGAACAATATTGAGCTGCAATGCAAGTTCCTGTCCAGAAGTAAGACAGGTCTTTTCTTTCTAAACCATGATCCTGCCCAAATACCTCCCTAACCCTTCTCTTAGGTCATGCCCAGACCTACAAACTGTGCCAACTCTCCCACAGAAGGAAACAGGGCAGCCTCAGGGGGTGCCCAACTCCATTGGCCACAACTCTGCTGAAAGGACTGGCAATGTCTCAGGTTTCTGATAAGCAGTTGGACTGAAATAAGGGGAGCAGCTTTGTCGCTGCAGGCCACTTAGAAAAGCTATAGGAAAAGAAAAAGTGAATTTTTTTAGAAAGCAATTTGTAGATCTGCTCTTCACTTCTGTTCTCTGACTGGATGGAGAATCCTTTTTTGGAGTAGCTTAGAAAAAAAGATCATTGCAAGTGTAAAACTTTATGTCAGAGTTATTGCAGCAAATTATAACCTCCCCATTTCTTTCCTCACTTTTCATTTGTGGTATTATTGATTTTTTTCTTCTGTTTCTGTTGTTTCAGAATGTTCAGCATCTACTAGTATCTCCTTAGCCAGCCTTCAGTCTCAAAGTATCTGAGTTATTTTTTGAGATACTTAACTCTTTTTCAGATATGACATAAATAGTTCTTCAGGGCCTAAATTAATAACCTGAGTAACTTTATTAAAGTCAGTGGCATTATTCAAACAAAGTCCTGTTAAATACATTTTTCTTCTATTTCCATTTAAAGGGAAGTACAGTATTCATCTGTTAGTGCCATCTGTCCTTGGGACTCAATGAATCTAATTTTTCTAATGTCATACTCTGTGATGCAACTATTTGATGTATATGATAGTTCCTTGATCATCTTGATTTCAGCATTTTCTGTTCTACAATCTGTTCCATATGAATGCAAGTGTTTAATTTGCCAAATAAGCTATTTCTCTAAAACTCTTTTTTCATCACTGCCTTCTAGTCTTCCCTTTTTCCTTTTGTTGCCTCCATTTTCTTCCTTTCAAAAGCAGGCATCTAAAAATAAATTTAACTGGTTATCTTATTTGACAACAGACACTTGTAGTTAAGAGACAGTAGGTTACATTTGTCTTTTAATTTGCATTAAATTTATTCAATAAGACTTTTGCTCTATAATGACTATACTTAAAATATCTGTGTATTAACAGTTTATAAAACTAAGGATTAATATTGGAGCATCGAACCACAGGTCTTGTATCATGGAAGAGGATGATTTGCAACTGCTTTTTAAGGAAAACTACCACAAGAGACAAAGGAGAGTTAATTCTTCAGGCATTACAGAACAATTTAAACAAGTCACAATTATATACAAGAGGCAGAGAAGGGTCTCTAGACAATGGTCAGTGATTACAAGTATACATGCACTTTATTGTTTATTCTTAACCTGATCCTTCCTGAAAAGACAGTGTTCTGCTAGATGTGCTAGATTGGACAAGAAGGAATGGTTTTAAACAGAAAGAGTACAGATCAGGGTTAAATACTATGGAAAAATCTTTGCTGTGAGGGTGGTGAGGCACTGGAACAGGCTGCCCAGAGAAGCTGTGGATGTCCCATTCCTGCAAGTGTACAAGGACAGGCTGGACAGGACTTTGAGCAACCAGGTCTAGTGGAAGGTGTCCCTGCCCATGGCAGGAAGCTGGAACAAAATGATCTCTAAGGTCCCTCCCAACCCAAACCATTCTATGATTCTATGATTCTATGATTCTATAATACACTTCGCTTGTTTTTTTTCCTTATAGCATCAAACATTAGAGCTGCAAAACCCAAGCAAATGGCAATAAAAAACCTGTAGTAACCTTTCTCAGCAAGGTTGTGCTGCTGTGCACTGAAAAGCCATTATGTCAAAGTCTGCCTGTTGCTTCACACACTACCATTTTATGATCTGAATCTACAAATAGTTTTCAGTACAGGTATATGAAGATATGTACAGGTATACAATGAGTGATTTCTACGTACTGTGCACCATCTGAGACACAGGCTAATAGATAAGTGTCCCCAATAAAAATCTTCATTTGTAGTAATGGCTGATCTAATGACATTTAAATCTTTTCAGTGTTTTGACAGAGAACTGAATGTTTCTTTTGTGACTGCAGTTGGGAAGGAACACAAAGGAAGCCTGTAGGAAACTGAGCTTGAGTGGCCTTTAGCCACAAGTCATGAGGAAGTTGACCTATAAAGCTATTTAGTCTTTCTCGGCACCCTACATACTGGGTTGCTTGAATTAGATCTTTATGGTGTTTAAAACTGCTTGGCAGGAAGAAATTAGTCTTCTCAGATGACAGTGCTTTGTGATTTAAGCTAAATATTTATGCAGAAGAATCAACAAGAATAATGAAGAAAAAGGACCTGTACAAACAACACTTTACTGAAAAGTTGGTAATTTATCCACTGATTAGTAAACCTCCATTGTAACTCTGAGACCTTAAGAAAGCAACAGACTTGTCTGGAAAGATTTTTCCAGTTCTCTCCTTCCTATGGTAGCTTCTGGCAGTTTTTAGCTACTGCCTTTGCTACTTTCCTGGATATACTGTGAGAAAATTGAAAGCTAAAGATGCTGCACTGGGGAAAATAAAAGTGAATGAGTCTTTATACTTCCCAAACCACCAGCATTTTGAATGTCTACTACTTAAATAGTAACATGATTCAAAAGTTTGTACTGGTGTTTTGCATCAAGGGACCATCATGGTACAAAGGTACAAGACCATTTGATGGGTATATCAAACTCATCACAATCAGACAAAGAAATATGAACAGATATACCCCTTGTGCAGCTGGATGTCATTATTACCATTTCTTAGTGTTTTCATGGAACTCTGTACTGCTAAAATTGCATTAATTTTATTATTATAGATGTACATAGTTATATACAGAATACTGCACTAAGCAGATGAGCTTGTAAATGCAAGATAATCCCCTGGAACACACAGAATAGCTATTTTCAGTTGTGATGCCTTTACTTTAAATACAGATGTTTAAATTCATTAAAATTTATCAGAATAGTCATCAATGTCATACTGCATTATTTCTTGTTACCATCTAAATTTTAAAACCAAACCCAATTATTATAAAGGTTGCAAGATGTTTGTCTTAATAGGCAAGGCGTTTGGAATTTAGATGGCCATTTATGACTGCTCCTTTTTCTCTGCCGTCCATGCAGCCTCCATTTTATTGACACATAGGAAAACTGCATATAGTAACATCCTCTACTTTCTTCTCAGGAATAATTTTTAGTCTGTTAATTTGGCTAACACTAATAATACTGTTAAACCTATGAGAATGTTGTTCTGTGAATTAGTTTGGGTTTGTCAGTGGAACATTTTGATTGTTGAAACAGTGAAAAATACGTAAGTATTTTGCTGATACATGGAAGTAATTTCCTAAGGTCTATGGAAATGGATTTACTTTGTCTTTTTAGTAGACTGATTATATGTGGTATTTCATCATTAACAAGAATGTATTTCTAAACAGCTCTTGAAATTCTGGGATATCATTGGCATGGAAAGGAGGATTCAGAGTTCAAAACAGAAGAAAGACTAGAAAAAAGTCTCACTGCCGAGGAAATTTCATTTCCTGAGTATTCAGTAAAAAGTCCTTGTAGAGATGAGGGTCTGCTCAGAAAAGGAATAGCAATTGCCTTTGATATTTGTCTTTGGTTTATGAACTATTTCTGCCCTGGAGAACCAAGGACAGAGGCTGGTGCTGGGTACCTCCATTGCATCTCATGCACACATTGTTATAGTGGAGCCTTTGTAAAGAAGAGGAATTATCTGGCAACTTAGAAAGGACAGAGAAAACTTTGATGCAGTAGGTAACCATTTAACTTGAAAATACTCCCCAGCCTCCAATCTTGGAAATAAGCACCAGACACATCCTGATTAAATTTTGGGATGAGACCCAGGAGGGCATTACCCCTCCTCTGAGGTCCATTCACCTTTTCCCTGCTTTTTCCATTGCCATCTTTTGGATCAAAACACAAGTATCCAGCAGCAAGTGTCCTCTGATAGGTCTCCTATCATGGACAAGGGCATGGAACCAGAAGTGCAGGGAACAACACAAAACTATCCTGTCTGGCAGTTTGGATGCAGCACTTCTGCCAGCTACCAGTTTAGGAGCCAGGACCATTTATATAGAGCCCTTCTGAAACACAGATATAGTTGTGAACTTTTACAAGTGGTGATTAAGAGGAGATTATTGAATAACTGATTTGAATCAAGAAAAACCTTTATGTGGAGTACTTTCAGACATCTGCTTATCCCCTGTACACCACTGATCAATTCTTCAGTTGTGGCTGAAGATTTAACGAATGCTTTGTAAATGTGAGAAAATGGATGAGGGCAGGAAGAGTCCCTTTGGAGAGGTTTGGGGTGGTTTTTGCACACCCATGCATTACTGATTCCTTCTGTACTATCAAACTTACATAAGAATTATATGAAACTTATCTTTGTTGCCTCCTTGCAGTTTTTGTTTGTTTCTGCAAATATCTTAACCTACGAAGAGTTGTGTTTTAGCAAAAACTTTCTAATAAATGAAGCCGATATTCAGAGCAGCTACAGAAGTTGCCTCAAAAAAATTTGAAAAACATCTCTAGAAAACATATAACACAACATTAGAGATACTCAGACAGAACTACAGCAGTGGAGATGAAACCTTTTTCGTTTCAAACATAGTCATATGGCTGTCCTCCAGTTCCAAAACCAATCCAATGCATCCCCTTAGAGTGCAGGGGAGTCATCTGGGAATTACTCAGACAGTGAAACAGAGAGTACTGAGGAGCAAAGTGTTCTTGTGTTCGCTTTACACTTCAGAAATGCCTTCCACTGACAACAGCAGTACCCAGGGAGTAGGAAAGAGAGTGAAATATAGCTCTCTGTAGGCATTAGAAAAGTAAAGTTTAACTTTTCTTATGCTGACAGACTGTAAGTTTTGTGCCATTTCAATTAAAAATATGGAATAATGTGCCCTTAATGGTTCATAGAAACACTGTAATTCCATCAAAGACCTACGTATAAACTGAAATATTTGAGTTAAACTTAGCTAATATTACAATTCTAAAAGTAACAACTTCAACACACATTTTCATTACACACCATTTTTTTGATCAGAAGGATCCAGCAAAAGCAGAAATGTTAAACACCTCCTGAAATTAATATGATTTTATGCAAATGTTCCTTTATTGAAGCTAATTCAGCAAATACATACTTTTCTGCCAGAAACATTACTCATCTCATAGGAGGTATTTTCCTCCTGTCATGAACACTTAGTATTCTGCTGCTGCTTCTCACTGAGACTTCATAAATGGGATTTATTACTATTACGTCCTTGGGAAAACTTAACTGAAAGACAGCCAGGCTTCATTTGACCTGGCTAGGCTTTCTTTTTCATTATTTCTGATGAATTTATTTACAGCCATTGACTAAGAGTAGCATTTTGGAGCCTGGACAATTTAATAAGCTTTTGCTAATAGAAATGTCCACCTTTGTTTCCTCTTGCGCAAACAAGGGTGATCCATTGGTGAGTTTGACACATTACTCATTTAAAAAGAAATTACAGCTATTCACACTACCTAGGTCAGACTCTCTAGAAAGAGCTCTCCCTTGATTATAACACTTACAAATGATGCAAGATGTTCAACAAGTAGAATTTTTAAACTAATGTAATTTCAGTTGAATATTCAGTTTTGTCTTGGAATCCCATAAATGTTCACAAACTTGTAAGAAAATGTAGCTACAATAAATCTGAATCAAGTAGATGTTATGAAAATTTTGAAATAAGGATTTTATTTGTTCTCAGATTGAATTGGTATTCCTATACCTAATGTCCAGGTAAGAGCAGAACAGATTTAAACTGAAATGATAATCAACTTGGAGGGAACTTTTCATAGTAAAAATTTTCAGAAATGCTTGAAAATGTCTACAGTCTGCCACAGTCATGAAAAACTGCTATTTTTTCCTTTCAGAGGGACTGATGGGGTTCTTACAGCTACAAAGCACAGCCAAGGACTTGTGCAGTTTTCAATGTATGAACTGCAGTACTTTCTGTAAAGCCATCCTGGTTTTATGCAGTGTGCCTAAATTCAGCTGTGGTGGATTGACCCTGGCTGAACACCAGGTACCCACCAAAGCTGCTCTATCACCCCCTTCTCAGCTGGAGAGGGAAGAGAAAATAGAATGAAAGCCTTGTGGGTCAAGATAGGGGCACGGAGAGATCACTCACCAATTACCATCATGGATAAAACAGACTTGACACATAGAAAATAGTTTTATTTATGGCAAATCAAATTAGAGTAGGGTAATGAGAAACAAAACCAAATCTTAAAACACATTCTCCCCATGCCTACCATCTTCCCAGGCTGATTTTCTCTGCCTCCTCTTCTGGGTTTGCAGGAAGTTGGGGAGTGGAGGCTGAGGTCAGTTACTCCCACAGTTAATTTCTTCTGCTTCTCCCTTCCTCTGGGGAGGACTCCTCAAGCTCTTCCCTTGCTCCAGCATGGGGTCCCTCCCACAGGAGACAATTCTCCACGATCTTCTCCAATGTGAGTCCTTCCCATGGGAAGTTCCTCACTAACTCCATGCAGTTCCTATCTAACCAGTCCAAGGTGGGTCCTTTCCATAAGGTGCAGTCCTTCAGGAAAAAACTGCTCCAATGTTGGTCCCCCATGGGGTCACAAGTCCTGCCAGTGAACCTGCTCCAGCATGAGCTCTCTCCATGGGTCCACAGGTGCTGCCAGAAGTCTGCTCTACCAAAACCTGGCCAGGGAAACCCAATACATAGTACAATGTTGAACTCAGCTCTGCATCCTGTCAAACAATCTCAATCTCATCAGAATAAAACCAGGCTGCTGACTTCACTGCCACTAGTCTTACCCAACAACAAAGTGTGACTCTAAATCATTGCCATTAATGTCCCCTCTCCAGATATTTCCTGTCTACACTAATACAAAATATAATTAGTTTCATCGCTTTCTTCTCCCATGTATTCCTCCTCTATTAGAACCTCAGGCTGATATATTATGCTAATCAATTTATGTGTAATTGTTTTCTTAGCCTGGAATCATGAAAGCACAGGGTATGACAAAAATACTAAGATAATTCTTGACACATAGAACTCCACCCTGTCTTATGCATGAATGAAACGCTAAGTATCTGCTGAACATCCAGGACAATCACTCAACTGAGGCATATCTCAAAGAGACAGGTTTCTTACTTTTACATTTTTTACTTTTTGTGTTATGCTGCCTTTTATTTCTCTAATATAAGGTTTTGTTCCTTTTGGTATCTCACCTTTTTTTTGCAAATTCATAAGCAATTTTGTATTTTGCTGATAGAGTATTCTGCTTCGCTAGTTAATTTTCCTTTATCAGTTGGCATTGTTACACACATACTTTGATTTTTTAAGCTTTTGTTTCATTAAAAACATAAAGCCTACCATGCCAGCTTCTTCTTCAATTTCTATTTTATTCCACTAGTTTCTGAATAAATTACTCTCATATTGAAATATTTTTATCCTGGTTCATCCTCTGTACTTCTGAGAAATATGAGAAATTCTGTACATATGAAAATTCAATTTGTTTGTTTTTTCCTTTCTTTCAAGCCTGTTCTAGTGCCAAATCATACTGTAACTTCTCATGAGGTTTTTCATTTTCTATGACTTAGGATTTACTTGCCAGATTGTAATGGAGAGCCATTTAACTAGGGTTTTCAATATTGTTTTAGTATGTCATCTACACAAAGTAGTTGCCTAAAAAGAAATATAAATCTTCTTGTCTCACGTGCGAATTTCCTGCTACCCTCTATACAAACTATGAATATTGTGGTAGCCATGAAAATCCTGTAGAACTCCGTCATAACCTGTTTTCCATCCAGTCTGACAGGAATCTGTGTTTTCTGACTTTAGTTACCTGCAGTATAGTCATCCTTATCTGAGCTAGTCATCTGAACATCTACAGTTCATTGGGGAAAATTGCCAAACTTAAGGCCGAGTTCACCTCTGCATGGCATCTGCGATAGCATGACATGAACTTCAGGCTTGAAGTATCTTTGTTGGGACCGTTCAGGCGATCCCCTAGTCTACATTGTAGATGTCTATATTGTGCCTACAGAATTTCTTTCTTTCTCATGTCTGAGTTATTCCACTGCTATTCTTTTCATCTAGTTGAGCCATGCAGTAGGTTGCACAATCTCACTGTTTTGTTTCTTCTCACAGTGTTGAAGTTACTGAAATTGTGTTAGTGACACATGGCACCATTTCAGTGGCATCTGCCCCTCTGTATATGGCATAGTTCTAGTCTTCTCCAAATTGCTCCCTCCTGCAGAGTCCACATGGACCCTCAGTGTCCCTGGGGGAAGAATGCATGGAAGAAACATGGATAAGGTTTTCTATGTCTCCGCTCTATTCTAGCCTCTCACTGCCTCTGCCCATTCTGGGAAGCAATCAAGTCCGCAAAAACAGTGGTAGCCTACTGAGGGATATGTAAAACAAGCCATTATACTTTTCTCATTTAAAACTAAGTGGACTTGCTAAACTAATTTCCATCTTGACTTCATTTTGCACAGAAAAGCAAGGATGGGTGAGAATTTTTAATTAGCAGGCCCACTATGGATGCTGCAGTAACAGGTAACTGATGTACCTTCAGCTGATCAATATGCTGCTCTGTAGTTTTCTTTATATGAGCATCCCAGCCTTCACCTCCAATATAGAGTGTCATCTTGAATGAACAGTTCAAATGATTCTCCAGGGACTCTTTTCAGAGGCACTATAGAATAGAGAACAGCACAAAACACTGGCCTTTTGAGATGCTATACTCTTTCTTTACATAGTGCATTCTGTGAGGTCCAATCGTTATCTTTGAGTACCATCTATCTAGGAATAAATTCCATAGCATTGATCTGTGGAGGATATATAGCTAGGGGGTTAATTACACAGTTAGATCATGTACTAATTAAAGTGACTCAGAAGTGTTGAACTACTACTGGAAAAAAAAACCAAAAAAACAAAAAAATAATAGAAGGCAGAGATTTAATACTAGACCTGCTGGAAGCTTCTGGCAGAGAAGAAGAAGTTCATAAAGAATTACTTCATTTGATATTTTATGATAGACTACAACTGAAAAAGTAAATAATCTAGGAAGCCTCTCAGGCTGCAACAAAGGAAAAAAATTATTAGCATTTTTATATATAAGTATATTCAAGAGGGGAAAACCAAAATCAATTGACAGATGTTATGGCTTTGAAAGCTAAGCATAATGAAATATATTTTGAAAATGAGTTGGTATATACAAGTGTAGAAGTAAGAGACAAAAAAATGCCTATATTGTGCAGGAAGATTGAGAATTCTTTGAAGCTTACAATGGATCTTTTATGAAGGAGGAATAAAGTTTCCAACAGGCTGCTATCTTGTAAACTTAGCCCAAATAGAATAAAGATCCAAAATGAAAAGGAACATGTCAGATTCTTTTCCTACAGAAATTGTTTGCATTTTCAGTAGATCATTCTGAAGCAGGGATCACACTCATCTGTAGGGAAAGGTGACTGTGCTTGCATTGCCTTTTTTGGATGCAGAAGTTGTGGATAATGTTTATAGTAAAACATTTTGCTGGTACTTGAACTGTTCATAGACCCTTACAGTTTGCGTTAACAGTTATTGTCATGTACAAGTACACACTAAATAATCTGTAATTAGTAATAAACCTTTTCTTTCAAATTATAGTACTGCTTTGAAAAAATCATATCTAAAGGCACAAATAAGATTTCCTCCATTAACTCTATGTGCTTTATGCTGGACAGCTTTCTACACAACATTGACTTCCAGCTGCAAAACAAAAACACTGGATGGAGGAGAATTGTGAACATGACCAGTGTGGTGCATTCTGAGAAAGTGGCAGCAGGGAGTACATCTTGACAGGTCACATTTAAGAACCAGTTTAATAGCCAGGAACCACAAGATTTTTAATATTACCTAAACCAGGCAAAAATGCATCCAGTTAGTCCTGGAATAAACATGAGCTTAGTTTTTCATATGATGCAATCAATTTTTCCTTCTAGACATTCCTGTTGCACGCTGGTAAACCTGACCTGTAAAAAAACAGCATTTCTGACCCTGAAGGTGTGCATAGTGCATGCAGAATTTTTTCCATTTCCACAATTTTTACCCACAAAAGCAAAAATTCTTTTAAAGTTAAGCATTAGATTTCCCATTATTGTGTGGGCTGCTTTGCAATTCATGCTATATTAGTTTTTTGTGAAATCATTAACTTTCATTAGTTAAAGAATGGTTAATGGCAAACAGTAATTATATTAATGGCAAAACTGGAGGAAGATTTTTTAATGAGAAAACAATTTCAAGCTTCAGCATGATTCAGCTCATTAGGTGAGAACATATTTTAACCACCGTGTCACCTGCTAGAGATGAGTATTTTAAGGAATGACCATCTTACATATTTCCTTCTACCACAAGTAGATGCTCAAAACAAAACACAGTTTTTAATTCCTTCAAGTTTTAGAGTGCCTGTTTTCTCATCCAGGAATATAGGACTATAATATAAGGACTAATTTGAGACCTATTGCTTTATAAAATATTTTCTGATAAGAAGAGTCTTCTTAGAAGTGCATGGGAATAGGACAATTGACACAAGTTAGAGTATAGGAAATTCTAATCAAATATTAGGAGGTTTGCTTGTTTGCTTGGTTTTTAATATGTGTGGAAGCAGACATTTCAACTGGATGAACTGTGGAACACTAACCTAAATTATGTTTTTGTAGTTTGAGCTCTGACTCAGGAAAAATTTAATCCTATATGTCCATCTGTCTCTTAAGATAAAGATCTTTATCTTGAGATAAATATTAGCTGTTATTCAGGGTGGACTGACATCAGTGGGAGGATGGGCATGTATTTAACTAGTGTTCTGAACAGGGATAAGTTCCTTCATCAAGGCTCAGATACACAGGAAATTAAACTACATTGTGATAAATTTTGTTTATAAAGAATGAGGAGTCAGCACAAGTTCTGTTTCTCTCTGTTTATTTTCACACACTTGTACAAAAAAAAGCACAAATAAAACTCCTTCATGAAGATCATCCTGAGGTCTTACAGTTGGAACTGTAAGAAGGACACTTAAGTACATTTCTTAATCTTCCCATATCGCTGCATTTCTTTCTTGCTATCTCTTATTTTTATTCTTGTTGCCACTATTCAGATGTAACACCAAAATACCTAATTAACCTTTTGCATAATTAATAATTTTCTATTATGTGACAACATCCTTGATGTCTTTCAGGCTTGCTTTTGTTTTTTCCCTTTAAATTATTAAAACTGCAGTTTGGTTGCCTTATACCTCTGCATTCTCTCTCTCTGATGATGGAGACAACCCAACAGAAAAATGTTTAATTTCATAAATGTGAAAATTTCTACATTCTAACAGAATAATAGGGTCTGTTTTAATGAAAAAGGACACCAACATATTAGCTTCATCAACATGTTGAAGTAGACTTTTTCCAGTTTTCCAGTTTCTTTGTGTGCGTGTGTAGAGTGAGATAGGCAGTGATAGAAACAAGGATAGAGAGTCCTAGTATAAGACACATAAAATTCATACTTTTATGTCTTTTCTTTTTTAACTACTGTGTTTCCTGTATATATACTGTAATATTTCTGTTACAGATGGCAAATGAACCCAAATATGGAACTGTTCTTTATGACAGTAAATATCTGCCTGTGGACACATTCTGATTTTCATGTTTTCACATTGTATCAAAATTACTAAGGAAAAACAAGCACAAGGTTATACTCACAGAGAATCAGTACCAATCCCTCTGTTTACTGTTGCCCTGAAATGAGGAGTGTGAGCAGCCAGAGAGGGGATGGAAACACATCCCCAGAGGGGAGCATCTTCACCTCCCAGGATCAGAAACCCTGAGGTGAAACCAGATATAAAAGAGTCTAACATCATCCAGGAGACAGCAGGATGGCAAAGAAACTATGAAGTCACATCTTCTACTTCCTAGTTCTGGCCAGACTCAGCTTCAAAGTCACAGCAGCACCAAGGCAGAGGGGTCATGCACAGATTGCTCTGATTTCCCTGATAAAGTGAGCAGCTAAAGCAGCCACATGGGAGGGATAGTGGGGAGGCAGGGGATGGCATGGGGGATAGTACTGTAGAATTATACACTTTTATTTGAAGGGAATTTGCTCCTGCACTGATTTCCTTTACGTTTGCTACTGAGTCATTAGTAAATTTTCAAATATTTTTAAATGTGGAAATTCCTCAGCAAGTTTGCAAATTACTCCAAGCTGAGGCACGCAGTTGACACGACAGAAGAAAGGGAAGCCATCTAGGCATTTTCTGTGGAAATGAGAAGTGTGATTTACAGTTGTTTAATGTTTTATACAATTTTATGCATTTGTAGTTATTCAACAGAAACTACTAATAGCAAATTATGGTTCTAAATGGCATAATGGAATCTCGTAAATAGAGCTATGTTGTGCCAAAATAGTGTTACCTTTAGTTCATCTTTACCTCTGCAGAAATACCATCAACTCTTATCTCAAAACATCAATTATTAAAAGAAGTGGCTGACATTTTTTGTGTATTTTCTATATCTTCGCACATAGGATTCAATTTTAAACTGTTAATCCAAAACACATAGCCACCGGACCTATCTATTTTTTCCCTGTAATTACATTGCAGGAATGTCTAGACTGCAATGTCTGCCTACTTAGATACCAGAGATTAGATCCTGGCCTGGAGATTCCAGAATCCATGGAGACACTGATAAAATGTCTTATTATTTCTGGAGGTAGTGGGCAGAGCACTAAATGTCAGGAGATTAGTCGGATTAGCACCAGGGATGGTAGGAAAGGATCATGGAACAAGTCAACAGCACAAAGCTCAACTTTTAAACTGGTCTAAGCAAGAGATCAGCTGTCAGGGAAAACACACACACACACACACGTGCACATACATGAACCATCCACCAAGGACTTCCCCATCCAGCTGTCAGTGTCAGACACAGCGAGAGGAGCCCCTGGACATATGGAGGTGTGTCTTTCCAGCAGTTTCTGCTATCACTCTCCTGTCCACTGCGAGTGCCTGGCCTAGCTCACCAGAGTCAGACAGTTGGCTGAAGTGAGTGTCCTACTCAGCACCTGGCCAAACTCAGACCTTATACTGGTTTATCTCAGGTCCCTTATGTTACAAGGATTTGAGGAACTGGGATTTCACCTTCTGCTCTTGGTGTTTTTTCTCTAACCCTGCCACACTGAGTTTCCAAGATGTTTTAGGCAAGAGACCAAGACTGCTCTCTCAAGCCATGGTTCTTCCAGTCCGCTGCAGGTACCAAAGCCCCAGAACATTGTGTTGAATGAAGGTCTAATTTCCAGTCCATTTTAGAAATCATCAATATTATTTACAGAATTTCTTCTTCCCTGGAGTGCAACACGCTCTGTTTTATCCATTTTTAATCTGTATTCAATCTATGTTGTATTAGTTACACCTTTTAAAATATTTCTTTCCAGTCTTTTTTTCAAATTCAAGCTCTCTATTCGTAAAGAGTAATTTAAGAACTTTTGTCTCTAGCTTTTCTCCCTGTAGCTTTTCTATTTTCCCTAATAGAAATTGGTTATTGTGATTGTCTGAGATCTGATGAGCACAGAGTATCATTAAAATCAGCCTCTCAGTAATATGTGGGGGGGGGTTGCAAGATCAGTACATAATTTCTATATAAGTTAAATAAATTGTTTTTGCCTAGTAAGATAAAAAAATAGCGTATGTGAGTGTTTGTATGTTTTATTTAAAGCAGTTTGTATCTGTTCCTAAATTTCAGATTTGATATTCCATTTGATGCTGTAGAACTGTAGAACTCTTGACTAGTGTATTTATGTATTTGAAGCCCGTGTTACAATCCAAATTCATCAAAATGTCAATCACTCATTGCAGCAGTCTGCTCCTCTTTTGTATGCTTTCTGTACTATTAGCTTGTAGATGCAATCACACTTGGTGCTGCTGGAGGTGTGTATGTGATCTGCCTTCATCCCCCATAGATCTGACAGTTTCATGGGCATTGATAAAAAGCAGATGTAAAATTTGACTCTGATCTGTTGGCAAATCTGCACTGGCAAGCACTGACACTCCTGGCAGGGTCTGACATTCTTGTGCAGGAAAAAATAACAGCTGCTTATCAATGATGTATTAGAGATGGGCACAAACCAACTGGTGCCCACATTCACATGAGAAAGGAGAAAACATTCATTGGCACAGGGATCTTTTGCCTCCTAGAATGTGTATGGCCTACATCTGTACCTTCTGTGGTAACTGCTCGTTTTCAGACTCAAGGTCACAGAGGTGAGTGCCCAGAATCAGCTACAACCACTTTGCCAGTAGAGACACAACTTGAATAGGAGCTGTCCTGATTTTCCAAACCTGGAGAGTCAGCTGGCTCCCTCAAAGCTGGAACTGAGCTGCCAGCCAGCAGGTTGGTGGTGTGAGGGATCAGCTGGGCTCAGCTAAAGTGGTGGTATCATCTGCATTGTTTTATTGTCTTTGTGCTTTTTGGTATGTGGCTATCTTACTGATTTCTAGATTCTGTAAATATAACAGCTGGATTTCACACCACATGCCATTCCTGTTTATACCATTGCAACTTGGAAGATGAGAAATAAAAAGTCTCCTATGGAGCTAAAGCTTCCATAAACAAATACTGCCAAACACAGACCAAAATGCTGTCATAGCAAGAGGAGTTTGAAATTCAAGACTGTGTCTGCTAAATGCTTGTTAATTCAATAGTGGTTTCAAAACGTCTTGAAAATTAAAACTCTGGCCAGATGCATGAAAAGGATACATTGCTTAATTCCCACTTGTCAGATTTGAAGAAATGCTAATTTATTTGGGGCAAACATAGTCAGACTAGCTCCATTTTTCTTAAAGAATAGGTGACAAGCTAACCTCTTTGTCTCATCCTTCCCTTATCAACACCAAGATATGGAAACTCAGCCAATTAGTTACTGTGGTTAGGGTAATGTACACAGAGACGTGAGGAAAATAAAAGAAAGGTGTACCAAGTTTTGAAGGGACGTCTTCATGGAGGGCACAGAGGACCTGGCAGGGCATGAGGCTGTGGGTGACAGAACACTGCACAGTGCACTGCAGGGTGTATACTGGTACAGTCAGATATCCTCAGGCAGGGTGCCCCTGGGCCTCCAGGGATGCAGGGAAGGTGAGGTCAAAGGCCAGGTCTTCCACTTGGTCTTCCAGCTAGGTCACAGAGATGCATCCAAACATCAGCCCTACTTGAAAGACCTGAAATATTTTGCTGCTCTTGCTCTAAACTGAATATTTAGTTTTATTTTCCATGTGTAAAGTATAAAAAGAGTGGGAGACTCCGTATAATAAGTAATGGAATACTTCAAGTAAAGTACTACATAAGTTAAATGTCTTATAAATGTCAGTGTTACACTCATCAGTTTCATTGGCCCTCAGTCTTACCCTGCAAACTTGAAGAGAATAAATAATTTTATGCAGAACTGTAGATTACAATGTAACACAATCAGTTATTCCTCTGACCATCTTCCTCAGATGAAACTAGAGAAGCTTCTGGTTTTTAAGATTTTTACATTCATCTCAGCATTTCTGTCATGTCTTGTTTAGACTGTAATAGTAATCTAGTGACACACTATACAATTTCCAAGCAGGAGTCCATACTCCAGGGACATTTTAATCATAATATATTGCTTTAAAATCTTTCTGTTACAAACAGAAAGTTTGCAGTTACCCAGACTGTTAGGTTCTGTTTGTTTCTTGAGTGTGCAGATTTGCTCAATATTTGAGGCACTGCCATAGAGCACATGTAAAATGCTCAGTGCCACTGTCACCATAGAGGTGTGCATCTCTCCAAGTATTCACTTGTGAATTCCAAGTTAGAAAATAGCCTTTAAATTTATAGAGACTTGTTCCTATTTGCTAATGACTGTGCATGTGCTTGTGTGTGGGTGTGTGTGAGTGTGAGAGTGTGTGTGAGAGAGCCCACAAGCATTAAAGCAGTGAAAGGAACCATTTGTGATTAGGAAAAGAGATTAGTGATGAGAAATGCTGTGCTCTGCTGCACATTTAAGATATGCCAGAGATTCAAAAGGTCATTGCCAAGAGCAGTTTCCTCTGTTGCAGACACACAGTAAATGTGTGAAGTGGCCCTGAGGGCAAGGCTGATAAGACTCAGTGCAAACATGTTTGATCTGCAGGGTTTTCTTTCTTCTTTTTTTTCTTTTTTGTTCGGCCCTGTAATAAAGTTGTTAGTCACAGCCATTTGCAGGCAAAACTGCATTTTTAAAGCAGAAAATATGAGATCTTAGAAATGGGAACAAGACCAATGGAGGAAAGGAATTGCTTAAGGAATTGCGTCTGTCAGCTGACACAGGGAAAAATCATACAATAAGAGCTGAAGCTGAGCATTTCTGCTTTCTCAGAGAAAGGCAAGAGCCAAGTTTTGAACATCTGCAGGCGAAGCTTTATCCTTAATCTGTCTGTTAGGCGTTAGCAGGATCACAGAAAACATTAGCAGCATTAACAAACAGGATATACAAAGTAAAAGTGCTACAGTTTGATCAACGTTTTAAACTTCCTTTAACTCCAGGTTCACTGCACATTTCTTAGTTTGTCTTGCTAGCTCACACAGAGGGTCAATGTTTCTGTGGTTCTGAGTACCAAATCTGCATTTCAAATGTGAAAAGCTACACTTGTAAGGAAAAACATAGCAAGATTTTCTAGCTGCATGAGATATAGGTGTTGTGACATACTAAGTCCTATCCCTGTACCATCCAAAAGATTGATCCTCATTACTGCTTCACTCTCAGTATGCACATTTAAATTCTTGCTTCATTTTTTAAAAATTGTGCTTTGTTTTGTTTTTTTAATCGATAATACTTCTCCTATGTCCTGAGATGGCCAGGTGGTTCTTTCATCTTTTTTCCAGGGAATTTTTATATTCTTTTCCATGTAACCTACAGCTACCTAGGGGAAAAAACTGACCTCACTAAAGTTCACAGTAATTCAGCTGCCCCTCTTCCCACCATCTTTTCAGCAGATAAAGAATGAGTTTTCTTCGTTTGTCTTCTGGGTTATTCCCATTCAAGAAACTTAATGCATCATGCTTTACCTCAAAGTCTTTAGAGAAGGTCAGATGATCTGATAGGCAGGAAGGTGATACTGGCTCATCAAAAGCCATTTTCCTATCACTAGGTTAATTTCTCTTGACCAGTTGTCTGAGTGATTCCATCTAGTTTCTGGCTAGCTCCTCTGTGTCTCCCAAAGCTACTCCAGAAGCTGTCCAAGTAGTGGGCTACTACACAGTTTCTTTCTTCCTGGGTTGTGCAGTTAATGTAATACTATTCTGGTTCATAACAGCTCTGTAACCTTAGCAGAACTGCCTGAAATTTATTGCAGATGCTGAGTAACACAGCAGACCTTCTTGGTTATCACTTTTCTAAGCATCAGCAGTTTCACTTTATCACAGAAGCACTGCTTTTACTGGGATAAATATGTTTGCACAGCTACTCTGACCAATGAATGCCATGGATATGGCTAAAGCACCTGGGAGTTTCATACCTAAACCCAAATTTGAGTAAAACACCTCATGGGCATGAAGGAAGCTTTCATTTCTTATCTGAGTCACCTTCTAGCCCTCAGGTTCCCAGATTTCCAGCTTCCTAAAATGTGTTCTGCATGTCTCCTATGTTAGTTTTCAGAAAGTAAATTGTGGTTATTTAAACCAGAGCTAGGTTAAGACCCCAAAGGAAAATTGCATGTAGGAGTGCAGTTCTTGTCAGTGGAATTTTTTGTTTATGTATATCTGCATGCAACACTTAACAAGTTAGGCAAATATTTTAACAGACAATTCTCACACATTAGATTACAGTCAACCATATATTCAAAGGCAAGTGTAATTCTGCCATGATGATTTTGAAGAATGAATGCTTTCGAGCACTCAAACACCTTAATAGCATTTTACTTTTATTCATTTTTCACCTGTTTATGGGAAATATTCTATCATACTTCACAGAAGTAGTTCTATTAATGAACATTTAATGAAGGTTTACTGCCACACACATCAGTGTCTGAGGCTTTGAGTTTTAGTTCCCATTATTTTTGGCAAGTCTTTGAAATACTTTTATGCTGTTGGGGACATCCTTGGTCTGCAGACCTGCCCTTGAGAGGAAGCATGGAAAACCCTTAGGTGATGATACGAACCTACTAGGGTGAATTGAATCTTAGATTGTTTTTTTCTAGAGGACTTTTAGAAGTAGCTTACAACAACATATCAGGCAGTGTCTTGTTTTAAAAATGCCCCAGAAATGATCTTGCATAATCTTTTGGGAAGGAGTAGCCTAGATTAGATACAGAACAGTCTTCTAGAAACATCAGTTGGAATTCTAGTTCCTTACAATCTGGGATATACTCCACCTAGAGCAGACATTTTCTTTCTTATCCATTTGCATCTGAAAGGTAAGACTTTGATTAAAGGTATTAAACAAAACCATCAAATTTTCACTAAAAACTGAATTACAAGTTGTAATAGAGAAGACACATGTAAATAGACAGGTGTTGAAGGATAAACAGAAAAATATCTTCCTATGACGTACAACTCACCCACACTTGACAAAAATCAGACCTGATATGGGGGGAAATGGAGAAAGACTTATGTGCACTTACAAAACATTGACTTGTCCATATCCAAATCCCATGTGGAGCCAGCAGTTATGAGTTATGAGGCATATGCCCAAGCTTCCTCTTGCTGTAATAAAACAAGATGAGAGAGGATGTGAGGGGCAGGGAAGAAAAGAACAGTAAGTCTGCACTGATGGCACCAGGCAGAGGCAGAGCCAATATCAGCAATTTCTAGTGAGTTACAGCAAGATTGACATGGGGTTCTTCATGGAAAGGAAGTCGCAGTACTAACAAAGGTGGTGCCCACAGAAAAAACAGAAATACAGAGAGGGGGGAGAAGACATAGATGCATATTTATTGCTGATCTGCATTAGTAGCCAATGGTCTCGCACCTTGATTTTCAGTGTAGAAGAGTTTTATTATTCTGAGGAAAGTTTAGAATAAAGAAATGGTTTATGAGATTTGTTTTGGCACATTTGTTAGGTTGATATGGTTTGACATTGCTACTAGAAAGCAACACCCTTAGCCAGTTGGTTTATGATCTCAGTATTTTGAAAGACTTATTAAGCTCACATAATTATTTTTTTCAAGCAAGCTGAGGTAAAAAGTGGGTATCTGCAGCTGAAAGCAGTCACTTTTGATTTCAATAAAACTTTTTAGTGTGTGCTTACTTAACTTAAGCATTTGCAATTCTTTCACGGTCCTCTGAGAGTCTGATTGATTGTGACGTGGCTCCTGGATCAATACCTCTGTAGCATACCAAAGAGTTGCCAGAGCGAGCTGTGCAACTGCTTTATAGAAAGCAATCTGTCACTTCTCCCTGTCATTCTGATATGCTAATTCAGCTGTTTTTCCAGATGCAAAGCATTTTCTCCAAGAGTGATATCTGTGTGTATGCAAAGCGCTTTCATTGACATATTTTTTCTGAATACCTGAGTACCTACTGCGAGAAGTGCATTCAGTACCAAAATGAGAACCACAAGTAGTGTATTTTAATATAGTCTCCAGCTGATATAAAAAGTTCTCCAGATTCAGGATACAAGATTGCATCTCTGCTTGCACTTCAGCTGCAGAATATTTATTTCATCTACTGCTAATCAAGTTATTAACCCTTGCTTGAAGAAGCAGTCCTGCAAGGCCACTCCTTGTGTTTTCTTGTTTCATGTAAGAGAAGGTTTTGTCTTGATACCTCATGATACAATATGCTTTTAAAAATTTCAGTAAATAATAGTATTTTGTTCTCAGAACAAAGAAAGAGAGAGATGAAGTTTTCCTTACTACCTGTGGGAATCCATTAGTCATTTAGAAGCTTTATGAAGCATTGTAAGGGGAACTAGTGAGCAGAGAAAAAGTCTGCAGTAATCCTCTTCACAGAGTAACTTACCCATCATGTTCTATTTCCATTTCTCTTAAGGCTTGATCTTTCGTAGCCACCTGAACTGTCTCATAATCAAACCAAGAAGGAGCAAATTTATGCAAATATTAGCGATTTGATCTGTATTGTACAGGGTGGAATTTGCCCCCTGCTAATCCTAAAGAAAACAGATTTATTAAAGGTCAACACCACATGCAAGTTAAAAAATGTTTACTGTGGACTGGGTTTTCAATGGGATTTCACAACAGAAGCTAAAGCTGAGCGGGGCAGATGTACTGCAACAACAACCATGCCTATCAATTTTGTCTCAGTTTTTAACCACAATGCAATGCAAGGTTATGTTACCGGCATTTTTAAAGCATTTCTCTTTTGGGCCACTGTATATACTGAAATGTAAATCTGAAACACATTTTTAAACAAAAAGATATATGGCTATGTCTTTTTTGATGGACTAAAATGTCTCCTGTGCAATGATGCCTACATATTATAATTATATGTATTCAAGACAAAAATCTTTATTTGGTTCATTCAGAATTGTCACAGAACCAAGTTATCACCTTTTTTTCTCACAGGCCACAGTTTCTGAGAAAAGTTTCTAGTTGTCTAATGGCTAACAAATGTTTAAATTAGATATTAAAATTTCCTACAGAGTACTGAAATGTAAAATTTCTTTATTAAAGTAATACTGTTAGCATAAATCAAATTCTAAGCTTAGAGACAGAGGAATAAAGACATTTTTAGAGTGCCCACATGCAACATTTAGGTTAACATAGTAAAATGTGTTTGTTTACAGCAACAGTAAATTTAAATCATTCCTGTGGCAGCGTCAGCAATGGCAGCACCTAATGCTTTTAAGCAGAGGAGAAGCAAATACTCTCAGCTGATGTTCAAATAGTGAATACAAATCAAGGTAATTCTCAGGAATCAAAAATACCAATCTGTCTGAGCACCTGCATAGACATGTGTAAGGTTCAACCCAGTTATAGTTTCTTTTAGAATCAGGGGCAAGATTTTGTGCTTGTGTTGCTAACTGCACTTAATAGCCATGCAAAATGACTTGAAAATTAGATTATTCAGAAAAACTCCACTCCAGTAACTGCTTCAAAAAGGTGCCATACAAAATGAACACATACAAAACCAGCAATTTATAGGTTTTTAATTTAATGAGAATTATAAGAGCACCTGTGTCTTATAGTATCTATATCACTAGTTCTATTGTTCAAACAGAAAACAGAAGTAGTGCTTAAAATTAGAATATAAAGCTTGGTAATTGACAAAGATTGGTCCAGTATGTTTATTTCTTTAAGCACTGACCCGTCAAAGAGTACAGTACACTTTCAGTCCAGATCAATATAGGCAAAGCTAACTTTAGGCCCTTGGAGTATGATCATGATATGATTGTTTAAAGCTGACTTGTTACTGAATTCTTCCCTTTTTTATTAGTAAATATTTCATTTTGAAAACACATTCTTTTCTGACAGTATTTATCTTTCTAGCTCTCATAAAGGGAAAAATGAAACATCTTCCCTGCTTTGGGTAATGATAGATTTAAGAAGATTGCTGCTGCCAAGGATAGTTGTGGAATACAAAGCAAATAACTTAATAATTAAGACTGGGTTCTTTGTAAACAAACACTACAAAGGAACAAGAGTATTTGAAAATGTGTATAAAGCAGAAACCACTTTAACTAACCATCAACCCAACTGAAAATGTGTCAGATGCCTATGTCTATGCCTGCTCTTAAAAATTTAGTTTTGAAGTGCTCAGGACTTACTAGCAGCATAAGAAAGTTCTGACTAAACTTAATTTCCTTGACATTATGCAGACTGAGCACAGTTTTGCCTGTGGGGTGTGCAGCTCCTAATGAGGTCAGCCAAAAATCTGGCGTCTCACTACAGATCAAGAGTGAATGCTAAAGTGTCTAGTAGTAAATTCTGTCTTTTTCTGCATGGGTAAAGAAAGTAGAAAAGCACAGGAACTCTTCTTAGGAAGTACCTATCCAGAACAGGTGAGTACAGTCTCTATAATAAAAAGCCAAAAGAATTTCAAATTTCTGACCATTTGGAAATTTACTCCTCTGAAGGTCAGGGAGTAACCACAGATCCCTCTGATAGTCCAGCTTTAAAATGTTAGTTTCCTATAACTGGCAGCTGCTGAGAGGAGGTGTAGTAATCATCACCCTGAGTTGGATGGCGATGGCTCCCATCTCACAGCTAAATGAAAGATGAGGGATTTGAACTCTTCTTGCTCTATGCCCTGGCCCTCACAACAGTCCTGTCTGCCTGTGAAAAGAGAGACACAGGCAGATAATGTGAAAGATAAGTGTCCGTTTTCCACCTTAATGTCTAGGGGTTTTAGCTTTCATGGTACAAAAGTACTTGGATGGGTTAAGTTAAATTTAAGGTAAATTCAGTTCCTAAAAGCTGATATTCCAGTGCTCCCAAAGCTCATTTAAAGAGCTAAGCATTTCTTCCCTACAATTAATTATAATACCTAAGCACTCAGCAGAAACAATTGTTCACTCATGTATAGAAGGAGATGTTACTGACATTACTTTTATTTAATCTTCAATAGTACTTTAATTGTGCTTTTCAATTGCAAAGATAGACCATAAGAGAGAAGGAGCAGAACACTAGAAAATCTTCAGCAGACCTTTAATTTGGCAAATCAATGACCAGCACATATTTTAAAATGTGTGGTTTTAAGTATTCAGGACTGGAAATGCGGACCTATGATTTATGGCTCTCTCAGAAGAGGTATATCTGAAATTAGGGTAAATAATGTCCTGGGAAAAAAGTGAAATACTTTGTGACAGGACCTAAATTCAGCCAAAGCCTTGAGAGGAGTGTGTCTGCTATTTTTCTTAAGGAGAATATGTCAAAAGGAACACAAGATAGAAAATATTTCTAAGCACAACAAGTTTCTGATCAATTGGCAGATCAAAATAAAATGCTTTGGGAACACATACATCCCTCACAGCCAGTGTGACCTTGCAGGTAGCTCAAAATTTAATCTCCGTCCAGCAGCTTCCAGTGGCTTTTGGGCTTGCAAGAAATAACATCCCCACAGGGTCCACAGGAAGCATCTGTCTTTTCATCACCTTGAAATCGTGACTGCGAGTGTTCTCCACTCCCAGCTGCAGTTTCCTTTCCATGTCCTCTCTTGCTTCTTCCCACCCAGCAGCCTCGAGGTTCACACATACACACTTTATGTGCCCTTTGGCATGGCTAATTCATCCACTCGTGGAGGAATTATTCTCTACATAAACCCAATAATAGTGATTGCTTCTTCGGGAGAGAATATTCCTAGTAATGGCTCCTGATCATTACCCATATGATTGGCTAGACGAATAAAGACATGCATAGGCATCGTGATATATTTAAATTTCCTTTAATTCAGTAATTTCATAGTTCAGTAATGATCCCACTGAGTTAAAATAAGCCAACAGTTCTGTTTTATTTAATCCTCACAAGCTTTTACTCATATGTGCCAGCGAGATGTTTCTTTTCAGAAAGCCTAATGAGCGCTGCACAGTGATTGTGTGCATACAGGGTATGATAGAGCAAAATTCTATCTTAATTAAGTGATTATTATTGTCTAAGAAGTTTCTGAAGGCAATAAATAGTAATGAGCATGCACAGCTGATAACAAATAGTTTAAATACTTGCTTGTTGCCTTAATTTAAGAGTTCACTGAGAGGAGGAGGGACTTTAAAGCCGCTACTATGGAACAGCCCCAAATGCTTCAAAGGAGATGGTCTTCACAACTTACAAGAGTCAGTTAACTCCTTTACATATTTCTAATATATGTGTATGTAATTTTAGGTTCTGCATGAATAACAAAGCTTTGGCTGGATCTGAGAATGTGATTTTCTGTTCTTTTTTCTTTAATTCCCATGCAGTGCTCTACAAGCAATTTTTTTGATACTTCTAACAAATGTTGTGATATTAAAGCCTGTGGAAAATCAACTTCTTTAATTTCATTTATGTATAATAATTATTTTTAGCTTCAGCTGATGGTAGCAGCCACTGACAAAGAATAGATGGTGGAGACCTTCAGATTTAGAGATTTCATTGAGGGTTGTATAGAATACTGAAAACTGGAGTCTGAACTAGAAGACTGAAGCAAAATTTAAATGATAGTGAGATTTGCTTAAAAAATATGTTTCATTATCTCTAATGTGGGCACCCACAGCTTCTTACCTGAGATGGTAAGTTGTGGTGAGAAAAAAGCAGTCACTTAATTAAAAATTCAATTTGAAGGTAGCTTAAAATAAATTAGGTTTTTTTTTTCTTTTGCTATCAGTAAGGACTCTAATTCCAATTAACTTTAGAAAGAAAACCAAGCAAAATAGCAACTTATGAAGAAATCATAAGGTCTGATCCTACGTGTCTTGTTCTGGTAAAGACGTCAGTAGTTGTGTGAGTCCTAATAATTTGTGGGCATGGTCTTCCTTACATATGGGAAAAAAAGAAATTCAAAACCTTTTTCTGGGAGCAGAAGTGCATCATGCCATTTTTGAGAAAAAGGAATTCATTTTATCGATCTACAGATTTTCAAATTTCCACAAAATTATGAGTTATTTCTGGCTTCACATCCTGAACATAAGAAAGCCACTTATCAAGGATGGACCCATTTGATTTCTTCTTAAACCAGATTTTTGTCGAAGTGGTAAGATGAAGAGACACTTTAGAAAAGCATTTGTTTCTCATTAGGAACAACACAAAACCTTTGGAAAAGTTTTCAAAAATAGAAAATTTAAAAAGGGAGAGAAAGAAGGCTGAAACAAAGTTAACTTGTCTTACTGAAGTGATTATAATATTTTTAATTATTTGAGTTGTCAATTGAAAGGGAAATGAGAGAAAGAATGAAAGAGAAGTCAAGTTATGTTTGTCTTGTCTAAACTATCATTTCTTGTCAAAATAAAACGGGCTAAATAAAGATAGAAAGTATTAATATTAGAGCTGAGAATCCTAACTAGTGAAAACTTGAGGAGAGTGAATTTTCACAAAAAGAAAAAAATTGTTTGATCTCAAATTTTATTAAAATAAAGAAATGCTTTAGCAGCTTTTGGCCATACAAAAGTTATTAGTTCCATGTTATTTCATGTCATTTTTACATGAAATAACATACTCTGATATGTACTCTCATAGAGTTTCAAGGAGTCCTAAAAAATCTGGCTTATAAAATACCTCTTCTATCAATTATAGAAAAGGTCATTTTTACAGCAGGTGTCATAATCTGAGTTTAACCAAAATTATTCTTAGCATCTGCAGACAGTTTAAAAATACGCTGATCCCAAGTATTTGGCATCAGGTCTAAAGTCTTGTTAATCCTCTTCAAACTCTTCATAGATGGGAGCAAAGGGTGAAAATGTTACTTTCCCCAGACAGCACAGGTCTACATATCTTCAGAGGTTTTGGGTTACAGCTTTACTCTCTTTTTCAGAGGCAAAAGTGACTTCAGATCTAAACCAAATTACCATGGACTAGTATTGGTCAAATTCGTAATTACTGGAAGTTAAATCCACAGAGAATTTTTAAAGTAAATGATAATTTTGATATAGTCAGTCGAGAATTTAATCTCAGGATGCATGATAGAGCTGCACATTGTGAAAATTACAGTATTCTAATCAAACACTACCATATTCAAAACAACTGTAAATATTTCCAACAAAACAATTTTTACCACCTAAAGAAATGGAACCAGGAGGCAACAACAGTAGTCTAGCCTCCACAAACAAGTTAATGTGATTTGTACTTTGGATCTGGTTCACACATGCTCCATGCCTACACCAATATCAAGCCACAACCTGGGAACCAGCTGCTCTACTTCTGCCGTGTTTGTAACTCTTTAATTCTTGAGTAAATGTTGATGCAGCCCTGAGGAGGAGCTTCACAGTTTAAGAGCAGTTGATATGCTTTCATGCTCATTGAGTTTGAACAACTTATGTTTTTTCATCTAAAAAAGAAAACTATGCAAATAACAATCATTATTGTTACTGTCCACAGTTAATCCTTTTCTCCTGGAGACAGCTGGTTTGCATAAACCAGAAATGTGAAAGTTGGTTGTCTCCTTGGTTACCTCCCTCTCAGGGCTGTTTCTCCCACTATATTCCCAATGTCATCTCTAATTATTTTATAGGCAAACATGCCATTAATTTCCAGCAGCAATCTGTGAATTAGTAAAAAGGTTTGTATTTCTTTTGTCTCATTAAATAAATGATTTTCTTTTGTTACACATTTTTAATTGAACTAACTTCTTTTCCTTTCCTTGAAATCTTCCACATACATCAATATTGCTGTCTTTTTTTTTTTTTTTAACTTACTTACCATTTATTGAAATAGGAACTATCATCTCATAGTAGGGTTCATGGAAGATAATAGTTTCAGGCTGCAGCAGGACATGCATGGGGTACGGAAACAGTTCCATAGCAATTAAACTAATTCTTAACTGGTTTATGATGGATATTTTTAGTGAGGGCTCGCAGGTATATAATGCATTTTCAAGATTACTCTTCTCCATTTTGGGTAGCTGTGAAGTCCACAACAACTTCAAACCCTTTTCTGAAAAAGCTGCCTATGATTTTCTAATTTTTTCATGACAACTGTTTCTTGCAAATACCAAGATATTCTTGCTTTATCTCCACCACCATTTCTTCCCACTAAATTTTGCAGAAGAGACCTGTGTCTCACTCTGTCAAAAGCATACTTTCGAACAAAATACAATGGAACCAACAGTAAGGGTATCACATTCCCTCTGCTTATGTATACATACAATGGAAGTAAACCCCATGAAACAGCTTCTAGAGAGTTCTACAATGCTGTTGTGATATAAGAAGGTATTTAAGCTAACTGCTTAGAAGCAGCTGAAGTTGGAAGTTGGATATAAACTGAATATAAAATGGGTATTTTTTCTCCTTTTTGAGAATCCTTCTGGTTGGTTTGCTGCTGTTGTGCACAGGTAGTCTGTTCCTACTCAGAACTTGGGTACCTAGCTCACTGCCTTCAATTGTAAAACTGATCTCCTTAGGCTCCCTATACAATCAACAGTGATAGACAGGGCATCTAAGCCTGTTCAAGTCAATGTTTGGCAAAAGGTCATTTTTTGAACAAAGTCCTTCAGTCAAAGTTTTAAAGTATCTCTTGTTTTCCTATGCGGATTACTATTTAGTAAAGTGATGGAGAAGCTATGATACAAAGCACCCCTCTGTGTTGAAAGAGGTTTCAGTCCTGTTGCACCTGATTTGGAATTGTCAGAAATGAAGAAATATGATTGTGATTGTATGTGAGCCAAACTGACTTTTAAGAAACTGGAGAGAATCTTCCTTTTCTTGTGCTAATAATTAATGACTACAGTTTCCTCATGCAGATGTGCCTTGACTAATCTAATGTTTTATTTTTCACATTTTTCAGAAATGTAATTTTTTTATTGTTTTGGCTTTCATTTTATACTTTAATAAGTGACTTTTACAAAATTGACTATTGAGTTCTTGAAGACGACTCAGATGTTTCATGTTAATTTTGTGAAACTATGTGTGGTTACTATGCTGAAAAAATCTCGGGTAAAATTACCTCCATCAAAGGCAGAGGACTTTGTTGTCTCAAAAGCCATTTGATTTGCATAAAGAGTTATCACCTAAACTCTGAGGAAAAGCTGTTCGTGGGCTCCTGGTTGAGATTTCAGTGAGACCAGATTTCACTCCCATGTCTTCACATAGCTTAAGAAAGTGGTAGATGCAAAAATTAACTGCCATAAATCCTGATACAGACTTGGCATAAAGATCCCAGGAAAAAAACCATAGATGTTCTAGAAAAATAGCAAAATAATGCCTCAAACTAGAACTATGGACATAAGGTACATTGCTTATTTAGCTATGGTTCCTATGTCATGGACCATGGATGGCTTCAATGGTCTTTAAAGCTGGAATTCAGAAGTTTGATACGCAAATTGCACTCATTTAAAAGAATAAGTCCATAAATAATTAAGAAACATGGACTAAGACATTTGTGTATATATTTTCATCTGTTAAAAGGCAATTAGAAATAGAATTGACATATATTATCAGTGATAAATTATTTGTAAACCATATACTGAGCGGAAACTTGAGTAAATTGGCCAGCTATCATCTCATCTGGGCGAATTTAGGCAGCTGTCTGAAAATCACATTATTCAGCACACCTAGACAAGTGAGGGCATGACATTACTATAAGCGACATCTTCTGCGAAGGTTATAAAACATTTTTTGTCTTTAAAAGGCTATGTGGCATTTTCCATTGAAACAATACAGAAATCAGCTATTAAAACAAAATCATTCCAATTATTTTTTTTTCTCTAGGCATTTCACAAATGTACTACCTTCTTAGTATCTATGCTGTCTGACTCCTACCCTTAAGGAGTAGGCAGCAATTGCAATTTGCACAGCTCTGAGCACATTACTGGTACTTAGTGTATAGTAAAAAATATGAATGGGTGACCATAATCAACCCGTGATAAAACTTTTTTTGTCTATTTACCAAAACCTTGTTTGGATACCAATAACCCACAGATCTACTTTTCTCCCCTCTGGTCTATGCTGAAGAAGTAATTTGTAATTCAGCTGCATAGAAAACTAGCAAACACCATTTTTTCTAGGGCAAAATGTGCTTTAGAATCCTCTTAGGGTGGGAGATGGCTTGGCAATGGGAAGCTATTTAAATTAGCTGCTGTTCTCACTTCCATTTATAACACCTGCAGTATTTGAAATTGGCATGTTGGCTCCTCAGTGATGTATTTCCATAAAAATTGGTTATCCCTGCAGCATTTGTAAGCATACACACTCACAAATCCATGTATGGAATTGCAAGGGCTCAATAAACAAAATGCCCACTTCCACACTGCATTAATTTTAAGAGGAAAAGGATGAGGCCTATATATAAAGAGATAAGAGTAATGACATATTCTGCCACAAAAGATAAATGCACATCAGCACACTATATCAAATAGTGAATCCCAGTGACTGCTGTTCTACTTGTTCATTTTACCTGTTGAGCTTTTTTCCAATATGGAACACCACTTAAACCCAGCAGGTGAAACACTTGACTCCTAGACCCACCAATAAAAGCAACTCCCATGATAAAAGACTTCTAGCAAAATTCAGCACCTTTATAATGTGACTGATTTTTTATTTTTGCTGAATTGTCCTAAATATGAGAATTCTACAAGAAGGAAGGGCATATATGTCTCTGGGAAATGTAAGGGCAAATTATACGCTCAAGAATAAATATATCTTTGAGACAAAGGAAATGTAGAGTTCATAACCTGCTTTAATGCGTAAGTGCACTAAGATAATTTGTCTTCTCTGAAATTTTCTTTGCTACAGGGTCAACCTCTTCTAGTGGGCTAGAGGTGACAGCTCTAATATCACTATAACTATGATCATAATCATTGTTTTAGTGGAAATAAGATTAAGTCTTGAAGAAAGCAGAGAGGCTTTAGACTCAGGCTATTAGCATCAGGTAAGAGACCTAGAAAACATCTTGGGCCAACACAGCTGATGTTGATTACTCCAGCACATAGAGCAGTTCTTCAAAATTATGATCTTAAGATCATTGCTACTTCCGGAGAGAGCAGCGCAGATTTTACTGCAGTGTCCAGTGCATGTATTAGCAATCATGCATAATACTGGGAACATCTCTGGGCTTGCTGATTAATTTGATTTAGTGAGGGGTCATTTACTTTGTTGATGGATGCCTCAGCCACAAGGGATTAGATAGACATGAAAGGAGGATGACACATGCATAGGCCTGCTTAATCAATCATTAAAACCTAAAGCAGCATGCCTCTGGTTGAAAAGAAGTCTAAACTGAGTTCAGATTCATGATTCTGAATCCAGTGGACTTGTGAGTACCATAGTACAAGCCAGGAAATGTCACCCTCACAATTACTTAAGTACACCACCTTATCAGTAAAAGAGAGAATAAATTTTGTATGTTTTCAGCTGGCTTAGTAGAAGTTGTTGAGAAAGTTGTCATTAACTGTGGTGTCTAAAAGATGAACCATGTGGGAAATTGTACAATGTAAATTTTTATTTCAGTCTGAAGCTCAGCTCCAATTAAATAATATTTTAATACTTGCATAAGCATTATGATGAATATATAATTACTCAATTTAATATTACTGTTATGTTTCAAAATTTAAAACAATTTTAAAATATACAATGTATGACAATTTCTAAATGTAAGTTTATCTGTACACACAAAAATGTGCATGAAAGGGCATCGTTTTTTGCAAAAATGTAGCAATCTGCTAGGAAAAAGAAAGCTGTTGTATAAGAATACAGTATGTTCAGAAATAATTTTCCCTGCAGAAATGCAAACATCATTCCACAGCATTCTTGATTATAAACGTTTCTAGTACAGGGCCTGGCAAAGGCATCATTAATGGTACTTTGGTGGTTTGATATCCAGCACCAGCCCGAGTTCAAGAAGCATTTGGACAATGCTCTCGGGAACACGTTGTGACTCTTGGGGACAGTGCTGTGCAGCTCTGGGAGTCGGAGTCGATGATCCTTGTGCATCCCTTCCAACTCAACTTATTCTGGGATTCTGTGATATGAAACTGAAGAGGGGGAACTAGGAAATTAAATGGATTGTTCTATGAATTACAGATTTTATATGAGAGAAAAAACACTAATGCAGTTTGAAGATTACACAGCCAAAAAAGCTAGTATATGCTAATAAGAGTTTCTATGGAAATGCTAAACACTGTGTCGATAATTTTAGGGGGAGGGTCTGTAGATCAATAAATATGTTCTACACTGCTTGAGGAGCATTATAAAGAATTGTGCTGGCTTTGGCTGGGATAGAGTTAATTTCTTCATAGTGGCTGCTGTGGGGCTGTGTTTCGCATTTGTGCTAAACATGGGGTTGATAATATAGAGATTTTTGTTATTGTTGAGCAGGGCTTGTGCAGGGCCAAGGCCTTTTCTGCTTTTTTGGCTGCCATACTGGGGAGGAGGCTGAGGGTGCATGGGAGGTGGGGAGGAGACATATGACTCGAACTGACCAAAGGGATATTCCAGACAGTATGACATCATGCCCAGTATATAAAGCTGGGGAGAAGAGAAAGGAATGGTGAGATGTTTGGAGTGATGGCTTTTGTCTTCTCAAGTCACCATTACACATGATGGGGCCCTGCTATCCTGGGGATGGCTGCCTGCTCTCCTGGGGAACACCTGCCTACCTATGGGAAGCACTTAGTTAATTAATTCCTTGTATTACTTTGCTTGTGTGCATGGCTTTTGCTTTCCCTATTAAACTGTTTTTATCTCAAGCCATGAGTTTTCTGCCTTTTATCTTCCCAATCCTCTCCCCAAGCCTGCCTGTGGGTGAGTGAGGGAGCTGCTGTGTGCAGCTTGGCTGATGGATGGGGCTAAGCCATGTCAAGCATGTATGTGTATAAAATTTCTAAATAATTTCCAGAAATAATGGGGTTTGCATTTGGTAAGATATTGATGCTTTCTTTTATATTAATATAGGCTTTTCAATAGCATTTTACCTAATATTGAAAGAAAAAAGCTCATGTCTGCTGATAATTAGGCTTCAATTCCAACTTTTAGACTCCATATGTTAGAAATCACTGATGTTAAGTACTCCCATTCCTGTCCAGCCAGAGGCTTGGCTGGCAAGAGTATAACAATTATAATGTGGAAAACAATCAGTTGATAACAGTCACTTGAAGTTGCAGAGAATTGTAAAAAGAAGAAAGCTAAAGGCAGAATGTTTATATTCCACTTTCTTTGCTCCTGCTTCTCCCTTCTCAAACATTTCTGACTTTCCATATCTTTAAATACTGACTGTAAGTCTTACATTCTCTTGATTTTTTTAATGTACAATTTATGAAACAGACCTACACTGCCACACAAGCTGAGAAGTCTTTGTGTCCTCATTTCATGCTTTGTCCAAAGGCAGGAATAATTAGACAATAATAAAGGGAATCTTGGCAAGTCTCAAAAGAAAATTCTCAAAAGAGAGATTTTGCTTATGTTTTTATTGCTCAAATTGTGCCTACTGTTTGAGATGACCCAAAAACTGTGGTTCAATAAACACTGAAAGTACAAAGAATTCTTTCTCTCCTTCACTCCCATGTGCCTTTACACACATTACTGTAGGAGGCTCATAAAAGAGAAGCATCAGGGATGAGGGGTTTTATTTAGCCGAGGCATAATAATTTAATACAAGTGTAATGCACATAATGTGTTGACTTGCAAATGGAATAATCTAGGATCTTCAAATGTACCCTTTCAATAAAACAGTAATTTAAGAACACTTTTATAAACTAATGCATTCAGACAATGCATGCCTTCTCTGTTATCTATTCATGAAGTTGCTTCTCCCTCATACACTTGAAATAAATGTTGAATTGACTTTCTAACTAATTATAGAACAGTGTTAAGCAAGTCTCAGCACAGTAACTTCAGCTGTAGTGTCCTGGGTGACTTATGTAAGACTAGAGGTGCTCGGATTTCTTGGAAATAAGGAGCTATGCAAGATGAACTCCTCATCCTGTATTTGTAGTACACTCTTTCAGCAGACAAACATAAGCAGTGCTCTTTCTAGGTCACTCCTCCACATCAGGGAAATGGAAGTGAGGTTTATTAACTGAAATTTACTTTCAGCTGTACAGTCATTTCAATCCTGAAAAGACACCATAAAATTGTCCTTTATGTCTTCACATTGAAAGCGCATCCCTCTCATCAACTAAGTGGATACCAAAATAGCTGAAATCCTACTAAAATTATGTCCTTACCTATATTCTGCCATACACTGCTTAGTCATTCTTCAGACTGCAAAGTATATAAATAAAAATTAAGTTAATAAATTTGATTGTTTTAAAATAATAATATTATAAAGATAATATTTAAAATAATAATAATAACAATAATAATAAATAATAATTAATAATAATAATAATATATTTAGCTGTGTTCCAGAGATAAATTCTCAGAAGCTAAAAGCTAACAACATCAATCTCTCAGCATCCATTTTCCCAGGAATTTTCAGCTCACTAGAGATTCTACTCCCTGCAGCTAAAGTGTTCATCAGAGTTATAAATTAATACATAAATAAATAAATAAATAAATAACTATTCCTGACTGTTTTACCATAAAATGATCACGACCTTCACTAGTTCTATGCCAAGACATTTGCCATGTTAGGCCCAGACCACAGATAAAACTGCAGGTTTTCTTTCTGATAATCTACTGCAGCCAATTAGGGTTTGGTTTGTTCATCCTCCTCAGCTACTCTCAGCCTGCCCATTTGATGGCTCTGGTCTAATTAGAGACATCACTGTTAGTGCTCTTTATTGGAAGGAAGAGGAAATTTAGCCCCCATATGCAATTTACTGTTGCATTTAATGCTTTCTCAGAGATCAGTAAAATTCTTGTTCTCTCTGATGCTGCAGATCAATGTTAAATTCAGGTTGTTCTTCTCACTACATCTTGTAGCAATCATTGTTATGAGCAGTCAAAACTTTGCGATGTACATTTTCTGTTCTTCACTGAAACACTACATATTTTTTAAAAATTATGTTTGCCCTGAAATTGACAACATTTTTAATTAAATACACACATGGCATATGTCTCAAGGAGCTTCTGCTTGGCTACAGCCCATCATCATGTGCCTCATAAAGACTTCATCCTCTTCAATGTAACATGTGCCTAAAATTGGGGGGGCAGGGGTGAGGGAGGAACAGGACAACATTCCAACAAGAGAAGCAATTTCTGAGAAGATTAGCCCATAAAAGAGGTCTTAAACAAAATTCCCACCAGCCACCGCAGGAACATATCCTGTCAAAATATTTCAGGGATGCTATTTTTCAGCCTAAAAGTCAAGGTTTTATTGAGGTAAAAGATTGTGCTGCAGTCCTGCCCCCTGTTTTACAGCCACACTGTGGTTTCTTTCAATCCATTTTCCTTCTTCAGAGTTGGCTCAGTATAAATTATATGAGTGCCTGCCCTTTCTAAGCTTTTCATATGGCCTAGTTCTTGGCCACAGCAAAATACTTTTGGGTTGGGTTTGGTTTTTTTTTTTTGGTTTGGTTTGGTTTGGTTTGGTTTTTTTTGTTTTGCTTTGCTGTTTTGCTTTGCTGTGCTTTGCTGTGCTTTGCTTTGCTTTGCTTTGATTTGATTTGTTTTGTTTTGTTTGGTTGGTTTTTGTGGCTTTGTCATTGCTGTGTTGTTTTGGTTTGGTTTCAGTTTTTTGTTTGGTTGCTTTTTTGGGGTTCTGTTTGCTTTTTTTTTTTGCTTTTTTTTTGCTTTTTTTTTGCCTTTCTTTTCTTTTTTTTTTTTGCTTTTTTTTTCCTTAACCAGAGATGAAAAGACGTATGTCCTAGAGATAGGCTGATCCATTCCTGGATTAAAAGGACTGCCCTGGCTGTCCTTTCTGTCTTATATTTCTATTTCTGTGTAGGTGCTAAAATGATGCTTGTTCTTTTCTTGCTTTTTGGTTTTTTTAATTAGTGCAGAGAACAAGACGGGGAGAGGGAGTGAATGAGCATTGATATCAACTTAAACTCTGTGAGTCTTTGAGCCATAATGATCCTTACATATAATCAGGATTTTAGGTGGGTGTAAATGACTCTCACAACCATCCACCTTGTGATTCTTTTTGTTGTTTGGGGTTTTTTTTTTACTTTAAATCCACCATCAATGAGTTTACATTTATTTATTATGAATAGCACTTTCGAATTCTGTGTATTTTCAAATGCTGCAGATGCTTTAATGTCCAAAGACAAGTGAAGGGACGTCCATTTTCAGAATTAATCATAAAGGTCTTATACAATTTTATAATGCCTAGTAGTCGCTGCCTTTCTAGATTAATATCCAATGATATGTTGTAAAAATGCAGAATAAAAGTCAGTCCTAACATGAGAGAGTTACAGCCTATGCACATTTATATCAGAAGTACTGAGCTGACCCACTTAGTTACTGGAGCTCTATTTTAGTGCATTTAGGTGTTTAGAAAAGTGTTTATACTACAAAGGTGGCCCAGCCAGACAGCAAACCAGTTACATTCACAGTACGGCGACAGACACACAGAGAAACAATTTCCCCACTAAATATATTAAAAAACAATGGCAAAGGATTAATGTAGGACAACAATTACAACACCAAGTAAAACTAGCAGTGAAGTAACAATCTATTTACAAAATGCATTTCAGTTTGTCAGTCTTTTGCAACAACATTGGAAAAAAATATAAAGGAACTAATGCTTCATCAATAAAAATATGTTTCTGGGAAACACAAAATGTGAAGGGTGATATTTTGTTGCAGTGCTTTGTTTTGCTTTTTACTCAAATTGATTGTGTATTTTGCAGGCAGGCATTTTATTGTGGCAGAATGTGAAGGTATTGCTACATACAACACAGAGTTACCTTGTCTTTTGCATTCAATACTCCACTCCGTCTTCTACTGCCATGGAGAAATTGTTTAGCCACTCACACATTCTATCAGTGTGATTCTATGGTGATGCCAAATTTCACCAGAACTTAAGTATATGGTGAGTCAGAGCTGGAGTCACAACAGCATTAAATTAACTTGATTAAAATATGTTGGGAAAATACCTATTTAAAGGATCTTATTTCATTGTGTATTTTACCCCTAGTATTATCCTTTCACTTCTGCACTATTATGAAACAGTGAAACTGTTTAGGTTCTTAGAAAGATATATGATATCCAAATTAGGTTTATTATAAGAACCTATCATAGGTTCCAAAATTTTATTCAAACTGTAAAGTGCCTTTTTTTTTCAAGATGAAGATGCTACACTCTACATAATGTAATAATGGAATTAAAATCAATACATTTTTTTAAAGAGGCTTGAAAATTATTTTAAAATTAAATTTCAAAAATTTGAATTCTTATTTTATTTCAAGTAATTAGTTGCAATGAGTATAACTCTTTAAACATATTAATTTTTGAGATATTAAGGAATCTATTCATTAGGTTCCATTTAAAGGCGAATTGAGTGAATTCACCAAGGTGAATCCTTGGTTCAGGATCCAAGATTTCAAACTGGCCAACGTTTTGATGCCATGTCAATACTGCATCACCTTTTTCCTTCTCATTTGGCTCACTTAGCAATAGTCTGGAAACTACAGAGTCCAAAACATACTCTTGCAGCCTGACTTTAGATTTGACTCACAGAAACAAAAAGCACATCTCCAGCTGCTTCCACCTATTGATCCATTCCCACTGTGCTGAAATACTTCTTGAAGTCAGTGCAGCTGGATATTAAACAAAATGATGCAACCTCTTTGCACTTTAAAACTTCACTTGTTATTTAGGTCATGCATTCCTGACTAACCCCTGAACTGCTGTTCAGAGAGAAATTCAAGTTGGTACCAGTGGTGAAGTTCTTTAAAGGTGAAGGTGATCAACCATTTAAAATTTTACTTTACTTTACTTTACTTTACTTTACTTTACTTTACTTTACTTTACTTTACTTTACTTTACTTTACTTTACTTTACTTTATTTTTAGGGTGTTTTACAGACTCTGCATCCCTGACTACTTCAAGGTCAGGATGACATGATTTTTCACTTGTTGCAAAAAACCAAAACATCAAGAAACACAAGCAACAGAAAACAAAATAAAACTAAAGGGAAACAAAATCTGAATATCTTTTTTAAAAGCTCTTTCCAGTATCACTGCATTTCTCCTGGACATCTAGGCTTCAGTCTCTCCAGGAGATGTTCCCTGCAGGGTGACTGACATCAAGCTGTACTTTGGTTCTCCTATACAAACTGACAAAACAGTTTTATTTTGCACTCAGTGGTGTTGCCTCAACTAAACAAGTAGATTATAACTTCTGTATTAGAGGTATAAATGAAGATTAATTTTGTTGATGCCACAGATGGTTGAGTTTGAAGGAGATGCAGTGGTTTACATGGCTGAGAAAAGCAAGTTTTTGAGAGTACAAGCCCTTCTTTATTCCTTTTATCAGCTGTTCTAACATTTTATCTCTGTCCAGATCATGTTCTGTCATTTTGACTACAAGTACTTTTATAATTTTATTTTTGAGAAAAAAGTCAATAGAGTGTCTCTGAACATACCATCAAGTACTGTAAGTGGGAGCTGAATCTTCTGTCATAAGGCTGGGAAACAGCAATTTCCTTCTGCACAGTTTCTGAGAGGGATGCAAGTGGAAAAAAAAGGAAAAAAATATTCTTATCCACAACTTCCTCCCAAAACACTAATCTGATTCTCTTCCTTAGTAGTGATAGCCTCTTTCTATTACAAAAACCTATCTTCCAGTGATTACAAACAGTATATTTCACACCTGCTACTGCCAGAACAGCTTAAAATGGCATATGACAGAGTGCATGACAAAAGAAATCTGACAGAATAGCTCCATCAATGAAGACTCAGCCAGGGCATCGAACATGGTCATGGTCAAAATTTTCAGTCACCAGCTGTAAGTGCAATAACCCGAGAAATGTTTTGCAAACAATATTAATCCTGGAAGAAATGTCTGAGTAAATGCTGTTTGCGCTCTCCTTCATACAAGAGTTGAGAAGTGACAATAACAGAGAGTCTGCTTTCAAGAAAAAATAATGCACTATTAGTTAGGATCATGGAAAAAAATAAAGAAGGATTTGCAATTATTTTAAAGGATCAGAGTGTTGTAATATCATGAAGTGACCCTAACAAAAAATTACAAGGATATTTCTTACTCCTAACAGCTCAAAATGAGTTTGATTTGCTGTTACATTTGCTCTTCATTCTTATATTGAAAACCTGTTGTATTTACCTGGGTCTATTTATCATTCTTGCTTCTGCAGAAAAAGCAAGTACACAAAAAAAATCCCATTTCACTGCAATAGCTACAGTCTTTAGAGTTAATACTCACTATTGTCCATCCACAGTATGCAGTATTGCTTACCTCACACATAGGCAAGAAAACTCTAGGAAAGAAATGTATCTTTATGGTATTTCTTCCGAACCACAACAACTGGGGGGAAAATTACTTCATTATTATGAATTTCTCTCTCTAAAGGTGCAAAATGGGCAGATTTCATCCTTCTTGAACCAAAACAAATGGTACAAGAATTGTCTTCTATTTTCACTTCTAAAATAGGGAACTACTAGGAATAAGACACTACGACAAGTTTCCTTTCAGGAAAGAAATGGAAGTCCATTATTAAATATCATTGTAATATGTGTGCTTGAGGTAAAGAAAAAAAACTTTTTTCTCCAGGCCAGCTCTCCATTCCTCATTTGGTTATGATAGTCAGATCTAACTTTGTACTTACACGCTGGCACAATTCTCGTTTCGAACACTGACTTTTTTGCAGATGGACAACAATATACAAATTAACTTAAAATAGATCTCTGCCTAGAGACCTTCTAAAAGAAAAAAGGAAAAAACCATTTTTTTCTATTACAATTAATCATTGATTAAACATTTGTACCTGTCTTTCCCAGATTGGCATAAGAAATCATACTATTTTCCTGTTTTCCTTATTCTAAGCTGCATTTAAACTATACAGTATAGCTTCCCATTCCTATTTAACTCAGCTTCTCTTTAAATCAATTAAATTTTGGCTTTCCCTTCCTCTCAAAGGTGGAAATTGACATTTATTGGCATTTAAATCAAGAAGACTAACATTTCCCTATTACTGAGTCGTAACAAAATGCAGCCCTTTGTTTGCAAGCACTTTCATGTCCCGTTTACCCATATCATCTCAGGAGTTTGTTATAGCAACATGGGATATTAATTAATGGAGCTGGTTCACTGCATACTTTGCAGAACTGGCACAAGTTACTATGAGTTGGCAGGGATGCTGCCTAAATGCTAAGCTGATCACAGTAAAAGAGGATGCGGATGGCATGAGGACACCTCTCCAGAGCAGAGGTTTTCCATCACATTGATGCCATTACAAAAACAAGTCATTCCTAGAGCCTAAGCAGATGGAAGCAAACAATATGCAGCCTTCCTTCCCTTACCACTCCCTGAAAAATAAGTATTTGGGTATGGAGTTTTTTGTTGGGGTTTTTTTGTGGGTCTTAACAGCTTATCAGCTCTTCAAGCATGTTCTGTACTCCACTTTTTGGGTCTATAAGGACACAAGCAGCTTAAGCTCGACGAGTAAGATGGAAACCTGTCACTTCTTTTCCACAGTTGTACCTGAATCTGGTATTTCTCATGTATAATAATAATAGGGATACAACATCTCTTTCTTCTGAGATTTCAAGCACCTTCAAAGAGATACACAACCACCTTCTTGCAACGAGCATGTCTTTTTCTCTTCCTTTATAACATGATCTTAGAGAAAAAGGCATTGGGTACTTTTTCCTAGCTTACATTCATTTTTCACCTCATATCAGACTTTGAAGTGTCTAAAGGAAGAATGCAATATACACAATAACACAGACTTCTGAGGGGATTTTAAATTCTTCAAATACTTCATGTTAAAAAAGAAAAGAAAAATAAATACATATTCAAAAAAAGAAAACGCAAACCCCTGCACCACAGGCAACATGGAACACCAGTTTGGTTTCAGAGGCCAAAAATAAGTTACGATTCAATCTTTATTAATTAAAAAAATCTTAGTATAAAAAAAGTCATTCCATACACTTAGAGAAAGGACAAAGATGAAACTATACAATAGCAGTAAAGTAAGACACATATGCAAATTTAAAAGCCCTTGATATAATGTTTTCAGAATTGTGCTCTTTTCTGTTGCCATCTGCCATGCATTTATTGTTTCCACCAAGACTGCAAGCTTCCTGAAATAGCCACTTGATACACTTGGAGTTATGCATAACCATGACAACCATTAACCTACAATAAAAAGATGTTGGCTACATTAATGTTTGCTCTTGTTAGCTCATCCAGTGATGGACAAATATCCAGCAGGTTTAATGACAGTACATCAAAAAGTCGCATAGATAATTGTCACAAGTGTTATCATCCAGACAAATACTTGTTATTTTCCATAATCCCTGATGCATTTCAGTCATACCCAGCAGAATAAACAATCTATATACTAATTAGCTTCATTTAGTCTTCAGCATTGCAAAGTTACAGTACCTTTCAAGAGCATGACAAAGGTCCACTTGGATAACAACATTAATGTGACTACTTTGAGTGGAATCCTTTGCCAGATCTAGCCCACAACTAATCTGACAGACAGCAGAATATTGGTAGAATTATTCACTTAGGAACAAGTAGCTCTTTAAGCCGCAACAAAGCAGGCAGAAGAAATCTAGAAAGAGCTAGCAGTACCAATTCTGATTAAGGTTGCTCTTCTCCTTGGAAGAGATCAGCATCCATTAGGATAACTGGTTTCTTGTGCATCTCCTCTATTCTGTCCTCAAATACCAGCACAGACAGGTAAGAATGAAAGTTGTACCTGGGTATTTGAAGTTGAGATCTATGCACCCTGCTTGATCAAAGAAACCAAATTGATTATTGCTTCTTCATATAACTGGGCTTTCTAAAAGCAAAGCTATTGACAAGCTTTCTTGTAAACTTACACCCTGTAGCTGGTACACAAATACTTGATAAAAGACATGTGCCACACAGCAGTCCTACCCTGGATTATAGATCTGAATCTTGTTTACATCAGTGTGACTGCATATAAAGCTGGTATCTTAAACATAACTTAACTGAATTTATTATTGCAAAGTCATTCAATACACATCTTCCTCCTAAACCTATGACATCTTATTTTTACTGTCAGTTTTCTCTAATTATTCAAGTCATCAGGATATTTAATCCTGGAAACTTCCATTAGAGAGACATCTCAAATTATGGCAAATCTGGAAAGAACATGGTGGGGCACAGATATGTTCATTAAGCAATATCATTTTAGCTACTGACAAATATTTTGAAAATACACTTTTCCACTCTCCTAAAGGTTTTGTTTTCTTCTTGCAGCTGAACCCAGACATTAGGAAGATCCCAAGCCGCTTGGAAAAACAAGTCTGTATGTAGCATCTCAGTCAGAAAAGCCATCATGCTGTCCTTTTCAACTGTTGGTACTGCAGAAATATATACAAGAAAGGTTATATGTAGAATTTTTATTTTATTTCCCTCAAAGATATGTATCATCTGCTAAAGTATTTTTGAATGGATTCATATCAGTTTTTTAACATTAAGTAAAATGGCCAAACTGTATAAATTGGTGTGCAAGTTCTATAAGTAAATTATTAAGCAAACATCACCATAAATGTGAAACAGTAATAGGCACTAACACCTGCATAATGTGAAGTAGCATATGAGTTCATTTGTTAAAATGAAAACATGAGGAGGCTCTATAGCCTGACACTTGATGTATATTTTACTTAAGCCATCAAAACAGCATTGCGCCCCACCAGATGGTTTTAGCTGATTATGACTTGTTTACTAACACTTTTATCAAAAGGAGAATGAAACAAATAAGTCATCCCTACCATTGTAAAAACAGGACTCACCTGCTTGCTGAGAGTGTTTTTCTGCCAACAGTTGGCGGAGAGGGTTCACTATGGAAGAAGCTTTTTATCCACCAATATTTATCAATTAACTCAGGCAACCCTGCCAAAGGAGAAAAGCCCACAGCATTAGGCATTGGCTGAGTAACAGGAAAAACTGAAAACTGTTTCAAAAAAGGGAACAATACCATGCAATGCTTTGTCCTGGTCTGTGATGTTCACAGCATCTGAACAGCAGGAGGAGCTGGAAGAAACACTGGATTCCGAGTTCAGTCGTGCTGTTCGTGGAAAACAGAGACACACTTAATGAAAAAAAAAAAAAAAAAAACGCTTTGAGAGAGTACACTATTTTTATGTCAGGAGTTTTGCAGACATGCTACTACCTCGGAGGAAACAAGTTCCCTGAGCTACAGAGCATAACTTCTGTATTATGTACACTGCTGTACTATAGTAATTTTTACAAGAACTTTTATATCAGTTTCTCTCTCACTCTACTTACACTTCCTTTAAAAGATCTGTCTGCATAACTGTCACTGAAATCACTGACAAAACTTGAGATCATGGCCACACTGTTATGAGGATAAGCAAGTACATCCTTGACCATTCAAGTCCACAACAACCCAATTGCTATACCTTTCCTTGTGACACAACTAAATACTACACTTGCACGAGTGTCCATCCTGTACCTAGGAATCCTAATACACCACATGTACTCTCAAAGTAACCATTATTTCACATATTTAGAAACAAAAATGTGAATTGATTTTGCATTGTGTCTAAACTTGGGAAGTAAATAGGAAGTAGAGGTAGAAACCATGACTTGCTAGGCTAGCACTTTTTCTAGGTCATTTTATAGTTAAGTATAGATATATACTTGTATAGGATAATCCTTAAAAACAATTCTAAATAGAGCAATTTTAAAAATAAGTAGATAAATAAGCCGAAGCAGATGCTCATTAAAACTTCCATTCCTTGACATGAAAAACTCTCCAAGAAATTAAAAACTATGAGGCAAAGACAACTCTTTGCCTCCAGCTCATCCAGACATCACCTGAAATACCTTCTGACACTTTTCCTGAGTGCCAACAACCCGGACACTCTCTGGGGAGAAGCTCGGGGTCTCAGCCTCTCTCCTCCAGAGGTTCCCCAGGCAGAGAGAAGGGAAGAGGGGATGTGTTTGGGGACAGCACGCAGCGCCCAGCCCTCCGAGCACTCACTTCTGTAGTACTGGTTCTTGGCCAGGAGGCAGCCGGCGGAGGGGACGGAGGCCATGGCAGCGACACAAGGGGGAATCTGCCTCTCTCCGGGAGGAGCCTGCGGGGGAAAGGAAGCGCTGTGCCCGGGGGAAAGGATGCTCTGTGCCGGGGGAAAGGATGCGCTGTGGCGGGGGAAAGGATGCGCCGTGCCGGGGAAAGGAGCGCCCGGCGCGGGGAGCGCGGCTCCAGCCCCGTCCCGGCGGCTCACCTGCGTGTCCCAGGGGCAGCGGCCGTCCAGAGGGAGAAATGGGACCCCACTCCGCAGCGAGGACCGCCGGCGCCCCGGGCAGCCCTTTATGGGACGCGGCGGGCGGCTCCCCCCGCCAGGGGCGGTGGCACAGGCGGGACAGGCGGGACGGGAGAGGAGGGGACGGGCGGGGATGGAGCCCTCGGCCGCAGCCGCCCAGCGCCTGCCCGGGTCGGCCCGGGGCAGTCCGGGACAGTCCGGGGCGGATCCCGCGCCCCGCAGTGGCCCCTCGGCCCTTCTTGCTGCGTGCCAACTCAGGGCACATCTCTGCCGTGCGCCAGGGGACTGAGAGCTGCTGCCTGAGTTACTCTCTTCGCTCTGGGGAATGGCAAGGGCAGGGTGAAGCAGACCTGTTGCGGTAAAGATTTTTGGTCAGAAACGCGAGCGTGGCTCTGCATATACACTAATTTCTTTAGTGAAGCCAAAGGAATGATCTCCACTCTCACGGCAGTGAACAAAACCTGTGATCGTGTAGTCTTAGTAAAATTAGAACTGAGGTCAAAATAGATCACAGAATTACTTTTACCTTCTCAAGATAAATGCACAGCTCCTTTACGTTGCTGTCATCCTGTCGCATGGCAAAACTAGTCCAATAGTGTGTGTCCTCACCTTTCAGAATTGCCAACAGAAAAGGCAACAAACAGCTTTGGCTATTTGATTTGCTCCTGATCCACGACAAATTTTTTTGTCCTTTTTTATTTTTTTTTTCCCTAGCAGGAGCTGTGGGTAAGAACACAGACATGTAGTGTGTGTAAAACCATGTGACTGTCACATGTCGGCTTGAATAGTGCATTCTTCTCAAATGATAAGGACATAGCTCGTAATAGCTCCTAGCATATTTGTAAGGATGTAAACCACACCGTAGGGAAACTGCCTGTAAAACAATACCGTCATAGCATTTGTAACAGGTAAGCATAGTGTGTTTTCAGAGGACTTTTTACTGATGTGCTGTCAGAGACTTGACAATGTGGTGGTCTCTCCTGAGCAAAGATTGAAGGCACATCACTGAGAAATCTGCAAGACTGGCACGGGAAATACTTTGCAGATGAGTTTGTACCAAGCACCAATTTGTACTAGTTTGTACTACTGTTGGAAAAGATACCAGTTTAAAAAATTTTTATAACTTCAGTCAAAGGCTTTGTCTGTCTTTATCCCGGGAAAAGGAATTTAAAGTTTCTTTCCAAGGCATTGTTTTACCAGGTGTGGTCTGATGAACTCAACATACCGACAGACTGTGAGTAGTCCAAAGATACCCAGAAAAATAAAGGCCATCAATGGAACATTAACAGAACATCGGTGGCCATCTACAAACATCCACCCCGGACACCACCTCTGACAGAGCTGAAGACATCTCGACCAGAAAGGACTGATAAGAAAATTGAGAAATGAAGATCTAATTAATATCCGGGGTGAGGGGATTCGGATCCAATAGGAAACTGAATACTGATGGTTGCTCAACTCTAGACCAATGAACTTTGAAACAGTACATCCCTATGGGTTTTGACTGTATAAAGTTTAAGGGAAAATCCTGTAAAAGTGTGTGTTTTTGGAATACTTTCCTTGGCACATCCTGGCCAGAAAATAATATCTGATTCTCTATCACTTCAAATATAGTGTTAGAGGGTTTTTTTAATTTCTCCCGATTTTTGGTGACACTAGCACGAGTTACCCCATATGCTTATCTCTTTACGTAAAAAAAGCCCTGTAAGAGTAGTACTCACTGTTGCAGCTCCTTGTTTGTGGATACCTAAATGTATTAGCTTGTTAATACTATTAGCTGTTAGCTCATGGCATCAGTCACCTCTTTTCCTTAATAAAATTTCCATCTTGAGTTTTGTTCTATTTGTGGGCAATAAACAATGGGTGTCTGCAACACGCCATTTGTTTTTGTCACCATAAATGCCCTCACACTGAGCACTCTGTTTAATTGTCAGGTCCATTCCTGAAAGAAGCTTCTCCCCAAAGAGCACAGGAAATGCCCTTCTTGGGCTCTGAGGGTGAGCATTTGTAGTAATAGCACTGTGTCCTAGATGGAGCTAGTAATATTATCATTTATTGTATCGGCTATTCTCTTTCAGCTATAAAATCCTGTTTTAATCTACTCATAGGTTTGTCAAGGACATTATCAGAAAAACTGTTTAGGCCCTAGCATGCCCATGGTGTAGGCTTTGTATGTGGCAAAGATGCAGATATAAGTAGATCTCTTGCAAGCCTCACAAGCATCCATCCATTTCAGAGCCATGCCAAAATACTCAGGAGCTGGGGAACATCAGGTGTGTAAAATTTGCAATTGCTTCACTGCTGCATGTGTGTTATTTGACTATATCATTTAGCATACTTGGTCATTTAGCACTTTTGTTTTGCAGCATTCTTTAATGCACTGGAATTGAAAGTACTTATTTAATGAGAAATATTCCACCATTTCTCTCACTCAATCTGTCATTATGTCCTATCTATTGTATTTTCTTCTAGTGAAAATACAGGATTTTCTCACTATAGAACTGCAGATTTCACCAGTGTTTTTTGTTGCATGGTCATTCTGGCATTCTGTTTCTAAAATAGTGGCCCAATTCTTTCAAAGTATTGCCGCAAAACCAAGGCATGCTATTATCTTCAGCTAACAAGAGGGGATTTTGAGATCCAAAGGAGCTAAGATAAAGTTATCCACAAAGCTTACATGTCTCATATGAAAGCAGTTTAGGACTTTATTTTTTTATAACTACCTAGCACTATGCCATACTTCATTTACCCACTTATAGCAGTCATTTACTTCAGATCCAGATTTAAGTACTCAGTGTGTCAATAAATCAGATTCTCAATCAGATATTGAAAAAAATTGGTTACTGGCCACCTATGATGAATCTCAGTAACTCACATAGCGGCAATTACAAACTCAGGGGCAAGGTTACAATTTAGCTTTCATGACAGTTAATTGCCTTAACCACTGACCTGTTCTTTTCTCCCTGGAAGCCTTGGCTGCATCACTACTCAAATTCTGTCATGAATACAGAAGTAGCCCTACTAAATGCATGCTATAGTCTCTTGAATATAACAAACTCAGTTCATACCCGTGCTTTCTGCAGAAAGAGGCAGCAGCCCTATGAAATAAATAGTACATAATCCCCAATTTTGTAAAAATGCGTTTACAAAGGTACATTTCCAGCCCTTTGGCTGACTAATGCCAGGACCTTAACAACAGTGTTAATATAACATTTGTGTATGCATAACTTAAATAGACACAATACTGAATTACATGTGATCGCATGAAATGTGGATACTTATCAGAAAGTAACTTGAAATTAAAAATAATGAAATCAGTACGGCTGATTAAGTGAATAATTCTCCCACCTTATCGTGCCAGGATTACCTGATCTAACCCTTTATTAGACATTAAAAGCAAAACATCAATATCACAAAAAGAAAAACAAACAAACAGTCTTTATTGAGTTACACTCTGAAGCTGATCTGTTAATTATTCACTAGACAAAGTTTATCTAATAAATTTAGCTACTCTTTCACTTCTTGGAATATCCACGAGCACAGTGCCAGTCTTTCTGAGGACTTGTTTTAGGTATTTTCTTCCATGCACTTTTATGACATTTTTTTTACTTTTCCTTGCCACTTAACCTTCTGTAAAGGTAGTGTGGCATTAGAAATTGTACAGTGTTGCTTCATGGTTGTGTTCTTTGAATGATTGTATGGGTACTCTGACAATGTTTAGAGAGATGTGAACAATTTGAGTGAAAGCATCTTTACAAATGCATATGCAGAAAAGTACAGTTTTGGCACATAAGGGTTGAGTATTCTCTCCCCACAAGCTTCTGGAAAAGCATATTTTGCACCTTTTCATAAATCACAGAATCACAGAATAGTCTGGGAGCCAGAAGGATCGTCGAGTCCAGCTCTTAAGTGAATGGCCCATACAAGGGTCAAGCCCACAACCTTGGCGTTATTAGCATCATGCTCTAGCCAACTAAGCTAATCTCAAAATAGGTCTTATTACCCAGCCACAACTAACATTTCATTCAAATTTTTTACAGAAAGTATAAATCACTCCTTTTTTAAAGGGAACTGTGTCTCACTTTGACCATATGACTCTCTGTGATAAGACTGAACTTTGCTGAGTAGTATTTTGTAATGAATGTATTAACATTTTCAGAGAACTTTCAGAAATGTTTCCTTCATGGATCTGTTACTAAGACTAATTATTCACTATCTCAACAAATTGTTCTGCATAACCTGTTCTGGCAGCTTTTGAAAGGAGTCTATAAAAAAGGCTTGCATTGAAGAAATTTCTTAGTTCCACCATGTGAAGTAAAAAAACATTGCCATGCAAAAATTACTTATCCAAACCTGTTTAGTTTGTTAGCTGTTTCCCAGGACAACTTTTTTCGTTCATTTGTTTTACTCTTCAAATATTCCTCCAAGCCAAACAGCTCAGCAGGACTGTAGGGCTCATCTATCAAAACCAAGAGGAGCTGAGGTGTTGATGAAGAATTAAATGGCAGAGTGAGAGTTGGCAGGGGAATGGAAATTCATATTGCATGTAGTCTGAAAAGATACATAGGGCCATAGAGCTGCTGGGGAGAGCCTGGGCACAGAAAGGTCAAGAAACATTTTTCTTCACCACTGCAGTGTGTGGCACCACTGCAATCATCTGCTCTGTAGTAATGACTGCTCCCAGTGATGACATGGTTGCTTACTGGGAGCTCTGGCACTTTCTTTCATTGTTATTATTTTTAATCTTTACTACAAATATGAATATAAACTCGGGAAAAACAAAACAAAACAACACATTTAATGAAGAGAAAAAAATATTTTTGTTTGTTTTTGTTTTTGTTTAAGTTTTTGGGTTGTTTGTTGGGTTTTTTTCTGACCTTTTAAGATATTGGATAACACTGAAAGCAAAGTGTAACTAGTGAATTCTAGAGTGCATGGAGCACACCTCTGAATGATGCACATTGCCTGAAATATCAGCAAAAGTAGGGAAAACACATATTTTTCCGTACAAAATGCATGGCCAAAATACTGAAAAGGACTGCGTGTTGCTAAACTGTTAGTACAATTTTGCGCATTTACAGTTAAATGCCAGTTTTCCAAGGCTGAAAGTAACAAATGTCTCATTTTTCAGTCCAATTCTTGTCCAATGCAGCACTACACTCATAAGAAAACAAAGACATTTAAACAATTATCATTTTAGTTTTATCTTAGCATTTAACTGAAACACGTTTTTCTTTGGATCCATATGCAACAAGCTGCACAAACCTGATACATTTCTTCCAGCAAGCTACATCTTTTACATCTTTCTCAGAGGGCATATGAATTATTGGACTTTTTATTACTTCTGTTTCTCAAGTATTCCAAAGAAGACTTAAGTTTCCAGCATGACCAAATACAGGGATTATAAATTGTATTCCTATAAAAGAGAATATGTAATTGATTGGAATGTAACTGGATAAAGCAAAATTGAAACATAGACATGTTTATATACCTTTTTAATATGTCCCTGGAAATTTATTGATCTATAGAGATGAGAAAAGTAGGCTTATTGTTCAATTTCTTTTCCATTAGAGAGATGCAGGGCCAAACCATGCACATTTTAGCATTCTTGTCTATTTTGGTCCAAACAGACATTGAATAGCATCCACTTTTTCAAACTGCTGTTAGGAGTACTGTGCATTTTGATGTACACACACATGCTCTGCTCTCATTCATTTCTGCACCTACTCTCTTTGTGTCCTTGCAAGGAGACTGGGCTCAGGCTCACCAGATTGAGCACAACCTGATACCTCTGCAAAGGCATCCTAGAAGGTAGGAGTAGCCCAGCATGCCCAGCAGTGCATAGACACTATTCCTCAGCACTGAGACATGCCACCCCTCTGGCATCCTCCTTTCTTGACTAGTTGTTCTGTCACCAGGCCAGATGCTTAGAATGGAGCAGCATGAGGTGCAAAAGGAATCAGGGAACTTGTGAACAAGAAGCACATATCCATAATTTTGCAGCTGGAAAATTTCTCATTAACCTAGCAACAGAGCTGGCCCAGGACAGCATCCACCACATCACAGAGCATAACTGTTCCAAATTTAAGAAGCCAAAGTGTACTTGTACAGCTGTTTTAGAGCAAACTGTCAGACAGGTTACATCTGAAGGTATGGCAGACTTACACCTCCACGGTGAGGTTGTGACAGCAACACCTGGAGAAACATGAAAGATTTAATTCACTCACAAATCCCATCAGCCTCGAGAGGGGGAATGCTGGCTGTGTGGGACTTATCACACAAGGACATCAGGTCAGATCCTCTGTTCATTATGCTTGTTTTTTCCTTCTTCTCTCAAAATTTAACCAGTTGACCACAGAAGTGCAAACACCATTAGGACTGAACAGGGACTCTGTCATTTTTTTCTAGACTCCCACACACTTAATTTCATCTGAAATTGTAGTATAAATATGCTTAGTACCATTCTTTGGCCCTGAAGACAACTGGTATAGAACGGCCAATAGCCACATTGTTTTATATTGCAAAATAATAAGTTTACAGCCAAAATGGTGAAGAGTTGTACCTTTCTTGTGTTCAAACCCAAGCTGCTTGGCAGTTTTTTGGCAAGAAGCCAGGGAAAGCCCTAAGCCTAAGCCATTCCAGGACCTTTCTAATATCTTAAGAGTATGGACAATCATGTTCTGCCCCCCGACAAGGTTCCCTGGCATTAATTTAAGGTGACATCAGCAGTGCCTAGTGTGAGAGATCCAGAGTCCAATAAGCTGGCAAAAAAATGAGTCTCTAGTAGGCATCATTGAAAACTTACCATGTTTAACATTTCATTGTAGATGACTAATTAACATCCAGTTATTGTATTTCTTCAGGTCTTAATGAATCTAATGCAGTGGCTGTTTCCATCTCCACAGATGCTGCTGGTGGGAAGTCTTTCTCTGAGGCTGCTGCAGAGCTGCCTCCACACGCACAGTGCCAAGTCTTTTAGCACAGCAAGGGCTGGAGCACAGTCCCATTCACACAACCAGGGAGGGCCTTCTGCCTTAAAAATGCAACACAGCAGCAATAAAAGTGGAGAACAAGCACTGCCAATCTCCATTTCTGTAGCCATTTAGGAGCCAAAAAAGAAAAAAAAAAGGGGGGGGGGGGAGAGAAAAGAGCCAGAGAAATAACTTCTTTGGGAGACCATTCTTCCCAGTCTCAATCCTAACTGACACCATTGATGAGCCTCTAAGCATGACATACTGACACTACACTTCAAGCTGTCTTTATGAAAAAGGAAAGGTAGCCAAGCTGAGCACTTCACGAGGTAAAAGTGCCCAGCATCCCAGCAGAATTTGCTCCAACTATGAACTCATCCCACTGGCAATGAAGGCATAGTTGGCAGCATTTCCTGGAGATGAGAAAAGACAGTAAGGAGCTTCTTCATGTCCCCCTTCATGTCCCCTGGAAAATCTTTTTGACATGATTTGTTTGTTATGTGTGTTTTATCTGCATGCTTTTGTTTCCTATCTTGTTTTGCTCTTCTAAGTTTTTTTTGTTTTTGTTTTTGTTTTTTTGTGGTTTTTTTGTGGTTTTTTTTTTTTTTACTTTGACCTAGAATTCCCTTTTCCTGTTTGGATAAACATGTTTGAACTCTTATAGGTCTGTTGGTCTATCTTGGTTTTCAAAGTATTTTAGGACTCCTAAGGCTTCATCTCCTTGCACAACCAGCTGTTGCAAGGCAGCACAGACATCTCCCGTGGAATTCAGGGTCCAAAAATAGAAGATAGCATAAAGAACAGAGGACTCCAAAAGGCTGAGAAAGGCTTTCAGAAAAGTAGAAAGCAATATAGCCTAGACGGAGACTCGATTTTTAAACTGGAAACTTGGTTTTATCATTTAGAGGTATCTTGTTCAGATATGCCAGAACACAAGATCTGGATGTCAAAAACCTGGGTCAGACTAGCAGAAAATGATTCTTAATTCAAAGCAGGGAAAAAGTTATGTTTCGTAGAATCATAGAGTAGGTTGGGGGCATAGATAGCCATAAGGAAATATTCCTAATTGAAGTTCTTACATTTCTTGCTAGCAAATCCAAAGTAACCATAGAAGACAGAACCTCTTTTTTCCAATGTGCTTCATGGTCCCAGAGCATGAATGAGGCAGTCAGGTTTAGATTAGCAATCATATTACAAATTCTGCAATAAAAACCCATAAATGTCCCACCAAAGTTTAATGTGGATGCAATTGGTTGGTCTGTGTCAGGATATACTGTTTACATGCCACAAGACTTGGGAATCTGAGGTCGTATTCACTGCTACTAAACCAGTAAAGGTACAGGTTTGAAGCAGCATTAGTAGAGTCCTAGAAACACAGAGGAGGAAATTAAATGAAAGATGGCAAGGGATCATTTAATTCAGAGTTTCTTAATCTGTAGGATGCATTTTGCCAAGGCACCAGAGTGACTAGACTTGACTCTGAATACAGCTGCTTGACACAAAATGCCTAGGACCTTGACTTTCACTTAATTCTTATAGTTTAAATAATTCCCAGACTTGCAAAAGTTTATTCTGTTTCTTTTTGACAAATGAGAACTGATGTCTACATGCAGCCTTGCCATTTCAGGAACACAAGTATACTTCTAGTATGATTTTATTGGCTAGGTTCATAATAGGTTTTCCTAGCAAATGCCAATATTGAAAAAGCAAACTTAGACAAGGGTCTGAAGATTACAGTCGATAGTACAGTCAAAGTTTTACAGAGTTTAATTAAGTTTTCATATTTATTTTCATTTGGTCAGAGTTCTGCTCCTTATCACTAGATCTGTTGCCAAGGGATGAGTTTATTTACTTTCCGATTTACCAGTGAAAACAGAAATAGGCAGTTTTTCATTTATCTTCATACTACTGAAGTATAAAAGTTGTAAAATAGTCTTACAAGGGTCAGTCTCAGCTATGAGGAGTCTGATCAGATAGAAAGTGCACAGCCCATTTCCCTCACCCAGTTTAAATTAATTTTTTTCCTCCCTTTCTTGCATTGCTGTTGAATTAAGATAACTGCAAGTTTCTCAAGTGAATTCAAGTCCAACAGATCTTTTATAAATTTTGAATGGAAAGTATTTCACACTCTATGTGAAATTTGTCTTTTGGCAGAGTACTGGAATTGGCAGCGACTGAAAGGTACATTAAATAGTTGTGTATATGATCACAGGTTATGATTACTGCTAATTTGTTCCCTCCATTCCTCCTCCTGTTTAATATCTCACATCTGTGACAATGCAATCTACTCTCTTTGAAATTTTTTTTTTAAAAAGCAAGTTATAGAAGACCACAAAATTATAGGAGACCACCAAAACTGCTAATATACCAAATCTGCAAAAGGTATTGTAGAACACATCAACAATAATAATGAAATAATGAACACATCGTCTTTATAATGAAACAGAGCAAGAAGATGAAACAGTTACTCCAATAAATCTGGAAAATTTATTTGATGGTTAAATACTTGAAAATATTCTAGAGGACATGATACAGGACTGGTATCTGTCTTGTGGTAAGGTTTAGAGGACTAATATAACAACCCACTCAGAGTGGGTATAACCAAAGAAAAGCAAAAAGGAGGTGGGAGAAGTGCTGGATTAATTTCACATATCATTGTCAGAACAAATGCAGAGAAGAGATTGTTTGAACTCAGCAAGAGAATCTTGAAATATCTAGGACTGGTTTATGCAAATCTAAAAATGTCGCCTCCGCTTGGTTCATCTCACTTTCCTCCAATTAGACTTTCCAGCAGCTTAGATTCTCCATATCAGTCAAGAGAGAAAAGCTTATAATTGGCTACAAGTGTTCATATTCACTCCTTCACCTCGGAGAAAATGAGCTGCTGTCAGCAATTTCAGGTGGTTATCAATCCTGCAACCTCGGTCTTAGGCTGTCTTCACTCGTTAATGCAGCAGCTGCTGCTGACCTGAGAGAGAACTGCTGCCACACGATATTTGACCAAACCACTTCAAGCCCTTTCAGGACTGCCAGAAAGGTATTGGCCTGCAGTTTGAGAAATAACTGTCAAAAAGAACAGCTTGCCATTATACCTACAGTTTTCTTATACGTCACCTTTGGGAAAAAGTCTGTGTGTCTGAAAGGGCTTTGGTGTTGGAGCTGGGTCATGCACAGCAAGGTTAAAGTCAGGCATGCTGCCAGAGCAAAGTCGTTTTGCTCAGCATTGGCTTCAGCTCTCACACATCTGCTCTGTAATTCACCAGCTTGGTGCTGTCAGCCTTTGGAAGGGCCAGTGCCTGAACAGAATACAAGACAACTATTTCTAAATACTTTGGATGATCTGGGTTCAGCTACTTTTTGGTTTAACAACAGAGCTCTATCCCTCATCTGAGTGACCCAGGGATACCAAACACCTGAAGTTAAAGATTTCTTTATTAATATTGTTGGAGAGATCCATTCTCAAAAACCCACCTTTTTTTTTTATTTTATTCCCTTAAATTTGTAATATTTTTATAAAATTTTTTTCCTAATTAGCTCTTTAAAGAAAATATTCACAAATAAGTGCAGCTCAGATTCAACGGTTTAAATCTTTAGGCATATTCTTCTCTGCACGATTTGCAATATGCAGAATTTCAGGCAAATGTGGAAAAGATGGTTGTGCATCAATCAAAACAGGCACATAGAGCAGGGGCAGCTACTCAGCAATAAATTAAAAGCCAACAAGTAAGAAAAAGTCCTATGCTCAGACACTCACATTTTGTACATAATTACTGTGATTTTGTCTGTATATCACAGATACAGTTTTATAATTTTTTATTTATCTGAAAGTGTAGTCCTTATAATAGAGACATAAAATATCATCTGTACCAAACAACATTTCTGAGTATAAAAGCAGTGATTCAGATACAGTTCATTAACCTCATTCATTTTAATTGTAACCCAGTCCAAAGTATATCCTTTTCTATTACACCATAATGACTTCTTTAATTTGCCAGAAGTACAAAAAAATAAGCAAAAGGAAGATCAGAAAGTCTCACTGCAGAATTTCACAGTTTTTTTACAAAATATAGTGGTAAAATATTGTTCTGATAGAAATTTATATCAAAGTGTAAGTGATTTTATGGTTTTCAAATTGATAGGAATTTTGATAGTTCTGAAATGGATAGTGTTAAGTAATTTTTAAAGCACTTTCTCCTTTCCCTTGGCTTATTTATTTAAGGTTTTTCAAATGAGTTGGTTAAACTCAAGCACTTAATCCATGTCAACCCTTTTATTTGTGTCACAGTTAATTAAGCTTAGAAATTAGGAGTAAATAGTGTAATTTGGCCCTGTCACCCCCTCACTACAAGCACCGGAGCTCAAAACCAGAAGACTGATCTGGTGCAGGTGTCTGCCCAAGGAGCAGGGCTCACAGGAACCACCAGGGTGGCCCTGGCAGAACCTCAGAAGCACCAGAGTGCCTGTGAAGCAGCTGTGTTCCCAGGGACTGAACTCCTCTCCCCATGGTTTCCCTGCTCTGCTACTCCAGGTAGTAAATGAAATCTGCCTCCCCCTGTTCTTTGCACTGGCAGCAGGCTCAGCTTGGAAAGGAGCATCTTGTGGCTGCCTTATGGCTCCAAATCCCGTCTTCTGTAATTTTGCATCTTGCCAAGGGATCATCAAAGTAATTTTTGTCATTTTTGGTTTGTAAGAGGAAAAAGGCACATTCTTAATAGGCACCTAAAAGAACTTACCTCTGTTACTTCTTTTTTTAAAATTATTTTTTACAGAATGGAAGATCTTAGTATTTAAACCTCAAGAATACAGTAATAAAGTATGGAAATGCCCCGTTAGCACTGGCCTTTTATAGACACACATATCTGAGCTATGTGGAAATCTGACATGGGCAGATATTTGCCTGTTCAGCTGTTTCTTTTGTGGATCTGCAGTGCTGCAGGAAAAGCAGGCAGAACTAACCCAGTCAGCACCATTCCCAGGGCCACAGTCAGGAGGTCCCAGACTGCAGAGCCTTGTCTGTGTCTGCAGTTCCCTTCGTTTGCTACAGGCATGTTCCTGATTTGTCAAGGATGAAGTCCTCAAGGCTGTGACTGCAACCATGCAAGCTCTTCAATCTGCTTTGAAAGATGTCTCTTGCTCCTGCACAGGACTCCAGGGTCTGTGAGATCACTGCCTGCTGCTCCCTTACAGCATCTGATCACTCTACCACAGCAAACTACAGCTTGTGAGATTGACAAAGGACAGCAGAGGTGGCAAAAAGCTCCAGGTGTCACCAAATTCAAGGACAGTGACATCCTCCAGATGGTTTCTGAAGGCCATTCGGCTACTGGATCTCCTCCACTGTGCTCTTCAGAAGTTGTGCCAGCACCAAAGGGATCTCTGTGATTTTCTGATGCACTAAAAGCATGGCAGATGCCACCATCAAACTCAGTTTTGCCAAGTCTTGATAGTTTTGGATATGCATCATGAGCCTCTCCTGGTGACTTACATTCACGTGGTGCTAATTTCTGGATACAAAAGATTGCCTTCATGGGTCTATCTCAAAAACTGCTCACTGCTGGAGAGGTATCAGACTTCCTTCTCTCTCCATTTTCCAAGTCTAGAAATACACAGGAATTTTTTCTTGAAAGCTCTTTCTGCCAGACTCCTTTGGACCCATAGTCCAGCAGTCTGGTGTTAGTAAATCTGTTGTGGCTGTGGATGTAATGAAAGTCTGCAGGCCACCACCACCTGCTATTTTCCTGTCTGGTGAAAGTCTACAGCATCCTGGACATCTTTGCTGTTTTCAGAGAGGATAGCACACTCAGCTGTGCTGTGTAGGTTGTCACAATGACATTTTTCCCTGCCCAATGTTCCCTGGGCAAGGCCAGTGATTAAAATAATCTCGTGGGCAGGCAACCCACAGGCAATGCATGTATACAAGACTGAGCCATGCACATATCTGCTACAGGTAGAAAACTTAAAAATAGCATTACATACTCTATTGTCTTTCTTGTTTTCAGGTCTACATACATAAAAAAGCAGGTGTAGCTATTTTAGTACAATCTATTACAATTTTTTTACCAAATCTTCAGCTATAACAGGTGACAATAGCATTTTTTCAAGTTTTTTAATACAGTTTGACAGGTAAGACCATGAAAGCAGTAGTTCATTATTTTATATTTATGAACCAAGCTCTATAATATCCTGTCTTGATGTGATCTATTGTTGTACTCCTTTCTCCAGCCACTCTTATCTGACTGCTGCTAGAAATTCTACCCATAGGTGCTGATGCGTTGCCTTTGAATACAATCACGTATTGTTGTCTGTTCTCTCAGTTTGATTTATTTTGGGTGATAAATGAACATCTTGAGGCAGTCATCAGAGTTTAATTTGACTGAACAGGTCGTAACTGAAAATCACAATTTTCCAAGAGCACTGTTGAAGAGCAGCCAGTCATTTCACATTTACCCATACATTGTTGGCTGTTTATTGGTTCTCTGCAACATGCACTACAATCCTTTCTGCAGTATTTACGGCACTACTCACATAACTTACTATCAATGTTTTATAAGCTACCAGCAGCAGGAAAAGAATTTACTCACAGAGCATGTGATACTGGGAAGAACACAAATGCAACACCTGTACACGTCCAAAAATACGTCAAGTTGCCTCACATACTATGAAAGCTAAAAAATCCTTTATAGCTGCATATTATCCCTTTTTTACCTTTTTTTTTTCCCTCAAAGCCTCTGAAGAGCCTCAGGTTTGAGAAACACTATACTTTCCCTTGCAAGGCTTTTTTAAACACAGCTGCATATATGTCTTTTTCTGCTGTTACATCAATGTAAAGCTGTTGTCAACAAGGGATTCACTTCAGATTTATAAGACTGGAAATATTCTGTCTCTTTCCTCATTTCTTCTGTCTTTGCTTTCCCTTGCCTTTCTTTCACATCATACAGTCCACATCTATTGGGCTGGAGCCCTTCCTCTTGTGTTTCATAGTTTCATTGAGTTTAAGGACTAGTAAATAAACTTGTTCAAGCTTCTGTACAACAGCAGCCACAGTATATTGGTCTCTGCTGAGCCCAAAGACATCTCTGGCTAAATAATATCTTCCAGGAGGCACTTGATCTCACTCTGAAGGCAGCAAAAGAGGGAGACCCTGCCACTTTCTTTGCCAACCTGCCTACATTTTCCTGTAATCTCAGTTTTCCATTTTATAGTCAAAGGCATCCAGAATGACATCTTTCCTTACTTTTGCTCACTATTAATTGCTAAGCACATGCAGAGTTCTAGTAAAGCTGATACTCAACAAAGAAGCCTTTCTTATTATAGCAATTACATCAACTAGAGCAGCAGCTCATTTTAACAGAATTTATTTACTTTAAAAGAGTAAAATTTTCTGGCTGAGTTCTAATACAATAGAATAAACATGGTAAGCTTGCATGGAAAAAAATTTCCAAGGCCCAGAATCTCTTTGCTTTTTTCAAAGAAACCCCACCAGGGTGATCTTCCATCCTCTGTAAGTCAGCCCAGTACCACTGCAAGCTTTACACTCTGGGGACCATGGGCTGCACCATCAGCTGCTGGGGCATGTAGGACTCCAAGGGGACAGGAAGGAGCTTGGGTTGTACATTTTTCCTCTAATGCTCAGCACAGCAAGGCATTTTTTGTGCCATTTGATTCATCTCAGAAACGCTATGTATGAACTTAGACAGCACTTCTGTGTGGCAATCCCTCTGTACCACTGTAACTCCAAGTTAGCCTCTGTGTGGGAAGTTAAACTTACACTGTCCTCACAAAGGTTTTGAGCCCTCAAAACTAGATCTTTTGAAATTTGATCCTTTGTACCTACGTGGTACTGGTTTTAGTACTGTGAGATAAAATGCAAGACTTTGTTGTAGTCCTTGGAAGTTGAAATCCCTTGCTAGGACCACCCTATAGTAGCTGATGTTTTAGATAATTTTCTGTTCAACTATTTAGGCACCATTTTTCTGATAAGCATATTTATTTTTGCTACAGATGCAGAGAAAAGACTGGCATTTTCTACCACTTTTGAGGGGAAATATGTTTTATGTTTGTGTTTCTTTAGTTATTCTCTGTGCACCCCATTCTGAAGAAAGTCCTGGAACAGAGTTTCACCTGTCAAATCCATGAACTTCCTGCTAAATTAATTTAAAACTATATAAAGGATGAATAAACCTATTGTATCACCTGCAGCCACAAGCAGATAGATCTTTAGGGAAAAGCATTTGTGGCCATGCCTTGCTTTGAAACCATCATGGATGTGCTGTTGAGAAGTATTTTTCACTGCTCATGCTTACAAGTCAGGAAAGCAAGGTAAAAAACTTGGTGATGACAATAACTAGGTACAGACTCTGTGCTGAGCCTCTTTAGGGGAGTAACTTTCAAAGACAGGCATGGAACAAAACACCTGCTGAGTTCATGTTAAAGTATCTATAACATACATCTTCTATGTAGTTTGACCTATAGATCCTATTTATTCAGCCTCACAGCAATCCCTTCTGCAGTTGCCTTATGTTTTATGGGGTGGCTGAATAGTACATGATGTAATTATGAGAAAATCTGTTTGGGAGGTGGGCTGACTTACTTTTTAAATATCTTATAACTTCATGTGGAAAATACTTTTATTTCATTTCGAGCAAAATTTTATATGCTGGTTCTGTTGCATCAAGGACTGCTGCTGTCAGTCCCTGGCATTAAGTCAGTTGGAGAGACTGAACTGGTGAGGAAGTTCAGAATATTGCTCCATCTTCAAAAAATGTGTTCAGAACAACATCATGTACTTTTCAGCTGTAACCTCTCCTGCCTCTCTTCCCAGCATCAAGCGAGTGAGATACAGAGGATCGCTGGAAGAACCAGAGCAAATATGCATTAGAGTGCCTGGAAGCACAGCATGCCAAGTTACATACCGCGCTGCTCAAAGTCCACTGGAATTCTGAGAAACAGAAAAAACACTAACTTTACCCTGAAAATCTCTGTTCTTCAGGCATAAACAAAGTTCTACTATCTGCCCAGCCTTCTGTGAATAATCTCTTCATAGTACTCTTTAAGGAAAACTTGACTGAAACCCAGTCTCCAGTGAGTATCAAACTAAGAATGAGTACGCCTTCCATAAGCTATTGTAAATTCTTATATAATTTACTTGCAGTGAAATACTCCACCCTGGCTGAGCATGAGATGGGCTGCCAGGCTCAGAGCTGCCTCAAGCCTGGCTTTGCAAGGCAGGCAGGATGAAAGGTCTTCCAATGCCATGAGACACAATCAGGATTAAAGGCCTGCCTTGGCAGGAATGTCAGCCCAACGTACAAGGCCAGCTCAAGGCCTATTTGAATACTCACCCATAGTGGCAAAACTCGGCACTTCAGACTGAGTCTTACACGAGTTTGTACTTGTGCTGTCAGATTAGGGGACAATTTTCAACTAGGATGGTGTTGATGCTCGTGTAGAGGGGGGAGCTCATGTGGTCCTTCTGCTAAAACTGCCACTTTCTGCACTCCAAACCATATCTGCCCAACTCTCTGTTTTTTGGTTTTTTTTTTTAATTTACATTCCTCTGAATTAAACCCAGTGGGTGCTACTCAAGTAGGGTAATTTAAGATAACCAGTCAGTAAAGTCAAGCCCTGTAAGAATATTATCCTGTTTCTGCTGAACCACAAGTAGGAAGAGCAACAGGAATAAACTGGTTCATCCTATTTTATATTTCCAACCCAGGTACTCAGCTGCCTTGGTATGAAATAGCTCAAAAGTAAATTTTCTTCATTTAAGATATGGAATGGTGGAGTTGTATTCAAAAGATCTGTGTCAGCAGCTCTTTTTTTCAAGTGTTCATATTAAAAAACATTATGAATGCTTTTTTACGCCTGTATGTTCAAGCCAAGCAATTTATGGTGTTTAAAAATTAATACAGATTGAAAAGCCTTTGATAATGCAAAGCTCAGCACTCTGGATTTCCTTTTGCTCCTTTATATGTGCTGCCAAAATATTTGCTAACCAGCTGTAACCTTTAGCCCAGTTTCACTGGGTACTAAAATAGACTGTTGTGCTGTAGATGTGTTTCTCTGCTTTTAATTTGCTGTTCACGTATACTACAGCATGTAGTAACCAAGAGCCTTTTGTAGGGCAAAGGTAACCCAAAGGAATACAGTGAAAACAGCAAGAGGAAAACATTGAAAGTTGAATACTATGAGCTAAGCAACATCCTCTGACATTTAGGCAAACCTGCGTTCAGATTTCTGAACAGAACATTCATGATCATGAGTCACATCCAACGCATTTTCCATCTGATCTCTTTTTTTTTATTAGACATAGACTCCTTATATTCTGATTTAATGTATAAGCAAGGAATTTTAATGTGTATTAAGCTAAAATTCTTCAGGACCTCACCACAACTTTAAAGACAATTAATTATTCTGATTTTGCCTTCTTTAACACAGAACAGTTGAAATCCTCCTGAAAATAGGCAAAACAAGCTAGAATATTTCTCTTTGTGTGTATTAATAATCATATACAGACCAAATGCTAATTCAACTAAAAGCCCATTGATCAGGTTAACTGAAAAAAAAAGACTTCAGGGCAAAGTCTTATAACTGTAATTTGCAATATGCAGCACCTTTTGTCTAAGGGTTTTATAAATATTAAAACCCAGAATGCAATACATCATTGTAGTCTTGACTAAAATGTGTATTTACCCTCAAACAGAGATTCAAGGTCACACTCACAATTTCAGAATTCAGACTACTCCCTGATTCAACAGCTATGTCCCAAAAGACCAGTGAGAAAAGGAGCCATTGCAGACTGGACAAGGCTGCCCAAAGGTAACAATTATAGGCTGCATCAGGATGCAGAATAAATGATCTGCACCATCTTGATTAGCCTGCAGATTGGGAAGGCATTAACCATCATTGTATTGCAAATTCCTAATTACATTCTGCCTCATGCAGGGCTCTTTGTCTCTGTGGCTGGAAGCCATAGTTTAGGCTTTTTTCTCTATTTTAGTCTTCTTAATGTATTTTTCACAGGAAACCAATGGGATATGTCTCAAAACATATTGTTTTAAGAATGTGTACATTTTGGGATTCCTAGCAACATGAAGAATACCAAACCTCTGTGGATTTTAATGGCTTAACCAAGTTTGTTGATACTGGATTTAAAGCTGAGAAAGAATATATTTTTGCTGCTGGAAACACTGGGAGAGTTCTGTTCTTAACTTATTTTCTGTTGTACGAAAACTCTCCCATTTCCATTTTTCCTATGTGCATGTGCAAGTCTTTTTAAAATACTGCATTGGGAAACAAAATTTTTTCTTAATGTACTCTCTCTGTATTTATGTATTCTAACACATGTGCTCCACCCTAAAACTAAATGCGGAAAAGTCACACATTCATATATTTAATTTAATTATTCATAAATACAAGTGATGTTTAAGAAATTTACCATAAGACTAAAATCAGCATGTTGCCAGAAGAAAGCAAAGTACTTTACAGAAAATGAAGAAAAAACCCTCACACATCTTCTTCAGCCTTATGCCCTGATGTCAAAGAGAAAAAAGATGTATTTAAAGGCAAGCTTCCATCAGGAATGTTTTTCTTACATATAGACATGCCAATCTTCTCCATTCATAAAATATACGTGTTCTGAGGAAAAAAATATCTACTCTGACTGATAGAAGAGAACAATTTGCAAAGGTTTGAATGGTTATGTTTAAACCACTGAGCTGGACTGCTTCTGTGGACAGCAGGTGTTTTTCTGGTATCTGTTACATGTCTATCAATACCGAGTTGCTTTCAAACTTGTTCAAGAACAAAAAAACAGAGTCCATGGGCTAAACACACTATGCAATTAAGTGTTATCTCCGATTTCTTCAGTTTCTTCAAGAAGGTTTAGAATCCTACTGCAAACCATGAGTCTTGTTTTCATTATCATGTCATGTATTCAAAATATTAATGTATGCATAGATGTAAAGGAGATACTGTAAGTGTTCTGAAAGAAATAAAGGTATCTTTGTGCATGTCTCACAGTTCTGCCTAGCTCATTTCATTATTTTTATTTTGTTCAGTTGGTGGGGATGGGGGTCTTTGGCAGAATAATGTCTTCACTGTTTTAATGTGGACACAAGCATAAAAGCTAGAAAATTAATTGTTGGGACAAAACCTGCTGACTCAACCACACAGCAGTATTTCTTGTTCTTAAAATTATCTTCTATCAGCACATAGTTTTATGACCTATATATGCTATAAAGGATGAAGATTAAGAATAATCTTAGATTAGAGAAGGTATTAACCTAAATTTGTGTACTTTTCTAATTTTCTAGTTTACCTTTAATATTAAGGAAGGGTGAATTCTCAAATTTCAATCCCGTATGAAAGATATTGAACCATTACCCTCCACGAAGGAAACCAAGATGGGTTAGAAATGCAGGGAAAACAACAGAAAAGAGGAAAGATAAAATGTCAGGTGAAAGATAAACATGTTTGAACTAAATCCTACCTAAATGTACCTACCTATGTGGGTACATCTACATGGGGACATCAGTGTGCTAGGTTATGTCATGTTCCACTTTCTACATACTGTACACTAAGACTAAAATAATTTGCCCCATACTGAATGTAAAGTCAACTGCATCCCACTGTATTTCTGGGCCTAATGTGGGAAATCATATTTTTGAGAAGGGAGTGTAGGGAATTAGAGGACATTGCCTCTGCACTGAGAGCCTCACACATCCTGCTCCTGTTCCTTTATGAAAGGCCCTGTTCCTTTATGAACCCACTCATTCATTGACACACCAGCTAACAGCACCTCATATCCAACATCTAGAGCTTCTTTTAGGAGCCAGGGCCATTGGCCTTACCTCTGTGCAAGGTTCTGCTGCTGACAGGCCCCTCTAGGCACCAGGCTGTCTCCATTTACAGCCTTGTGCTGCTGCTGTGTCTCTTCTGCATCACTTTGCAGCTGAGCTCCTGCCAGGTCACCCAAGGCACATGGTGGTCTGACTTCTGTGCTGTTACCCAATACACAGAGCTCCCTAATTGGGTCAGGAAAACAGGGAGAAGTATTTTAATTAGTCAACATGCTGTTCCTTTGTTCCTGATGTCCTGTGCACTCGTCCTGCACAGACATTTCTTCTGGAGCAGCTCCTCGCTGCTTTGCCTGTGTCCTGACTTGACTCCCACTAACCTCCCTAGGCAGGCAGTCCTTCAGCACTAAAAAAGGCAGCTCTGGAAGGGTGTGAGTTTGCTCTGGCTGCTTTATGAGCTGACACAGAGCCCAGCAGGCTCAATGACCGTGTCCTGCTAACCTGATCCATCACACACAGCTAGCAGACGCCCAGCCTGTGGCCAGGGCAGAGGGAGTACAGAGTATTTGTGTGCACCTGTTGGGTGATCATAGCTAAAAGCACCCACAGGGAAAGGTGGTGTGGAGATGCCAGCAGAATTCAAATGAAAACTGTAGCTTTCTGTTCAGGAACCTGTAAAGATAGATAACTCGTTACATAAGTTTAATTAAACAGGCCTCCCAACTTTGCTAGAATTGGGAAAACAGTATGGCCCATGTCAGTGTCCATACGTAGAGCACTCCCTGACAGTGTCCTGCTCTTCTGCAGCACATGCTTATTGCAAAGAGAAAGGGAATAAAGCTTTTTTTTTTTTTTTTTAATCTCTATCAAGCAACAACAGGAAAAGAAGCAGGGTGTTACACTGCAGCTAGAGATAAACTCTCTAATGGCAAAATCATTGAGTAATGAAGACTGCCCAAGGAGCTATAGTGTCTGCCTCACCGGGGTTCTTTTGAGCAGGACATAACACGGCCATCTGTCAGAGATGATTTATATAGAGCTTATTCTGCCTTGGAGCAGGGCATAGTCTAACTGACCTTTTTGGATTCCTTCCAGATCAGTTTTCTGTTATTCCCCACGCTAAGATGCTTCCGTAGATATGAAGTATGCTTTTCCATATTATATTTTTTTAGTACTTAGGGGGAACAGCCCTTACCTCTTATAATTCATCTATTTCCTGAAACCAATTCAATTTCATTAAGTGTAATTACAGTTTAATGCACATTTCTTCATCCTATATGTACAGTACTCATATATAAATATATAAAAATTCATCTGTAACTCTGCAGTACTGGAACATAGTCACCTTTGGCTTTCCTTTTAATCACAGCTCTGCCAGAGTCTAGGATTAGGACTCTGCCCATATCTGTCCAAACTGTATAGGTGAAGGATAGGGCTAACCATCTACAGAGATGATTGTTTACATGTTGTTATTTGAAGCTGGCAACTAAACTCTGGCTGAAATGTAAGAAAAAGCTGTGGCACAGGCAAACAAGAAAAAATCCACAAGCAGCTTTCTGTAATGACTGGCTGATCACTGCCGCATGATGGAGTGCAGCATCTTTGGTGATGACCCTATTTTTCTCATCCACAACAATGCAGAACCCAGTGATTCAATAGGTCATCTTAAATTGTTTGTCCTAACTGCACAGTGAGATAGGCAAAGGCAGACTATTTCACACTAGTAATTTCTAGTGCTGTCAAAGATATCTTGAAAGCAAAAATAAATTCTGTATTAATGCCTAGTGCCATAGTCACCATGTCCAGTTCATTACCTTCTTCAAAGGGATTTTTAATGGAAATTATCAGTTTCTATTGAGTGTTTAATAATCCAGATGCAGTTTTTCTTTGTTGTTCACAAAATAACTTGTGTTAGACATTTAATACACTCTCCTTTATGTTATGCTGATCACTCACAGAACTTCGTCTGCAAAACCAGCAAGAATCAGATTTTGCATGCTGTGCAGGTGCTATTTTGTAAACAGGATATCCTGGCACATTCTTCTGGGCCATTGAAATAGTTTTAACATGTTGCCAAATTAATTGCTGACACTATAATAGAGGGTTTTCTGCTCAAAATCTCTTGTCACTGCCATGCACATAAATTATCTTTACATGTTTTCTGTTAAGACCCATAACCAAGTGAGCTACTCTTCATCAAAAACCAGTCCCAACTGGTTTTTTTAGAGCATGAAGATGATCTGTGCGCTATTTCATGGAAGAACATGCCAGTAACATTATATTAAGAGTAACTGTGACCCACTAACACCAACTGTTTATGAAACATCTAGTGTAGATCTCCCCAGTATTTATATTATTATTAAATTAGGTGTATATGCATGTGTATATGTATACTTAATGTCAGGAAAAATTAATCCACAAACACCAGAGGTTTATGTCCAAAAGGGAGACAGAGGAGTCCTGTAACTTTATTCATGAATAAAGGGAGAAGTCATGGGCATTTCCCATGGGGTCTCTCAAACTGCTAGAGGACACAGCCTCTTTTTATCCTAATTTCCTGGCCGCAGGAAATTCCCTCTCCCTTTTCCCATAGGCTGAGGTACTTGAGACGTACAGACTTCCCAGAACACCTAATGCAGACACAAGTAATGTACATCCCTCCTCATGCAGACACCCTCAATACAAAACCCCCCTTTCTTCTTTTTCTTATGCCTCTGTTCCTGTAGTTTAATTACACAGTCTTGGGGGAGTCAATTGGTGGAATTCCTATGGAAATCCTTCCCATTGCTTCTTCTATCCCTCAATATAGGCCTTATCTTACCAGCAGTTTGTTTGTAAAGACACTCCCTTATTCCTTTCACTTAGCATTTAGGGAAGTATTTTATTATGATTTTTTTCTTGAAAATCCAGGAAAGGGGGCAGAGTTGGGCTGATTGGTGTGTAATGACTCACAGCACTAGTTCAGTTATTAACTTCAGTCCATACCAAAATACTATTGCTTTACCTTTTCCCCGTTATCTCATCTGATTGTAATGAGGCCTTTTAATGTTCTTGTCATTGATGTACAGGGGACCTGCTGAGGTCAGGAACAACCTTCCCCTACAGTCTCTCCCCTACTGCAGACCAAAGAAAATTAGAGCCAGAGCATGTTCATTACTGCTTGTTCTTACTCCTGCCCCAGTTTGTATCAGGTCCTCAGCTCCTCTTCTCAAAGGCTCGTAATGCTTGATGTCAGTGGGAGAAAAGAGTGAGCCTGTTTCATATGCATGACCCGTTAAAGAGGGCATGTCATTTAAGGTGAGCTGGTGAGTGGAATGAGATCATTGGCTGCATGTCTATAAACACATAGAGCAGGGTCTGGTTTCTGGGAAAGGTCAGAGCATGCTTTCTAACCATGTGGATATACTTTCTGCTTTTCAGAGCAGGCTGCCTCACTTAGTCTGACCTGTGGACAGAAACCCTGGTCTATGCCAGCCCAAACACCACACTCAGGAATTGCGTGGGAAAGATTACTTGCCCTGAACTGAAGCACTGAAGCTATGCCAGGAAGCATGCTAACAACTTTTTTTTTCTTTCTTTTTCTTTTTTTTTTTTTTTTTTTTTTTTTTTTTTTTTTTAACAACGTGCTGCAATTTTGTGATGATTCTTGAGCTAGTTTCCTTGTATCGTGTCATTAACTTGAATAGTTATGGAGTCAGTTTCTACACAAGGCACAAATCCTAGAAGTCACAAAAAATTATGTGCTCACAGCATGTAAAAAAGGGGCTATATCTCAACCACAGTAACAAAAGCAACCCTGCTGCTACCATTTTCCCCATGGGAAGTGCTCCCTCTGGATCCATACCAACACCATGGTAGGATGTATACCTAAGGAACAGAAACAAGGCTAACAGGAGCACAGACTCCTTCACTCTGCAAGATCTGATATGAGCTATATCTTCCCATTAACTTGTCCATGTACAAACACAAAGGAAGACACAGGCATACCCTTAGACCCACCAATTTACAATCAGGGAATTTACTCAGATGTTGCTGTGAATCAGTGTCTGGTCTTCAAGGAAGTACTACAGCTCATTTTTCCAACTGGACACTTTCCAGAATCTATGGTACATGGATTTCAACAGATACTTTCTGCTTTTATAATGTTTTAACAAAATGAAATATTGCTGACTATTTTTATTACTGTAAGTGCTCTTGGGTAATAAACTGATCAATAAAGTTTTGTAATTGATTTACTGGTTGAAAATAGAAATCAATACATTTCATTAACAGATGCATCAATGGCTTCATATTATCTAATTTGTATATAAACTTAACAGAAAAAGACTTTGATCCCCTATTACACCCACATGGAGAATCTGAGGATGTGGGTCTTATAAAAGGTAAGTTACTGCTCTCTTAAGTACCAGTCCATGCTTATTTAAAAACTTAATGCCACATAAAGGCTTTTGTACCTGCCACAGCCTTTCCTGTCTTGTCCTCACCATGCCCCACACAGAATTTTAACAAACACAGGCATCTCTCTCTCAGGCACAGGCAGCATCGTGTCCTGCTTCTAGAGTGGCAGTGCCACCACCAGCAGATGCACAAAATGTTGGCCCAGGGGTGTTGTTCATTGCCATCAAAATTCAATGTAAGGTCACTCTATGATACTGCAGAATTTGCTCTCTGTATTTGTACTGCTTAGTATAACTCAAAAATAATACTAATCTGTGCACTTTGGATTGTACTACTCATTCTGATTTTAAAGTCTTTTCTCATGAGAAATTGCAGCTGAAATTTGCCAAGAGTTTGCATTTGATATTATTTGCATACTGCCATTAATGTTAAGATTTCTTGCATTTCAACATGTAAGAAAAAGACTGAACTACATTCCCTTCTCATTAAGGAAAAAACTGAACTACATTTTCCTCTCATCTAATCATTTTGGCTCTCCAAAGTGTTTTTCCCTTTCAATTTCTATCAAAAATTTTAAGAAGCTCCAAATAATTGGGGTAAGAAAATTTAAGCAATGACATAATTTTTTGTTATTTTCCTCTGAGTCTTATAGTGTGCTCATCAGTTTTGAAATTAAGGGTATTAGCCTCCAAAGCAACAACTTTCAACACAACAATGGCAATGCATTTGCACCCTTCTTATAAGCATTAATGCAATGTTCATCACCAACTCTCTTGTCTTCAAGCTGATAAAAATTGTGCTTTTGTGTGCTTCGTTGTTTTTATTTAATTTTCCTGCAATTACAATCTATGTTATAAACACCATCAGAGGTAGTTGGCTGATTTACCTGCTCAGTTCTGAAAGGCCAGAGATTACTTGCCAGGGTTGCTTGGAGAATATCCATTAAGGAACAGAAGGGACAGAAAATCTCAAGTCCCTGGGTACACAGGACAGTTGTCTCTTATATTGTTTTAAAAAAAAAAAAAAAAAACGAACTCAACAATCTAAATCACCTTGGAAAGATTACAGGTGACAAAGAGCAGCTGTTCTTTTTATGATGAACCAGCCTCAACATAAAAAGAAGTTACAACAAAAGTGAGCCTTGGGAGCAGAAAAGCATCATGATGCAGTTATTAAGCTTGGTGGCAGGTGTGACCTACAGTGAACTTTGTCCTGTTTCTGTGCATCACTTATATGACATTTGAAATCATTCTAGTATTTTAAGGACACTGAGTTGTGATTATATTTAGGATTGAGGTTCTTATTAAAAAAAAAAAAAAAAAAAAAAGAAAAGAAAGCTCAATATCAAGCAAAGACAGCAGCTAGTACTGACCCCTGCATGATGAAATAATAGAGCTTTTCATTGTGCTGACTTGAGCAATATGAGGCTGAAATTAAGAAATAACAAACATAAATGTTTAAATGTTTATTTGTATAGCACAGCTGTCTATTGCAAAATGTTGTTTGGTCGAAAAACAAAGTGTTCATTTTGAGTATGTTTCTGGTGAGAAATTATTAGACTTATTCAAACTCAAACCGCAATGTTTAGTATTGATTCCTCTCTACAATTCCATCTAGAATCTTAAATTCTATGCCATAGAGGGAAATTCGAAGTTAGTGTTGTTACAGCAGGCGTTACCAAGATTAAGCTTTTGGACATAACTTGGGAGAAGAAAGCATTTTAGCATGGTGGTTTTGGTATTTCCAAATCAAAGTTCTCTTGAAAATTTCTCTCCTGAGAGAAACTTAAAGTTTTATTATTTAGAATGAAAACACTACAGAATGTGAGAATCTACCCCCAGGGTAAAATCTGGTGTTCCAGCCAGCTCAGCAGCCACTCGCTGTCCCCTGGAGCACAAGTGCCCCAGAGCCCTCACCCTCCAGCAAGAAGTCACCAGAGAGGCAAGCAGAAATCTCATTAGATAGCACTGCTACAAAACTATTTTAAATTGGTTAGATTTGAATATAAGAAGAGACCATACACCTCAGCAACAGTACAGCTTGCTTGAAAATACATACAAGAGAGAATCAAAATTTGTAAGTTCTGGAAAGAAAGAACAAAGGTAGAAGAAAAAAACACAAACCATTTTTCAGCTTATCACATTGAACAGTTAAATATCTTATGCTACACACACCTCTGTAAGCAATGTAAAATCCTGTCCTGGATATTTACAGTCAAGCTCTCTTTGAACTCATGTAACATTTGCCAAAGCGCAAAATCTTTTCCATTGTTTCAATTCAATATTTGTATTGATCCTGTATTATAGGTAATTCATCCTTCTTACACCACTACTCAACTTGCAAACAAGTTAAAACTCGTTCCAAATCACAAAACATAATCCAAGCTTGGGAAGAAACAAACAAAAGATTGATTTAAAGGCATAGATCAACCTATTGGCTCCCACTTACACTTCTAAAAACTAGGGGCAATCTTCCATTTTCTAAGCTTTGTGTTCTCCCTGATTTTCAAATGAAGGAAATGAAACATGGTCTGATCTCATTTATTTAGATAATATCTGGAGCTCCAAGCTAGGAAATGGATTTTCATGCTCTTTTTCTTACCCAAGTTTTGGTTACCGCAATGCCGCAAAGAAAGACCTAAAGCTTCCAAAGCAGGGCTGCAAAGTGGTCTGGAGGGAAAGCCATACAAGGAGTGGCTGAGGTCACTTGTCACTGACACACCAATAACACTGACAGCTGGATGAATCCTCATCACCTTCTTCCCTATAAGATTTATGCCCTGTTGGGCCCATATTTTTCTCATCAGATTATTGGGCTCCTCATTAGCCTTGTCTCTAAAATTCTTAAAGACTTGACAGATTTTGTCACAACTTTTTCTCAGCTTAGCAACTTTCTCAGCAGTCTGAGTCAAGGCTGTGCAGCTAAGACATATCAGAGGTGAGCCATCAGTTCTTGAAATGGTGACAGCTGAAAGTTTCACACCCGGTTTGTACAAAGAAGGCTACAGAGAGGAGAGGTTATATTAAGGAGAACAACCATCGCAGTACAAATCTAGATATGTCAGTCTTCATCTTTGCCTCTAGGATTAGCAAAAGGTGACTACTACTGATGCAAAACAAGGCACTAGTCATATTTTTGAACAGTTTTTTCATGTCAAACAGGATCCTCCCTGAGACGTCTGTTACGAACATGTATCAACCTCATATCAGGCTCCACAACCATTAGTAAACTTATAAGCCATAAAATTATATGTTTTGATTAAAAAGTTATAGCCATCATCATTTGGCTAATGGCAGAGTCTTTTAATTTCATTCCTGTGATAGAATAATGATGAGCAATTTACTGCTTTTGAATACACACAGCAATAGCAGAGGCATATATTTATTGTACTCATTATCATCTGGGAAACCTAATCAAATCCTCCTATATGAGAAAAGTACAAAAGTTTATAACACCATTATTAAACAACTTTGAAACAAACAGCTATGATGGATATGGGGCATAAAGACATCATCACCCAACCACAGCTGGCCTCATGCCCAGAAAGCTTAGGACAGTGAGTGATACCAGGGTGTCATTGTGGTCAAAACTTGCCATGCTAAAGAAATAATTGCTTTTTCTTGTCAGAGATTTTCATGCAGATCATCTGCTTTCTTTTGGTGCTGAACCTACACTGCCCTGTGTATCTGTCATGTCGAGAAACAGCAAGATGCTCAGGCACATTTAGCACCAGGTTTGTTGGGAACCCTCCACTGTTTTTTCTGATTGCTTTTTGGGTTGTCTTAAGTCTCTTCTGTTACCAAAGGGAACTAGCCAAACACAAAACAAAGAGAATAAACAAGTGCTAAAACAGCTGCTTTGGGAAAAGCGAGACTTGAACTTCCTCTGGTTGGTAGTTCAAGGCATAATTGGGACTGCCCTGCACAAAAAACATGCCCAGGGAATGCTGACAGATTTTAACTTCACACACTATGTATCCATACTTCTGAAACACACACAGTTTTTCCAGTCTCCTAAATGAAAAAATAACATTAATTTAGAATGGATGATCAGGGGACCAGAGGTGAAGCTTAAAAGAAGTATAATTTCAAACTGATAGAGAAAATGTATCAGTGAGGATAAGATTAATGCAAGGAACCTTATATGTCCTCTTCTGTTTTCTTCTATTATATGATCCTAAACATATAACCAAATTATATCTGCATTAAGTCATTTGTGTATTAAAATCTTCCCTCACAAACACAAAGTAGGTAAGCTGTTCCCCTGCATATCCTTTCCTGCACCTCAGATTTATTGTCGGATTTATTGACCACTGGCTCTTGAGAGGAGCAATTTGGGACCTTTGAATAGTACTTTAATTTTGATTAAATGTAGTATTAATTTCAAGTCCTGCACTATTACTCATGTTAACAATTAGATACCAGTAAAGGCGAAAATAACTTTGTGCATTAGTATTGAGTCATAGCCTTTAACATCAAGTCTCATCTGGTAAGGCTACACCCTTAAGAATTGTTCTAAAATAAGATGTCATCCCATTGAGGTGGTCCTGTTTTGCATCATAGCTCTAGATCAATAGGAGTGGGTCTAACTATGAACAAAGTGTTTCTCTTATATGACAAAATGTCATAAAAACACACAAAACCAGCTTTATTGAAATGAAAGTAGAAAGGAAATTATAATTTCCTCAGTCAAATAAACAAGGCAGATGATGCCTAGGAAATTACTTGCTTTGTTTACATAGAGACTAAAGGACGTGATATAGCCTACTCAGTTTCTCTGCCAGTTTAATTTCAGCTCAAGTATCATAAAAATGCGTTAATAATGAGAAATTCTGGGAAGAATCTGATGTGGCAAAATGTAATTTCCAAACAGTTTAACCCCAGTACTACTCTGTTGAATCCATTATGTCACCCCTGATTTACCTTTGACACAAAGCAGAGGATAATTGATGTCTTCTATTAAGTGGGATGTTTCATTTTTAATGAAGAGTGGTTGCTTGTTGCTTAAAAATTGCAAGTGGATTTATCCCCCAGGGTATTGCACTGAAGTCAGCAGAAAAATAAGGTAAAGGAAGAGCATCCTATACCTTTGCAAAACTTACTTCATTTTTAAAAAGTGAAACTAATAGCAGTCCTATTGCACCCCTATTATTTTAAATTTTTTTGTCATTCACATTTTGTACATTGCTTGTCTTCTTAAATTCTATATTTTTGTTTTAGATATATTTATTTATACAACAAGTATCACAAAGCATCCTTCTGTGGAGTGTCCTGTAGGCTGCTTGGAATGCTTGAGAAAAGCACCTCATGCAAATATGGAACAGAACCTCAGACAGCACCAGACAATGAGGGAAATTTAGTCTTCAAATGTTCTTTCCTATTCCTGCTCATGTGCACCCATGTTGCTGTGTTTGTTTCTGTTCATCTCACTCTTGCCATTTCTCATGAGATGCCACAAGCAGTCACATGTGGTAGGAAGAACCATCAGTAGCATTTTCCTCAGCATGTAAACACAATGCAAAGCTGGTTTTCAGGTAAGAATGGATAACAGACCTGATGCACTACCATTATATTCACTATATTTTGTATGCTGATACATGAACCTGCAGCCTGTTTGACCTGGAATAAAGACTCAGAAAAAAAAAATCACATCAAAACAAGAAAGAGGAGGAGTTCTATTATTTTCAGGGTACTATTGTTTTATCTATTAAGATTTACCTCTTAATCACACCTGAGGCTGTGGGAAGAAAGGAAACTCAGTAACATACTGACAAGCCACTCAAACTTTTGAACCTTCTTACAAGACTGCAGGAAAAAAGGACAGTGTACCAACATGCCTGTGAGGTTTAAATTACCACACTGTAACCACAGTGTATGTAGCTACATATTTGTAAAGATTGCTTTGGTACCATACCTATAAATCCTCACAAATCCATTTGTGCGGGGGGCAAAGGCCATTTTTGAAGGGGAATTTTATACTATGTTACAGAAAATTCATGTTATGTTGTCATAAAAGTTTCAGGTTCATTCTCAGTTTTGCTATTTTCCCTTAAATTGAGTTTAGATTGAAAACTACTGGGTTCTGCAGCTGTGAGACATATAACAGCCCTGGGTGACTGCTTGGCTACACAGCATAACCAAGAGCATAATTTGTTCACTGCCTCTAATTTGCAAGTTTCAATTAACAGTCAAAATGCTAAACTTCTATTAAGAACTAGTAAGATTTCCCCTTTTTGAAGGGTTATATAATAAGGACTTTCTTCAGAAACAAAGTGCACCAGAGAAAAACTTGATTTCCTGAAAAACTCTGTCTTGACTCTTCAGACCCCCAGCAGTTCACATTTCTAAACGAAAAGCTGTCTTTCTCACTGATATTTTTGGGGATAAGAATATATAATCAAAATCCCACTGTTCAACAAAGTTTCTTTTGTTGAATTTAAAAAAAAAAAAAAGGCGACAAAACACCCATCTCCATTTTTTGCCTAAATTCAAAACATTTATCTCTTTGGCGTAAGCCTGTATTTACCTATCATCTTACCCTATCCCAGAATTTTCTCCCTAATCTGCTGTTTCAGAATCAGATACAGATATCACTTTCCAACAAGTAGCATTATAAAGGAAGAAATCTGTATCATCTCTTTATTCTAGCAGATGTCAAATTTCCTATAGTTTTGTGAGGAGCTCCAAGGTCTATGTATGTCTGCTAGAAATCACCACAAATTTGCAGGAGTCATCACTGTTACCAGGTGATAGCACAGCAAATCAGATGTATTTTTCATTAAAGCAGTCAACAGAGAAGATGAAGGAACTTAAATGAATCACCAGGTTGTCATGACAGGATTGTCTTCCTAACAGAAAACTTTGTGTGACAACACAAGCATTTTAGTTGAGCTCAGAAGAGCTCTTCTGAAGTCATTGTCTCCACTTGGTTCACATCTTAGCGTACTTGCACTTTGTGAATGGGATTTCTTTAGCTAAAGATAAGCCAGAAGAGTTGCTCCACAAGCAAACACAAAATTTCCTGCTGCTTATTAAGTCTATGGGATGAAACCAGAACTACAAATTTTAAAAAAAATAAGGAAAGAAAAAAAGATATGGTATTCCTATCCTATTAGATTACGTATTTATTTTACTATGAGAGATGGTAGGGAATCTAAATATCCTTAGAGATTCTTAACTGTACAGATACTTAGTAACCTAATTGAGATGGACCTGCTTTGAGCAGGATGTTGAACTAGGTGACCTCCAGAGGCCCCTTCAGATCTAAATATCCTCATTACAGGGTTATGAGGTGGAGTTTAGCATTAGGGGTGACTGGCAAGGAGGAGTGTAAATATGCTCAAGTAATTCTGGAGTTGGAAATAACCCTTGGTAAACAAGTGTGAACAGCAGGCTGGTAATCCTCTGGCCTGGACTGAGTCCAACAGCATGTGCATCTCTGCTTGTGTACCTCTGCCCTGGTTTTGATTCGGGGATACCTCAGTAGTGAAGTAAAGGAAGTAAATTTACTCCTTGCGCATTAGCCATGGGTTTGTGGTTGTCCCAGTTGCTTGCCTATGCTGACTCACATGATAAGTATAGTAAAAATTTTAGATACAGCAAATGATCAGGGTGTAGTAAAGGTCAAGACTGATAGAAGATAGAAATTTGAGAAGCCAAGACAGGAGAATGTCAAAGAAATAAGTAGGGACAGCAGTGCATTACAGTAAACTTTTTATGAAATTAGCATCCAAATTTTCCTGGACTTGTCCCAAGATGAAATTAATCAGAAATTTGAAGTCTGTCCTTTTTAACCTTAAACTTTATCAGATCAGTGTGTAAAATACTATTTAATCTTTACTTATATATATCATTATTATGGATTCAAGATCTGCTTTTAGAACAGCAAATTGTACCTTTTTTAGTGGCATTTCAAAAGACATTTTTAATTACAACAAAATTCAACATACTTAAAGCTGCTCATTGATTTTGTTGTGCCTTCACTTAACCCAATATACTTGATGTCCTATGACTCCACATTTATCTCACATGCAGTATGAATGTATTTATCTGAGAATCAGCTATTTTTTAAATGAATATAAACCACAGAAAACAGTACTTATGGGGAGCAGTTGAGAGAGCTGGGTTTGTTTAGTCTGGAGAAAAGGATGCTCGGGGGGAGACCTTATCACTCTGTACAACTGCCTGAAAGGAGGCTGTGGAGAAGCAGGCGTCAGTCTCTGCACAAGCAACAAGTGACAGGACAAGAGGAAACATGCTCAAGTTGTACCATGGGAGGTTCACTTTGGATATTAGGAAAAATTTCTTCACTAAACATGTTGTCAGACATTGGAACAGATTGCCCAGGGAAGTGACTGAGTCACCAGCCGTGAAGGTATTTGAAGGACACATGGACCTGGGGCTTAGGGATATGTTTTAATGGCAGACTCGGGGGCTTTAGGTGTACAGTTGGACTTGATCTGAAGGATCTTTCAAACCTAAATGATTATATAGTTCTATATGGGTTCATTTGACTTAAAGGTTTGGAACATCTCAATAATGCAAACCATGACAAATGTTCTTGGTAATCTCGGTGAAAATAAATATTAATTTTATCATCATTGTTAAGTCATATAATTGAATATTTCTTGGGAGAATTCAACATTTTTGTGGTATGGAAATGTAATAGCACCTGTCCTGAGGAATCAGAAGTTATTCAACAACAAATATGATAATAATTTGAAAAGAAATCTCTAGTGCTATCAATGTATTAATATCAAGTAATTCTTACTACAACATTAAAATTAAACAAGGTTAAATTAAATATGAGAACAGGTTAATGAATCTTTGGTGTACAATTGTGAAATTGCACAAAGCATCCAACCAGCCAAAAATGTCTATACTGAACCCTCATGTTACACAGATGCTCAGCTGAAGTCTAATATATGTAGTAGATTCAGCCTTAATTACTAATTGTATAAATGTCCCCACAGGGAGACAGATCTTCAGACACCCAAATTTGCAAGAAAAAAAGAAAGATAAAGAAAATATCACCTGACTCTTTCCATGATGAAAGTGATATGTAATGCACTATTTCTTTATGCAACTCATTATCTTCAGTTTGAAATCCCTCTTTTGTAAAATTTGCCTTTGTAAGATCTTCAAAACCAAACCTATTCATAATATCCAGTGTCAGTGCATATTTAAATTAGGAGTCTGTGTACTCCTTTTTTTCCTGTAATGCCACAAAATTTCTCTGCTGTAGTTCAAGTCCATCTCATCTCTGCAATAGATGTAGTTTATATAGGTTACAAATCCAAAACTCAGTTAAGCACAAAAAAGATTTCAAATGTTTATGGATCTAATTAAATCCCACATTCCTGAAAGAAATTACTTATTCTACTGGGAGAACTGCAGGCTTATTGAGTATGCAATGGGGTTTCCATTTCTTTTGTTTTCCATTTTTTTCATGTCATCCATCCCTCTCAGTGTATGTCTGCCTGTTAACACAAAATTGCGACATTACCAACCTTAACTACAAAGGCATTGACAGAGTTAATGTACGTAACTACACAGACCAAGGTGAAGTCTTGTATTTGCAAAAAAAAACTGCCAGAATTTAAATGAGCAACCCCCTTCCAAGAGTCTCCAAGCACTAGCAAAGGACATATGAGTAACACAAAGATGATAGAAAAGGGAGCTCTTGTTCAAAGGAAACTGTTATCTGAATAAGAAAATAAAGCTATGGAAAGGCCTTCTGCAGGCAGATGAGCAGGTACATTTGTGCTCACACTACCAGGTTACTGCTGATCAAATTCTCACCGAGAGTTTTAGAAACTGAAAGGAATTAAGAAGCTCCAGTCTTGTGATATTACAACAGGCAGTAAAAAAGCAAACTTTAAAAGGATGTTTCCAAGGGGGTCCCTAGCACAAATAGAATTAATGTTTCCTTCCATGCAACAACAGAATCTACTACAAAGACCTATATCCTGTGAATATATCAGTGGCAAAAGTGAAAGAAGGCTCTGACATGCTAAATTTACTATTTTTTTTTTTTTTTTTAAGAGTTTACCTTTGGTTTAACTCTTTGAAGAAACCTTTTTGGAAGAAAGTCTCAAACAAACATGAACACAGCCTGGAGCAAGGGGACCTGCAGTGGGTAAGGCTGGCTTTTCCTCATATTTAATGGCAGAAAGTTAGGAAAGGAACAACAACCAAAGTGACTGGCTTTTCCTCTCTCCTAATGGTTTTAATAAACAGCCAGAAAACATTTCTCTCACACACCAGCACAAAGTGCTGCTTCGTGATACTTGGATGTTAATTGTTACTTTGATTCGGATAAGTACATAAAGCAGCTGTTTCTGAAAATTATTTATTGCCTGATTTTTCACTCTTCATATAAATATTGCCTGAGCAATTTTTACTTCAACATTTATTTACTGTTACTTCTATTTTCATCATAATTTTGTGAAGCACAAAACTCCACTAAACACACCAACCCTTTTTCGCATATCAACCAAAAATTAATAAAAACATGCCAAAGGCAATTGCTTTTTAACTTCCATCCAGTTTCTCATTACGATTCCCCTTCTCATCTCCTCCTTCATTTGGATGCTTGGATCAGAGAGAGACTTGCTCCAAGGCTTACTTCATAGGTAACAGACACTTGCTCATTTTAATGACTGTCACTTTCTCAACATGAATACAAGAAAGGCTTTACTCTTTAATTCAAATAATGGTCCAAGCATTATGAAAATAAGTTACATGTAAAGTATTTCATGCTGGGCATGTAATGGGCTTGAGAACAGCTTTGTTTTCAGTCCTGCTCACAATTTTTTCTGGCTCTCTGTTGGAAGATGTGCTAGTTAGGGAGCACATGGTCATCTAGTGAAAAGGTGAAGATGAAAATGCAGAAGTGCTAGGCCTGGATGAGGTTAAACCCAACATTTTTTGACATTTCTCATAAAACTGGAACTTCTTGGGCCTGTGGCGAAATCAATGCGTCAGTGAAATCAACATCCCTGTCAGCTCTACTTTGAGTAGTTTCTCCATATCCTTAAGGCTCTGGGGACATCCCAGCTTTCATCTGTGACAGACCCTCCTAGCTCAGTTATCAAGACCCAGAGCTTCTGTTTTGCTTCATCAGATAGCATCTCGTCAAAGATCAAATTTAGACTAACATTATATTCACAGTACATCTATTGCCCTCTCAGCGTTATCAGTGTGTATTTCTCTTATCCTGTATTTGTATTTGCATCAGGTGGTAGAATTAAAGGGAAAAAAGGGCTTAGTTTTAACATTCACCACTGCATAAGATCTGTAGTGTCACAAAATGCTATCTTAACATCAGCAAACACATGTAAAATGCCACTGAATATTCTTGTTCTGCTATTACAGGATATTGTTATGCTAGCAATGACCTTTCACGGATTAGTATCAAATTAGGGTGATGTTCTGGGAGCTGAATCACTGCTTGAGATTTGGAATCTAACAGCAAAAAGATGGAAGTCAAATAATCCTGAGCTTCTGTCCTAGATTAACCACAAGAAGCCAAATGTGCTCCCTGTTTTCATCCAAGAAAATGTTGTGGTTAGGACTATCTGACAGTTTCACTCACCACAGTTGTAGTCTGGGAGCTTGCCAGGTCCTTGGGTAGTAGGGAGGAGTTTGGCGTTTCTTGCTACAGAACTGGATTTTGACATATCCCTTGGCCCAATCTTCCAGGAGCAGATTGTCCTGAGGCTTCCACCGTGGAAGTACCAGTGCCAGTGACCCCTGCCAGGTTCTCACTGTCCAAGCCAAACCTCACATCTGAACAGCAAGTCCCCACCCTGTCCTCAGCAGAGCATAGAGACTGAGTTTACACCCTGCCCTGGGGGCTTGGCTTCCTAGCAACTCAGCGCCAGTAAGAAAAAATCACAGCCAAAGATTCACAGCTGTCCTAAAGATTCTCCTCAAGGTTTCTTTCCCTCACTTCCTTTTTTGCTTTGCCTGGAGAGCTACCAAATTTTTAATTCTCCCTCACAAGACAGTTAGCAAGTAATATTTGAAAAAAATTCACAGGGGAAGAAAAAAACAAACCAAACATAACTCTTTAATAAAGAGTTGATCTATGGATATATTAAGAACAAGAGCAAAGAAAATGGAATAGCTCTCTGCATTTTGCCCGGCATCAAACCAAAGAGGACAGCAAGTAAGATTTTGGGAACATCTAAAAGAAGATATATATTTGAGGCACCAGGATCACACCACCAGACCTTGTCAAATTATGGTCAGAAAAATGTAGCTTTGCATGCAGAGTAGGGCAGACACTCACCTGAGCAGGAATGTTACAACTTTATTTACAGAAATTCACTTTTTATCACCCATTGCACACCACCAAATTTCACTGTAAACAATGCTGAAAGGCAAGTTTAATTTCATTACTAGTTTCATTTCATATTCCTTATAAATTCAGGTACAAAGATTATCAAGAAACTTAATGCATAATCTTGGTTTTTTTCTTATCATTACAGTTGTTTCAGTTTCACCTCCAGTTCTACAGTCCTATACCTTCTATTTCTCCTTGTCAAGGTATTTCCAAAGGGCTGAAGCTGGCCAGCAGAGAAGAGACATAATCCATGGAGCAATTTACAGGCTATTTTAATCTGGTCTCTCTGATGGCTAAAAAAAGATCTCTACAAAAGCGACATAATTGTTTGATGCCACAAAACCATCCCTTTGTTCACACTGTGTTTCACTGTTTATTTTCAGTGAGTTTGGGAGGTTTGTATTCTGTGTATCTGGATAAAACTCTCAAGCTGCTTGTACACTTACATTTTGCAAGAATCACCACTGGAAGACCCTGCAGCTGGAATGTTTGGCAAGCATTTATTGAAATTTCTGTCTGTTAAGCCTTCTAAATAGACTTGATTAACCTGGCAACCATAATACATAAAATTTTATATTTTAAAAAATATTTTCCATTTGTATTTCAACCCATTTGCTATGCCCCCTTATCACTGCCCTAACAGTTGATGCATCCCTGGACAAATTCTGATCAGACGTGCTTGTCCCACTGTGCTATTCTTCCATTTTCCCAGTTGCATGTCTGCTTTTCAGCAGTGGGGCCAGGCAGGGCACTCTGTGTCCCAGAGAGCAATCCCATCCTGCAGATGGTCACAGGTTTCCACGGCAGTGTGAAGCCATGGGATTAGAGAAGGGGATTGCAAGGCAATGTGGAGAAAAGGTGTTGCTCTTTACTCAATCCTACACAAGAAATAACTCCAAGGAAGCAGAGAAAATAAGGCGAGACTCTCTCGGCAACCTCATCACGCAAGATTAGCAAAAATGTAGGAAGAAGGATATGGGACTTCCCAAGGCTAAACCACAGAAAGCTGTTAGATCTGATCTGGCATCTGTTCTGAATGAGTGTTTTGGTCACTTAGAGAAACACCATGAAAGACCACAGCAAAATCAGGGTTTAATATGAAGCTGTGAAAATGTAACTTTGCAGAGTTCGATGGCAAGGTTAACTCTATTACTTATTACACAGGTTAAAGCATATGAAGGAAGATCAAATTAGAAGGAATTTGGAATGGTTTACATGGAAGCCAGGAATGCAAAATGGAGTAAGGGTGCAAATGATATGGATGTAGATAAGGGTGAAAAAGGGTTTAGCAGTAATTAATCATTCAGTACTTTAACATTTACAGAGTGATTCAATGGGATTTACTGTAATTATAGAAATGACTTAACTATAGATTTGAGATAGCAACATTCATACCATAAGCAATTCACACACACACAAAGGTAAAATGATGTACAGACCCATTTCTATGTGTGTAGAGGTACCTATCAAAAATTACCCTTGCATTCAGTGAAATGCTCGCATCAAATCCTTTTTTTCCCCGCAGGCAAGGGTTGCACCTTGAGGAGCTGTGGAGGTGTTTGGAGTGGGTATAAGTTTAAGCCTTATTGTCAGTGATGGTTCTTCAGGTGTTAAAATCTTGAGAGTTTGTGAGCACTGAGAGGCATCAGCTCAGAGAGAGGTACTGGCACAGCCTAATGCAGTCCAGGAGAGCTCAAAGGGCTTCTCTTAGGACTGTTGTTTATAAGGTCACAAGATGATTGACTTGGGTCATCTGTAAGTTTCCATCCTGGCTGTAACCCAAGTCAGTAATTATTGGGCTTTTTTCCCAACGTGCAGTAACAATGGTGCCGTTCCACTAGGGCTAGAATTCACAATGGTGCTGTTCCATTGCCAAGATGGAATTCAGGTAAATGGTTTACTAAGGCCATAAAGAATTGGTTATCCTTTATTTCTCACCTTGACTGGGCATACGATGTTTCTGATTGCTCCCACCTCTATCATGCAAGGTCTCCTGGTACGATCAGGGAGTGCCTCACGGCTCAAATGACAAGGTCCAGGGGTGCTTCACTGCTCAGACAGTTTAGTGAAGGCTTATCAGGAGCTTCTGAGATCAGGCCAAAGGACGGGGCTGGGGGGATGTGCCACCACAGCAGCCTCCCATCCACGGTTGTGAATATGGGCATTGCTTGCTGGAGAATCTTGGAGAGAAGGACACGTGCAGTGAGCAGTCATGTGCATGCCCAGAGGCTGTCAGGATGTACAGCTGGAAATCAGGTTTCTCATGTTGCCTTCTAGCCTACCTTTTTAATATTTCTCGCCTAGAGCTTAATTTCTCCTTACTCCTTCCTGATTTTCCTTTTTCCTGCTTTTCTGGTCTTGACCCTTTGTTTACTAGGTTTCTACTCTTTCTTGAATCTGAAAAATAATGTCCTGCAATCTCTCTCAGTCTTTCTTTTCAGCAATTCTCATCTTCCTTATAGATGCAATAGAAAAGACCTCAACCTCTGCTTTTTCAATGTAGGGTTTGTTGATCATATTTTTCTTAAAACAAACCATTCAGTAATGTAGAAATGCAAGTATTTCAAACCTGGAAGGACACGCAAAGCAAATATATGAGCTCTGAAATTCTCAATCACTGCTTGCATTTTAATGTTTCATGATCTGCAGTATCATGCACAGTATTTTTCAAAGTTATGTGTAATGAAGGTGACCTTTTCACTTCTCAGAAAAGAACCCTAAATAATTAATTATCTGTCCGGTGCTAACATCAATAAACATAGTCATAATTTCTTTAGCTTTCTGACAGCAGTGGGGGAAAAGCATCACATTTGGGTTTCATGAACTTAATTTTCTGAAGCTGGCCTTCTTTGGATTTACAATGCTCTCTTGTGGCCAGATCAGGCATCTACATGTCAATAATTTGCTACCCTAAGATCTGTAGGGTTTTTTGGCCAGTACAGTCATTCTCAATCGTCACAAAATATTATCAATGTCAAAATCTGCCAAAATAGATGTTTTAGAGAAGTGTGTTCTCTCTTCTTTTTTTTCCGCCTCCACTGCGAAAATTCCCTAAGTTGTTCATTTATCAAAAACAGCCTCCAAATACTTAACTACCTGAAAACCATGTAGAGAAAAGAAAAAGATTACTCCTGTCATTGAAAGAATAATTTAAGATGACATTTTCTTTAGCCAATACTAACTTCTACCATGGATTTTTGAGGTCTATCATTCATAGCTTTTCACAGTATCACAGCATGGTTTGGTTGTTGTTCAAAGTCAAATCCAACTGGGCCTTGAACACTTCCAGGGGTGGGACATCCACACAATGTCTCTGAGAAACCTGTTTCCTCACCATCTTCACACTTAAGACTTTCTTCCTTGTATCTAGTCTAAACCTACCTTCTTTTAGTCTAAAGCCATTAACCCATATCCTGCCACTACATGTCCCTGTATAAAGTCCTTCTCCATCTTTCTTGTAGTACCTTTATGTGCTGGAAGGCTGCTATAAGGTCTCCCCGGAACCTTCTCTTCTCTAGGCTGAACAATCCCAAGTCTCTCAGCCTGATTTCACAGGAGAGCTGCTCCAGCCCTTTGATCCTTTTCATGGCTCTGAGTTCCCTCAGGATTCACAGATGTATCTCACTGGGTCCCATGGACTTGTGCACCTTCAGGCTCCTCACATGGTCTCAAACCTGATCTCCTACAATGGGGCCCCATATATTCTCCCAGTCCCTGTCTTTATCTTCTGTGACTTGGCCAATGTGGCTGGAGCACTTGCTGGGGAAGACTGAGGCAAAAATGGAGTATCTCAACCTTCTCCATATGCCAGGGTAATCGGGTCTCCTATTTCCTTTTGGAGAAAGACCACATTTTTCCTAGTCTTTTTTTTTTCACCAGCATACCTATAGAAGCTTTTCTTGTTGCCCTTGATATCCCTGGTCAGATTTTGCTCTATCAGGGCTTTAGTTTTCCTAACCTGATCCCAGGCTGCTAGGACAACTCCTTTGCATTCCTCCCAAGCTACCTGTCCTTGCCTCTATCCCCTGTAGGCTTCCTTTTCATTTCAGTTTGTCCAGGAGCTCCTTTTTCATCTCTACAGGACTCCTGGCATATTGCCTCACTTCTCTTTGTTGGGATGCATCACTCCTGAGCTTGGAGATGATCCTCGAATATCATCCAGCTTTCTTGTGTTCCTCTTCCATCCAGGACCTTATCCCATGGTACTCTACCAGGCAGATCCCTGGAGAGGCCAAAATATGCTTTCCCAAAGTCCAGGTTATATCACCTGAACTATTACTTTTCAGATATATCACTGACTTCTTGAGAACTGGAGGCTCACTGTTAAAAAATAAATATAACCCAGAATTGAGGAAAATCACTCATCCTGCCAGGGTGTGCTCAGCCCAGACCTACCTCCGTGCACCTCCATTTCAAATGTGCATGGAGCAAAGTTTCCAGACCTGCATTCCCTCGAGCAATAAGGTGGGATACAAGAGGGTATTTGAGGCGGACACAGCCGGGCTGAAGGCAGATCAGTACCACAGAACCACACTCTGGTGACACCCATGACAAAAGAGACAAAATATTGTTGGTGATTTTCAATTATTCATTTGATCAGTAAAAACATTTAATTACAGAGGCATAACTTAAAAGGAATCTTTCAATTCAGGCTAGAACAATTTTGTATTTACCAGATTCAACCTCATCCATAAGCTAGGGAAAAATGCAGGCAAGTAATGAAGGAAACCCAGAATCAAGAGGAGAAAAAACAAAACTGAACACCTAGTTATTACTAATTAGCATCTCTCACTGATTTGGGTATGCTGCTTTAAAAAAAATCTAATTTTATTTCACTGGTTTTATGACTGCTGTAAAGATAACTGCTCAAAGGAAACATAAAATGTAATATATCAAGTACAATATTTAAGCCTGTTTCATATTCAGTTTTCAAAGAGAAAATTCAAGGACAAAATTTTTCTCTTCCTGATGTTGTTCTCTTCATGCTAAATTTGGATTGTCCTCCAAATATTTCAGAGTTTGTATATAACCTTGACATTCTTCCTTTCTCTTACTGTATAGGTAATTTTAGCATGACTATTGAACAGTTCTTGAATAATTGCCTTGGAAAATAAAGAAACAGAAAACTAAATCATAAGAAGACTTTCATTTCTACAGACACTAGTCAAATTACTAAATGTAAAACAGAGGATAAGACTTAAAATTCTTCCTTGCAATTATTATGTCTTTGGAGTACCAAACTCCTGCTTTTAAAGAGCAGATATACTTGTTTCAAAGATACTTTAACCTTCTATCAGCTTGCATAATTAAAAAACATGCTACAGAGTGTTAAGTGAAGAACATAAAAATATTTTGCTTAATAATTTATTGGTTAGCATTTTATAGCATCATTAAAATATTTCTTGTTATGTTACATGCTAAATATGCCCACATGTACTAGATAACTTTAAACATCTTGAAATCTGAAGCTATATTTCTTAGCTCAGTACAGAGAACTATGCACATAAACACCAGAAAGTGGATGGAGGAAGCAGTTTAATTTTCTTTTTCTCCTAATCTCCTTATTTTTCAAGCTTCTGACAGGCCATAATTCATTTTTATCACAAAGAAACAAGAATTATGCAATCACTTTTTATGTGTACATATCATATGTGAGTTGGCATATCCCGTAATTTTTGCTTATTGTATACACCATTAAATTTGACAGATAGAACAAGTCCTAATCTGCTCAGTTTCTAAAATTTAAAGAGAGAAAAAGGTAGCCAATTGGATGAGAATGGCTTTCTTAGTACCTTCACTGAGAGCATGCAGTTTGATCTCTCAAAAACACATCCAGAAATCCACTGCCAAGAGGAATGTTATGAAATTTCCAGCCATGGAAATGCTGTAGTTGGAACTCGCTACTTATTTGACACAGCAAAAGAAGCAAAGGAAGTTATTCTAAAAAGCAGACTTCACCATTTCTGCTTTCCACGATGCCGCTTGTTTTTCCCTGGAGACATGATGTTTGTAAACCATTGCCATGTCTGTGCCATTCACATGCCAATTCTTGGAACAGAGCAGTGAATTAATTAAGATTATGAGGTATTCTTAAGAGAAGCCTTACAAAAAAAATTCTTTTACTGTATAAGCATGTTGAAATGTCAATATTACATTAGAAGAGCCACAGAAAATTCTCTACTGCTAACATTTAGACTCAGTTCTTTCAACAGAGTGCTGTGTTGTGTAGTCTTTTGGTGCAGGTGAGCAGCCGCTTCCATCACGTGCTGAAGCAGATGTGAGCTTTAATGCAGTGAATCATCTTTTTGCCTCTAGCTTTGCAGAGGGCCTGTTCAGGTTTCTTTTTGACCTAGCTGACATTAAAAATGCACCCATATTTCTACATTTCTTGCAGTTCCTCTTGGTTCCATTCTTCAGTTCTCCATTAGCTCATTTTTAAAAACAAAATTGGTGGGTAGCTTTCAATGAACACTTTATGAGAGGCAGGAACATATCAACACTGGTATTAATATGAGATAGCTGTAAGTGGCTCCTTAGCATTTCAAACATGATAATTTCAAAAATATGCAGTTTGGCTCTCTGGGCTAGAAGACCAATAAAATCTATGGGATTTTTAGTTTGGGGGTTTTTTGGGTTTGGGTTTCGGTTTGTGCTGGGGGAGCTTTGTTTGTTTGTTTTTCATTTGGGTTCATTTGTAGGTTTTTGGTTTGTTGGGGTGTTTTTTTGTTTTTGGTTTTTTGTTTTTTTTTTTTTTAAAGCAATGCAAACAGAAGGAAATATATTAAATTACAATGCAAGAAATCCTGAGGTATCAGAGCCTGAGGGTTGATGCAGTGTGTTGAGTACTCTGCTATGCTGATAGAGTAGTGTACAACTGTGATTCTACTACACGCAACCTGAAGACTTCATTGGAAAAACCCTATAAAATATTACAAATTTCATACAATACTCTAATGAACAAGGAAGGAAAGTCTTAGGCTCCTTATTACATGACCACAATATGTTCTTTAACCCAGTCTAACTCGCCCTTTGATAACACCCTCTAGAGCTCCTGGTAGAAAGCATGACTGGGAACAGATACAAAGTGCTACTTCACTTCCACTCTTACCAAAGCAATTGGAGCCTAAAAACAAATTGCATCTGTGCTCAAAAGCACAAATGAGAAAGACCTCTTCCTGTGAGTCGTACATCCTTCTATCTTGTGGAAGAGGATCACTCTTAAAACAGAAATAACTTTGGAGAGTTATAAGGCATTTCCTCAGTCTTATCCAGAGGTATACTGAGAGACCTCACTAAAGGCTGGCAGCAAACTTACATTTCTGTGTATCATAGTGGAAAAGATATTGAGCTTTAAATTACAGTTTCTGGCAACTTAAGGTAGAGAAGCTATAGTTACACAACTATAAGCTATATATACACCACTAAGCTCTAGTTGCTACAGCTATAGTATACCTGTGTACACCACACAACTTTTTTCCTTCATAATTTTGGATAATGTTGCAGCAATAATATAAGCTGATGAACATTTCCATTTTATATGCTGGTTGGCTTTTTATATTAGTAGGATTTACACTTGTTTTATCTCAAAGCAGAAAGTCACACGGACAGATAGTGAGCATATCTAAGTTTTAGTCATCGTTATACATTGTAAACAATGGCAAAACTTTATGTGTAAATTATGGATTTAAATCATGTAGATATTGTTGAGTAGCCTAAAAAGGTTTATTTTTTCACCATTCTTTTACTAGTTTTATAGTAGAACATTTATTCTAAATTTTATACATAAATATGTGACTGATAAATGTGATTGATTTGTCTCTCTTATTGGAAGCAGCTTAAAATGTAAAAAACTGATCCAAATAAATAATAATTCAATGTTGCCAATGGGATAGGCAGATATGAAGATACTGCTCTTTAAAATTTGCCCATTTGTTTTGGATCTCTTTGAGGTTTTGCTCTAGAATAAATGGCTTCCAAACAGAAAGTTACTTTTCTATAGTGAACACATGGAAAGTATGACAATGTGAATGAAAAAGCAAAATGCATCACTTCTGTATATCAGTGCTAATGGATGAAGTATTTTATGAGTCATAAGTCTTTTCAGACATATCAACCCATACTAGAGATTAAGTGATTTTCCAAAGTTTAGGCAGAAGTTGCTGTGTATCAGAATCACAAGTTAGTCATATGCTGGCAGATACAGTCATATCTTGCTTCCATAACATTAAATGCAGGATTCCAAACAGTAAAAAGATCAGTTGCAACAGTGTACTCTTTGTTTCATTGTCTTATTGCTAATGAGATTCTATTTTCAGCAAAAAAATCTTTTTCTTCGTGCTTTTTTTTTCTTCTTAGTCATAACAGATAGACATATGTGAGTCTTTCCTGGAACCTTTAGGGAGCAATTTTGGTTATTCTCTGAGTGTAGAATAAATAAATCCAAAAGAACTTCCAGTCATAGACACAGTGGCTATATTTTACAAAATTCATCCAATACACCCCTCTGCTACAGCAGCTTAGATATAGTCTCCTTCCCTTCTTTTATTACACTCCCAGGTTTAAAAAAGGATGGATTTCCCAAGTGTGATGAGTTATCACAGTCCCACAGACATTACATGATTTGGAATTCATCCATGCCTGAGTACTCAGGGACTTCAAAATTCATTTTATGTAATGTAAAAGCTGAGAAGCAAAATTTATCTGAAGTCAAACTATTAACAATATGATATGGATTCCTTTTTTTTTCCTTAGAAAATTTAACATATAAGGATGAAAAGACTGGTAAGAAAATTCTTATTGCCAAAATCATATACAAACATAAGCTTATCACAACTTAGCTATACTTGTGAAAGGGAAACTTACAGATGTGTTTAATTTCTTTGCATTTGTCATTCTCCCTCTTCCCAAAGACAAGAATTAGAAGGACAGCTTACTGAATACAGTTATTTTATTGCAACGCTTGTTACCTACTTTTTTCAGTAGAGTACACCTACAATTTTTTTAACATTGTAATTTAAATTATTCACCTTTAATGTCATGGTGTATAATCCTCTTTAAATTTCTTTACCTACTGCTTTCTTTTAATTTACAATTTGTCATTGTTCCCTTTTACATCCTTCTACATAACTCCATTTTCAGACATTATCTTCCATCATCTTCTTTATGGTTTTGTCTACATTTTTCATTTGACATTGTGTCCCCTATCTTGTTAAACTCTCTTTTCCTTTAATTTGGTTTGTATTCTCTCCAATGTGATTTTACCCACCTCATTCATTTGTATTGTTGTTTTCTGTGTCACCCCATCTTTTTCATAGTCTCTTTTCACTTCTCTTCAGATTTTCATTTTTTCAGTTTCATTATCTAACCTTCTTGGCAAGGAGGGCAAATACCTATTTCAAAACGTATTTTTTGCCATTAGGCTAATATTTTCCTTGGATTTTTAGACTAAATATCAGGATTTTCATGTAAATTTCTAATACAATATGCAGCACACCTTAGAAATTTCTGGGTTTAGTAGTAGTAGTCTTAGTAGCAAATTTCAAGAGGTACACATTATGCAATCAGATGAAAACAGGTCACTACTTTTTAGCAAAAGAGAGATAGATAGCATATATATGTACACGCAAAGAGAGTTTATTACATAGCTGTTCATTTGATACTATGATAATACTATGATACTATGATACCTTTTCCCTTCATGAACTGTGTATTAGCATCCTTAAGAAAAAAAAACCAGCCCTTGAGAAGGCAGTTAGGCCTAGGTATTTCTGCTTCTCCTTGAATTCCGCTTGTCTTCTCTCAGTCTACATCATTTCTGTGCAGATCAATGCAAAGTTTTAGGTGTTGCATCCTAATTATCATCAAATTGTTTCCTCTTTTCAAACATTGTTGATGTGGCAAGACCATAGGAAGGATTTCTGAGATGTCTGTAATGCCTTTCTTTCAGCATAGAGGTGTTATTCTTTCTCACTGTTAAATAGCATGATAAGTAATGTGTGATATGATATGATATGATATGATATGATATGATATGATATGATATGATTGATATTATATGGTTGATATGATACGATATGATATGATATGAGATGAGATGATATATATACACTGCATACTAATTTACGTGAAAGTCTTCCTTGTAATACCTTGAGACATAATAATGGATGAAGAATAAGATGCCACATAACACAAATATTTTTAAGGCAGGCTCGAAAGGTAACAGTTCCAAAGATAATAATTAAAAAATGATGGAATGAATTATCTAACTGTAAAGGAAGCAAAAGATGATTTTTGCCTTGTGGTCTCCCTCCACACCCTCCCCATGCACTCTTCTTTGGCTTTAGGGTCTCTGTTTTGCCAGTATTGTCCCCAGTGTGTCTATGTCACAGACTATAAGTGACAGAAATAGTGTGATTTGGCCAGGCCAGACATGGCTGGAGGCACTTTCCCCCTCTTTTTCACTGAAGGATTGGCTTTCAGGAGGAAATCCCAACCTTAAGATCATGATCTGTAGGTTGAGAGAGTCTCCTTAAATCAAGGTGAGTTCTCCCTGATCACCCAGTCATATATCTACACAAGAACACCTCCAAGAGGCAGTTTGCCACAACATATTTGTGTTTCAGCAGAGTGGGTGGTTGCTGGATTTTGCTGTGTCTGATTATGCTTGGTGATCGATTCTGTAGACCTTCAGTTTAACTTTCAAGGAGCTCTGCAAAGCATCTGTAATTTGTTTTCAGAGATGGATGTGCTTTGGTTCAGTGTTGGGTTCAGTGCTGCCTAGCAGACCATATTTTCATATCTTGAGTACAGCATGGGATTTACTGAGCAAGGTGGTATAACATTTTCTTCTTCTGTACCCACGTTGTGCTTGCAGAAAAGGACATCTAGGAAGTTTTGAGTGCAGTGACGTCTTTATTCCTAGCTTTCTGTGCTTCTATGAAATTAGAGAAACTAAAATTTTATGACAAGGAGATTAGTTTTAAAGATGTAGCTTGATTCCAGTAAAAGTGTTCTAAGTAAGACTATTTCAGTGCATGCTGAAATTGCCAATATCTGATTCTTTAGCAAAGTACAGATTCTAGACCCAGTATTTGCATTTAGAGAGGACTTAAGGACTATAAATTTGCATCTGACCCTGTGAATACTGATTATATGATTCACACAAGTTACTTCATTTCTGGAAACCACACAATCTTTCATTGAAAGGAGGATGACAGGCTGTTTTCTGTCATCCCCTGCCATGATTCTGTCTTTGTAGACTCATTAATAATCTTAAGACTAATTCTCATCTATATGCAGCTAACAAATGCACCTATATCAAAGTCATACTTCAGAGCAGGACTGCTGATGAGCTCTGAGGGAAGTAGCAACAAGACAAGAATGTAGAATGTAATGCCGTATGTTATATTTTCTGTGGTGCCCTGAAACAAGAATATCTGACCATGACTAATTCATTTTCAAAGCCAGAATTGATCTATTGGACTGATCCTTCTTTTCTTTTAGAAGAAATATTTTAAAAAACTCAAAAGGAGTCCATCTCTGTGACGAACACAACGGGGCTGAAGTGATAAAAAAATTGCATTTGCTAATCAAGGCATGGAGAAAAACCAAAACCTAAGTTTCAGATGACAAAAGTCAAGGACTTGTCACATATCACTCACTAAGAAGTCCCTTTGATAATACAATGAAAATAGATTACCCCGTTAACGATATCTGGTGTTTTTCTATTAATTTAATTGGAGTTTAGAAATCAGAAGAAACAAAACAGTCCTCACAGATTATGAGAGGCTTAATGCAAGTAAGAAAATGCCTGAAATAATTAAACCCTAGGTGTTTCTCTCTAACAATGCACATGGCTGACTGTTGACATGTTGCTTTCTGACTGTCTTATCAACCTTTATACAGACAAGCAGCAGCTGAGGTGATTCTTCAGCTCTAATTGACCAGTGCCAATCCATTCCTAATCAAATGCCAAGACTGGGAATTCTTTTGTGAAGCATAGGAAAAAACCTCCAGAAATTAAATACTATCACAGAATTAAAGAATTGTGGAATTGTAGAAAGGTTTGGGTGGGAAGGGACCAAAAAGATCATCTAGTTCCGACTGCTCTGCCATGAACAAGGAACCTTCCACTACTCCAAATTTCTCAGAACCCCATCCGACCTGGTCTTGAACACCAGGGATAGGTGGTCTACAACCTCTCTGGGCAACCTGCTCCAGTGCCTCACCACCCTTATAGTAAAGAATTTCTTCCAAATACCTAATCCTAAACCTACCCTATTTCACCTTAAGGCCACTCTCCCCCACCCTATCACTGCATGACCTTCTGGAAAGTTCTTCTCCAGTTCCCTTGCAGGCCCCCTTTAGGTGCTGGAAGGCTGCTGTAAGGTCTTCCCAAAGTCTTCTCTCCAGGCTGAACAGCCCCAACTCTCTCAGCTTGTCTTCACAGGGAGCAGCAGGGGAGCTGCTCCAGCCCTCTGATCATCTTCATGGCTTCCCTCTGGACCTGCTCCAGAAGGTCAACATCTTTCTTGTGTTCAGGGCCCCAGAGCTGGACACAGAATTCCAGGTGGGGTCACACAAGGGCAAAGTAGAAAGGCAGGACCACCTCCCTCATCCTGCTGGTCACATTTCTTTTGATGCAGCCCCGGACATAGTTTGCCTTCTGGGCTGTAAGCACATATCAACAGGTCATGTCCAACCTCTCATCCAACAGCACCCCTGAGTCCTCCTCTGGGTTGCTCTAAATCCATTCTCAACCCAGCCCATATTTGTGCCTGGGATTGTCCTGACCCAGATAAGGTATTATTCTCCTCAGACCTTGCACTTGGCCTTTTTGAACTTCATGAGGTTTGCACAGGCCCAGCTCTCAAGCCTGCCATTGTCCCTCTGGATGGCATCCCTTCCCTCCAGATTCATTACAAGCTGAGTAAAAATAGTGTACAGTATCAGTGTCCTGGTTCTGGCTGGGATAGAGTTAATATTCCGCTTAGTAGCAGGTACAGTGCTGTATTTTGAATTTAATATGAGAATCATGTTGCTTTACCTGTTGCTAAGGAGTGCTTAACCTAAGCCAAGGACTTTTCAGTTTCCCATGTTCTTCCCAAGAAATTCTATGGTGCATCACTTGTGTCTCTCATGTTTTATTCCTCTCTTTCTCTGCATTATTTCATTAGTTTTCTATTTCACTTCAAGTAAAGTCAGTGAGCAGCTGCATGGGTCTCAGTTGCTGGCTAAGTTAAACCACAACAGTTCAAAAAGGCAGCCTCACTCCTCATGCCCTCTTCCTCCACCTCCCCCTCTCCCCGTGGGACAGGGAGGAGAATCAGAAACTTGTAAAACGTGTGGGTTGAGACAAGAACAGTTTGATACAATTGCTCACCACTCATTAACCAACTCCCCTCCTGTCCAAGCAGAGATGAGACATTCACAGCCAGCCCCCTCCCAGTTTATACACTGAATACGATATTCTGCAGTACAGAATATCGCTTTGGCTCAGGTCAGCTGTTCTGGCTGTGCTCCCTCCTGACTTCTTGTGCACCTGCTCGCTGGCAGAGCATGAGAAAATGAGAAACTGAAAAGTCCTTGGCTTAGGGTAAGCACTACTTAGCAACAGCTAAAACATCAGTGAGTTATCGACATTATTCTCATCCTGAATCCAAACCACAGCACTGTACCAGCTACTCAGAAGAAATTAACTCTGTCCCAGCTGAAACCAGGCAACAAGAATATGGAATATATTTGTCAGACATAGCAGGACACAGCAGGAAAATTTCACATTATTACAATGTATTACTCCAGCCCAGATTCTTAATCCCTAGTGTAGGAGTTGGCTCTGTAATAGAAAAGCTAGGAAGACGCAGTGGTGTGGGCCATGGAGCCACTCAGTCAATTCCTAAGGAGTTCATGTGTTAACGTAATATAGTTAAAATTTTCCTTTCCTGCTTAAAATGCCTTTTAATGTGATCCAATGAACTGGAACAGCTCTTTTCTGTGATGACTGCCCTAGTTTACCTCTGATCCTGTAGGCTCCAGCTACAGGCTACAACTGCAAGTCTTGCAAGCTATGTCCACAGCTGCTTTCTCAGCAGGAGAGGATAAATTCTGTTCTTCTTCTGCCCTCCACAAAGGATTGAAAAGAAATTTCTGCAAGGAGAACAACAGAAGTCACTTTCTTCAGCTGTTTCTTTCTTATCCCCTCCACACACATACCCCAAATGGGTTTATGCACAGAGAAGGGGTGATCAAGACAGCAAAAGGTAATAAGACACAGAGTGAAAGTATTTTTTCGCTGAATCATGCCCTTAAACATTCAGCCTCCACATTAATCATTGAGTGACATCAAGGATTCACTTCAAAATTAGATCTGACTAGTGCACTTAATTTACCTACTGCACCAAACAGCTGTTCAGCTTCTGTTGAATTTGAAATCAAATGTAATTAGTGCGTGTTCACTGATGCTTCCTCATTCCATTGCCAGCCCATATCATTGGAACAGTTAATTACTGCAGAGACAAAGGCTTGACTTACCTGATATAGTACCTGATTGTTCATCATTGATTCATTTTTTCTTCTTCGCTGGTAATTTTGTTAACATCCCTGACAGCGCTTAGGAGTGAATCCCCTTGATCTTTTGTGCTATTATGTCTTCTCAAATGCTACTCAAATTCTCCAGGTAGCTTAATTCTCTAGATTTTAATGAGACATGAGGTATCACATCAGTTGACACTGCATGTAACTGGAGAAATAACTTGATTACATGGATCACAGCAAAATATGCTGTTCAGTCACTGCCCATCACAGCTGTCCTTGCACTTGGGGACTTTCCCAAGTGTATGCAGACCAAAGGCCTGCTGATGGATTCACTTTCTTTCAGTGATGGCTTGAAAATAATGCTGAGGAAAGGAAAGATTATTCCGTAGTCACTCTTGTTTTTAATAGACCTGCTCCACTCCTACATGGGGTTTTTTTTTTTGCTGGCTTTGTGTGTGGTTTTTTTAATGTCCTCAGTATTCCACTCCATCACTAAAATGGAGGTAGCTGACTTCCCATCCCTGCCTGCCAGATGTCATGCTCTCCTCTCAGATGCAACCCCTTTTCTCAAAAAGGAAGGTCTGTGTGCATGAAAAGTGAGGCCTCTACACTTACTGATGACCTCTAGGCTGGTGAAGAACAAGTTGCTCAATACAGCTGCCAGTCCTAGGCATTTCCACAGTGCACATGCAGATCAGCTCAGCTGCGCTGGCTTGGTGATACACCATACCCTCAGAAAGGCCAGATTTAGTAATTTACTGCACATGTTGGACATTATTGCCAGGCATATGCAAAATAGCCCTAAGCTGTCCCGCTGCACCACCCTCCCATCGCATGGCAGATTTATCTGGCTACTCTGGCAAAAGAAGGTCACCTAAGTTGTTAAGGCAGGTTTTAGTCATTTGCACAGCACTGCACATTCATCATCTTCTCATATGTGAAAATTCATAACCATTCATGGAAGAACAAAATGAAAAGTACCAAGGAATTTTATAAAAAAAGGTGTATGACAATTTAGGGTAGAGAAACTATGGAAAATTCTTAACAATGATGCTGAAAGAAAAAGGAATTTTTTAAAAGCAGGATGTTCAGGAGGAATCTGAAGGAACTGAAATACTGCTCCTAAAGCAATTCAGGTGGCAAAAGTCCTGCCAGCTACCACAGCACTATGCTGACAGAGGTCAGTAAAGTGGAATTGAAAGGACTTCTCTGCCACCTGAAAGAGACTCCATATTTTTCAAAGGCTTTGCATGATCTGAGAGATCAATAACCTGCCATTTAGTTGCTTTGCTCATTCTTTCTTCTCATGGGTATGCTTCTCTCTTTTTGTCTGACTCTCCTACATGAAACTTTCTTATCATTATACTTCACAAAGAATCCCCAAAAAAATGCTGCAAGAGCACTCCGCAAACAATAAAGTCTACAGCAATAGGTGATCTGCACATCACTCATATGGTAGCTGAGACCTGCATAGAACCAGAGATATTTGCTTTTGCATGCTATACCCCTCAGTCTGACTTTCAGTGGGCTTTAAAGCTATCTCAGTATTACTCATTTCATCAGGGTTTTGTTTCAGTTTTGATTTCTTTTTTTTTTAATTGCCTTAGATCACAAGTTTATTTTTGGGTGCATTTCATTCCATAAGAAAAGGGCATCAAGTGAGAAAAGTTACCCCCTGGAATGTAGGTAATTTGGCAGTCACTGCTGATGGGGGCACAGATCAAGTCAAACTTAAGGCAAAATTGCCTTTCACCTCCTCGAGGATCAGCCTCTACAAACTGTTCAAGTCACTAAAAAAGCATAAACTTCACTTCAAAGCAATCTATTCTGCGTGGGGTTAAATAAATTGGGGATTAGGCAATTTCAAAACAGGTAATTGCCTGAAATGAGCAATTTCTTGTACCTGGTATAGCCAATGCTATCACCCACATAAATATTGACTCATGCATTAAGAGTAATTAATGAGAAACAAAACTGCAATAAAGGGGGGGAAAAGTGAAAAGCCATCTTCTTAGAGGCCCTGAATGCCTCTCTTTTCTATATTTGGTGTTTATCAATCTCTAAACTGAATTTTGCAATGCACATTTTCTTTGTTGATCTGTAAAATTTCAGCAAAGCATTTCATAGTTATTTCAACTCATGAATTATGCAATAGCGTATGACAGGAGCAATTCATTCATATCTCAGGAGGCAGAGGAACGAAAACCTCAGCTTCAGCTTGAGACTTTTTTTTTCCAGCACACAATCTCCCACAAATGGTACCTCAGAGACACAAGAAAGATGTTGACCTGTTGGAACAAGCCCAGAGGAAGAGCACAAAAATTTGTTCATTGTGCCCTTCATGTTTACTCTGCCAAGGGATAAGAACATATGTACAAAAGGTACAGGAGGGCTGAAGGGAGAACGACACGATGACATGGCACCACCTCTTGCTTCCGGGGGAGAAAAATGATACAACCTTGACAGAATTCAGGGATGCCCATTCCAGCTGCACCTCTCTCCTCCTCCCTCTGTTCCCTCCTTGACTATATCTGAATTTTCTTCCAGACTTCATTGCACTCCAAGGCACTGCTAATATCCTCATTAATGTTGTCTGTGCTTTAAAGCAGTAGTCCTGGGAACTTCTTAGAAGATAGGGGAATGTCATAAACCCCATTTTAGAAGAGAAACATAACAGCTGAAACACAAAACAATATTAATCCGCTGCAGAAAAAGGTCCTGTTTCTCAGGCTGATCAAACATGAAACTTTTCTCAAGATGAAGTGAATCAAGCCTTAACTATAGAGTTACCTTTCATTTGAAAACCTGCTGTTTGGACTCCTGTTCTATCACGAGTGAAAAAGATGTAAGGTAATCTCTAAAGTTTTAAGGATGTGGCTCTTCCTAGGTTCAAACATCTCTCCACTTGAAATACAGGCTATCACATATATAGTGTTCCCACAAAATGTTCGCTTTCTTTAGTGAAATAGTATCAGCCACAGAATGCTTGTTGGTTGTGATTTCACAACAGGCCACCTCCATTTGCAAGTCTTTATTACTCCTACTTCAAAAGATTTAAGCTGGTCATACTGGTTACCCATTCTTCTTCCTGGAGATGCTCATAATATGGGACTCATCATTTTTCTCCTATCTCCTGCCTCTATCATATCTACCATGAAGAGCAGAGAGTTATTTGGGATCCATGGTAGCTGCTCCCCAGATATTATGAATATCTATATCTTCTTGAAGTCATTTACCAAGCACCTAGAGGTTTCTCAGTAGCTGTGAGCATAAGTGGATAGGAAGATAGCAATGGGTAAGAGGCTAGGACAAAACTCATACAAAATAAACTGAAATAGATGCTTCATAATAGTGGATGAAGCTGCAATAAGGTTTTTGAGAACAGGAGTAGCAGTGGAAAAATCTGTAACTTGAATTTTAGAAATTCACTGGCAGATTTAGAAGTTTTGAAATTACATGTAACAAAATTACAGCGTAATTTGAGTAAAACACATTTTTTTTTCCCCTGGACAGATACATGTCAGGACATAATACACAGTACAATGCATATAACTTGTTAGGAAGAAACGAAGTTATAAAGAAATGTGTGTATGAGACACTAGGAAGAAATTTGACCTGTTTAAATATCTGCATTAAATATCTTGGCAAATATTTCCTTCAGTGCAGAATCAGCCTGATTTCAGGAATATGAACTATGTCTGGATTAGCAGATGAAACAGAGGCAAGACACAGGATTACAAATGTCTACACTGCTTAATTTTTAGCATTTTCCTAGTATGGCTTTGGAAAGTGAGCATTAGTATCCTCCCAGCTAGACACCCTTCAGCATTTTATAAGACTATTTCTAATGGACACTCTCTAACCTCTTCCATGTAGAAACACATATATAAGTACCTGTACATGTACAATTTATCTATGCAGTTTCTCAGTGTTCTTTTATTCATGAACCCTACTGGCAGTGGTGAGTCCAGCAGAGGTCTGTCACTGTCTTTTATAGCAGTGAAGCTAAAAGATACAATTCACTAGAAACTGAAGCATGAGCAAGCACTAGAGGAAAAGGCAGTACAGCCAGGCTTCTTGTAATACACTACCCATAACACAGACACTCCACAAGGCAAAATGCAATCTGAGCAGAGATGAGGATCAATCCTCAGCAGCCTCTGTGGGGAAGGCTGCTGGGTGTGATGCAGATGAGACCACACCACCAGGTCACAGCTGTGGGGAAGAAGGAGCAGTATTAAACAGAACAGGACTGCAGAGAAACTCTTGTTTTGTATCAACAAAAGGAAAAAAAAATAAATACTTGTTTCACAAAATTGAGTTTGCTGCAATTTTCATGCAGTACTGCAGGCATAAAAATTATCTCCCTAGAGACAGTCATTCATTGTGCACTTCATACCACCTTGCAGATCCAAATACTGATGAAATACTGATCTGCCATAAGCATTTCTAAATAGGAAGAACAGGAAAAGTACCTGACCACTGACCTATTGCAGAAGAAATATCCAGGACCATGGAAAAGAATAGAGAGACATATCATCAAAAATTAAGCTGATTCAAAAATTGACCATACCAACACAGCTTTAACTGGACTTTTAAGATCAGTGATGTATCCAGTTCTAGCCAATGTGCAGAGACAGCTGCAGCTCTCTCCCACAAAAACCAAAAGGCAGCACAACATGAGGGTGAAGAAGTGTGGCCAAGTGCTGGCAATATGCAGTAAAACACTTTTTGAAGCCAGCTGTTAACACAGAAATTAAACAAACAAACTACCAAATAAATCTACTATTACTTGAAATGTACAATCATTGATGCAAAGGCATTGCCACAAAACTTTACTAAAGCAAGCCAGCAGTTCAGCTGAAATGCTGTGTCTGACTGTCCACACCATGAAAGGAAAAGATAACAGTCCTTTGGTGCCCTCTCTAGCAGCCTAACAGAGATGTACTGTAAGGAGATAGACTCCTCCAGCACATGCTGTACTCAAAGGCTCTCACAAGAGCTAGTAAGAAACTCAAAGTGCAGACATCCCTCAGGTCTGGTGGAGCTGCTGCGGAAGGAAGTGGGGAGAGCAGAAAGCCCAGACACCCTCAAACTCATGGAAACCAGAGTTGGCAGCTGTGTTTTTTCATTTTTGCAGTCTTTAGCATTTTTATGATGGTGAAAAGCCCTCAAAAATGCCTTGGATGTTTGGGAAACCTTCCATCAGGGAAAACAGCCCTGCAAAGAAGTCACTGTGTGGTAATCCTGAAGATATACTGCTCGATATGTCTGGGACTAAAAAGGCCTCTGGTTGCAATGTCAAAAATAGGATCAGGCATGCTGAATCAACCAGTCCCTTGCAATCTGCACTACGTCTTTTGCCAGGTACTGCTGAAGGGAAAAAAAAAAAGCTCCAGACATCAGCCTGCCCTCAAAGCTATTCCAGCGATAACAGATAAAGACAAAACAGGACTTTCAGACATCAGGCCTGCAGCTGGTAATGGTTGTTGTCTAAGACGATAGCAGAAGATACCACAGGATGTCTTTATCGAGCTTTACAGAGCCAGAAGCAGAGTACTAGTCTGAATGCAAAGAAGCTGGAGAAGAGAGATCTTCGCTGTCAGAAATCTCTGGGGTCCTGGGAACTTCCAAGTGGTCCTTGAGAAAGACCAGGTTCTTGAAGTCAATGTAAGAAGTTAACAAGAATAGCCAAGTATAGCATCTGCCTGCAGTCCAGTGTATAAGCAACAGATAAAGTTAGATGAGGGAATGAAGAAAAGGCAATACAGGTTGTGAACCAGACTTGTAAACACTACTGTCATTTTAAGCATCAGGGATTACAGAAGGTCCCCAGGCCTCAGGATGAAACAGAAGAGTGACACTGAAGCAAACACAGCAGCTTTCACCTTCTGTTGACACAGCAAAATGATGACTTTATACTGAAACAGAAATATTAACTCTATGCTGCAGAAGACAGCCCCAAAAATAACACCATGTGCCTGAGGGCATTGTCCAAACACTTCTTGAACTCTATCAGGCTTGGTGCTGTGACCACTTCCCTGGCCCAGTGCCCAACCACCTCCAGGTGAAGAACACTTTAATAGTATCTATCCTAGACCTTCCCTGAAAGAACTTCAGTTCGTTCCCTCAGATCCTGTCACTGGTCACCACAGAGATAAGTGCCTGCCACTCTGCTTCCCCTCGTGAGGATGTTGTACACTGTAATGAGGTATGTACAATATAGGACAAATAAGTGTATAGAGAGGGCCCTATGCAGACCTTGGAGCAGCTTTCCAGTGCCTAAGGGGAGACTGCAAGAAAGACAGGGATTTTTTACAGGGTCTTGTAGTGATAGGACAAGGGGGAAAGTTGCCTCAAACTAAAAGAGGGTAGGTTTAGATTAAATATTAGGAAGAAATTTTTAATATAAATTGGAAAAGGTTGCTTAAAGAGGTAGTGGATACCCCCTCCTCAGGAGTATTCAAGGCTTGATGGGGGTCTGAGCAACCTGGTCTAGTGGAAGGTGTCCCTGCCCACGGCAGAGGGTCAGAACTAGATGATTTTTAAGATCCCTTCCAACACAAACCATTCTATAATCTCTGCAGGGTGACCACACAAACACGCACATAAGGATGCATTTCCCAGAGCACGAAATCTTGTATAATGCCTTCATGGCTCACTTTGCTATAGGCAACGGACAGTAACAGTAAAAATGTGCACAAGTCACAGCTCTCAGCCATATAAAAATTTGGGGACGCGATTTAGCCGTCTCCTTGCCGAGACTTGCACCGTTTCCCAGCACCCCAGCAGCGAGCAGGGCGCTGATCCATGCCGGGCGGGCACATTCCCGTTTCCCGGGCTGGCCACACGGTGGGGCGGCCGGCCCGGCCGTGGCTCGGCGGAGCATCCCTGTCCCGGCGGCGGCTGTGCCCAGCAGGTGGCTCCTTCCGACCGCAGATCGCCGTGCGATCCCTGCTTCGCTCCCTGCATCCCCAGGGCAGCGCTCGCAAACCTTTTGTTCCCCGTACGAGTAACGCAGCGGCGTACTGGAAGGTCGGCTTTGCTTTCCGGAGGGCAATGGCTGGGGCTGGATGGAGCACACTTTTGTGTAACCAATGCTTGTTACAGCACTGCGCACATGGACGGGGCTGTATTCATTGGACTAGAATTGTGTCTCCGTTCTGCTTGAGTAAATCTGAAATAGCTCAGCTGGAGCCAGTGGAGATATTACAGATGGGAATGACAGGGGAATTTGGCCCATTGTTAAAATATCTTCATGTAGAAACAATGTAGGAAAATTGAACTATGACCAGGTTCCTTCATTACGGACTAATTTGACTCTAAAATGACCCCTCTTAAGTAAGTGAAGCTACACAGGTGTGAAGGAGAGTGCAAACAGAAGCCAGGACTACTTGAACTGCTTGATCCAAAAGGAACCATTTTGCATCTATTAATAAATGCACGTTTATTTGTAAGGAAAATTATATTCGTATAAATATATATAAAATATAGACAGGCTTAGATCTTTAAGAGACACACTTCAAAGGGGCTCGACTTATTGGAAAGTTCAGACTGAGTCAGACTTTTGTTGTTCAATCACCATCTCTTAAATACGCCGAAACTCTGGCAAAGTTACTGATTTTAGAAAAAAAAAATATTTATTGGTGCAAAACATTCAAAATGTGGAGATTTTTTACTTGACTGGGAAAAGCATTCCAAAATGCACAGATTTATCGTGACCTTATTGAACTTGGAGACTACATGGCTGGAGCTTGACATGACCTCATAAGAGTCCTTCTTTGATTTTGCTGCCATTTCTGCTGATAGTTCAGGTCAGCATTTCGAAAGATGAGCAAAACATGAAAGAAAAGGTATTCTAAGACTTCATTTTAAAATTTATTAAGGCATACCCTTGCCTAATTGTTTCCCTCTACTCTGTTAATTTTGGGGTTATTTTTCTCTGACATCCAATCTAATCACATTTGAGGTACTCCCCAGTTTCTAGTGCTACTAAACCTTTCCTGTTTCCAAAAGTCACACCATGTCTTTACTTTCCAGGATATATCAGCTGGCACTACGGGGGAAATACGAAAGCGTAGAGTAACACTGAAGCAGAGTTGATATGTTCCGCATTCAACTGACTATTGAAAACCCACTTTCTTTTTCCCATATTAACCATTTCACACTTCCCTTTGAAATGTAGGAGGCTTATGAATTGCAAGAGCTATGCTGTAGGTGTGAGTTACTTGAGCTTCTACCTCTTCCAGGATGAAGTCGTCACCTGCATCAATAAACCTCCAGAGCTATTTTTGGTAAGCTCCGCTGGGCTCAGTGCCTCCTGGGGGTTCTTCCAAACCTCGCCGTGCTGCCTTCCATGGACTCCGTGGCAGTCAAAATGATTAAGCGTGCTGCCTGAGAAATATGGGAACAGTGATCCAACATAGCTCATTTAATATTCTGAAGCTATTTTTCTTGATTCTGCTGTGGTTTATCCAGATATTTAACATTTTCTGATCCACTCTCTTGCTAGTATTGATGCTTGCTAAGAACATTAGTGCTGTCATAAGAAGAACTAAGCTATTGATGGCTTTGCTTGGGTCCTTCTTCCCTCTTTGATAATAAACATAATTCTGGCATCCTTCCATTTCCAGAAAGCTAAGTAACGAAGTTGCTGCCCTTCTCAGAAAGCCTGACAAGGAAAGTGATTTGGTGGAGCTGTCAAAAATGGGGAGACTAAAGTGAGGCTCACAGTATCTTATCTGTGCACAGGAACAAGTGGCCTGATGGATGAAAAAAAAAAAAACAACAAAAAAGCCATTTCTGCTGTATGGTTGAAGCTCTGGTCCTAATCATTTAGTTGCTGCAAAGCACATGCCAAGGTTTCAGGCAGCAGAATTGCTTGGATCATTTCCTACACACTTTGCAGAGTGGCAATTAGCAGCACAGTGGCATTAACAAGACAGCTTTACGTGAGCTTTCAAAGTAAAAACATAAAGAATCCCTAAAAGAACAACTACTTGTAAAATGTGAGAGGGAAGCTGTAGGCCTGATTTTTCAGAGGTGGGTGCAAGGCTTTGCCCGCAGGCAGTGTGACCATCAATCAGAGCCACCCTCCACACCTCCCTGGCTCCTCCAAGGAGGGGAAACCTCCTGTCTCCTGCACTCGACCTTTGTGTTGCCTTTCCTGCATGGGGATGGATGCCACACATCTGCAAGTGCCCTCTCATCCACATTTGCCGTAAACACCCAGAACACCTGTTTGCTCTGACTCACCCACTCCTCATGCAGACTCTCCCTTTTTTTGACAGCAGACCTCACTCAGGTAGTATGTGCTGCTAATATCCTTTCAGGACCAAGTAATAACATGCCTTCTATCCAATTCCTAACATCCTTCAATCAGCTCAGCCAGTGGTCTAACTGCTTACGCTCCTGTGATTTATATAAATGCAATTAATTTAAACTGCATCACTCCGGTGCTATGCTGGTGAAAATGCCCCGAGAGGGAGAACCTCACTGGTGAATCAGACCCTTTACTTTTAACAAACACTCAAAAGAACAGATCCCGAGCCAGTGAAAATCTGCATGGCTCCATTCATTTCAACACACAAACTTAAACCAGCTCAAGGTCTGAATCACAGCTCATGTAACAGACTATTTAGATACAGACTAATGCCTCACATCCTGAAATGCAATGCTTTCCCAGAGCTGGCAGGGGACAGGGATTTCTCAGATGGAACAGAGCTGAGAGGGAAGCAGGACCACAAATGCAACCTTTTAAAAATGCTTTGTGGATTTTTTTCATTTCTGTGGAGATGAGGAAAGTAACGGATTGTGTCTCTGCAAGCACTGCTCTCTCTTCTGGAAAAAGCCACCTCTGTGGCTTTTGCCCCAGCTGCAAAGCAAGTACCTGGAAAGTCCCTTTCTTTGCCACTTTCCCTTTCCTCCCACAGCCTGGGTATGTGCCCTGCCACTTGGAAACCCATATGGCACCTTTCACTAACAAGACACTAAGAGTTAGATGCTGAACAGATGAATCTTTTTAATCAGTTCTTGAAAATGGCTAACTTTCCCTGCACTTGTTTTGGTATTCCCCAAGATTAAGAAGTCATGCAGCTTGACAAAGCACTTTGCTCTTGCATGTCTTAACAGACCCATCGGGCTTTTTTTTTTTCTCTTCCTTCACATCTATTCCAACACCTGCTGCAAAAACGGGCTGGGGTGGTCTCTGTAAAACACCTCTGCACCTCCTCCAAAGAAGAGAGAGAGAGCCCCAGCATCACAGCAGCACGGCATGCCGGTATGTGCCCAGGCAGGTGTAGGTAATACACAACGAGAGGGGTGAAGGGGTGGGGAAGGCAGACCAAGAGTCAATCAGAGTGTAATTTGTGTTAGAAATTTACCAGCGTTCAGCTGTCCATATTTCCAAAATGCAAATATTTTAAAATTAAAAAACCTATCTGTGACTAAATATCTCATCCAAATCAATCTAGATAACCAGAACACTCTGTGGCACATTTCAGAGACTTTCATCTTATATGAAATACATAACACAGATTATACCTTCATAGGAAATCAAGAGGTCCTAAAATATACTAATGGAGAAGGACATTTAAGAGACATTTAAATTATCCAGTCTATAATTTTGGGGGGTTTGCTTATCTATGCATCTTTTAACTGCTTTGGATAATTAGGAAAATTTCCTTGGCAGTGTCCTGAGAGGATAGGCAAAAGAGTGACATAACTACTCCCAAGGAAGGAAAGGTTGAAGTTTTGCATTCTACAGATTTTTAAAGGAAAAGAGAAAGTACTCTTCATCTGAACAGTCTGAAGCAGTATGCATATTATATAGAAACTATCACCCTGCTCTGAAATGCAATCCTTCCCAAGGTTTCTCCCTCTCCTTGAACTCTCTTGCAGTATCTGTCTGGTCCTTCTGCCTGGAAGGGTGCAGGTTAGGGAGGCAGGCTGCTTGTCTCCAGTCTTTCCTGAGCACAACTATTCAAAGGCAGCTCCCAAATGGAGCAGGCACCCATTCAGTTCAAAGCTTTCCATTAGGTCTGGCGGCCAATTTGTTATCTTGCAGTGTCGTGAGTGTGTGTGTGTATACCCCTTCTGCCCTCAATGAACAGTTTGTCCCATTGTGATTCTTGTACCAAACATCTGGAATCCAGATTCATTTAAAGGGAAAAGAAAAAGAGAAAGAAGAAGGAAAAAAGAAAGTAAGAGAAAAAGGGCGGGGGGGAAGGAAAAAGGGGGAAAATGGGGAAAGTGGGGGGAAGGTGGAGAGGAGAAGAAAAGTTTTAACGCCTATGACTTATCCAGGTCTCTGTCAGAAAGAAAAAAAAAAAAAATCAGCTAAATCAGTAAACTGACCTTTATTTTCAAGCATTTTAAGCAACACATTTTTGTAGACTGCAGTTCTACAGAGCGACATCCCCCCACTTCGGCGCAGGGTAACGCGCTCTGCTAGAGCTCTCTCCCCGTTCACAGCTGTCTCCGGCGGGAGGAGCTGAAACCTGAACCAAACCCTCCGAGTGGGATTGGATCCCTCAGCCAGCAGCCCCAGAGCCCTCCCAGAAAAACAGCCTCTTTGGAAAAGTGCTTGAGAACATCCCGAAGCGATTGGAGGAGCGGAAAACCCTTCCCCCCTGCACCTGACTCGTGGGTATTTACAGCACTTTTCAAGGCGCCTCGGCACTGCCACTGCACAAGCGGGAGTGGATGGGCTGCGCGGGGCCGGCAGCGCCGTAGGGACCCGAGCGGCACCGATGCGCCCGCAGTGACACCGCGTGTGCCTGTGCTGCCACCCGGGACCGCCGCACCCGCCCGCAAGGACACCGAGGCTGCGTGCGAGAAGCAGAAACCCTGCATCCAAAATGCCACGCTCCTTCCTGGTCAAGAAGCATTTCAATTCATCCAAGAAGCCGAATTACAGCGAGCTGGACACTCACACAGGTAACAAAATGAAATTTGGTGCCACCGCGTCGCTGCTGAGGCTGCGGTCGTTGCGTGGCAGTGCTGAGGAGGGGTGGGATTGCTCCGCAGGCTGGAGGGGACGGGTTAGTTCATTGCTTGCTCTATTTTCTCCCGCTTACAAGGAGGGAGTTTTGAGAAATATGTCAGTGCTGATCAGAATGAATCATGAAAGTTTGCTCATCCGTTTGAACTCGAGTCACTCAGAAAGGATTTGGAGTTTTCCTGTTCTGTGTCTGTTGGTGGTGGAATTGGAACTTTTATTCAAATCCTTCAGGAAGTTTCACTGCTTCATTGTGTCAGGCTGCACAGATTTAGAAGCAGCATGCCGCCTTGAAGGGACTCTCTAGCGGCAATTTGCCTGTTCAAGGGCACTGTCTCTACCCATCAGAATATATGTATGAAACAGTATTTCCTGAATCCCCCTTATATTCAGATTACCCTACTGAGTGCTTAATTTATGCTGCTTTTAATCCCCAAAGTGTTAATTTTGCTGCCTTTTGAAATACTTTTTGGTTCTCTTACCTTAAAATGTTCTTCTTCCTGCAGTGATTATATCCCCATACCTGTACGAAAGCTATCCAGTCCCTATCATACCACAGCCAGAGATCCTGAGCTCGGTAGCTTACAATCCCATTACTGTGTGGACTACAACTGGGCTGCTACCGTCTCCACTGCCCAATGACCTCTCTCCACTTTCTGGATACCCCTCATCTTTGGGAAGAGTCAGCCCACCTCCACCTTCTGACACCTCTTCCAAAGATCACAGCGGCTCAGAAAGCCCCATTAGCGATGAAGAAGAGAGAATCCAGTCAAAGCTTTCAGACCCTCATGCAATTGAAGCTGAAAAGTTCCAGTGCAGTTTATGCAACAAGACCTATTCAACTTTCTCTGGGTTGGCCAAACATAAGCAGCTGCACTGCGATGCCCAGTCTAGGAAATCGTTCAGCTGCAAGTACTGTGACAAGGAGTATGTCAGCCTGGGAGCGCTTAAGATGCACATCAGGACCCACACACTACCTTGTGTCTGCAAGATCTGCGGCAAGGCTTTCTCTAGACCCTGGCTGCTTCAAGGACACATAAGAACCCACACTGGTAAGAGCAAGCATTGCATTTGCAGTTTCTTGTTGCTATAACATCGGGATGCCTTTTTGCTATTTTTCTCCACAGGTGGAAAAACCAGCAGCATTTCTTAACTAACCTTGAAATCCTTCCACAGAATTTCAAATGAATCATTAAAAGGCTAAATTCTCGCTCTTGCAGGGAGAGGGGGAAGGTGGGAGGGTGGTTTAGCAAGGTCTTGTAACTGCAGGCCAGATACTGGCATAAATCAGCATTGCTCCCTTGGTAATTTTAGGATGGTTTAGCCCATTTCCACTAGATGACACTTTTGCTTTAAGGATTTTATTTTAACTTTTAAGCTTTGGAAATTGCTAACTTTGAGAAGGCTCCTGCTGACTGAAAACAGGCAGCCAAAAAACAGACAGTGCATGAGGGGCTCCTTTCTGACTCCTTAAGCAGCTGGCAAGTTTTGCATGTGCTGTCTCAAGTCCTTAAAAATTAGAAACACACCATCAGCAAAGTGGTTGGTTTCGTTCTGTTGAGGCAAAAACTGGGATTTGAGTATAACACCGGGTACCGTGTAGTATCTGTACAGATGTTTGCTGCTTTTCAGTCAAAACCCTTGTTCCCCAGCCATTCACACTGCACTAAGCAGAAAAAGTTCTAAGATTATGTCTGAAAATGTTGGGAGGAGCCCAGTCTGAATGTACTGCATGCACCTGTAGATGCAGAAGGTGTCAGCAGCTTGTCTTGGGAGACTGCACTTAACAGCATATTCTCCATAGACTGGGGTCTATGCAGCCAGCAGTGCTGAAAGCTGCTCTGTCTGTGGCCTGATTAACTTTTTATTAGACTTTTTTTTCTTACAAATCATTTCTGTTTGTTCATTTGTTTCTTAGGAGAAAAGCAAGTTTACCTGTCCTAAACGTACTTTTATTTTTTAAGCTTTATCCTGTTTTCTCTTGATGTTTCCTTTGTAGGAGAGAAGCCTTTTTCCTGTCCTCACTGCAACAGGGCTTTTGCAGACAGATCCAATCTGAGGGCTCATCTGCAGACCCACTCGGATGTGAAGAAATACCAGTGCAAAAATTGCTCCAAAACTTTCTCCAGAATGTCTCTTCTGCACAAACATGAGGAATCTGGCTGCTGTGTAGCACACTGAGTCATGCAGTCAATGTTTACCTGGACTTGATGCATTTCTCCACTCCTGTTCCAAATGATAAGTGGAAATCCAAAGGCGTTTTCTCGTCTACTTTTCAGCCAAAAAAAACGAAACCAAACCAACAAACAAAAACACCACCAAAAAAGCAAACAAATAAACTAGTGGAAGAACGTTAGAATGTCAGTAGAAATGAGCTTTAAGTAGTTTCTGTTCTGCCATACATTTGCATCCTTAAGTGTGAATTCTGAAATAGGGGGAAAGACGCCATGCATGACATTTCAAGTAGGTCTAAAGGAAGAAGCATTATCAGCTTTCTTTATAGATGAAGCCAAATGTAGGTCGTCTTTTCTTGCTTAGAAAAGGCTTCAAAGTTAACAATACATTCCTGCCAAGCCATTTCAACCAAAGACACAGTATTTAAGTGGAAATTTTAATAAAAATACTACCCAAGTGAATTTTGCTAGACACCATTTATCTCAGGTGCCTTAAAAAGTATTCCAAGTTTACCTTAGTAAATGTTTAATATTATTCATTGCTGTGTTTTTTTTATTTTATTTTATTAGAAGCCAAGGCCTTCATTAATGACCTGAAATGCTTTAAAACTGCATAACTAAAAGAGGGAAAAAAGGTATAAGAGAATGTACGAAAAAATTAAAAGCCACGAATTAACTGCATGTGCCTTAAAAAAAATAAAAAAAGATGATACTGTAGCTTCAAACATTCCTGGTGCATGCTTGACCATCTTTTAATATGACATAGTTCCTCTAAACTTCATTTTTGTTTTTAAAAACGGGAATAAGTGCAAGAGAGGGGATCCATGGGAGTTTTACAATTTTTTTTTTTTAATGCACAAAGAAAATGCAATATTTTCAGCATTACCCCTCCAAGTGCCTTTTTTATTGATGATTTTGTAAAGTATGTGGACATAATGTAAATATTTTTATTTTTATATGATTGAATGTGTTATGAATGAAAGCAAATTGTTGCCCATAGCAGCATCTATAGATAACTTGAAGAAAGTGTGAAGTGAAATTGATGTTGTTTTCTAGCCACTTTTTTACAATAAACATTTTTAAGTAAGATTTCTGTTGTTTGTTCTAATTAAAGAAAACAACTGTGTGTGCTTTGGAACATGGAAAAATGTGAATGTCTCTACACGACCAAATGAAGAGAAAAGTGCATTTCAGATGTGAAGACTTACTTTACAAGTTCTAAACATTAGAAAGGAATATATACATTGCATTTTAAAATATTTTAAGCCATACAGTGCATTTTTCTAAAGTCACTGCTTTAAAACACTTGCTTTTCTGCTACTTACAACACTATGACAATGTTGTGAAATATATTCTATTAAAAACATTTAAGAGCAACATTTTTCTTTCCTTTTAACAGATGAAAGGATGCTATTAGAGAGGCCTTATAGTACTTTCCCTGAGACTTTCACATCAGGGAATCTGGGCCTGATCCAAAGTTCATTAAAGTCAGTGGAGCCTTACAGGAGTTCAGCAACGTTTGCATGATGCTCTTTTAAAGCAGTAGTCAAGTCACAGTATAATATACTTTACATGGCCATTTCCAGATGATTTTATTAAAATTCATTACATATCAGAACTGTAAAGCAAATGCTTTACAACTGTGTATCAGCTAATATATCACAGGAAGGAAGTCATTCCATATTAAAAAGTAGAAATCTCTTAAGGTGATTTGACTAAGTATTCCAAGATCTGGACTACATAAAAGTATTACAAGATCAACAAATCATGTCTCATCATTACTGACTGGTGTGAAACAACACCATTTTCAACTTTTAGCAGAGTACAAAGCTAGAGAATGGACAAGCACCAGCTGGCATCCAGTCTAAAGACCCCTATGTCCACATTAGGGTACAACAGGAACAAGTAATAGCAAAAATCAAATTTTAACAGTTTACCAAGAACATTACTGATGTATAAACACAAGGTGGAAATTTCTTGAAAAAGAGTGTGCTTCAGCTAAATAATGCAATGGACAGTGCACGCCCTCTGTCTCCTCCAGCTGAGCTCTGGAGGAGCTTCAGTAGGACTGCACGGGAGTAATGCAGGCAATAGGCAGAAGTTTTGCACCTTTTCTCCACAGAAAGCATGACAGTGAAAAGTGAAGTTCAAATGAAGCTTTCATATTCTCCAAGCATCTTCTGCCAAAATCTCAGGGTTATAACAATGATTCCCTTGGAGCTGCTAGATTTTTTTTCAGGAAATAGCTGGAGAGTTCAAGAAAGATAGGGTTAGTGGGAATTTGTGAGGTAACATTTCAAAATGAACACATGAAGGCATCAAATACCCTTGAAAAGTTTCATGTGGTTACTCTATTGATTTGCACTTCCATGTCATTCTCTTTGAAGTTCGTAGGCTCTAGCAGTTCTTTGTGCAGCTCCTTCTTCTCAGAGCAAAGTTTACTGGAGTATGAGTAAAGTCCTGGCAGTCAACAGCTATTTGTACTGTTCTAGGTTTGCTCTCCGGTGTTGTGCCACAAAGACTTTTCCATTGTTTTAATTCACACTTTAAATTCTCTACGCCCGTAGTAAATTAAATAGCATAAGAGCTTGACTTCTTGAGTGAGTGGAAATGCTACTGCTGTCCTCAAGGGAAATCAGATGAAAACTTCATCAAAATACAGTATGCTAAACCAAACACAAGTGGAACTGGTCTGATTTGGAGATGACAATTAAGATATGCTACTTTGCATGCCTGTAACACCTGTACTCATAAAACACAAAGATGGGAAAGGCTAGAAGCTCTTTTGGCTCATCTCTGTAATTGAAACAGAGCACTCTATCACAGATCCCTAGCTCTCTGTCCAGTTGCAGCATAAACTTCCCAAGCAGCTAAATTTCTCTGCTTTTCCTGTGTGACTGCTTTCTATTCCCTGTCAAGACATTTCTCCAAAATATATTCCTTTAATAGTTTTACCTCATTACCTTAGAAATGCCCTTCTGCACCTGCACAAGCTATTTATCAATGTAAATTGAATTCTGTTCTGAGCTGCTGGTTGATGACTCCTATGACTTTCTCAACACATGATGGAGAAGTTCCCTCCATGGTCACACTAGCCATTGAATCTCTTTGGCCATTGCAACATTTCTCAGAGCACATCTCTTGTTCTATATCCAAACAATCTTTTTCAACTTTTTTAGGAAAACATGCTCCTTGTACTCTGAGTATCTTCATTGCTCTTTTCTGAAATCTGTCACTTTTTTTTTTTTTTTCCCCCAGAATGAGTTCCAGATCCTTCCTTTAGGATGTTCTGTCAATACATTTTCATTGTTCTTTTAGTGTGCAGAGAAGAGCGGAGCCACCTCAGCACTTGTGAAGTTACAAGTTAAATATGTTAATTTCTCAAGGCTGAAGGCAATAATTGATTCCCTTTGGTTTCCATGTCTCTTCCCTTGCTTCTGTTTGGGCATGCTTTTCTCTTCAGCGGCTGCAGAATGAAGGAAGATGTGCATGAAATGAAGACAGAACAAAGTACAATTTTAGGCTCAAAGCACTGCAATTATTCTACCATGTAATGCAGAGTTAAGAAAAGCATGTTATACACTCACCAAGGAGTTAAAAGAAGTGCCTCTCAGATTAAGGCACCATGAAATCTTTCTTCTGTATTTTGCTCTGTTATTTGGATTATTATAGTTCCTGTTGTCATTAAGCAAACTCAGGGCCTGTTACTCTAAGCTCCGTAAAATCATATAAAAATGAAGCACCGTAAAGATCTCATAATTTCAATTAAAAAGAAAACAATGGGAAACCTGGTAATTTAATTCTGATGTCTTGTGCTACAGCTGATTTACCCTGCCACAAAATAAATCAACATTTACTTTGAAAACATATTTTTATTTTTGAATAAGACATGTTCAGTTGCAAGTATTACTGCTTTGGAAATAATGGGTTTTACTAGCTGTCCCAAGTGTTTGGTTTTGTCTCTCTAAAGTAGGTGTTCTAACAGTTATATTATATGAATTATAACTCTGGTCCACGGAAATATGAGGAGTGGAAGGTGAGAAGTGCACTCCAACCTGCATATGTTGTGGTATCAAATGATAGCTGCAAGAAATAAGAGCAGATTGCTCAAGTGAATCACAGATCAAGGAATGATTGAGGTGGGAAGGCACCTCTGGATATTGACAAGTCCAACCCCGCTGCTCGAAGCAGGGTCAGGAGAGCAGTTCACCCAAGGCTGTGTTCAGATGGGGTTTTGATATCAAAGAATGGAGACTTCATGACCTCTCTGGGCAACCTGTGCCGGTGTCCAGTCACACTTACAGTCCCAAAGGGGTTTTTCTTACACATAAATAGAATTTTCTGTAACTGAGATGGTATGCACTGCCTCTTGTCCTGTCACTGGACAACACCAAGAGTCTGACTGTATTCTCCACTCCCTCACATCAGGAATTTATACACATTAATAAGATCTTCCTCGAGCTTTTTCTTTAGAAGCTGTCTCAGTGACTCCAATACAAGAAACACTCCAACCTTTTAATTACGTTTGTGGTCCTTCACTGGACTCTGGTATTCTCATGTCAAACTTGCACTGGTGAGCCCGGAACTGGACCTAGTGCCCCAGATGGTCTTCACCAGTGCTGAGTAGAGGTGGAAATACCAGTCAGTTTCTGATGGGATGCTGACAGGATGCATAAATGTTCTGGGGACAGCCATAGCAGCAGAATACTAACAAAATTCATGCTTGCATTCTCTGTTCCTTCTTCCCCAAAATTTTTGTACATTACTCCCCAGGAACCTTGAAGGATGTGGAGTGTGGGACTGTGTTTCCCAGGGACAGCAAGAGTTGCCCTGTCCTGTTGCATACTGCAGCACAAGAGTGCCTCAGCCAAAACAGACTAGAGATTTTTTTTAAAAATTTAAAAAAAAAAAATCAGCAAGTGTTTTTTACAAGTTTGGTGGTTTCATGATTTTGTTCCTCTTCACTTACCTTTCCAATACTTCAGGAATGCATCCAAACCAATATTTTTTTTCTCCTTCTGATTCACTCACCATTTGGGGTACAAAAGCATAAATATGTGCTCATTCATGGCCCTCCTTCTTTTGTTCGCCCCATGTCCCTGCAAGACAAAAGTTATGCAACAGTTGGTTGCTGTTACATCTGTCACTTTTATGCCTTTAACTTGGGTATTGAATATTCCCATCCCTTGTTTGTGTACCTCTCTGTTCTATTGTCCAGTGCATATACTAAGTAGCTTTGAGGATGAAGGTCACGGACAGCCATTGCTAAGAAGGAATAAAAGACCCTTTATATCTTTCAGTTATACAATCATATTTTTAATTTGTTTTGTCAAAAGAAGACATGGAAAACAGGAATCACATGAATACCAGCTCAAATTCACATGTTTCCAATATTTTTAGTAGCCTTCCCTCTGTAAACTTGGAAGGGCAACTGAGATACTTGCAAATATTCACACTTTTTTCACACAAATAGAGCTGCGTACTCAAACATGAAAATCCTTTCACTAAAGCTCTGGTTTTGGGGATCCAGTTCAAAAAATCCTTCAAAGACATCCCTCATTTTGTTGCTAGAGCACCCCTCAATTAAACAAGTGGATTTAAATGCAAGCACAAGGGTGCTGTGTAGCAGGAAAAAGTCAAAGAAGGGTGTTCTTCAAGCTATTTGTCCATCCACTCAGCATAGGAATGACTGAGAATGCCACACATTCTGGATCAGAATACTTTCCTAGAAGTTTATCTTTATTTTACTTATCCTATAAAACAGAGCCTTTTGCCTAACCAAAGAATGCAGAAAGCCATTCCTCACTTTGCAAAGTCCCTACATTCTCCTTACCTCTCATGTTTTAGCCCATTCTGTTACTGCTTACCCTACCTTACTCAGGAATCATCTCCTTCCCAGATGTGTCCAAGAGGGGGTCAGAGTCAGGGGATCATGGATCTTTTAAAACCAGAGAGATGTGGGCATTGTCGTGGCCTCTGAGCAGCCCTAGACATGGGTATGACCAACAAATACATGTTCCATGCTGGGCCAGCAAACTGTCACCCCTCCACATCTTTCCAAAAGCATGGCCTGGGAACACAGGAGCCTGGGCTAACACATTCCTCTCGGAGCAGTGCCCACATCTCGCGGAGTCCTGTGGGCTCCCAGTACAAGCTCTGAGCAGCAGAGCACCATCAGACATCTGCTAAGTCGCTAATAAGAAGCAGTTAAAGTATAAAGTTGCGCTGCAATTAGCTCCGACTTTGCACATGTCCCTAAACCAAAGAAAATTCCTTTGAATGTAACCTGCCCTCTCATGTGGGCTGGCAGATCGTCCACAGCTGACAATGAATAAAGAGTTAGAATGATGAAAAGTGACAGTTATTAAGTAACTCAAGTAAAAATTGAATCAAAAACAATCAGCAACTCAAAGTAATAATATTATGCGTAAAAGACTAATAAAAATCCCCCCATCTCAGTAAAAGCTTCATTGTATTTGGCATTAAGTCATTAATTTTTTACATTTTTAAGCGTTATAAAAAGATATTTTGCAAGACAGCTCACCAAGATTTATAGCAAAGTATTCACTATTCATCTGTAATACATGAAACCAGGCCAGGTTGCTATGTCCCGAGGAAATTAAAAAGAGAATCTTGTGACTCGTGATGGACATTTCGCGGTGTTTGTAAAACAGCTTGGCATCTCAGCCCAGATCCTAACTAGTTCTGACTGGACAAGGCCAACACTCAAAAACCAGTCAGGATTTTTTGACAGCTCTCACTTACTGACAGAAAAATAATTTTTTATTTGGAAAATGGCTTTCTGCTTCTAGGTAGTTTCAAGAAATTTCTCCACCCCTTTTCTCTGTCCCCACTTCTCCAACTGTTGGCAGAAAAAAAAATTGTTACAATTATTTCTTTATTTTTATTACTAATAAATAAATTAATAATTATTATAATTAATATTATAAATAAATAATAATTATTACTAATAAATAAATAAATTACTTTTATTTCCTAGCAACCTTTTCTCAGAGGTTTGAGAGTCACGGCTGTAGTCTGGTGGTCACAACAAATGACTGAGAGCTGCTCCTGAATATTTGAACCCAAACTCTTTGTCAGTCCACAAATATGTCAGCTTGTCACACTGGCAGCACAACAGGGTTTCTGGAAACAAACATAAGAAAAAAAGGTCCCAGGGACTGTTGAAATGACAGCTTTCAATAGGAGGACATGATAGTTAATAGATAGTTACAAGCAGTAAATATCAATTACAAATAACCTTCCAGGTCAGTCTTCTGTACCAGGAAAAACTCAGAAATTCAGCATTGTTTAGCTTTGAGAAGAAATTTTGACTCCAGTTAAGACTGATCTGATAAATCAGGTATGTCACATCATTGCTCTCATTGCCACAAAATAGAGCCAGAACAAAGTCTGTAGTAGATTTTTTAAATTACACATGTAGAAACTATTAATAACAGGAACATCCCAAATCATGGTAAATTATATCTATTTTTATACTTATATAAAAACAAATAAATATCCAGAATTAAAGTTGGGAAAATATTTTAAGAAACAGCCCTGCTACAATGATGTTTAGTTTTTATATTGGCCTGAAACTTATAACGAAAAAAATTTCCCTTGTTTTTCAGATTTTAAAAACAGGTATCTGAGATAAAGGATTCTTTTCTAGTTAAAAAAAAATTAAAAAAAAAAAAAAGAAAGAAAGAAAAAAAAAGAAAGAATATTATTTCATTTTACCAAAATTACATACATTCCAGAAGGCACTGAAGGAAACTGAGTTATTTTGACAATCATAGAATGCTCCTACAGTTTTTATGTCTATGTCTGGCATTCTGGTGGAAGCAATGCTATGTACAGGGTATCCCAGGATTGTCCCATACAGTGTTTTTTTCACCATGAACTTTTCATTTTCCCCTGTCAAAAGGTGTTGAATCTACATGGGCATTTGCTGACAGAAATGGAGTAATCTTTTGCTGCAGTGTGATCCCATATGGTGCATGTACTTGTTTTGGTATATAGAGCTCAGAAGGGAACATAGCCAGAAGTCTGCAAGTCTAGGTATCTTGTTCTTCCTAAAACACTGACTGGTTTAGAGCTCTATGGGTCCTTTCTTCTAGCAAACCCTTTTTCTTCCTCTATAATCACCCAGGCTGAAGTGGGATCAGAAATATCGGTGATGAGTTCTTGCCTTTTCCTGCACTGCTACAGTTTCTATGTCAGAAATGGGGCTAACAATGGGCTAACAATGGGCTAATGATGAGATTGCAATTCTGAACTTCTGTGGTAAGTTTATAGCCTTTTAAAAATCTTTCTCCTTGGTTTTTGTTACATACTAATGGAAAGAATGCACAACATTGGCTTATTATTTAGGCCAAGTACAAGTGATTTTTGAAAATAAAATTCCTCACAGTTTTTCAGGTAACTTGCAGACATGATATTAAATCTCAACTTCTGTATATTTGAGAAACCTTTTCGATTCATCTTTGTGGCCTGGTTTCAGCTGGGAGAGAATTAATTTCCTTCTTAGCAGTTGGTAAAGGGCTCTGTTTTGGATCTATTATGAGAATAATGTTGATAATACACTGTTGTTGCTAAGTAGTGCTTACTCTAAATCAAGGATTTTCAGTCTCCCATGCTCTGCCAGAAAGCAGCTGCACAAGAAGACAGGAGGGAGCACGGCCAGGACAACTTACCTGAACTGGCCAAGGGGATATTCCTTACCACAGAGCCCAGTACATAATTTGGGGGTGTTGACTGGGAAGTGCCAATCACATCTCAGAGAGTGGCTAGACATCGGTCAGCAGGTGGTGAGCAATTGTATTGTGCACCAATTTTTTCTCTTGGGATTTATCCCTCTCTCTCTCTCTTTTCTTTTCACCATGTTTTTAACTCTGTTTGCATTACTGAACTGTTCTTAACACACCAGGGGCATCACCTTCTTTTGATTCTCTTCCCCACCACACCAGGGGTGCAGGGAAATACGAAAACAGCTAACGTGGTACTTATTCGCTGACTGGGGTTAGATCCCTACACTTTGGTAAATGCCTTTCTGCCTTGTTTATATCTCCCTGTTTAAAATAAAAAGTAAAAATTTCACAAGAGATCTCTTGAAGACAAACTGAAATTATGGCTCTTCTCTTTGCACTTTAAGCTGATATGCCTGAGAAGGGAACTGCTGCACATACAATGCTTGCTGTTGTGTTTTGCCACTGTGAGAAGAAGTGTCACAGTTCTTAAAGAAAATAAATGTCTGTTTGCATCTTAGGTCACTAATGGAGAGGAAGGATCTGTTCTGTGGCATTTGTAAAAACAAAAATATGTTGCCATCACATGTGTGATTTTGGTCCCCCACTTTAAACAGGAAACAGCTTTTAGGACTTCTAGTCCAGATAATCTTCTCTTGCTCACATTACTTTATTCCTAAACATAAAGAGAGTTTTTGTCTGAGAAAGATCTTAGAATCTGGCATAGTACTTTTTTTTAGGGGCCCATAACTAAAGCTGCAGCATGTATTTCCTATACAGATGAACACTATAGTTCAGTATCCATGCAGTCCTTCATTTTGAAAGGAGGAAGTCATATTTTGAAGGCGCGCCATGTAAAGCCAAACCATGCATTTGTATTGCTCCTTCACTGACAGGTTAAGACCAAGTCAAACTCTCCAGGAGCAGGACTCCCTCCTCTCTTGAACCAGAGCCACCCTTGTGAATGACTTGTCCTTTAGCCTTATTCTCATGCTCTTTAAAGCTCTGGTAGCAGTGCTTAACACTGCCAGGAGCCATCATGTTCTGATCGGGTGCAGCTGGGAAGAAAGCAAGCCAGTATTTCAGCATCCAAAATGAAGTATCCAAAAATGATCCTTCCCTCCACGAGACTTTGCTGATGTAACTGTGCAGCAAACTCTACCAGCACCAGGATATACACAATTCATTATGACAAAATGCCCTTTGCCAGCACCTCCTGGGTGCCCAAGCACAAGAGCAACTTGCAAGCCAATATCACACCACTGGAATTTAGCTTTTGTCTGTACAGAAGTGTTGGAGGAAAAAAGAAAAAAGAGAGAGGGAGAGAGAGAGAGAGAGAGAAGCACAAAAACATCAATGCTACAGTCTTGGAAAAAGTTCCTGACACAGACCTAATCTCAGTCTAAGGACAGTACAGCCTGCACACCTTGCTCCCAGGATTTGGCCTAAAGTATAACCCAGACATTAATGCTTAAATAACAGGATTTTGAGGTGGATTGTGATGGGAGTTAGGGCTGGGAAAACATTCATTTAGTGGTAGAAGAAGAGCTGGAAACAGTCTTTCTCATGGTGATACTACAGCAAATATACTAGAGTTAATCCTTTTGCTTTCATTTTATTTATTCCTTGCCTGGTTTTAGTGAGGATGAATAATGTCCATGTCTTGTAACACCTCGGTAATAGTTCAGCAGGGTTGCTGTGACCTTTCCTGGTTGGACCAGTCCTGATTAGCTGCAGATTTCAATGTGTGATCAGCTGACAAGCCAGGCTTACAGAGTCTGAACTGTTGCAGTTGCTGTTGATGAGGAATGTAAAATGACCATTTCTGCTGCCCTTTGAAGGGCAAACTAAGAATTTGGTGGAAATGTAGAGTTGAAGTGAAATGCATTTCTTTAATTACTCCATTTGAGTTAAATTTTGCCTGTGAGTACATATGCATGGACTATACTCAGCTTGGAATGCTGCATTTTGGGTTTTGCTATTTGAACTTCCCATTAACTTATGCCAAAGATGAACCTTTCAAGGTGATATAAAATGTAGACTTCTTAATTGATGTGAATGGCAGCCTTCCTGTTTTAAATTACAAGTTGTAAAAAGAGAGTTGCATTGTCAATCAGACAGCAAATGGTGCTGCACTGGCCTTTCTAGAAAAACAAGCAACGGGTAATAAATTACTTTATGGTAGGATTGAATTAAAAACAAAAAATCCTTATCAGTGCAATATGTTTTCTGGTCCACTGAAACTCGTCTGTTTTAATCTGTTCCAGCTATGCTACAGTTCCCATTTTTTTAATTTGAACAAGTCCTTTTAAACATATATGTGTATGCATACATACAAATGTGAGTACATATATACAAATATATGCATGGAAACATTTTCTGCATGTAAGCAGAGATAGAATTAAAGTGACACTGCAAAGGATACTTTATTTTTTGAGCAGTATTGTTAATATGTGGAATATGTGGCCCATTCTCATTCTCTCTATTCAAAAATGTTAACTTTCATTTAAAAAAACCTATAAAGAGTCTCTTGTTGCTATAGTTACGCAGAGACAACAGAGTTTTGACAGCAATCAAGTGTAACCAGTAGATTTGTAGTCACCTTCAAGCAGATGAACAGACTGCAATGGCAGACAATTCTCAAAGAGAGATGGTGGCTCTGCTTCACACAGAAAGGCTTCAGTGGGGACAGTCCTCAAGGAGATGATAAAAGCATTGAAGGAAAGCATGGGAGGGCACTGTAATGAAGATCTTCACCATTTAATGTGACCTTTTATTTTGGTGTTGCAGGCAACAGCCTACTGGATTACATTTGTAAAAACAGAAGAACTTCACTGAGAGTAGCATCTCCTTAGAAGGTTTCTGAGATTCTCAACACTAAAAAAAATACTGTTGTTTCCACCTTTCCTTTCCATTCAGTTTCTGCTTTTGAGCCACATAAAATGCATGGCTCAAGGAACCAGCCTGTGGACTGATTTCCAGAGCCAATATACTGGCATGTAGTTCCTATATTAGTCAAAAAATCTTCCTTATGCTTCTGGAATACAGACAGTTTGTGTTCTTTACTCAGACTTTTCCCTGAGTCTTTAATGGCAGCACTTGAGTACAATGTCCCTGTGTAGGTCTACCATGCACCTGCATTATCATTTTTCTGCAGCAAAAATTAAGTTGGAATACAGCTGAGGTTTGGGGTTGGTCCGATATGTTCAGCAAGCCTCAGCAGAGCAAAATAAAGAGCCAGGTATCTTCCTGTGCACATTAATATGTCATGTCTACTCAGGCAGTCGATGCATTCAGGAAACACTGATCTTACCATGTGTGAGCAATACAGCTGTGCAGAGCACTGACAACATCACATCAGACCTATTCCATAAATACAAACTCTTGATCTGCACTGAGGCAAGAAGCCACATGAAACTCCAAAATTTTACGTTTTCTAAACACTCTGAAACCTTCTGGAAAACCAAGATCGATGCAGCCATGCTATGTCTACATAGATGCTGGGATACAGTGGAATATGAGCCATGCAGCTCAGCAGAGAAGTCCACCTTTTCAGAGAGGTAAGTATGGGAGATAAGACTCTTCCTACACATATAAAGGATAATCAGCACAAATCCAATCTTCATTCATCCACACCTCAGCCCAGGAGCTGTGAATTATAACCTTTCACACCGTACAGCACACAATCAGTGTTCAGCTGCCAAGTGCAGAGCTAATTTTATGCTGGAGTTTTCAAAGCATCAGGTTCCAGTGAATAGACACAGTCTTCTCTTTTCTGGCTCCCCACTAAGTGGTGCCTGCAGAACATGCCAGAGAAATGCTGGAAAGGTCAGGGGGTAATGGCGAACAGGAAAGCCGTTTCTCATGGCTCTATCCACAAAATAGGGTGGATGCATTGCCCTGTGTGCCCCACAGTCCTGGTCTCTAGGTGCACATCTGGTTACATTCGCACTGTATGTCAGGGCAAAACATCAGGTACCTGCCCTCACTTTCCTCCAGAGGAAATCTTGGGCATATAGACATGGTCCAGTAGGTTACCTACTCTATGGACAACCAAACACTAATGTGCGAGTTTGCTCCAGAGCCTTGTTGGAGACTCCCAAATTTTCTGAATATTATATCTACTTTCTAGAGGCCCAGGGTCAAAAATGTTTCTGTCAGGAAAACATTTTCCAAGGTCAGTGTGGAAAACGGTGTGGTTTGCAACAGGCTGCATGTGTTTCAGAGAAAGGGCAGTAGGAAATCTGCATCTGTCCCTGTGGCTTGTTCTTCAGGCTGCTCCATTCCACAGGTAGCTGTCACTCTGCAATTTTTATGTATAAAACTCACAGGACAGCAGAGCTCAAGAGAATTGCAGCCAGAGGCTCAACAGCAAAATCTTTCCACCTCTCTTCTGCTATTTTTAAACAGGACAGGTTTTCAGAAGCTTTCAGGAAGAAAATCACACTTAAATGCTGGCCTAGCTAAAACCTAAACTTGTGCATGCTGACTTGAGTAGCAAATTTGGAAGGTGCCATCAAGGAGGTCATGCTCCAAATCAGCTTTAAACCCTTCTATCAGGCATAATACAGGCTTAAATCTATCCTCCCAGACTGTGCCTGGATGTGTGTGAGTCACAGTCCATCCTCCTCTTTTCTTTTTTGCACATGGATGCCTTGCAGACTGGTGGTTGGACTACTTGGAGGGGGAAGAGTGAATCAAATTCTACCAGACGGGTGATGTCGAATCCACAAGTTCCCAGGACTAACCAGACACAAATGCTCACAGCAGGGCATGAATTGGTGCAAGAGGATGACTTCTTTCTAAATACCTGTGAATCTTGTCTTATACCTCCTTACTTTTTATTGCAGGCAGCTGGAAAGATATAATTTAAATGCAACACTGGCACTGCAACAGATTGTTCAGAGAGGCTGTGGCTTCTCCATCCTTGGAGACACTCAAAACCTGACTGGATACAGTCCTGGGAAACCTACTCTAGAAGGCCATGCTAGAGCATGGGGCTTCAATGAGATAGTCTTCAGACATACCTTCCAACCCCAAGAATTCTTCAATTCTATGGTTAAATAAATAAATAATTAAAAAGAAAGTAAGGGCGGCTGGGGGGGGGGGGGGGGGAGGGGCTCAATATACTTTCATGTGAACAAAAAGCCCTAGAGAAAAATTAAATTCTTTTGGATCTGATTGATGAAATGTATTTATTGTTCTAGCCATGAAACTTCAAATTCAGTTATGGTCTTAATTCAAGTTACTGAACCCTTTTAAGTTCTAGCCTTGTTTTCCCTCTGTTGAGGTACAACAGAATTGATGGATGTGTGTGGCAGCAGTGTGACTGGGACGTGAAATCATGTGCTTTCCCCTCACATGAAGAGGCATTTCAGCAATGACTAATCATGTATTTTCTCCTTTGCCAGCTATTCACAGAGGTTTTCATTTGCTAGGCAAGATTTCTTATTCTTTTTATTGTCATAGCAGTGAATTCCCTAATAAGTGACATTTACTGAGGGGGCTAAGGTGCAGATTTGTCTGAGATGTGTAGGAGATGGGCTAATTCCATGTGTTATCAACCTGCCTTCAAGAAGTCTCAGAAATAAGTCTTCCAAGTGAAATTTATTGAAGTCCTGAATTGTTTTCCCCTGAAGCATTTAGTTCAGTAGATCTTTATCAATCTATACCTGTACATACATGAAAATCCATACACAGGGACACATGTTTACAACAAATTGCTGAGACTCTCCACATCTGAGGTTGTTTCTGCATATTCATGAGTACACCTAAGGGCTGAAATATCTTTTCTGCGTGACAGATTTTACCCTAATAATTTGTACAGTATATCATTCAAAAAAAATAATGACTTTTGTACAGCCATTTATTTCATGGTTCCCTGAAATGTTTTGGGGTATTTAATTACAACAGATGTTATTTTATTTTGGTGAAGCAAATGATAAAATCTTACAGAATTTTTCATGAGAAGATTGGAAATCCCACAAACAATTGCATTTTTTTTCTATAGATCATTGACACGTTTCTTATTGTCCCATCCTCCAGGTCCCAGGTCCCAGAAAAATCAAAATATTAGGTCAAATTACTAAATAAGTTTTGGGAATAGATAGCAAGTTGGATGTTGAAATACAGGTTCCTATCATTAAAAATACATTCCCATGCCTTATTTATTTATGATTATTATTTATTTATGGTAAAAACTTCTAAAAGAGATGAATGAAGTTCTTTATCCTGATTTGGGTAAATTAGGCAAATTCACCACTCGTCTTTTCTTCACAATCTATTTACGCCTGTTTCAGTAGAACAGGAAGACATCCCAGTTCTTTCTTTTATTGATTTACAAATTTGTTGCATTTATTGCTGCTGTATTATTTTTTCCTTCAGATCTTTTGTCTCATAAAAAGAGTTTCCTCAACCAAAGTGGAAATTATTGGCCATCAAAATGAACTTGAGTATCTACAATTAATTATACCTTATTTTTTCCAGAGCATCCAAAGCACAACAAGCTCTCTACCATCACTGACAATCATCTCTAAAACATGAGATTTTAAACATACATATTTAATGAAACAGTGTATTCAGTTAAACCAAAGAAATCACACCACTCTTAGCAATACCACTTGTTCCACTAGTGTGAATAAGGAAAAGCATATATTCCTATTTGATATTTTATTAATGGCAGTGGAAAGAGAAACTATATATGTCCCCACAGTTTCCCTCCTCCCAGAGCTCTTTCTTCAGCCCAAATTGTTCTTTGCCTAACATCTTCCCTGGCATGGAATCCAAGGTTGTCAAATAGGCAGGAGCAAAATCTGGAAGACGAAGCAATGTTTTACATGCAGCTCAGAGTAAGGTTACCTCTGAACTGTACAGACTCACTGCCTCTGTGTCATGCAGGAGTTAATTGCCAATTGTTTGGGCACAAGGAGCGAATGTGTAGTTCAGGCAGTTAAACCCAACTGGAAAAGCCTGGTTCTGATCTTTCTCCTGGGTTCTATTTCATATTCTGAACTTTCAAATAAAAATTTTCCCAGACTCTTTAAAAGATCATTAATTAAAAAGTTATTTTTTAATTTTTTTAATGAAGTCTCAGGTGTCCTTTCTTCATTAGCTATCTGTAACAATGACTGCACACTCACAGTGACCAGGGCTTAGCAAAGCAGCTTAAAGTAAGTATGTGTTTAACTTTCTGTCACTGTTCAAATCACTGCAATGTAAAATGTACCTGATTTACAAGAGTTTGAGTTGGGCTTTGTGTCACTTCTGATGCCCAGACACATGGCTTTCTACTGCCATAATGTAAGGACTTTCCATTGTGAGACTTTTCCAGTGTTTCTGTCTTATAAAGTGGTGCTAGAGGAATAAAGAGGATTAGAAAAACTTCCTGCCTTGGATTCCTCCTTTCACTGGGATATCACTTCCAAAAAAACAATTAATGCACCAGTATTTTACAGATCAAAATGCATTTTGATCTAAAAAAGTTATTTGCAGGGTTTGTCATAATCAAAGTTTTCTTGTAACCTCCTATTGCTGAAGAAAGAAAAAAATGCTCCTAATAATAAAATTCTTTTTTAAAAAAAAACATCCCTGATTATATACATTTTGTTTCATTCCACTTCATCCCAATGTCATCTGCCAATTCAAATAGCCTGACATTTATATTAAGCTTAAGATGTCATTGATCCAGTTCTGCAGAGCAAGACATCAGAGTGCCACTGATCATTTCAGTTTCTCAAGAGCGGGCTCTGGATAAATTAGCACCACTATTAATCATAATGATATATCTATATCTTGATTCTGAGGTTCATGAGAAACCAGTTTTCCAGAAACTGCAAACTGGCATGATGTTAGCTGAAAGAACATTAAAGCATGGATCTCAACTCTCCACCGAATCCTTCAGAAACTGAATAGCTCTCACAGCATAATATTTCTGACAGGAAATATACACTTGAGATGTTTTAAGCCTGAAATGTCACATACACAACAGAGCTTAAGCCTGAGAAGCCTCCCCTGTTTCTGAGATCATAACAGTAGTATTATCATTAGAAGGATAAAATGCCACTTCCTTGCTTCCCATACCCCAATCCAAACGTAATGTGAGTCACTTAATGAATTTCATTTAAGCCTAATGGAACAATTTCAGCCTGTCCTGGACAACTCTCCTGTCCAATTCCCTCTCACACATTATTTCTGCTAGCTTGGTTTTCATATCCGCCTCTGCCCAATCACTTGTGGCAGGTTCTACTGGTAAAGCAAATGCTTTGCTGCTGTTTTTCCCCTTAGAATTACAGATCACTGAAGAAGTAGCTTGAAACATTTCCACTGGAGAAAAATGTGATGAAATTGTTAAAGGTTCAGCAGCCTTGAAACACTAGTAGACTATTGGCATGAGGATTATTCCCAGACATGATCTTTCCTTTGGAACCTGCTGTCGAAGTTTGCAATATTTGTTCGCTTCATGCCTCCTCGGCATAGCCTGTCTCTCTGGCTGATTTTCTTCCTTTCTTTATCTGAAGCTGGCATTTTTTCCACTCTCAATAATTAAGCTGTCTCGATGCTAGAGACATGCCTATTTTATCACATGTATGTCTCGTACACAGTTGAAAAAGGAGAGCTCCAAGGGAGAAGGCGGCTGGCGTCTCTGCTGTTGAAACGGTTTCAATCTGGCCTGAATACTTTGCCTGCAGTGCTGCAACCCACAAGGGGGTCTTAACCTCTGAAACCTGCTGACTCAAGAGTAATTGGCCAGCATGATGCCACTGTGACCATCAAGTGGAACAAATAAAATTACCCACCATTTCAGTGCCATGATTGTCCTCTCCCACTGCGTGATTCCATGAATCCCCCCAAGGACTGACCTGCTTATAATAAACAAATTGTTTTCTGGGCTCCTTTTCCATTGCCTGTAGGGGAGTAACAAGAAGACAGAGCCAAGCTGTGTTAACTATATTTAATGGTCTTTTTTTTCCCCTTAAATTGCATCAGATGGTGAAGATGACTAGATACAGTATGATCTTTTAAAATTATATCCTCAAGAAGCAAACAATTAGAGAACAGCATCTCTACAAGGAAAGTCAAGTTTACACAGAGATAGAAAGTTGTAAATTTGAAGAATTCAAGAGGATTACACATATCCAAGTTGAATGACTTAATTCCTCTTCCTGAGAACGACAGCTTAAAAGCAGGGATTCTCTTACTCTATACACAATTTGGTAATTTGTTTGCATGAGAGCAAGCTGTTTACACTGTGCTACATAGAGGTTGTTGCCAAAACTTACTATCTCCTATAACAGTGTAAAACCAGAATATCTCTCATGATGGCAGTGGGTTTAATCAGATACACGCCAGCGTAACCGAGAACTAAATTTGGTTTTACATCCCTGTCTAAAAGAAGCTCACTAAAGATCAGACGGGAAGAGCTCAGGGGAGGGGGGGATAGAGGGGAAGGAGGGGAAGGAGGTAGTTCTTGTTCTCTTGATTTTCCTTCTTTATGGCCATGTAACAGCATCCCAAATATCTGGATTCATGCAGAGGAGATAATATGGCCTGGTAAATGCATCAGCAGGACAAGTAGTGCGAAACTTTATTTTAGTGTTTTCAGTAACTGCCTGAGCTGATAATGGCCCTAATGTGGCCACAATTGACTGCAGAAGTGCAGATTTAGTCCCAGTCCCATAAAGTTTTGTACTAACACTGGGTGAAATTGCAGTTGTTTTGAGTTTTCAGCCTTCCATTGAATAAGAGCAAAACTTGGAGCATGGAGATACATGTGAACTGTTTCTTTAGGCAAGCAGGTAGAGGAGCCCAATGACTTTTGCAGAATCAAATCATGATACAGAATAAACTGAGGAGACTGAGAAGTACAGTGAGCTACCCTGCCGTGACTAACAACAACCATCTTAAACAACTGTTGATGCATTTCTGAAAACACAGTTTGTTGTTTGGTGCCAGCTATTTCATTTAGATCCAATTCACTTAAATGACGTGCTTAAATGCAGGCAGACTATTAAGCACATTGTTAAAAGAAGGTCTTGAAAAACCAAGGAAAACTAATACTTTCTCTTCCCTGCAGTTTTTTTGTTGCTCTTTGTGATCACTTTATATCACTGCTAAATCCATTTCACTTAGCTTGTTAAGGTATTTTGAGGGATATTTTACACAGTTTCTGTTATTTTTCCGTGTTGAAACCAATGCAGTATGAGTATTTAAAAAAACAGCAATAGTGCTTATCTAGTTCTTTCTATCCAAAGTAATCTCCAAGTCTGAACAGACCATTTAAGCTGGAACAGTTCTTGTAAATTGGAAGGAGTCTGACCCCTGTTTCAAATTTAGCATACATCCTCCTGTTCATTTTATTTCCCAGCAGATAAGGGGTAGATCAAGCCTGCAATGCTTCTATCATACACAAGACTTCTCCTTATCTACATACAGTTTCTTTCTCCCTAGCTCCCCTTTTACTGCTGCAAATCTTTGTATGTCAAGCAAGGGAGAGAATAAAACCAGAGAAACTTGCATTTGGGACCCTAAAACTGCCAAGATCAGTTGTGCTTTTCACCAATCTGCTTCTCTCATTTATATTCTGTTATATTACTTCTCCTGTCTGTTTCAAATCCTATTTTCAAGTGGTTTATGGTCACGGTTATAAAGCACACTTGTCTATATCTCTGCTTTAAGGGAATGACAAGCATTGACTGGTGGATCTACTTGTCTTATACATGAAGCGTCATTCTCAGTCAGACTGTATAACAAATAGATAAAACATGTGATACAAGAATTTTTTTCTATAAATAAACCCATGGAAAAATAGCCTTCATCATTGTGAGGTATTTGATTCACGGTGGAGAGCTCTTTGGGATTGGAGGAATACATCACCTCATGGAAACGATTTGAGACCTCAGGGCTAATATGCACCTGAGTATCACAATCAAAATTGCCCAGACATGTGTAACTTATAATGTTATGGTGCAATCATAAGCTTAAGCCCCCATATGTGAAAAATCTTCCAAGTATTTTCATAGCCAGTAGGCAGATCATGCATTTGCCATCTCACACACACAATATGTAGATCATACACTACGCACACATGTCTTTTGTCATTCACAGAGCTCTTTGGCTCTCTACTGCAAAGGGTTTAGAGGGCTGTCACCTGTCCCAGAAGCCACGCAACCTTCTGATTGCATAGCATACAATTGCATATACAAACATATTGAATAATAATGGACTAATACCTCCTCCCTATCCAGTACTAGGTGAAATTAGCAGCTGATCATGAAACAAGGGCAGTGAAGATTAATTTCCTTTACTGAGAGGTCTTTGGTGGTAGCATTGTTTGTGGAATGGTATCTAGCTAAGTATCCTTGAACAAGGGGCATTTTTCCTTTATTTCCTGTAGTTTTCCCTTGAAGCTGGTTGTCTCAATGAGCTTTGCTGATACCCAGACCATCTGGGCAGACTTAAGCAAGCTGCCCAGCAAGGAGCTGATTGAGCAGCAGCAGCAGGAGGACACCGTCTCCTGAAGCTCCAAGCTCCCTGAGCAGTCTGCCAGAAACAGTCAGCTTGGGTAGAGACAGGTACGTTGAAATCTGGAAGAGAAGACATTTGCACAGTTGGTTTTAATGCCTTAGGATCTGTGGAAGGCTGTAGGCTTTACTAGGAAAGAGAGAAAACAGATATAAACATGAAGAACAATCTCTGGTGGATAGCTCTGCTTCTCAGCGAAACATAATCCCCAAATACTCTGGCAAGAAGATAGATCCTTATACCCTAATGACAAGCGTTATTCGCAGGTCTTGGTTTTTCAAAGAAACTAAGTTTAAAAATAGACTTCCGAAACCTTAAGGCCTGGAACCTTGTGCAGGCATTAAGATTTGTCTGCAGCTCCTCACCTTACTCCTATATTTTTCCATCTGCAAACTGCTGCAAACCACTGCATAAGGCAGATCTGCACTTTATAGTTCTCAGTGAAGCAATATGTCACCTCTATTTATATTACTGTGATCTTATGAAAGAAGGAAATCCTGTCAGTAGTAATCTCAAATTCCTTCAGTTATCATAAATTAAAACTGCCCACTTCTGTCTTGTAACATGAAATTTTTACTGTAGTGTACATAGGTGTGCCTATTTATACATGCTTTTTAAAGTCTTTGTTGTGTTTTCCAGTAAAATCCTAATGGCAACTTACCATAGTAATTCTCTGAATGTTAATAGCTACAGAGACATAAACTCACAAAAACCTTGACTAACTCTCGCTGATAAACATATCCTTGGTGTAATTATTGGCTTAAGTCATAGAAAATATAGCTTTGTGTCTGTAGTAGCCATCTGGAAGCTCTGAGAATCCTTTTGCGGCCTTGCTACAGGAGCCTTTGTGAATGTGGCAAATGTAAATGTAAATTTTCTGACCCTGTGTATCCCCTTCGGTGAGACAATTACATATTTGTACTTCACCCACAGTTTCTAAAGAGGAATATGCAGCCACCAGTCACAAAGATGAGCAGAGTTTGTTGCAGTTCCAGGTAGAGGATGTTAGGAGCCCACAGTCAATATCATACAGCAGGGACAAGATTCTAATGATATTTAACCTTGCAAGATGTAACAAAACATTTTCTGGTTTTCATCATTTTCTGTATCTCATACTGAACTCCTGTTGTCTTTATTAAGGTCAGTGGTGTTTGTTATATTTTTGTAAGAAAGCCAAAGCAGCAGTAATAACAAATACATTAATTCCTCCTTATTTGACTGGTCCAGATTCTCAGAGATTTTTTTTTTATCAAACACAGTTAAATCTCCTTTATTAAAAATAGAACAGGTTCATACTTTCTATGAGGATACTGTGAGGCAGATTCTAGGAGTTATGTTCCCAAATGATTGGGATTTCTTGTATAGATTTTGTGGAGTTAAAACATAGTGTGGTTTCAGAAACTGCGGGCAAACAAAAGGCCTTTTAGTATTTTGATCCACTCTGAATAGTTCTTATAACTCTATAGCAAACTTAGGACCAATGCAAAAAGATTAAGGGTCATGATGATTAATGTGACAAGAAAATGAAGAGGTCAGCTAAAGGCATTGCCATCATCCATAGTCTTTGTCACAACAGCTGATTTGTGGGGTTAAATCCACTGCAGAGGAAAGCAAAGTATAAACACTGAAAATTCCCTGCCAGTACAACCTCAAGAAAGAGGACAAGGGATTTTGATGCCAAAATGGCACATGGGTTTGATGCTGTGTGAGGATCACAAGCCCTGCAAGCACCTGGAATCTGCTATTATTGCATTCATTCACCTGTCTCTAACCATGGCCAGTGACTAAATGCTTCCAAGGAATGCAAATAAATAAACAATGTAGAGGCCAAGATATACATCAAGGGAGAAAAGGAAATGGGAATTACTTCCTGGCCAGTATAAATATGGTATAAAACAAATGATCAACAAACAGAAATCACACATCCCCTTGGGAATACCAGTAAATCACCACTCACAAACTTTCACTTTTAAATCCTGAATTGTCTTTTCTCTAAACATGAGAAACTCTTTTTTTAGCAATGTTGTAGTCTTTTCTGTTCACTACCTGTTTGAAAGGTTATCCCAGGATATTGCCCCCAAAATACTTAGAAACCTCTGAAATCCAATTTCCAAGCCCTGGCTGCGGCACAGGACAGCAAAGCAGATTACAGCCAGAATAAAGCTTATAGATAATTCACACCATTTGTCCAGCTTGTTGAAACTAGGAGATGTAGGTAAGTTAAGAGCTTACAGTCCTCCCCATGGCCTTTGGCTCCTTTGCAGCATTCATCCCCAGAACTGCTCTGAGTCCATGGGAAAGGTGCTGCCAGGGGAACTCAAAAATCTTGATTGAAGTGGTTACAGCCTTTTGGACCTGGATGGATTTCAACTCCTATCTTGGATAGGTTCAGAAAACAGTCGAGACATTACTTAGTTCAACTTTAGTGCACTCTGGGGAGATATGCGAGGGAGACTGTTTTACATCTTCCACCCTGGGCAGTTGTGAAATCACCCAAGGTGATAGGCACAAGTGTTATGTCATTGTGATGAAGGTCAGTGTTCAGTCCGTCTCATATTTATGCAATTTTTCTTGCAGGACCTTCATTCGTCGTGTATTTGAGTTTGGCTTTTCAGGATAGTTTTGTAATTGGGGAGCATGGGGGTTGGTTAGTTGGTTTCATTGGTTTTTTTATACTCTGTGTTTTGTCTTTGACTTGTAAATGCCTCAATGTGAAACAAGTGATACTGTAGCAGAGTTTCATTTATCTCAGGGATTTGGTGATAGCCACATTTCTTGACTAATAACACTTAAGTGAAACACTGATAATACAGCTGCTGTGATTGTAAACCTGGGATAATAGAAGTGTTATCAATTTAAAAATTAATACTGCAGAAATAATGGTGGAATTGACCGGCAGTTGAAGAGACAATCTCATCACACTTTAATCACAAGGAGATTCTTGAAGTAATTTTATAGAAACATAGAACCATAGAGGGGTTTGGGTTGGAAGGGGTCTTAAAGGTCATCTAGTTCCAACCCTCCTGTCACTGGCAGGGACACCTCCCACTAGACCAGGTTGCTCAAAGCCCCATCCAGCCTGGCCTTGAGCACTGCCAGAGATGGGGCATCGAGAACTTCTTTGGGCAACCTGTTCCAGTGCCTCACCCACCCTCACAGTAAAGAATTTCTTCCATGTGCCTAAGCTAAATTTCCCCTCCTTCACTTTGAACCCATTACTCCTTGTCCTGTCACTACAGTTCGAATTACTAAAATTTAACGAAAATAACAATATTACATAGACATTGCAAAATATTAAGTGGAAAGCAAATATTCTGTCTTTATATGTAGGATGAAAATAAGTATTTCCTTCACCATTTTTTAACAAGACCAGGGCAAAACCAGTTTGACTGGAGGCTCTGCTTTGGGTTGTTGGGGACTCCTGGTCTGGAAGTTGCAACAAATTATCTCTGAAAACATTCTGTAGATAACATAAGCAAAGATTAAACATGAATTGGACACATTTCTGGTCTGCTAGTGAGTGGTAGTGCTTTTCCTGAAGACTACAGAGCAACAGGGAGCTACAAATGAATAGTCCCCCATAATGGAGTACAAATCTTACTAGGCATATAAAGAGACGGGCTCATCCACTGGGATTTTTAAATCATTTTATATATGAAACAAAGAGAGAGGCTGAGAAAGGAGAGAGGCAGGGTGAGAAGTATGACAAGTTACTGATCTGTGGCACCTGCACATCTCACTAATTCAGCTGTGGTGGTTTGTATGTCTGGGATTGTTCTGAATGGTTACTTCACCAGTATGAAATCCCATCTTTTCAGTCAGCTGTACAAGGGGCCTCTCAAAATTCAAACCCACTGATGACCTTTTGCCTAATGTATGAGGCCAAACAAACGCAACGATTTTAAAGGCTCACTCTGCTTATTTTAAGTGCTATAAAACATGCTTTACAGAATATAAAGTGTCTTCAGTAACTGAAATTAAAAGTTTCTTTAGATTTTGATCCATTCCTTCTGGTGCACTTGTTTCAACAGATACATGCTTTCCTCTACAAGAAAGACACCCTAATCTCTTTCACGTACTCAAGGCAATAAAGGAATAAACCAAAATAAAGCCTGATACTGCAATGCAATGAGAACCTTCCGGGAGTGGATGTGGCATCCACCTCCTTTGTTTCACACAGCTGTGTACTTCATACATGGGCAAGATGGATGGAGGCAATGTCACTGGAGGCAATTCACACCTTTTGTCAGAGAAGGCGAAAAGAGACCATTTACATCACTTCCACAAGGATGATTTGGAAAATGCTTTCCCATAAGCTGGAAGGACCTTCAAAGCCTTGCTTTCAAACACTGGTGTTCCTTACTGTGAAGGACATCTCGCAATCCACTAATAGCAATATTCTTAGTTGGTCATTTCCAGATGTTTGATTGTGGTGGAAATCTCAGGGCAGATGTGCATTTGAGATTACTTTATTCTTTTTTGTTGCCTTAGAGGACACAGTGGTAACATATTACCTCACTACAATAAAATAGCACAGATATGGGAAAGTCATCTAGTTCCTCTCGCTGACAGTGCAGGCTTGCCCTCTGCAGCGTGCTCCCTAGTGCTTTGTCCAGTCTATTTTTAAATGGCCTAAGTGATGAGAATTTCTGCAGAGGAGAGTTCACAGGCAAGCCTCTTCCCTCTAACAAAGCTCTGGATAGATACAGAATAATAATAGTATATTTATTTATTAAGCTTTCTCTCTTTCACCCAACAAAGTCCTTGGGGTGATAAGCAGACACCTCAAAAAAATTTCTTGTCCCAGCCAAGCTCCGCAAAGTTTCAAAGACATGATTAAACAAAAAACAACACTAAAGCAAAAGAGCCCTTGCAGACAAGCCACTCAGGAACAAAGGGGTTTTATAGTAAGGATTGTTGCAGCAAACCCTCTCAGCAGAACCCCAAACTCTTCAAGCTCTATGGCCAAGTTCATGGAGGTTTGTCAGTGCCTAGCAGAAGATTCAAGGCTCTTCAGGCTTTCAGTATCTCACAAATCTAGACCTACGCTAAGGGAAATTTTAAAAGACCATATTCCTGAACAAGGCCATCAAGGCAAAAGAAAAAAATAAAGGATTGTCATTTTACTTTCCTCATTTGAATTAAATTCATAAAGTCAGTGTTACAATTTTAATTATATTGAAAATATTCCATTTATATCTGCTAAATCCTGATTTACTGGTAGCTGCAGTCATTTGCCTAGTAATATTAAATGTGAGGAATGGAACCAAAAGCTTCACTATCATCAAACTCAAACAAATGTCTTCAGGAAAAAACATTAACCAAAAGCTAAGTCAAGTGTCTGTCTTTTCCATCCGTGTTTATCAATGCTAAAACCCTACTGGTTGCTACTTGCACCAGAAGACTATTGCAACTTCTGTAGGGGGAAAAAAAGGTTATATTTCTTTTTGACAGAACCATTAAGGAACTCTGTAATGTTTCAATCTGTGGTCACTGCTCTGTTTTGCTTGGCTCGCTAAACCCTCAGCCTCAGCTGGCATTTCCTAAATTAACAGCACATTCACTCCCCACATTAAGACAGTCAGACAAATGGTTCAGCCTAAACTAAGCAGTTTGACACTCATGTGCTTCAGCAAAGCTGAACAGCATCTCATGACGCTTACATGATTAGATGATATCATAATCATATGATAAAAAGCCATTAGGCCAGGACCAAAATCTAAAACATAGGTCATTATGTTAGATGTAAAAAAGCATACCCATTTAACAGAGAAAAAAGGAAACAAAAAAGAGTTCTGACACCAGGGAACATCTGGCTAATATTTACATCTCCTGTTTAATTTGGATGCTTCAGTTTAGTTTTCAAGATGGCAGTGTATAGAAACAAATTAAGCCAATCACTCTATCCGCAGTTTAGAAAACCAAGATTTGTTTATAGTTTCTCATATTAATACCTCATCCACTTGGCCAAAATGCCTCGTGAAAAATATACCTCAAACACACAATTCCCCTTTAGTAACAAAGCCGTAATTCAGCATAATTCTTTGTTGATGGGATGAAAAAGGGAGTCATGTAAACTTGGGGTATTGAGATGAACAGATAAAGTTGAGCCATCGGAAATGAAACAGTCTTCAGTGCTGTAGGGTTAAACTGAAGTCCAACAAGAAAGTCAACAGAATTAGCATTTTGGGCCCCATCCTACTTTCCTTTAAATCAATGGGATTCTGTCACTGACAGCAGTCAGAGTACAGTCACAGCCATGCTCAGTGTTAAAAGAAAATGAGCTGGATGCAAGCTTGCTGGATGAGCCCTGTGCCTGGGAATCTGCAAGTTTAATTCTGTGATGAGTTTGATACGATGCTTATTTCCAAGAGCAGTTAAAAACAAGAAGCAATTCAGCAATGCATACGTAGAATTTCATAAAATATTATCTCTTAGAGGAAAATTGGCCAAGTGACAATATTCTTATGTCATAGGTAATTAGGTAAGCTTCAGAACCCTCAAGTTAATAAAAGGAGATACTGATTTCAAAATACTAGAGAGAATCCAAGGCCTGAAGTCAATACTTTTTGTTACAAATCTAGGACAGGCACGGAAACTTTTTCATCAGGCTTCCCTATTTTTGAGTATACACGGGATCTACCAGGCCAAAATCTCTTCGACATTACTGAGTATTTTTGGAGTTTGAAGGGTATAAATAATAATATTAGCATGAGTGACCTACAGTACCCAACCCCAGATCTAGCTAAACAGTCCCAGTGGTTTGGGCTGTTTCTAGTCTGCTCTTTCTAGAAGCAGAAGAAAAGCCCAAGAAAGCTTGCTGAATGTTTCTCTTGTCTGTTTAGAGTGCCATGACAAAAACACAGCGTTAGACACTCAAAAACCAGTGCTAAATTATCCAGCTTTATTCTAGCAAGCAATTCACCCACAACTGCAAGGAGCTTGTGGCTGGAAGCAAACCCAGCTGTCACTCGGAGTGCCAGCAACATAAACCTGATGTCAGCTTTGTATTGCCCAGCAAGCCCAGCTCATGGCCCAGGCTCCACAACCACACCGAGAGCTGAAGAGAGCCCTGTGTGTCTGGAGTGTGTCTGTGTGTCCACTGCTGCCTGGCTCACTGGAGGTGGTGGCAGAGCCAGGGCAGTGGCGGCAGAAGCAACATCAGAAAAAGCAGTGAGAGCAAGAGACTGGAGCAGGAAAGGCATCAGCACATGGCGGTGAATGTGCTGGAAGGAGTAATGAGTTTGTTCTCCCCAGGGACCACTTCCAAAGGGCAGTGTGGTTACGATGGCATCACATTTGTCTCTCTCCATCTTCTGCTATCCCAGAAGACACTGCTCTTCAAAGTGCTTCCCATGCCCTCCTGGCACACCTCTGTGTATGCAGCACACACTTTCAATCTGTGCTACAAAAACACTTCTTGCAACATAGCCCTCAGCTATTCCAATACTTTGAACTGAATAACCAAGAGTGACATGGTAATCATGTCTTGGGGTCCCAGAGATACCCCAGGGCCCAGAGGAAACCCAAGGTTTCTCTCTGAGTTGCGGGTGTGCAAAGTCCAGCTACTCATACTGGTAATTAAGTTTGCCTGGGACTGGCCTCTGGCTCTGAGGCCAACTGGCAAGGAAGAGCACCCCCATCCCACTAGAAGAGGGGGGCTGCATCCAGCTGGCCTACTGGGAATGGTCTCAGGGCCATGATGACCTCTGGACCATCTCTGGCAATTGTCTGACAGTGCTGGTGGGCACAGCTCAGAGACAAGGACCAGCCTCATAACGCAGTGGTACCGCCAATCCACCTATTTTTAATCCAGCCATCTCATTTACTAGTAGAACTATAGTTCATGAGACCCTACTGCCCTGAGGACAGCTGACCCTGAGCGGGCTTGGGGCCAGGGGACAATCCGTGGCCATCTTTTGTTTTTAGAGGGATAAAGATAGCCACAAGGGCTATATGCTGTGTGGGTATGAGCATGTGGTGCTTTCAGCCCTGCTTTTCCAAGGAGGCAGAGATGTGTACCAGCCAGCAGCACTGACAGGGAATCTATTTCTTCATTCATAAAAAGGGACAGCTCAGATTTATTTAGAAAGGGGGTCACCTGTGTGCCACCTCAGTCAATTTGGTGAACATGCATCACACTTTACCCTTCCGAAGGTGATGGAATGGTGCTGCCAGGTGCAGAAGGAAGTGGGCGCAGGAGGCGGTAGGGAAGGAGAACTGCTGTGCCCAAACTAATGGTGATTCTCTGCAGATCTGCAGGGGGAAAAAAAAAAAAAAAAAGAGCATTTTCTCCTGTAGCAGTGAGTGTGGACACTTGACATATTTCTTGCTCAGTGAGCCATGAGACAGAGGTACAAGAGCAGGTAAACATGCTTTCTTACACTCAGTCAGACATGATATTTCTTATACATTGATTTATACTTTCTACAGAACCAATGCAGGAGAGTAACAAATGAAAAGAGTGTGACAGCTTATACTTGTGAGAAGCCTTTCCTCCTACCCCAACCCTCAAAAGTAACCCTTTTATGAAGTAAAAATATATTTTCCATTTCCTAGAGCAGCTGGTTTAGCAATGTTTTGCTGATTTGCTGTTTAAAATCCTCTGGTATTTAACATGCCTTTGCAAATTTGAGTGGCCAAAAGTTCATCTTCCACATAAAAATCAGTTTTGTTATTTTCCTTTATTTTTTTCCTCCTCTGTCTTAGTGGATAACAGAAATGAAGTGGCAGAAATAGGAAGCTCAGGCCTATCACTTCCAAATTGCTCATTCTGTGCTTCCAAAAATGTTCAGGGAAAAATAAATGGGGACTTGCAGGCAGGATAAAAAAGTTTCATAGTGTTGCAGAAGCGATGCACTCATTTAAAAGGCCAGCTTAGAAAACAGTGCTTTTCTTCCTTTGACATCCTCCCAAGAATGTCTACATCAGCCAACTTGCTTAAAGTGGCAAAAGTCATTACAGATAAACACAGTGGATTGTTTATTTTGGAAAGGGACTGGGGCATAACTCCTCTGAGGTAAAGCACAGGGCGGTTCTTTCTTTACCTGCTGCGGGATCCAGCAGAGAGGCAAGGTGCTGCATGCTTTGTGCTCAAATGACTAACAAGACCTTTGTCTAGGCTTGAACTCTCTTACCTGTTTTCAGTTCCTGACATACCTCGGATCCCCCCTACCGCCCGCTGAGCCCAGGCTGGAGTGCTCCAACGGGGAGCCTCTGGATGCAGAGTGCCACTGGGATCCATGGGGAAGACAAAGCCCCTCAGAAAGGCAAGCAGCCTCAGGCCACTCTAATTACAAGTCCCTGCACTGCTTGAAGGTACTCAGCTGACATGCCTGAACTGTGCAAAGACCTTCAAGTGAACTATTATACAAAGCTCAATGTATCACATGGTTGCGAAGCAGCTGCTAAGTCTCACTGTAAATGAGGCACAGAGATGATAAGTCACATACTCTCATATACAATGTGCTTAAGGAAACCCCCACCCTACGGATTTTACTGCCTTAGGCTAGGATGAAACTTGGGAGGTGAAGGGGAGGGAGTGGGATGTGGGAAAGAGTTTTATGTGAAGACGTCCTAGTCTACATTAAGGATGTGTTTACTCCTAGTAGCTTTGGCAAGTTAATCATAACATGCATTTAAGTTCTTTCAATAACATCCCCCAAAGTGGATTTTTTTAAAATGTCACTTCCCTGTTTAAACCAGCTTAAAAACTGTATATCCAGATAAAGCTTCCACAGGAGACACAGAAAGCAGTGGTTGCTAACATCTGGGTTCTCCTGTGCTCACTTTGCCTGGATACATACAAGCCTGAAATATATGTTCTCAGTTCAGATCAGAGGACTGTAAAGGACACACATCTGATTGCACAGATACAAAACACAGCAAGACTGACATGATTAAGAACAAAAACCTGGCAAAACAGAGAAGGCAGACAATATAACCTGCAGCAATAAATACATTGCCCGTGATCATCTTAAAACCTACAGAATACTGTAGAGAAGGCTAAATGGCTGCAGAGTGGTGCCTATAACACATCCAGGGAGGGGTTTCCCATAAGCCAGCAACACACTGGGACTGTAGTCATTTCTGAAATCCCAGATCCATAGAAGTACAGGGTTGGGAGGGACCTGAAGAAACCATCCAGCATGTTGTGCTGAGATGGGCGCTGCAGTAAGAGTCAGTGTGATGCTGAAATGGGAACTCAGACTCCTGAGAGTTACTATTTCAGGCTCTCTGCACTGTCAGTAGGTGGCTCATCTTTTCAAGATTTTCCATCCATCCATAATGAAAAGTAAATATATGCCTACCAAAGTAAAAATAAAAAAAATTTTAAAAATCTGTATAAATGAAAATATTGCAAACCAATAATGCAAAAACAAATTTCATTCTCTTTTGAAAAGGTCTGGAAAAAAAAAACATGAAGCTTGTCTAACTGGCATGAATATGTTTCTGGACAAGCATCCCCACACTAGCCGTCCACACATTCTTCAATTCATTTTCAAGCCGCAGTTTTGAAACAAAATTTTCCCATGTAGAAGTGAGTGTATAAAAGTTATTTTTCAATCAATAAGTGATAGCACCAAGATATATACCAAATAGATATGGTTCCTTAGTCTGTGTTACAAAGCCCTTTGAAGCAATGCAAAAATACTCATAGAGATGAGAGTATGAAAGTATAGCAGGGAGCAGGTGATCAGAGGTTACAGGAGCAGACTGTGAGAACTAGACAGTCCTAATTGGGCTTGCAAATCTCACTGCTCTCTATGGATTTATTAGAGACGAAAGATCCATAGGACTAAGAGCAAATCTGGGGGCATGAGAATGACAGCAGGAGATTCACACTCTAGCCATTATGAAGGAAAACACTTCATCATTAAAACTGAAGCCAGAGCTTTGTCTCCTTTAAAGAAGGTCTCAAACCATATTTAGCTTCCTTGGCACTATCTGATTAATCAACCATTTGCTTAGGTGATATGATCCTGCTCTCATTCATGGCAGATGCTTCTCCCTTCAACTTCAAAGAGAGCATGATGACACCTTCGTGAACCGTGTTTCAATCTGGCTAACAGAGCCCTGCACTTGAAATGTTTTCTAGTAGAGATTCTACAGAAAGCAGAATTAGGTCCAAACTATGTTAAAAATTCACATTTAGCAAATAAAAAAAAAGGTTACAACATCCCAAAGTTGGACAAACAGGTTTAAAACTAGCACAGATGGCCCAATGTGCCTTTTATCCCTTATCACAGGCATTTATATTACATGTCAAAATACTGCAGAATACAGTGATAGTCAATGCTGGAACGCTCTGTCTGGGTCATGCAGATTCATCACCAGCTGAAACAAAGTGTATTTTCTCCTGGAGTGGGTCACTGTTCTCCTCAATCATCTCACGCTTTTGTTGTGTTTATTTTCAGCACAGAGTTTAATCTTAAAGATGCCATTTAACAAAGAATTTTTTCTGATACTAGCAACATATGGAAGCAGCTGTTTGCGGTTCTTGTTCATAAAATGAGTTACATCTTCCTTTAAACAAGACAGCTTTTTATTTTGCTGCTAAACCTGCATTTAGATCAGAACAAAATGATAATAAACATGTCTAGAAAGGTCTCCAGCTTAAAGCCAGAGTTACTGTCCATGAACTCTGCCACCCTTTGCTTCTTATTTCCTAGCACAGGACATTTGTCTGATTTGGAAAGTAGCTATAACATTCAAAACATGAGCTACATTTTGGCACTCATTTCTTAATTATTTCTATTATTGTCATTAAAAAAACCTTGTGGTTGAAAATATCTTAAAAAATGTTAGTGTTTGATATGTTACACATTGCCTTAGTACATAAGAACAAAAATAAAACAGATAATGGTCTGTACAGCATGTTCAAAACATAGACTGTATCACTAAATAAATCAAGGCCAGGGAGTGAACTTGATCACTGAACTGCCTGTGCCAACTACCACTTTTCAGTAATAATGCCCAGACATGACTGATGGGAGAGCACATGTCGTAGGGAGCACTTCCCAGCAAGTAATGTGGATGATGCTACAACAGATAGGGTCTGTGCTGTCCTCTAATGCCACTTGCGCAGGCTTTGTGCATTCAAAGATCCCTCCACACCTTTGAACCAAGGCGTGCAACACAATCCCACAGTTCTCACCCTATGAAACCTTGATTCTTACCAGCAGAAAGAGCACCCTCACCTTACTGAACATACCTGAAGAAAATCACTTAAAGTAATAGCTGTACCTTAGATCTGGGAAACCATATGCTCAGAGCACACACAGCATCAGATGCTGCGTGACAGGGACAAGAGAACAGTCCCTGCCCATGATATGTTTATCTTCATGTTTATTTGTGTCTACCCCTATAATATCTCAGATACTTAAAGACCTTTTGGGCACAACTACTTGGAGAGAAGGGCATAATATCAAACAGTAGGTAAAAGGAAAATGCAATTATTAACCCTGATGCCTATACCTTTACTATGTCATTTGATGAACTCTAGGAGATGCTGTTGTGGGATGTGGTGCTGTCTCTTTACAAAAGGAAGTAGTTTGTAGTCCATGTGGAGGGAAGGAATAGCCAGCTAAACTGGGAGGGAACTGCACTCTAGGGAAGTCAAAAAGGAAAAATATGGATAAAGACATGCAGAGAAAGGTGACCCTAAGACAGTGACCAAGGAAAAGACAATGGAAGGAGTTGAAATACGTGGGTCAGTGAGGAGTTTCAAGCAGGGTCAGAAAGGTGAGAGCTGAAAGCCCACCTGGACACATACACCAGTGGGGTATCTTAGGGATGTTTTTGGGATCATGGTGGGTAAGTGCCATGATTTACATATCACGGAAAAGCCAGGTCTCCAGCAATGTCATGTCTCACATTTTTGCAATCCTTGCTAATACACTGGATAAAAGAACAGCTGGATAAATGAACAGCTTTTGTGGAGCTTGTAGGTTAAAATAGGCAAAGTTTAAGGCTGAATTGAGGAGGCAGTATTTTTGTGCTCCTTTGCTCTGGATGAATTGTAACTCTGTCCAGCTTACCATTTGTACATGGCTGACTTCTCATAGATAGGCAAAAGTAGACATTTAGGGGGGCATGGAAAGGAGGGAGGCCTTGCACTAACTCAAGCTTGGAAACCTCTTTGGATTACTGACTCCTTTGTCAGTGATATGCTATATAGGTGCTATATTTCCTGGGGATTCCATATTCCTCAGAGGGAAAGGAAGTGGGAATACAACATTATAAGTAGGTAAAATGTGAAAGAAGGTAAATAATAGAGGAGTCTATCCAGATCAAATGGAAATTTAATACAAACATATGTGAAGAGAATTTTTAACAAAAATTTTACCCAGTCTTAACTGCAACTTCATGCACATACATGCAAATAAAAATATGAATGCATTGATACCAAATGATGACAGCCAACTCTTAGCTATAAACAAAACTTTTCTTCTCATACCTCTTATTTGTTGTTTATTGAAATGCTTTCCTAACCCCTTTAACTTGCCTCTCTCCAATAGATTAATCAGTTTAATGCAACAACCTGGAAATGAGAAACATTCATCTGTCACTTCCTTCCCTGCTTTTGACCTGCAGTCCCAGCTGGGGAATGCTAGACATGCACTTGGCTGAGTTTCTTACTGCTGTTCATGGTTAGTTTTACGACAGATGGACTGAAAATTTGCAATAATGGGGCTGGGTTCTGTGACTCAGGAGGTGCCTTTGAGTTCCATGTATAGGTATTAATCTGTAACAAGTAAGTATCTCCTTTCCCTTAGCTAACGTGTGTTGAAATTAAATCACAAATGGCACTGGATGGTGAAAAAAACCAGCAACAGAAGAGAATTAGACACCTTGTTTTTATGCAGCCTGAATCCATGGCAAGAGCTCAGCCACAGGCTTTTGGCACTTGGCTCTGTCAGAACTTCTTTTGGTGGTTTCAGAGGCTATCTTTTCTCACCTGTCCTGCTATTTTTTTGCGGGAACTTAGCACTCTCAAAGCATATTCAGCAGAAGGGAATGTCTGCCTATCAGTCTCTGCAATACACAGTCTAGGTTTACCTTACCTTCACTGATATCTTCCTTGCTAAGGTGCTGGGAAGGTCAGATGGTGATAATGGTGTTTTCATATTTGCTGTTGTATAGGGAAAATGCCATAGTTACAAGTATATCAGAAACAGAAAAATAAGTTAATGCTGTCTGGGAAATAAATACACCCACTTGGTCACTGATGGTCTTTGTGCTATAAGAGATAAATTTAAAACTTTAAATGCCTCATTTGCTTAGCTTTACAAAAACTTCAGATAAAAACTGGTAGCAATGGCTTACTACACACACTTTTTGTGTGTCTTGTTGTGTTTTTTTAAGTACTTGAAATTCTTTTGAAACACTGTACCCCCATTTTTCAGAAACAAAACCAGAAGACAAATTCAGACACGCAAATAGAGTAAATTACCCCAGCATAAATTAGGAAACTCATTAGTTCTTGCATTGCTGAAGCTTAGGTAATTCTTTTGTGGAGCAGATTATTTTGTAGAAATCAGAGAATGTAGGACACAAAAGGAGCCCTAGTACTTTACCTAATGATCCCTGTGCTTTGAAAATACCTGCATTTTCTCTGGCCCTTATTTATTTTATTCATGAATTCTTAAAAAATTCTTGGAACTTCCTAGGTAGCTTGTTCAAGTGCTTAGTTATTGTCAGTGTGGTAAAAGGATTTTTATTTTTGGGAGATTTTTCCAATATCTAACCTAAAACCTTTTCATTTCAAATTAAAGCAATCATTTTTTTTGTGCTCTGTCAGTGGACTTGGAGTATAATTGATCACTGTCTACTTTACAACAACCTTCTACATACTTGAAGACTGTTATCATGTCCCTCTCAGGCTCTTCTGTCGTAGACTAAACAAATCCAATTCCTTCAATCTTTCCTCACAGGTCATGTTTTCTAAACCGCTTATCATTCCTGTTGCTCTCCTCTGGCCACTCGCCAATTTGTCTGCAACTCTCTGCAAAAGTGGTGCCCAAAGCTGGGTCGAGTTCCTAGCTCAGAACTCAAAGTGCCAAGTAGGATAGAACTCCTACCTTTGCCTGACACACGGCATTTCTTTTAATTCACCACAGAATGAAGTTGCTGTTCAAAAAAAGACGTTTCCTCTTGAGCCACCCTTGGTCTCTAGTCCATTTTCACCCTCACTCCCTTCTCTGAGGTTCTGCTGTCTGGCCAGAGACTCCCTGCTCTGTGTTTGTGTGTGATGGTCCCTCCCTGGAAACAGTGCTTCACACTAATATTTATTGGAACTCATTTCAGATAATTCTTCCAATTCATGATAACTTTCAATATCAGTTATGCCTTAGAAAGCACCTAAAATCTCCCTCATTCTCAGGACATTCAAGATTTTGTAATGACAGTCTGTAAACTCATTCAAAACATGGACCAGAATGGACTTACCAACTACCCATTTTCATAGTAACTACTCACACCTGTTTCCAAACACTGGCTTTCAGCCACTTTATAATACTTTCATTTGGTAATTTTCCTTTAATTCACTTGAGAAAAAATGGTATAAGTCAAAATAAAATATTAACATATCATATCTACGCCATCCTTTTATTTACAAGGAGAGTTGCCTTGTCAAAGAAAATAATTAGAATGACTTGACATTCTATTTCCTGATAAATCCTTATTGGTTTTTTCTTATCATCCCTAAGTAATTATAAATTGACTGCTTAGTAAATTGTTTCAGTATCTTTCTCAGTATTGATATGAGGCCAGCTGGACTTAATTTTTCAAGTCTTCTTTCTCTCTCTGTTTAAAAGGCAGACATTATGTTTCTTTCTCCTCTGCTTCTTCAGAGCATCATTTATTTATTAGTGCCCCAAAAGGTACTCAGTAATGTTACAGTGGCTGCTTTACTTGTTCAGTTACCTGTTCCTTATTACTGAGAAAAAAAGGAATAGAGATATTACATGAAGGTGTTTTGAATTATGCTTTCAGCCAATAATATGTAGGTATACCACTTTTATTCCTTTTGTGAGCAATAATACCAAGTGAAACAAGGAGAAAAAAGTCTCTTTGAGATATGACAACAGATCTTCCTCTGAACTGTGAGCAGAAGTCTCTATAGACAACATTTTTCATAAGAAAACTGTGATTTATTGATATAAATCACTCCAATTTTATCATTTTCTCCAGACTAGCATGAGGTCTAAACATCCAGTCTCCCTACGCTTCCCTAAAAGTGCCTTAATTAGTGGTCTGTTAATGGTATTCACATTCTAGTTAATTAAGCAATACAGCTGTTTTAGTACCTACAACTAAAGTTTGGAGGGGACAAGGGGACAGTGGGAAGTTTCTGAACATTTCAGGGTCCTATAGCAAAACCAGTTTCAACTTAATCACATTTATTAATCTTCCCAACTTACACTCTGTAAGTGCCAGAAGCCCTTGTTAAGAACCTCAGGCTTATTATTTTATATACGTCAAGTTCCTGTTGACTATCTCTTTTCTTTGCCCTGGAGTATCAGTGTAGCCCCTGAGTGAACCTAGTCTTGTTTTAATTTTGCCATTTTCTCCCTCACTTACATTGGTAAAATGTCAAATTCTGTTTTTTCTGGCAAACACAAACCCTCTGAAAAGGCAGAGAAGAGGAATACTTCTGCCAGTCTCTTAAACTCTGCAAGAAGATAACTGGAAAGTGAATGAGACAATAAAAAATGTTCAGTCATTTACCCATTTATTCTCCACATGCAAAAGTTTAGATTCAACTAAACAGAGGTGCCTCAGCTCTGAGACCTGTCCCCTAGCTCTGTGAGCATGCAAAACTCTGGTCAAAGCCTTTCAGTTGGGAAGGGATATCGAAACCCAAAGGGATTTTGAAACCCAAAAAGAACATTTAAAGATAGGTCAGATACCATTATATTTTACTAAATTAAAAAGCTTCTGTGATAGCTGTCTACTGTCAATGCTTTTTCTTTATAAGTAATGCTGAAAGACTATACAATTGGTATCTTAACAGCATTAAATTATTGAATATATATTCAGCTTCCAAAGTTTATGTCCTCCAGCAATGTCTACAGCCTGAGCGTTTAACCTAAACTCATCTCCTGTTAAAACATGCAAGTCTAGGAAGAAAAAGATCACACTATACTGTTGGTAAAGCCAATTTGTCCTCTGTTTTTGCTTTAAATTCAAAGGCAGGAGGAACTCCAATCTACTGTTCTATGGTATCAACCTAGTGTTTGATTTGGCAATATTTAAAGCTCATTCCCTTAATGATTTTACCAGTTCTGCATTCTATATCAGAGCATGAATTTCAGTGCAATAACTCACACTCAGAAAACCCACTTGTCCTTGATCTTTTGGCATGGTGCCTCAAAGTTTGCGGCCTTTGAAGTATTGAATAGTAATTTGCATGCTGTTGTGTCTTGCTATTTGTTGTATTTTTTACAATTGAAATTTCAAATGTTCCAAGCTGAAGAATTTCAATAACCTGAATTGGCATATTTACTATAAAGCCCAATTCACTTAGGAAACTCCTAATTTCCCTTAATAGCTCCCTTCTACATACACATACAGGATGTATATTCATGCTAGAATCTGAAAATTAAAAATTGTCAATCAGTCATTATGAGTCATAATCTAACCTTTCACATAGGCTTTAAAAGACCTGTTGGGACTTCTGAGGGAAAAATACTGAAGGGTCAATTTTAGGAAACTTTACTGGGAGAAAAATCTAGGTAGATTTTTACTATTATCTAGGGGGAAAAAGAATATTAAAAAATCATTGCATTTTAGCAAAGGCAGCCTATTTCAGTACCCAGAAATAATAATTTAAAAATACTCTGTCAAATTCTTCCATTGTTTCTTTACAAGATCAGTCATGTCAAAATACTAACATATATATAATATGGAGGTGTTATTATAATTTTTAATTCCTCTAGGATTTTAAATTTTATCTTAAAATATCCCAAAGCTTTTCTCCTTACACAGGCATGTATAATGGACTTATACTGAACAAAACTTAGCCTTGAGCATAATGTTGAAGTGTACTCAAAGATAAAATTCTGATGTAAAGTGCTTAAATTCAGTACCTCAGCACAAATTGGGCTGAAACTGTGCCCATTATAGGCTTTGCAACAGTCAGGACCACAGTAAAATTAGTCATTTTTTTCCAAAATCCAATGCCTAGGCATCAGATTATAAAGTAGTAACATGTGCAACCTACATAGAAAAATTTATAGAGAAATAATCTAGAGTGGGTTACTTTAAATTGAAATATCAAAGCAGAAAAAAAAAGGAAGAAAATTTTCTTTCTATTTAAGATTTGTAATATTTGTAATATGCAGGTCTAAAAGACTTGCAACCACATTTGATTTACCTGAAGTTTGTCATAAGTGGAATTTTTGATTCCAATGATTACTGGTGCTACTTAGATAAACTCTCAGAAATTAAAACACCAAAAAGCATGTGATAATCAGAGGTAATAGGTCACTATGGTTGTACAAATGATGGTTAGAAATAAGGACCAGGTGTCTACCGAGTCCCATGCCATCCAGCAGAGCTCAGAGAGTACTTTTCTTAGCAGCCTTCTGGGCCAAGTAAGAGATGTAAGTAGGAGCTGAGAGCACCTTTCTGGTGCCATATGTCTGGGACAAAAGGCAGATTCAGGTGATAATTTCTCCCTTCCAGCTCTTGAGGCAACAAGAGAGCTGGGCAGTGAATGGCTGGTGCCCACACACTTCTTCTGCTGGCTCCTTGCCTCCTCCTCCCCCACTCAGCCCCGCAACATCAGAGGTAAAATGTGGCAGGTTTCAGTTCTGGGGTTTTCTGAACTCTCTTAGATCTGCAACATGACACATCATGTCTGCCTGCTGCTCATGTACTGTTCTCCGTAAGACTAGGTTAGAACAAAAGTCTATTATTTCATTTTGAGACTCATGTCTTAGATCATCAGGAGATTGTGACATGCTCCAAGGTTTGACAAAACAAAGAATCAATTTGTTAGATAAATTAATGCTGGAACAGATCCCTTCAGTAAAAATCTCTCACTTTCATTTTAACACACAGCAAATAGACCTTCTCTCTGATAATTCTTGGCTGGCAATGGGAACGCAAGACTCATTAGGGTCACGAGGCTCAATGAATTCTGCCCTTGTAGCTCGAGGTGTTTCCTTCAGAAAGCTCCACAGAGCCTTGATCCTTCATCCCATTCCCCTTACTCTTCAGGCCATAAAATAACTCCATTGCTCTCTAACAGCTTAAAAACAGTTGTAAATATGAAAAACGACTTCTAGAATGTTTTGTACTGCCCAGGGCCTCTGCAAGAGCAGTGAATTTGGTAGAGAAAGCTCTTAGGAGCTGACAGACCACACCCACAGTACAGAGGAAAACAAACCAGGAGCTTTCCCCCACAGCTTTTCCTTTGCCTGATACATAACAATAATAAAAAGCAAAAGCCTTCCTAACTTCATTTTAGCAGTTAATTTAAGTAGCCCAATAATCAATTGCATTTCAAGGAAACTTTTTCACATTGGTTGTTTACAGGGGTTGTTTTCTGTCTCTGTCCTCAATAGCATTCACACAGTTCTCTCTAATGTATTCATTTATTGGGTTTCTATTTGGCCTCTCTACTGATCTGTTAATGAAGCTGCAAATGAAAAGCAGACGTTAAACTGTCCAGTACCAGAAACTGTTCAGAATTAGCAACTTTGTCACATTTTGCTTTCTATTGGTTTGTTATCCATGTGATAATTTTCTTATGCAAGCTAATGCGAATCAATCTTTACAGAAAAGGCTCGTTACCTATTGAAGCAATTGCTTTAACAAAAGTTCACTTATAACTCCTACAGTCTCTTCCTTGCTTACAGACAGAGCAGTTCTCTCTTGTGAGAACTCAGAAGAAAGGTCCAGGCAATTGGTTTCTGCTGCAGACTTCCCTTCAGTGGAACATATTCATTTGGTGGCCATGGTCAAGTCAAAGGTTACAGAAGACATGACTACAGGGATTTCTTCAGATCCAAAGGAGAAAAAACAAAACACACCGCTTATACTGTATAACACCTGGAATGGGAAGGACAAAGTGGGTAGCAGATAGTGGCTTCTCTACAGCTGCATGCATGTCTGAAGACTGGTTTTGCCCTGCAATCCTCACTTAAATACAATCCTTCTCTTTCCCACAGTCCCCCTGATGACAGCCAGGACTCTGGGGGAAAGGCCTACTGCATTCACTTTTGCCAAGTACTCTTTTTCCTGCTCTTCTTCATCTCTGCTAGGTCTTTGGCTCTTCCCAGTTGCTTATCCAAAGATATTTTCCAACAAATATTTCAGAAGTACGTGCAATTTCACTTTTCTACCGCTCTAGCAGCAAGAGCAATATATCCATATATAGACACATATATGAATATATATATATATATATATATGTACTTGTATGCACATATATCTAGGTAGACTTCAACACTAGGTGATCCTATTCAATTAAAAAAAGGATATCACAGGGTTTTGCCCATGGATATAGGAAAGAGGTTGGTAGTTTTCTCAGGACAAGCAAGAAATAAAGCCTCTGCTTGGGGCCGTTGGCAGGCCCTTGACAGATCTACATTGCCATCATGTTTTTGATGGATAGAATGAAAAGATTTGTAGCAGAGTCTGGCACTGAAGATCTGATAAGAAACTGCAATGCTGTATTCATATTCTATAATATTTAAAATAGTAGAATCAATGAATTTGTGGCTTGGGGAGAATTCATTGAATAAACCAAAGATATACTTTAGTTCAGCAACAATATCATTGCTTATAGGTAGTCCTGGAAACACTTCCATCTTTCAAGAAAAAGTGTCATTGAAAAAAACTGTTGGAGCTCTTTAATTGTTTTATATGTGATCCTGTAAAGCAGTCATAGTATTCAGAAAAATAGTTTCCTCATCATGCATGGGTCTGTCATCCACTAATCATGTTTCCAAAACTTACCAAGCTATTATGATACAGAAACTGAACTCATTAATTTTCGCACAAGTCACTGTTTTAGACCCTGCCTGTGTAGGATCTCAGGCTTCATGGTAGCATACATGTAGAAAATCAATTTTGCACTTAGAAAAGAGAGCATTCAGAAGATCATGTGATCACAAGTAGTCAAACAGCTAAAAATGCTAAATGTTTCTGTAGGAAAAGAAAAGGCTTACATTTCAGAGAGAAAAAATCATAGCAGGGCCAAACTTTATCAGACATCTAGTCGTTTACATTATCAGTCATTAATTCCATTTCCTAAACAGTGATTAGCATATACTTTAAGGCTATCTAGTTTAAAATTGGGATATACAGCGCTACCAGTGACAACTGCAAAGTAATAATCAATAATAATGTAACAAGGAATATATCCTAATGTTTTCAGCACAGTATAGCTGATCATGTGCCCAAAATGGGATATTTTTCCTCCTCTGAAGTGTCAGGTTCAATGTACACATTTCAGGCAACACATGAAAACACTTTTGGGAAACAATCAAGGTTTTGTGTTCCTTACTGAAACTAATAATAGTATTTCAGGTAAAAAGTTCATGTTTTACAGTGCCTGAGTGTGGTGTGCGATGAGTTTCAGTGAGGAACTTTCTATGGGTTTTTAGTTTTTCCTGAGTTTTGTTGCACTTCCCAGTAGGAAGAGAACTGCACATTGGGAGACTGGGAAGGTCACGTGTTTCTTAGAGAAAGGAGGAAAGGGGCTTGGAAAAAAGCCAAGAGAGTTTCCCCAAATGTGACCACAACATTTAAACCCTTGGAAATAAAAAGACACATTCCCCCAGGCCTTGAATAAGCACAGAGGATGTACAGAGCAGTATGAAAGTAAGGAGTGAGGTCTGATGCAGGCTGAGGAAGGGGCATAAACATTAGCAAAAGAGCATAAGCGCCAGTGAAAAAGACTGAAAGATGAAAAAGGCTACCAGAATCTGTGAAGGCAGGAAGTGTAGCATTGCAAGAGAGGAGAGTGACATTGTCAGCAAAACCCTGCTCAGAGTGACAGCAAGAATCCAGAAAATGCAGGAAATTCCTGGATCCACAAAGAGGCAAATTTTAATAGCAGGATAGTGGGTAAAATGGTAAAGAAAAAAAAAAGTGGGTAAAATTTTACACATCTAAACAAGAAGAAATCTTAATATTTGCAAAAGAAAAAGCTATACACGTATATGAAGGAGGCAGGATAGCAGACAGAAAGGGTAAATATTCAAGTAGTCCACATACCGCTATGAGCAAATAGAAGTTTTTCCAGAAGTGATAGGAAGAGAAAATATGTCAATTCTATGATTGGTTTCCAACTTACTAAGCCATATCAAAGTGAATCCTGAATAAAACAAAAAAACAAAACAAAACAAAACAACAACCAAAAAAAAAACCAAAAAAACAAAAAAAAAAAAAAACAAAAAAGAAACCAAGATCAGACTGTACTATGCCCCTCTCCAAACCCCAGATGAAGATAAAAGTGCAGCATTATTTATTTTTTTTTAACAGAGGAACAAGATTCCAGTTCTTAGAAGCAGTAATGTAGTATTAACTTAAACTACAAGATTCTTGTGCCTTGGTACGTACGTAAAACACAGGCTTCTGTCTGTGAGTAGTCAATGAGCTAAGAGATAGGAAATATGCATTTCTGCAGGCATGCAGCTTCACTGTCCTGAGAGGCATCTAGCCTGTACTATAGCTGGAGGGAGGAAGGATAACACACTTCAGCTAGTTTACTAGTCTGCTCCAGGACAGCAGTTCATATTCATGCAACTGCAATTCAAGCTAAGGTAGAAAAATATAAACCGAGTACCATGGAAATTAATTCTTCTTCTGGAAAAGGCATGATAAAAAGCAGGTTTTTCCTTACACTGAAACTGAACAGGAGTCTATGTTGTACTTATGTGCTGTGCATTATAGTAATAATCAATTTTCCTTGGTAAATTTAAAGATACTTTTGTTATCTCTAAAAGGCAAGAGTTGTCACATCAGGTTGCAATGCAGAAGAGCAAATACAGAAAGAGTTAATTGGGAAGTGCCCACAGATACTGTCTGCTCCGATAGCAAAGGCTTTGCAGTGAAAGAAGCCAGAGTAACCTACTGGAACAGGAAGAGGCTGGTAGCAATTAATGGGGAAGTTTGTTTCTGCTCTGCAGAAAGGCAATTGTCTAGTTAATCCCTTTCCTGCGGGGACTAACAATGACCTGCGCCCAGCAACACTGGGCTGTTGTGTGACACTTTGCCTTCTGTGGGTTGAGAGACAGCCAAATACCTTGCACAGCTCAGCTCACAACCATACTATTTTAAGACTTCCTCCTCCATAGAATTCCTTTGGTCCTGCTCATTAGATGCCCACTTAAAATATATTTAGGGCAAGGGCAGTTCCATGTTTGCTAATACGTAGTATGCTTTTTCTTCTGCTGCTTTTTTCCACTGGAGTGGATCAGGACAAGGGCTGAATTTCTACCTGCATTAAATAAGCAGCAGGTACTAGAGATGCTCTGTTTTGTTATACAATAATGAACACTAACTCCAAACCACAGAGAAAGCTGAAAAGTCACATTTGAATTTGTAGTTCAACAAGTATCTGGACTTCTTTCGACAGTCTTCTACATTTCACAGTTAGTCATTCATGCCACCAAGCTTAAATTATATGAATTAAAAACTCTTTGGCAATCTTCCATTGTGTGGAACTCTCTGGCAGGGCGTCGTTTAAGAAGCTTACTGTCGGACCAGTGCCATGATATGCAGACATGCCTGACAGCTGAATTCAGGCTTTTTCATGTTGTGGCTTATATTTTAATTACTTTGAAGAGTACTGTACTAAAAAGGAAATGCCAGATAGACTGTATCATGGCAGCCAGGGGAATATTGCAAAGCATCAGAACCTTCTGAGGTGAAGCAACAATTGATGTGGGGAATGTTGGGTGGAGGAAAGGTTCAGGGATTATAACAAATTCAGTAATAAAAAAAACTGTAAACAGCCCCTACTGCATGATCATTGCATTAGACAGTATTGTCTTACCAAAAACCCAAAGGCAACATTTCTATAGTAATTTCCATAATATAGATGATAGGGAAATTACTAGCAATTTCTTCAAAGACCAAAACTTAAAAATTTGCCGTAAGAGATTAAAAATTTTATGACTGTCCTTTCTTAAATGCTTAATGTCAGGAATACACCACAACCAGTCTGTCTGGTTAAAAATAGATGTTTTTTCACTTAGCAAAACACTAATTTAGCATTTTTAAAAAACAGTAAGGAAAAACTTGACCAGCTCTTTATAGAGAAAAGCATCAAGGAAGAATGAAGAGCTGACTGAAAGCATTGCACAGAGAAGATAGATGATATACACAAGAAGGTGCTTGTGTTTAGAAGGCTGAATATACAGAAAAATAATTGTGATATCTTTTCCTTTCTACTCAGCCAGTACCTGCACAAATAAACCATGCTTATTTCTCCATCAGATGCTTTGCTTCGACCTGCCTCAGAAGAATACTCCATTATTTCCACCATTTGTTCCAACCAAAATGGTACAAAATACAGTTCAGTATGAATTTCACAAGTTATGAGCCATTCACTGCCCTTGATCTGGGTGAGGAACTCCCATTGATCTCAGAGAGAAATGTGAGCACTAGAAAGCCCTCAAAAATAAAGTGCAGACCAATCCTGCAGCAGCAGGAAATGGACTAGATGAATGAATATGTCTGTTCCATCTCTAATTTCTATGATTAAAGTATGTGATCAAAGGCAACACAAGGCTCTAAGTATTACCACATTCAAAGAAGGAACCATGTCCAAGGACTAACACATTTCAGTAAGTGAGAGGCAAATGCCTTAGAAATTCCTCCAGTCAACGGCTGCAGTTCCCTTGAATTTTGCCAGGTTATTCTTCTATGTAGAGGAAATCAAAGCTTGTTGTATAGACCTTCTAATACTTGACAGAGACTATATCAGGTCTCCCTCCACCAATGCTATTTTTGGAAAGGGGAATGTAGTTTGTATCTCTCTGAAAAGAATTCTACTAAAGCTGAATCCAGACAAAGGTACTTACTGTTTTAATTATCACTTGTGAAAAAATCTGATATAATGAAAGTTCAAAGTGAAATAAAGGCTCTTACGGGGCAGAAGAAGATATATTATTCACATAAGAAACACATATGATTGGATCCTGGTTCTTCAGTTAAAAATGTGTGAAGCAATGAGCTATGTGGCAATGACTGTCTACCTGCATCTTTTCCACTCACTTTTCAACAGTCCAGAGGATCAAGGCCTGGCTTGAGTTCTGAGGCAACACCGTGACTTAGTGCGCCCTTCAGCAGACTCCTGTGCCTGGATGTCAGAAAGCAAACAGTGATTCAGGACACTTACTAGGGCTTCCAGATCCTCAATCTTGCACAATCCTTGAAGTCAAGATTACACTCAGGCTGTGTTGCAGAGGAATATGATTTTGTCAGTGCCTCATCTATCCCGCTTTTGTGTAGGAACACAGTAATGGGTTTTCTGAAAGACGGATTGTGGTCTTGAAGCCAGACTCTAGAATGGACATTTCAGTCCATTTAAGCATGCCAGTAGATCAAATGCATCTTAGAAGTTTGCAGTTTTGAGGTTTTGTGGGATTTGCAGGTAGCTTGTGTTGCTAGTAGTTCCTCCTACTGCCACAAACTATCGCTTGGAGCATTTACAGAAAGGGAAAGGATCAGGGAAAGGAAGTGTTGGTGTTGCATGGATGCTTTCCTTCTACTTTCAGCAGTCATTGTGAAGTTTATCTCCCTAGAAGCCCACCAAATATTTACTCTTCCTTGTCTCAAGATTCTAGAGGCCTGTTTAAATCCACCGATTTCTCTCAGTGCATGCAGCAATATAGAATCACTGACATGAAAATCGCACTCATGCTGAAATGAGAATTTTTTCCACACTAGAATTTTTGTTTGTGTTTCCAAGAGTGCATGTTCCCTTTTACCTTCTTAACTTTTCCCCTTACACTTTGTAGCTTGCTCACACATGGCATGTATACCCTTTTGCAAGGAAGAGGGTAAAAATAGTATATATTTATAATAGTATACTTCTGTTAACAAAAAATTCATGTCTGCTAATGCCATAAATGTGCTAGTAATTGTTGAACTGAGGTCCAGAAGAGTAAGATAATGCGATGAAATTTATGCTTTTGGGGTCATTCTGGCATGACTAGTTTATTAAGATATACAAATGATGGTTTCAATAAAAATTAGTGGAAGAAGGAATATGTTCCACCAACAATTTACAAGAGGCAGGGTCTTTGCTGTGCTCTTGTTTTAGAGTCCTACAGTCCATGCTACAGTTCATGCAAATTTTGTAAAAAAATCCTTCACCCTTGTAAAGTGTTTAGGGTGATCACCCAACCAGCTAGAATGAATTGTACAAAAGCCACACTCAAACAGAATGAATGACAGGATAACCTTCTGTTTCAAAGGGTTCCTCTTCTCCTTCCTCCTCTTTCTCCTCCCTTTTTTCAATCCCCACACACTTTTCAGCAAATCACTGAATTGTCTCCACTGGCTTTCCTACTGCCATGGTTTTATTATGCTTACAACCATTTTGTGTTCTAGTGCTTGATTATACACAGAGACTCAGATTAAATACATTGATAAGGATCACCCTTCAAGGTATAACTAGGCACAAAGCAAATTGTTTTTTCATGCACATTTTAATAGCTGCTTCATTTTATATGGCACATTCTTGGCTCCTGAAGGCGATCAGAAAAGGGCTCTTACTCTGAGGAGGGAGCGCACACTGTAGCGTCACGCAGAACACTTCAGCGAGTGAACAAGTTCTAACAATAGCACAGCAGAGCCAGGGCTGTTAAAAATGGCTTCTAATTTTACTCAGCTGGAACAATACTGTTCAGATCTTTATTTTTATCCCTCTTTACTCTGGGGACAAGGTGTTAACTCATTGGAAGGGTATGGCCCTTCAAGTTCGCACCGCAGAACAACCACAAGACAATTGCTCTTTCTGTTTGTCTCTCTTTACCATGAGTTCAAATCTTTAATTAGCTAAACAGAGAAGTGGCAATCATGTCACTGTGAGACACTGGAGACTTGCAGTCAATAATCCCCAGGAAGCAGCCAGGCAACTTTGGCAACTAAATCCTAACACAAGATTGCATGTCATTTTCCAACAGATATTTCAGATTCTTTGGGATGCTGTTTCTGGGTATATTTTGGCTCTAACTTCACTGATTTTTACAATCTTCATAGTTTCTACTCCCCAAATAAAAATATCATGTTTATTAGACAGCTTTTCCTTTCAGGAGTTTAAATTTCACTTCCATTCATTCTAACAGTTATTGACCGACACTTTTGAAATGTATTGTGCAGAATTGACATGACCATTTTGATCTATTTATAGAATAGAGAAAGTAATCAGAAAGTCTAGAAATGTAAGAATAGACTTTGTATAAGATATGATAGTTTGCAAAATCAGTAATTATTCTGCAAGAGAAGAATATTTCACTTACCTCTACTCTCAGTTCTTTTCTAACTTATGTTAGAAAAGCATTGATAATACAGCAAAACATAATGGTAAAGAGTAAAGAATCACTGTAGTTCAACTGTGGAAAGAATTGTAACAAGGAAAATTAAAATATCTTGACAGTGAAGAAGGTTTTAGCAAGAAAAAAAAGGAATTTTAGGGTGGTTTTTTTTTTAAATTTAGAATTGAGTTGGAAAACTTAGAAATTAAGATGATAGTTATTAGAAAATATTTTACATACTAAAATTGAATACTTTTTTTGATGCAAACTTTTATGATTGCCAGCTGACACTCCTAAGATGCCAAATTTTTATCCTTAGATCACCTGGGAAGTAATTTCCTTTTCCTGCTGAACTTTTATAACTGAAATAACATTCAGAAAATAAATATTACAAAACTGAATCTTGTGGTTGCAAAAAAAAAAAAAAAAAATCTATTTTGATTCCATTTCCAGTCATTTCCATGTGAGTATTGCAATGTCATGATGTTAGTGTTTTTAGATTCAGCAATGTCTACCAGCACAGGAGAGCATTGGGGAAAAGGTTAATTTTCAAGAATAAGGAAAAAGTGTCTGCTTTGGTCTCATGTGAAATATTGTCAAACTCAGGCTGTAATTCAGATTATTCCCATTTACAAATTATTGACTGTGTGTTTTAACTCCTATTTCCTCGACTATCTGAGCTGTTGCCTTTGTGTGTGAACTTCTCCTTCACCTTCCAGTTTGCCTCTACCTCTCTTTGCACGGAAAATTTGTGCGGTCTGTGTTAGCTCTGGGGTCTTCCAGGTGTTCCTGCTGATTTATCATGTTTTGCAAGAAGAACAACCTGTTTATTAGTCTCTTTCTCTTCATTGCAGAAATGGCCTAATTTGGTCAATCAGTGAAAGCAGACTGGAAGAGAATTAAATGGAGCCATCACAGAGTAATTTGTGTCCTTCAGGTCATGTATGCCTTGTTCTTGGTAACTGCTGCCAATTTCCTAGAGGGAAACTGAATACATGCAGTACAACAAAGCAGACACACTTTTTCACAGATCTCAATCTAATACCAAATAGGGATATAACTTCCTTCCATTGTGCAACTTCTTATGATGACAAACCAGTTGCCTTTTATTGTTTCTACAATCCTTTGTCAGTCGGTCCTGTCCTGTCTCCACACTGAAGCCGTGTGGCTAGAAGGGTATCTCTGATCAGAGAACTGTTTCTTTCCCTTCACTTTCTGCCTTGCCCATGTGATCCAAGGAGATTGAAATAAATCTCTTAAATTACAGCCACAACAAAACAGATGGTCTCCTTTGGAGGCCTTTTTTCTCAATATTTGTAACTCTAGTCAAATGACCAGCCATGAAAAGAAGTAGTATGTAAAAGGATTAAAGCAATTGGAAGAGGAATGTTTTGGAGGAGCTAAGAAAAAGAAGTGTCAATGCAACCGTCCAGGTTTTATAGACCTCTTCTAGCCCTGCCAAACCATCTACAAATGTGTGAATGGGCCTGGTCAAATGAAGGATATTAGTGTGCAAAATAAAAAGCACTCTATTTTTTTCTCGTAACAAGTCTGCAGTCTCTTTGATCTAAATGTACTGCAGTTCTGCCCTAAGCCTTTCTGTGTCATTCATTGTCAGGCTCATTCAATAAGCCTAAGGTCATGAGACTTCACAGATCAGGCTTAAAATGAGGCTGGAAAGCCCAAAACTAGCATCCTGCTTGTCTGCTCTAAGAGAGAAGGTGAAAATTAAATGGGCATGGAAACTGAATTTCCTCTCATCCCTAGAAGTTTGCTACAGGCAGGCCAGATGTAGCTGTGTTGCTGCTAACCATGCTCTTTCTCTTATGTGGTTGAAGATGAATCAGGAGGTCTGTCACTACAGCAGTTTTCAGAAATAGTAACCTACCCTGAGAGTAAATGTACTTTTCATAAAGTTTCAGGAAAATTGGAAGGAATCTTGCACTGTGTTTTGATTTGACACATCACAATTACACTGTAGGGAAGCTGTAGTGGATGGACACTGAAGTCCATCTTTTGCAGACAAAAGTTATGAGGCTGACTAGAAATGGTTACACCGATTGGCTGAAGCTCTAATGAAGGATTTAGAAGAAGAGCTGAACAGACATGTAATATTCACTGAATAGCATCAACAACTGCTTGCTGTAATGATTTTCCAACTATAACAAGTCAAAGTCCAGAAGAGGAAAAACATTTGTAACCAGCATCCAGAATAATGGAAAGTTCATACTTGTCTGTCTCCATTTTCCTCAGTCAGTATCATCCTTGTGCTTCTGCTTTCTCAATTAAGATGATCGCCATGAGATGGAAGCATTTTGTGCATAGGTGATGTAAACCAGGAGAATGACAATCAACAGGGGTGTGAAGAGATTAAATGATTGCTAGTTTAGAGCTAGTTTTGAGATACTATTCCAATTCTTACACAGTCAGCACAGTGGATTATAGGCGAGCATATTGTTAAAATCAACACAATGTGCTGGCATTTAGTTTGTAAAACTAAAAATTTATGCTCGGAGTTAATTCATAAAATCTTTGACCTATTGACTTCTGAGCTCCTCCTGAGGTGCATTTGCCTAACAAGAGCTTTAAAATGTTATAAAATGAAAGAAGAGCCAGAGAAGCTCCAGAAGTCTGATTTTTTTTCCCTACTGTTTTTCCACTATGGTTGTTTTTCTTAACCCAATAATTCTAAAAATAGGTTAAGGCTTAATCTTTATATTACAATTTATTTATGAGAAAATGATGCCTGATCAATATTTGAGTCACAAGAAATAACAGCCTCATGCAGTAGAACTTTGAAATGAAAAAACCCAAAGGTCCTACTCCTTTTTCACAAGCTGATTCTCTGTAAACATCCTTATTCTCTTTTTTCTCTTAGTATAATTTTTACTTTTCCCACCCAGACAGATTACTTTCTATGGCCCAGTATGACATTACTTTTTCCAAGAAAGTGTAGGTTTGAAAAATGAGACATTGTCATTACAAATCTATCAAGAACAATGTTCCAGGGAGCATCAGCAAATTTGATGCAGGGCAAAACGGTCATTTCCTCTCATAAACATAGAAGAAATGGCAATATCCTGAATCTGTTCTGTGAAAATTCACTCCTTTTCACTGATGTTTTCTAGGTAGTAAAATTAGACCTCAGTCTGCCAGTGTCAGGATGTATCATTGCGTCTGTCAATGGCATTAGAAGGCAATGTGAATATCCGGAAGAGTCAGCAGAAAACCGTGTGCAACTCGATAGCAGTGGCACGGCAGAGAACAAGGAACAGTCTGCAGACCCAAAAACACTGTTAGTGAAATCCCATTTGTTGCCTCCAGTAGTCATGTATTCTCTCCTCTCTGCTTTACACGGAGTAGTTAAGCCAACAAGTGCAGTAAAACAATATTGGTCTCAAAATCAGTCTGAGAAGAGAAGCGGACCTTAGTCTCCAAAAGTAGGTCAAGGACTCTGTTTGTCAACACAGGAAAATGTTGGAGCTGGCAGGCCATAAGCAGCAAACGGGCACAACCAGCCAGTGATACCAGCCAGTGGCACACAGCCATTCCCCAAAAGAAAGGTACTTTCAGAGTCTGGGCCCCAGAAGAGGAAATTAGCAGCCATATCTCTGGACACTCAAAATAAATCTTCTTCGTTAGATTGCACTTATGCACTTGATTTTTCACTGGAGTTGATTTTCCATTACCTTATTTTCCTTGCAGACTGAGGAAGAAAATACAAATTGAGTCTTTTGGCACTTTAAAAGAAAAAGTAGTGAATATGCAGCCTGGAGGGGCTCAGGGGGTTGATTTCTGTTCCCTCCAGTAGGTATAAGAAAAACAAAATAATGGAAGCTTGACTCAAGTAAGTGAATAAATGAGTTTACAGGGGATAAGCTAATTTATGTCTTGGACTGCCTGCAATTATGAATGTTTATTAACTAGTCTGTCTGGCTTTTGGAGGGGAAGAGTGCAGGAATCCCTGGAGCAATGCAGCTCAAACAGAATTATCAGTCAAATTTTTTCAAAAAGAAGTTCAAGCAGAACGCCAAACCATACAAAACTTCCAGTGCTACTGGTGGGCTTAACATTGTCTGAACTGAGCGAGCCTTGCATGCACAGTGAGCCTATTGACTGCTCAGGAACCACGAACATGAGTAAGGGGATATCAGGAATGACTGGGTGCTCTGTCCTGCTGAGATAAAAAACAGGTGGTCAAAGCCCAATCCAGCAGCAGACGAAAGCATGCGAGTACACTTACTGACTTCAAAGGCACAGCCCACATGTTTAATGTTAAGGATGTGCTAAAGTCTTTTGCTAAACTGGAGCTCATGAGATCTCAGAGATCTTCACTCCCAATGACTCTGGGGTTAGCTGAAGTTGCCTGTTAAGTCTGTATTTCCCTAAAGGATAGCATCAAGATTTTCTCCTGCCATTTTGGTAAAAAAAATAAGGATATCTGAGAAAATCTTTTCTTTTAGAAAGTCATCCAATCAGTCTTAGGAGGTAACTTTCCCACTAGCAGTCTTTTAAAAATAATATATGTTACAGATAGGTTCATTAATGCCCATATCTTACATGCTAAGGTTTAGAGATGCTGGATTCAGCAATGAAACAAACAGCTATAGCAGACATAGCTTTTTAATCTATTCACTTCAAGATATTTTTAAGTAGCTCATAATTTGCATAGGTTCTGTACACACCACACTGTGCAAGCTTATTTAAGCGCCCCACCACTTTTGTACATGCAAGCCACACGGTTGCACAAACCAGAAGATAGCTGCCCAAGTGGTCATTTGTACATATAAATATCCCAATTACAGACCAGCCTTGGCAGGAATACCTACAGCTGTAAACAGTTACATTTAACATATTTGAATGTAAACCTTGGTTTTCCCTTTTTTAAAATATAGGAATGTAGGATGAAAAGGGAAATCTTGGAACTGTGAATCAATCTCCTGCAAACTTAGACAATGGTGTCCTCTCCTGAATTGATTGAGCTTATTACTGAACTACATATGACTCTTTTTTTAGGCCTGCTATTCCTTGTTAAAAAGAAATTAATTCTAATTTTCCAGTCTGAATGTATTCATGCTCAGTTTTTGAACAGTTACTCCTGTGACAATACTGTCCTTTACCTTAATCAGCTCTCCTGACTTCCTCAGGCCTCCTTCTTTCATGTGTATGTACACTAAGAATAAATTCATTTCTCTCCCCTCTCAATCTTTTTCTCTTTATGAACTAATTGGATTCATGTTTCTTCATCTGTGCAGGCACAGCCCTTAGACAGGTGTGGTGCTCAGACTGCATCACCCGAGGAACAATTCGAGCTGGCAGAGTGATTTAGTGACACACCTGTGAGTCAACAATTCTGCCCAGCTTTCCCTATGCCGAGAGTAGGTAGTCATCTGTCTTATGCTCTTTTTCCAGCAGTCATTGGCTCCTGGCTGTTTAAAGTACTGCATTATAACTAGAGGAAAAAAATAGCCCTGTAAGACAAAGATTTCATCTAAAAAGAGAATCCGGCTTTTAGAAATTGGATTATAATTTATTTTAACAACGCAATTTCTGTTCTTCAGTATGAACAGAGCACTTCACAGTGTTTCCCTGGGCTGTCATCAGACAGCAGTCTCCTGCTGCTGCCAGCATTTTGCACTATGCACACTGTTCTACGTATGCCTTTCATGTCTGGCCACTGGGTATGTTTCCTGGCTCATCTCTAGAAGACCTACATTTACATTTAAGCTTTCATGCCTACCCTAAATCCAACAGTGTGATTGCTTGGCCCTCTGCACTCGGGATCATGTGCTGCACACCGTAGTCACTACTCACCAAACAAAAAGTAACATCCTGTGGTCCTTTATTATGAAGCGATTAATGCTAGAGTATGAGTCATTTTGCTGTTTCTAGCACATTTGTTTCAGCTGCCTGAAGTGTCTCATGAGGGATGGAAAGGTACTGTAGCAGACTTGGGGATTTTGTCTTCTGTTCCAGGGTCCCAGATGCTTTATATTCACAATAGGACATACTGCATGTGTGTCTGTCAGCCCTCAAAATGCTCATGAGCCTCATTCTTTCATTCATGATCAATGTAGTTTTAACTACTGCACAGGATAGGTGTTTTCATGTATTTAGTATCAGCTTATTCATATTGCTTTCTAATGGATTTGGCGAGATCACATGTTCACGTTCCACCCAAAGGTGAAGTAATTGGATTTCTGTATTCCAAAGTCTCAGTAATTTCATTCTTTCCAGTAGTAACACGCCTCTTTCCCTGTGTATCAGAGCTCTGGTGACAATTGCTGTAGCCTGCTTCATCTGTTTATTATAGCCCACCTTCCAAAACCCCACAAGGTGTATCCATACAACATCTTACCTTGCTCTTCAGCTCTAAGAGGTGCCTAAATTCACCTTGTGCCCACATGCACGAAGACCTTTGCTTTCTCCAATGCCAGAGATAAGCAGTTGAAAGTCTATCCCCCCAGGAATACTGGCCAGCCTTCAATACCAGAGTCCAAGCATACTCTCCTTCTAGTGCCAGGTGCACTTAAAAATTAATCAAGATATAGATCCTGAACAAGGGCATCATCACCATGTTTTGTTCATGTGCAAGCCAGTCAGACAGACACATCTGCTTTTCACTTACACCTGCCCAGTCCACCTTATCCCCAGTCTGGGCTGGCACAGAGGATAAACCAAACAACTTTGCATTACCTGAAACAGTTCTGTTGACCTTTTTTTTTTCCCTAAAGACTTCTTACTTTTATAGGCATGGTATATATTTTATGTCCCCTAAATGTAAAAAAATTTAAAAAATTTAAAAAAAAAAAAAGGGAGAGAGACTGGTAGTAATTTATTGCAGGTGTTTAAGGGAGAGGGAAGCAGACTGTTGACACTAGAACATCCCTTGGATGAGTTTTGCTTTGGGCATAAATTTGTGGTACTTGGTCCAAAGGAACAATCACAGTTGCTTAGAGGTGTGTCCGATTAGACATAGTCACCATAGTTCCAGGGCTGCTTTGCTTGATAGTACTTAAAGCCTGATATATCACTTACATTTTTCTTTACTCTTTCAGATGCCTGTTTGCTGGTATCTCACCATACGCCCACTATGTGCTAACTGTCTCAAGAGTTCACAGGCTTCTGATAAGCATGTGCAGAATCTAGAAAGATAAGTTAGGCATCCCTATAAATCACTGAACTTCTTCCCACCCTTTAGTTCCTAAACACTCTACATTTTTTCAGAGTGCAGCTGGAGTCTCTCAAAAGTCAACAGATGTCTAGGATCAGAAGCATGAGTTTTCTGACCAGTTCTGTGCTTGTTTCAACAGGTGTATTGTTACCTCTTCATTGAAGGACTGATAATTCCTTCTGCTCAGTGTTCCCTGAAGCTAAAGAAATTCTCTGTGTTCTCACTGCCTCCATGTCCAATGTGCTTCTCTCTTCAGCTCACCATGACGCAGCCTCCACCTCCTCCAATACATGCTTTGTTTGGCTTTGCATCTTGGGTGGGAGCCAGGGTCACTGTTCTTCCTTTTTCACGTTAAGGATATTTTGGTGTTGAGTTGGAACACAGTCCAACAAAGTCCACAAAGATTTGTAGTTCCTTAGCTTTCTACATGGGAAGCCACACATGCCATTCTTGTGCAACAGCTAATTGAAAATTTAATTTTTCTAATGATTATTGCCTAAGATCAAGCCACCAGCATTCACACATACACAGTGCTATAATTTCTGCTAGAACAGGGTCCCTGCTCTAGCTCAGTGCTGCTAATCTCTCCAATGTCTTGTTTCATTAATTTCTTGATGGCCTATGCCTACTTATGGACTCAGGATATTATTATTGGAAGCCACTTGCGCTTGGCCATATTTTTGCAGTCTAATTTATTGTAACCATTTAGATTATATTGGGCCTGGCTATATAATATAGCTGAAATTAGAAAGATTTCTATCCATAGAAGAGTTTTACAGCAAGCACCAATGAACTTATAAGCAGGATCATGCACAAAATCAGGGGATCCCAGGCTAGGATCTGAGTTACATGTTAGTCAAACAGTATGGCTGCGAGATTCATTTCCCCAACAAAGCAGGGTGGCTGTGTATAGACTGCTTAGTAAGAGAGATCCCTGCTTTGTGCCATCACCTGTCACATGCACAGATTATGTGGAAAACGTTGATATTGTGCAAACAACTTGAACAATCAGCCACTGCTTAAGGCTTGGCCTTGCATGTATGTGTGTGTGTGTGTGTGTGTGTGTGTGTGTGTGTGTGTGTGTGTGTGTGTGACTGCTATAGATGTAGCCTACAGCACTTAGAGAAATCTGTCCACTTTGTCATCCATGTAGCCTTGTTGCCAGCAGAATAAACATTTGTCTTTTTAGGCATTCATATGCCTTCATTTTTGTTCAGGTTGCAACTAGGTTTCTCTCCACTGTATCTTTTGAGGACACAGTGCTTTACGGCCATCACCTTAAGGATCTGAAGTCTGGGTACCCTTTATGACATCTGTGATTTGTTTTATTCCACTGTTTCATTTCTAACTCCCCTCTTTAACTCTTTACAGAGACTACAAACTCTTCTGTGATGCAAAGGACAGTTTTGTTTGGAAACCCATCAGTCCCAGCATCTCTCCCTCTTATATTTTTTACTGTAAATCAATAGTGCTTTGTTTGATTTCAAGATCTAATGTCTACTTTCTTACCAACCTTAGAGTACCCCAAGGGGCAATAATACAAAAAAGGTCATGTTTTTCAAGTGTTTCTTTTTTAACAGGGTTGGTTTCAAAGGTGCTGCACTTGCAACCCAGCAGCTGGGCAAGGGCTGATTTCCTCATGCTCCTCTCAAGCTCTTTTTCCTTACAGCCTGTAGTCCTTAGACTGGGTATTAGGGAGAATTTATTTACAGTGAGAGTGGTCAAACACTGGGACAGGCTTCCTAGAGAGGTGGTTGATGCCCCAAGACTATCAGTGTTTAAAGAGGCATTAGGACAATGATCTTAATGACATACTTCAACTTTTGGTCAGCCCTGAAGTGCTCAGACAGCTGGACCAGACGATCATTGTAGGTCCCTTCCAACTGAAATATTCTATTCTATTCTATTCTATTCTATTCTATTCTATTCTATTCTATTCTATTCTATTCTATTCTATTCTATTCCCATTCTTCAGATTCAGTGTAGGTTGCTGCAGGAAGGAAGCCACCACTTAAGCTACTCTCTCACCCACTTTCCTCTGGGGCAAGAGTTATCAGGCACAAAGTCTTATTTATTCTTTCCCCCCAGGTTCTGAGATGCCTCAGGTAACCTGCAAAGGGGAAAGGGATCCTTGCTCCACTAGGTACCAGCCTTTAAAGAACATCACAGAACATCCATTGCTGAAGAAGGACATCTGCATCCTCTGGATTATGTAAAACAAACATCTGGCAGCCATGGCTTCCTCTCAGCTTTGCTGTTGTATGTAGTAAATGGAAACCTCAGCTCCCACAACTGTCATTTGGCTTCAGCAAGCACTATGACTCCCCTTTTGTGAGAAAGGAAGAATAATCTGGCTAAATCCCAGTTTCAGAGCTAGCAAACACCAAAGGTCCAGTCCCTCCTGCTGTTGTTAAAAGCTGGCTTCCCACTTTCAGGGATTAACAAACTATGCAGACATTCTTAGGAGCTGAAAAATCAGCAGACTGATTTTTGTCTGACTGATTTTGCAAGCTCCATCAGAAATGAGTAAAGCTGCTCCCCATTTCACTGCCACAGCCAGAAATTTTCAAAGCCCTGGAGCAACAGAGATATTAATATCAAGAAAACTTTAGATTCTCATCTTTTGATGCATCTCAAGTGAAGTGGAGTCTTGAGCAAACCCTGGCCTAAATTATTTCTAAGCAAATAAATACTCAAACGTCCTATAATAATAAGCTAAATCCAGAGAGCTAGCACCCAGTAAAAGCAATGAAAAAGACATCAGTGTCTGCAAGAGCTTTCTGGAGTCCCAGCACTCTCAGAGAAGAATATGGCCCTGCTTCACTGTACTCCCGTAATCATTCCCATACCAGAAGTCCCTGCTGAGGCAGTAACAATGCACACTGTATATACTGCCCTTCCATTGTCTCTTTTGCCTTTGCCTAAGGAAAATACACTGATTCTGCTGACAGTAAAGGCTCTGTAGCCGCAGAGCTGAAAACTAGACTTTCCTCCAACACAAACAAAACTAAGTTAAAAGGGAGAGAAAACACACAGGGGAACAGTGTCTGTATCTCAGTAGAGCTATATCCCTTCTCACCTCAACTGTGCTCTGAGAGATGAAAACATAGGTAACATAGGTGATGACTACAGAGCCCTTTCTAAAAGGGGGGCTGCAGACACCCTCTGAAAGTTTCTTTCCTGCTTTATGTGTAAAACCCCAAAAATGAAACATATATCTCTATTTTCCAGAAGAGAAGTATCTTATCTATCTTATTCCCTCAGATTCCTTCAAGCCTCAAGAGGAAAAAAATTTCAGGGTTCATAATGAGCAGCTTTCAGGCAGAAAGTGATAATGAAGTGACCTGTGAATTGCATACAGTCATTTGTACCATTTTGAGACCTCTCAGTAGTTGGGTTATGGCTTCCAGAACCCATCTTCTACTAAAACAGCTGTCTCTGCTGATCACTAAATTTTCCACCTTAAAGCAGCCTTTGTGTATTTTTCCTGTAAATCCAGGTGCTCCCTGTAGTATTCTATAGGGGCTATCAAGCTAGTACGGCTACAGCAAGAGTGACAAGATTTGGTTTTTCTGCCTCTCCCAAAGTACACATCAACCTTCCCGCCCTAGACTTCAAGAAAATTTTTATCAATATATTTATTATTTGGTCACATTTACATACCTACACAGTTAATGGCAGCAGAATAACAGAACTGTGGTAGTCAGATCTGCTACTGCTAAAGAGCAGAATTAGTCAGATGCAGCAGCTGAGACACTTAGTAGGGTGATTAGTGGACGTAGAGCTGGGTTTGCTTATTATACAACTTTGCCTTTGACATTCCTCAGTGCACAGTCTGTCTCTTAAGATCAAAATTTGGTGATCTACTGCAACAATGACAATAACGACCCTGTTGCCACTGTTGAATCAATGGGCTTTGCACTGTATGTACAGTACAAAATACACGCATAAGCCTGGCAGCTGCTAAACTCATTGATATATAACACCAGTCCCAAAATAGTGATATTTCACTTCTGGAGCTTTATAAATTGTTAAAGAAATAAAATCTGCCTTTGGGAAATAATGTCTCTCTATGTATCATCGAATCCATTCCCTTCCTCCTCCCCTCCCTCCGAGATTAAAACAAATAGTGCTGAAGCTATAAATCATCCCTACTGGCACTGGAAAGCCCTCAGAGATGTTCTTTTTGTGCCATTTCAGTAGACAGAAAGTCTAATGTACAGAGAGGTGATATTGCTTTTTTTTTTTTGTAAGTAGAGAGTCAGAAAAACATGTCCCTCCTTGATCTCTTCAATGTACATCAATATTTCTTCAGTCATATTAGAGTCATTGCACACACTCCAAGTGGTTTCAGTGAAAATCACTGGGAAATGGAGCATGCCTGCAAATTTTAGCTATCATTGTCTTGTGTAGAGAGGTGCATCTTGAAACACCATTTAAACACTGTCAGCAATGCCAGTAATAGGATGGAGTCAGTCACTCTGTCCTGAAATGAATATGGTTTTGAAAACTCATTTGCAGAAATTCAACCCCCATTGCTTGTTTTTCACTGAGCGCAGTCTCCCAATCTATAACTGGGTAAGTAATGATCCAAGAATGGGATTTGTATAATGAAAATTCAAGTTGAGAATTTCAGTAGTTTACTTAAAATTGCTTTTCTGCTGTAATTCCTGAGGGTAAACTACTTTCCTAGAAATTGGTCCTGTTTTTTTGCAAATGTTGATCAAGCATTTCTGAAACACCCACCCACTTCCATTTTTCAGTAACATGAACTGTCTTTTTTTACCCACCCATAATTTCTTTAGTCTCATTTCCTTTGCTTTCACTTCAAGAAATAGGAGTAAAAAATAAAAGATTTTTTAGAGCTTCTGAGCTTGGTAAACATGAGCTTTACATTAGAATTTCCTCAGTTACAGCAATTTCATAACCAAAAAGAGACTGCCTTTTCTCCTCCCTCTTTTTTTCCCATTGCTGGGGGTGGTGGGGGGGGGAAAAACAGGGGAAAAAAAACACCTAAGACAAAACTAACATTTTCTAGTAAGAGATCAGAAAGCTGATTTACTCATGAAAGCAAGTAAAATAACTGTTTGTAGGCTGTACCTTTGTCACTTTTAACTGTGCACAGTGCAAACAAGGCAGAATTCCTGGCCATGCTGTGTTCCTTTCCCCTGCAATTGCTCTCCTCAATGGAAAGTCACCTTTAGAGGAAATGCTAAAGCATGAAAGGTGTAGATCCACCTCAGCAGATCACTGCAGCATTGGAAACACCCCTAGGCACCCTCAGGCACAAACACAGGTATTTAAAATAAGCTGATAGGAGCCTGAGTCCTTGAATCCTAGTTACTTAACTGAGCACGTGGAGAGCCCATCAGTAACTGTGGCGTTATTTTGTGGGTGTCATTAAGGGCATGGAAGCATTTTTGCAGCATTGGAACTTAAGAGAGAGAAAGATATCCTGCTTTATCACAGCAAATTGTATCACTTTGATCTTAGGCATATTGAGGCCTTTGTAAGCTTTCCCTACTAATCCCTGGTTTAATAGGCATGAGCTGGATTCCTGTTCCTACGTCAGCAGAGCAGGTCTGAGAGCCTGTGAGACCCCAGGAAGGGCTGGGGGAGCTCTGCAGTCACATACACGTTTTATTCTCCAACTGAGCATCTTTCACAAATGCTCAGTCCACACACAGACACATCCCGATCCCTTGTCTCTGAACAAACTCCCTTCCCTTCTGCTGACAAAGGTACCTGGAAATAATTCCTACTGAGCTGTGTGAGCTTTGGTTTACCCTGCACTTGTCTCCATATTGAATCAGCATCTGCTGCCATCACATAATACAGGTACAGACCTCATCCCAGCACGGCCGATCGTATCACATCATCTGGCCTGGCATTTGTCTGTCACGCTGGGGCAGGGAATGTGATACCAAGCTGACAAAAAGCAGCACACGGCCCTGCCTGGAGAGCCCCTTTGTTCATCTAAGCCTCCCCTGCTGCTTTTGTAACTCCAAATGGATTTCTGATTCCCTATCTCCTGGCCTTTTCAAGCCAAATGGTTTGGTCAGATCACAAGGCAGCAGGTGCTGCTCCTCTCAACATTTGCACCTTCCAATCCAAACACACCTCTCCCCACCGACCCTTAAAATCAATCAAAGGAACTTATCAGTTTGTTTTAAGCTTTGATGTTTGTCTGGGGTTTGTTTATCTAGCAGTTTATTCCTGGGAGTATGTTCTTGACATCTTGGAGTAGGTGGTAATTAGCAACAAGGAAGAAGGGCTGAGATAAGAAGTGGAATTTGAAAGTGGTGATACTCGGTGAGGCAGCTGTGCCACATCCCCTCCTGCTTTCACCTCGGCCACTGAGGCAAGCCAGAGACAGCAGAGGCAAACAGCAGCCACCCTGTCTTTTCAAAAAAGCACTGCCTGGCAGTGTTGTGCTGCCTGGTGTGCTCCTCTGTGGAGATGGAGCACACGTGGGGGGCTCTTTGGCCCCCTTTTTTATTTTTTTTGCTGCCTCCTCTGCTTCACAGGCACTCCTGAGACTCCCTCTGAAGAGCTTTTTTTTTTTTTTTTTTTTTTTTTTTTTGTCTGAACAAACTTTCTACCTGTCGGCTTTGGTGCAAGAGCAATTTGCTTAAAAGAAGGCATGAGGATCAGCTCTTGCCATCATGTGACAGCCTGTACATCTGTATATCTGCTGGCTGCTATTAAGCAGCAAAGATGACTCAATTGTTTCTTTCATAGGAAGAATAAATGTTGCTGCTGAGGAAAATCAAGATACAAAAGCTAAAACTCATTTGTTGAGATAAGAACAGCTTAATTGAAATATAATAATATTAATGACAAGTAGTGAGAGAGAGGAGTAAAAGCCAAGAGAAAAAGTGATGCACAATACAAGCACTCACCCCCACTGACTGCTGCCCAGCCTGTCCCGAGCCATGACCAGCTGCTCCCAGTCAATACCCTCCAGTTTTGGAGGTAATAATGCCAGTATTAATACACTGGCATTATGTTCTGTGGCATGGAATATCCTTTTGGCCAGTTCAGGTCAGCTGTCCTTGCTGTGCTCCCTCCTGGCTTTTTGTGCACCTGCTCGCTGGCAGAGCATGCGACCTGAAAAGTCCTTGATTTAGAGTAAGCACTACTTAGCAACAAGCAAAACATCAGTGCGTTATCAACATTATTCTCATGATAAATTGAAAACACAGAACTGTACCACCTACTAAGAAAATTAACTCTATCCCAGCCCAAACCAGGACACGCTCACACACATACACACAGAGCCAAAGAGCCGTGAGAGGCCAGAACAAACTTTTTTGCTCTGAACAGCCTTGGACTTAGCAAGTTTAAAATATGAAGCCAGGCTTGGATCTAAATTTTGCAGATAGTCTTTATCTTTATAACCTTTCCAACAGAATTCCATACAGTAATGTAAGCCTTGAGTACATAATGTGGAAGCAAAAGCACGGCAACCAAGTCCCACACTGCATACCCTGCAAAAGGACCCACATAAGCACACATTGCATTCTCAGGAGAGGAAGGGACTCTTGCAATCACAATGCTCCTCAAGTGCCCTAACAGGCACAAAAAGATATTTATTCTCTGTCCTGGCTTGTGGAGAAAAGCCAGAGTTCAGAGACTAGTGTAAAGCAGAAGGTTTTTAGAGGCTAGCTGAAATAAAAAACCCCTTGGTCTGAACTGGGCCACAAAGTTGCTTTAACAGGTCAGTGAGTGAATCCTAATAGATAAAGAGAAGCCCACTATGTCCTGGGACAATCCAAATAATGATTTGTCTTATAAGCAGGCAAGACCAGGATTTCATTTAGAGCAGCCAGATCATGATCAACTCCCACTTGCACTCCTCTGTTTCCAGGGTGGGGACCAGTACTTTGAAGTCCACATTTTTGTTATGTTTATTACACTTCTCAAGGCTCAAAATCACTGATGTTTCTACAAAAGATGAAAAAGTTTTTTTGGTTTGAGTTTGGTTTTGTGTTTTTTCTTTGGTTGGTTGGTTTCGGGTGCTTTGTTTGTTGATTTTTCTTTTTCCCAAGGAAAAATTATGCATTGAAATTAACCTGAATAACTATAGGAGTGAAAATCCTCTGCCTTTCTCAAGAACAGGCTCTGGGCAAACTATTTCACCCAGCTGTACTCCAGAGGATCCCTGTGGGAGGGAAGCTACTTGGCAAGGCACTCTCTGTTCAAGTAGTAGATGACTTCACTCTCATTATACACATAATCTTTTCCTACACAGTGTACATCAAACCAAAATTATATTGCATGTGTTAAGCTTGTAAGTGCACCATTTTATAATGATTACATTGCTTGTGTCCCAAGGACATGATAAAGGGGGTAATTCTGCCACTGCTTATGATTCTGTGTGTTGCCAATAAGCAGCTGGGCTGTAGCTTCATACATTAAGAAGAGAGTACTTAATAAAAAACAGCCTCAACCTTGAGGTTGCCCTTAAACTAAATGTCTTTTATGACAATTTTTGCTCCACAACAGTATCTCCATTTACAAGTGACAAGTCACCATTCCTAAATATCGTGTATAATCACAGTTTGTATTGAAATGGTACCTCCAAAGCACCGCAAATACCTGTCACTAGATATTGTGTTAGAACTATTTGTTTCTAATGGAGCTGTCTTTTCCTGTTGGCATTGATTTACCTTACAGAATATTAACAGATACCATCCTGTCACACGTGTAGGAAGACAGTATGACAATATGAAGTTCATGATCCTGAGACTATTAAGTCTTTTTCTTTGCTATATTAGACATCAAACACTGTAAAAAATAAACAACACAAGGGGAAAAAAAAAGAAAAAGCACAAAAATCTCAGCAACATCACATGTTTACATTGTCTATCCTTTATAGCTTATGAACATAGAGTTTCTGTTCTGTTTTGTTCTACATGAAACTCAGCAACATAGTCCACTTTCTGTTCCAATGTTTAGTGTCAACAGAAGTTTAGGATCTAGTTCTGGTCCCCACTGAAGTCATGGGAATCTTATACTTGATGTTAATGGAAATTGGATCAGGCCAGTAACTGGAGACGCTGAAAAGAATCCCAGATGCTGCATAACAAATGAACTATCCACTGAGGTAGTCCCTCTGCTCTGGGAAGCTGCCCCTGGGAATTGCTGCTACCTTTCTGTGGAAATGTTGAAAAATAAACGGATGTCAGATGTCAAAGCTGCAGTTTTAGTGACACAGAAAATTCTAAAAACTCTAAATAAATAAGACCCCGCCAAATGAAAGAGCTGTTTGGGCTTTGGAGACATTTGAAAACAGCAAATCATGCTGCTAATTTGTCCTTTGATAGAGCAGGTCAGCACAGTTTGAATCTGGTTGCCTGAACAATTGTGAGACAGAATTCTTCAGCTCTTCACATATCAAATTTAAAACAGAACAGAACAAAACAGGTTTGTAATTTTATTTTCATTTCTTTTTCATGACTCAGATCTCATATTATTTGCCTAGCAGTTTCCATTTCTGATCTGTTGTGAAAGTTGCAAACGTACTTTGCATTGTTCTTTTGACTTCTCCCAAAAGCTTTGTAAAGGGGCGGTCCTTCTGCTGTAGTGTGTGGCATTCACCTCCTGTTAAGATTAAAAAGGTGCATCCACCTCAGGTCTAGTCATGGCATTGATATGCAGAGGCAGAACCACAGTTAAAGAGGAGGATGTAGTGATTCAACCTTTCTTGCAAAATGACTCAAAAAGGAAATTGCATGCTCTAAAATGACATACCACTCTGTAACCTGTTGTGACCATGCCTGCTTGCCACACCATATTCTGTGTTTCTCTTGGAAATTAGACAGAGGTGTCAAGCACACTTCAGGTATAAACCAGTACAAAGGAAGAGAGCTTCATATTTATCTGCCATACTTTACACAGCTGACAGCTCCCAAAATCTTGCTGCCACTATGATCCAATTCCGTGTCACTGTCACACGCAAGGGAAGTTTATGTGAGTAAGAGGGGTGTAAGAAATGAATACAAAATGCATATAAAAGTTAGAAGAAAACAAAAAGGGACTGTGAAAAGGAAAATAAGTATACCTCATGTGAATTATTTACTGTTCTTCATTCATAAATGTCACCAAATAGAATAGTAATGAATCCTTCACTAGGAACAAAAAAGAATTGCTGGCAGTGACAGGAAGTTTTCTCAACAGAGTATGGACTCCTGTTTTATTCTAATCCTACAAAATAACAAAACTATTTTGTAATTAAGGTAGAAGTCTATTCTATATCACCTGCTATAGGATTTCCACTACAGCTTTCATAAATTGCTTTCCTTTCTTGGTTTTTAAAAGAAACCTTCTACTCTACTCATGTGAGAATTAGTAGAAATCAACAGTAAGTTAGCACAAATGAGCTTCTGTGTCAATCCACCCATGCAAGAGAGAGTCATAAAAGGGCTAAGTCAGTCTGGTACTAATGCACTACTGCAGCTAAGGAAAAGTTGCTGGTTGCTGTGTAGGACTCTTTGGTTATCTAATGCCCTGCACAGCATACAGAATATGGACTTCAGCAGTGTTTTCGGAGAATAGGGTAGGAATACATTCATCTTTGCATGTTTATGGGGACATCAATGGAACATTGACATTTTGCTGCATTCAAAGAAGCCTGAGATTTCCCTACTCAAATACCTAAAAAAACTAGCAGCACAAACCACACTTGGAAGCTTCCGATTCCCCTTCTGCTCACTGAAAAAGAAATTTCATTATAACCAGATTCATTGCATGGACAGTGAGTTTTGCTTCAGACTTGGGTGAATCTGTCTGGCTTCATCAGGGTTTTCAATGTGTCCACAGCAAAGCTTAATACAGATTCTGGGACAGGTAAAAGAATAATAAAAATGTTAATTAAGGATAAATCCTCATTTTCTCATTCTCATGAATGTCCAAAAAGCTACTGTACAGATTGCAGGATTACACTCCTGGATCGTTGAGTCCAACCTTTGACCAGTCATCAGTTTATAGTAATTATGTAATTTGTCAACTACACCATAGCATTAAGCACAATGTCCAGTTGTTTCTTGAACACCTCCAGGGATGTTGACTTCACCACCTCCCTGGACAGTCCTTTACAATGTTTAACAACCCTTTCCATGAAGAAATTCTTCCTGGTGAAGTACCTGAACCTCTCCTGATGCAACTTGAGGCCATTCCCTCTTGTTCTATTGCCTGTTGCCTGAGAGAAGAGACCAACCCCCACTTGTCTACAGCCTCTTCTCAGGTGGTTGTAGAGAGTGATAGAGTCTCCCTGGAGCCTTTTCTCCAGGATAAGCAACCCAGCTCCCTCAGCCACTCCTCATAAGACTTACTCTCTAGACCTTCACCAGCTTCTCTGGACACAGTCGAGGTTTGGCCTCACCAATGCCAAGTACAGTGGGGCAATCACTGCCCTGGTCCTGCTGGCCACACTATTTTTTTATACTATTTTTGATCCTTCTCATAATCCACATCGAGATTTTTCTTATAGCAACGGTGACTTATTTGAAAGGTTTGAGAAGTTTATTCAGTCTCATTCTACATCAGATCCCTGGCTGTGAAATACGGCTTTGTTCCTCCATTTTGCACATGGTTTGCCTGTTTAAAATCCAGTTTCTCTCAAAGGCACATCTTTTCCATACTCAGCAGCATGTTAGGATTCACACTGGGTGTTTGAGCCACATGCTCCTGCAACAGCAACAATAAGGAGTCCTCAGGATTTCTTAAAGAGCCTTATTCAGCTAGAGCAGAAGCTCCTATCTTTATTTCTTTTAAAAAAAAAAAAAAAAAAAAAAAAACCACACACAGAAAAATGTCCCTGAAACTCCTCTACTAACTCCAAGTGAATCTTCTCACTCAGTTAAGTTTGGGATGAATTAGATGTTTACACAAGCAGAAGGTATCTCACCAGAATTCTTCTGGGGAACAAGGACTTTGTGAAATCTTAGTATCTCTGAAAAGTCATTAGGAGGCTGAAGCAACATGCTTTCTTAGCAAAGTCCTAGTATAAACTGTGGAAGAGGGAACTGATATGAGGGTTCTTGTAAATGTCTCATGAAAGGCTTATACCAAAGGCCTCTCAGAAATGTGCCCTTTCAAAGAGGACAGTAACCATGAAAATGCAGAAGAGCTTATGATTTTGTGTTTTCCTCATAGTTTTGCAGCCTTCTGGTGTTTTATAGCACTAACAAACTCTGACATTTGGCTTTCTCATGAGACCTTCCCAGCTTGTGGGGATACCACAGAAGTACCAGATGACATGATAATCTGGCAGCATATATCGCTCACTTAGGCATTAAAAAGGCCAATAAAAATCATAAAACAACTAACATACTGAGTTACTCAATTATATAAGTGGTTCAGCCAAATTTCATTTTTTCCCCTCTTTTCTTTCTGTCTCCCATTTTGATCTCATAGCACAGAGCCCTAGCAAGATTTCAACAAGAAGGGCCAGTCTTGCCCACACAGGCAGAAAATTTAATTTGAGGATCAGTTTTAGCCAACTAGCTATGATGATGGCCAGTACCCATTAACAGTGTAAGACCAATGAGCAGATAATCTGCTTGCCACAAAGAAGAGGCTAACCAATCTACACTGCTCCTCTCTCTCTATTACTCCTCAGTTTGGCACTAGAATCTCCAGCCACAGACACAGAAATTGTTCTGTAATGACAGGCATCACCAAATATAAACAGCTGGTAACCCTAAAATTAGACCCGCTGGCTGTCTCTTGGTTTGGGGGTATGCTTTATTATACCTTCCAACTGGCAAGCAAACTTTAAAGTTAACTTAACCCATTACAAGACCCTTTTTATCTAATAGTTGAGCCTGCTGCTTTATGTACCCTCTCTTTTTTCTAATAAGTAGTTTTGCCAGCACAAAAATAGAAATTAGCTAAAGCTAGTTGAAATTTTTTTATGCAAAATACATTCTGGCAGATAACTAGAGCTCTTGATCTAGCAAGGTTTTTACACCTGAGATTTTTCCTGCCTTCAGAAAACCCCAGCTTCCAGGGGACCAGATAGAAGAACCATTCAGCAACAAAATGAACCTGAAATAATTTTCAATTTTCAGCTGCAAGGCCTTCTAGCCCAGGACTCAGGCAACACACTACTTGTGGCAAGAAGGAAGAGATACGATGATCCTACTCCTCAGATGCATGCTAGTGAAGAAAGCTGGTGTATAGCAAAACGTTCATGTATAAAACATTTAACCACACATATAGTCATGTATCACTTAAAATTAAGCCTCTATTTCTTAGTTTAAAATTTTCAGCTGTTTAGATTGTCATTAAATGTTGAAATGTCCTGTGGGGGATAATCAACAAAAGGAAACACAATTAGCTGTAGTTTTTGCACCTGCCTAGAAACCAGCTGATAGCTTCAAAGTTGGATATGCGTGTCTGAACACTGGCGACTCATCTTTAATAAATATATATTTAGGGCCGAATTTTTTGCACCTGTTTGACTTCTTTTTTGATCCCTGAGCTTGAAATTAGTTGAAATAGTTGAATAACAAATTTATGTATGGGTTTTGGTTTTTTTTTTATTTTATGCAAACACTCCTTTAAGAGGACAATGTTCAGTCTGTCTTCTCATATTATCACCATTACTGGAGTCATATAATGAGCTTAGCAGTACTGCCAGATTCTATTAACAATTTTCATTTCTTTTTCTTGTATAGCCTGGGTGTAAAGCTGAATCTCTCCTCCAAGAAATGAGCAAAATCAAATTTTCTACATTTAGTTTAAAAGTTAACAATGACTGAGGGTCAAGGTATTTGCTCTGACATTCACAAATGGGTGGAACTGCCGTCACTCTATTAAAACTGCTAATTGGGGAAAAATTTAGGTGGGAATCACACTTGCACTTTGGTCACAGGGAAAGCTGGCAGGCTCGGGGAACCTTGCACCAAGTACAGAATGAAACGGCACCTCGTGAGTCATGCACTGAAATCACTTCTGACTGGGAGCAGCACACATCTGGCAGCGATGAATGGGAGATGGTGGGATACCTTTTCTTCCTCTCTCCTCTAAGCCTACCAGAAATCCCACAACTCAGCTCTGATTCCCAGGATTGTTAGTACTAACAGTACACAGGCAGGGAGAGTGTGAATTGGGATTTCAATTCAACAGCTTTTCCAGAGGTGGTGGTTGGCCAAGCCCACTTTGCAGAGCTGCGGGAGCATCACGCAGGACCTCACGTGGCTCCCAAAACATGAGGGCTTCCAACACCTCCTCCCCATGGGCATTCATCTGACTTTTTCCTCAGGTGCTCAGGGAGGCAAGCTTCTATTCCTTGGCATCACAAAAGGTGGAAAATGACCTGTTTCATGACTCTGTTAGAGTCTGTTAGCACGCCTTAATAACGTCAAAGGTATAATTTAGTAGTGATCAACATCATTAAAAGAGATCAGAGCTCATTTTGTTCACTTCAGTTTCCACAGCCTCTTTATCTGTTTGAGTTTGTAGCTTAGAAACTCATCAATATTTCTTAGAAAATTTCATGCCTCAAAGGCCACCATCTCCATAAATGTTAAAATACCTCATTCTGGGAGCACAATGAGAAAACTGAAATAGTTTACAAACACATTACTGATTTGGTTTTCACGCCTATGTAATCTGCTTGAAAGTACGTCAATCTTTGAAAAATTCCTGATCATTTTGTCAGCTTCTCTTTCTCCCTCAGCTTTCTAAAATAAAAGGCAAATATACTTTTTAGTGCACTCCTACAGAAGTAAATGAGGGTAGAATTCTGCTTCATTATGCAATAGACTTCATGGTACTTTGGTGAGTCCTAGTGTACCTCCAGGCATAAAAAATGCTGTTATTTAGTTAAATGGAAGTCACACATGTACGGCAGGCACACAGCCTACTTTTCCAATTTCATAGGATATAGTCCAGTCACACAATACCAAAGCAGAGCCTGCTGGAAATCTTTTAATTCAGTGTTTGGGGATTTGTTTTGTTTGGGATTTTTTTCTTTTAAAAAACACTAATTCCTTGAAACCAAAATTATTTATGTGAAATTTCACTAGATTTGTTTTAGGAAAACTTTCTCAGGGTGATGATAATTTTTTGGTCAAAATATAAGGATGGGGTTGTCAGCGAGCAGGGAGAGACAACTGGGAACAACTGTGGAAACTGTCCCAATTTGCCCTTTTGGTTAGATCGCCAGCTAGAGTGTGGGAAAACTTGAGTTCATATTTCAGTTCTACCTGCTTCAGAAGAAGTTCTTAGACTTAGGTTTCTCACATCTCAGGTAAGTGTTAAGGCTGTTAAGTGAACTGTGCCACAGGAGCACTCTCTGGACTGCTAATAGTTAATTTGTTCTTTGTACAAAATCAGTTTTCATTGGAATAGAGGCTTTAAGCTGTGAGTCCTACTATCAGTATCTTTTCAAGTAACACATCACTATCCTGGAGGAGGATTCTGTAGCAAACAAAAATTTTGAGGACTGAATTTCATGTTCATGGATGTTTCATGTTTATGTTACAGAATGGCAAAATGGATGTGTTGCGAATATTTTAAGGGAATAATAGAACAACCAACCCTGTAGTTTTACTTCAGGAGTGTAAGATCGAATGGAAGATAATTGAAGGAAGAGATTAACTTGGTTGTAGAAGACTTTTGAATACAATGCTTTGCTGCCTGCTTGCATTCAGTATTATTTTTGGTTTACCTTTACAGTATATATATAAGATTGCTGAAATAGGAGATGTAAGAGTTCAGTCCAACTTCCTCCTTGATAACTACTGTGGCTGTAGAACCAACTTAGAAGAGTATCTGCTTCTCACCCAACTTCCACTCAAGGGCACATTGCTTGGGCACATTTTCCTTCTCTTATTCTTTATCTCTGTTCCCTTTGGTTCTACAAACTACAGAAATAAATGTTCCTTGTCAATCCCTTTGTAAGGATCTTAGAACTATGGATGGGCAGGCCTATTAAAGGGCTCAGAATAAAGTTTAGAACCAGCCAGTGGCCAAAGCAAATAATAGTTTTGCTCATCTCGGAGGTACTGAGGAAATATTTTGGTAGCTGTATGCTGTAATTGTGATGCAATTCTCTTATTAACATAAAGAAATTCACTTAACACAGCGAGTACAATACTTGAAAGAAAAAATTGACTTAACCATCATTTTCATATCTTTGCCCAGAACAGTGATGTGTAACCCCACAAGTTAAAAAAAAGTCAAGTTAGCTCTGATGAGAAAGAAATGGACTTTTATGCATCTGTCTAGAGAGTCATGGGCAATTTTTTGCTAGAGACACTTTACTTTGAAACAGACCTCATAATTAACTTATTGAGGCAAGGAAACCTCTTTCTCTTGTTCTAACAATCTCAACAATAGTGACTGATTCCTTTTTTTCTCTTTGTTGCTGTGACATCACCATAATGGGAGGATTTCTTTTTTATTGGTCCTGTTTTTAAACTGAGCATGTTACATCTGAAGGAGACATTGGAAAGAACTTCAAAACAAAGTGATATTTAAATCCAAATTATAGTCATTAAAAGGCAATTTTAACATATGCAAAAAAGTCAGGAATAGTCATGCGTATATGTATATATTGCAGCATTCTGCAACTGATCATTATTGCAGGAAGAAGAAATGCTAGAAAAGTTCATTCTCACTCAACACAACAGCCTTTTAGAAAGAAAAGGAAAAGGCTTCTGAAATGTGTCTTCTACCAAGTGCAGTAATGATGGGTGTCTAGAAATAGACGTGACAGCCAGTACAATGTGGCAACAAGAATGGCCCCCGAGCAACAAGTGCAATTGATTAGAAAATGAGAACAACATTGCAAGTACCCTGCACAGGAGATGAAAAGACAAAGGAGTTCAATGCACGTTCACAGACTTTGTACAAGAATATACATGTAACTCACAAACAGGTTGTACCACACCACAAGGAGCAGCAAGTGCTGACTGCGAAGTATATCATCCTGTCGGATCCCTGAAGACAATGGCACCTCACTAAGGGACAGGCCACATCTTGCACTTGTCCCTCAATTTTATGCTGTTTTTTTTTGGCTTTTGCTCACTAGGTCCTTCCAGAGCAGCTGTCAGGGATGGGGGTAGTGTGGTGGTCTTAGTGATAATCAAGATGTAATATCAGACCTGGGCTATATTTTGCTCCTTATCTAGATTTTCTGAGCAATATAAGCATAAATCTTGTTTCTGTTAGACCAGGCTGAACTTCTACTCTGCTCATCCAATTGTAGGACTTGGGCCACGGCATAAGCTGATGGTGCCAAACTGATTTCAGTTTGGGAAGATTTCGTGAACCGTTTTTATCTCCTATTATGTCCCATTTTTACCCAGCAACACTTTATTAGGAATTTTGAAGTACAAAACCTTTAAGGGAAGGCTGTCCTCCTACATTAGTCATGGCAACACTTCTCAACTGCACGAGCAACCTGCCAAGCCCATTACACAGCCTGTGAGTGCAAAGCAGAGACAACACAGCTCACTCAGAGCACCAAAGGGAAGGGCAGCTCTAGGAGCAGCAGCAGCAGTGACCTGGCAGTACTTTCACAGGCATTTCCCTGCTCACTATTGCTCCAGTCAGGTCAAGTATGCTAATGGACATCAGGTACAGCAGCACGGCTCCTCTGAGAGGCATCCACAGCTTTGCCTCCCCCTTGCCTCACTGCACAACAGAAGCTGCAGCTGACTTCTTCAGGACCTCCTTGTGCTTCGAGTCAGTTATGCCTTCACATGCACATAAACTATTACACAACAGAGCTGCAGACTTTACAGGTAGAGGGGTTGATACCACTTGACATAATAGCATGCAGAATCAGAGCATCTGCGCAGCCAGCCTGAAGTTTAGGGATATGAAAACATCATTTTGAAAGGTATCCTGTATGACAAAACCCATGCAACATTTCAAACTTCCCACAAGTGGTTAAACCACTTGATTTCTATCCTAGTGAGCAGCTACTATCAGTTTTTAATAGTTTATCTACTGAGGGCTATGTTAAGGATAGAGATGATGAGAACATGAAAACAAATATCTTCACAACAGGTAGCATTGGTCAAAAAGTTCTGGATTTTTTTTTCTTTTTTTTTTTTTTTTTTTTTTTTTTTTTTTTTTTTTTTGAGAAACTGACTTTCAACAGAGGAAAAAGCTGTCAGTTTTGTAAAAACTGTATGGTGTTTGGTTGTTTATTCTCCAAAGGAGAGGAAAATCCAGAAAGTTTATAGGAAAATATTTCAGACATATATATTAAGTGTTATGGGAGCAAGTAACATTTTGATCAGAACTGACTTTTTTTTCTTCCCCCCCCCCCTTTTTTTTCTTTAAGGCAACATAAAAATCATAACTTGTTCATTAAGCTGTCTGGAGAACTGAGATTCTATAGGGATCTGGAATTGGAAATGGAAATACTAACTGGTAGACTGAAAGACAGTGCTGTCTAGAAGGTAATATAATAACAGGGTAATTGTTTTCCACATCTTCTATTTTGCTTTGCATTCACTGAGAACTCAGCTACAACTGATTTATTTTTATTGGAGTTTTTTTCAATAGCATTTTCAGATTTTTAAACTGCAGACACATAGGTGGATGCAGGTCCATATATCCCTACTGTGTTAAGTGATTCCTTCAGCCAGCTGAAAACTCTTTTTGATCTCTCTGATAATACCAGGAAAGCACTGATCTGAAAAGGCAGATTACCACCAAGGATTAGGCAGCACAATAGCATGCTGAGAATGCAAGAGGATGATGAGGTTTAGCAAACAAGCTTGGAACGTATTTGAACTCAACATCGAACCCCAGCCCAAGCCATGGGGAAATCAGAGGAAAAATGAGAGAGGAGAGAATTGCCTTGAAAAATTATTTTATGAGAGAGGGTGAAATTGTCCAGTTACTAGGTTTTAATTTAAAATCAAGACAAAGCTAACTGAGAGAGCACATTCTGCACAGAAGACTCTTCTCAGGCTGAATGGACACAGAGACTCAGCTATACACTTATTTTCTTGAGACAATCCTTTAAGGCATGTGGCTGGAGCAGGTCAGTCTGCTGTTGCTGCTGTCCTCAGGCAGTATAACACAGTGAAGACAGGATTTTACAAAGCCCTTTCTTTTCCAAGAAGCGATTTTTTTTTCAGGACTAGCCACAGTAAATAGAGTGGTTATTTGGTATGTGAGATAAGTATTGGCCAATGTGATTTGAACACACTAGTTTTCTTTCAGCATTTTGTCACTTGACCAGTTAAATGCTAAGGTTAAAACGCTGTTACACAACATGTATCCACCCTACTGTGTGTCAGAAATGTGAGGAATGTTTGCAAGAAAGAGCAGCTGGCATACAATTCCTGTCACCAAACCCCAAAGTCAAAATGGCTAACATTTCCTGGATCTGCTTAGCTCACCTACAGATAAATTGTTCACAGCCAGTGTGTGCAAACAGGAGCAGAGTCATTAAAACTGGAGCAGGTCTTGGGCAAGATCCAGTTTGCATGTTACATATTCATAAAAAGCTGTGTTAGAATGGCTTCCAACAGTGCAAACGTCAATGGAGCCTGCTGGAGCAAGCCTTAGGTATGCCATCTATGTGTCTGATTGCCTAGAGTTCAGAGGAACTTGCTGAATGTATTACCAAAGGGAATGAAAAAGCTTGCATAGGGGTAGCTGGCCAGGTCCAATTTCTGGATGCTTAAAAGTACATGTTGGTGTCAAAGGGTTTTACCTCTTTAGTTTTTTTAACTCATTTGTTGTTTGTACAATCCCTGTGAAACTCAAACAGGAATACTTCATTTTGTTGTTCTTTCAAAGAACTCATTAATTTATGTTATAACAAAAATGTTCATTAAGTCTTGCCTAATAACACTGATTATTTGTTTATTTTCACTCTGTGCAGTCTATTTAATTGTGTGTACACATACCTATAATTACCACTTTGAAATGCAAATACACAGTTTCTAAGGATAACCTTTCTCATTTTCAAGCAGCTAACACCCCTTTTTTATAAATGTTAACCATATCCTAAGCTCCGTGGAAAACATCACATTTTAAGCTCTCCTCACGTTGCAATGGCTGTCTCCTGAACCAAATTATCCTCCCTGCCACTGTCACAGTTTCCTTCAGTTTATTACGAGTCACAGCCCCTGATGAAGACTACGAGATCCCCTGGCTGAAATACCTGACACCTTACAGCTGACCTTATGCTGGGACTCCTCTAAGTGATAGGAACAGAAGTGGATATATTTTCTGTCTTAGACAGTGTCCCATCAAGCCCCAGCTCTACTTGTGCCTTATCCTTGGAAAGGCCTGGGCTGGTACAGAACCATTTGTTACTCTTGATTGTGCATCAGATTGTTTGTTGCTGTTGAGTTTCACCCACAGATCATGCTCACACTTCTCTCTGGAATGGGATTTTCTTCCTAAAGGGAGGATTCGGGGGTTTGACTGAGCAGCATGATGAGCAGATGCTATCACAAAACAATAAGTTATCACATAACTTACTTCCTAACTGTCAAACCCACAAAGTGCTTTCAAAATGACGATACCAACCCATCTTCCACACCTTTCCCCCCCAAGCCCCAACCCCTCTGCAATTACAGACATCAGTGGTTACCCATGGAAGATTCTCTTTCAGCAGTATTTATGTGAACAGATATTTGCTTGTCCCCCTGCTCACAGAAAGTGCATTAAAGAGGCATGTCAGTTAGTGTGGGCTGTCTTTGAACACATGTTATGAATACTGTTTTGCAGGATTTGCCCAGCAGTAGATGAGAGCAAGTAATGAGGAAACTAGGAACATGGGTAACGAGGCCAGAAGGTGTGGAAGCTTTCCAGGAGCAGGGGGAGCTGGGTGGAGAAAATCTTGCCTTACCAATATATAGCCACAAACCTTTCTCAGGCTTTACTTGTACTCCTTAATGGTCACTCTCAAGAAACAGCACTTACCCTAGTGAACATGGGCATGTAAACTTCCACATAACTCTTGTAATTCCACAAACAGAATATGTAAGAGCGGAAAATTATTAGGGATTGATCTATCTTATTTAAATGAGGGGGAAACTGTGTCCTTGTAATTAGGTTGAATACTCACAACTATAACAGCCTCAAAGAGCTTCTTCCCCTCCATGCCTTTCAACCGATTTTTTTATTTGTATAAAACATATAAAGATAAATAATGGGTTGAATTGTAAAAGGGTCCTCCTTATCTATCAGTGGGCAGCATGGCAAAATGACCCAAATAATAATTTCAATCAGTGAATGAACAGATGATATCTCAGTTCAGCTTCAAACCCTATCAAATGGTACTTTAGTAGAAATACCAGCAAAGCAGCACACAAATAACATACATATCTTGTAGATTACATAATTTATTTGGAAATGTTTTCATACAGTTAAATAAACTTCAGAAAACTACAGTGGAGCCTTCATATAAATTAGCTGTAGTGCCTAAAATCCCATGAGGCATGAAATGTTAAAAAAAAAAAGAAAAAAAATTAAATACATAGTGTTGCTGAGCAACATAGCTAGCTCTTAAACAACTTTCCCTTGTATGAAGTGCTTCAGAAAGGGACTACTGTGGAGTCTGTGTAAGTACTTGCCCTATGGGTAGTGCGATTTTGTTACAATCCTTCAAAAAACAGCTACACAGACTGTTACTGAATTCAATTATAAGGAGTCTCCAGGGTTATTCCATTACCTCTGCCTTTAGTTCACGGTCTCAAATCAAAACTTAAGCTATTCTCTTTTGATTTCATTCATTAAAAAGTAATAATTTATATAAACTTTCAACATGGAAATGGCTCAAAAGCTCTTCTGCAGTCTCAGCTGAAAAGTGTTGTAGGAAAGTCTCTAATTTTTAAGGATTTTGCTAAGGGCAGGATAGAATTCCCACAGCCCTACCTGGATTTGTGCTTGCTGCTCAAGGTCTCAGAAAGTGCAGAGCAGAAGGTCAGTTCCTGACAGGCCATGCTCTGGAGTGGGTCTGGTTTCATGCCAGATCACCGACCTTGGGTTGCTGTGTGAGCATCAGCCCCAGGGGGACCAGCCCTTCCCCTGTCTTGCATTAGGTCCCTCCTAATGAGCTCAGAACCTGAAACTGTCCCCAACTTGTTAAAAAAAAAAACAAGTGGTTTCTCACAAATCAGAAATATAACTTGTTTTTCTCACTGTCACTGGGGTGCTTAGGAAGGTCGCATCGTGTTGCTCAGTGCTGACTTCAGCTCCCATATTTCTGCCTCTCCTCTGCACAGATCTACATGCATCTGCAATGTTTGCAGTGATGAGGAAAGGGTTAACCCCAGGAGCAGGTGGAAAGCAACCCAGCAGCAAAGAGATTAAAAAGGGGGTAGGAGAACTCAGCCTGAAAGGTAATAAGCCTGGCAGGCAAGCCAGGAGAGGAGGATATGAGCCTGGAGGGGAACTGCCAGGGCCACCCTGGGGTGGGGGAGCCAGTGGGCTGCTGTGTTGAGGTGAGGCAGGTGTCTCCTGGCAGCAGCAGATGTGGCTTTGATCTGTGGGCATACCTGGGTGGGGAAAAGTTTCCACAGGGTGGGAACCCACTCTTGCAAGGTTTGGTTCAGCTAGGCTTCAGTGCTCCTAAGTTTCCCCAGGAGCTCACACAAGGGATAGCTTACCTGGTTGGAGCAAGGTCATTATTTACAGATTGATTTTTAAAGGTCTTTAGGCCTCTCCTGCCCATAAAAAAGGGAACTGAGCACTTAGATACCTCTTTAAAAATTGGGTCTTGCTAAAACTCCTCCCTCAGACCAGACCAGAGCCAAGCTTTCTCCTGAGGTTTGAAACGCTATAAATGAACCTTCTATATTGTTGCCTTATGCTTTCAACTTCAGGCACCTCATCCAGACAGAAAAGTAATGAAAGACCTGAAGAAAGTCGAGGGTTGGAAAGGAACAAAGCAGTCCTGTGGCTCTGGGTCCCGTTCCCAAAGCTATCGCTCACTCGCTGTGTGGCCCTGAGCAAGGCACTAACAGGCTGACCCAGCTCCCAGTAAAGTCACTGGGAATTTTCCCATAGTCTCCAGTGAGTGCTAGATCAGGCCCTCAGATTCCTAACAGTCCCCTCATTACCCCCTGCAAAGCAGGGACAATAATATCCTGGTCTCACAGGGTAGTAAGGGGACTAATTTATTAATGCTCAAAAAGCTTTTTCAGATCTACAGATGGAAGGCATTATGTCAGCACAAATTTTTCTTAATTATCATTCTCATGATATTTCCAGTTGTCTCACTAAAGCCAGGAAGTTCCAAAAATCTTGTGAGAAAGTTTCTTCTCTAAAAATTGGACCCGTTTGTGGCTCAAAGACGTATGGAAACAGATAAATTCAGATGGCACTGGAATTCAGGAATATTTACTGAAATGAGGCTCTGGATCTTTGAGGGTTTTGCATGAATCCTGAAGGCAGTGAAGCGTGCAATACTATAGGAAGGACAGTCCCTGAATTTTATAAAAAACACCTAGAGCTGTAGTTTAGCAAGCAACAAGTTGAGACCAAAATGTTAAAATTTCACTCTCAAGGCTTGCTGCTGGTGGGAATTCTTTAAGCTCTGCTCCCTGCTAGAGCATTTTCTGAGGAAGTGTGGTCTCTGGTTCAGGTTCTTTGTCCAGAGAAGGAAATGAGAAGTTCTTTCCCTCCCACATCCCTATTGCCTGCTATGAGTTAATCAGGCATCAGGGCCAGGCACAGAAAAGCAATGAGGTCAGGCCAGTAGGCAGCAGATAGGGAATTTCACTGGAGAGAGGTCTGCAGGGGTGAGTAATAATGTGTGATTTGGGAAAAGGAAGAAACATACTGCAAATATCACATACACACACACTCACCTGTATGTGTGTGTATGTGTGTATATATATATTTTTTTATATATATATCCCATAATGCTCCCTACAACTATTCCACTTCATGTCCCCTGACCTAATTTTTGCATCTGTCTGCTTTACGTGTGTGACTTTAGATATCCTCACTGCTTAAGGTCAGCACTGGAGGAAATCCAGAGGTGTAAATTCAGCTAAAAGACCGTGACAGAAGAACTGTAGAAACCAGCATCCCCCTTTTCCCATCATCTCCCTCCTTACCCACGTAGAATCACACCCTTCCAGGTAGAGAGCCTGCTATGCTGCTCCGGGAAAGCAGGTAAATATTGGTGTTCTGATGGATCCATCTCTTTCAGTTCAGGCATTATGTCAAAACTGGTCAAAGAGAGGAAATTAACCTTCTCCCTCCCTCCCCCGACCGTGCACACACGCACAGACCCACGCATGCAGAGCCACAGCCAAGGCCTTCGGCAAGCCAGCTGATAGCAATCAGTATTTTGAGAAGTGATAGCTCATCTGTAGATTCAGCATTCTTTTGCAGCAGAAGGTATTATGCAAACTAGCCCCATTAGAAAAGCAAACATCAAAGCAAAACATGTTTTCGAAAAGACAAATGCATAAACCATGTGGTACCTGACACTGAAACAGAAATAGGATAATTATCCTTTCTCTCAATGGAAAGCATAGCTCCAGAGGATAAAAAAGGTGCCTCACACACTGTGCCCCATAGTTTCCTGCACTGTGCATGAAGGGGAGAGGAGCCAGCCAGGAAGATGCAGCAGGGGAGAGCCTGAAAGGGCTGATCCCCTCCTCCTCAGTAAAAGACAGAACATGAGCTAGACTGCAGCTGATTGCAGAGCAGCACAGCTAGCCCTGTTTTCTCGGCACCAGCTGGAATGCAAGGTGCCACTCCAGCCCTAGGGGAAGGGGGAGGAAAGAAAGAGTGCAGCTAAGGTTACACAATTACCTGTCTTGACAGTGTGCAACTTTAAAAAAATATGCATACCACCCTGACCATAAGTAGCCACGAAGTATGCTTCATGGGTCCTCTGACTGAAGCCTAAACAGAGGAAGCTCTCTGTAGGCAGATTTTTGCCTAGCAGTGGATGCTGTTGCTCAGTCACTGCTACTACGAGGCAAAAAAAAGCCCTCACGGGCAGAATGGCAGATGGAAGGTGTGAAATGAGGCTTGGATGATGCCTGTCACACTGCTGGTAAAACAACACAGCCAGGTACCACTAATTCATCTAAATGAAGAGCCAAGTAAATCAGAGACTCTCAGGACTTCTGCAAAAATTGAACAAACTTTCTTTAGGGAGGAAATATTTGCCAGAGTTCTCAGGACAAGTTAGAAGTGCATACACATGCTCTCTCTTTCCTTCACCTCAGCCCCCCTTTTTTCTCTTTCCGAGCCCATTTCTCCAGCACGGAGATCAGCTATCAGGCTGGGAGAAAGAGAGAGTGTGAGATGGCCGACCTTGTCCTCCAGTGCCGAGGGCCTGTGGGTTTGGGCCAGGAACAGGAATTCCCTGTACAGACACTGAGTCTGCTAGAGGAGACAGGAGAGCCTGCTCCACAGAAGAGCACTTTGTTCACTGCCACCAAGGAAAACTTACACAACAGACACACACAACCATGGAAATATGAATATTTTAAAAGTGTGTTTTTTCCTAGAATACACAGTGCTCTTATTTCCTTAGGGGGGCAGTAAAAATTGGGCAAGAGCATATTGCCAAATGTATAAGAGTTAGTGAGGCTATTAGTCCTGCATGCAGTAGCTACAGAGAGCAGGGCACCAGAGCAAGGTCTGAATATATTAACAATTCAGAATGAGTTACTGATAAATGAAACATTCACCAATCACATTTAGCAGAGTGGGCTGGGGCTTTTTCAGTCCTCTCTGCTCCTAAGTATCTTTTCTGTCAATTCATCACTTCCTGGAAACTGCAAAGAGTTAAAATCCTTTTCTTTTCTGCCTCCAAAGGTGTTTGTGAATGTACATAATTTCTACATGCAAAATCTGAGGTAGATATTGATACCAGAGAGTGCTCTTGTGCAGCTGGTTTGTGCTCCATCACTAGCAGAGGGTAGCCATTAAAATGGCCTGAGCAGGGCCATGTGAATAAGACAGAGAGTTTAGGCTAGCCTTTGCATTGTACAGCCTAGCTTAATTTCACATGCTTCCTGAGGTATCTCATTAAACTGTTTGGAAAGGAATTCTTCTTGTTCCAGCCATCTAAAAAGTAGATGGCACAATAGACACCCAGGCTTCCTAAGGACTTAAACAAATGGTGATTCACCTTATCTTCATTTACTCCATTTATCTGCAGAGTTACTCCATATATTTCTTTCTTTCAAGAGTGAGCCTAAAGAGTGAGCCCAGATGGATAGTTTAGACTTGATAGCTAACTTCTAGATGGTTAATGCTAACTGATCTCTCTCTTTCTAGTTCATACTTCCCTATCTCACAGGGGTCATATGAGAAAACATGAATTAAAGATTATGAGCTGTTGCTTTTCTAATCGGAAGATACATAAATAGAGCTTAGATGGTGTATTTGCAACTGTGAACATCCTGTTATTTTCTACGCTGTCAAGGCTGCAGCTATACCCAGGGTACGTGGATGCACCTCTGGATTTGGAATCGTGCAAATGGCCCAGGGTCCATGGGCTGGAGGAATGCAGCACACAAGGCTGTGGAAATGGAAGATGGCTGGAGGAAGCTTTGATGGGGGCACCAGGCAGGTACTCCTGTTTCACCCCTAACACCAGGTCTCTGCCAAATACACTGTGCCACTGTTTACTCGTGGTCTTCTAGCTTAAATTGGGGAACTGGCCTAGAAAATAGTCACCACAGGAAACAGAGTCAGCTTTATATTACCTCCTGCACTGAGGCAAGAGCTTTTTGGTGACAACTTCAGCTGTGGTCCGTAGGGTACATGGATACGTTACTCAAGGCTTACCAGTAAAAGTTCGTTTCTGAGAACTGCTGCAGCACTGTGGTGCATATATATGTACATATACAGAGACTGTATATTGTACATAGGACCATGGTTTCATCTTTACTCTGTCCTGATTTAACTCTATCAATAACAGATTTACTCAAAAATTTAAAAAACTCATCTGAAATCCTATACAGTACATTTTAAAAGTCTGTGACTAGGTATTAGTCAAAGAAAATATGTGCTGAAAGGAGACAGAAACCCTAGAGTCCAATGTAAAGTGTTGCATTGGAGATGCACTTTGCTTATGTTACAGGTATTTGCCATTCTTCTTGTGCCACATCCAACTGAGAACCTTATGTATCTCCACCAATAATATAAATAACTGCACAGTTTAGTGTTGTATCTCCCAGACTAGAAAGATTTAATTTTGTAGATACCAGAGCTCTTAGCTCCTAAGAAGCATTACTATGATTTTGTTCAACTTCTTTGTCTCTTACCCACTACCCAAGGGTAGGTATGGAGGCTGCAGTCAATTCATCACACATTGTCTGTACTGATTCTTCCTCCCCATGTTCCAGCATAGGTCCCTTCCACAGGGTGCAGTCCTTCAGGAACAGATTGTTTCAGCATGGGTCCCCCATGGAGTCACAAGTGCTGCCAGCAAACCTGCTCCAGCATGAGCTCTTCACAGGGCCACAGGTTCTGCCAGGAACCTGCCCCAGCACAGGCTTCCCACAAGGTTATAGCCTCCTTTGGGCATCCTCCTTCTCCAGTGTGCATTCCCCCATGGGCTGCAGGTGGATATTTGCTCCACTGTGGACCTTCATGGGCTGCAGGGGGAGAGTGTTACTCACCATGGTCTTCTCCATGGGCTGCAGGGGAATCTCTGCTCTGGAACCAGAAGCAACTCTTCATTCTCCTCCTTCACCCCAGTTTTATATTCTGGACATGATGTCATACAGTCTGGAATATCCCTTTGGTCAGTTGGGGTCACCTGTCCCAGCTGTGCCTCACTCAGCCTGCCATGCACCCCCAGCCTCCTCACCAGTGTGGCAGCACAAAAGCAGAAAAGGCCTTGGCTCTGCGTAAGCCCTGCTCAGCACTAACAAAAACATCTCTATATGATCATCACTGTGTTCAGCACAAACCCAAAACATATCCCCATACCAGCCACGGTGAAGAAAATTAACTCTACCCCAGCCACAGCCAACACAAGAGGACATTGTAGTATGTGGTTGATCAGAGAATGCGGAGAGCCCATTAGCTGTAGATGGGGGTGAGGGAAGAGCAGGCTTTCAGTAGTTATCCTGATGGATCAGCTATGAGGTCCTCCAGAGGCAAGGGAGTCACTGAAGTGGGCAATGAGAGAACTGCAGAAATTTTCCAGTCATCTGGAAAAAACTACAGAAGCTTTCAGTGAGTAGGAAACTGAGGAAAATGCATTGGATATCCTACGAAGGAGGGGGAAGTCAGTGCCCTTCTGAAAGGCAGTGGAAGAGGGGATGCCTGGGGTCAGGAAAGCCAGGTCAAAGACTTGAGGAAGCAGATTGTGTGGTTCAAAGTGGGTTTGAACCTAACAAATATTAATTTTAGTTCAAGGAAAATACTTATTTTCCAAGTTAGTTCCTATTTTAATTGGATCAATTCACATGTTTATAGCTACAATAATTTGAAAGTATGTGATTTGTAAATATCAAATAAGATGAAATCTAGCACACTGCATACTTTTTCCTTTCAATAATATAAGCCAAGTTTATTGGCTTTTGCATAGTCTGTAATTCAGATGTATACATCAAATTGTCTTTCTTTCACAGATTAATATAATTACAAATTATTACAGATGTTTCATCCTAACATAATTTATACTGTGATGGTCAAGAGATTATATCATATCCACACACTGAACAGTGAAAGGGGTACACACAGCTTTTTATCAAAATTAGACAAGTTTCAAACCCTTTGCCTGGAGGTGAGTTGGCATAGATTGTAATATATATTTTAGAGTCTGGGGGAATGTTTAACACGAGTAAAAAGTTATGCTTTCATTTCTGTTAATGCCAAAGCTCAAAATGTGTTTCAAATTCCACAAGTATACCAGGTACTTGGAGGTGACAGCCTACTGTTTTGGTTTGCCTTTTTAGATGCCTTTTGCATTAGCCAATAATGCACTTGGATCACAAATAGAAAAACACAAACAGAGAAGTGGAAAAAAACATCACTTGCCATTTTAGAGACCTGGTTGAACTACAAGTAAAAATGCTCAGAAAATATCATGGAGTGTTAATTGTGCATGAATTCATAACCATTCAGAGTAGAATTCCTGGTGGCAAACCATTGCTAAATAGCATTTTCCTGACCATCACTAGCATATGCAATTAATGATGTTTGCTAGGCATCATTCCTTTACTTTGGGCAGTGAGCAGAAGACCCTAACGTGCAGTTAGAGAAAATACCCTTTCAGTGTTTTCCCCTTGGCACATACACAGAAAATTCAACTAATGGCTCTGGAGGAATCTCAGGTCTGCCACATAGGTGGTCTGCTGCCTGCTGGAGAAGTCTGGATACCTTTATATTTGAGACATAATTTTTCTGTCACACTATGCTTGCTGCTCAGAATTTTCAAACTCACACTTTAAATCAAGCCTGAGCTTTCTTCAACACATAGTTTGAAGAGGAGGAACTATTTTTAGCACTGCCACAGAAAGGGTCAGAGAATCCCCACAGAGGTTAGTCTATGTATGGATATGGCAGCTACCTGATTTCTAGGTGACCATAGGTAGCATATTTCCTGTATATTCTGACAGAAAGTCTCATTCCGTCCAGTCTGAGCTCCACTTCAGTCATTGCAGAGCTACATGCTGTGTCCCTGCCAAGAAAGTAAAACAGGAAAAAAAAAAAAATCTCCAAACAGTAAGTGAGAGTGAATCTCAAGCCAGGATACTCAGGTTGCAGAGTACATGTGTGTGTGTGTGTGCGTGTGTGTTCGCATGTGTCTGTACAAATTGACAGGGATGCATGCACGCAGGCAAGTAGGCATATTGCACACTAAAAGCAGGTAGCACAGAAAACAAGCCTTTATATTTCACCTGAAAAGCAGCAATGCATGTGGTGAAGATTGCATCTTCTGGGAGACAGACACCCCCTCAAATAAATAGAAAGAAAAACTGAAAAAAAAAAGTGCCAACCAGCAACAGAATCATAGCATATCCCAAACATAGTCCGGTCTGGAGAAGAAACAGTCATGCTGCTGGCTGGCATAGAAAATAAATTAATTCTGAGACAAGGAAACAAAGTCCTCACTATTCCCTCCTGGAAAAATGCAATCCTTAGCTTAGTATCTCTGTCTTTGTATCTTGCGGAAGTGACTTCAGATTCAGCTCACCAGACTTATAAGTCTGCATTGTCTATGATGATTGTTGGAAGATACCAATATTTTAAGGAAGTGTATTTTACAAGAACTCAAAATATTTGTATCAACAAAACTACTGATGATTCTCTAATTATGCATAAAACAGACTTTATTTTGTTGACTGAACAAATGAACAGTAGAAGTTAATTCAATAAAATTGACTTGTTGCATTTGACAATGCCATTGTTCCTCAGGACAGTCATTGAACTCTTTTTCAAGTTAAACAAGTACATAAAGCAGAAGCTCAGTTTTCTTCTATTTCCTCTGCTCTCTTCAAATGTTTTTGTCAGCTTTTAAAGGTGTTATCCATATGAGAACAGATCAGTCATTCAAGACATGTATCATGATGTCGGTCACGCATTACATTATAAGCATTTATATTATATATTAAGCTTGAAACAAGGGAAAGTTGTGTCTAGTTGGACATGGAGTAATCCAGAGCACCCAGAATTGTGGCAGTGTTTCAACAAAGTCACACCCATATATAAGGCAGAAATTAAGACATGCACACAGAGAAAGAGTTTCACCATGGAAAGTAAATACAACTTTTATTAACCCCAAGGAAGGTGAATTTACTATGAATAGTGCCATAAGACTGATTTTCAGTTGGATGGCTTAATCCTTATAACAAGAGAAGGTACTGAAATTCAGGCCTAAAACAAATCTGCATTAAAGGGTCACAAAAAAAGGAAGATCAACCAAGGAGAAATATCCAGGTGGAATGCTACTTTTCTCAAACTTGTCACCACAGCATCTAGAAATGGAACATGAGAGACCACTCTCAGAAGCAAGTGAAGAACAAAATGCTCAGAAACACATTTACTCTTGTTCCATCTTGTTACAGACAAATTAGATCCATAAGCAGATGGATACAGTATCAGAAGTACAATAATCTGGTCATACACAGAAAAGTTGAGGCTGTCTTCCTGTTTGTGGGCCTCCATTCCAGAATATGCAGGTGGACAGCATTCCTCTGGCCTCCTATTTTAGGTAATGTCTTTACAAAACCAAGACATGACATTGTCACAATTCAGACAGTTCCACAAAAGTTTACCCAAGAGAAGCCATCTGATGGCCAGCGTTTTTAGGAATTCACCTTCTTTAGTCCAGGATTGCTTCAGGTGGCCCAAGAGAATATAAAAGTAATGCATAATAAGCAATGGATGTTTGGTTTGAATTACTAAGATTTCTCTGAAATGGAGTTTTCTACTGTCTTCGTTTGATAGACAGGTGTCTGCTAAGGAAGGTGGGAACCTTCCTTAGAGCAGAGAATGTGAACCCCCTTCCCTCCGAATTATTGTAACTTTGGAATCAAGGGCTCTCAGGCAAAGGTATGGGAAAAGGAATAAGAGTTTTTACTAGTATCTAGAATGAGGTAAACAATCAGTAATAAAAACAGTAAACAAGATTTAAAAAAAAACAATAACAAAACCAAAAAAACTCAGTGGCAAATGTCCCTGGGCTGTCAGGCACTTTCCCGTTTGGTGCAGTCACGGTCACGGCCAGCAGGGGCGCTGTTGGGCTCCCAGACCCGCAGGGCAGGTGCGATGACTCCCGGGAAGCTGCAGATGGCGCTGTGGCGCGGTTGGATCTGTGCCACACGTGTAATGGCGGACGGCTGGACCAGGGTGGAGCGCAGATGGACGGGGGCGCAGCAGAGAGCCCAGAGCCGGGAGATGGAGCAGCCGGGTCAGCCCACCGGGGCCAGCCAGCAGAGGAGGTGGCAGGAAACTTCGCAGTTGGGGCAGGCAGGGTGCGGAGCAACGGCAGGCAGGCCGCGGGGTGGTGGCAGGCAGGGGTCCCGCTCCGCTGCAGCGCGGCTGGTAGATGCACCCTCCCGGAGGGGACGAGAGGATTGGAGTCCCGTGCCCTTCCCTTCAAAGCAAGAACTCACCCAGCAGGCAGAGAAAAACTAGTGCAGAGCCAGGCTTTTCTTTTCCTGCAGTCCCAGCCAGAAACAGAGAGACGTCTCTTCCACCGTTCTCTCTCCTCCGAGAGCAGCGAGCGAGTGTCGTTATCAAGTCTTGCCATCTCTTGTTCCAGTGCCGCCCAGCCGAAGTCTTTGTCTCTTTTGTGAGAGTAAACGGCCCCGATCGTTACTAGCCTAGCAACAGAATGGTAAAAATTCCACTTCCCTCCCCCAACCTCCAACATCTACCCTCCCAAAAGAAGGTGGAAAGTTCCATTGGAGTAGAACTAATCTTGTAAATCATAATATAATATCCAGTGGAAATAAACTAATTACTTCAAGGACCAAGTATTCAGATTTATTTCAAAAGGTGGGTCGGTAAAAATAAATCACAGCTAACATACCTGGCAATTTGTATTTGCATATATGTAGATTAAGAAAATAATTTTTAAAAATTTTTCTATGGAAAAAACCACACATTATTGCCTACACTAGTTAAACACAATGGTCCTTATTTTATTTTCCAATTTACCAAATAGAAACAATAGTTTATCAGTTTCAGTATTGAAGGCTCTGGCTCACAATATTTAGAAAGGGAGGGAAGGATCATGCATATATGGGCATGGATTTATCCATTTGTGTCAGATATTTGTGATTCTTTTTAGACACATTTTTCCTATAGCATTCAAAAACATAGTCACTATCCAGTTAAATTACAGCATGAAAATCCTTGCAGATTGTTCAAGAGAAAAATGTCTAGCATAATACATCTTGATAATCTCATTCAGTTAAAGGCTCTGATTAAAAGAAATCCTTTAATCACCACCAAATGCCATATCCAAGCCCATTCACTGTGTCCATCAAGTAGCACTATACTTAGGGCTACGTGTGCGCATAACTGTTTTGCTGAATCTAAACTGGGGGAAAAAAAGGTTTTATCTCATTAAGAAATTGCCTTATTTGAAAATATTAATCACTTAACAGTCCTCTACATGGATATTTACAGTCTTTTTTTCTAAGTGTGGACTTCTGCAAGGTTCTCAGGTAACCACTATTAAGCACAGGCTACAAATCCTATGCTTTTGTCAATGCAGCCTGGATATATGCTGCTAAAGCACCCGGCCTCAGAGCCTTGGCTCTTAACTCAGGCGCTAAAACTTGAGCTTTGCACTTTGGGTCCCTGACCTGATATGTCAACTGAGAGGGCAGCTGACACATAAACTGGGACCATTCCCAGACTCAGGGAATGCTGCCGTGGTCCCACATACTTGGATGCATTGCCCTGTAGTGTGTAACCCTCTAGTTAGTGTTTGCTACAAACCCACCCAGTCTCAAGAGCCTGATCCACAGAGGTTATGAGATTTTCAAACAGCCAGCTAAAGGCTTTGGCTTCTGCTTTATGGCAGCTTATGCTTTATATCTGCATTCAAAGCCCTCCTGTCAGTCTGAAGGAGGCTGACACCTCAGATGCTCTCCACTCCTGTCAATAGCTGTCAAAGGCACTCAAGCATTCCTAGCTGCAAATCACAGTGATGTTTTAACAAAGAACTGCGTTGAAGCAGCATACGTTTTCCTTCTGGGAGTAAAATTTGTGCTTCAGATCACCTTATTTTTTAAATTAGCTTAAATTAGTGAAAAAAAATTGGAAACTATTTATTAATTTGATGCAGGCCTCCATATTAAAGCAACACTGAGCGAGTAACTGCAAACTGAGGAACTGTCCTCCTGTTAGTCTCATGCTACCAAGGTTTCTTTACACCACATACGTATGAAAACTGGCACTCCATGTGCTCTGTCAGGACGAAGTCACTGACATTGTGTATTTTTTCGTTACTATAATTTCCCTCAAAATCGTTTTGTGGGAAGAAATGGTGAAGAAAATCTGCAGGGCTGTATTTTCACTTGAAATTACAGAATGTCTTGGCTACCAGTACAGCACCACTTGGGTTACACTATCATTGAGTTGCTGCGGGAGTTTTCAACTTGAATAAAGGAACAGAGGAGCTGTATTACTTTCAAAAGTTTAAGCACATGCATGCTACACACCAGTATAAGGGTGGGACGGGAATTCAAACAAAAAATAGTAATTAAATTGTCCTTCTAAATGAGGAAAGTATAATTATTTTTGCTGCCAATATCTTGAGTTTTTAAGATAAAACAAAAACCTATTAAATTCCATTTTAAAAAAATCTTGAAAGAAGGAAAAGAAAGCAGAAAGAAGGCAAAGAAAGGAGAAGAACAACAAAAAATGACAGCAGTGGCAGAATAGCTAACTGGGATAGTTATTTCCTTTACAGAAAAACTGTGGTTTAGATTTCCCTTTGGAGCCATCTTCTTAAAACACAATTTTCAGGAGCTATAAGTAGAACACAGACCCCCCCAAAAATGTGCTTTGAAAGTATTTCTATTCAGTGTGAAATACTCATATTTGTGCTCATAAAAAGTTTGCCGCTCTTTTTGATACAATGCCCAAAAAGAACTCCCAAAAAGGAAGCAACATTGCTGTAATTAATTTTTTTCACTGACACCTAGCAGAGCTTTTTCCCCAAAAGCCATGCACTGTATTAAGTTTGTCAGTTCTCAAGAGCACTGCTTTTTAGTGCATTATTTCCTTTCCTTAAAAAAATAAACAAATAAATAAATAAATTTTTTTTAAAAAGAAAATAATAAAAGATCATTTGCCATTTAGAAAATGAACAGACCTCATTTAACAGATAAAAGTTATCTGGTAACAATTACACTTATTTGAATAATTTAAAATGCAGCTCTTTGCTTAGTCCTAGTTAGAGAAGGATTGCATTCAATGTATTTGAACAATTTTTATGGCATGCATCTGTAGCTGTAGAGTTTTAAATTTCTGCGACAGAGAAATATCTCCATTGCTTCTTCCCATATGGAAGCTCCTTCTCCTCCCAATACCTCATGGGACCAGGCCAAGCCAAGCCAAACACACCTTGCTGGCTTTTACAGCTTCATCTGCGGCTTCGTCACCTATTTAGTGAGTCACAGCCATTGATGTTCGTGTAACAAAGTGGATGCCACGGACCCACATACTAACAGAGTCTTATTTTCTTTCCTTACCCTCATCTGCAGAGGCTTCAGTCCCAAAATACCTTCTGGGACTGTCAACACAGCTTCTCAGTATCAAGAACCTGTGTCTGAAGAGCATCTCTGTTTGCAGCAGTTAAATGTATTTCAGATATTCACATGTGCTCTGGTTACCCCGTAACAAAAACATACTTGACTATGAAGAAATTTAACTTTTCTGAGCCGCTGTCATCTTGCCACCCATTTCATTTTAGAAGTAATAGTAGTCACACACCATTTCATGGATGAGTGGATCCAAGTTTAACAGGATTCCTTGGGGAACACTGAAAAGGCACATCAAGAGTGAAGCTTCAGGGACAGAGACCAAAGGTTGATAAATATTTTCCACATGCTGGGTGCATTGGGGGAAAGAAGAAAAAACAACAGCAGCCTTTGTATCCTTGACCCTTTGCCTACTGTGCATTGTGGACACTCATATGCATGCAATCAGAGCCTAATGAGAGCCTGCATGACTTGCCAAAGCTAAAGTTTGACCTCAATCAAAAAGTGATTTCTGCAGAGATGAAGGAGGATTAGGAAAAATGTATTTCAATTTCTCATCAGGCCAGTGCTAACCAAGCTGAGGAAGTTATCTTGCCCCTGTAGAATTAGTATTTTATTAAAGAAACCCTGTGCTGAAGTTCTGAATTACACAACCAAGTACTGTGCCAAAAAAGCTTTCAGTGGCATGTTCACATCAGATTCTCCCCCACTATATGAGGGGATACTGCAGCTGGTTACATCTGCACTGAACTGCCTGTATAGTTGATTTTTGGCTGAATCCCAGGGGAGATTCTATAGGCTTGATAACAGTTTGGTAGGTTGGGGTTTCTTTTAAAGAAGGGGGGGGGGAAAAAAAAAGCCCAAGAGAACTTCCTATTTAATTGTCTAAATGTGACATGTGATTCAAAACTTCTCAAGGTTTCATCAGCTCCAGCTATCTCCACCTATTATTTAAATATACTATTTCAGTTGGAAGCGTAACCCTGCCCTTGTACAAGCATCACTCTGCAGAAGATGCTAAACATGCATCTCATTACTGTAACATTGTACACAAAATAACACACCTAATACAGTTGCTACCAGCTTAATCAATGAGATTGCAAGGAGATAGTTGGAATGGGAGCAACAGTATTGCATTTTTCTTCAGATGCCTGCATCCACTGAAAACTCTTCAGCTTAAGAGCTGGAAATAGCTTCTCAGGTGCACAGTCAGACTGCAGATCTTAACTTTAGAGCTCCACTTCTCCCCACTAAAAAAGTCAGCCTGTGCTAAAGGAATGGGAACAAGATGTTTATGGCATGAACTCAGTTAACTTGCGGAGTGCTAAGACACAGTGTACATTCAGGGGTTGGGCACCATTAACGTTAATGAAAGGCCAGGATGTACATCCACAAGTTTTTACAGATGATGCATGAATGGATATGCATCATACTTCCTAAGGGCACTAAATCAGCAAAACGGCAAGCCCAAAATTAAACAGCTCTCGCTTGAACACAGCACATTGAACAGCTCGTTTCTTTGAGCAAATGGGTTTGTGTGAAGGAAATCAAAACCTAAGACAGTACCTATGTAGAATGAATATACAGATAAGCAAAACAAAGAGATCTGCTTGTGATCCTGTGTAACAAAATTTTACATTTAGTGTTTGCAGCTTGTTTGGGTTTGGGCTTTTCTTTATTTCATCCTTTTTTGTGGGGGAGAGGGTGGGTATAAAAGCCCAGAGGAAAACAACCAAAACGAGAAAAAAAAAAATCATAAAAGCATTTCAAGAGGAAAATATGACATTCAAATACAGCATGCCCAACAAAAGAAATACCATACAGTGTAGTCATATACCAGCATTAAGTGATTCAAGAGTGCCCCTCCTGACTGTTACTGTCACACTGCTGTAACAATGGGCTGGCATGAGGGGAGAGGAGAACATATTTCAGTTTTCTATTCTTTTTTAGTGGGCCACAAGTCTGTCTTCAGCTACACATATGCAATGCTAAAGTTCTTCCATGGTGTCTTGGGTTGCACAGACACCTGCAAACAATATTTCTGTTGAGGCAGATAAAATATTTAAAAAAAAAAGAAAAAACAAACCAGAACCAGTAGCTTTTTTACATTATATTGTTCAGGACAGGAAAGCAATTCAATATATTTTATTTCTGATGTGAGGAAGGGTGTTTGCCAGCAGGTGGTTCAGGAAGTGGCTTGAGGTCCCCCAGCCTTTGGTGCCTCACATTTAAGTTGCCACTTTTCCTCCATAGGAGCAGCTCTGCCTCCCCCAGAGAAGGAAAGGGAGCAGAGCTGTGGGTCTGCAGCTGGCTCTGAGTTTATACACCTCACTATAAACCTGCTGCAGTGGCCAAGAGGGAGGTCAGGGAAAGAGGATCATCTCAGAACTGCAGTCATCTCCAGAAAGGTGGATCTCTCACATGCTACCACAGGTAAATCTGGAAAAGAGGGGAGCTAATCAGGACCCCTGTTCACCCAGGCTGTTTTTTCTATTCTGTCATGGACAATACTGATCTGCGCACCAAGTATCTCTTCTCAAGCCTCAGCAACTTAGGGAGGCAGGTTTTACTAGGGAGCAGGCCAGGCTTGCACAAATTAGACAAGACACTCTATAATGTGTAGACTCTTTTTTATTCCTCATTCCATCACCATAGACCCAGCAAAGTCTGGCTTATTATTCAAAAATTTCCCTAAGGTCTGAATTTATTGAGAATTTTCTTGCTATACTTAACTGCAATGCCTCTATTCAAGCCTTTTTATTGCAGGGTTTCTCAGTATGATCTTTGCATTCCAGTTACCCCAGCACAAGCTGTGATGACCCACAAAAAAAGGATTCATTTTCTTACCTTAGCTTACATACCTGTTGGTGCTGGTTGGCATGGTACGGTAACAGTACAAAATTTAGTGGAGGTTTTACCATGAAAAATAATTTGGGTCAATATAAATATGTTTCTCTACAGCTTAGTAGACATTATTAATTTATTATATACCCTGTATACTGCTACGAATATTAGATAACTCTTATCTCTGAGAAAATTTTATTGAAAAATCTGTATGTAAGCTTTTTACATAGGTTGCTAGTGGCATTTCTGTGGCTTCATCAAAAGAATGCATTAAGACTGCAACAAAATGTATTCCACCACATTTTCAGCAGGAATATCTGTAGGGAGAGGACTGTGACTGTCTCAGTTCTCTTAATGGAACTAAAATCCATTGCTTCCAAATGGAAAAACAGTATCATCTTAATTTCCCTTGTGATGGCTATTTAATGTAATAGGAGGGAAGTATTATTAGTAGCTCTACTGTTATTAAATGAGAAAAAAAAAAAAAGTCTGCTGTCGTATAGATGGTTTTCTACCCTGGAGAACAACAAAGAAGCAGAGTGGTCAGAGAAGCGTTTGAAACATATGTACATTTACTTCCATACTTCGAGCTTAACTGAACCCCAGAATTAGGATGTTTGTTTCTGTCCAACTGGGAGAGCTGTGCATCATCACCAGCAGCTGAATTTACTCACATTACTTTGAAGGGGTTAACATCTGTGCTCTGAGAGAGATTCTCCAGTTCCATTAATTAAAAGGGGCTTTGTAAGCAAGTAGCTATTGTTTTAAAATGCCAGATTACCCTTGTAGTCAACGAGGAGATAAGATAGTCATAGACCAGAGCTAGTTTTCATTTTCATTTCCTCATTTTATTAGGTTTAAAACAGTAAGAGTGGGCTGCAGTGATTAGTACAAACAGGAGAGCCACACTTAAAAGCTGTCAGGGTTTTTGTGTATCTGTTTAAGCTCCCCAGGCCAAGAAACAAGTCTATCCTTGCATGTTTACAATGCCTGCTAAGCATAACTGACAAGGATTTCCAGACCCAACTCTAAGGGCAGAGCTCTTGTCCAAGCCTTGGACAACTTACGTCAGATTTTTGTAATCCACTCTGCTCCGTTATCAACAGCCATAAAAGGGTCCCCCTTGAGATAATTCAAAATGCTGCTGCTAACCTTTTCTTTCCCACTGATCACTGTGTGCTGCCTTTGGTGTAAGCCCTTCCCCTTTTTCATCGTATGCAGCACAAATTTCTTGGCCTTATCTTCAAAGCCCATCACAATTTTGCCCCACCTTACCTCTCCTGCTAGGTCCCAAATAGAGGTTAACTCCCACCTCGCTTCACAACACTCCCCTTTGTGCTCTGTCCCACTCACAAGCCCTCACTAGCAAAGTTTCTCATCAAATGCACCTCCTGACACATAACCTTCACCCTCCCAGGTCTGCAGCTCACAGCCCAATGAACAAAGCAGGACTGAGCCATATTAAACGGCCCCAAAACAGGAATGCCATCCCCTAGACCCTGCTCTAGGATGCTGCTCAGGTGCTGCAGCTTTGCCCTTTCCAGCAGCAGAGCTGAGCTCCAGCTGCCTGAAATGCTTGTGCAACTGCAGCCTCGCGTTCAGTAGGTAACAGGATCTCGAGCAATGCTGGCACTATCAGGTCAGGTTTATTACAGTGCATTGAGGTCTGGGGATTTAGAGAGTAGTGTGACGAAGAATTTATTCTCTTACTTTTCTATCATTTAGGTCAGAGTGTAACCTCGGTTATCCAGGGAGATTTCCCAACATGTACATTTATTATTGTTTGGCATTGGGCTCGGCTGTCTGATCCTTAGCTGTCAGAGATCCCCCATCTATATAATTTTTTCCATTGCTGGGCAGTGCAGTTGACTGGCACACAACGTGCAGCTTGTAAAATAAAAGCACATTGCTTCACACTGTGCATATGCTCCTGAGCAAACTCCCAGCAAGATACCACATACAGTGTTTGCAGAAAATTGTTGACACTTCCCCTAAATGTTCTGGCTGCTAGTGTGGGCTTGCATATCTATCCACCTAATACTCGGTTTGACAGTAATGTGAATTCAGCATGTCAGGGAAGGTGGTACTTAAAGATACTGGCACGAGCAAGGCAGGTGGAGTCTAGAGGCTTTTCCATTGCCAACAATAGCTGCCCTTTTTACACAGTCTCTCCCTTTTTTCCTTTTTTTCTTCCTCTTTTTTCCTTTTTTTTTCCTTTTGTGTGTGTCTGTGTGTGTGTTTGTGTGATGTGTGTTTATACACTGAAGATTTGCTTCACTGCAGATGCTTCCAGGAAAGTAACAATTTTGTCTACAATCCAAATGACTTGTATAAGAGTTGGCCATTGGTGTTTCAAACCTGATTACAGTTTTCATCAGATTCATATGCGCATCCAGTCAGCCAGTTGAGTGGGGTATCTAAAGCCTCATTATGGAGATACCTTTCTAGGCACATCCATCGGTCACACAGCAGCAGGATGCCAACGCTGGATGGAGATCTTCCACCCTTGCTTGTATTGTTCAAGATTAAAACTCAGATGAAATTTATAAGCACAAATTGCACTTGTGTATTTTATGTAGTTTTTCACTATACCAAAAATAATTTCACTTTTGGGTTTCCTATGCATGTCATTCATACATGATGGACAATTTAGCCAAAGCAAGAATTACATCTGGTGCTAAAACTAAGTGAAAAACAGCTATTCTTTATGAACTCCTATATGTGAGTAAATAGAAGACAAATGATTTATTAATTAACTTCCTGATCACATTTGTTATGTATTCATGGGAAGGACACATGCAGGTTCAGTGATTTAGAAAAGGAAAAACTTACCAATGCTGTCTACAGTTATTAATTCTCCCAAATCATGATTCATCTTGTCAGAGGACTTCATGAGGGCACCTGGCTTTGCCCTGGTTTTTCTTCTCTATTTTTGTTTGCTTCCTTTGTTTTTCTTCCCTGTCAACAGGTATTTGCCCTGAATCTATTTGGATTATAAATGCCCAGTGAGCTAAGACCTGAAATGGAAAGTCGATGCTACAAGATACGCCAAAATGAATCTCGCCAAAAGCAAACATGACACATGTCTAGTCCCAAAGTAAAAAAACTTAATTGTGCATTTCAATCACTGGCACAATTGAAACACAGCCTTGCTGCCTCACACTTTTCCTATCAAAGCCCAGAGATTTTCACTCTACTTTTAATGTTTTTAACACCAATATCCCTCAACTGCATGGATGATTATTCATGTTCTCCCAGTGCTCAAAGGGGACAGATGTATACTTGGAGCTGTAGTCTCGCAAAGGTACCTGAAGCAAAGGACCAGCCATAAAGTTGCATCGTGCTGGCCATGTTTGTTAAGCTGAACAGCTTGATTCATCTTGATTTCTGGGCTGGTATTCTCAACAGCATTTCTGCACTGCTAGTTGTCTGCATAGCATTAGTAGGCTGGTTTTGCCCATACTTGGAGTTCACAACTGAGCCTGTAAGCTCCACAGTGAGGTATCCTGCTTTGTGTGCTGCCCAGGAGCACGTCCATAATTTTAGGCTGGGACAGCGAGCCAAAAGGTAATCGCCTGTATACGTACACACATGCATGTGCTGTCTGAGTGAGGAAAGTATAAATACCTAAACACTCCTAAAGTTGCCTTATGCTACTAGAATAAATCAGGTTTTGCACAGAAGATGGGACTTTTTAAACATGGGGTACTGCGGTGGCAGACAAATCATACCAAATAGCACAATACTTTCCATTATACACTAATCACCACATTTAAAATTGTTATCATCAGATTATGTGGATGCATGATTCACAGCCCACTCCCTGTCTCCAAAGAATCGTTTTTTAAGCAGGCTGCCACGCGCCTACTGCACCTGATTGTTTCATCGGCACATTCCAGCTAACAAAGGCAGACGAGCCAGGGCAGAGCCCAGGACACTGATACACTTGTTCTATCCCCACAGGTGTAGCAGCCTTCTGTTTTGAAAGCTTCTGGGTGTAGGCGTTAGGGCTGCATTCTTTCTTTAATTTGTACTCGCTTCTTTTGGAGTCAGATGGAACGGCAGCCAAGTGAGGAGTGCACAGAAGGAGCGAAAACCCACGTTCAAAAAGCCCTGCTAGGACATGGACCGTTACGGCAGGTCCTGAGCCCTTCTTCTCAAACAGAGGGAGAAAAAAGGGGGGAAAAAGGGGATGACACAGGGGTTTTTAACATTAAAAGCTCCTTCCTAGCGTCATGTATTTTTGCTCAATGTTTCTGGCAGAAATGTATTCTGTATAACATACAACAAAAGGCAATTCCATGTGAATTCATATTTTGTGTAAAATTACTGATACAAGCCACTATTTACACAGTAGTATAGGTTCTCTTCTTATGTATTTTATGTCCAGTTACTAGAACCAGCTATTATTTATGTGGTCCCACTCTTTTATTGTCAAACAAATAGAGGGGAGGCCACATTCTCCTCCCAGTTCACACCATCTGAGGCCAGAACAGACCATTGTACTCATCCAGTCTGACCCTTTGCACTCTCACACACTAATTTCCTCAGTTGTGCCAATTATAACTCAGAAGTCCCACTCCCAAAAAGCCAACAGTTTTCTAGATGAATGCTTGGGCAAGGTGTTGAATTGTCAGCACTAAAACTGAAGTCACTTAATGTGGTTTGAAGACAGTTGTGCCAGAGGTAACCAGTTGCCCTCTGAAAGGAGGGGACAGGTCACTCAACACCCTTGAGGTGGCCTGTCCCACAAGAGTTCTTATAATGAATCTTGTGACAACCACCTGTTCATCAGGATTTTTATGGAGTTTTACCAGTTTCATGTAGATTAAGGTACTCTGTCTGCCTTGCACTGGAGATCTTAGCCAGCCAATTAAGAGATTAATTTAACTCACTGACACTTACAAAACTCCTGTGAGCAAATTGAGATTTGTATGAAAGTTCAATATGGACAGAAACAATTTTCATGGTCCATAAAAGGAAGAGTAAGATGTGTGAATCTGACACTCATAACTCCTGCTCATAGATCAGTGCTCTGTGCTTAATTCCCCACAGATGGAGCTAAGAAATTACCTTTTTCTTTATTAGAGAAAGTATTCAGGAAGGTGGATTTCTTGCAGCTCCATCTGTTTTTAAAACCAGCTTCAGATAAACTAAGAATTCTGCAATTTGAGGGGAAAAAGGCTCAAAAATATCTTCTTTTTCCTTTTTTTTTCCCACCAGCCCAGAGTTCTGTTATCTTATACTTATTTTGATAAGCTACCTTCAGCCTTTCTGTCTGCACATGCAAGGCAACAAATCCAGCCCCATTTCCAATGCAAGTTTAGACAACGTGGTTAAATTAACAGCTTGAACATTAGAAAAGAGATTAGGATAATTAATGCCAAGATGATAGAACTAGGAATGTTTTGTACTGTAGGTAGGGCCACTATTTGGGAGGCCAAAAGAGGAGTTTTACCACCAGCTTGCAACAGGTTCTAACAGTAGAACTTGAAAACTGGAATCACATTTGCCTGAAATGTGAGAGTCATATTTTCAAAAACATGTGCCACAATCTGATCTTCCAAACTCAAGTGGAAGCACCCGAAATATGCCCTATTTTCCCCATTTTAACAAGAAGAGTCATTATATACCCATGTTATTGTAGAAAATTAAACTTTCCTTTGGATTACTTTGCATGCTTGAGTTCAGAGTCAGCCAAAGAAACATAGGTTTGACACCTTAAAGAACAGAATAGCTGCTATCTATCTAAAGCCCAGAAATTAATTCAGGGGGTTTTCTTTGGAATTGAGAAACATTTTATTTCCTTGCTCCAGGGCCTGTTCAATGCCCTCCCTTAAGACACTGAGATCATGAAATAATTAAGAGCATATTTCTTGACCTGGAATCATTATTTATTGTCAGACTGCCAGGTTCTTTACACAAAATTCACTACATAAAATTACACTGGGAATTAATGACACTGGTTATACAGACCCAGTCAAATTTCAGGAAAACAGTTTCAAAGCCAAGGGGAAAGGGAGATGTTTGATTCATGTCTAAACCATTTACAATGTGCTAACCCCAGTGATATGAGATGGACAAGAATTTTAACATTTTAAGAGATACTTTTGCAAGGAACAAATATAAGCTTTGCAAAGACCATTCTCAGAGTTCTTCATCTTTCCTAGAGCATGTACGTGTATAGACTGCTTCCTAAAATCCAATGAGATCACCATTCGCAGTCTCAAAATAGGGCTTGATTTGTACAGAGGTGCACTGACACACATAAGATCCTCATGGGGTTCTGGGTAGTTCAGAATCCCGTAAGAAAAGACAAATTTTTCCAGAGAGGTCCTTTAACTCCTCCAAAAAGGAAGCAAACTATGAGAATTTTTTCATTAAAATAGTGAGTTTGGTCATGCCCTGTTTTAAGGTAAAGTTTGCTATTAGTATGTCTGCAACCATCTTTGACAGATGAAAAAAAAATGGATTTTAGAAAGAAGGATGTGAAAGAGAGGAGAAAGAATGTAGAAAGACAGACACATGGTTAAACCGGTAAGTAGAAATGGCCTGATTTTGGTAATTGTTGAGAACTCAAGGTCCTGTTAGTTTCCATTCACATCATTGGAAATTTGATATGCTAAAAACATTTGATTTACATTTTCATAACTGTCTTACCTTGGCACCAGAAGACAGGTTATCAAAACCTTCTGTTGTAATGCCCAACCTGAGAGGACACAAAAAGACTCATGTTCAGAGGACACAACACAGACTCAAAACACCCCCAAACCATAGCTCTCTTAATGTCCAGAATTTGAGTTGCTCACTCTAAACTGGGATACCCAGAAGCACTCATTTCATTTGAAACACAGACTTTCAGTTCCCTAGTCTATGCAGCCAGGTGTGAACACAGAGTAGAAAACATGTCAGTGACTGAAAAAGCTGCTTCAGTCACCAGAGCTGAGGCCACCTGAAACATATTCAGAGATTACTCCCATCTCTTCTCAGGAGAAAGTGCTGGAAAATCAGTTCATCAGGGCCATGACATCCCAAAACAACATTAGATTCATTTGATCTGCAAACTGCTCTGTCCTCAGCAATTTGTGGCTTTCTGTGTATCCTTATACCTCCAGCTTGAATCCATCAAAAAAAAATATTCCTCCCCCAAAACACACATCCTTTTGTTTACTTTTACCTACCCTCCTGCCTGTTGAGCTGTATACAGCTCTATTATGTGGTCTCTGTGTTTTCCAGGCAGATTTTCTTCATCTGAGGGACCTCTCAAGTGAAGGCTATTTGAATAAATGAGGATGTTATAGCCCACCCACCCTAAGCCCCCTATCTGTCTTCTGAGGGCTGGCCTTTATGAAGAGCCAAGAGCTTGTCTTTGGACTGCAGAAGTCTAGAGGGATTCCTTTGCTAACATGAATGGATGTAGAGGCCTTCAAAGTAATAATTTAGATATACAGTCAAATAAAGCCTAGATATCTTAGAAAAACAGACTTTAGAAGACTTCTTGCCACAGAACATGAGCTAACCGCAGAACTAATTTTTATGATCTCTGTGAATTTTAACATAGTTCTGGGAATTCCCAGTGCTCCTAAGTCAAACCATACCAAATTATAACATTTTAGTTTGTGTGCGTACATAGAAAAGTTGTCTTGGGCCTTGTACCTTTGTCTGCCCAAACGAGTACTTCCCTGAGATACCCTAATGATCACAGCCAACTGATATTTCACTGGACAGCAATTTTGATTTCTCTATCAAACTCACTCATATCACTATAGCAAAACTTATACTTGCAGATGTAGGTTAGGGTTGTCGCTGAAAGAAACATTGACAGAGGAAGGTTTTACATATTGATATAGTGAACAGCTACAAGCAGGATCATGCCAAGTGATGCTTGGAGGTGGGGGCTGAGAGATGGAGGGGTCTCTTTGTACTGAAGGCATTGCTGAATATCAAATGGCAGGTATCAGAGTGACAGCTTTTGTTTTCATAGCCTATTGAAAAGTTAACGAAGTAAAGAAGATATAATCATTCAGGTAAAGCAGGATACGAAGCAGGCCAGGGCTTGCACTAAAAATGCATAAAGTTATTTCACTAAAAGACAGAGGCACTTGCCCATGGCAGGTGCAAAACTCAGGCATTGCTCTGATTGCCTCAAGAAAGGAAAAAACCTGCAGAAAATGTTGGGACATGTTCTAAGCCTCCTCAACAGTCGTTTGGGTTTTTTTTTTCTGTTCTTTTTTTTTTTTTCTTGTTGAATACTTTAGGTTGTATCTTTATTGTCTGCCAGCAAAGACTGTGGTTTTCAGGGCTCCAAGCAATTGGGGAGGGAGAGCACACACAAAAATCTGAAGTGGTTTAGAGAAGTCTCTGAATCAGGAGATTTCTTTTCATGACAAGGATGATATGGCAGAGCTTTAAAAAATGTGTCTGCTGTAAACCAGAGAAAGGACAATATTTGAGGCTGACTCACGTCTGTCTGACTCTGCTCATGGGTTGAAGGAAAAATGTCAACCTCATCTCAGCTGCCACTTGAAAACTCTGAGTGTTTGGTTTCCTTGGCTTCCCCTCAGTGTTAGGTGTTCAAGTCCTCCTGATTTTGAAACACTTGTGCCCCCATTGCTCTCAGCATGTATCCATATTGCCAAGGTTTGCTCCAGGGTCCTGTCCTTCTCCCCTTCTGGTGGTCAGCAAGGGCCCTTGCCCAGGGAAGGCAGAGCAGGCCCAGCTGGAGCCTGCCTGTGGCACAGCTGTGACCTGGACCTGCAGTGGGGCCCTGCCAGCAGCTCTGTGTTGAAGTAAAAGGACATGCTGGAAGCAGTGGAAGCTCTTGCAAAGCAAAATCCTTAAGATTTGATGAATCATCAAGTGAAGAACCTCTTGAAGCTGCCAGAAAACACAGAAACAGACAAAGGAACTCTTTTGATATCAGAATAGTCGAGAGATGCCAATTTGTTCGGCCAAACCCATCCCTGATCAACCCACTCCTTGATAGCACATGGATATCTGTTTTCCTAGCTGCCTGCTTTTGAAATGGTTAGAGACTCCCACTGAAAACATGAGGTGGTGTGGATGGAGTTTAAAGGAAATTACTAATTTGGACTGGAAATTGAAGGTACTTAAAAACAAGTTCAACTTCTCACTATCATTTTGGGGGGGCTGGAGAATGGAAGAAGCCAAATTTATGCTATACCTTATTGCTCAAGCTCAGCAGTACCTGGAAGACTCAGAAGCAGGCACTGACCTGCATGCATTTTTCCAGTCCCAGCCCTTGGTGATATGAGTAAGAGACAGGAAAACAGAGGCAGCTTTGAAAACACAGGCTCAAAGGACAGAAGTAAGTGCACGAGTGAATTGTTTTCATCAGCAGCTGCCGCACACCGAGAACTGTACAATCCAGCAAAATTCCTTGCAAAGCCAATGGCAGAGGCACCTAAGCCAGGAAGAAAAATCCCTTCTGGATGTAGTTTTGTTTGTTTGTTTGTTTGTTTTGTGACTGATCCCCACGCAAGCAAACACACACCTGTCTCTCTCCCTTCCTCCCCATGTGCATGGGCAAGAGCTGTTTGTGTAGGAGAGCCCTTTGGTAACCCAGCTCCTTCTGTCCCAGCAGCTCCTTGCTCTGCCTGGCAGTCGCCAAAGCAAATGGATCACTGAGCACTTCCCTAGGGAGAGGAATTTTGGTGCCTACAGGTAGATGGTGGGCAGGGGAGAGGCAGGGTTATTGCAGTGGTTTCCTGTCAGCCTGTCCCTCAGCAGCCTTCCAGGCACACCAGGCAGGCCACAGCACACTGGATATTTCCATATCAAACCTAAATGCTCCTTGACTTTCACCTCCCCGCCATCCTTTTCTCCTCATTTCCCACCCCAACACCTCTCCACTCCAGGTGTGTGTTTTGAAATAACTCCCCTATCAGTCTCCCTCTGCAGGACAGAGAAGTCACAGGGCCACCGGAGAAAGAGATCCAAAATGCCACTTTTCTTTTGGAAAAGCTCTACAGCCTGCAAGCTTGTGGCTACTAGATGGCTACAAAGCCATTGTGGTGACTGCTTGAACCCCAGCTGTCTGTCATAATCTGAGGCAAGTAGGTGAGGATGGTGTTTCGGTGTAGTGCAAGGAAAAGCCTGTGGCTGGGAAGAGCTTGGGCAAGTAAAATAGGAATTGAGGAGCACAGCCACTGCCATGCATATCCGAGGTAATGGAGTCACTGCATTGCTGCGGATCTACTCCATGTAAGACACAGTGCTCTTAAAGGCATTTAAATACAACTTTCAGTCTCTGTGGGGTTTCAAACTCCAACACTTTCACATTCAAATTTAAACAGAATCACAAACCCTGCAGAGTCACAACTTAATTTGGCCAATCTTACTGGGAAAAGCATTTGAAACAAGAAAATGTCTAAAAAATTGTTTATGACTGTGTTCACAAACATTGATCAGCAGTATGAGAAAAAGCAGTAATAAACTACCCAAAAAAGAATGCAATAAAAAACAATATGGAAGAATACTAGTAAAAAGGACAGAAAAAATTAAAAATTATGGAAACAGACTGGCTGAGAACAGGACATCAGTAAAAACACTTCTGGCAAAGGAGAGACAAATGTGTCCATAACTCTAAAGGTCTCCTATCACCTTTGTACAGAACTCTCTGCAGAGTTTACGTTATAAGCATAAATAAGATGAGATGTCAGTGAGGCCTGCTCCAAGTAAGGAAGATGTGAACCTTTGCTGATAGCAGGGGATTTTTACAGCAAAAAGAAGGATAGTTTGGCAGAGGAGACATGAGAAAATACTGGGCTCAGAACTGCAGTGTGATCCAAGACCTTCTCAGAGCAGGATCTCTGTCCAGATTCCCAGCCTGCCTGTCCACGCTCAGTCACTTGAGCCAAGGATTATTTTATGTCAATAAACTCAGCCTTTTTTCAGGGAATAGGAAATTCATCCAGTGTGGATGACTTGGCTGATATATGAAAGGAACATCTCCAGAGAAAATAATTTTAATTACACTGTAGAAGAGGCAGCACAGGCAAACAGTAGAAAGTAAAAAACTCAAGGGAAAAGAAAAAGCTGATTCTAAAAGAATAAGCCCAAAAGAAAAGTGTGTATCTGATGTGTCATCAGTGTACTTTGCAATTCCCTGAAATGGAGGGATGTGTCATGTTAACGTGTTGTTGCCTTCCTCTGGGATAAAGGGCATACCACAAGTCAGGAATCTCCCGTCCTCTAGTGAAGGACTGATACCTGCAGAGACCCCGCATTCCACCTGACTGTAGGTAAAAACAGAGCATCTGATTGCATTTTTAGCAGAAACTGTGGGTTTAGAACTTTTTTTTTTTTTTTTAAAGGCAGCTTGTTGACTTGTTCACTATTATATGGTGAGAAGGAAATTTCATCCAAAAAAAAATAGGAAAAATATTCCACATTTCAAGTTATAGACAGCCATCAGATCACCCAGATCCTGGGCCAGTAGGAAGTGGCAGGTATTCTGAGCTGCATTTAAAAGGAAAAATAGACTCTCAAGCTATTGCTCAAAAGCAACCTGAGAGAACTGAATTTTCTTATGAAGAGCTGCTCTGACAAGCTTTTTATTACTGAAAGAAGCAGGTTACTCCTGAAATTTCCCCTACTTAATGCTCAAGTCTGTGGAGAGGTTTTTGCAAGAAGCTTCCTCTGCTGTGCTGAGTAAGCAATCTTAGCACTGGTTTAGCCTTGAAGCCACACTTTAACTAAAGGCCCAAATCAGACTGTCATCTAAAGAGTGCTCCCCTGATTTTCTTATCTCTGACTGATATATTGCAGGGGTGAAATGCCACCAAATGGACTAAAAAAAATTAACATTCGTTTTGTAATTATCTTGGCAGCACATTCACTGCAATTACAAGGAAATTGTATTTAACCACGTTTTATGGGTTTAATTTTCTGTTCAATTAATGCAATTGTTTTGCAACTGTTAATCTTAACTTTAACTCAAATATTTAATACCAAGGGAGAACAAATTTTTACAAAGCTTTATGGAGCTGATTTGTTGCATGCATCATAATGAGATTGGGGCGTTATAAAATGAAGGAATTCTTTATTAAATAGTCAGCTTTGCTGATCTTAATTGCAAGCTGCATCTCTACACGGCACCTGTACATTCTGATGTGTTGTCATAACCCTCAGAGCTATGTAAACAAGCAAGTCCTGTCGTGTTGCTGGCTGACTCCTGCAATCACAGAGACAAAGTGATCTCCAAGGAGCCAGGTATACCTACGTACATTTAGAAAAAAAAGATATAATAAAAGAGAAGAAAGAAAGTAAAGAAGGAAGGAGCAGTAGTTAAGTAATAGGATTTTTTAAAAAATATCTATTTAATGGGGAAGAAGGTCAATCATTTAAAAACTCAAAAGGAATACACAAGCTCCAAAACTCCAAGGGAATACAAGTGCATCTGAACAGCTGAATTCCTGATTCCAAACCCAGTTTCCACAGGTGCTGGGGGATTCTGGTTTCCACAGAGATAAAACTAGCACCTCTAGGAAAAAACCCACTTCAGCACCTACAGGTTTTTAATCCTGGTTTGAAATTGGGGCTCTCCTGTTTTCTCAAGGCAAATTTTGAAACATGCAACATTTCAGCAACAGTTCCTCTGGTTCATCCACAGGTTTTTACAAGGAAGATTTATAAGTCAGTGCTGTGCTGGTAGGAGTAGGAGCAGACAGATTCCTAGCTGGCATAAATCAGCATCATTCCACTATGGTATATTGTGCAACACTGATTTACACCAGCTATGAAATTAGCCCACACTGCTCTGCCATGAAAAAAATATAACTCCCGGCAGCAGTAAGGAGGTGAAAACCTTCAAGCTAGCCTGATATTTATCTGTCTGGACCAGGCAGATTTTTATCACTGTCACACTCCCCTTTCATTTATCCATTTAGTGGTCCTTGGCTCCAGAGGTGAAATTTTCAGAGGAGACTAATATTAGACTGAACTGCTTACACAGTGGGACCAGTGTGAAGCTGAAGCTAAGTAGTTTACAAAATCTTGGCAGGGTCTACTCATTCCCAAGTTACAATATGCACCAGGCTGTTTCTGACAGAACATGATGCACCTGGAGTATAAGTGGACTCGCAGGGTAAAGGTGGACTTTCAGGAAAGAGACTGAGTCTGGTGATGTGTCTGAAAGGTGATGACTGAATAAAAAAGAAATCGACATTTTGTATGGTCATCTCTGCCAGACTTCAGTTGGACAGTTCATGGTCTCATGCATCGACCATTCATATCTGACAAACAGCTAACATCTCTCTGTGACATTCTCTCAATCCCTTTTGATATTGGATTTGAGCTTCAGAGATGCACAAAACCTCAGGAAATAAATACCCTTCATTTCACTGTGTCTTTATCTGCAGCACTTAACAATCTAAAAGCACCTCTTGGCAGAATTAAAATATTGAGGCAAGCATCAAAGTTAGGATTCTTCTGGCTCTAACGTACGCACTGTGGTGTGTGCTTCCATTTGATCAAACCATCTGCAGCAACCAGGAGAAACAATTTGCCTGTAAGTTCAGACTTTGCTTTGAAATACCCAAAGATTTGCCAGAAAGCAGTGTCTGGAATCAACAGTGTTCTTAAACACTTTGAGAGCCACTGACAGATAAACCCTTTTAAACAGTGATTATTCAAGTCTTGCAATATCTGTCCACAGTACATTTTCCTGTACTGCACCGTGTGATCAGAGAGGAGTTTCTGCACATTGTTTTCTTATTGATGTAAATCAGAAATTATGCCTTCATCACTCTCATCCCAGACTTTGTCAATACCTTTTTTCCTGGGGTCAAAATTCTTTAGCAAATGCACAAAAACCAGTGTTAGCAGATTCTGCTTTTTCTTTTTCTTTTTCTTTTTCTTTTTCTTTTTCTTTTTCTTTTTCTTTTTCTTTTTCTTTTTTTCCCCAGCTTTTCACCTTTCTTCAGCATTTGCTTTGTTTTCACCTAAAGGGCAAAGCGAAATACAAACCAACAGTTTTCTGCCTGGACACACAGGCGAGGGAAGGTGGCTCCAGCCACATTTCCAAGCCCGTGGCTCCCTGGAAGCGCTGTCTGAGCGCTGCCGCACAGCTGTGCACACCTGCAAGGTGCGGCACCGGCAGCTCGGGGAGGTGCACATGTTAATGTGAGTGCCCCCCTGTGGTACCGAACTGGCAGCTGAGCCGAAGGAAAAGCCACTTGTTACCCTGCAAGAACCTGTTCCTGCAGAAAGCATCAGGTTTCACGGCAGGTTGGATTCCCTGTGCCGTACGAGCAGAACAATTAGAATGAGCTGTTGGAATCGCCCCTGCTAAAGCCAATGTGGAAATGCTCCTAGGAGCATGGGAACGAAGCGGTGGAGCTCTTCACAGTGTTGAAGCAGTATTGAACAATGTCATTAAGGGCTGGGTTCAGCCGCAGTTGTGAGTTATTATGGTTTGTTTATTGTTAGCATTGCCTGGCCAGGCCTTTGAGGCAGAGGAGCTTAGTGTGTGAATGGCAGCATTGGAGTGAGAGTCACCACCGCCAATCACTTCTGATCCCAACAAAGCTGTGCTCTTCAAAGCTGGATGACAGGGAAGAGGGACCACATGTGAAAACAGCTTGTAGGCAAGGGAGGCATCAAAATTCCTCCATCGGCTCTAATACCCTGAATTAAGCTCAGACAATCTTGTAGCTGCTTCTCTACCTGAATGCAGTGGCAGCAGAAGTGAGCTGGAGTGCAGCAGCTCCAGGAGAATTGTGTGCTTGAACACCTCTTTGTTTCCCCAGCATGGTGAGGAGCCACCACAGTGGAGGGCTGCCTTAGCCCATAGGCAAAACTCCACCAGAGCCCCTCCCCTGAGGCTGACTGGAGCAGAAAGGCAGGAAACTTGAACCCTTGCAAGGCCTGTTACTTTTTGCCCTTATTTCTGTCACCTGCTTTAGAAAACAAGATACTCAGTCCCCCATCTTGGGGAAAAGGATAGCTGCTCAAGTTTGGATCAACTCTCTCCCTTCCTAATATTTCCACCTGCTTGTGTTGAGGGTCACTCTAGGTTCTGGTTCACACCTTGGGAAGCTTCAAAGAGCCAATCAGCCCTGCTCCTTTTCCTGAGACCTCTTGGTGATGATGTTCCTGATGTCACTTGTTCAACTGCTGGCTTTTGCTTTGCTACCAGTAGTGCTTTAATCCATGTCTCCAATCAGGAATTCCAACAAATAGGTCAAATGTTCTCAGTTAACTACGTAATAACTCTTTCTCTTGTTTTGATCATACTTTGGGAGTTGGGGTGGGGTTTGTTCTACATACAGTGAATGCAGTAGAGAATTGGGAGGACTTTAGCCTACACTAATAGACAATTTCATTTTTATTGTTAATCTCAGTTGTTCTCTGAGAATCATGGCTGAGACTTTGAGCTTTCACTACCCTTAATGAGAGTCTGTGTAAAAAGCACCCCGCCTTTTTCGTATCTTCCTTTGGATATTGTGTCAAACTCAGAACCCAGGTTTGAAAATGTTGCCCATACCTATTTACTCATCCTTGTAATTAGATAACAGTGATGGGAGGGGTTCATCTGTCTTTTACAGGATTCAAGTAAGGGCATGTCCACTACCCTACTCTGGAAATTACTCAGCCTGAAAGCCTTGCTTTTCAAATGTTTTTCTTGACAATCAGGTGACTTTAAAAGCTTGTTGTCTTTTCAATTCAAAAGTAATTTCATTCTCTTTTCTTAGCCTTTTTGAGAAGCATCTCAGCATTTGAAGGAAATATTAGACCAATACATCTGAATTATTAACTCCACAGAACAAGTTTCCAGACATTGCCCTGTCAAGGAATCTCAACTATTATTTGTAGAAATTCCTTTAATTGTCTCTTGTGTCAGACATTACCCCTTCCTAGAGTTTTATCTTCCCATTAGACCTGTGAAAGGGAGACTCAGTTACTGTCTATTTTGGTGCATATATTAGGATGTGGAGATCCTCCCAGGAACTGACTGCAACTTCTTCATTATTGACTTCATTGCTAGAAAGCTCCCAGATGGCAAGCATTGTATTTTCAGTCACTACCAGACTAACATCACTTTGAACAAGTGACCTAGAATGGTATCTCATCAACAATCCACCGAGCCATCCCATCCCCATAAATACAGTTTCACTTAACAAAATGGCATTTAAGGAGTAGTTAATCCAGTTTATGCTATAATCCCTTTTGGTATTTAAAAGGGAAAAAAAATCAAAGCAGCTAAATATTCAGGAGTACAAAGCAATATTCTCCTGGTAAGGATTTTTAAGGGAAAATGAGGAGGAGAGGAGAGGAGAGGAGAGGAGAGGAGAGGAGAGGAGAGGAGAGGAGAGGAGAGGAGAGGAGAGGAGAGGAGAGGAGAGGAGAGGAGAGGAGAGGAGAGGAGAGGAGAGGAGAGGAGAGGAGAGGAGAGGAGAGGAGAGGAGAGGAGAGGAGAGGAGAGGAGAGGAGAGGAGAGGAGAGGAGAGGAGAGGAGAGGAGAGGAGAGGAGAGGAGAGGAGAGGAGAGGAGAGGAGAGGAGAGGAGAGGAGAGGAGAGGAGAGGAGAGGAGAGGAGAGGAGAGGAGAGGAGAGGAGAGGAGAGGAGAGGAGAGGAGAGGAGAGGAGAGGAGAGGAGAGGAGAGGAGAGGAGAGGAGAGGAGAGGAGAGGAGAGGAGAGGAGAGGAGAGGAGAGGAGAGGAGAGGAGAGGAGAGGAGAGGAGAGGAGAGGAGAGGAGAGGAGAGGAGATTTTCTGATTTAGGCCCCCAGGGTGACAGAAATCTTTACCTGTTTTTACTTCATTTATTCTTAATATATTGAAAATTATAGTGTCAAATCATTACACGGTTTAGTGTCTTTAGCCAAAATCTGTCTCATATGACAAAGATCACAAACAAGATATCTTCTTGTAAAAACTAATATGGACTGACCTCTTTTAGGGCACTATACCTATATAATTCTGGAGGTCCCAGGAAAACATCAGAACCATCTTTCTGCCTTTCCAGTAGTTACTGTGATTTGAAGAACCACACAGAAGAGTGACACACTCAAACAATGGGTCCAGAACTGGGAGGTTTTGGAGGGGTGGGAGAAGACATAATTGTTCAATAAGATGTGCAAGAGAGGAAGAAGGAAATAAATCTTGGAGGATTTTGAGCAAAATCCAGATATTAGTAGGGCCACGCAAGCCCAGTTTACAGCACAAGCAAACACAAAGATATGTGATCTGTTTTGATGAACAGGTGAAAATGCAAATAATATTTTACAGTGCATAAGGTAGAAAGCACAGCAGGCAAGATTATCTCTGTGAGCCATCTACCCACTATACCAAGCCCACTCCATAGACCTGTTTTCTTACGTAATGATAAGAAGCTCCCCTAAAACAATTCTGTGCCTCCCAGAAAAAGAAAGGTCATTCTTCAACACCATCCAGCATTTTTTTCAATTCTGCATCAGAAGTGTCTGTCATGTTTTGACTGCCACCATACTACCTGCACATCTGTGACAAAACCTACCTTGCCTTTAATCAGAGGGGGTTTAAAATATTCCTGGGCAACACTGACTGTGTAAGATAGCAAAAGGGAACCATTAAATGCCAGCCACCATCCCTTCCTTTGTATGATGGAGGAAATTGTTGGCATAGCATCTTAGAAATGATGGTTGAAGAGAAAACCTCTGGAAGCTGTCTACACCAGCCAGAGACTGTGGCCAACACTGTGTCAGCTCAACTGGCTGCAACTCTGCTACATGAGTCTTGAAAACTGCCACGTGGCCATTTTACCACCACTTCAGATATGATGTTCCAGAGCCACATTACCTGCTGATGAATAAACTTTTCAAAGTTTTTGGTCTGAGCCTCCCTAGTTACAGCCTGCAATTATCTCCCTTAGAAAGATTATTTGCTCATGTAGGTAGTCTAGCTGTCTAGTAACTAATAAGTAGCTGTCTGAAAAGAGTTTGGGTCTTTTGATATCTCTGTAATTTTCTCTTTAGTAATTGTAAGCTACATTTGATAAGCTACATTTGATTCTTCTGTATCAAACGAAACAAGCCCATGTCTTCCTTATCAGGCCATGTGCTCCAGAGCCCTATGTATGTTTGTGGCCTGCCACTGAACCTTATTCAGTGTCTCAATATCTCTCTTTAACTGGAGAAACCAAATATGGCACGGTATTCAGGTGAAGCCTCACCAATGCCAAGCAGAGATAACTTCACCAGTCTGCTGTCCAGGTTCATCCTAGTGGCCTGTGGCTTCCTTACTGCAAGCACACTGCTGGCTTGGAGGCAGTTTGGATCTTTCCCAGCCACTCAGCTCCCAGTCTGCAAGGATGCAGAGTTACCGCACTCCAGATGCACAACTTTGCACTTCATGCAGCCTGTGTTGCCCAGATCTAAAATTCCTCTTGGCCCTTGCAGCTTTGCCACACGGTGTGTCAATGACTTCCCCCAACATACCGCCACCCACAAATCTCCAGAGGGTGCATTTAGTCAAATCCTTCATGTCACTGATGGAGGTATTAAACAAGTAGTCCTAGTATCAGCCCTTTGGGTACCTTAATAGTTGCTGGCTACCAAGCTGTCCTCAGGACATCAATTACTATCCTTGGAACCTGCCAATTACTTTTCAACTCTTCTAATAATTGGTCCATTCCATGTGGACCGAAACTGCTATTTAAAATGCTGTGGAGATGGTCTCGAAAGCCTTTTCACATACATTCTGTTCCCTTTTCTGCCATCTGCAGGGATTTCAGCATAGAATACAATCAGGTTGGTGAGGTATAATATCCTCACAATTTTCATGTCTACTGCTACTCTTGACTTTCTTGATTTTCATGTGTCTGGAAATGGGAGGTTGTACTCCATGGTTTATCCAGACACTGAAGCAGAACTAATCAGTAGTTCCCCAGATCATCCTCTTGTTCTTGTAAAACTGAATTTACTGTTAATCTTCTCCCAGCTATCAGGAACCTTCCTCAGTCACCATGATTTTTTGCTGAGGACAAGCAGAAATCTTGTTATCCTGTCTGCACCCTCGACACATACAGATGCATCCCGCCAGCTTCTCCCTAATATTTTGCTCCCCTGCTGTTCACTGCCCCTCCCACTCCAATTTATACCAGCGTGCACAGAGGTCTGGGTGAGGGCACTTCCTTTGAAGGATGAGACAAACAGCTTATTGAGTGTTTCAGCATATCCCATGCCATAAAGTATGGGAACCTCAACAATTTTTATATGGTGTGGTGTTGCCTCTCAGTGCATGCATCAATCCTTGGGTGGTTTCTCAGTCCTTTACACCTGGAAAGGAAAATTATCATGGAGGTGGTCTTTTAGCCCTGCAAACTGCTTAGAAGGTAACAGCCAGTAGCCGCTATCGACAAAATCCCCAAACTAAGGTAATTCATGTTCAGGTGGAGCTGGAGGGATCACACAACTCTCCCATTCTGTACACTACTGAATGTACACATCTATTCAAGGGGAAATTTCCAAAGCAATAAAGCAAATTAGGCCACTACTTTCCCCTTCGAAAATCAGTAGGTATTGCCATTTTCAGCTACTAATGTAGGTGTTTAATTCAGAAAATTAGCTTCCTGTGTAGTAAAAGGAGAGAAAGGCTTCCAGAAGGCAAGTCAGAAAACCTAAAAGGCAGGTCTGTACTCTGAAAAACCTAAGAGTTGGGGTGGGGTGCCTATCTTCTTAAATGTTCTTCAAACATTTTTGAAAAGCCCAATCCAGTATTTGTAACAAAAGTGCAGTATTTTTAATTCACTCTAGTTTCAAATGTCGTACCCTCTCACTTCTTAAGCTAAACTTCTCTTACAAAATGGTCGATCCCAATCTGTTGCTCCACAACTGTATCTTTTTTCCACAAGTGAGAAAATAGAAGCACATACTTACTGTGCTGGTCCCTAGATAATTTTTTTAAGGAGGGCTGAGTAAAAGAACGATAGATAAAAGCCAGATTTTCCCAGCATATTAAAAAAGAAAAAAATCCTGTTTATTTGTCATTTTTGGAAAGGAGAACATGACAAGCATGTTTGATGTGGAACAAAAGCTTGTTTGTAGATGCTGGAGAAATTATTCAAGGACAGTTCAATCATATAAAAAATGACCCCTGCATTATTGCCAAGGTCAATGAGACCTAGAGCAACCTGCCACAAAATTGTAGTTTTGTCTGCTTGTTTGGGCCATTTCATCCCTTTTCTCCATTTCCTTTTGGTGCTTTGGAGACAACTAACACTCCCCCACTTCCAGTGTACTTGGCACTTTACCCAAGATGCCTGAAAATCCCTCCAAAGGATAATATAGACCTTATGAAGTAATTTTTTCCCACTCATTCTTTGGAGGGAGGTATGAAGTGATGATACTGTACTGCATCAAGTGACAGATGCTATCATTTTTTGGTAGTTCTCTCTCCAACTCATTTGCTAAGTTCCACAAGGTCTAAGTACTTCAGCTGTTTATGCTTTGTACAATCATAATTAGTTGCATCCTGCCTTGGGTTTATCTGCTGCTATCCTCTTAAGAAAATCTGTTCCCCGTCTCGAGGCTCTGAGATCTTACACCTGTGTAAAATACCACTGTTGAGAACATTAGGTATTATTCAATCTTTATGGGTAATATTCTCATGAAAGCACTTTTATTGCAGTGCAGTTCTTTTCTCTCTCTTTAACTCAGGAGAATTTGAAGCTGCTCCTTGAAAAATTCACAGGCCACATAAAACTACCAGTAACTTCAACTGGAGCCAGTTAAGTACGTCAGAGGGATTAAAAACTGATAAGAGAGGGAAAGAATAGGACTGTGTTTTCATTTGTACATTAATCACACATTCCTCATCACTCACCTTTTTTGAATTCTTAATTAACATCAAATGACCTTAATTATATGGTAGTCTTTGTTATCTAGGAAATTAAATACAAATAAGACTTTGTAACGAAAGAAAAAGACAACACCAAAAGTAATAATCATAATTCAAAGACAAGCCTCTTAACCACCTTCACTAAACTCCAAAGATAGAGACACTGCAATTTTATGTTGTAGATTTTAGGAATTAGTAGGTGAAAATCAATGGGTATTGCCACACAAGAGCATGTTCTTTCTTTCTCCCTGTCCATGAGAACTATGAATGCAAGATTTACGGTGGTAGTCTACAGTAGATTTTCATTTTCCTACAGTGTTTTAACCTTCCTCAGAGCACAAAAATCTCTTCTGTTAGAGTTACATTTGCCCGGTTATTTACTCTTCTTAATACTGAGTTCTTACCAGGAGAAAAATGTCCTACAGAAGAACTGTGTGCATGCATTCAAGTGTGTGAGCATTTATCAACAGCTTCGACTTGGAGCTCCAGGAAAACCCAGTGTTTCATATAGAGGGGATGGCACAGAGCAAGTTTTTATGTCATTACTATAATATTAAGAAATCTTACCTCATTTCCTTAATTAGTCTTTTACCATTGTGCCTATAGCCCAAAAGGTTTACTTATTTGAGCTCAAAAGGGTGGAGTGCTTTGGCAGCCACATTAAGTTGCTTTTAATTGAGGGGTTTGGCTGTCTGGTTGCATTACTATACCTAATGTTGTGAATGTTATATAGTAACTTTGGTACAAATCTTTTTTCTTGATATCTATATTCAATGAAATCCAGACTGAAGTGCCACTGTGACGTTGAGAGTACTACAAAAATGTAAATTTGTCTACTATCCATATGAGAATTCATAAGCTCTGCAAACTTCCAGGTTTTTGTGGGGACTTAAAAGTGCAGAAATGAGCAGGTTCTGGACTGGCATTCACCAGTTTTGAGTTATTAGAAACACTGTCTTTCCCCTCATCAGAAAAAATGCCAAAAACTTGTGCAAATGGGGAGGTCAAAAGAAGAAGGCCTGATGCCAGTTGAAATAAAATGTTCAAAAGTAAACCAAATAAAAATTTTCACAGAAGTGATTTGGTTTTTTGGTAGATGAACTAACATTGTTTGTATTACATGACAAATTCACAAAATCCATTACTATCAGTTCTACCATTCAAAGAAAATTTAAAATATTATCATAACATTTTGCAGCACCAACCATTTACATGTTTTTAAAGGATCACAAAAGAAGAACTCATATGCCTTTACAAATGCTCCAGGGCCATCTGTTGAACATTTACATTCTTTAATCTGAAGAGAGACAACAACGCTTAGGGCTAACCGTGTCTTTGAAAGGCACCAGAAGCCACTCAATGCAAGTTGAGTGAGTTAGATTAGTGTAAAGCCAGATTCATAATTTATATAAGGCAGATATGAGAAAGTAGCACTGAGCTCCAGAGCTCACATAGACAGGAAAGCTCAGGTCTGAAGCCTGGGTATGAGTTTGGTGTACGTGGTAGCAACTGTGTGCTACTTTAGCAGTGTGGGGTCTCTTTGTACACAGCTGAGGTGTCTCTAAAGAATAAAACCTACTCTGAATGCAATGCATTTTTTCAAACTCATCCTTCACCATATAAAGCCTGCCTTAGAGCAAAACTGCAAAAGGAAATTGCAGTAGTCACCACCAAGTTTTGTAAACAGTTTGCACTACATGTACAAAAGTGCAAAAAGCACTTTGGAGCTACCAATTAGGATATGAAATACCAGCAAAGTTTCTCTAATTAACTTCTTCCTATCATATCCTTCCTACTGTTATCATATTTATTGGTTTATTTGATTTGCTTTTGGACTTTCATTTCTCCAGAGACACATGTGAAAATCTGAGAGAAGGGCATAAGGGGAGTGGTCCCACAAAAGGGGAATGTGAAAGATGGTTCCTCATAGGCTTCCTGTCTTCATATGACAACACAGCTGGGCAAGCCTTATGTCCAACTCTATTACCTAATAAAAGGGCATGCACACATAGAGGTGTGCAGGCACTGTGGAGGGGAGGATATAGAATGAAGAGTGATGACCTGACCTCACACATCCTGGCTTTCCCGTTGAGTAATGCCATACCTGCTCCTAAACAAACTCATTGCTATCTTCCTGCCTTGCCTAACTTTGTTTGCCTCTAAATGGGACTTCCTCTCCTGTACTCCTGGGGCTTTCCTTTTTGTTCCCCCTCTTGCTCACTCCTCACTGGTTTAATTAAGATATTACTCTACTACCTTCTTGGGTCCTCAGTCTTTTTTCTAACAACACAGCCTTAGCCAACACGGTTTCCTACACCACTTCTACAGTCCTGCTGCGCACAGCTTTTTTTATCTTTCACCTGCTGCTTCCTTCTCTGCCAGGATCCATCCTGGGATTTCCCCCTCTGCCCTCTGTCCAGCTGTGCCACAAGTTTTCCTCTACACAGCAGCTGTGTATATAATAATACAGCACACCATATATAATCCCAGGGTGGGTTTATATATGGTTCTGTGGGGGTGCTCACAGAACATGTAGCTGTGCTGGGGATTTTGTAAATTAACTGAATGGTTTCCTAGAAATGATCCCCAGCAATGTGCTCCACAGGTAGCCCTTGAACCAATGCTTCCAGCCTACCATTGCCCTTTTCTTTTGATCTTCATTCAAGTGAGAAGCTGCACATGGATGTTTTTTCTGAAGTAATCAGCACTCTGTACAAGCGGAGGCTGTTGAAAGATAATGCCTCTGTCTCTGAATCTCTTCCCAGCTGCTCCTTGCTGTTGTTTCCAGCTTCATAAATTCACTTCTAAATCTCATATCCTTCATTTTAGCCAGACTGAAGTTTTCAAAACAAGTCTCAGCGTATCTGGACTATTTACTTGCTATATATAGACCAAAATAAAATGGCCAGCTACAGTCTGAGCTGTTGAGAACATACAGAATGCCTCACAGACTTTAGAGAGCAATAACTAGCTGTGGAAAAGTGTAATTAACTCATAGGAAGGCTACTGTGACATGAAGGAACAATTTCTACCACATTTTGCTACTGGATCTGATCTAGTCTTAAGGAAAACTATACTCTGGTGCAGCAAATTTTTGAAACTTTTGGAAACTTTTACATATATATATGCAAGCACATATATATAAGGTATAAAGGACAAAAATGTTGGCTGGATTTGAGCCACATATGTAGACAAATCTTATGGAGAAGGGGGGAATATCACATTTTTCGTAATGTTTCTTTTTAAATTAGCAACTCAAGTCTACCAATATTCAAAGTATAGGAATACTGAGACTGATGGTTTGAAAGCAGAATTTTGTCTTTTCTTTATTGAATCAGATTTGACTCAGATCGTCTCTGTATGAAATAATTGTTAAAAAATCATTTCTATTGCAACCAAAAATTTTAGTAAAATAGTCACATTACTGTCACTTAAAACATGCTTTGCTGGTCATGATGCTAAATAATGACTGAAGAATAGGATAGGATAGGATAGGATAGGATAGGATAGGATAGGATAGGATAGGATAGGATAGGATAGGATAGGATAGGATAGGATAGGATAGGGTAGGGTAGGGTAGGGTAGGGTAGGGTAGGGTAGGGTAGGGTAGGGTAGGGTAGGGTAGGGTAGGGTAGGGTAGGATAGGACAGGACAGGACAGGACAGGACAGGACAGGACAAGACAGGACAGGACAGATAAATTTCAACTCCCTGATGCTCTAGGATGGCTGGCTTCACATACTGGCTCTAATAAAAGTCTTGGCCCAAATGATGGAAGTATGGGAGATGGTACAAAAAACTGGAAGAACTCTGAAGACCCCTTTGAAGTGTAGTTTTTTAATTCCTGTACCTCTGCCATGTATATTGGGAATCTTCATAAATGCTGCTAAAGTTTGGCATGGGGTAAGACAGCATATGTACACTAGGAAAAAATATAAGGACTGAACAATGAAGCAGCCATTGAAAAAAATGACACAGCCAGTTAAAAGCAAACCAAACAAAGCCAAATACTGCTCCACACGTTCTCAGCTGGGATACATTAATGCACAGCAAATAGGTAAGAAATGTCTGAGAAGAAACACCATATAAAGAGGATTTGATGACTTAGGAGAGATCAGGGACAAAATTTATTTTATTAATTTCAACAGCATCCCTAAATACTCTGAGCAGATCCTCAGCTAGCTTGCAACAGCTGAGGTTCTGCTGCCAGATTTTGGATATTGGGCACTTCTTAGCAATATTTAATCTAAGGTTATTTCCTATTTTATTGTTAATAATCAGCCACAGCCCACTGGCTACAGGCCACTGATAGGTGAAAAGTCAACAGACATTTCACTCTGTTTGTCCTGTTTCAGACTAAGGTTTGCAGGCCGCACCTTGCAGGAACGTTATTATGGGAGTTATTAAAAATCTATTTTTGCTGAAAACAATGCAAACGGAAGGAAGTGAGCCTGTCAGGAGACTTATTTCCTATTCAAGCCGACAGGTAGTTGGAGAATGGCCATCTGGAGTTTAAAAATTGCCAGTCAAGCCTCTCAGATTTGTCCCTTCCTGCATTAACACATTCACTCTGGATAGCACAGCAACGCTGTCAAGGCATGACAAACAAGAAGCAACTTTCGGGGGGGGGAAGGAATTGAAGGAAGTTAGTTAGCCATGAGAAAAATTGTTTGCTCTTGCAGTGCTAATAGCCAAGAGGCAAACACTTGGACACAGTCCACTCATCTGGAAACACTCTTGTGTCATGGGAGCACCAAGGTACCGAGCACAAGGAGCCACGGGGCAAGGGTTCGGCTGCCGGCATGGCTCCATCCCCACAGTCTGCTTGCTCCCAGGCTCCCACAGCCAGAGAGACAAGTGTCCCAGCTCACAGTGCTCTTGGAAAAACAGGTCATTCCTTCTGCCTGCGGTTCCAGGGTGCTAAATCTTCATTTCCTGAAAACAGGAAGCTCTCCACCTAAAGCCAACTCTCACCCTGAGTCCTGCTGCTCCTTCTGCAAGGAATTGCACATGACCCCATCCCTCTGGTTAAGTGAGCCTAACAAAATCACAAGCAATCAATGTGAAAAGAAAGTGAAGGCTTTAGGAGAGCAGTACTCAGCAGCCCTCCAGCACCTCCCCCCACAGCTGACCGTCCTTTTTGCACTTCACTGTGTTGACAGGATTACCCTACAGTTTCAGACTCTAAGTGACATAGGGCTTCTGAGCTGAAGTCCATTTTCCTCACCAGTGAGCGAAAAGGAAATTGCTTGCATGACTGGTTTGCTTGGCTTGTTGTAGTCCTTGTGCTGGCTCCAGCAAAATTTGTTTTCACCTTCAGCATGCTCTAACTCTTGGCTAAGCAAAACATCACTCGGCAAGGGTCTATCACCAGAGTGTGGTTTGGCAAATGCATATGTTGCAAAATACTGCTTGACCTAAAAAAAGCTTTTATATAATAATAAGTCTTGCACGTGGATCAAGGCAATCCCAAGCACAAATACAGACTGGGGAGAGAATGGATTGAGAGCAGCCCTGAGGAGAAGGGCTTGGGGTGTTGGTTGTGAGAGGCTCATTGTGGCCCATCAATGTGCACTTGCAGCTCAGAAAGCCAACCATCTCCTGGGCTGCATCAAAAAAAGCATGCCCAGCAGATTGAGGGAGGGGATTCTGTCCCTCTACTCTGTTCTTATGGAATATTGCATCCAGCTCTGGGGTTCCCAACATAAGATGATTGTGGACCTGCTGGAGTGAGTCCAGAAGAAGGGCACTACATTGGTCACAAAGCTGGAACAAATCCTTCTACAAAGACAGGGTGAGAGAGTTGGGGTTGTTCAGCCTGGAGACGAGAAGGCTCTGGCAGACCTTACAGCAGCCTTGCAGTACCTAAAGTGGGACTACCAGAAAGATGGAGAGGGACTTTTTACAAGACTATGTAGTGATAGGACAAGGGGAAATGGCTTCAGACTGAAAAAGGCTAGGTTTAGGTTAACTATAAGAAAGGAATTCTTGCCTATGAGGGTGGGGAGACACTGGAACAGGTTGCCCAGGGAGGTTGCAGATGCCCCATCCCTGAAAGTGTTCAAGGCTAGGTTGGATGGGGCTCTGAGCAACCTGATCAAGTGGAAGGTATCCCTTCCATTGCAAGGGGGTTGGAACTGGATGATCTTTAAGGTCCCTTCCAACCCAAACCATTCTGTGATTCTGTGGTAGGGGGTCCCACTTTATAATCACATCTCTCCCCTTCACATTCATTTTATGCCTCAGTAGTTTATGGTATATACATACACAAAGGCAGAGTTTGATCAGTAGAAGCTAGAAAAGAGGAAAAGAATTTAGAACATTTTGGAAGCATTTCCATTCAGGGGGTTGACGATTACGGAGGTTTCATTCCACTTTTTAAAATTATAATATTTTGGAGGAATACTACCAAATTCATACACTTAACAGAAACTGTTGTTAGCATTCCGTGTATATGGGGAAAAAAATCTCTATTTGAAAGTGGTGACCAGCTTCACAAGAAATAGCCTCCTTCTCCACTGAATTTTTGGGCCCCATTTCAGGACCCTGCTGAATCAGGGCCCTCATGTGCTGAACTAGGGCAGCTGGCATTATTGAATATTAATGTGGTAAGGTAATCCCTCAGCGATCCATGACACTTATGTTTTTGGTTTTACTTAAGCTGTAATTTTCAAAGTTGGACAAGCTTGGAGGAAAAAACCACCTGGCAAACAAATTTTAAAAATTAAAGGAATTTTCCAAGTTTGCTGGATTTGCAAGGCTAGGCATACTGCAGCTTGATTAGTAGTCAATGAAGGAGAAACAATTACACACCAGAAAGTAACATTAAAGAGCTCATGAAATGTGGCCCCAATGTGTTTCTTTTTTTCTTTTGTTTTTGTGCATGAAGGAATCAGCTTCTATGGTGATAGGCAAATAAAGTAAATAATTCTAACAAATATTCCATGAATCGGAGTTGTGAAATCTGTGAACAACATTATGTTTTCCTTCCTTCCACCCTCTTTACTCCAGTTTGGAGGAAAGATCTGGTCAAAATGTACTGCTTTGGCCTAAACTTGCCTGTTTCTCCCTGATTTTCCTCACAACTGTTCTAATGTACACTGCCAGCTGAAATGGACAAGGTGATGCAAGGTGAGAGGCCGACCTCAGAATTAATTTGGAGAATGCTAGAAGCTAATATTTCTCATAACATAGAGAAAAATGCATGATGTTAAGTGAGATACAGTTTCTTGATGCAAGAACTGCACTAGGAGCTACCTATGTGCTACCTCAAGAGACTTAGACTCGTATGCAAAGTGTGTACTCCCTCTATTCTTTATTTAATTGTGTGAAAATGCAGTCATCAGGTGGACCTTAGGCTAACCATCTGATTACAAAATCCATTTTCTTCCTATATTTACAGTGCAGAGATCCCATGCTGAATGTTTCTTTCCGTTTCCTTGTTGGATTTTGTATGGGCAGTTTATACCTGGTTTATTTCAAATTCTGTTTATAGTTCTTCTTTCCTTAAAAAGTTGTTCTTCACCCAGGTGAATGCTCATACTCACTCTTTGAATGGCATGTTTTATACTCAGCCTTGAACTCCTGGCAAACCATATACTCAAGGTCTACTAAAATATTATATCCTTGTGGAGATAGTAAATTCCCTTGAGCTTTTTCTGTAAAGACAGATAAGTACCATAATCATTTGCCTCAATTACACCTGCTATGCCATTTTCACTTTGATTTTGAAAGGTGAATTTATTCTTTTTAATCATTATTAAGAACATATGTATTTCCTGCCAAGGCAGTCTTATGAAAACATTGGAGGCATATGAGAAAAATTCCTCTGAGGCCTCAGGCACATTGAACTGTCCTGAGAATGTGAAGTGAGGAGAGATTGATGCATGGATTACCTGTCCAGGAATTTGGTAGTACTGGATCAGATTTTCCATGGTTTCTCTCCCTCTTAATTTTACTGAAATTACACATCAGTTGCATGCATGCATCCATACACACACACAAATGTATACACACACACACACACACACACACACACACAAAGTGCTTCTACAGAGCCATGAGGATAATGTTAGACAAGATCTGGCTGCAGGTTAGTCACAGGGGGAAAAATGAATTTCCACACCTTCATATATATTTTTGAGAGTGTAATTTCTGTTTTAGCTATATGGCTATAGCTATTTGTAACTTAAATATTACATATGGTCAATGTTCCCTCCAAAGCAAACTACGTAAAAGGAATGAGAAGTTACCACTGGAATTATAATTGTCAGTAAAGCATAGAGCCAAGATAGGCAACTCCAAGGAGATTCTTTGATTTTGGGGGGGGGGGGGGGGGGGGGGGGGGGGAGAAAAAAATCATTCCATCTATTTATCTTTCTCTCTTATCTCCTGGAAAACCTGCTGAAGGCCACTGATATTTGTCCAGTGATGTGAATGAAGATGTTACAGAGCGACACAAAAGCATTTCAAAGTAAAGTCAGCTACTTTCCCAAAAGTTCATCTTCTGTTTCTGAAATTCAGACAGTGGGACTGTAGCCATTTCTGGGTATTTCTAGAAAATTAAGAACATGAATATCTCTTCTCCCTCTAGCAATATGAATTACTAAGGCCAGAAGACAGACAGTTACAAGTCATTAGGCTGACCTCCTGCAAAACAGCAGTCTTTCAATTTCACCCAGAAATTCTTGTGAACCCGTAACTCCAAGCTGACTTCACTCATACTGTTAGAAATATGTCCGGTTTTGATTTAAATATTTCAAGGGATGAAGAATCCATTAAATCCCTATGGTAATTTGTTCCAATGGATAATTACCTTCACCTTTAAAAACGCGCTCCTTTTTTCCTCTCCGTATTAATATAGCTTCAGCTTCCAATCAGTAGATCTCTATTTTTTCCTTTATCTTTCAGAATTTAAAAGCAATTATATATGTAGCTAATTACAGAAAGTGATTAAAACTTCACTTTAAAAGGCCAATATATGGAACATCTTTTTTACCTTAGTATCAAAGGCTTCCCCTTTCCAGTCATGCTGTAAAGGAGTAAATACTGAGTGGAATTACTGTGAAGCAGGAAAGATCAGACTTTTCCCTCAAGCCACTTACTTGAGCAGGCAGAAACAAAGCAACTAATCCATAAGGATCTGTATTAAAATCAACAGCTTTATTATGCCCTACTTTGCACTTTATTTCCACATGCCCCAGTGTTTTGCAATACAGATTTGGTTTAGATTGGACAGTCAGGCTTGGCTCCAAATTTTCTGTATTTAAGTCAGACTCACTCCCAATATCAATTCAATGGGATATTTAGGCCAACAGCAACTTCTCTTGTCTTCCTTATTTCAAAATGAGATGGACTACCACACTAGACACCAGAACTTCTCCAGGTAACATTTATTTAAAGCCAGATTGAATCCATTCCAGCACTGCCTTGTACCCTGTATCACTCACTTGGGTGGGATTGCCCAATACGAATGATGGCCTACAGGCAATGACTTTACGCAGTAGGCAAGGAAGCAAAAGGGGCAGTGCCTTTAGCAAATCAGATTTTTGCCTGACTAACCATTTATAATAAGATTAGTGAAAGGCATTCCATTTTTCAGCTTAAATGCTCTTTGCAACCATCATGGTAAAAACACATGTTTTGTAGACTGCAATCTTTTTTGGCACAACTGAAACATTTTGCATAGCTTACTGATTTATTGTCTTGATGATCTTTTCTTTTGCCTTAGCAGTTCAAGATGTCTCTTGTGACATTGCTCTTGACAACCTGATACCTGAGTAGAATTCATTCCTCTTTAGCCACTACCAAAAGGCAACAATTTCAATGATAATTTAATGGTTCATAATATATACATAAGCCATGCAGACCAGATCAAGTGACATTCATATGAAATGTTAGCCCCAAAACCAGGTCCCTAAATCCCTGTGTAATTACAGCTATCAATATGTTTAGTGCACATGTATCCACCATCCCTTTCCGTGTCCAGTTTGATCCTTTGGATGCAGATTTGCAGCTCCTGTGTGGTAGAGACCAAGCTCAGATACTGTGTGCAGGAATTCTAAGGTGTTTGGCTGAACAGGACACAGAGGATTTTTCTGATGGGATTTTTGTTGAATTTAGAGAGCACAAATGTAAAATATTATTTTTCTCACTGGTTATTTGGATAGCCTACATTTATTGCAGACAAATTCCTTTTTATTCTTAGTTAAGTTTGCCTTTGTTACCAGTGCCAGATTTGCCAGTTAATACAGAAAACATCACAGCCTTACAGACTGCAGCTTAAGAACAGATCTTGGTGCTTCCTTTTGTCATTAAGTTCAACTATCAACAAAATGGAGCCAGTAAATGATGAAGAGACTCAAGAAATGTTTAGTTCTAAAATCATTAATTGGTTCTTAATCCCTTTGCAGCATTTTTATATGAAGTCAACTTCCTAAAAAATTTGCATGATCTTCTTGTTAGGAAATCAGAGGTCTAGAGACATGTAGACTGGATCCAAACATGAAAGGTGTCACTCATTTGCACAGTTTGTGTCTACCTGCCATACCTCAACACACTGGCATTCCTTCCTGCAGTGCAATCTGATGACCCAGTGCATTTTCAGTATCCCAGCTTTTCTGGCAAGACAGGAATAAAAACTTTTCTCTCTTCTTCTCAGGAAAAAAGGTGAATGCTCTGCCTAATATCACTTCCCTATTGACAACCAGGTTTGAAACAATTAGTTGAGGGGGCAGGAGAGAAACCAGTGCTCTTGCCTTGAGCCCTCACATGCCAAGCTGCAGCCTGGAATTTTTACAGCTCTGTCCTGAAACTCTGACAAGAAGGGTTTACAACAGAAATCTTGCCAGACCCTTAACTGTAGCGACGCCACTATAATATTTATAAGTACATTATACTCTTTCCAAACATATGCGCTTATTACTTATGTCTCCGCTTCTGCCTCTCTTCTGGGGGACTTTTCTGTATAAACAAAACAGATTCTCTTGCTTATACTTAGAAAATCTAATTGCTCTGCGTCTCTAGCTGTTATACAAAAGCCCAAACAGCCAAGAGATTCTTTCAGTGCATTTGCACAGCAGCAAGTCTCTACAAAAAACATAAACTTCCTTTTCCACTTTGCTCTTCTTTGCTTTCATAAATCTGCCCATTTCACTCGTGTTTGGATAAGATTCTTCTTTAAAAAAAAAAAAAAAAAAAAAAAAGTTAAAATAAAAAGATGCAAGTCTGAGGTGGATAGGCCATCAGTTATGCAGACCAGCCTTACAAGAGCTGACAATTCTGTCCCTTTAAGTAAACAGAGGAATAGAAAAGATACATAAACAAAAAGACCACTTGCAGGGCTGACAGCTTGTCTGCTCCAGCAAAAGCAGGTTCCCAGGGAAAGTGATTGCCAAATAGTAATAGGGAGTGACAGGGATTTCCTAGGTTTTCCATGAACATCTCAAAGCAGTTTGTTCCTGGGCACGGATATGCCCATTTCTGCTGATGAGTTAGACAGATGTGGCCTGCAGGTGAGAAACTGCTCAAAAGTAGCTAACCCAAAACAACACAGGTTCCTTTCCACAAGGCTTTAGCTGGATTCAAAGACACCAGAGCTTTTAGTGAACACAGAGCAGGATGCCCTTACCTGCTGTTGGGCTGGGTTTGCCATCAGGGTTTCAGGTTTGCAAATCAAAGTCAAACTGAGGAACAGTCTGACAGTGGCCTCAAGTGAGCTTAAAGCAAACTGAAATAACATTCAATTCTGAAATAGTGGAATTCTACTGAAATAATCTTTCTTGTGAGAGTTTATCAGTGTTTTAAACAGGACTTAGGATGGGTCTAAACCAACTCTAAAACAATAGGAAACCAAACAGGTATGAGTATGTAGCCTGATACTAGCCAGGAGAGCTAGGTAAGTTTTTCACTTCAGCTGCCTTTTTACCCTTCTCAAGAAACATTTCAGTTGAGTTGTTGTACTTATTTGAATGCTTAGATAATTCAGAAATTAAACTACTTTGAATTATGATATGCATATAGCATGTAAAAAGGAAGTATGGGAGGGGAAAGAAAAGACTTTTAAATTAAAAAGTAATACCTAGAGCACATTATACACAGAAATTGTTTAAGTCAGTTAAACGAATCCTGCATGGGATTTTGTGGAAAACAGTTTCTCTGGTCTCTCTGATGCTGATGCAGTCTCTCTTATCAGGAGAAAAGTACACTGGTCAGCATTTTTCTTCTACAGTTCTGCAGTCATAAACAGCTCATAAAAAAAATTAAACAACTTTTTCAAAAAAGCTATCATCCCATAACAAAAGCTCTCTAAAGTATTCTTTCCTGTTGCACTTTATTCTTTCTTAGCTCTTGTTTTCTCAGAAAAAGGATTTCGTTTTTGACAAGTAAGCTCTTCTGTCTACACATATGACATATGTGATACGGCTGCAGAAAGAATGGGGAAATAGTAGACTTAAGTTATCCCTAAATTATATGATGAGTTGTCTGAATGACTGATCTGATCATAACAGTAGGAAAATGATGTGAGGTTGGATGAATGTTTACATTTCTAATCCTGATCATTTTAAGGATGTGAAGACAAAGTTACCTGTGGGGGAAAAAGACCATTATGGAAGACCAAGTATAATCCATATGTAGGAGGAATTGTACTAAGATTGTTCTGTAAATATATATGTGATCCCTCTCTCAAACTATTTGCATTAAATTCTGGGGATTAACCTAAGTAGAACCTCCCACAAAACACCTCAGAACTCACTCACTAATGCTGAAACCTAGTGTTGATAGTATACCTGAGTTTTATTACTTGAAAGTATATCTGATCATTCATGATTCATCTGAATTTGAGGAACTTAAAAAGAAATTAATGCCCTGCACTGAAATTATATGGCATAGATATAAAGTCTAATACATTCTTTTATTTTCCCCTTATTTTTGGCATGAATTGTGTCAGAACACTTTAGCCTTGGATGAACTGTATCCTGACAACTGAAATTGTAAAGTCAGGAAGTTAAGAGACTATTAAGAAAAATGAGACCAAGGGGGGGAAAAACATACAAATAGGTTTGATGACAAGGAACAAATTTCATTAAGAAGAAACCCGCATGAGGAAAACCAGTTTTTACTTTGCTGTTTTAATGGACAAAGTCAGCAATATAAGACAACCAGGTCATCCATCTATTCCTGCAGGAAAACCACTGGAGCCTTCAATATCATCGCGTCAGCTGCTTTTCTATAGCCTGACCTCATGAGCTAAGAAGCATGAACTCTGCTAAAAAAGATTCCTTTGGGTTCAGTAGGGCTACCTCCTGTTTTTAAGTTTACTTTATGTGGGTATTGTGACACCTGCAGTCTGATAGAGCTGTTATTGCCCTAACTAGGCAAACTAATTTTGGCACCCAGGGTTTTTTTTTAGTCATGTTTAAGAGGCTGATTTTAGCCTTTGAAAACAGGAAACAAGTGCTGTAATTGCAAAGAAGTAATCTGGTAATCAACCCATTAAGGACAAGAAATCAAGGGTGGGTTTAGAGGGTGGTTTGCTTTTTTCTGGGTTGTTTTTCTAGGGTTTTTTTGAGTCAGAAGCTTACAACTGGACACAGTTCAGACAACTTTCCTTAACTAACCCCTGATTCTGCTTAGAGCAGTAAGGAAGTGGAGGAGGAGTAGGAGGACTTAAATGGACTGAACCAGAAAATAATAAAAGAAAAACAATACTATTCTCTGGAGAAATGAGTGTCATGATGAAAAATCAGTTTATTCTTAGTTAGAATAAATTCTGAAAGAAAGAAAACACAAGAAGATAATTTTCAAAGGAACTGCTCTCATAAAAAATTGATGTGTGTATCATGGGGCTGGCTTTAAAAAGGAAGCAATAATTTAAAGACCATTTTCTTTCCCAGAGCCCTTGCTTCAAACTTTTAACAAAACAGTCAAGTGCAGAGCTGTCTAGAAAAGGAGTTAGATTCACCTGAAAGTGATTTGGGCAGGTTTTGTTTTCCTTCCTTTTGTTAATATGTTGTAATTAACAGCTAAGATATACAAGTAGGGCTAAGTTGTTAAATCAAACTTAGTAAATCAGATGGTCAGTCAGGGAGAATGCTGAATTGAAGGGAGAATCATTTTGCTTTCCCACTGCCCAAGAGATAATCTAAAGCTCTGTATCTATAGCTTATGAGTCAAATCTTGACTTCAGCTACAGCCATAAGTGAAATACAGGTACTGTAGGTGCATATCTAATTAACAGCTTTGTTCCTAGGTGCTAGAGGACCAAGCAAAGTTCCAGTAAATTTCACTCCTGAGAAACTAAACCCGACATTTTTGAGAAATGACAGGACAACAGTTGGCTTGTCAATGATGACACTAGGCAGAGTTCCTGGGCAATGAAGAGAGACAACCATCTTCTGCATTTTGCTGAAGATGATGGCCAGAAGCTGCCTCTAACCTCCTGCCTGTGTTGCAGCACTACTCACCTGAGCCGTGGTACTTTTGCACACAGTGTCTCCTCAGTTATTCGGCAGGAATTTCCTCCCATGCCACTGATAGAAGAACAAACCACACGAAAATGGAACGAGTCCTAAGACATTGAATATTTCCCCTCCCCGTCCTGGATGTTTACAAGCATTCTTTGCTGTCAAAACAATATTCGTACAAACCAGTGATTGTGCTGGAGTATTTCAGTCTAAGCATGTGGCTAGATATATAGAGAAACACTCAGAAAACAACTTTCTTAAACAAATAAACAGCTGAGCTCTTGAACTTTATGCTCACAGTAATCTCTGTCATCATTAATCACACTCAGTGTTTGACATAGCAGCCTAAATGAGGGGGGCAAGGAGAGCACGGGAGTAGGGTAGAAAAAAGTATAACCTCTGTTTAAATTATCTGAGAACCATTTTCTTAAACCTGGAATATAGGATGGGCCTGATCCATCTGCTCAGGAGTGCTGATCTTGTGAGGAGACAGACCTGATACCTTTGGCATGAGTGTTACTAGAAGTACAGGGATGGCATTCATAGTTAATTGCAAAAAGCCCAAAAGTCCCTTACATGAAGACTCCATAGACCAGCACAGCATCTGTACTGTAGCTGTAAAGTCTGTTTCTGTTTAAAAAATGATAAAAATGCAATCCAGCTCCTAAGGAAGAGAGTTTCTGCATCAAGAAGATGCCTAGGGAATAGGATCACTTCAGAAGTCTTGAAGAGGAGTCAGATAAGGAGCCACAAACTACTGTTTCAAGCAGTACCCTTGATTTTCCCAAGAAAAGTCTCTCATCTATAGTCACAAATCCAGGTGAAGAAGCTGAGGTAGTCCCTGTTGTCAACATGTGTTATTCTCCTATGACACCAGAATCTTATTGACTTATATATACAAGTTATACTTGTATAACTTATATACTTATATATACAAGTTACTGGAGTAATTCACATTATTTTCTTTGAGAAGGGTGAAGAAGAGAAGATGGCTGCTGGAGAGGTTGAGTGGGGAAAGAGATATGGGCAAGGAAAACTGATTATTATTGCTGCTAGCTAAGCTTGCTTTTTTTCCCCTCGTCAAATAGTGCTGTTCAGCTGATGAAAACCAGATGGGCCCTCAGACATTTGATGAAGCAATAAGATCCACATGCTGAATGCTAACATGAAGCAAAGGTGCTAATTACTGGCTTGTAGGTTAAAAAAAAGCTCCACTTGCACATTATAACCTTCATTTGCTAGGAACAGGAAAACTATAATGTAAACAACCTGTCCCACCCATTGTTCTTTTATGAGGGAAAATTTGAATTTTAAGGCAGATTATGACCCCGGGTGACAGAAAAAAACTGTGATATCAGATCTGTCCATTGAACTGTTTGAAGACTCTGACCATTTCTAGGTTGAGAGAGAAGCTGATGCATAGTGTGGGACCAACTGCCTCCCTTAGTATTGCCTCAGCCTGGACCCAAATATGTCTTGAAAACTTTTAGCCTCCTTTAAAAAAAAAAATTAACAGAGTCCTAGAGCCTTAGCAGATAGGCTGATTCCCACCTCCAGCAAGGGAGCCATGGACCCCAGCAGGAGGCTACAGACTTTTTTACCTCCTAACTTACTGCTGCTGCTGGAGCTTGTTTTCCTGCTCATATGCAATAATTGATGGACTTGTTTGCTTCCACAAACAATACATGCTTACTGAGGAAGCTACAGAAGCTGGGAAGGTGACAGCCCTTCCCTCTCCATCCTTAGTGTTATGTCTCATGATGCACTGTAGAATAATTAAACCTTGAATCGAATGATGTGCTGTTGGCTGTGTTCCTCACCCTGGCCTCTTTCCACACTGTCAAATTTCCTCTTTTGAACTACCATGTCTTGCCTTTCTTACATTTTGTTTCAGGATAGATTTCCACCTTCCTTGATCTTTTTTTTTTTTTTTTCTCCTCAGAATTCCCTGCACTACAGGGACCTACCTGTGGCTGCCGCAGGGACGTAGGTGAAGGAATAGCACCAGCTGGATGTAGATACTTCCCTCCCTCCAGGGCAGTGTTTGGAAGATAGGCATGCTTGCCTCTGGCCAGTCAGCAGCCAGCAGCACTGCAGTGTTGTGCTCCTGCTTCTGACACACTCTCATTCAGCAGCTCCACATGGTGGGGAAGGTGGCAGAGAAAACAAGTTCATAGTGTGACCCTGTCTAAAATCAGCAGAGCAATCCTCTCCTTGTCAACTTGTACCCAGCTTCCTGTTTTGATGCACCATTCCCTGACTACTATTTAATCCCAGTTTGGCTCTAAAAATATTACAAAATACATTTTTGGCAACGGCTTTCTGAGATTCCTAGCAAGAAAAAAATTCCTTTTTGGGAAGATGCCGAATTCTAATAAAGCTCTTCAGGATAAATGTTTTCTGACTACAGCTACTGTGACAACTTATTGTATCTAAGCACTGATGTTTGGAAATAATCTCTTATGAGAGAAATTGATGCACACTTTTCTGGAAATGATTTATAAATGCTGTTGTCACCAAAAAGACTACTACCTTGTTGAATAGCATGACCCTGGGACAAGGGACAAGATTAGACATAAGACACAAGCTGAAACAGTTCTTGAATATGATTCAGAGAATGGTGACCTTTCAAAAATGAAACTGCAATAGGAGTCTTGGAAGTAACAAGTGCTGCCAAATAATTTCCCATATACCACTAACTTGGAGATAAGATTAAGTAATAGTGCAGAGTAGATCTCTCCAGAGTCTGATGCACAGGCCTGCACCCTCTGAAACTAGAGTAAGATCCAAGACCTTAAGGGAGGTAAAACTAAACAATTGCAGCAATATTTGTGATACAAACCCTAATTCTTAATTATTTGGGAAATAGGAAAATATTGGTATTAGAACATTATTCCATGGTTCCTTGTTGCACAAGAAATTTCATCTGCTTGGTATTATTTTCATATTGAAGGTGATGCTGGAAAGTGTCTTCCTTTTACTTGATAAATATTTGAGATTTAAAGAGGTGTCATGTCACTTTGAGTAGGATTTCCTCTGATTTTCTTGAATGTATGGAGGAGATCATTCTGCTGAATGAATGCAAGAAGTAGCAATGGACACACCCTGAGTGCAGCATGCAGCTCCCTTGGTGTATATACACAGAAAGGCCCCACAAGGCATACATGGACTCCAGATCAGCAGTTTCTTCATTTCACAGGCTTGCAAAGTCCACTGCATATTCTGACTTCTGCTGAAATCCAAGGAGTACTTTATAATCAGTTAGCAAGATCTCAGAGGATTTCTCAGAAGCACAGAAGTGATAAATGGACCCCAGATTAGGAGGTATTCTGTTAGAAACTTTGGAAAGCAAATGTTTCATGTCCTAGCTTACTCATGTTCCAAATTATGTATAGGGCACACAGTAAACAAAATCTAAATGCAGCCAATACATATGATTCTTACTTGTTCTATTAGAAAATGCTAGAAAACCAATTTGCATTAATCTTCACTTCACACCCAGTCTGTTTCTTTGTAACACACTATCTCTGCTAGGTCATATCTAATAGAAATATGCTTACACAGCAACACCGATTTTCTTATAAATCCAAAAATATTCTACTGAGATAGCCATAGTTTAATTTTTAATTTTTTTTCTACACAAAAATCAGACTACTGATTCCTACAACAAAATGAGACATGAGCTTCAAATAAAACCAGAGGTTAACAACAGTTTGGATAATTTCCGTGTTAAAGTAGTTGGGGCTAATAAACTCAGATTATAGACCACATAACATTGTAAGATGCATAAAACTTTTTAAATACATCACAAATTGACTAATTAAATTCTGGAACTACTGACAGATATCATAGGAAAGATGCCTCTGAGGGGAGGCAAAAGGATGCTGGAAAGGACAGTGATGGTGTCCATCTTTAAGAGGCAGAAGAGGAAAGGCGAAATTTTTACACTACAACTCCAGGATGCCAGAGAAATGCTTAAACAAATAATCAACGAACCATCTCTAAATACCTAGAAAATAAACAATGTGATAAGCATAAGCCAGTTTACATTTGCCAGAACAAACTGTGCAAAACCAAAGTAATTCCTACAACCACATGACAGAACTTGTGGATAAAGAAGTCATAGCTGTAATATAGCTTATCTTAAGAAATGTGCCAGACTGTATGAAATTATGTGCCCTGGAGAAATTTATGGAAGCAGGGACTAGGTGAAAGAGAAATACAATTCTCTTTTCAGGAGGGAATAATCAATGGTTAAAGGGTCTTTCCTACATCAAGTATTTCCCAGTATTTTCACTAGCGATCCATAAAAGATACAAATTATATTTATTAAATATAAAATCCAACTTATTCATCACTTTTGAAGAGGACACCAAATAAGACAAAATCTTAATGGACTAGAGAATGTAAAAGACACCATAATCCTCATTACATTCATTTTAGCAGTCAGAAAGGCACACTGTCCACAGAGGACTATTTATTGCTTCTGTGCAAGAATAAACTGCTCCATGAACAGAGAAGAGAGAAGTATTTAGATAGGAAAGAACTAGGGGTTATGTAGTGGATCACAGGATGAATGCTGCAGTATTTCAAAAGACACACTGGAGTAGCCTGCAAAAGAAGATGAACAGTCTGGAAGAGACCAGATTCTCCTTCCTCTTTCAGAGCCTGAGAGGTCTCAGCCACTGTGTCTGAGTAAAAGTATTGAGCATTGACAGGAGAACTACATGCTAAAAGCCTACAAAATATGCCTTAGGGGGAAAATTGGAAGATTTGAGTTTGTTTGGTTACCAAAAAAAGGATGGAGGGGCCATGGTAATTGTCTTAATTATACAAAAGAGACTTGCAAAGAAAAAGTACATGTTTTCCATGCCCTTGGTGTTTAGGACTAGGTTAATAGAAAGACTTAGATTTTGTATTAACAAAGGCTTCCTAAGACTATGAACACTGAAGATCCAGAGTAAATGCATAAGGAGACTGTGGACTCTTCAACATAAAACATTTTTAAAAAGTGATCAAAACATGTAAGACATAATACAGTTATGGTTGATACCGTCTTTCTGTGTTGATCACTTTGAAGTCTTCTTTGTTCTTGTGATCCTGTGAAATCACAGTCCACGGAAAGCTGAGTACTTATTACTAATAAAACAAACAATATGGCTGTATATTTTTAGGTAGCCCAGTTGATTTTTCAGCCTGTCGTTCATATGCTGAAGAGGGCTATGTGACATGGCGAGGCTCACTCGGAGAGCTTGAAGACAACACGTTTTACTGCCCAGCTTTGGTTCTGCACTTCAGGAGCTGCTCTACAGCAGTGCTGCTGGAGCAAAAGGTCACATACAGAATAAAGCCACTGCAAAGAATCATTTGTGCTGATGGAGAACAAATCCTAACACCGCTTTGGCAGTTATGGGTATCAAACAGCAGCTGTACTCAAAGAAGAGGAAAGAACACGTGAGTGTTTCTGCTGCAGCCCCAAACCACGGCAAGCCCCAGCAGGCAGGCAGTGGCTGTGGGTGTATCTAACACCTACCCTGGTCCAGCAGAGACACTCTGAGCAATATCTCAGCAGGGCTCCAGCTCACCTGCACCAAGCAGACCTCACCATGCATTAGAATCTGGCTAAGTTTTAGAGCCGTGACACATTTTGGCAGGTTGGCATCTGCTGGCTCAAATGCACCTGCTTACAATTAGTTACAATGAATTCCACATAAAATATCTCATTGCTTGGATCAGGGTACCTTGTTCACATGCTCATTTTTTAACCCTTTCAGTATCCTAGTTTTATTAAAGTTTAGCCACAGAGATTAACTTTTATTGACCTTTTCTTCCCCAGAACCTCCCTTTCAAGAATTCGATTTAAGGACCCTATATTGAGGACAAAAGAAAAAGCCCATTAAAAGCAGTGCAAGGGACTGAATTGTGCTGTATGAGGGCAACTAAAGTAAACAAAACCCACTGAACATTCTCTGTGATGCTGAGCAGAAATAGATTAACTCCTAATATGGAGTTAATACTCTTCCAAAACACACAATAGCATTTCCTTGTACTCCTAATTATGACAATAAAACAACTGTGTTTGGAGAGGAAATGAAGAAACACCAGAAATCACCTGGTCACCCAATACACGTGCATTATTGAGCTATAAACTTCCATTTTTGGATACCACTACCACATTCTGCAGCTACACTGATATTTTTTATGTCTCAGAATATGAACTTTAAGAGGGACAGATTGCCTGGTTTATGTACTATTGTGGGACAGAGAGGTTTTTACTGGAATGAAATAATGAACTATCAAACAAGTATGCTCTAATTGTGCTAATAAATTGTCACAAAATCCTGTTAACTCCAAAAGCCTGGGGCAAAAGGTATTTATTTCAGGAAAATAAGAAGTAAATTAATTTAAGATAGGATGCACCTGGAGGAAGTTTAGACCTAACTGTTGGCCCAAACCAAATGTGAAGGATGTCTGGATCCAGTTCCATATTCATATTCCATCTTGCTTCTACCTCTCTAACATGATGGAATGGGAAAAGCCAAACTCCAGATCCAAGACTACACAATATTTCAAGGACGAATATAAGCCGTTTTTCACCTTCAGTGAGACATAGAACACCCTTGTAGTCAACATGGTGCAAAGTGGATGCAAACATAAGCATACGAAATTTAACTCATTCCATCCATGTTCTATTTCTTTCGGTAACACTAACTTCACATCCCTAACTGCATTATTCTCCCAAATGAAAGAAGATCAATACTCACCAACCTTATAGCAAAAAGAGTTACAGAATAAAGATTTACTAGCAACCTTTCAAAAAACTCTTCCACCCTGATTAAAAGTGGAAAGGAAGTTTTTTATCACAAAATAAATTATGTTGCTGGTCTCCCATTCTTTTTTTTTTTTTTAAATTCAGGACTTCAGTTAAACTGAAAATATAGCCGACATTTAGGCTGAATGGGCATTTGGAATTCAGCGTGTTGACAATGAAATCAACTCCTTTTTGTAAAGCCAAATTATATTGCAACCAATTTTTTTCCTTTTTTTTTTTTTTTTTTTTTTTTTGTTTTGTTTTGTTTTGTTGTTGGGTTTTTTCTGGTTTGGGGATTTTTTTTTTTTTGGGGGGGGGGGTTTTGGGTTTTATTTTTTTTTTATCACTGAGGTCAAAATATTGTGGCATGTTTATCCTCCCCTACTCTAGCTGGCAACCCTTCTGCTTCCTTTCTCCAACTGGAGGGGAAGGTGAGAGGCTGCTTTGCATTGTCTGGCAGGGGACGTTTGTCTCATGGGAGAGAAAATGCCTTCCTACAGACTACAAAAAAAAGCCTCTGTAGACAGGATATACAGCACACTCCATGTAAACTTCATTTTGATGTAATTAAGTGATATTCATGAGGCAACATCACTTTATGTGTTACTAAGTTTGTTCTGGCATACTCCAGGGGTTAAGCCCATCTGGGGCCAGGGAGCAAGGAAAAGGCTCAGGATTGCAGACTTCCGAATGCAAAACCACCTGGTCAGGTTTTAGATGCCTAATCCAAATTGTCACATATAAATGCACAGGCTATTTTAGCCATGTGGAGCTTACAAGCATCGGTGCTAGAGAAGATATCTAAAAGAGATATTGATAGCTCTATAAAGGAACAGAGGCACCCCAGAGGAGGGCCACAAAGTTGGCAAGAGGACTGGAACACCTCCTCTCCAAAGAAAGGCTGAGAAAGTTGGGGCTGTTCAGCTTGAAGAAGCAAAGACTGCATGGAGACCTCACCACAACCTTCCAGTATCTGAAGGGAGCCTACAGGGAAGCTGGAGAGGGTCTCTTCATCAGGAACTGTAGTGACAGGACAAGGAGTAATGGGTGTAAACTGAAAGAGGGGAAATTCAGGTTAGATATTAGGATATCAAAGCAATACAACAGAAGTAGATTTTCATATCTAGTCCACAGAAGCCAGATGCACATAGAGTGTGTGTACATATATTCATAAAATTCTCATCAAAATTGGTTGAAGTTGTGCAGCCTTACAAAAGGGGCACAGTCTTCTGACTTGAAGCACTTTAGCCATGAAAATTCCAGAGAACTTATCTTGTCATTTGTATCTTGGGGCGCATCTGTCTCACATTCAGTGCTTCAGGTAAAGCATTTAAAAAAAATAAAAGGCAACAGAAAAGCTCTGTGAGGTTTTATTAAAGACTTTTATGTAGAGCAGGGTTCAAAAAGATGTTTGCTACTCAACCAAAGATTTATGCCACCAAAAGCCAACTTGGGCCTTTAATATAAACCAAATCCCCCTATATTTAGTTGAGCATGGAGAATGCAATATCACATTAAAGTGAATCTAATAGCTGAAAGGACAGACTCTATAACTTATATTTCTCTCTCTATAATTCTTGTTGACTTGACATAGCACCACTCCCTCCAAACATATTCTTATTTCCCCAAAGCTTGAAATTCTAGGGAGAGCTGTAACAACATCTCAGTCCAACAACTTTGTGATTGCTCCCTCTTCATAAAACAATTTCCCTGAGTTCTGTACTGCCTTGACAGCTCTTTCTCATTACAGAGCTCTCCCTACCTCATTACTCAATATCCTATCCTATATTGTCCTTGAACACAGAGAGCTCCCTCTCCCCCATTTCAGGTCTCAGTAGGAGACCATGACTCATTTTTATACTCCCTCCCCAGGAACCAGGAGTTTCCCAGGTGCATTTCATAAGGGAGAAAGCAAACGGTTGCTTAGGCAAAAATATGCTTCAGGTGAATGCACATCGAGGCAACAGACAAGCAACACAGAGGAATCAGATTTACCTTTCCCATTGTTTACTTATTCCCAAGTCTAATTCCCTTCATAGACTGTATCACCACTTCCTACAACTGCTCTTGTTTTTCACAGTTGGCCTCTGCCTTCCTATATCCTCTTCCCTCTTCATTTTAACATGCTTAGGGAAAGCAAATCACCCCAAAGAAATTCCTAGGGGAAAGTCCTTATGCAGCTATGCAGTACATAAAGAGGACCTTGTTTGCTCAGCTTATTGATGAGCAGAAACTTTGCCAAGCTGTAAAGTGCAGGACTGTTACTACTTGATTATGGACAGCTGCTTCACACTGTTACAAAAGGCAGTTTTGCTGCATATTTGAATTTTGGCCGGTTTTTTTTCATAGCTATTCTGTAAGTGCTTGTGAAAACCTCCAAAGCAACAGCTTAACAAATATTATTTACCATCCTTCTTTTCCTATGGGAGTCATTGTTACGTTATCCTTACAGGTGTTTTCGTTATAGCAGCCTTAGAATGCAAAGTGGGGATTGGTGGCTCCACTGCATCATTTCCATTCTCCTTTTACTTGTACTGTGATGTCAAAATTTTTCTGCTTTTCTTGCCTGGTGCCTTCTCTGATCTAACTTTCACTGCTAATAAGAGTCTTTCCACTCAATTCCTAGTGTATCAGAGAGGGATTTATTTTCAAAGGTGCCCAATTTCCTGTCGCCTGTTACAGCGGATCTTCCTCAAAATCACTGTGATCAGATCAGCACACTGTGACTTTGTTCCCCTATCAAATTTCCTTGGCATTAGAAAAGAGTGATGGAGTGCCAACATAAGCAAAAGTACGTGGGCAATTTCTTAGCTGGTGTCGTCAAACAAGTTCATTGCTCCACACTAAATTCTTAAAAGAAGTTGAATTTCTGTAAGACACGGGATTTCTTCTGCAAACTGAGCAAACTTTGATCTCCTTTATTTCATCTGAAAGTGGCAGAAATATGAATTTTTCCAGGCCTCCCATATGAAAGACACAAGACTCAGTGGAAGTGTAAAAGAGGAGATCACAAAATCAAAAGGAAACAGAAAAGAGGAGAGAAAGCCCTCTTCAAGAACAGCTGGAGAAAGAAAAACCCTTCAGCTGCTGTGCTGGCTGCCTCCAACCCTCTCCTCAGAGTCCACGCGGGTGCTGGGTCTGCTGGTGGGTTGTGACCTGCTGGCTGATGGCATGAGTGTTGAGTTACAGGCTGCAGCTGGCGCTGGCCAGTGACCTCCAGGTGGGAGCCCTACCCAAGTCAGGGGTCCTTCAGTGGCCTCCAAAGGCAGTGCAGATACACATGGCACGAGGAGATGGATGAAATATATCTCACCAGAGGTGTGAGGTGTGCTGTGCTCCCACACACGGGCAGTGCCGCTCTGTTCACATGCAGGTGGGATACGGCACTTTTCTTCAGCAGGTTTAAAAAGCACATCAAGAAGGAGGTTAATACTATTCCTTATATTTTGCAGACTGAGAAAATGGGGTACAGGTGAACTGAACTACTAAGAACACCCAGGAAATGTCTGACAAGGCCAGGGATGGAAGCCAGTGCTACTCTGGTACCTACACATGGCTTTGGTACAAGAATATCCATTCTGGCCTGTCATATGTAAGAACAGACATTTTACAAGCAACCTTTCCTAACATGATTTTTTTTTCTATTATTATTCCTCTTAAAATAATCCTGCCATTAAAACACAAGTGAATTCACAGGCATAAAACTCCATTTAAATAACATTATATTGACAGAACCTGACACAAAGCCTGGAAATTCAGAGTTATGGTTGGCATTCCCTGCTGAATTTGAGTCACTGTGTCTTTTATTTTCCACATGAGCATTAGTGTCAGCCTTAAGTGTGGATTTCCTGACTTTTTCAGCCTGTGTCATAACCTTCACTTTATTTAAACACAGAATTTTTCCTGCAAGTATCTACTGAATAGGTCATCAGAATTACAGTGTCATTTTACTGCTTCTAAAGCAGGACCTGGCAAATAAACTAAGAAACAACATAAATCTTGATCCAAAGGCCTAACCAAACCCAGCCCTAGTTTTTCTGACTTTATAAAGAAGAAAAAAGATGGGCTGTAGGTTTTTTTAAAAAGTAAAAAATAATAGATTTTGTCTTTTTCTGTCCAGGACTGGAAGGAGAAATTAAAACACAAACAAAAAATCTTCTCACATTGCCTTGCTCTGCTGCAGGCAGGAAAGACAGACAGTTCAGCCATGGTCATGTATCTGAGCAAATGCTGTTTACCGGAAGAACTGCCAGGACTTCCATCAGTGCGCTGAATTTTTGGCTATCGTGAGCTAGTCGGGTCACTGCAGTTCCTCGTGCATGCAAAAGGAAGATGCAGACTCAATGTGAGCAGTGGAGTAATTTGTCTGGGAGAGGAACACAAGCATTTTATGGTCAGCATGCCAAGCTCCCCCGAGCTCCCTCGACAGGCACACATCCAGATCTGTGGAATCATTCAGCACATGCCCATGGAAGCAGACCTGTCTTGGGAGAACAGGGCTAAAGGTATATGGTCATGCTCGCCATCACCTGTGTTTGATGGAGAAGGATGGCAAGGACAACACCAGCAAAGAGTATCTGCCTCAGGAGTCCTGCAGCCCCATCTCTGATGGACCTGGGAAAGAAGGTGATGGGAAGCCAGGCTGCAGGTTGGATATTTCATCCTGCAAAGCCAAATATGAATTCATGGCTATGGCAAGTAGAAATGATCCACTCAGCAGCCCTGTGACAGACCACCAGCATCACCTGTACTGCTTTCTCTTTAAATCTCCCTCATGCCAAATCCTCTAATTTGGACATTTGGTTTATATTCTACCAAGTAAAAGTACAAATGTGCTGGGGCTGCTCAGCTGCACCTGTACAGGACTGAAGACATCAACAGGGCTTTGCTGCTCAGAACTCCACTGAGCCCTGGCCCAAATCTGCACTGACCCATCATACAAGCTTCCCTCTGCACTAGCCAGTCTGGTGCTATTTCAGTTTATCAAAATTTTCCTTGTTACCTAATTCCCAGCTTCTCAAAAACATGGCTCTAGGAAGTAACTGAGTAGAAGAAAACTGGGAAGATTACAACTTTATTTGTCTCAGATATAGCCTGGTATTTAAAACTAAAATACTAGATAAAGACTATTTCTATCACTTATGCAATTTCTGAAGTCTGTCTGAGAAACCACAGGAGAGGGTTCAGTTCATTCTCTTTAAGATAGAAAATAAGACAAGTCCTTATCACATATTTTACGTAGAAGCTCACTATATACTGTGGCTCATTTAAGACTTGATAGTGAAGTTGCAAAATTGAGATCAAAGTAGTTTTCAAAAACATAATCTCCTTCTTTTAAGTAGAATCTGTAGATTATGCAGTGTTTCCTGGGTACGCATAAACAGCCAGCTTCATGAAACCTCATCATTTAGTAGTCTCGAGACAATGCTACATTCCTACAAAACTTGTCTGTGACAACTCGTTATTATAGCAGAAAACTAAACTAACACGTCCTTAGGCCTGATCACTGAAAGGTCTGTTCTCAGTTTAGGATCACATGCTGCCTAACGCATAGAGAAAAAAAAAAATCTGTAAAGTCAAAAGAGAAAAACACATCCTAAACTAAGGACAGTATAGACTTGGATTTCTGCGTGTCTTCAACACATCCCAGTAGGGCCATCTGTAGGTCTATTAACGTGATCCAAAACTCAAAGAGGCCAAACACTGTGTCTCAGTTGCTCTGGCACTAGACTCATTCAAGGCTGCTGGGACTCAAGCTGTCCCCATGGTTTGCAGCCACTCTTGTCTCTGCAGCACCAGAAATGTGCAGCACAGAGCTGACCCAGCACCGCTGACAACAGCAAGAAGCTTGAGGGAATGAGCAGCCAAAGCCAGCACTGTGCATGAAGCTCACTTTTGCAAGATCTGAAGACTTTCTTCTGGACCCAGACAGGGATTTCAGTGCCTTCCTCCCATCTATTTAGGGAGAAGGTGAGCATCTCATTTCCCTGTGGGTGTAATGTCTTCTCCAGGACAGCTAATAAAGGATTTAACTTTATCAACTTCACATGTCAATACTTAAGCACAACTGTGAAAATCTTTTCTTCTGTTGTGTCCTTCTTTTCGTTTTAGTAAGAATAAGCAATTAAAAAGGGATAAGATTGTAATTTCCAGGGCTGCTTTTTGCAGTGTCAGTATATAACTACATCCAGAATCAAGCAGTACACTGAGCTCCTTACACTGAGGTCTCAAAGATGGAGTAAGGAGAGGAACAAATAAAAAGCTCATCCCATTTTCCTACTGAGACAATGCAGAATGCTGCATGTGCACCTTCCCTCATTGCACAGCTGCAGCTCCCACTTGGACACAGCAGGAACAAGCAGAGAGATTGTGGCAGGAGCCAGCCTGGCCTCCTCACCTTGAAACGCTGCCTTAAAACATCATATTTGGGGTCAGTCAGGTGTAGGAGATGGGGAGCCACCATCTGGGAAGCAGATAGCACCTGCCAGCCAAATCAAACCACCGGAGGGACTGCATGGGAACAAAGTCCAGGGGTGCAGCCCCAGCCCTAGCACCAGCTGCCCCAAGCACCCACACAGTCCCCAGCTCTCCTCCCACATCAAGAGACCCATTGGCACCCAGTCATGGTGGCTCCAAACCATAGGCTCTCATCTAGGAAAAGAAAAAGTGGCAGAAGGTTTTTAGTCTGAAGGATAGTCTTTTCCTCAATATGTAACATTGCGAAATCCAGTTTCATGCTTTTGCGATTAGTAACTCAGTTGCAGTGCTTGTTCCTAAAATTACATCGGAAAGACTACAGGACACTATGCGTAAACATGCACATTAGAACATAGAGGCTGTTCCCAAAAAGGTTAAAAAAAATCCATTTTTTCTCAAATCCAGAAACTTTGACATCACATGTATGCATAAGAGATTAGGTGAAATGCCAAAAGTAACAGTTTCAATTGGATTTCGTTACTCTGTGATGAGGTTGTCCTCTGTTATTTTTGGTATAGCTCTTAATGAGCTGAGCAACCATGCCAGTCTAATAAGGCTTTACTTAAGGTCTTTCTTCAATTTATAAAATACAGTTTTCCATAAATCACAATTCATTCTGACTAAGGAGTAACATAAAAGACTCAGTTATAGAGCAGAAATTTCGCTTTGTGTTCATGTTCACGTGGATAAGAGGGTTATGTTGGTGACCTCCCTAATAGTCCCTTTTTTCCCCTTTTCTTTTTTTCCTCTGGAATTCCATCAAGCATGAACTCTTCTTTTAATGGTCTGGAACTAGAAGTTTCATGGGGTGGAGTTGAACAAAATGGGAGAGAGGAAAAATAATTTCACACTTAATACCTGATAGGGTGGGTCATTTTTGCAGAATGGAATATAATTTTTTTTAATTTCTTCACTGAATAAAATGCATTTGTCCCATGTTCCTTACACCTCATTCAGACATGAATGTCTCCTTTATTCACGCACTCTGAAGAAAGATGTCTTCACTTTGGAAAAGACTAAGTTAGTCAAATAAGAAGGAGATTCTCCGAGTATGAAATTGCTTAACAAAAATGGCATATTTCATAACAGAAATGAAAAATCAAAAAGACCTCTCCATGTCTCTGCATGAATTCTTTGTCTAAATGAGTGCCACATGTCATGGCTTCTCATGGAGAAAAGGGAACTTTTCTTTCTGAATCTCACATATGGTACACAGTCTAAATCAGATGGAGATAAAAATGTAAGCAAACTATGCACAGTTTTGTCATGTGGGCTCTTAGGGTACTCATGCTGCCTGTTTACCAGAAAAATTAATTAAAAGAAAAAAAAGCAGAAAATACCCAGTTTAAGGCAACCAGGACCACTCTTTCCAATGAGATTATCAGTGGTAGAAACTAATCTCAATAAAGCATCATTTAATTTCCCCTTCAAATGCTTTTCCACATGGCACAAGGGAAAGGCATTGTGAGACTTGAAAATCTATAATGAGGCTGTTTTCAATACTTCAGAAAACTCATGATTCTCAAGGTTCAGGTAGGCCTTTTGAGGCAATGATGCTACTCTGCAACTGGAGCCTTGGATGCAGGACCTCAAGTGTAAAAGACAGCAAGATTAGGTCCCAAGTATCCCTGCTTAAACATATTCTTCACAGAGGCCTGAGTTCTCAATAGGCCTTTAAACAATTCCGTGTTTAAAATACAAAATGTCAATAAAGGGGGAAAAAGTTTGGCATTTGTTTAATTGTCAGCAAGACTATATAACTAAGAGCATATTATCTTAATATACTTGGAAGCAATGACATTAACATATATCTTTCTAAAATAAAATTCATTTTGATAATCCTTCTGAGCTAACCATACAAAAAACCCCAAACAACTACAACAAAACCCCTAGCATAATTACCTCTTGTTTAACAAGTACTTTTTCTACTAACCCTGCCTTTCAGTCTTCCAGGAATAGCCTGGCATGTACTCGGGTGTCTGTTATAAATGGAGATTAATAAAGCTTATGTTTTAAAGGAGTTTAATAAAGTCCAGAACAAATTAAACCAGAAGTAGCACAACAAAAAGCCTATTAATAGTGCTACACCAGGGACCTTTTAAAGGCACATATCTTTGGTGTATTCCAAGTATCATCTTGCACAGTACCTTGAACAGGATGTGGGTTGAGAAGGTTTCACAATGTGTCTGGTTTTCAGTAAATCAGTTGTTAACTTTTGGGTTAGTTTTCACTGAAATTGTCAAATGATCATTGTTCCAAATTTGATTTCTAGAGCACTTTATTCCCTTATTGGATGTGTATTTCAGGGCACACAATAATACACACTGGGTTTTGTTTGATCTACCTTTACAGAGTTAGTTAGTAGGTTTAATTATTCTAATAATAACCCTCACAGTTAGGATATGTTTCTGCCCCAGTGCTACCTATACTCTCTTGGACCACCCAAAATAATCCCTTTTACCATGATAATGCAATATTACTTTTGAGTTAATAATCTTTTTTATTTTGGCAGTCAAAGAATAGAGTAGGACGTAGGATCACTGTCATGTTCATTTTAATTATCTATTAATATTTAGAGCACTTCATGGAATTTGAGATGTGGAATAATTGCATGTATCCCAATGCTGAGCTCCTTGGTTTGCATTTTCAAGAAGATGAACACATCTATTACAGTTTAATTAAAGCTCAAAACAATAAAAGATAGAAAATAACTTTTGAATGTGAGTAACTATTCACAAATAGGAAAAACTGTGTGACAGAAGCAAGGGCAAATATGTCCGTATCATACAGCTAATTTACTAACTCAGAAAAAAAGTACCCCACGTGTAGCCAGAGCGGTGTTAAGTTAACTGGCTATTTATGGTTAGGTATCTGGGGCTAAATCCACAAAAGGGATTGTAGGTATGGTGACTTTCCTTTTGCCTTAGCAAACTAAGGCAAGAATTACACTCACTGTACCAACAAGTCTGAGTTAGCTGCCTTACATCCCTCCCTCCGTGAGCAGGAAAATGGGCAGTATGGAGTGAGATCCACAGGTCAGCTACAGGGACACACATGGACACAACAGGGATTAAGAAAGAAGGGAGCATGTCTGCCATCCTGCCACTGTCCTCAATGTAAAAGCACTGAATTAGACACCTATGGGAAACTGGTCTTTGATATCTTGCTGTAGGCACCTATGGTTTCTGTCTGCATGTTCATCTCCTGGTTTCAGCTGGGATAGAGTCAATTTTACTCTTAGTATCTGGTACAGTGCTGCACTTTTTGGATTCAGAGTGAGAATAATGTTAATAACACACTGATGTTTTGCTTGTTGCTAAGCAGTGCTTACTCTAAGTCAAAGACTTTCCAGTTTCCCATGCTCTGCCAGGGAGCAGGTGCACAAGGAGCCAGGAGGGAGCACAGCCAGGACAGCTGACCTGAACTGGCCAAAGGGATATTCCATGCCACAGAGTATGATGTTCAGTGTATAAACTGGGGGGAGTTGGCTGGGGCAAGGGGGCGGTCTGTGCTTGGGAACAGGCTGAGCATCAGTCAGCAGGCAGTGAGCAACTGTTTTTGATCTCAACACATGAGTCTTACTGATTTTTTTTCCCAATCGTCCTCCCCATCCACAGAGAAGGGGCAGGGAGTGGGCAAGTGGCTATGTGGTACTTAGTTTCTGCCTGGCTTTAAACCACAACACTGCACAACAGGCTTATGATTTTTTTTGAATCACCGCTGGAAGAAACATCAGCACAACCCATTTTATATACAAGAAACTAAGCAGCAGGCTCTCTTCTTGTGTGCTAAGATACATCCTAACTTGAAGTATGATGTTCTTCACAGCTCTTGAAGCTGGGACGCTGAACAGTCCAGCATACAAAATATATAAGGGCTAGTGAGAAAGAAAAAGCAAGTCAATGCATTACTTGTGGCTTGAGAGAAAGGGCAGTCTTGCTGGGAGAGGAAAGATCTGGATGATGCCCAGAGAAACTTATATAACACAAATTTCTATCCCAATAGGTTTTCACACATAGAAAAATACATACCTACTTTTTCTTAAACTTCACCTCTCCCCTTGGAGGCTTTTCTCAACTCACCTTTGAACTCTGCAGATTTTTCCCCTCTCTGATATCTCATGCTTTTAGTACCCTTCCCTCAGCCTCTCTGGGCTTTGCTCCATGTCCCTCTCATCATTGCTGTTGTTCGAATGAGACAGAGAAGTCACTTCTCCTGGTTGTCCCCTTCTTTCTTCCTCTCCCACAGTCCCCTTGCCTGAAGCAGGGTGTCCAGCTCAGTCACTCCCAGCCCAGGTCTTCATAACACTACAGCACACAACTGCGCACCAACTGTGAGCTATTAGACAGTGTATACTAAATTCTTTGGCTTTTTAGGGTCAAACTTTTATCCAAATAACACATTCAGCAAAAACGCTAATCCTGGAAATCATTTGTGCCAGGAATGACCATGTTCTGCCATGATTTCTTCTTTCAACAAATAAAATTATAGCATGAGAGGAAATAGGCTGGAAGATATGTCAAAAGATTATTTGAAGTGATATTAAAAAAAACCTCTTCTTGACACAAGCTAGAATCAAGCTGAGTTCAGTTAATCCTGATAGGATGCATGTGCAACCTATTCTTTAACACCTTCAGTATAGCAATACTGCTGTCTTCCTCAAGGATATCTTTAAGACTTCGGTTATCTTTACAACTGGGAAGTTATTATGAATGTATTATTTAAATAATTCTTAATTAATCAGTGATTTAATTACTTTAAATCACTTAAATGTACAGTTTATTATTTTTCTCCTTTCTACCTTTTATGTGTTTGAATACTGTCATTGTACTCCCAAGTCTCATTTTCCAGATAAAAAAACTCAGTTTTTCCAGTCTTTCCCATATCTCAGACTTCCTAGCCTAGTCTGGATCCTTTTTAACTTTTTTATATCTTTCTTGGCATACAGTACCCAAAATGGTCACAACTCTGCCGCTGAGGCTTTGAGAGAAGAAAGATGGAGTGGAAGATTGACTTCGAATAGGCCCACCAAAACAAATGTGACCCATTTCAAATTAAATGTGGGTCTTGGTGAGTGAGATGGCACAATCAAAGTAACATTTCCAAAAGCTCAACTCCATTTTTTCCAGCAATGGTAGAAGATTCAGCACTTTTTGAAAAGCAGACTCTTCAAATGCATGTTAGTAGCCTAATGTAGAACCAAACTGTCATCTGCAATGAATATCCCTGAGTAAGGAAAGGCCAAAGGCTGATGTCAGCTCTTATATCTGATACTACTAATCACTGAATGCACTCCTATAATTTTTAGTTGGAGGATGAGTTGAAGTCTTGATTCTGCAAAAGACTGTATACACCACTAAGCCATATTTCTGTGTAGTATTATGGGGTCTTCTGCAACTGGGTTATTTGCTGTTATGTACAAAACCAGATGACTTGATAAAGGTGAGAGGGAAAACAGCACAAATTTGGGGGTTCCCAGAAGCTATTAAAACTTTTTACTTTGGATATCGTTTTAGCCAAAAATAGTTCTCATAGGAAAAAAACATTTTGTCTAACTCTTTCCAAAATGGAATAAAACCTTTAAAAGAGCTAAAAGTTTTTATACCATGGTATTCTACAAGGCTTTAAATTACAGGTTCCTGATTCTTCCATCCCTAAACAGTAGCCAACTATAATAATGTAGGGAATATAATGCCAGTTTAGCAGGTTTGGAAATAATGTTGTTGTGTTTCTTAATACAGAGCACTTTCACATGCTCCCTGCTGTGTGACTTTCAAGAATGGTGATGTGGCAATGTATAGCTGGCGAGGTGCACTCCATGGCAACGGTTAATTAGTAAATAAATGATCCCAGGTCCATTTCCACTGAGTTCCAGTTGTAATAGCACAGTATGCAGGTTTAAGCTCCAAGCTGACTAATTCTAACAGCTATAAATGAAACATTGCTTTGCTTTGATATATGCTTTAATTTTCTCCATTGACAAGCAAGGGATCCAGGATCCAGATAGTTCTGGTCTCCAGCACAGTGACTCTGTAGCAGAAACTGCAGCAACAGCTAGTGAATGTGTTAAGATGGTAAAATGATGCACAAATTTACAACCTATTTTAGAGAACAAAATAGGATGTTTAATCACAGATCTTCGTAAGGAGACAAAACTCTCCCCCTGCAGCAGCTTACACAGGAAGGCTCCTGTACATCCTGGTCCTAACATCAGGCACAAGAAAAGAGACAACAGTAGCTCACAGACACCATATCATATGGTCTTTTTATTAGCAATTTCTAGGAATTAAAGCTTTTCTCTTCAACTTTGCCTTAAGGCAGAATAGGAGCACACAAACGGCAAGTTAAAAGTGGGAGGCAATTCGGAAATTGCTGCTTTTCAGAAACAGGCAAGGAAGATCCCTTAACACAACGGGATGGAAGAATTCATCAGGCACAATCCACTGGACACTGACACCATTTTTTCATGCCTGCAATGATGGTGAATGTATGCTCTCGTCTCACCTAGTGGGCATAAGCTCAGGAAGGAAGGCTCACCTGACATTCTGGGATCAGAAGTTTCCATTAGGGTTGCTGCTCCACTAAGAGCTCTCTGCTTGACCTGGGCAAGCCACTGACATTCACCTCTGCCAGCAGGACCTCTCAGTCCCTCTCTCTCCAATTCCCTCCGTTCTCAATGGGAGAACTACCTATGACACCACGCTGATAGAAAACCATCTTGGGTACAATGCTGACAATAAGCCCTCTTTTATTAACTCAAAGAGCAAAATCTCCTGCAATTTGTAAATTAAGGAAGTAGCTATTGGCCTTTTTTTAAATATCTAGGTCAATTGAGTTTCATCACAGAATCTAGGTCAAGATTTTCACATGCTGAGGGAATTCATACATCTCTTTCCTGTCTTGTTTCTCTGGTCTCTAATAAGGGGGAAATTTATCCTTCAGCCTTAGGATACTTCTGTTGAAGTCAACAGCAACAAGGTACAAATGCCGTTAAAAAGCAGAGTCACGCTTTCACTGAGCCACTTGCTGATCCGTATGCTGAACTTTGCTACCACCTTCTAAATAAGCAGAACTTAATAACAGGAAGACCAAATCTTCTGCTGCTCTACATCAGCAAATATCAGCAAATCAAGAAACTCAATTCACCCACTGTGAATCTGACTGAAAACACTGAATTTTCTGCATGTACAAGTCTGGACGTTGCCTGAAGAATAAGATCCCCCACATTCATACACAGAACTTCTATTGGTGTCAGTGGGAAAGCCTGGGATAGTATAAATATTTTACACACATGCTGGTATATCCTGTGCCTGCAGAAGAAAATGTTTGTTTAATTTGAAGTAAATGCATGCAGTGGGTCACATCCTCAACCTGGCTACACTTCTCTGCCAGAACCATGTCACCTTCTGATGCTGAAAGACTGCACAAGTCTTTGGATGCTAAAATCCACAGAGAAGCTCAAAGATATTTTAAGTTTCATAGTATAAAAATCATTGCCATGGAATATTAGAAAATATATAAGAAAGACAATAACTCAGACATTCCACAGTCTGCTTAATATGAAATAATATCTCATGATCATACAGTCACATTCCTATACTTCTCCAAAAAGGTTATTTTTAGGATAGGGGGGAAATATAATACTCAATAAATGTTTTCCATAAAAGATGATGTAAATGTAGAGTAAATCTTATTGTTAGAAAACCACTCAGATAATCTTCTGACTTTCACCAGCTGCTACTCTTCTGAAAAATGTACCTGTTCCTATGTTTTCTGCTATTTATTGCTGTTGAACTTACTAATAACATATATAGCAACAGCATGTTTCCCCCTCTTATAGTAAGGTCAGCTGAGCAAATGTGGGGTTTTTTAAAAGTAATTTTTTTTTTTAGTGGGCAATTTCATTGAAAAAGTTTGCTTTATAAGCCACAATTTGTTAAAAAACACTTGAAAAAATAAAGTCTTAGCCAAACATCTCTGAAGTTCACTGTACCAAAAATCAAACCAGTTACTTCATAAGATCTGCTTGAAATCTCCAGTGGTCAAAATCTCCTTCCCTTGAGCTGATTTCAAATACATAGTAAAATATGTAATGGGAAGTATATAGTGGTACTTTGCTGCATCCCTGCTTCATCTGTGAGAAAAGCAGGTACAATAAAAGGAAACAACTTTACTACAGCAGCACTTCTCCACCACACGCAGAGGTAACACAGCCTCTCAGTTCCCAGTTGTATACCACCATTCACATACTGTGTTTTATCTTTTGCAGACAAACATCAAAATGAGAATTCATGAACATTAAAAAAAAAAAACTTCTTTTACAATTTTATTTCTTCTCAAGATAGACCACTCAGTCTCTGCCTTTCTGCAAGAATAACATATCTTTCTTGATGTATGACCTTAAATACAGCTGAAATAAAATAATATTACCTATGTTTATAATTCCTCATTCCCATCTTCTTTTTTTTTTTTTTTTTTGGTCATCCACAGTTAATACTAACACCAAATTCATAGGATTCCTTGCAAACCATTGATGAAATTGTTAATGTTAATGAACTTCCATGGGAACTTGTCATGCAGTGATGATTGCCCTTTTCAAGTTATATCTAATGTAGGTTCCCAATTTCTCATTTGGGCAATACAGAATCACGCAATCCAGTCTGGAAAACCATACCAGTGAACTTACTCACTTTTCTGTATATCATAAAATCATTGACCCAAATTGTGTAAGGAGTTCTGCTGAAGTCAGGGAGGAAGCCCATACCCTGGCAGGTTCTGCATTGCATCTTTGCAGCATAGCTTTCTTCCCACCAGATGTTGCTGCACTGTTTGAGGACGATCCAGAACTGATCCCGCCATGGCCTAATTCTGAAATTACCCCAACAGAATAAAAGTCTAACTTCCAAGGTCCTGATGTAATGGCTGAATTATGGCTAAAACACCAAACTCCTCCTCTGCAGGTACAAATTACTGGCCTCAGACTGCACTCTAAAAGTTGAGAATCCATGAATTTCATACACACAGTTAAGAGCACTGAAACATGCTGGCCTCTCTCCACCGCTTGAAAAATGGTTACTGAGCACCTGAACCTTATTTTGAGTTTTAAGGCATGAAGCAAGGAAGAGAAATGTGGATAAAACTAGGCGAGATTTTAGTTTCACAGTCAGAAATTAATTCTCTTTTTCAGTGTTCAGGGAGTCTTGACAGTACTCTGTGAGCACATACCTATTTAAGAGCAAAACATCCTTCAGAATGGAAAAAATAGATCCATTAAGAAGTCCTCATCACATCTGCCTTTGAGATCTGCCCAGGCTGTCTGAAAATTGCCTGTGTCCAGTGACCATCTCCTCATGGCTGATCCTGGCAGTGGCTGGCAAAGAAGGAGGAGCCAGGAAGAGCCATTATTCCCAGTTTGTGGGGGTTTTGGGTGGGGGGGAAATTTTTGCTCCCCATTACAGTCACAGTTCCAACACACTGTGACTGCAGAGTCAGGGCTGCTGCAGAGACACACAGGAGGGACAAGACAACCCTGGAAATGTGCCTGGAACCAGTTAGGCAAGCCCAGCAGATGCACCAGCTGCAGGCAGCCCAGAAAGTCCCTGTGGTTCAGTGGCACCATGGCAAATTTTCCCTGGGCAGCACAGAGGGTGATGGCACTGAGCAGGAGGTTGCCAGGGCAGGAAGAAGGAGGTTTGGCTCCTTTTATTGCTAGACCCATGGGAATTGCCCTGGGCTCCTGCCTCCTTCCTCCCCCATCACCATCTTGGCAGCCCCCTCTGTGCTGTCAGGCACAAGCAAACTTTCCATTAGTCAGAGGAAAAACATCCAGAAGTACTTGCTATGGATTTATTCAGTATAGCTTTAACCATATTTTGAAACGCGAGATCAATGGCACTGCATATATACCATTATTTTTTATACGGAACAAATTCATTTTCACACTTGGCATGCAATTAAACACCAGAGCAATGAAGAAGCACAGCTTCTAAAGGCCAGCACATTTCATGCTGGGAGAGCACTGCACAGCTACCCCTTAATAAGATGCAATATAGACTACAGCAAGACATGTGATAGTTTGATTAAAGTGAAACACAGTGGCCAATAAACAAAATGGCTAAAACTGTAAATATTACCTAAACTAAGCACATGGAAGAAAAAAAAAGAAATGCAGAAAACAGATCTGACAAGTCCTTGAACAATGTTTCAGCTTCTCATTGCTTGAAATAATTTTCTCATGTTGGGACTGTTATTTGCTCTAAAGTGATTCTTATGTGAGGGCAAATTCACTGTAACCTTTCCCACACGCTTGCTCTGCAGCATGTACGTGGCTTAAAGAGAAACTTCCACACTCTGGAAAGCACACCAGCACACAAGCATTGACTGGAAATTTCCTTCACCTTCTTCCTGTGTCTTTTCCTTTGTCTCCTCAGAGGTGCTATTTAACTGCACTAGTTGTTTCCAAAAGCAAGCTGCCTTCTCTTGCAAGCCTATTTTCTCTCCACGGCTGAACTTTCACAGAGAACTGCAGGAATTGGGGCTGCGTTTCAGCCACAGGGATGCATTGACACAGTGAGACTGATCCTTGCTTCTCTGCTCTTATTCTACCGAGCTAGGCATGAGCCAGCTGCATCCCAAAAGTCATGTGGCTCTGTGAGGCCAGGACTGAGCCAGGACAAGTCTGCCATGTGGCCACTGCTGTACCTGACCAGCCTGGAGTGCGGCAAAGCAAGTTCACATCTTTTATGCCTAACATGGCCTAAGCATAAGTAGAAGGGATTTCTCAAGGTCCTGACCTACAGGGGAATGGAGCTGCATGGTCTGTTGACCTGCTGGAGTCCATTTCCCTGGGAGTGCTCAGCCTGTCCCCTGCACTGAGGCTCACGAGGGATCAGTTGTGCCATATTCATTCACCCACCCCTATACAGTCTGGGACAACTTCCCACCAGAGAGGGAGACAGAAGTTATATTACGCCTGCACCCCACAAAGCTGTTTAATTTCACTTTTCCAGAAAGTGTGCAAGGTTCTGTTCATCCTCACCCTAAGGACTCATGCTTCAGGCTGAGACAATCTGGCAGTGTGGTCTCGATGCTCCAGGGCTTATGGAAATCTTCTGAAATAGATTTATTCTATTCTGAATTTATTCTCCCCAACATAATCAGATTTTTTCATCCTCGTCCTCATTCTCCCTCCCCCAGCACCTAAAGCGGCTTCTTCCCTCTGATTTCCAAGAGCTCCCTTTCCAAGTTATATTTCATCAGGGCTGTCTCAGTTTTGGCACATTTTCTTTTGGTCTCAGATGGCTGATGTCTTCCCATCCCATGCATTCCTCAGGTCAAAGGTATACCCCAAAATGTACTCACTCCCTCTAACCCAAGGGAAGCAATGGAAATTGTCAGATTTGAGGACAGCAGCTGGATCAGTGAAGACGGCCAAGACTGTAGAGTCCACATGATTAATTTCAGGGAGGTACTTATTGAAATCATGTTAGCTTAAAAAAAAAAAAAAAAAAAAGGCAGGAGGGGAGTTCAAAATTTGGGCTGAGATTCATTGCAGTTGCTATTTTTGTTGAAATAGTTTGCCCATCCCTGGTGGATTTGTGTTATCACAATCATTTCTATGCTGGCAACAGCCTGCAATGTCAGAAGCACAGAAGTATGATTTCACTGCAGCACTAAGCCAGGGGAGAATCTGAATCATGAAGGAACAAGCTCTGATGGGAACACGAATAGTTTAAGAGCTCACAAATACAGTTTTGGTGAAGTAATTTCTTTTTCCTGAAATGCTCCTTCTCCCTACTTCCAGCCCGCTTCTCAAGGCCACCTCTTTTGTGCTTTGGTCTTGGAAGAGAGGGCTGAGGGTGAATTGCTCTGGGGACAGTAAAATGGGTAGCAGAAAGGGATTAAGTTTTACGCGCAGTCTTCAGACAACTGCGCTGTAATCTTTTCATTTTAATGAGTGATACAATGTAATAAAATCCAACCCTCTATACATCCAAGATTCCTGCTAGAGAATCTCACCTATGATGAAGTCTTTTACCCCTGAGAAATAAACAGCAAACCTTCCATAAATTAATTTATGCTTAAGGAGCATGGATGAAAGCAGTACAAGGCAGCAGAAAACTTATGGAAAATGTGTGTCTCCTGCAATCAGTTTTCCTAGAAGCAGGATCTCCTGAGGCAGCAGAAGCAAAATTGAAAGTCTTGGGTATTGCTGGAAATAGGGATTTTATTTCAGCATTCAAGAAATTGGTTTTCACTAAAAGAAACATAACTCCAATGTAACCTGATGATGATGATGTATAAATTATCTGTGCCCCATAGACCATTTAAAAAACAAAACCTGACTTCTTTTGGTTGATTTCACTTTTTCTGGTGCTGCAAACACAAGTGTCAACTTACATGAAGCGGAAAAGGTGTTTAGTGGTCAGGAAACATGTCCTTTTTAGTGCACAGGGAACGCAACTCTGACAGAAACAGCCCACCAAAAAGAAAAAAGAAAATTCATGATTTATTATTCTGATTTACAAGTATGACAACTGTTACCTTTTGTAAAAAATATCACCATTACATCTTTGCAGAAATCCATACATACCAAAGAACAAAAAGCAAGGTTTTGGTATCTCACGATAGCAAAGTCAAATAAAGAGCTGATTGAAATAAAAAGCTCCATATAGCCATTTTTCTTTCCGAACAGCTGTAGGTAGGTGCTGTGCCCACATTACATCTGAGTGACCTTCTTACCATGGCTGAGCTCAGCACAGGTCCTCTCCAAGTGACCCTGTTATGTGTGACACAAACTATCAGGACCTAGAAGGAGTGTTACCCAGTGCAGTGCTTAAAGCAGCAATGGCAGATGGCAGCTCCCAGCAGCCACAGCACAGCTCTCACTACAGTGAGAACTCTTGAGAAAAAGCCCTTGCACCAGGGCCTTCCCAAGAGAGCACAATTTACCAGGCGACGCCTGGGAAATAATAAAGCTACCCGCCGGGGCCTTGCCTGAGCAGATTCGGGGGAAGCGGTCTGCGGGCCAGAGACCTGGGGCCTGCAGAACAGTTCCGCACCGACCTCCCGGACAAGAACATCTCACCACTGTCCAGTACGCGGACCACGCTCACGCGCCCTTCATCGACGAATGCTGCTTTGCACCGGAGAAGCCCTGGTTAGGCGGGAATTCCTCAGAGACGCAGTTGAGGGGGTTTCTGTCTCTCCAGGGTTGTGGGGGAAGATACCGACTTAGTTAGGGCAGGGGCAAATGCGTCGTCTGGTGTAGGCATCGGGTGAGAGGCGGGTACCCCTACGCATCGGGGATGCTGTGCGTCGGGACCCCCTCCCCTCCGGTCGGTGTAGATAGGGATGTTAGCTTTGGGATACCCTCTTCTTTTCGTTTTATTTAGTAAAAAAGAAAGGGGGAGATGTGAAGGATTGCCCCTCTGCCTCCCAGGCGATGCTATTGCGGAAGGGGAGCCTCGCCTGGGCAGGAGTTGGGTCCGCCCTCTGCCTTCCAGGCTGATGTCTTTCTTCCCACCCCTTAGGGAAGAGGGCCTTGCCTGGGCGGGCTCTGAGGCGTGCCTAGGGCTCTGGATCCGCCCATCCCTCCAGATTCTTCCCTACAGTTACTTGTATCATTGGTTCATTCAAACTGTAGCCCGCCTTCCTTTGTTACTATTGGTTCGGGTATGCTGTAACCGCCCTTCTCCTCCTTCCCCATTGGTTGACCTGCTCTGTACTTAACCGGGTGCCTCTGGGCACTCGTGGCCATTGCCTGCCATGTGGCCACACCCTTGCCGAGGCAGTGGTCCTCCTTTCCCTGCTCTCCCTTCCGGACCACCCAAGACCTGCGGCCCTAAATAAAGGAGAGCTTGGGGAAGGAGTCCTCCTCCCGCCACCCTTTGCCGCGTATGCCGATCTCTTCTTTTACGACTACAACAAAGAGGTATCAGGGATGTCTCTAAACTAAATGCAAACTGCAAAATATCAGGTAGTCCTACGGTACAGCACCAAACAGCTCAAAGATGTCCAAAGACAGCTGTCAGGAATGCTCAGCATGAAAAGCCTTGAGTCAGAGGGCTGAAGCAGGTGAATTCCCTCCTACTTCTATTTTTCTGCTGTTTTTTTCTTCAATAGGATATATTATTTGCCACCATTAAACACAGTCATGTATGTACTGCAGAGTGGCTGATGTTTTTGTGTGTTACCATCTTTAGGATTGTGAAATAGTAATATGAGAGACAAACATACACTTTAAATGTTATATGTGCCATCGACACCTTGGGGTACTGAGGAATTTTATCTTGAAATAACGAAAGGGGAATATAAATGACAACACAAAATCTAGTTTTGATTTCTTGACAGTTGCCATCCATTGGGTAAAGATACATAATACAATCATGAAAAAAGCAGTAAAACAGATACCACGCACCACAAGTTTTCATTGACAACATTCACAGATTTCTTCTAAAATAACAGTAATTGTAACTTGACAGCCATATGTCTCCAATACTGTACAACAAGCAAAGTATTTTTGTAGATGAAATAGAAATAGAGTGGCTAAGGTGTCCTGCCAAAAATTTGGGGGACAGAATGTAAAACTTCAGGCCCAGAATGAACAGTCACTTCACTTCGTTGAGATCTACTCCATTTTATGACTTACTGTTAAATGCTATTAAAGCAGCTGCTGAGTACAAAAGTAAGCTGATGTACCAGACAAACTTTAGTGTCCAAGAGGGCTGGAATAAACTTTTTTTAATATAGGTCACATTTGCATTACATCAACAGTAGTCACTCATCAAATCCCAGATAATATTATTTGGGAACATGTCAGAGCTACTATAATAATACAAACATTTAGGCCACATTGGGAATACACTAAACACACAATAAACCATTCCGAGTACAAAAACAATGTGGGCAGTTTTCTGGCTGTATCAAAAGTAACATGGAAATATGGAATTGAACAACAAAAAAGCAGCAACAAATCTGGTTTAACAACTGCACAGCAAATATGTTAATAATTCAAAATAATTGAGCACGTTAACCCGTCCACTCCTCTCTTAATGTTTCCTGTTATATAATGGTGAATTCTCACAAAACTTCAAGAGTCATCCACAGAGCAGGGTTACAAAGCCATTCCCACTGAAGTGCACAAGCACAGCCTGACTTGCAAACAGCAAGGCAAGCTAATAACAGCGTAATAGAGAAGGTACAAAAAGCTCTCATCTCTCATGAGCTGCTGTGTCTTTTTATTCAAATTATATTTCATATATATGTGGCAGGAAGAACGTAGGTGGCTTTGTTGACCCTGGTTGATCTGAGGACCCAGGTGTTTCTGATAACAACAGAATCCTTTTGTCCTCATAACATTTCATATCTCTTGCTTCAATATCTGGTTTCTCACTAAACATTTGCCTTGCAATCTATCCCAAGGGTGCAGAGCCGTATGATCCCTCACGACAGCAGCTGTAAATGTGCAGAGAGTTAGCTCTATTACCGCTGGGTGCGACTTACCCAAACTCTGCTGTCCTCCATCCTCTTAAAGAAAAGTCAGAGACTGATGGCTTCTTGAGAGGCTCTGCATTAGCCTTCCATGATACATTCAGCCATGAGGAGATAAAAACAAGTTTCTCACTGCAATGACAGCAGGAATCAGAACAGCGGGGCTCTCTGAGAGGAGACAGCTTGTTTTTAACACAAAATTAACGACTTTAAAAAGGCTAAGAGAGAACAAATATTGAACTGCATTACTACACTGTTTCTCAAGATGTAGCTACTAATAGTGGCCCTATTAGAAGAGAAAGGGGAGAAGAAAAGGGCTAGTTATATTTTTTTTAAGGAAATGTGATAAAAAGCATACCCACAAGAGGCAGAAAAACAAAAAGCCTGCAAATCCTTGCTTCTTTCAGCAAACATATAGTCAAAGATAATCATGGTTCTTTAACAGACTCTTCACTGCACATTGCCTGTTACCTCCTCCTGCTCTTGGAGAGGTTTTTCTCTTCCCTTTCTCAGCAGCTGTTGCCACAGGCAAAATCAGCATCTTCTTCACCATTTGCAGGAAATTACAGTGCTAGACATCACTCCATTCACAACTTGTGGCTCCACAATGACTACAACCATGTGAAGCCTGAGCGGCCCAACTGGTTTTAATTTACATCAGGTAACTGGGTTTGCACTTGTGCCAATGGGAACAGTACCCGGCCCAGAGAGCCAAGCCATAAACAGGTGGGAAGAAGTTTGGAGAGAGTTCATCACCAGGGATATGAGAAAAGTGCGCGTGAAAAGAGTTTAGTCAGCAGTCAGCTCTAACTTTTTTTTTTTTTTTTTTTAAACCACAATGGGTTTATCCAAGAGCCCTGTAGACTTTAATCTGGGTACATTACGCAACCCAGTCTACTACAGCAGTAAAAGGCAGGTGCATTCAGAGACGCACACTCAGAGATCATTGGCAATCTCTGAATCACAAAGATATTTCTGCTGGCTCTTTGCTCTGCCACCTGTACACTCATTGTTAAGTCAGAGACCAGAGCCGTCAGTCGATTGTACAAGTTCAGAAAATCAAAGCCAGGCAGACGATGGCGTGGGAGGCTGAGCATGAATTGTTGCAGGGTTCTGACTAACGCTTCGGCAGGGAAGCGCGCAGGAAGCTGTGCAGAGCCAGGAAGGACACTGCCCCGGTGCTTCCTTTCTGCCACTTCAAAAATATCGACTAACAGACCTCTTCTAAAAAAAAAAGTGCTTTGGACACAACCTGACGTTGGCTCTTGGCCTTTGCCTCATATTATCTTACTGAAAAATAGAAGGAAAGTACTGCAAGTAGTTAATAGCTTCTCTTAAACAGGATGCTGAGGATAATGATTACAAGGCACTCTGTAGAAAAGACTTTGAAATATTCAAGCTCTGGACATGAATGTAGTTTGTACAAGTCCTTGTTACTGCTTTGTGAGCACAGTGTTTTCTTTCACTTACTCCCTTCCTGGACACTCTTCATGTACTCTCTCTCCACACAGTGTTTTAAAAGGGAATGTCAAACACCGATGACAACAACAACAAAGTCTTACTGGTCACACCATACACAGTTATTTATATTGCCTTTACTTTTGGAGTTCACAAGGGTCACGCTATCACAAACTCAGAGTCATGCTGAAATTAAGGCTTCAGAGAAAGCTACCAAAATGATCTGTGACCTTGAGTGAGGCACTTGATCTCCCAGTGCTTCGATTAGTCTTGTCATAAAACTGGGTAGAAAACGGCACCCCAATGAAACACAGATGGTTCCTCAGAGATGAAGCTATCTTCCATAAATTACAAATGTAAGGGCATACACACAAAAGCATCTCAGATTTTCTTGCCTTATTTTGGTAGGTGCTTTGCTAAAATCCTTCACAGCTTCACATCTCTCCTAGTAGCATCAGCATATTGAGCTTACACATAAAGATGTATCTGATTCACAGTTGAAAAGTCGCCCTGATAAAATTCAGCCTTATGCAAAGTGCCTTCATAAGCTTTACTGACCACTCAGCATAAGCCACTGCAAGCAGGACTTATAGTAGCAGGAAGCTTGAACTTAAGAAATGGCAGCTCTGTAATTGCTCTGTGTTTTAAAATTGATAGGTTTGACCTTCCACATTTATCTTCTGTGGTCATTAATCAGTACTGAGGTGAAAGCCAAAGTTGCAATGTTATGTCCTTTCACTATTCATTTTTAGCTAAAATTCTAATCTTGTACATTGTTTAATATTCCACACTGAGAGTGGGGTGAAATGGTCCCCAGGTGCTCAACAATCCATGCATAGCAAACCAAGTGCCAGGCATTCATTGTTATATTAACAAAAGTGCACACCAAATTATATCGTCTTTTAAGGCTGCAAAGGGATTTCACTCCTACCTACCAACTAACTCTAGTAAAAGCCTTAGGATTTTTAAACACTATTCCAGCCACTGTATTCCCTGCAAAATTTCAGACTGAAAACCTCAAAATCCTTCTTCATAAATTCTTGAATCACAGACTCTTTGATCAACATCAACTATACCATTCAAGGATTTTTGTAAATCCTAAGTGCCTTGGGAAATGCAATATACATGTAGCAAAAGGGTTACCTAATGGCCATATGGAATGCAGTTTATTCTTGCCCATTTACAAGTAACCTAGAAAGGCCTGTATGAAATGTCTCTGGGGGCCTCGGTGCAAGACAGATGAAAATCCAGGGAATGGGTAGAGGGGAGAACAGAGAAGCAGCTTTGAATGTTGAACTGCCATTCACATCGGTGGGTCTTTGATTCAAAAATGAGGACAAAAATGGATTATCACCTTTCACAAAGAGCAAAGTCTCTGACATGATTTAAAGGTTGCATCATAGGTACAGTCAGACCTCAGCTGATCCACATGGCACTATTGGCAGGGCTGCACACAGGAAAAATCTAAGCAGAGTTTTGGAACGTAAATAATATACAAAGTCTCAGTGCATGACCTTCATATGCATTTTTCAATCAAAACCTATCTAAAAGAATGAGTGTTTTAAAAGTTTGATGCTGATTAACCAGGTCTGACTGTAATTAAGCATATGAATAGAGAGAAAAATGCAAAATTTTATTAACTGTGGAAGGAATGCTAGATCCTTAACTGCCCAGCAAGTTCATGAAGACAAAGGAGATCAGTTTACAAGGGTTAAGTAAACATAATATTTTATATTACAGTTCAAATGAATCCAATTTCAACAAGACTGTGTAAGAGTCTAAAAATTGGTTTACCAGATTGAACATTTTTATGAACATTAAAAGCTATTACATTGCTCTGAAGTACAGCTACCGAACAGCCAGAGCCACATAAAGAAACCATTTGTTTCTTAGCCCTATGGCTGAATTGCTTCTAGCCTCCTTGCTATTCATGCCTGGTGGGTTGCCTGTATTTATTTTTACATGCCTACATGTTGCGCATTTTGTGCTCCTTTAAGTTTCCAAGGCCATGTCAAAACAAAATGCATTCCTGAGCGGGTCAGCATAGAAATAGCCACACCAGACACAAACGTAATAACTTGATGCTTACTGCAAATCTGAGAAAAGTAACCAGTGGTTGTGAAACATGAATTTCTGGTAAGGGAAGGAGGCAGAACATGAACACAGTGCTCTGAAAAGTGCTGGTTTAGCAGGAATTGATCTCCAGGTCTTTTATTTATCTGTAGCATACCACAACACACTTACAACCTCCTCATTCTGCTTAGCTAATCACTGATTCTGATGAGGATGCAAACAAAGCTGCCAATTAGCCCTAATTATGATATCAACATTTCATTCAGGAAAAATGAGTCTGAGCCACTGAACTCCCTTGGAGAGGAAAAGTCCTTTTAATCACTCTTCAAAAGATTTCCAGCACCCCACAGAATTAGACCACAGATGCTATGTATGTATTGAAACGTGACAGCTCACCATTTGAGCGAAAATCAGCATTAGATAATGGAGAAACTGCTCTACAGCATGACACAAGCACAGTACACCCTGTGTGCTTCCCCCATCAAACCACAACCACCACTGCATAACACACCACTCCTGAGGAGCTGTGAAATCCAAACAACCCTCACCTTGCAGCTGACCATTTCTGTCCTGTTGCTATTGCAAGCATTAAAGCATTATCAGTTGTCTTGGTCTTACTTGGGCCACGCTTGTATTGTGGCCAGTACAAAATAGCTGAGGCAAGCCACTGGTGAAACCAAGGGGCCAAAGGCTGCCCTGAGGGGATGCACCAAGGCGGATTGGTTGAAGTCTGCACCATGGAAAAAGTTATCCTGGGCATTTTGAGCTGTTGTTTTTTTATGGCCAAATTGCAGGGCAGATAAACCTTTAATGCACCTCACAAGCCAGGCACAATAGAGCTGGTGCATGAAGAAAATCAAGGAAATGGAAAGATGTGGGTTATACTGATGCTTGGCCACAGCGGCTCAGGTCCTGCTGCCCCAGCTCTGGACGTAGCTGCCGGGGCCACAGCCAGTCCACTCCACGGATCCACTGGGATGCACTCAGAGAAAATCAGTGTCACCACTAGCAGCTCCTCACACTGGGAAGGAGCCATGTTTTATTGCACCTGAAACACAGTGCTTGACTTCTTGGGAAGTGGAAGTAGTAGATGTGTCAGGTGAGCCAAAAGGGATCCTCCCTCAGGCAGGCTGGCAGGAATGAATGTCAGGTTTGTCTCAGCCGGGCAGGACTTGCTCTTGCAGCTGTTACACTGAAAGGACACATTATGAGAGGTGAATTAACACACTGGCATCTGTATTAGCTACGTTAAAACCACCCAGAGCATGGACAGGATTGCCCACAGCATGTGTGCACAAAGCCAAATGCATGGTTTTGTTTTGTGGCTCTTCCTTGATCTCCTCAAGACTCCACTGGAACAGGTTGTGGATGGGCAGGCTGTCTACCTGCATGGCAAGAGCAGGGCTGGGAAAGGGTCCAAAATCCAAAACAGAGCTAGGAGTAACCCAGTGACTGAAGGTCTGGTTTGACCAGGAAAAGCACAGCCTTCCCAGTAAAGACAATGATGAGCTGCAATAGGAGTGGGTGGGTAGGGCGGGGCGAGGGAAGGCTTGAGAGAATTGAGCCCAAATGACTCCCACACTCCAGAGAGCTGGAGACTGGCAGCCATCCTTTCTGGAGAGAGGCGTGCTGGGGTGTGTGAGTAGCAGGGAAAGGCATTACTGCTAATAGAGATGACTAGGAGCTGCAGTGTTTGGACTCCAGTTTTCAATACTGCCAAGTACAGAACGTGCATGGGTCTCAGCATGTGGACCTAACAGACCTATCTCAATTTCCTAAGAGTCGTAAAGGCAAACTTTTAGCAGTGTAAAACATACAATATAGTTTGGAAAACCTGTGTTGCTGGGGGAGGCAAAGAGGCATCTCTCAGCCTTCATGGAAAAAAAAACTGTTTTGGCAAGGGCAATAATTAATGAACTAGCGGTCATTTAAGGTGGGCATAAATATTTGCGTCTCAGAAACTTTTGCCACCTTCTCCATGCTCCCCTTCACTCTGTCTGTTTTTCCCCTTCTCTGCAGCCTCCTCTCTCACGCGCTCTTTCCCTCCCCTCCTCTCCCTGCCTGCCTGCCTATCATCTTGCTCTAATTGTTTCCAGATTTGTGTGGGAGGTCAGGGCCCGGGAGTGCTGCTTCATGCCAAGTTTATAAACAGAGCAGTGTTTCCAGATGGCCACTGGCTCCAGCCTGGCTAGCAGGTTGATTGGGACCAGAATAACAACAGGTGGAGAACAGACAATGAATTCCTTGACACTTATTTTACTCCCTCTGCTTTTTCCCCCCTTCCCTCCTCCCTGCAGCCACCACGGCTACCACCAGCAGACCTTCAAGCTCTTGAATCCGGGCAGGGAGTCAGGACACGGGGGAGGGAGAGAGGAGGAGGAGGAGGAATGATGAAAGAAAGTGCAAGTGACTTCCTTGACCAAATAAAAGGCAGGGCAGGAAAGGGGACACATGCTGCTACTTCCCTGCCAGCCATTACTGCTGCTGCTAATTAAGGTGTCCTTCAAGCCCTTATGGGAAAGACCCTCTAAGGTGAAATAACAGAGAATAAACAAGATATCTTGTACAAATAGGGAAAATTATAAGATTGATTTAACATTGTTCCTTAGTCAACTGCATGCATTCAGCTTTTGTCAGGCAGCCTGGGCCACTAAGGACATTGGCAGCGACAACACATCTGCAGTCACTGTCAGCTCTGTACTCTGTTTTTCCAGACAGAGCTAGTTTCCCCCAAGCTCCGGTTTGCTAACCCCACTCCCAAACTCCTGCCCTTCCCAGTTCCCTCGCCTCTCCAAGCTGATGTCTTCTTCCCACTCTCCACACCAAATTCCCACTCTCCTCATCAGAAGTTGTTTATAGAAACAATGGGGGCAGGGAAAAGAAGCTCTGCAAGGAACTTGCAGAGGTGCTTTTCTTTCTATTACCTTGCTCTCCCCAGAACATTTGGGGGAGTTGTTTGGCACAAATGCATTGCTTCAGTGATTTGGACTTAAAGCAGATCAAAATGAGGCCACTGATGACACAAAACTGCAGCAGGTTCAGCTTAAGAGGAGGCATAAATTAAAGCAGACAACCACCTTGATTTTGGGCCCGAGGTAACATGAAGACACACTTTCTGTGCATATACAGAGTATAGACAACCCTACCACCATATTCCTCCTGGAAATTCCCAAAACAAAGGCAGAGCAAATGGGAGGGAAAAGGCCAGAGTCAGAAGAGTAATGCAAAACTTTAAAAGCCCAGGCTGCTTCAAGCTGTGGTAAAACTTTTAGGAAGGCATGAACCAAAACACATCAGGGGAGATTTGCAAAAGCGCATTTTGGTTCCCCCGATGCCTGTTATTGCCTACCTCCTCTGTCCCCAGAGTGACCTCCGGGATGCAAGAGCTGGTTGCAGCCCCAGCTGTACACCAGGTATGCTGGAGCTGCTCATCCTCCTCCCAGGAATCCATACTGGGAGCTCAACTACAGAAGGAGAAGATGAGGAAAAGGAAGTGAAAGGGATACTAATGAGGTAACATAAGGAGTAACAGTCAGTCTTCCAGATTAATTCATTTTATATTACTGAACGGCAAATGTTCTATTTCCCTGCCTGACCCAGTTCTGCACTCCTTAGGGTAAGACAGCAGAACCATTAAGAAGCAAAACTGTAAATGATAAAAAAAACCCCAATATCATCTCCAGTGAATTAATGAATTAGACCAAATTATTAAAATTGCTGTACATCACTCACTGATAGGCTCAACAAACTTGGTATACACAAGAAAAAACAAAAAAAAGGTAAAACTTTCTCTCCATTTCCCACTTGTGCTTATACTCCAGATGGTTAAATTTAAACTAGGATGAATATCATAGAAATTGACCCATAGAGAAGTATTAGGATTACAAAATTAAAAGCTGCTGTCTTTAAAAAAAAGTTCTTTAAAAATTAAATGGCTGCCTTAAACAGAAAGTTATCCAAAGCTGGTAATTAATCCAAGACTCCAAAGTATTTTTTTTATTTATTTTCTTGCTATTTGCTGCACTCCTCACACATAATTAGAGAAATTCAAAAAGCGGTGAAAAGGCATACACGGTCTCCTCTGTTCAAATACAGTGTTTAGTAAACTGACTGAACTGCTCACATGTGTAAAACAGACAGAACTTTCCCCATTCATTATTAATAGCATATTTTCTTATTTGTAACCTTATATTCAATCCTTAATGGTTGACATGTACTCTTGGATTGTCTATAAAATACCTAAAAAACGATTTTTCATTCAAGTACCAGTGTGAAGGTGAACTGAAATTTAATAGGACTACAATTTGCTGCTACTCAGAAAGCTCTTATATAAATGGTGTGTGAAAAGCAAGCATGATTTAAAAAGCATTTGCTAATATTTGCAATGCAAAAGATCTCAGATTCTTGCATATGAATACCTGGAAGCAGATTTGGAAGCATTTAGGGGTTTTCATGAATGTCAGCAAATTGTTAACAGGTTTTTATTTTCCTGGAGACATTTCATGACTAGTCTTAGCTGTCAAATTTTATACTGCTTAAGTTCTACATCTACAAATAAACACAAAAACATATTAAGCCAGTTAAAAAATCTTTGCACTTCCAAAGCTTCTTGTATCTCAGGATCTCAAAAAAGTTTAAACAAACAGTGTGCCTAATCCTAAGGATTGGTTTAAATGAGGTCACTCAGCACCTTTTAAGTAGATGCTTAGGATATTTTGCCAGAGTGAAAGATAGATCATTTTATGTCAATAGGGTAAGCTCCAACCATTTGGAGGTTCTCCCAGTTTCAGACTATAAATTCTTTGGGGCAGAGAATGACTTTCACCATATGCTTAGGTGGTACAATCTTGATTTTACTGGGAATTCTAGGCATAACTGAGATGCAAGTAGGTGAACAAAGAAAGAGAATAGGAAGTGCCAAAGACATGTTCACCAAGGGAGGATTTGGGTCTGACAAAAATGGTAATTCTTCTGTTCTTATGACTTCCAAAATTCTACTCATGCACAAATTTTCCATTTAATTGTAGAGCATTACTGGGACTGTAGATTCAATCCATTTTCATGTACTATTAACACTACTCCTTTTGGCACAGGACTGTGTTTTGTACAACTCACAAACACTCAGCTATGCCTTTCCCATCGCTGATCCTGTGTTCAACAGAAATCTGCGCACCAGGTTTTTCACAAAGGAATTCAGTTCATTCCTTGGTTCATAGATGTTTTGCAATATCTGTGTTTCTGCTGAACAGAATTTTCCAACTCTGACATATCAAACCCAGGGTAACTAAACCTGAGAGCTGAATGTGCACCACATTCTAAGTTTCTGTAGTGAAGGTATTGCTCTGATGCAGAACTGTGGATTCTTATACGAATCCTGATTTCCCTTTCAGCAGCTTAGCACTGACTGTGATGACTACAGTCACCCATGGACCTCTCATTGGAGAGAAGGTAAAATGATATTTGTATTTTAAACCGACAAAGAACAGCTTTCAATAGGTGGGAAGTCAAAGGCCTAAGAATTACTAGCCTACATGATTCTTTAGAGTTTGTTTGCATAATGCTGATTTGCAGTGCTGATGTCCACATGCACACAGCATGGTAAGTAGATGTTCTTGTTTTGGATATGACTCCTTAAGCCCTTTCACACCCAGCCAGCACAGTGGGAAATGCCAGGGAGTCTGGCTTCAGCCACTGGCTCAGATATCAGGTTAAGCTTGAAAGGTCAAGTTCTGGAAATCCATATTGCAGAAGCTTGATATGTAAGTGTAAGCAAAAGGATTCACCTCACCTAACTTCCTAAGTCTGAAAGTTAAACATCTACTGGAAGATGCTTAGATTAAAGGTGCTTCTTCTATAATCAGCAGAGACAGACATCTCTAAAGGCATCTTCACTGGAAGGATTTCTCACTTGAACACTGCTCCCTGTAGAAGGACTTTGGAAAACTAAGATAGCAAGACACATCTTTTTTCAGATGCTAAAATAGATTCTGCTCCAAGCATGGCAACAGCTTTCTGGACATTGCCAAAGATTAAGCTCTTCAAACAGACATAGCTATTGAGATGTATTGGCGCAGCAGTGTTTTCAAATGTGAGTATTTCTAAACATTCCTGCTGTAGAGAGATTACATAAATGTTTCCTGAACTGGAGCTTATTTAGAAGTGAAGTGCATACCTTAGCTAATATTACTTTAAAAAAAACAAAAACCAAAAAACAACAAGAAACAAAACCACTAGCGACATTTCTCCTCACATAACTTTTGAAACATCTCAAACCAGTATGAAGTTATTTTTCTCTTCAAGAAATTGGTAGGGAAGTGAAAAGACTTGTGTGGAATAGGTAACAAGTACCATTTCTAAATGCTGAGAAAACCAAGTAAAGCGTCCACAGTGACAACCCTATTCAGTGGTGCTGGCATATTTGTTATGCCAGTCTGAACTGCTGTTCTGAACCAATGATACAGGCAGAGCCATGACTGAAGATGGGACAACACACATATTGTTTGTATAAGCTCCACTAAATCCTTAATTAAACTGGAACTCATACTTGTGCAGTTAGAGTCCACTCACAAATATTCAAATATCTGGGTGTACTCTCCTGAGAGTCCAAAGACAAAATGTATGACTTTGTCAAAGGACCCCTGCAAAGACTCTGAACGTATACAGACCCCTCATAAAAGCTTTTTTTTTTTCCAGGAAACACCTTACAAATTCAAATAAACACACAAAGAATGAGGTAACTGGTCTGAGTGAGCTTCACGTGACAGTGCCCAGTGGCTGCAACTCTGAAGAGCAGACCACAACTCTGGGCGTTAAGTTATCAGATTTCTTGTCTTTTGCTAGCCAGAGTTCAAATTCCCTGGGCAAAGAGGTGGGACACCACAGTCCGTCCCAGGTGGTCTAAGAGCTACTCAGTAGTGCAGCAGGTCCTGGAGACAAGTCAGTCACTTACTCCAATTCATATGTTTTGAAAAGTGTATAAATGCTGTGAGCAGTTTTATTGAGAGTAACAAATACAGGAGAAATTAATAACATTCTTCTGCTATGTTTCTTATGTAGGAGCTCAAAAGAGTCACCTCAGGCTGCTTTTTTTTCCTGTTCTTTGCCACCCTAAATAAAGACTGGAGAGCAAACACTGCAAATACACTGGACTGAAACAGTGAACATTTTAAATGAAACACATGTAATGTCAAGAGCTGCTCCGCCACAGGAAAAGGCAAATTAAAGAGACACAGGGAGAGATTATAATTATGGCCACTGAACATCAGATGTAGCAAGTACACTCAGTAGAAAAGGTGATAGAGAACTGTGGATTTCAGCGAACAAAACTGATGAAATTTAAATAACACATTTCCTCCACAGGAATTTATTGATTATGAGGTCAGAGCAAAAGGAATTCCCTGGGAGATTTTCTTTCATGTTTAATGAGATATTAACTGCAAGATTTTTTTAAGATACATAAAGAGAAAAAAAAGTGGTGTTTTGTTCACATATTGGAATACCTACATAAATATTAAGATGATAGAATAATCTGCTTCAACATTTCCATCTGTATTAGTGTAATTCTTGCACTGGACTGCTCATTTTCTGAAGAATGCTATAGTACATCTAGAGCCACTTACAAATCTCCTGCTACCTGATCTTGTAATGATACAAGACTCAGTTCAAGGAGTAAGTTTGCGGCAAGAATCTGCAGTGTATAGTGTCATAAAGGCATATATGCTATGAATGCAATTAAAAAACAAAAAATAACCTCAGTTGTTACTTGAAATTGCCTACTAATTTTCTGATTTAACTGCAAGTATAGTGGTCTGGATATAGTGGTGTTATACTGACTGGATAATAATTAGCATTTTGCTGTTCTTTTACCTTTTGTAAAGAACAAATTGCAGCAATGGAGCTCTGCCTTAAAGCTGCTGTGATATCATGGACTGCACAGTGAAGCCCGAAGATGAGGCACTAAAGTCTGTAAACCATTATAATAGTACTACTTTGTCTAAATCAGAGAGTCTAAAAGATCTAATAGATCAACACGTTCATCTGTCTGCCAGAGCACTGCCCATGTTCTGAAACTTCACAACAATTCAAATAATAGAGATTAATGAGCAAAGAACAATGTAGTTATTGCAGTGGAGTTGATTTCTGAAACAAAACAGATTTTAGCAGCTAAATAAAGTGGAAGCTATTAACTGCATCTTTATTACTATGCAAAGGCAAGTAGCAACTGTGTAATTTAACTAGGTCCATTATGCAACCTTTTTTCTAATTCATTCCTGATCTGCTAAACTAATCTCTGTTTTTTAGGGGGTTTGAAAATGAATTAAATGGATTAAAAATGCAGCTGAAAGCCAGGATTATTTAAGGAATGGAGAACAATAGGAAAGCATGACAAGGAAAGATCAGCCATTTGAAAATGTAGCAACATCCTGAGCCTGAAGCACAATACTATTGAGTAAGCATCTGAGAAAATGTTTTATTTCTTCACCCAGGATGCATTCTCTTTCCTCTTTCTCCTCCACTCCTAGCGGTAGACTTTGGCTTGGTTTTGACTTAGAGAAGTTTAACTTGGGTTTTCCTAGATGGGACCAAGAACTCCACATGTTATGTATCTCTGTAATATGTCCTACATCTATGGTGTATATTGGATGTCCCAGTTTCATCCCACTTAAATACAGGCAGCTACCCATGGGCTGTGGGTCCCCGAAATGCCCCTTGCAGTCGATGGAGAGACAAGCAGCATGAAAATGCAGATGAAAATTCAAAGAGCCAAAATACAGCTTACCTTCTGGAGATCTGTCATCCTCCACTGATTGTAATGGAAACCTAAAATGGGTGTTTTTAACACAGGTGACTGAAGTTAGGTGGGAGCTTTCCCATTCAACCTAGCATGTTGTCCTGCATTTACAATTCCTCCTCCCTGCCAGAAGTGAAGGTTAAAAATGTTCTTCATGATGTTTGTTATATGTGCTTCAAAAGCTGGTCCTACCACAGTTTTCCAGGCAGCATGAGCAAGGGTATTTATCTGACTAAAATGCTAGCTGATATATAATCCAAATCATATCTTGTTATGTAATTATCAGAAAAGAAATCTTTGTCTATCCAATAATCATGCTGCAATCATGCAAACCCTAAGATTTTTAATTTTCAAAGAGATCATGGTGCCTATCAGGATATAAGGAATTTTCACCTTATTTTTTGGTCCCATGTGCTAAATCATTGCAACACATAGAAGCAGCGTAGCACTATCAGTTAATTTAGTGCAGAATTTTAATAGCAAAAGTCAGGCACTTTTGAAGATTTGGAAAATATATTGAAAGGCTCTATATTTGAAACCAACACCTTTTCATTCAGGCATGTAAAACCAGTGTTACCCTTTTATCTAATTTCCTGCACCTTTTACTAGTGATTCAGTTACAGCTCCTTTCTGTTAGGAACTGGCAGTTCAGTAGTTCAGTGGACCAAAAAGTAACATAATATTTCGCAAGTTTTGTTGGAAAACCAATATAGTAGTGCTTTACTAATGAGGAACATATACTGCAACTGGACTTTGAGAAATTAATGAAAGTAACAAGTTCTGCTCTGCCCATTTTTGCACTTGTACAGTCCTTACTGATTTAAAAGAGCTGCACGTGTTCACCTGAAGATAGAACTGAGTCCTGTGGAGGGGCTGAATCTACTAAAAAGCACCAAGTTTTTCCAAATTCACTTACAGGAATAATTTAGACTCACAGATTTCAGTCATACTCTGCATAAAATATCCATTATACTTTCTTAATTGGTGGACAACAGAATTAGAGACGGTCTCGCTTACAGCCCCAGCTAAAATGTATCTTCATTTTAGAGAGGTTCAAAACACAAACCTGATCCTGAATGATCCTGATCCTGAGTTTCTCCCTCACAAAATCAGAGCTTCCAAGTCTCATTTCTTCCCTCAAAAAAAATCTGAGAAGGGGATCATTTTTTAGAACATTGCAATTCTTATTTGTATGCCTCAATTTAAAATTGATAGTGAAAATTCTGGCCTGACACAGTTATTAAATAATCAGTTGATGATCACTGAAATTCATTGGAGTCTTTCTTTAATTTTGGGTATTTAAAAGCCCTTGGGTTTTATTTGTTGTGTTTCAGGACACCTGACTTAACTGCAACAACCGTGATGACAATTTCACCTGCCAGGTAATAATAAACTGTGCTTTGCAACAATTTCATGGATAGTTTCCTTTCTCTCTCTCTTAACTTCATCTTTAAGCTCTTTTTCTCCACAGCCACTATATTACTTAATGCCTGTATTTTTCATTGTTGTGGTTGTCTTTCTACTTCCCCCCTCTTTTTTCCTCTACTTCATTCTTTTGCTGTTCTTCATTTTTGCTTAGTCTAACATTTATTGTGGTTTATTTTTAGGATACATATATATTTGGGGTGGAATTATAATCTGAACACTTATATACTGAGTTTATGTTTTTGTTGGAAAAATATATAATTGTCGACTGTTCTTACTCTTCTGAGAAATGCCAATAACAAATGGCAGGCTCCAGTTCAATGAATCCTCTACTACTTTAAAAAAACACTGAAAGCAGGCAAAGAAAGTACAATAGGATAATTTTTTACAGTTTATACTGGGTTCAAAAATATTGCAAATATTGGTGTTTGACTTTAACATCTGTAATAATATGCTGAAATACCATTCAGATGTCAATAACATTTTGCAGAAAACTTGGAAAATATATACTGTAAATAATCACACTGAAAGGAAATAACACACTTGAAACTGGAAATGCCTCTTTTTACTTCTAGGCAGATTTCTCAGTTTATTTAGATGTTAAAGAGATCTATTGCCTTTTAAAGTACAGTACTAATAGCTGGGTTAGTTTAACTGCCCTTTTCCCACACACATCTGTTTTTGCAGACTAACGCCTACTGATACACTTTTCAAACCCTTAAACCCCCTCCTATTCTGAAAGTGCTCTTCTGTCTTCATTTCCAAATGATGGTCACAAAGCATGAAGCCCACTGGAATAAATATAGTTTCTGAATGCTAGTCCACAGGTTTTACTGCTGTTTGAGCATGTGTGTAGATCCAAAAGTCTTGCTTACTTAAAAAAAAACCCCAGAGTTAATGTTTCCCTGAAAATGGATTATTATTTGCCAAAGCCAATTGTCTTTTAAACCTAATGTATTTGGATAGGATTCAAAAGAAGTGTTCCAGAGTGAATGACTGAGTCAGGACGGGCACATATTTATGTTTATTATGGGCACATATTATTTATTATGTTCACATATTTAAAGTGAGGCACCCACATGAGTCAAAAGGACATACCAATACACAGGTACACTGAGGTCACATTATTGAAACCACTAGGAAAGGTTTTACTTTTCCCTTTGCTACATTAATCCACACTGTTTATTTTTTCACAACTGGTATTTTTTGTTAGATGCAGAACATCTATCATGAAGTAGTAGTCACAAAAAGAGAGGACTGGGGAAGGGGGAGTTTGTTGAGTTTTGTAAAGGGGTTGTTTGTCTATTTGTTTCCTTACAACTGGCAAAACTCCAACAGCTATTCTCCAGAAATTTCACAAGAAACATTCATATGGGCAGGAAATCTACTGGCAAGAAATGGCAGATGAAAGAGTTATGTACTGCTGAATGAGAGTTTTGCACCTGCACATTGCTTAAGTTGGAGAACATGCTATTAATATAATAACAATAGCATAATCAGTAGGATGCGTAGTCACCTACCAAGATTATTTCACTTCGGGACTTTTTGGCATTAGTGCAAAACAAGGAGTTGAATCAACTTCAAATGTGCACAAAATGGAAAGGGGAAAAAATAAACCACACTTAAGCAATTCCTATCAGGATATCATGTTTAAAATTAAGACTAGAACTGTGTAACTGAGCCCAAACCAATCTACTGGATGTCCAAGGACACCAGTGGGATTACAGGAGCAGGGTAGTCCAGTAAGTAGGGGTCAGAGAAGTCCTGCTTCAGACTCATTCACTGGATTCTGGTTTATTTCTCCTTTATGGAGAAACTTTTTTCTTTTTTTTTTCTTTTCTTTGTTTTTTGGGTTTTTTTTGGTTTTTGTTTTTTTGGTTTTTTTGTTTTTTGTTTTTTGTTTTTCTTTTTCTTTTTCTTTTTTTTTTTTTTTCTTTTAGTTTTCCCCTCAGGGTCATTAAACTTAGCCTACAATAAAGCTGTTCAAAAAACTCCTATGGAACAATTTTTGGGGTCAGGATTTGGTAATCCATAAAAATATTCCAATGAATACCAAGGCACATCAAAAAAGTTTCAAAACAAGTGTTGTCCCAGTTTTGAAACCTGGAAGGCCTGAGGTCCTTAGTTCAAAGGTAGACTACTTGGTGGGCCATCCTGCAATGATAGGCCATCAATCCTCTACCCTGACAGTCAAAAGGTTGAGCAATGGTCTGCCAGCCAGAGCCCTGCAGGCTTCCAGAAGAACTCAGCCAAAATCCAACTGTCGCTGAAAAAAGTTTAGATTTCAGTCAATTGCCAAGATCTCTCTGAAGTCTGCCAAACAGCTCTGCTTTTGAGATGGGTTCCATCAGCCTTTCTGTGTAGACATGTGGAGTTTTTTCCAAATAAATCATTTCACTGCAAAAAAACCATTTTATCAATCTCAGTAATCACCTAGGTTATGCAAAATGGTGTACCATCCCTGCATTTCTCTCTGGACCCATGACAGTCCTTCTGACTTCAGGCACAGAAAGGTTATTATGGACCTTGGAGATGTGCAATTCAGTCTTTCCATGCTGACCAACACCTCTCCCACGCAGAGCCCCCTCCTTACAGAGTTTCAGCTCGAGTGAAGGCTGAGACCTGGGCAAGATGTTTCATGAGGAATTTTGGCCCTTTCCTACTGGGATCTGAAACACTATGAAAGTAAGAGAAAACACAGTTGTGAAGAAATTATTAAAATCAACTAAAACAGTAATACAGAAACGTGAAACCTATATTGCTATTTTCTGTATAAGTATTATGGTAAATCTATCCAGAACATACAACAGCAATTGGAAGAGCCATGTGGGAGTGTGGGGAATGCACTGCTGAAACTTTGCTCTACCATGGTACAAGAACTGCTGTCCAGCCACACTTGCTGCCCAGCTCAAGTTTTCCTATGTGATAGACAGGTTTGCCTTCACTGAGAGTCAAGGCAATACCTACTTATCTGGAATTTTACCCACCAGAAGGCCAAAATACTGAGCATGGTCCATGAACTGAGAGGCAACAACGAACCAACATCTCTGGAAAACCACGTGGTGATCAAAGATTTTCTACTCCTATAGACAAAAATGATTTAGGGTCTGACCCACAGTGGTTTATTCATACATTTATTGAGGAAGATTTTTCCATAGTCTTCATACTGGATAAACCATTGCTCTCATCTGAATCAGACTTTTACTGTAAAGACAGCTAAATCAACATCAGCACCAGTATGTTATCAGCAATGTTTTCTGAGGTTTGTTTTCTCTCCTTTATTCACTGCAAAATCCATTGAGTTGCAAGGAATACTGAGTGGGAAAAGCCATTTTAAATTGCATGTTTGCATGGTCATAGGCTGGACTCAATGATCTCAAAGGTCTTTCCCAGCCTTTTCCAACCTTGATTCTGTTTATGATTTAATGTTGTTTAAACAACTAACCTATAAACTTTATCATTTTGCTATTAGAAAGAAGAAATAAAAATTATATAAAACTTGTAAAGAATCACAGAGTTCTCTTCCATATTGCTGACAGTCAGTAAATGCCTCAAAAATCTCTCCCACTTCTTTACATGTAGATATTAAAATTCAGCAGTCCAGTCAAGTGGACTATAAAATCAGCATATCCTCCCCAGAACAAGCACACTTTTTCTCTGCAGTAATGTTCTTTGCAGAATGCATTTGTGGGATAGCAGGTTGGCACTGGGCCGTGAAAGGTATTCACCATTTTGTAAAACAAAGCAGCCATGGCTAATCTTTTTTGTTTCAAGATAATAAAAGGAAAGTCTCATTTTGTGACTATTAAAAAAAAAAAAAGTTAAAGTAGTACAGCTGTAAGCAGAAATGCAGTCCACTCATTTAAAGAGTTCCACGCTTACCGTACCTAAAATAATACGCTGGTATCATTAGCATAGACAACAGCTTGTTTTCAATTTGGCTACAGATAATGAAATTATCCCCCAAATTACCATAAAGTGGAACAAATAAACACAAAACCAAACTCTTTCTCTTTCTTTTTCTCCTTTTTCTCCCCCCCTTCAGCAGCGCTGGCTTTCAGCTATTTAGAATGAAAGCAAAGCTTCTGTTTTTGCAGAGCTCCAGCTTGACCTCGAGCAGATAAAGAACACGAAATGACAAACACGCAGCAAAGAGTTACTGTGTCCTTCCCCCCCGGCCTGTGTTTACTTTAGGAAATGTACCCGGGGAGGAGGGAAGGGAGGCAGGAGGGAAGGGGAGGCAGGAGGGCTGCCTTTCAGCGCCGCGCTCGGCTCCGCTGGCTCCGGCTGGAGCTGGCCGCTGTTTCTGAGTAAGCTTACTCCACTCCAGATGTGCCGCGGCTCCAGCGTGGCTGCCATGTACAGTAAATCGGCATCTGAGGGCTCGTCAATCTGTGGGGTAGAGCAATTGCGGTCTCGCCAGGCCGCCCCACTGGCACAAACAGAAATTTGCGCCGCCGAACTGGAAAAGGAGGAGGAGGAGGAGGGAGAGGGGCGACAGGGAGGGAGGGAAGGAGGCAAATAACGGGAGAGCAGTGTGTGAAAGTTGAGGGGCTGGAAGGTGTCCGCTCCCGGGAGGAGAAGGGGAAGAAATAAACACGAACAGGCAACTGAGGAAATGTTCTTAATGCATTTGTAAATTTACTTGTAAATGTTTTACACTTAGAGAGAAAGGGGAATGCTGCGTATCGTTTGGCAATGTTGGCTGTCTATAGGTCCCTGCGGATATACTGCTTTAGTACGACTTGTAACCAGGGCAAGAGAAACATAAAATAGCTGGGAAAACACAGCCAATTAGTCATTACACATAGATTGTAAAAACAAGAGAGAGAGAGAGAGAGAGGGAGAGGAAGAGACAGAGAAATAAATGCCCCTAGCAAATTGAGTCCCTCTTGTTTATGTCCCTGCAACATGAGCACGAAAACCAGAGGCAACAATGCCTTCTAATCAAAGTGCAACTTCCAAACCAGTGAGTGCTCCCATTCAAAATCCTCCAGGATTTCCTGACGCTCACAAGATTTACCTATTTGCTGTCATTGTAAAAAACAAATTGTTTCACTAATCAGGCAGTTTGCTTTGGACCCGACCCCAGTTGTACAAACTCCAAGTTGGACGTTCATTTCTGATCTCCTGCCGCCTACGCAGCGGTTGCTAACTCAGTTTTAATAGGATGAGAAAACGATCTTTTCTTTTATAGTGGGTTCAAATGAGCTACCCAGCTTCAGGCTGACTATAGCTGTGTTTTCCTAATCACCATTTTTTAATAGCAATTCTGAGGATGAAAATGCCTGTTCCCCCTCCTTTCTCTTCCGACAGCGCCAAGTCTAAGAATGTAAATAAGTGTTAAATTGAAACACAGAACAAAAATGGGTCAGATTTAGTGTAATTGAGTCATAGTTAAATTTAGGCTGGTTTTATTTGCAAATGTGCACTTTAACAGCAGTTCTATACAGCATCTCTGGATAGAATGAGATGCCTCATTTATTTATTATTTTTACTGTGGTCGTGCCTGAAATTCTCAGCAAAGGCTCACAGTCCCATTGTGCCAAGCACTCTAAAAGATGAGCTAGGCATTTTAAAGACTCTTCTTAGCCAGAAAAGCTATCCTCAGAGTACTATCTGGGTTAAATGGCAGCACCTTAAAAGGACAGAAATATTGTCAGCTGTTCTGAATTTTCAAAAACTGTGAATTAAAGCTGAAAAAGCCCAAGGCTGCAGAAAAAAAAGTCATAAGATTTTCAAAGAGTATATGCATCATCCTTTCTTGTCTCCTAATTTGTGAGTTTTCAAACCCTCCCAACACACTGTAAGATTATTAAAGTTTCTTTTTAAAAAGGAATGTTCAGATTCTTGCAGTATCCTTTGATTTAAGGAATGAAGGCTTAAAAATATCAAATATCACTAGATTTGAAATAAAACTTTGAGACTTGGCAATACAACATACGGTTCTCTATGGGACTTGATTTTCCTTAGCACTCCAGTGACAGGATGGAGTAGTGAGCTCTCTTCCCTCTCTTCCTTTGCCTCCTGTTAAGGTATAAGGTGCTCTGATTCTGACCATGAAGAACATATGTAATCATGTATGAATAAATAATTAAATATGATTATTCTTATGCATAAAGTTCATACTGGGTTTTCAAACACTGGAGGCACTGAGATCATTATCTTAGATGGAGGGCAATAGAGAAGCTCAATAAGACCCCAGCAAGAAAGGAGGAATGCATCCGCCACTGAAGGCAAGTCCTTGTACAAAGTTTACATCACATTTGAGCTCTTCTGTGAGGACCAGGAGGACACGGTCTCCCACTTTTTCTTCTCATCCCAGTGTCCAGCCCATGCTCCCACCAGCCCCCAAAGACAGGTCTCATCACTGCTTTATGCCTTGCACAGTCATATATGGCAGGACAAAGTGGACATTAAAGAAGTGAACTGAATGAGGATGGCACGATTAGGATCAAAATGACCTCAAAAACCTGTCTCTTTATAGGCTGACCAAAGCACTGGTAAATGTAAAACTGGGACTTCCCTCACACTGACAGAAACACAAACTGGGTGATCCAACAGGTGTTTTCAACGGCCAGAATTTCCACACAGAAAGGCAACACAGACGGGTCTCATTAGACAGTAGCCAAATTTAGCAAGGAATGTGACTCTTCCCACCCCATGTTGAATGAGTGGCCCAGGGGAAATGTGATACTTAGAGGACATGAAGAGCAGCACAGTTCTTAGCTCATCCACCACAATAATGGCACTAATTTGTGAATAAGTGAGCGTAAAGCTGATAATAGTTGTCTGTAAAGAATCGTGTATGATGGTAAGATGATATCAGACGACACTAAGTGACCATGGAGGAATGCATCTAGAAGCCAGGACACAAAATGAGTGAAGCATGAAGAGGGTGTTGAAACTTAATGGGTGAGAGAGATAGGAACAGCAGAACAAATAATACATTCCCTCTTCAGAGAAGTCCCTCACAGTATTATGCTCCTAACTCAATACAGCACTGTTCTTCCGCTTTAGTTTGAGCCATGTTTTTACCATGTAAAATCAAGTCCTCGTTTACATGTGTATCATAAGTGGAGACTTTTAAGCGCAGGTTTAGTGGTCAGAAAGACAAATTTCCCTGACAAAAATGACAAAATTAACTGATAATCTTACTAAAATATGATGATATCTTCTTTCATTAATGGGTCAATTAATGCAAAGTGTCCTCTTGCAAGACAGACGGTACTAATGACTCAAGAAAAATTGCTTAAAAAATGGATCATGGTTCATATTTCCAACAATAACTGCCTTTTATTCATGCATTAGAATCTTGGATCTACTATTTTCTTTGGGTTTTCTTCTATACAGATTCCAATGCACCTGACAACTGAAGGAAGGACAGTACTGTCCAGCCATTGTGTGGGCAGATGTTGTGTAAATTTCCACAGGAGATTCTGCCAAGCCTTCCTCTTACACAGACCTCTGACACCTGCATTATTTGGAAGGATTACTTTCTGTATCATTGAATTTCCCCAAGAGACTGAGGCAAGACGAGCAACTGAGAACCTGGCTGCAGAGCAATCCTGCAGAGTAGATACAAATACAATTATGCTTCCCTATTTAAGTAAAATACAGCAGCCCCAGTTTCCCAGTAAGACAGAAGTGGTTCACCTCATGCATCTCCAAAAAAAGTGGAGATTAACAAAAGTCTGTTAAGTATCATGTCTACAGTCACTTAAAAATACAATAAAATCTAAATAGACTGCAAGAACAGGCTGTGTTGTAATTGAAATTGAATATAACAGAAACTGCAAACTTGGTATTTCTGTTGATAAAAAAGTATCAGTAATTCCCCTGGGCTTATATATACTAAATGTTTAACATCTCAGTAGCATGTTCTTTATGATGCCTTTGACACCTGCAGAGAAATTACATCAAATCTGTAGCAGCAGTATTAGGTAATGCACCAGAGTTCAATGTTCAAAACATCCTGTTCTTTACATAGCCTCCTGTCTTACACAAAAGCAGTTAAAAATAATAGAGCTTGTTCAAGAGCCAGATTTACAAGGTTATGTTCATAGACTTTTAAGGCTCATCTTGCAAGGCAGTTTTGTTATACCTGTGGGCTGGGAAAGGGGAGGCAGGAGAAGGCACAAGTGGGAGAAAACATTTGTGAATGGATTGTTTCAAGCTTTCAGGAAAAAAAAAATAACTTCAACCACTCTGCATCTATGACAATTAATGTACTTTTCTGAGAAGTAATATGAATAAGAAGTGAAACTTGTAAGAAATGAGTAACAGAATAAGTATCCTGTAGCTGGACTGGAGATTGATTAAAGTCATGGGATATTTATATTTATAGCTTGAAATCTGGAGGTTTGGATCAGCTAATTAGTAAGACAGATACCATTTGCAAAACTTGGATGTTGATCCTGAAGCAGATTTTGAGTTCATCAATCGTTTGGAATGTTTAAAAGAGAGGAAGTTTGGCTCTCCTTTTGAATTTCACACTAGAAGGCTCTAGCTGCCTTCAGTGATGAAAGGAAAAATGAATAGGAAAAGAAAAAAAAAAAAAAGGAAAGAATGGCTCTGTGTAGGCTTCTACAGCCTTGCTATGTAACATGTACATTGTAATAACCTCAGTGCTGGTGTTACAAAACTATGAGAGTAATAGGCCACCCCTCACTGGCATCTTGAGTTCCTGTTGTTGTTGAGGGAAATCTGAGCAGAACAATGCAATCCACCAGTGCCTTTATATTCTTGTCATATTCATAAGTCCTACAACCAATCTTTTTGCAATCAAGACACAAAGCCGTAATTGATTGCTTTATTTTTGTTTTCACAAGCTGTTGAGAGCTGTGCTGTTCTTCAGTCTGTTTATGAAACACTCATTTACACTGGAAAGCAGTGTATTGATAGTATGTTGAACTGGGAATAAAGGGACCTGGCTCAGCAAATCAGTGAAGTCTGCTACCAACTCCTGGCCTTTGAAGCATTTCTTAGGCACAGATTGTATTTACAGTTACCAAGTCTAAAAACTGTGAAGACCTTCATTCTTGCTTAATAAGGTGCTTTGAGATCCGAGCTGAAAAGCACCAGGAAAAAAAATAACAGTAATTTGTACAACAAATAACTAGTGCTGTAGAATGAAGCACCAGGTCACAAACATGCTGAATTTCATACTTCCATTGGAGGGTCTTCAATTCATACTAGATCAGATTTGAGCCCAGCTCTTTTGTCCAAACACCTACATACAGTCTATTTGTAATGTATCCCTCATAAAGCTCTTCCTCTTACTTCCTGTGAACAGGAATATTGCAAAACTGCACAGAGGAAGTAGCAGTTTAAAAGCTTTGCAGACACCAGATGGAAAATGTGATAGGAAACTGAAAAACAAACATTTTGTGTTTTCATATATATTAATTACACTTCAGAAAAGTTAAGTTCCACTCATATCTTTCCATCAATTTTTTTACCCAGAACGTTTCATTCTTGTACTAACAGTTACACAGTGCAAGGGCTTCTACCAATAAAAATAATAAGAGTCTGGTATATGTTTTATTATCGAAGGCAGCAAAAAGTCTTCTTTTATGTAAAGGAAATGAGCCAGAATCAATAGAGATACAACCTGTTACTTTTATTAAATCACTGCAATGAGACTTACCATTTGATTTTTACCAAAGTGCAGTCCCCTTTACTGAGATTCTCTGGGTGATTTTTACCAAGGCTTTCTCCACAGGAAATCGCAGACAAACTCCAGATCTCCAAAAGAATGACAAAATAGTATGAAATACAGGGTCTCCCACAAGAATGCCAGGGACTTCATCTCTTATGGACCTGGGAAAGACCAAACAAAATTTACACATGGCCCAAACCCAGACTGGGGTCTGGCATTTGAATCATCCTGAAGTATTTTCAGTTCATCTCATTATATCCTAGGATCTGCTTCCTTTTTTAAAAGTAGTTTAAGCTCAAAAGATCTTACTTACGCTGTTATATCAGATGATTTTGAAATTCTTAGCATCCACCAGCATATCTGAAAACCAGAATACTTATTTTGTGTTGTAATTGCAAAATAAAAATTTGAACATTTCAAGTCTGTAACATCAAATTATTCTGAATCATTTGTCTTTTGTTTAATGATCCTACTGACCATTAAAGATCAATGTTGCCCTGTAATCCTTGCTGATGAACACATTCCTCTGAATGCCTAATTTGTGAGAGATTTACACTGTGCAAACATTATCTACAGAGAGCACTAGATTCTCTCTAAATCAATTAGATATGCCTTTTCAGGCACATGTCTGTTGGAGGCTGGCAGAACAGGGTTTTCTTTTTTACCTGAAATGGGGATTCCAAAAACACATCACCTCTGAGAAGCCACGGGGTGGCTTGGAAATAAAATGGTCCTGCAAGGGCAGCCTCCTGTATAATTGAAATGCAATTTAAGGGGTCTTCAGAGGAATTTCTCCAACTCTGGAGGAGGCCGATCAGCAATCTGACCTCCAATAAAGACAACAGAAGGAAGCTCCCTTTGAAAGATAGAGGAAACTTTTTTGTTTGAAAAGCGTTCTTAGGTGCCGTCTGCTGATACAGTACAGACTTATCTCCTGAGGTCCAGACAAGTCTGTGTTGTTGATTACACCAATATACCTCATGTAGTCCTCACTGCCTTTATCTAAGAATGGGAAAAGTCAAGGAGAGCAAGTGACAAACAAAACAGAACCCTGCCTAACAGAGGGGTTTGTCATTAGGAGTGTTCTAAGAGAAATCTCCCTGTATGTCTATGAAGTTAAGGAATTTTACAGGTTTATTGCTCTCTGGAAACCATGAGGCTGTCAACAAAATAACTGGCAAAATGTGTCTATAAACCTGATGGATACACGTACAAGCACATAATTGTATTTGCAATAACTCATTGTGTGTGCAAAATGAGCATCTGTACCTAAAGCTATATATGAGTTCATGATTTTTAACAAAGGCAAACCCTAAGTCCTGCATCTGGGATAGTCTAGAGACCAACTGACTGGAAAGCAGCTTTGCAAAAAGGACCTGGGGCTCCTGGAGGAAAAAACTGAACATGAATCAGCACTGCGTCTTTGCAGCATTAAAAGCCAACCTCATACTGGGCTGTTTTATTAAGAAAATAACCAGCCAGTCAAGGAAGTGATTATTCCCCTCTATTCAGCACTTGTGAGACCACATCTGGAGTACTGCATCCAATTTTGGGACACTGACAAACTGGAGTAAGTAAAGCTGAGGGCCACCAAGGCGGACCAAGGGCTGGAGTACGTGACTTGCAAGGACAGCTGAGCAGGCTGGGTTCGCTTGGCCTGGAAAAGGAAGAGCTGAAAGAGAGGGTCTCACCACCATTGTCATAACCTAAATTGTTCAACAAGCTTATATTAGTACACAAAACTTCCTGTTACCATGGCTAGCCTGTCTTCCATCTCACATCAGAAACAGAGTAAGTGCCTTCTGTGTGAGTACACAATTTGTGGGACAAAGTGACCCAGGGCTGGGGCAGTCAGACTAAAGAAGACCTGGAGCCAGGCCAGCCAGCATGCCTCAAGCAAGCTAGAGCAATGCAATAAAATAACCAAATCCATCCAAACTACAGTAAAAATTCCCATGACTCAACCGCCTCCATAGCCTGTCAGCTCTACCTCCCACCTCCAGAGCCCTAACAGCAGAGCCCAAGCTGACGGATACTTCAATTCAAACATTGTGGTTATACTGGCCCCCTCCAAGCCCAAGGCCCAGATCCATGAATCCTGCTTTAATCTGCTCCTGAGAATGTGCGTATTTTTTGGTCAGAATTTTGGTTGTCTATATTTGGAAAGTCTCACCCACAGTCTTGAGGTGACTGAAGGAAGCCAAAGAAAATGCAAGATGTAGTGGTTACCAAAGCTGAAACCTTCCCTCAGTGTGACTGTTCCATACGTATTTGTACACTGTTTATGTGCCTACAAAACCTCCAGGAATCCAGACTTCTCCTTAGTTCCGTTACAGGAAAGAGATGAGAAAGAGTCCATTTCTACAGAATTCCCCAGATAGAATCTACTGCAGAATACATCATTAATAAAGGATTTTTCTATTTATTTGTTTCACCCAGAGCAGCTGGTCAGTCATGTCTCTCTGGGGCATGTCAACTAATACTTATTATTTCATAAGTTGAACATTTTTGAATAATACTGTCTTGTCTCTTCCGTTCGTATTCCATTACATGGGAGTAAGGAATTATGTTTGCATTATACAGTAGAAATTTAAGGAAAAAATATTTATGAAATATTAGAAAAGGATTGAGCAAAACTGATGGTTATAAAAATCCTGATAAACCTTTGTATAAGAGGTTATGTTTTATACTGGTAAAGGAGCAGGCTAAGAATAAATCTGAATCGTGCTCATGTGAGGTAAAATAAAAGACAACCACAGAAAATTTATTACAAGCAACAATTAGGTTCTTTTCCCCCCCACAAATCTCAGAGCACTGGAGTGCCACCGAACTTGGTAAGAATCTGTTATTGATTTCAGTGAGAAATGCTGGCCCACCAGCCTCAATGTCACCGTTCGAGAAACTGAGACACAAAAATGCTGAGTTGCAGGACATTAGCCAGCAAATGGCAGAGCTGGGAATACCACCCAGCTCCCCTGGAGGCAAGTCCACACATCATCCACTGCACCACTTCCTCATATTAGAAGGCAGCAACACAGCACAGATTTCAGGGATTTTGTTTAATGAGAATGGGAGATGGAGAGATCTGGAGGCTCACCTATAAAGTAGAGGAATGCTGGGCTTGTTTGACTTTATATCCGTGTGCCACTACTGACTCTCAAATATGAACATGTCTTTGCTCAAATGCAGACTATAAAGGGAAGAGTCAGAGAATAAGGAAGGATCCCACAAAGAAAATATATAATCCAATTTAATTTAATTTAAAAATACAAATATAGTAATGCAGATTCCATGCACTGCGTCAGGAGTCAAATTTGCAAGTCATAATCAAATGTGATTTAAACACTGCTTCTGCTAAAGTGGTTGAATCAACTAGTTGGTTGATGTAAAAGGAGTACAAAGTGGGGGTCTTACTTTAACATCAGATGTCTACCAATCCTCTTTTTCACAGATTACTTCTCCTCAGTCTGAAACAGGTGATATCAGGCTCTTTAACAGAAGACATGACTTGTAGCATGATTATTTATGTGTCACCACTGTATGGGTGGCATATCACTTTACTCCTGAGACAGATGTACCAACTTTGCAGCTCATTCCAACAAGGATATTGTAGCCATTTAAAATGATGAATACGAATCTGTTTTCATGGCAAATACTGTTTGATAATTTCCTCTCACTGGGGTCACTGCTGCACATGATTTCTTATTCACCTCCCATCCTAGGAGGACGTGCATCCTCAGAAGAACACGTGTCATAGGATAGGACTAAAAGACACCAGTTTTTCACTGTCTTACGAGTGGTTTTTCCCAAAATGTCAGTACACAGGCTGAAACAACACTCATAGCTGAGAAATTGCCCAAACACATGCCAGTCCCAAGTAGGGGTCCCCTCCTACCCTGGTAGGAGCCCTTGTGCACTGGGAGAAGAATGGTCACTGCTGGCATTGCTGACACTGGCTCGGAACAGACCCCAGCCCCAGTGCTCAGTGGGGCTGATGGCTCTGCTCACTTACTTGTGACTGCCTGTGCAGCTCTTTTTTCCAGAAGGTTTGAAATCACTTTACCAAGCTGACTGCTACATGTTATTATTGTGATGGTTTTGTGAGAAGGAAGAGAGCAGTCATGGCCAAGACTATCTGAAATGGTTGCTAACTTCACGTGATTTAAATTGAAGGACATGGTAAATCTTTAATATGTTACCTCATGTGAATGGCAGAGCAGCCAAAAGGTTATAGGATTCATATCTTACAGTTCAGCAACCTTTCAGATGGACCACACCATAATCCAGGGGCAGAAAATTCTTGCTCTTCATTTCACTTTGAGTCTTCTGACTTTGTTGCTTTAATACGAACATAATCAGCTTCATGATTCTTAATGGGAAATAAGTTTTGTTGACCCTTCAGACTCTGAACATTTTTTCTCTGATTTTAATATTTGAAATCTTGTAAACAAACTTGTAACTTTGACATTCCAATCCTTCAGCAAAAACTTTCCTATTAATGACATTTTACTCACTACAGTATTCACACCTACGAGGAGCTTCACTTCTGGCCTGGGTTTGGCTTTATTGTTTTGTTTTTTTTTTAAAAACCCTTGCCATTCTGCAGCTGTGTAATATATGACAATAGAGGGTGATAAACACTGCACAGCTGAAGCTGAAAACAAGTTGAGTTAATGGAATGAAGTGAAGGTGATGACATGTTTTTTTAACACAGAAAATCATGAGATATTTAAAACAATGTTTTACGCACACAAAAAAAGAGAAATCCTTTATTTTTCCCTAAAGAATCTCTGGGGAAAATTTAATTCCCACTGGAGAACATACCTTAAAAAAAATTTCCTAACCTCTACTTAATGACTTCATGAATTCACACAAAGCAGGATAATAATATTTATGCTTCTAAAATCCCTAAGAAGTAGCAGTCTTCCATTCTGCTGCTAAAATCCTCTCTATTGCTGGTGGCTGCTGGAAATTAAAGAGTTAAGATGGAGACCACTGGAAAGGAGTAAAGCATATGTTATATGCAGCACATACTTTCTCACTGGGCTTCCCATGGGCCAGTGAAGTTTGGGAACCACTTCTGTAAAGGAAATGTATATGGTGTCAAATTATTGACAGTCCTGTGTGTCAGCTCCATCTCTGCAACTGATTAGTCCCAGAATGACTTTGGCCTCACATAGTTTTTTACAAGCATTATTTAGTCAGGCTTCAAAACTTAAGTAGGCAACGCTGTTATTCCCAATTTACAGATGATTCCTAAATGCAACAGGGTTAACAACTACTGCAAGGGGACACATTAAAGGTGCATCAAGAGCTGGAATAAAATTCAGTTTCCCAACCCCTGTCCACTTAACCATAATGTCCACAGCCTAAACCACTTAGATTAAAAAATCAAAATAAAAATAAGCTCCTTCTCTGAAACCATGTCCCCTGAAGCCATTTCTGATGCCTAAGTAAGCATTGTAATTTTTAGAGCTACTGTGCACCTGCAGCTTCCAAATAGTTTCCAAAGGTCACCTACTTATCCTAATTTTTCCAAGCTTCAGCTTCTTAAATCTTTCAAAACACGGAAAGAATAGCAATCTGTCTCCCAGTCTTCCAGCCCACTTAGGTCAATAAGAGACTTTTCTTTGACTTCAGTGGCTGTAAGCCTTCCCTCCCATATTCTTTTCCTTCAGTTTTGGAGAGCAATTGTCTCAGGGTGGACAAATGTCTGCTTCAAGAGAAACTGTTGTGCTGAGAATCACTATCTAATCATTACCACCCATGCACCACACAATGCAAACAGTAAAAATGACAAGCAAATGAAAAAGCATAAAAAATAAAGAAAACAGTACAATCACCCTAACAGCAATGGCTGGAAATTCATTTTGGAAGCCTTAACAGCTCCTGTGGCACAGAAGCTAGGAGGGATTGTTCTGTGCCACTATGGCATTGCCCAATAACCCATTCTGTTAAAACTAACAGAGCTGGCTAAACTATCCTGCCTTGTGTTCTCTTTTAATTGATTGTTTAGTTTAAAGAGAGGATAAAAAAGGCTGGCTGGGATCCAAATGCAATTCCCTGCTGCTATGGCAGAAAAAAAGTACTGATCAGAATATTTCTCTGCAGAATGAAATGTGCATCTCCTGGGCTTTTTGCAATAGCAAAACAAGTTTACATTTCTGTCTCTAATATGATTCTGTCCTCTCAGTCATTAACAGTTCCTTCATCTCTTCTCTTATTCCTGCCCCCTTTATCTTATTTATTGAAAGTTGTAATATAAACAGCATTTCTTCACCTACTGTCTTTTTGAATTGTTGATTGCCTGGAAGATGGCACCAGCGCAAGGTTTCAGGGCATTTCCTCTGCACAGCAGTGGTGTTTCATTCACATGTGGGTACTCTCAGACACCAGCTATCATTTAGGGCTATCAGAGGTAACTTGGGCACCCAGACGCTGGGTCAGTGTAAATGAACACAGCACAGTGTGACCTCAGGAACATCAGGCAAATTCACACAAGGCTGAGAAGCTGGCCATGTGACTGTTTCCAGCTAAAATTACATTCTTCCCCTACCACACACTGGAAAATTAGAGACTGCAGATCTTTCTAAACATGCTTATGGATGTAGAAAACCCTTTCATAAGGTTGGGAGGGCAGAGGAGGAGAGGTTTCTTCTGAAAGGCAGCATAGGATGGGATTGGAAGTGCCAGCACTTTTGCCCCCTCGTTGTCACATTCCTTTCCCAGGCCTGGACGATGAGGCAGTCTGTGAGCCACAGTGGCTGGGAAGGATTGCATTGCTGAACAGGGACGGGAAAGGGAATGTGGTTTCCTGAAAGGTTTCCAGCAAGCACATGGGAATGGAGTGCTTGAAAGAGACATGGAGCTGGAAGCACTTCCCTTCTGAGAAACACTTCCAATCTGTTCCTGGGGCCAAATGTAATAACAGCTCTGGCATTATTATTACAAAGGGAGAAAAAGTCATTCTTCTAGCTTGCTGCTGTGATTTCTCCATTTTGAAACCACACCTTCTCGGAGACCTGGAAGTCATGTGGTTTAACACGCAAGCCTGCTCACAAGGGATGCTTCTTGGGCACATCTCTACCAGCACTTTCCAAGACTCACCAAGTCTTTCTGAAGGTTCCAGGAATGCTTCTGGCAACAAAGAAAATTAACTTGTAGATATGTTTTTCTTCTTAGGTCTCTCTCTTGATTTATGTGGAACAAAGTGACACAACCTGTCTGCAAAACCCGCTTTTTCCTACTGTCAGTTATGAGCCAGTATCTAGACATAAGGGAAAATTGTGCATGAAAAACATCTATTTTGCCACTTGATGTAGCAAATTTTGGTAGAATCCTTCTACAGCTGCAAACTCTCTCCCTTTCTCCACTTAGTACACTACTTTGCACAAAAAATTAAAAGAAACTATTTCAAGCATCTCCCTAAACAAGGTGATAAGGGAATACACTTACAAAAGAATATACTAATGGACTTGTGCTAAATATTCAGACTATTACTAAAAGGGTTAGGAAATAACTTATGAACAAAGAAATGAAAAAGCAAAAGCTGCAGGGACCCAGTTTCTGGTTTACCGTCCAGGAATATGCTGGAATATGCACAGAAGAGTTACAAAACAAGTGCTGTTGACAGTACAAAAGGGGAAATATAGCCATTAGAAACAGTATAAATTGTACTGGAATGAATAGTGCTTCTCCCCAGAATTCATTCTAGAAAAAAAAAAAAAAGGTGGCATTAATTCAGCAACCTCTGTGTCTAAATAGATTCAGTTAAATTGGTACCATTTTTGTTTAGATAAGGCCTCAGACTCACTGACTCTCTGGAACCCCCTCTTAGTCTTACCTCTAACCACTTTTTCCAACCCATGGCAGGGAAAAATGTACCACAGAAGGCAGAGCCAGACACCAGCAGTATCATAAGAGCCTCAACCAACAGTGTCTCAGCAAACACTGGGCCAGAATCCACCCTCACACACAGTGAGCAATTCATTTGTTTGGGACTACTTAAAGAGGCAACTTTTAAGCTGCCAGCTTACAGACACCTGACAGCCATCAGCCTGCAGTGCCTAAGCTGCTATAAAACATGAGTCAGTCAATGAATTACATGATTTTTGGAAAATAATAGTAATTTAGAACATTCTTTTCACATTTCTGTGCATGCATCATTTAATCTTGTGGGTGTTTTGGTTTTGGGGTTTTTTTTATTATTATCATTTTAACTAAGCATGTGAAAGGAATAAGAAGACAAAAGTTCTTATCGGTATCAGGAAAAAGTTAAAGTTTTTTTTTTTTCTACAGGGTTATATCCATATTTTAAGTAAGGACAGGAATCTTTTTTGACTCCTTTTGAGAAAAGAAAATCTTTTTTTCTTTTTTTTTTTTTTTTGAGAAAATGTTGCCTTAACTATACAGCCAAAAACTGACAGCATATCTCCCTTGAAATTCAAAATACAGAATTATCAACAGCTGATGCCTAATTTTAGCTGATGTTAGAAGTTCAGTTAACAAGAAAGCTATTTCTGTAGTATTTCTGGGGTTGTACCTAACTCAAACATTCACGCACTTCACAGCCTCATTTCCGCTGAATTTATTTTTTAGGAGATAAATACACCGCACTTAAGATGAGGATTCCTTCTCTCAGTTTGGTTCTTTCAGTCAAATAGAAACAGCAAAGAAATCAAGGGTTCATAATAAGATACAGAAAATACTCTCCTAAGCCAAAGAACTCTTAAACTGCAGTCAATTTACGCAAAAGGCTGTACAAATATGCCTTAGAAGACACAGAATCGTGCAGTCAGAGGTAGGTGAATATGAGATGCATAAATACGAAAGTTTGCCAAAAAAAAAAAAAAAAAAAGCCTCAACTTAAGGATGGCTAAAAGCACTGGAACCCTTCTTACCTGAAGTACACCAGGTTGCAAGAGATTCCTTCTATAAAAGTGCAAGATTGCCAGAATCTGGGCTGATAAACAATTTATTCCTGAACACAGACATGATTTAGAAACATGGTTTCTATTTTGCATCCTTCAAGGAAAAAAAATTCAACAAGGGCTTTCAGAATAAGCTCAGCACACACCGCTAAACTGAGGACTCCAAGTCAGCTGTGAACACTGCATTTAAATGAAGCAGGAAGAAGAATTTGTGTCATTGGTATCTTTGTGCTTCTCATTCAAGACCAGGTTAATAATACACAGACTTGTGCCTGGAAGCAGGATTCCTCCCTCCCAATAGAGCACCCTAAGCACTAAGCAACAGACTTACACGGCTTTTTCCTCACTTTGCTTTGATCAATCTCATGGTCCTTGCAAGCAGCAAACAAGTGCACCAAACAGGGGCACAAAAAAGAAACTGCTCCAGGTCATCCCACCCTGCACAGGGTAGCAGAACACTTTCTTAGGGTGGAGCCTAAGAGAAGGATTTGATTTCTCCCTTCTCCTCCACAGAGTCTAAGGAGAAGACAGAACCATGTCTACCCCATTCAGACTCTAATCTGAAGCATTCCCTCTGGTTATTCTCTCTGTGGAAGAGAAGTTGCCCGCTTGCTTTTGCACACTTCAAAGAGGATGCTGGGCTCTGGATCATGGCTAGATAGAAGAATCTTCCCACAAACCCTGCTGAGGCTTGGCGATGCCTATGACTTCAGGCACATCCTAGCTGAAGTTCAGCACTTCCTCCTGGCTCACTCGAGACTGTGAGGGTTTTCCGACTCATCCTTGTGAATCACCACTTTTTGGTGTACTGTCTGGTGCACTCAGACCGATGGTTTCCCATCTGGTGAAAAGATTGCTGAGCTTATCAGACACAGCATTACTTAACAATGCCACAGTTACAAACAAACTGTCCTGGATCAGTAAGCACCCCTTCACATTTGCCTTGCTTTCTGAATGACTCCTTTTCTGGTGAAAAGGCACTGGAATGGCATGCTGCTGGCATCCTCTGTTTTATTAGTATGACGGTCCTCGTGTACGTCAACAAGCGATTTACACGGCAGGCCAGCACGACACTGACATTCTGAATCACCAGCAACCCCATCTGGTTCTTTCAGAGTCTCATAAAAGCAGCATGTATGCCCATAAACTCAGAAATGCCATCAGCACCACGGAGGAAGTTCCCACTCAGGCAGAGTTACCTTCATGTCATCTTCAGGGCTGTGTTTGCATCAGACCAGGCTCAAAAATTCTGACAGTGCAGCCTGTGCACAAGCCAGAGGAAGGGAAACTAGAGGACAAGCCATCAATAACCATAAAATGCAAGATTAGGTGACCAGCAGCAACTAATTTAACCAAGTTTAGGAAATTAATGTCATTCACTTTGATGTTGTATTTGAATATTTCCTAAAGTCCTCTACAGTTCTACTTCAGCTCCCATCACACTTTTCAGCAAATACTCCATAGAGACCTCACTGTTCTCCATCCCTGAGCTTGACACCATGTTCCATGGTGAATTAATGTGGTGTCCCCATTAGGCATGCTGGGCCTGCTACTCCAATTAAGAGAAAAGGAGATGAGAGAATGAAGCCACCAAAACTAGCAGAAATTACTGCTGCCAAAACTGGCTGAAATTATTCAGAAATGTTCCTATTGCCTACATTGCTCCCAAGTCTCACATCCTCAGCTGTCATTTTCTTCTCTCTTTTGTAAAAGTCAATGGATGCTAAATTGGCAAGTTAGATTTGCTCTTTAACATAACAATCACTAACAATATACCTTTTCCCTTTGTTATAAATTACTTTAGTGTGTTATTCAGCCAAATGAGAAGACAGACACCACTTATACACACTGTCTCCATCCTTTTGTGTAAGGCAGGACTAGCTGCATTCACCAGCGTAGATCTTCAAAACAACAGCTATTTCCTCCCACTCTAGTGGCATTCATAGCTCTCCTTCTGCTGCTACTGCTCTTCATCCCCAGGAAATTAGCTGTTGCATACAGAAAAAGGATGAGATTTTAGTCACCAAGATGCTGAAGACTAGAGTTTAACCTCCAGTTATTCCACAGGTATTTTTTTCTCATGTGAAGCTGGCCAAAAAAACATGCTTAGCACTGTCCTATTTACACACCAAATACTATTTGAGTTAAAAGTATAAATACCTTTGGAGACTGTCCTTAGTTTCTTCAGCTATACAAAACATGCCCTGTTAGGTCACTCCAGCAATGGTGGAGCACACCATTGCACAATCACCTACAGCACACTGAGGCATGACATCAGTCCCACAAAATCTGGTGGCATCCCCAATAACCCCTCTCCAGTTCTCTGCACTACACCTTTCCCATGTGCACATTGCCTACCCCACAGCCATAATATACGGCCCTACATTGCTCACACCACCATTTGCCAACCCTTTAGCCCAGGAGAACCCAGGGAGCATAAAGGGACAATGTGAGCCAAAGGAAACTGTGGGTCAAACAGCTTCCAGACTCCCACTATATCTTAATGATACCAGGCAGCTCAACTAAGAGGGAGTAGCAAACACCTGCCTCCATAGGCTTCATGTGCCTTAATATCTTCATGGGAAAGGGTTGTTCTTTCCCAAAGACTCTGTACTGTGTTACACAAGCAGGGCCTATAGGTATTTACCTTGTTCCTTTAATGTATTCCCAAAGGCTTGGATGTTCCCTCCCTGTAAGAAACCTACAGAGCTAGACAGATGGATCCCCAAGATCCATGCACATGGCAAAGCCCAGATAAAGAGGGAGAGCAATGAAGAACTACCTCAGATCATTATGTGTGCATGTGCAGGGGAGAGACTGAAGACCTCACCAATGGAATTCACAGAAAGCACTGGACAAGGGAAAACAGCCTTCCAGTCCACCCTGACCTGCTTTGCAGACAGGCAGCTCACAACTGCTTATGCTACCAAAATCCTGATATGTCAGCTTTGCAAAAGATGGGAAACATCAAGAGAAATCTCTTTGGTCATGTCTCTGCACAGATGTCTTGTCAAATCTCTGCGTCAAAAGCATTTGTCTCTGAGTCTTGCACAATTCACTCTTAGTCCTGGGAAACCTCCAAACTAAAAGCAAGGAGTGACTGTCCAGGCTCTGGGGCAGTAGACCTGGGGGAAATAGCACAGAGGTCCCCCTGAAGTCCACCCCCTGGCAGAAGAGGAAGGAAACAGGGATGCCGTACTCTGTCCTGCCTTGTGGGGACTCATTTACTCCAACACCTTGTGCAGGGGAGCCACCACAGTGGCTGTGGCGTTGCTTGCAGAAACCTCAGAAGAGCTGTGCGGAATTTGCCACAAGGTTCAACACAGATCTCCAGTGCCTGCCAGCCCTCCCAGCTGTATCACTCCAAATCTCATTGTCTGAAACTTGCCAGCAGGCTGAAGAGCTGAATTTCACACAGCCTAGGGACACCAAGTTTGGGCCCTAACTGACACCATGATAATGTTCTGTAAGAGCTAATAGATAACTATTGCCTAAATAGTTATCTATTAATATAACTATCTCTACGAATTAGGAATATTTGGGGCATAATTACCCACTTGGAATAGATCATGAGAGTATGTTTTTCTGAGGACCCAGGTCTTGGGCGAATCACACGCTATAGACACTGGCGTGTCCCTGGCGTGTTCCTGGTGTGTTCAGATTTCAGATCCTACACTTCCAAGTCAGAATTTAGTCAAATTGAAAGACCATTATTTCTCCCAGGACACTTGAAAGAGCAAGTCTGAGGTTCACAGCTGACCACATTTTCTTCTCTTGCATACTGTGTAATTTTAACTCCCTCTTGACTTGCTTATTTGCAGATCTATTATCAAAAAATGAATGTTCATTATTAAGTGATTTCTTACAATAGTAAACATTAAAGGCTAGTTCCACAATTGCTTTGATCAGTGTAGCTGTGCTGAAGTCCTTGAATGATCACTAAGTTGCACCAGTGGGTAGGTAGTCTTGTACTTACAGTATCAAGATATTTGAAAAGCTTTATTTTATTTTTATTTCTCTCCAGATGAGCTGGTGTGAGGAGGGAGCAGTGTCATTGCTCCTGGCAAGACTCTCAGCTTCGTATTTGTTTTCATGAAGCTTCCAGTCAGGTTCTTGCAAACTCAGACATTTATTTACTGTGGTTTCAATACACACCTCAGCCTATATATGATTAGCTGAAGAAGCCACCAATTCCAATTCTCTGGAAGCTCACCTATCATCACCAGTGTAAACCAACCAGCCTTTCCTCCACCAGCAGCCTAAATTCCCCAAAGCGCTGTTTCCAGATGGGGAAATTGCCTTCACAGACACCTGTTACATCTCATTATATCAGATAGCACAACGTCTGTAATTCCACCTCAGACTCATCCTACAACTTTGTGAGTCACACTACATGTTTCATGTACCCAGTGAACTAAAGCAAACAAACAGGAACTATTTGTATTCTTCTTACTTATGCCAGGGCTTATAATAAACCCCTTTGAAAACACTTCCGAACAGGTAGCAGCCGGCACACAAGTTCTGCCAAGGATTTAAACTAGTCTTTACCTGTTGCTGCTGTTGGGAAATTTCTAGCTGCTGCTAGAAGTGTACTTGTACCTGCATGCTGGGATTGGGAGTGTGAGCAGGTGTTTGCAAACCACAGTCACTTTGCTGGCTATGTCTGAGACTCAAAACCAATCACACCAGCGATGTCTGGAACATTACCTTGCTGCAAAGGTTCTCATTCAATTCATCTTACAACAGTGATCAGAACTGATTTAAGCTATAAAAGCCTTCCCAGCTAATTTCTGAGTACAGCATGATGCTCCTTACCCTGAAGGCCCTTTCAGATCTGACCTCTTTCACTGTTTTTCCTGCTGTCAGCCAGGACAGCAACAGAAGAGGTGGTATGCAGGCTGAAAAGCCTAGCAGTCCTCAATCAGCCCTTTGTCTTTCATGCTCAGCTTTTTATCCAGGGGCAACAGTCTTTTTCCATTACCAGTAAAAATGAACCCCCCAGTAGGGGTGATGAAGAAACAATAAAACTAATCATTAAGCAGGCCTGCTGAGAAGTGAATTCCAGTCCCAGGTCAGATCTAATTGCATTCTGACACTGAAGTAATGGCCTGGTCATTTATATTAGCAATGTCATGTTTCTTTTTATTTATTTGTCTCCATTCTGCTCTCCATCCCCATGAAGAAAGAAATATAAACATGTAGATTGATGAAAAGACATACATAGAGACCAAAATACACATATTTTCCTGTGGTGTATTTTGCAAATTTTTAAAATATTAACTCTTTATCCAAGATCAATTTTGGAAAAACTAAAAAAAAAATGTATCATTTTAGAAAATATGAGCAACTGTAAAAGGATGATTTAGGAAAAATTATGGTGGTGTCATGTCCCATGACCAAGGAAAACCATGTACACAGGGAAGGAAAGACTAATTTAATCATGCACATAAGGACACAAGATATATATGTATTGCTGTGATTTTTGAAACTAAGGAGATTTAGATACCTACCTTTGAGTAATTACAGGAGAAATACGCTACCTTTGAGTTCAAGTGCACCACATGCATGCACATGCTGTACACACACAGACACAAGTATATTCCTGAAAATATAACTGTTTTTACATCTCTTTCCTCCCTTGCCACCTTCCTTCTATTGCTTTTACCATTAATGATGCTTGGCCCCATTTATATCCTAAGCCTCCTCCCCCACTGTTTTTTGCCCAGACTCCCAAGTTAGCTGCCCAGCCTATGACTTCTTCCTTCGAGAATCTAAACAAGATGGCTTTGCATCTGAGTGAACACAATGGGCCTCTCTTCAAAGCCAAGCAACATTTTTCCTATCATTGTTTGCAGGGGAAGAGTCACTCTGCACTCTGCTCAGATATTATGGTCACACAAGCCTTATTAGCTTATGGATAGATTTGCTGTCCTAAGAGGGTTCATACAACTAACAAGATCACTTAATCCCTTTCTAGGTCCCTCAGCATTTGTAACAAGTTTTGTAATCACTTTTTAAATAAAATGTTCTGACCTTGGAAACTCACTTGCAAGCCAGCTCAATCCGCTGGCTTTTTTCCCTCCATATAGCTTTTATGACCTCTCCTATCTGGATAGCAAGCCCTTTCCCAAAGTATCTTAGTCCAACCCTCTTGATGCTATCCAGAGCTAAAAGTCCTCAGCATGTGCTTTGGATTCAATCCCTACCTGGCTGCTGTGCTCAGAGAGGCGTTGATCAAATCTGGTAACAACAAATCAGGGCCCAGAAAAAGTAGTTGTAGAACCTGGAGTTGTTCCATCTAATTGCAAGCAGGCTTTCACAACTCATTTACTGAAGAAAACTTCCTTATCAGGTGAGGATGTGACTAACTTCCACCCAGATTTCATGCTGTGGTTTTTATCAAAAACACATGAAATTTTTTTTTCTTTATCCATAGAATCAGCTTTCCAAACTCGCTTTATCAAAAGTCACAGAATGGCACAGTGACAATCTTGCCCGGTATTTGCCATGCAGTTCATGTTGTAGGGTTAGCCCTGCTAGTGAAGCAGGCCTGCACAGGTATGCCACGGTTATTTTTTTGTAATTAGCTCCATGCCATGATAAATACGATGCCACCAGTATCCAAGGTAGCTAGTTTAACAACTCATTTATTCCCAATAGTTCCAACCTTGTGAACATTCATCATTCTTAGGACAGGCATGCATTCTCTGTTTGCATTTATCTGCCCACACTGGCTCTTTTTAGTTACCTGTGGTGAATCTCTTGAACGTCACCCATGGATGTCAGGCTGAAAACATCTGTGAAGGTCTGCTACAGTCCAGCCCTCTCTGTGCACATGTGCCATAAGAGCCAGGCTGTAATGCCTGGGCTCTGCTTACACCCCTGCCACTGAATTGCTGGACAGATTCCAACAAATCACATTACTTGTGCCTACATTTCAGCCTTTCATCGAATATAGGGGAGTTCTCTAATTGTCATAGGCATTCTGTGGCTTAATAAACACTTAAAGGGTGGGATGGATCAATGCACAACAAGGTGGAAAACACTGGGATTTACATCTAGAACTAGTAACCTCCCAAGGATTTAAATCACATTAGCAGCTAGAGAGATTTTATTCTCAAGAAGGTGGGCAACCAAAACATTATAGACAGTACTGAAACCTAATTAAATAGTAAATACTATTATAGTAATAACTTAGCACTTTCTGAGGCTAAAAAAAAACATTTTGGTAAACTCCAATTAAGACTCAACTCATGAAACACAACCTCTTTGCAGTGGATAGCAATATATGTGTCATGGTGTGCAGCAACATGACCCAACAGATTAGAACATGAAAGTGAGGAAAATGCCACATCCAACCTGCAAGTTCAGAGGGAATTAGGTAAACAAGAAGGATCCCAGGTGGAACCAGGATTAGGGCAACTTGAAGTTGCTACTGCCAGAGAAATGATTAAGAACACTTAAGACCAGTAATTGTGAAGAAGCTTTTTAATACCTTTTCCGAAAAATATTACCCACATCAGCAGTGTTCCCTACGTCCTATTGAGACATGAGCAGTGACTCAGGCAAGGATGTGCCACCTCCAGAGGAACAACTGCTGACTGCAGCACCTGGGAGCTGCAGGAGCTACCCCAGCCCCGCCGGGATGTTGGAACAGCACAAGGCAGCCAGAGCCTCTTGCACAAGGCACTTCACAGCATCCTCTCTCTTCTCACTGTCAAACTGCCTGGAACCTTCTTCTTCCACAGTCCCACAGATCTCAAAACATGAGCAGAGGAATTTAATTACAAAGAGGCTCTGTTCCTCTTATACACATAAGCTGCTATTTCATTTTATACTTTGCATACATAAACTAAATTCATTTCCGCCAATTATTTTCCCTTGATCTCCCCGCCCTTCCCTAATCTTGATTAAAATATTTAAAACTTTTAATCTATTTAGTTTTTCAGTATTTGACCTTTTTTCTAAAATAGCAAACTGTATCTTAAATTCCTATTCCTTTATGCTTTTTATTTTTCCAAAATACAGTTTTGCACCAGAAATTGATTGGTTTTATACAAAACACCCCACTTAAAACTATTATATATTATGTATCATAAATAAATGAAAAATTGCCATTTTGTTACATATATTAAGCATATAACACATCACAACACAGATGTGCCCTGCTACAAAAATTTCAAACACCCCTGAAGTCAAGGTTACTTAGATACTCAAGGCTACTTCAGGTTAATTCTGTCAGGCCTTGATCCAAATCTCTTTGAAGCCAGAGAGAATCCATTCATTGACTTTTATTGCTCTTGTTCTATACTTTTAGCTAAAGGTAGCACTAGACTATTTGGAGATAGACCTGAATTTTTACACACAGCTAAACCCCAAAGTCTGGGAAAACCTGAGCTTGGGAATGACAACCCCAATACTATACATAGAAATGATCCCATGTAGCCAGAAAATGTTGGCTATTCCTTATACTGTCTTCCTCTTGTCCCAGAGAAAACACTATTGGGAAGAACTCCAATGTACCATATAAAACCTGTTTCACACAGTATCTTCTCTGTAGAAATGCAGGACAGGGTCAGAATTATTCCATTTCAGATGGACATCAGGCACAGTGCAACAAACTTGGTACAAAGTCAAGGCATCCACCTTATTGATATTAAAATATCAGCATTAATGACGAAAATAAATAAGCACATGTGAAAGAGTCATCCGACACCTATCAGCCCTCAATTTAAAGTAATTGCAATTAAATGTACCAGCAATCAGGAGCTTTCTAAGAGTTCTGAGAACAAACCTTCACTTATAAAAGCTAGGTTACAGCTTTCACAGTACTCCAAAAATCTGTTTTGTAGGACAGTTATTCCAAGGTTTTCTTGTCATTTATGGTTTTTATTAACATCCATATCAGCTTCAGCTCCTTGTCATGGACTGAATTTCCAGAAGCTCCACTTCATAGGCTTGTTGGAGCCTATTGTACACAAGAAATTACTTGGATAAAAAATGCTGGAGTCAAGACACAAGAAAAAAAACCCTCCTCCCCTCTTCCATCCTCCAAATGATTTATAGACTTAGTGTAAGAGCATATTTTACTAGTAGTTTTCTTACTCAGGAGGATAACTAATTTAATAATCCCATTGAACAAATGACAAGTCTGATTGTCTCTGGGAGAGAAGGGAAGGAACAAAGAAACCTTGTCACACCATGTTTTTTAGGATGATGTTATACAACCCCCATACCCTTGCCAGCAACTTCTCATGACTCATTCTCCTCTGAAAATGCTGTTATCGATCTCATATCGAGACAATGAAATTTGACTTATTTGGTGTCTGTTTCTGTTCAGTTGGCCTTTCACAGAAGCCAGAAAACATTTATAAAGACTGGAATGTAGTAAGATTTGGGGAGAACTTATTATGGATAAGTATGATGAATAAACAGAGGGCAAAATTTACTGAGAAACTGAGGTTTCTTCCAATTCTTCCTCTTCTGAGGAAGCAGCAGAGACTTTTCATCCTCAGTCAGAGGAAACTCTGGTTTCAGTCTCAATCATGTGTTAGGAGCCAGCAGCCCAAGGCCATTATAATAGCAAATGCTCCATCACCAGCAGCTATGTATTGCTCCACTGGGGATACCAACACAGAAAAGACAAAGCCTTGTTTACTCTCCTTACACCAGCTAAGTTCTCACAACCACTTCAACCAGATATTGCAGGTCTGTAATGCCTGAACAGGCCATTTTAAAACATGATCTTTCACTTGTACTGAAGGCAACAGTAACCTGATTTTGCTGTAAAGGCACTTTGGGTATCACCCTTGCTCAAAGAAAAGTCCTCGAAAGCATACTCCAAAACTTACCTTGATATGAATGAGGAATAATGAAAACATAGGTCTTTAAGCCTGGGTGCTCTACCAAGATTTACCAGGAAGCAGACAATCTGCCAAACACCCCTGTACTTCTTGCCCAGCTCCAAGCCTTCAGCCTTGCTCCAAACGACCCAAGTTCCCTTCAGGCCCTTTCCACTGCCAGGGAGAGCTCTTGAAACCTTGCTGGAGCTTGCTCCCTCTCCTGCAGCACCAGGTTATTAAAGAGCCTGTATTCCTCTGCCTGCCCCCACAAACATAAATCCTTATTTTACATTGCCTTTCCTCTAACATTGAACATAAAAGAACATACTTTTTATTGAAGTTTTATCTTTGCCTGGGCTTCTAACAACCCACACTGAACACTTTGTTATTATGGCCCCTTCTGGATTTAGAGGTATATAAGCTGTTTGTGCTTGGCTGCATGCATTGGTATTTTTATGTTCTTATGTATCTTTATCTGTACAGTATCTCTGAATACGCTCAAAACTGTTTCAAAAAAACTCCCTAAGACTTCGTTCAAATAGAAGCGTGGAAAAGTGATCTGCTACACACATATTTCCTCATCACTTGAACTTTCACATTCAGCAAGGGCTGGAGTGTTTAATTTTGGCCATTTGTTTTAATTTGGCCATTACAGTTTAAAGGCCATGCCCCAGATTTGGCCCTGTGAAGAGGTATTTTGCTCCAGTTTAAATAGGTATGAGACATAGCATTTTCACATCACAGAAATTCTTCTCTCTCCTTTTCTTTTTTCCTAATGTAAATTTTGCAACGTTAATTCTTTTCATAAGAGACATAGGGATAAGTGGTGGTTTACAGTTCAACCTTCCCCTGGTGCCCATAAATATTTATTGTTCCTTGCCCTGTTTCAAGGCCCAGATGAAATTCATCTTCCTGGGGGGAGGGAGGGGTGGCGGTGGTGGAGAGGGAAGGGATGTGGAGGGGCGAACATCATCTTTAAAGTATAAATGTGAAGAAAACGAAAACAGATGCGTGGAGAGGAAAAGAGAAGCTGGTGGGAACACGGCAGGGCTGGAGCACATTTTCCCTGGGAGACGGCCGTGCCGCGCACTTCCTCGGGCCGCGCCGCGGGCGCAGGGCTCCCCTGCGGCCACATTCCCGGGGGAGCCGCGGGGCCAGGGCCGGATGGGAACGGGCCAGCTCCCCGGCCGGGCCCCGGGCGACAAAAGTGCACCATCCGCTCGCCACTCGAACCTCCATCCCCTCCAGCCGGAGGGGAAAATGCCTCCTGCCGGGAAAGCCGAGGCACGGCCCGGGCGCTGGGCAGGGCCGTGCAGCGGGGCACCAGCCCCGTTCCAGCGGGCGCTGCCGTGCGAGGACAACCCTTCGCAGGCGGGCGGCAGCGGGGAGGAAGAGGGGGAGGAGGTGCCGGGAGGGGGGCCGGGAAACTGTAACTCATTGTGGATGGGCTGGACTGGCCGGGGTGGCGAGCGCTCGCAGGCCAGCACATCCATCAACCTGCCGAGCGGCCGACAGGCTGGAGCCGCGGCTGCTCCCGCGCTGCCCGTGTCAGCAATGATCCGGCCCAACTGTGCCGCCGCCGCGGCCGGCCAGCGCTCCGGCAGCGCACCCCATCCCTGTCCCCGTCCGCACCCCCATCCTTATCCCCCTCCGCACCCCTGTCCCCATCCCCATCCGCACCCCGTCCCCGTTCCCATCCCCGTCCCCAGCCCGCAGCACCCCGCGCTGCCCGCGGGGCTCCCGCACAGCTGCGGCGATCCCCAGCCTAAATCGCTCTCCAATCCCTGCGGCTGCACCCGAGGTCAATTTAATCCCATCCTGTCCAGTGGCATTAAAGGCCGCGCTTGACATCGCCTCTAAATCAGGCGTAACACTGCCGGCTCCAGGAGTCCCCGTGTGTGCGAGGCACGAACCAGGCCCTCGGGCTTCCTCCGCGGCTTCAAACGGGGCACACCAAGTGCTCTCTTTTTGTTTCCATTTTATTGTTAAGGAAACTTCTCACTCTGACCCCTCACAAGACTCTCTGGTGGAGAGACCCTCCTCGGAGGCACCAGCTCGAGCTGTTTCTCTGTTGCTGTGCCATGAATAAATGCCTTTACAGAACTATAAGTCTTATATTTTGCCATGGAAAACCTGGGGTCGAACTGGTGAGGAGCTCCCTTGCTGTCCACTGGTAAAGCCATGGCCTTAAGAGCTGCAGAAAGCCAAAACGCCTGGGCAGGGGCCAAATCTCCGTTTGCAGCTTGCCCCCCAGCCCGCTGGGATGCTGGCACAGGACATGAAGGCGCTGGCTTCGCTGCGGTGCCTGATACACATCAGCTGCAACACCTCCTCATGTCACAGGGCCTTCGCTCACAGCTCCTGCTCTAAACTTCCTGCACTTTGTCTGCTTAAAGCAGAGCCAGAGCGCTGCTCTAGTGATGGGGGTGGTGAGAATGATTTGTCTGATTGCAAAGCTTTTGCTTGAAGGATTTCATATTTTTAACCTTTTTTTCAAGAGGTTGATTTAAATAGGCATTTTGAAAATACAGGTAATAGCACTTGCTAAATGTATGCAATTTTCTCAACATGGCAGGCCATTTTTATATGATGCAAACCTATCTCTGACATATTTTCCATGTCATTTCCAAATTTTCATCAATCTCTTTGTTTTGTTGGAGCTCATATGTCCTAACATGTCCACTTAAATGAATAGATTTCTGTATTATTATTATTATTTACTGTTCAGCTGTTACCCTAAAGGAGAAGATACAATGAAACATGTACAATTCTTTCATTTCCAAGAATACCAATGCAATTTAAAACCTTAGGTCCTGCATTAGGAATGCATCAATACTCAGGCAAGCAGTTAACACATTGTAGCTTTAGGTATGTTCTCACACCCTTCTGAAATCAAAGGTACTTAAGTGCAGAATGAAAATAGGGGAGGGGAGCTTTTATAAGAATAAACCTCAAAATAGAATCATAGAATCATCAAGGGTGGGAAAGACCTCCAAGACTGAACCCAACCATTAACCCAGCACCACTGTGTTCACCACTAAACCATGTCCCGAGTGCCACATCCACATGTTTTTCAACACTTCCAGGGATGGTGATCCCATAACTTCCCTGAGCAGCCTGGGAAGTCGGCTTGCAGTGCTTGATTACCCTTTCAGTGAAAAATGCCCAAACTGCTTTCCTGCAGCTAACTGAAAGGATAATTCTGCCTTAGGATTTATTATTCCACCATCACCAAAATGTTCTTTCTTTTTTTATTGGATAAAACAAATATGTGGTGTATTGAGGGGAAAGCTAAATGAGATTCTGTTTCCAAATGAAGTGACAGGGTGGATTTTAGATGGGCAAATACAATTATTCAAAGAGGAGTTCTGGTAAGAGAAAAATTATTAAGATCCCTACACTTTGAGAAATACAGACTCAGGAGTTCAGTACAATATTTGTCCACAGTCCTGAAGCTCTAGTGGTACCATTTTAAGCTCTATCACTCCTACATTACCAGCTCAGGAGGGCTAGTACAGACATAATGATGATTTCATTGTGATGTCTATATCTTGATATAGCATGACAGTAATATATATTACTAGGATATGAGAAGAGGAGGAAGTACACAAAATCTGATAAATTCACCTCTCAAATTTCAGAGATTATTAGTGAAAGCATTTCTTGCAATAGTTAAGCGTTTTCCAGGAACCCTCTGCTTCTGATACCAAGCCAGTCCTGTTCCTGTTCAGTCGTGTGCTAGATCTGACAGGATAACATACCAGAATGTTTCCCACTACCTCCAGGATGAAATACGACGTGCACAGTGTGAAAGGTGGCTCCCATGTTCATGAATGAGCACACCTTGGCAGAATCAGGCTCACCTCCAGCACTCTGATCTTTCTGCGCTAGCACTATCAGCCTGGCATTTTCAAAATGATACCTCTGCATTTTGAGGACTCAATTTTTTATTCTCAGCATTCATGCAAGTGGAGAAGCTACAGCTATTAGGAGCCAATTTTAAAGTATCTTCTTTGCATCCAGCAAGGGCAACTGTTTCTGCAGCAAGGCAGGTGGGAAACCAGTGGAGCAATTAGCTTTAGAGTGGTGTCATTCCAGTTTGTAGTGTAGCTGCTGCATTCTTAAGAAATAACATCAGGCTTTCACTGGTGTCTGGAAAACATCATTTGCTGTGCAGGTACTCTGTCAGCTGTTGCAGGACAAAGGACACTAGTGAAAGATTGCATATGATGTCTCATGCTGAAAGACTACTTTTCCATCAAACTTTTCCACTTTCAGCAGTACATAGTGCGGGAAAACAGTGAGGAAAAGAAAACCTACCCAAAATACCTTGAAAATATGAAAACAGAAAGGTATTATTCTCACCAATGCAGTGAGTCTGCTAAAATTTACAGAAAGACTGAAGTATTATACACCATAAAGATTAATCCTGCATTAATTCTCAAAGGTGACCATGCATGCGACAACTTTGTTAAATCAGTCATTGTTGACTAAAAGAAAGTTTAATATGTATTCAAAGAAAAACATGTTTTCCTCAGAAAACCTCTTAAAAATTTTGTTGAGATGGCTGGTTAAAAGTGAAACTATTAAAAGATGAGTATAGGCAAGTCTTAAAAAATATTTAGGGATTAAAAATACTTTACTGAAATGCCAGCAGTCACAAAGCAGTATTTATGCTAGGTGGCTGCCCTGTATTAAATGACACAGATTAAAAAGGATTCAGCTAGTCAGATAACATTCAAATTATAATTGAATCCAAGCCAAAATTCTAGATCCAGATACTCACAAGCTTAGATGTTTATGGAAACCAAATCCAAATGTAACATGGTTTCATAGCTAACAAAAGAATAACAAGTAGCTGTTGCTAGTTACTGGACCTGTCATACATTATTAATTGTGGATCATCCTTGCCAACTCTCATGGTTGTTCTATGCTCAGCTCTTATAATAATCAGTATTTTTCTTGAAGTACTAGTTCCTAGAGTCATATGAATATATACAAATCTCATCTTTCTGTCTGTATTCTTTTAGCATGTCCTAATGAATTCTCACAGTAAAGTGCTACATCTTGTGTATGTGGAGAGGGAAATTCAGGGGCTTCTCTTACTTCCTGTATAGTCTGCAGAGGAATTCCAGGTTTCTTTTCATTAAACTTTTGGCATATTACCTGGGTAATATGCAATAGGTCTTACACGAGGAGACACAACCCAAACTGAAGAAGATACTGCATCTTAATCAGCTATTACCTATCAAGTAAGCAATAGTAACTGGCTGGGCTCTTACCATGTCCAAACTGTAAAGTACTTTCAAATTAAAGTGCCTATTCTGTACTGACTGTTCTGACACCAAGAATGCCCTTGACTCAGGAGCTAAAGGAGATCATAATCATGGCAGAATTAACACCAGAATCCCAATCCATTCTGAACCTACACTTTTTTATCTTTAATTTAGTAGATAATACCTGTAATCTAAAGGGCCCTGTAATCTAAAGGAAGTACACAATAAACTACACCTGGCTTCTGGCCATGTAGAAAAAACCCTACGAATATTGGTCCACTGATTCCACATCCATTTAGTAAGGCAGAAATAAGCCCATTGTAACAGGAGATTGCCACAGGATCCGTATCTCCAGCTTTGCAAATGAACATGCCTTGATGTTTAATTTTCCGTGAGTTCCTCTGCATTTAGGTACCAGCAGGAGACCATTATACTGTGACAGCACTCAGTTCTGATGACATTATCTTAAACTTTTCCCAGTTGTCCGTCCTCACCCCCGTTGAGCTGCCGTCATCTATTAACATTCCACTGACAACAATGAAAGATGTTAGAGCGCAGCGCGTTAACCCACTAGCCAGGCTGGGGTTCTTTCACCTGAACCTACGTTTGGCAATAACTGGAGAGTTAATTAGCTGGGTGACATTGTGCCAATTCCTCACAAGGCTCATCTGAGATGCTTTGCATTTATAATTTGTGGATTCCTAGATTTTTGTGGCCAGAAGAAATCATTAGGTCATCAGGCTCTCCTTCTCTGTTATAAAGGCCATACAATTGCATTCACTTACTCCTGTTGTTAACCCAATTACTTGTGTTTCACTGTCTTCCAAAAAAGACATCCAAAGACTTCAAAAGATGGCAAACCCACTTCTCCCTTGGAAGTTTATCCCTACAGCTAATCACCCTAAGTATTACACAACTAATATAGGCTTGGGACTAATAAAGCTTAGTCCCCTATGGATTCGTGTTTCATGGTTGATTGACTTCGATGCCTAACAAGCTGTGAGCTCTGATTAAAGTTTCTTCCCATATACGGGACATTTTTAAGGTCTTTTCCCCAACTCCTTGTGGATCCTCTGTGTCCTGCTAATCTGACAACTCACCTTATGGCCCAGACAATACTTCAGATCACTATAGATTGTCAAAGAGAGGTTTTACCTATTCTTGACCAAATACTTTCCTGAAAGCTGTAGAAACATAAAGGTTTTTCAGGCCTCCCACCAACAAGAGTGACTGCAGAGAAACGTGTTCAAAAGTTACTGCAGGCACCTGTGCAAATACATGCATGCGCAAATACACATGGCATCATTGCTTGCATTTTTTTTAAATAATTGTGCCTTTTTTTTTTTAATCATTTGTTGCTCTCTTCCTCATTATGTTTTACTTTTCCTCTTCAGTATGACATTAATCTCCAAATCAGAGTGCCCCTTAGCACTCAGAATTTGCTCTGAACTTGAAGCAATAATGCACTCAGTATTTTTTTTAATGTGATGGACATCTTGAGTTACTTCTCTTTCTTATCCTATTGGATTTTTTTCACAGGTTGGAACAATTTTCATTTTTCTTTTCTGTACTCTTGCAGAGTTTTCCTAATACAGATGTCATGATACGAAGACAGGCCCATATGCCCAATTGCTTTTCTGCATATTTCCAAATATCTGAGCTGGTCCAATAAACAAAAATGCATCCCTTCCTACAAATCTTTCTCATATGCTTAGACCACTGTAGTTACAACAACATTGCTAAGAGACAGGAACAGTATGCAGTGTTTTCAGTGTTAATCTCCCCAGTGTCAGACAGAGGTAAAAACACCTCCTTATGCTACTCACAACTCCCCTTCTTATATATCAAAGGACCACATCAGTCTTTTCCCAGAACATCTCACTGGGAACTCATGTTGAGTGACTTGTCTTCTTTGACCTCTAAATCCTTTCCAGAGCTTTCTAAGACACAGTCTTCCTATTGTTCAGAAAGAAACTGCTAATGTTCCCCCAGAATACTATACACATTACGCTAGAAGAAAGGTTTGTTGCAAACAGTTGTTTTGGACAGGAAAAAAGAGTCCATAGCCAAATTTCCCAAAACCAGTGTAAGAAACATCCACAAGAAAAAGATTTAAGATTAGGAAGACTGAAATGTACTATACTAATCTTAAGATGTCAAAATACCTGCTTTGATATGGTGGGAGAGATAAAAAGAGTAGAAATGGGAATTCACATGCCAATTTTGATGATTTATATTTTGGAGCAAGGGACAGAAAAATATACGTTGCAAAGTTCTGTATTTCCCCTCTTCTTTCCCCTATTTTAAGCAGGCTTTTTTAGTAGTACTGGTAATCAAGCCTTATGTTCTGAAACTAAGTGAACTGGAATGGTGTGAACCAAAATTAAAGGCCGTTTTGAAAATAGAGGGCTTGGCTTTCCTTTCAGTAACCATGATAGTAAAAGTGAATACATTTCTCATAAAGATGTTGAGATACTCAGATTAACAGCTTTGACAGTCTTCAAGAAAATCAGATCTATAACCACTGAAACCATGTTTAAATATTTTTTAAAGTTTTGCATATTACTCAACTAAATTATCTTTGTCAGAATTCTTTTTATTAATCAATTCCATCTCACTTAACCACTGTCAGTTTTTCTAATTAAAAAAAAAGTCAGCTGATTGACACCATATTCTTTTGCATCTACAATGAAATCTAATAAAGACTGAGGAGAAAACTAGTAATTTTCTTGTGGGAAAACTATGGCTAACTTCCACTGGGTCATCTGACAAGAAAATAGCACTGAGTGATGTTCATTTTGGTGATTACATACCAGTTCCTGAGACAACCATTCTGCTTGTGGACCACCTCATTGAAGAGCTGTCTGTCTCCAGGAAAGGACTGAGAATGCTCAGCTCCTGTCAGATAAGAAGGAACTTGCTATGCCAAATCCTAACTTTGAGAAAGTGTTTCAGGGAAAAACCTCTGAACAGGAAATAGAGTTAGATTGCTTTTAGAGACAGTCCTGTCTCTCGTACCATATTTATCAAAGACTTAGCTTAGATTTTAAAAAAATGATTATAAGGTGACGGTTAAGAAAAGTTCTTGTAGAAAAGGAGAGTTGATCAGGTTGTTTTCAATTGAAACTTGCAGAAAAGAATAATTTTACATTTAATCTTTATTACAGTAGTAGTAGTAATAAAGCAGTAGCATCGTGCACTAAAGATTTTATTTTTCTTTATACCTTGTTGAAGAATATGCAAATGTCCTTCAAGGAAAATGAGCATCAAGCCTTTTAATTGTGATAAATTAATGGCTATTCTCTGTTCTGATGGTTGTAGCTGAGTTTAATGGTTGCACAGATCTGACTATGCAAACACTAACACATAGAAATTATATACCTGCATCAAGTTATTTTTATTATCAGAACCCAATATTGGCTTGTTCATACAGCTTTTAATAGTAAATGACAAGCCTAAGGGAAAAAAAAAATAAGAAGAAGTTAGAAAAAGTCTAAACCTGAGGCAATACATAAATCTGCTCATACTGCAAAGTCAGCACTCAGTGCATCCATGAAAGAAGAAAGCCAAGGGAGGTGAACCAGACTCCTAACTATGGAGGTTAATTAGCCCTATTTTTAGCTAGAAGGGAATTTCTGTTTAAAATTCGCCCAGGTTTTAGGTTACAATGATTTAAGGTTACAGACCCCCTCCAAAAATATGTACACGGTAAATTTGTTTTAAGTCTTTCCACTAAAAAAAAGCCCTAGATAAAATACTAAGGCCACCTTAAGGATTCATCCATATGCTCCTTCCAGCCATACAGGAAAAATATTTCCCATGAGATTACAAACAAAGAGGGATTAATTAGTAAGAGATAAATCTCAGGCATTGCACAATGCATTCATGTCCCTCAAGTCAGCACATTTTGCTGAATGATAATGCCAATAGCATAGGTTCTTACTGGTCAAAATTACATATGCATGATGCCTCTCAATTTCAAGACTATAATAATCTTAAGGGGTTTGAATCTGTATCAAGGCAAAGAAGACATCAGTGATATACAATTTCTCATGTGGGTTCATTCCTGACTTGAACACTTTTTAGTTCAAGCTACTGATAATGAACATGGAGGGCTTTGCTTTTGTTTTTCTCAGCTTTGGGAACAAGCCTACTGGGAAGGTCATCAGTGAAAGCTGCAGGTGCACATCCCCTCTGAAGATGTTAACCTAGAAAAAAAGCCATGATCCTTCTGAGATTAATACAATGTGATAATTTTAGGAAGGCTTCTCAATAATAAAGGAGGAAAGTTCTGGTACAATTTTTTAATAGGAAAGCAAAAATTTCAACAAACATTTTAGATTAAGCTAGACTGATTCATGACAATGCCCTGTGGTGTGGTTGTCTACGACAGCAGAGGACTGTTGCCCTAGAAGTCTCCTCCAGTCTTATATTCCTGTATTCATTGGAAAACACCCATTGACATCATTGTACCTGAGAGCTGAATTTGTCCTGAATTTGCCTGGAAATCCATCTCTTCAGATACTGAGGTCAGATTTGGAAATACAACTTTAAACTTCTGCTTCTTTAGTCATGAAATAGGTAAGCCAATTGTGTGCTACACTGGGCAAAACCTTTATATGTACAGTTGCAAAAAAAAGAGTGATAGGGACAGAAGACTTTACTGTGCCTAGACACAGTGCCATTTGAACACAAAACAAAATACATAGCAGAGGATGTTTGTGAAAGAGAAGCCAGTCCTAGCAGTCATTGACTGAAGAGAAATCTCTGGCAGTCTTTCGTTCGGGTTCTCAGACAGCTCTAAGGAAAACAAGGGTAGATATCCTTATCATTAAGAAATAAAGCTCGAAGGCAAAAGAATATACTTGTGAATATCATCTCTCTAACCATCTCTGATAAACTAACTGTCTTAATCCCTTTTCCCACTCCTTTTTTCCACCCATCCTTTTTTTTTGGCTACGCCCTTTCACCTGCTTCACCCTCACCCTTGCCAGCCCCAGTACTCGGAGCGATTCAGAGAGCCCTGCCAGCAAACCTCCGGCTCCGCTTACTGCCGTGCTGCCCCACCTCCCACCTGCTGCTCCACGGCCTGTCTGCAGAGATGGGATTGGCAAGGAAGCAGGTGAAACACTCTGAGAAGGCAGACGGAGGGCAGCAGCAGGTTCCCAGCTGGTAGCAGATGAAACAGGACTTAACTTTTCTCCCACGAGACCTGAGCAGCCCATAGCTAGATGGAGTTGCCCTGCAGTCACTATTCATTTTCCAGAGACATCAAAGGTCTAGCATGCTACATTTTGCACTGCTTCTTCAAAAAAAAAAATTAGGATGCTGTTGAAAAGTCTAGTAAATGCAGTGCATTTTCATGATAAAAAAATTGTAATTGCCACTGAAGTGGTGTTTAATAATTTTAAAGAAAGCTCTGAGGCATTCTAAGAAAAGAAATATAGGACAAAGGATTCTTTTTGTAATATAGTACAAACCCCTCACTAAATAATATGTTAATGAAATTGATGTAATTAATTAGTAGAACTTAATGAACATTTAAAAGTACTTTGTCTTTGGCTATCACAGGGAAATATTCTGGTCATGAATGCAATCAAATTAGTTAAGGAACAGTAAGGATTTTTTTTTTTTCCTTTAAACAAGAACGAAAAGTTATCTATCAAAAAATTATGCTTCAAAAATGAAGAATAAGTACCTGGTATGTAGTGTTTGTGTCTGAGGTCTCTCTCATTTAGAAGCTCACTAGTTCATTGCAATTACAAATGAAAAGCTTTTCATTAATACTCATATTTGTGGAGGTAAATAGTTGCATTGGTGACTCCAAACCAAACCAGGCTACAGACGAGTGGCTCCTGAGCTCACAACAGCAAAGTACAATATATACACAAGGTATATGTTGATAGCAACAACCATACAAACATTTCAAGAAATTCACATTTGCCTAAATTTTCTAGTGCACTACAACACAGCAGGATTTTTTCCTGTGATCTTGAATAATAAATGTATAGATATTTTTCCAAATTTTATTTTCCAGTTGAATTACTGGAAAACAATGACAAAAAGTTACAATACATAAAGGAAAACATGACTGAGTCCCATAGGAAAAGTCTATCAACAGCATCATTTTGGGTAGGAATTTCAGCTAGGACAAACCTCCTAGCCTTTTGCTTGCAGCAACTAACCATCTCAGCTAAAATCATAAAACTTTCTGGAATGCCAAGGTACATGAAGAAAATTTAGATATGAATCATGTTTATTTAACTTTTATTTAAAGATAGCAATAACTCCTTTGCACTCTTTGGCAGCCTAGGGCTGCTTACAAGTTACACCTGTAACTCCCATTAGGTTAATGAGATTATACCTACTCATTAACCTCTGGTGTATTAATGGCTAATTATGTGCCTTATTATTTAAAAGTGGATGCCCCATACAGGTTGTGTGGGATTGGGGAGGGATGGGATAGCTGAATATGAGTGAAGGTTTTAGGTGTGTGAAATGAAAAGGTAAGGCTGTATCTACAAAGGGTTCTTAGAGGTTAAATATTTCACATTGGGAGGATATTCATTACATTATATTTAGATTAAATGAATGTGCAGGTGGAATAAAGACAAAGCACTGATATTGTAACTTGCAGCAGTCATTTGCTTCGAAGATGCTCTTGGTATCAGGGTGAATTTTTTAGTGCCAGTTTCATCCTCTCCTTAGAGCACTTACATATGCCCTATAGCATGTAAAAGTACAAGATGCTCTTAAAAAAAGAAATCTATTCCTGGCTTGTCTTCTGAGACAGTATTAAATTCAGGTCATTTTGACTGAAGCTATAAAAAATTTGCAGCTACAGTCTTTTTTGGAGAATAGAGGGGTTGGAGTATAACATACAGGTATTTTACCCAATTATTCTGTGCAGGGGGAATATAAGAATATATTTTAAAACATTTCAAGTATCACTACTATTTACCCATTTAAATGTTTAACAATGTTTTAATGTGAAGCATTTTTATCCCTGGATTAAAGAAAAATTTATTCTAAAATTCTCTTTAAGTTATTTCTCATGTAATAAAAAATATCTTCCCCAAAATCTCATCCAGCCTCTTGTGATTTTTTTTTAACTGCTAGAAAGCCAAATAACCCATTCTACACAAAGTCCTTTTTCTTAAACAGAACTTCTCAGACAGGGCTTAGCCTGCTGAACAGCATTTAATCACTAGCACCAAAGCACAGTTATGGTGTCATGCAAAAGATAATGTCACTGAGTCTCTAGGTATGAGAAAGATGATTTGTTTGACTTGATTTTTTTTTTCCTAATAGCACTGAGAAATCCCTTTAGGCAAGACCCTTTTTTTTTCCCTTTGTTTTAATTTTTCCTTAAGCAAAAAGGAGTGGGACTCATTTGTTAGGTGTGTGAGACTTTGCAGGTCTGGTTTTACAATACACCATTTAGTCTTTGGTGAGGCTTGTTAAACCCTGAAAGAAAAGTCTTGCATTGACTGAGTGACGCCACCCTGAGGTTGATTCCCAAGGGAAAGTAAAGATTTGGTCCTGCCTTAGAATCATTAGGGTGACCGAGAACACCTTCTAGCAAGTGATAGCGTACCCAACCTTGGCAGGCTGCATAATAACATTAAACCCAGTGATCTAATTATTCGCTTCTAATATAAAGGGCAGGGTTCCATGGGAAATCAGGAGCAGGGCTGAGAAATACATTTCACAATACAAACAGAGGCAGTTTGTCAAGACTCTAACCTGGGAAAATTAACTTATGAAGCTGTCCTATGCATCCAGTGTGCCCAGTTCAGAATAATTTCACATTTATGCTGGGAGGATCTTTAGAGCACTAAATTATCAGGCTTGAACACCTTGTTTGAAATATCACTTTAATTTGTTGTGGCTCAGAGATCTTTAACTTCTTATTAATTATGGAGATACATAATATAAATATATACATAAATTTAGCATAGGAATTCAAACTAAGCCCTACTGACCTGTGAACATAAGAAAAATTTATAGGTAGACAATATCTTTCATATAAGCCAATGAGAATGTCAGCAATACTCAGATGGCCTGTAAGACTTTTCTCCAATGTCAAACTTCTTTTTCATGAGCATTTCTTCATTTTTTCTTTATTCTGTGTAACCTTGTGTGTTGCCAGGTAACAAATTTTTGCTGTGTAAAGTTACACATTTCCAAATATACCCTTAAATACAAACTGAAAATATTTGCATGTTCATTCATTCATTTGTACACCTACAACTTTGGATTTGTTTGCAAAGGAATAGTTACACTTGCCAAAGAAGTGACTGTTCTATACCTCTGTACACAGAAAAATAGACTTTTTTGCAAGTATTTTTGAACTGTGGAATATTTGAACTACAGCCCATGTAATTACCTGGACAATCTACTGGGAATGTACATACTAGAACAAGTTGTAAAATAATCTCTTCCAAATACCTGTTAAAAACAAAATTACAGATCCTGGGCCAGATCCTCAGCTGTTAAAAATTGGTGGCTGTTACAAGTCTCTGACTTCATATGTGCAAAGTTTGAGCTCCAAGAGAAATTTTGCAGTAAAACTACAAATTCCAGAAAAATAAGGTTCAGAGCAGAAGCACAGGTGATATTCACACCATCTCTTTCAAATCCTTTAGGCATTTAGCCTGGCTTCTCTGAATCATGCCTGCCTCCTTTACACTAGCAGTTTGAGGAACCTGGGTTCCTCCAAACTGCACCATAACAGATGACTAAAGTAGAATCAGTCACACACTGTAAATGCCCTGAATACCATAGAAAGGTCATGTCTTCTGTCAATATAACTGAATTGCTAGAGAGACTACTTTCAAGAAAAAAAAAGTATTAAGCCATTTCATTGTAAAGGTTGTGGTTATTTTCAAAAGCAAATCAGTTGTTGCTCCGATTTCTGCATCACTTTCTAATTTCTCTGGGATTCTCTTAATTAAAAAGTATCCTGAATATTGTCTTGCTGTCTATAATAAGAAAGAGTCTTATTTTCTTCTTTAATGACGGTCTAAATCTAGTGTAGTAACCAACTGACTAACACAGGGAAATCCCAATCTTTCAGCTCCATTGTATAATTTATACAACATGTTCAACACTTTCCCACATAATAAACGTGGGAATCCCTTACAACCAGTCCAAGGTCTGAGGTTTTTTGTATGAATCATGTTCGCTGCATCCTGGCTTAACCACACCCCCAACTACTTCTGCTGGGAGCCAAAGAGTTACTGCAATCACCACTGGTAGGAGATACCATGTGCAAAGGCATTATTTACAGCAGGATGCAGTGAAGATGAGAGACGGAGACTGATAACTTTATCTCAGGGGTTACCTGGGAAAGAGTGCTCTAGGTCTATTTAAAAGAGTAACTTTAAATAATGAATAAATTAAGAGATATTATCATTCAAATATTACTTCTTGCTATGACAAATCTTTCATGTAACCCTTAGCCAGGTTCTGTTTATTTAAGGTGATGCTCATTTGAATAGTTTGGGAAAGAAGTGCTTTCACTGTACCTGTTATTCAATTTGACAGCTCTTTGCAACATGGGAGAGTCATGTTTGAACTTGCACAGAGAACTGTCATTGTCTTGTCTTTAAAAAAGATATTCAAGATACCTCAGATAATGTTCACATGCATTTAGCCTCTCTGAATGGAAAATTAATGTCTGGCAGAAGTTTTTATGTAAGGGAGAGGGCAAATGACAACAGGTTGTCCCATTATTAATGCAAAACTGGCAATTTTAATCAGCCTTCTAAATTAATTTATCATTTCTGAGTTGTGCTCAGTACTGCAAATCAAGCTAGAAAGTTGCCTGTGACATAGATGTCTCCACTATACATTTATTTCTATTGCTTAGAGCCCTCATAGATGCACAAACATAGCATAGGCATAATCACCTCTTGCTCTTTTCTCTGTCAGACACATTTCACTTCTTTTATACTGTATTGTCATGAATCCCAGCTCCACCTCTTGCAACCAGGCACAAGAGTTTGTCAAGGCTTTAGGCACTCACTCAGCTCAAATCTGACCACATGACTAGGACTTTTGCTCTGAATCATCCTCTGGATGAACCTCCTAGATACACACCTGTTTGGTGACTCCAGAGGGAACCAAATCTAAACTTTCAGCCACCTAAGTCAGAAACTGGATTGGGAATGTTAAATGAAGCCGCTCAGTTTTAGGGGGGTAAAAAATTTAAGAGCATGAAAAGTTCTGCGCTACACTTGTAAGAACGAGTTCTTTAGAGCTCTTTCCTCTCACTAAAGATAGTTTTTGAAGTGGGAGGAGGAATTCATAAAAGGAATTGGTTTTGCACTATCATGCAAAGGTGCACTAGTCACAATCCAGCCACTTGTTCCATTGAGTATTGCGAGTTTGCCATGTCTGCATTCACTGTGTGGAGCAAGGAAGTCAGGAATAGGGATCCCGAGTTTGGTTCTTATCTACATCACTGATTCAGTTTGTAATATTAAGCAAGTCAAGTAAGTGGTGTCAGGTAGGCATCACAGGTTTTCCCACATCACAGAAATGCTGTTTGGCTGAATTAATTTATGCTTATGAAGCACTTAAACTTTTCTTGAGAAGTTAGTGCAGTAGTATGGAAAGGAGTTTCTCACAGGTTCCAGAGGTGCTGGGATCCAGAGGAACTGTGGCAATTAATCAGCGGCCCTACAGAGTGAGAGCACTGTGCCTCTCTGAAAGACAAGCATACACAAAAGTTAAGAAATTGTTTATTCCAGCCGTAATAGGAAACCTTTGTATATAATTTCCCTGCTTACTCAGAGGCACTCTAACATCTGTCAGGCCAGGCCTAGCACTTAGCACACAGATCTGAGGACAGAAACACATGCCCCATTTCCTGAGAGCAGCTCACCCGCCCCTGCTGCCATACTCAGGGACCACGCATGAGACACCAGGCTCAGCTCCACCAGTGTGGAGTTGGGCTTCGTGGACCAAATCCAATTTCGTGCAGGTGTAAATGAGAGCCACACAATCTGTTCCATGCCTTTAATGAAATTTCAGTTCTGATTACATGGCAGTCTTTTCCTTTTAGCCATTCAAGAAGGGATAAAGACTCAAGCCAAAAGCTAGTCACAGAGTTACTGTGGCCTTGTATTTGCATTCTGTGCCTCATCAGTAGGAGCAGCTGAACTAGTTTAAATTCTCAAAAGCAATGAGAAATTCACTAGAGACAATAGAATTTCACTAGACAATAGTATAGGAATTCACTAGAGACAATGGAATTCACCTTCCATTCCTTGCTTCTTTGAGGCATGCAGTATTTCAATCAGCATCCTTATCAACAGTTCTAAACACCATTCCTGTCCCCTTCCCATTCAGACAGTGCCAGTCAGGTCAAACAGCAATCACCACAACATTTAGAGTCATTCAGGGAAAGAGTGTTTAAGGGGATCCACACTTTTCTTTTAGATCCCTGATTTCTCTCAAAATCTCTTCAAGCTCTGCAATAGAAAAACTGCATCTTTTACCCAAACACCACCAACCCACTCTTCTTTCTTGTATTTAATCATAATTCCTGTTCATTGAGTTGTTCTTTCTCCTGGGTTTATACACCTGTGCTCCTCTCCACTTTTACTCATAATCTCTGAGCATCTGGTAACATCCAGTGCTGCCAAGTTTTCCTATGAGAGCAAGCACACACAGAGGCCCATAGTGACAGTAATCACTGTAACAGACAATTTCAAATACTATATGTTTCTCTTACACAACAGGGACTGTTTTTCCAGCCCAAAGGGAAAAAAATAAAAACTAAAGAAGCTTAGAACTATCCAAAAATAAGTATTTTAAGCTATTCCAAAAAGCTAATGCAGTGGTTTTAATTTTTATTCTTCAGACCTACAGACACCTACATGCTCTCACACATCTATACTTCAGAGGACTTTATCACTTCAGTCATAATTTAGAATTTTTAAAAGGTGTGCAATGCAAGGCATTGCAACTGATTGCAGTCTGTTTCTATCACCCAAAGACTCTGGAAGCATAAGCAATGTTGTATTCCTTATCTGCTGTATTTCCTTGTCTCCTTTTGCACCCTGACAAAGGATTAATCACCTGATGGGAATACCACAGACTGCAGAGATCTGGTGGTAAATATATTTCTGAATGACTTCACACTAGTCAGAAGTTCATGTTGTCTATGATTTATTGTCTCTAGTGAATTTCTCATTGCTCTTGAGAATTTAAACTAGATCAGCTGCTCCTAGTGATGAGGCACAGAATGCAAACACAAGGCCACAGTAACTCTGTGAAGCTCATATTTGGAAAGCAGCTTTTCCAAAATACGCAGAGAAATTATTACTTTAGACCTAAGTAGAAGAGCAACTTACTTTTCAGCTGTTTCCACATTCTTTTCTGGCTGTGCTGTAAAGACTTATACATAGCAAAGAGAGAAAAAAAAAAAAAAAAAAAAAAAAAAAGAACAACTGTGGCCAAAATCTGAAGTCCTCTTTCAATTTTCATCACATTTTTATATGGCAAACTACATCTCAGCATACTTCCATGTAATAAGATACACACAGGGAAGAGCAGAAAAGAAAACAAGGCCAAGATGTCAGGACCGGTCTTTGGCATGTTCAGGATGTACCAACTGGAAGCTGAAAATGAGAGCAGCTCAGGTAACAGAGACTGTTGGACAGATGGGGTTTACATACCCCAGGAGGGCAGAAATGCTCAGTAGGATCATTCAAAAGCAAAGGCAGATGGCAACATCATAAAAATTCTACCCTGAATAAGGATTTCAGGTACAGACCCTGATCAGAAGGAGCAACTATAGCTTGGCTGACATCACTTTATGTTTCCACGCCTGCTCTTCAGCCTTGTATATGGTTAATAATTTCTTTGGGATCGCAGAACTATAAAAGCAATGTTTATTCATACAAAATAAACACTTAACATTTTGCAATCTCTAAACATACTTGTGAAAACATACAATATCTTCTTCAGCCCCAGAAAGACTTTAAAGGCCGTCTTCACCGAACAATGTGATAAAAAGGACTAAAAATATTCCAGATACTTGCAGTGTTTTAAGTGTCAAGAAGTAAAACACATTTGAGCATGCATATGAGCAAGGATCTGACTGCTGACTGGTCTGTCCCTGTTTAAAGGGGCATAAAGTCCTGCTGTTCTGATATGGACAACTGCAAGTGACAATGCTAAGCACAAATACTGGAAAACTAAGGTTATCAAGAAGTCAGTAAGCTATAACCAAGCTAGTAAGTCAAGCAGCTATTTATCCATAGTCATTTTTATATAAATGCCAGAGACTTACAAGTCTGAGGACACAAAAAAAACCCCCAGAGAATTGTCCTCATGCTTGACTTAGGAGAAAAGAGACACTGTGAGATGAATAACTGGTTATCCTTTCTTCCCTCTGTCATTCCCCTAAAAGCCTGGATGTGCCTGTGCTCCTTTTTGAGAATCTGTGTTCTCTGCAACGAAGAGAGGTTTCATCTCCTTTCAGCTATCACGTTCACCTCTTTCAGAAGGTTTGCTTTGCCCAAATTCTTTGACAAGGAGTGAGTGAAATCTCAGCCCCACTGAAGTCAGTGGGAAATTTGCCATTCACTATAACAGAGCCAGGGTTTCAACAGAAAGTTTACATCCGCAGAAGACCAGACTGAGTCTAGTCCAGTGTTTGTGAAGTGCTTTGAAGTAGAGAGTGTTGCAGCACTGAAAGTATTGGTATTATTACTATTGCTATTGAGTGCATGACAGAGAAGGTAGAAACCTCAGAGTGAACTGGAAGGAAACACTCATTCTGCAGAGCTTTCTCAGAGGTCAGTACATGGCATTTTTCTAAACAGTTTCCTTTAAAATGTCTAGTAAAATTCTCTTTCAACCTAAGTACTTTCTTGGCATGTTAATCAGAAGCAGATCTTCTTACCAAGTACAGCCATCCTGATGGAAAATGGCCTATCTGTTCCTTTGCATACTTTTCCTAGAATTTTATTACTGGTCTCTAAAGATTAACTGAAATACTCTACAGAGAGCTTAATTTTTTTTTCAGAAACACTGCAAAAGCCCACACTGAAAGGAAGAAACTATGTTTTGCTTTCAGCCTGTCTGTTCTTCCTCTGAACTACAGTGTGGCCTGTGCACTTCACTGGCACATGGAAAAGAAAGCCTGGGATCCATAACTGTTGGCAATGATAAACTCTTCCATTACTTGTGGCTGTCGTGTATTTATTACCACCAGACAAGACAACGGTTGGTCATCAAGGAAAAAAAAGCCCTCTCCCATGATCTCATTAACTAGTTTATTCTGCCACAGACTCATTCAGAATTCTTTTCAAGTTACATGGACAACAGTGCAGTCAGGAAATGTGTTAGCTGCTACCAAAGGAACTAACATTTGGGTCTTGGCTGTTGTTTCCCCCCCGGTATTCTCAGATCACAGTCCCTGCAGTTCCCTCAAACATCTTGCTCATTAGAAAAGAACGCTCCCTGTAGGGTTCAGACACCCAGGGACTGATCTTCCACTGGTGCAGACTGTCAGGACTCCGTTAACCTCAGGCAACCCAAGGTTTTAGGCTTCAGAGGATTTATCAGCAGCTCAGCAGCTGTGAGAAGAGCACAGCGTTAGGTCAGAGAAGGAACAGGCCAGCAGTTGTGAATCAGCCATTGGCACACTCAGCTCAGCTGAGAATTCCCAACCACAGCCTACAGAAGGGAGTTGTTACATCTTGATTAATTTCAAATCACACTGTCTTCTTTCAGTCTCTACCTTTTTTGGTTATCTCAGTGCACAGCAATGGTCCCAGTGGTTGAGATCTGCACAGTTGTGTTCTTGACTCTGATCTTAATCATGGGCCTGCGATGGAAACAGTGACAAATTACTTCTATCAGTCAACTAAAAAGAAAGGACAAGTTTGTATAGTCTTCTAAATTTAATCAACTACACTACTATCCAAATAAAGGTGGTGATACAAAATATGCTATTAAATACTTCACTATTTAGTAGGCATAATTGCAGCTACAAAGAAATTTGAAATACCATAACCTAGGAATCTTCCAAAAGGAGTTTTTTCTTTTGTTTTAACCCAGATGTCACCCACTAAAAAGCTATTGCTGCTGAGACACAGCACATTAGCACTGAATTAATGCACCTATACCTTTTCTGAAATGGAATCTGGAATGGATCCGGTTTCTATATGAACAACTGTGACCAGATCTATCTACATGCAATCATGTCAACACCTCACTTGATGCTCATACAATTATTTTTCAAGAAGTCTCTTAGTCTCTCAGTACTTTGGAAAATGAGACCACTTCTTTGTAAACTGAAATATGGATCTAAATGCCCAAGTTTATACAGATAGATTTTAAAACATTGGCAACAGCTCATAACTGCATTAACAAGAGCAAAGCCAAATATAACCATCTATTTAAGTACTTGCTACAAGTATATATGTATTCCCTATTTAAACTGACCAGTAAAATATGGTATTTTCGGATTTAACATTTCAACCAATAAACACATTCCTGAAGGAAGATATGGCATGCTTTTCCACCACTTATCACAGTCAAACACACCAGCTGCATCTGTTCAGGGCAGTTCATATCTCACTTAGTGCTACTTTTCATGGCCTGTGACATAAAAAAGAAAGTACCTGGGCTCAGTCTCTATTCTTAGGAAGATCCACAAAACTGATCAAATCAGTATTTCCTTCATGCCGCACTGCTCCTAAGCATCCATGGGTGATTTCTAAAACACAGATTGGTTTTTGACTCCAACAGAGCAGGCAAGGGGAGAATTTAGAAAAGAAGAAAGATGGACAGAGAAGTGTTTATCCCTTTCTGTGCCCTCAAAAACCACACAGGCTCTGGAATCAGCTGTAACATCCTTATGGATTTTAGAGGGTCAGGATTTCACTCACTCCACTTTTTCCTGACAGAGAAGTCTAGTGTTTTGCTAAATTAACTTTCAGTACGGCTACTTCTTCCTTGTCTGGTGTTTGGGGCAGCAGAAGACCTGGTGCTGCTAAAGCCCTTTGATGTGCCAGCCCTCTACAGCTTGCAGGTCCACTCTGGGGTCACACCTGCTCACAGCCCCATGGCTGAGCAGGACCTTACAGCTCCTCTTCCCTGTCTTCCCTACGGCTGGAAACACACAGGCACCCCTAGCACTGCACCTCGCCTTCTCAGCAGCTCTGCAGGCCTGTGGTGGGTCGGCTCCACTGATCAGCTGGAGATTTTGTTTAGAAGGCTTCTTTATGCTGTTTATGCTGCTGTCAACACCACAAACCTAGCACTGCCACCTCGTTGTTTACATACCTCCACTCCAGGACACCCTCTGCTAACACTGCCCAGTGTGTGAGGGTGCAGCTTCTGCTTTTTTATTTTTATAAGGTTTGTTAACCACATCGCTATAAGATACTCATTCAGATTTAACCCAAACAGACCTCTTGCTGTCAGCATTTAATTATGCTTGCATTCCTATGTAAATAGAGTGTTAGCCAAAATAGAGCTTTTTATAGAAGATAAGGTCAGGCACATCTTTACAAGAAAAGGAGGCTTTGGAAGCTTCTGTACTTCTGACAAGGAAAAAATTCTAAATACAAGGAAAAAATGCAGGGAATTGAGCATGTTCTGTTGGTGATAAATCACACTATTGAAAGGAGTACACTTTATACATCTTTCTTTGGAGACTTAAGAGTACATATTTAATGTGTGTATATAAAGTATGTCCTTGTAAGACTACAAAATCTTTTCAGACTTCCATTGAAAAATACTGTGCACTTAAGATCACTCTTTTTAAAGATTCACAGTTCAGAAAAGATTTCAACCAAGTTTTTTCCCAAGCTGGGTATCAAATTATTTGACAATCTATTTCTCAGTTTGGCTCATGTATGTAAACATCTGGAGAAACATTATGTTCTAAGCTTAACCACAGATTTTATATCATAAGTATACATTTAAAATACTAATTTAAAGGTTAAAATACTGAAATCTCCTAAATTCAAATAGGTCCCTAGCCTTCCAAGCATAAATGTCCATTACCCTTTCAAAAAGGTTTAGAAGAATAACACAAAGCTTCGAACAAAAATACCAGATCCCAGTGTGTTTAGATTGATGGGAACTGCAGCAAGCCTCACGCAATTTTTCCTCACCAACGTGAGTCTTAACTCAATTGTCAGGTTTGCTGTCACCTCCAATCTAGATTCCTGTGAAAGGTCATGCAGATCTAATGCATTGGCTCAACTTTTATTGTACCGGGACATTGTGGTTAACTTCAGATTCCCAGCTAGCATTCTCAGTAACCACACTGAGAGGTAGAACTGAAATCACATTGAACAGAGCTATTTCCATGATAACAGCTTTAGAAGAACTTGTGCAAGTTTCTGGGCGATAAGAAACTGCATCAGCTATTTTGGCACTTGATTTGGTCACATTCGATGCAGCTGAACAGAAATTAAGTATCAGTTAACCTGCTGCTGTTCCAGAAAACTAAATAGAATGCAATCTAGTGTTCTCAAAATGAGACTTGACAAGTTATTTTCTTGTGGCACATTTGTCTTGACAATACAATTCTGATTTGTCCAAAGCTTCCTATGTTTCTCGTAGTGCTAGAAGTAAGCATAACAATAATTTGGGGGCTGAGAGTTCATATGGATCACCCAAGTTCTTCTTTCTGAGACACCATTAGGAAATCAGAGCAGAATTTGGCTCACCATGTTTTCACTTGCAAACCTTTAGGTACCCTAAAAATGCTTCATGAGGAAGATAATAATGAAGCATTTGCAATTAACTTCTTTTATTGCTGAGTACCGCCCCAGTATTGTGATGTAATTCACCTGTGCTGTTTGACCTAAAGGGGAATTTGGCAGTTGAAGTTGAGATGTTCTCACGGATCTGCCCTATTACCTAACTTTACCTACTCCTTCATTAGAGAAGTGTAAAATAATTTACATACAAATATAAAATCAATTTTATACAAAGCACTTTGAACAAATGTGTTCCACTATACGCATTTTAAAAAAAAAGACATTTTATTAGGCTGGAAATGCTTTGATAAACAACAGGTCTCATTGCCTCCACCATTGAAATGCTCTAATGAATTTTTAATGCCTTTAGTTGTTTAACTGGATCTTATTACAAAGAAGCTGAAGACACAGGAGCATGATGTTTCCTCCACTGGCACATTTAAGAAATCAGTAGAGGCATGCCAAGAAAATGTTCTGTTTTCAAAACAAGCCTCCAAAACTGAACTCAGGGGAAAAAATAAAAAGCATTTTGTCATGGTTTCTAGAACTGAACTACTGCTGTTGATTTGAAAGGTATATTGCCATTTCCTCAAACTGACTACGCTTTGTTCTGTCCTTTACCTCACTGTCAGTATGATATTGCATCTGTGGCCGGCTGACAGGTGGCAGAAACTGATCACATTTGAAAACAAATTAAAGGTCAGAGATCTCTGACTGCACAGAAAGTAGAAAGGAAATTCTGCTATTATAATATATTTGCCACCTCCCTATGAAGTTAAAACATGATTTCCAGATGATGATGTACTTCACTTATTGCTACTATCGCACAGGCCTGACAACTGTAGAGATCTTCACTCTCTGCTTAGTAACCCTGTGCTGATTAACAAGATTGAACCAGGAAAATTCACCTTACACATTTTTGTCAGGTCCTTCATTTACTGCCAACGTCCCCATGTCTGCTGCAGCTTTTAAATCTCATATGCAGTCCCGAGCCATAGGGACTCAAGCACATTTAGACGATAAATCTAAATATAGACTCCTCAAGCACTCTGCTGTTTGTGTGGTGACCGACCCCGCTGTGCCTTGAGAAGCCCCCCAGCTTGCAGGGAGGCTTTCTTTGCTGCAAAAACCTATGTATTATCACCATCAACAGAACAATGGAGTTGGCTGCAGATGCAGGGGTAACCCAGTGCAGGAGCGGAGGGAAGAGCCCCTTGCAGAGCTTGCGGAGCAGGGATCGTGGGGATTGTAACACAATGAGGCTTGTGGAGCGCTAATGCACCAAGGGGTTGCTGTGCCAGGGCTCCACTCAACATCTCCTGGCAAAGGGACAGGGTAGGATTAGTGCTGATCAGGAAGACAAGCTACTTGCTCAGTTTCCTCGTGTAACAAGGAGAGGAGTAATACAGCTGGAATAGGAAGAGCTTCAAAGCCTGCAAGGACATGAGAACTGTTTCCACACTAGGAAAAAAAAAATAGAGAATAGAGGTGCATCTTCCAGCCTTTTTTCTGAGCACAGTGAAGAAGGTCCCAAAGTTCACTCACCCATAGATTTCCCTGAATGAGAAATAACATGTAGAAAGTGGGTGTCTTCTTCCCAGAACACACTCCAGAGTGTTTGAGTACGTACCTCATCCTCCCCCACATTTGTTTGTTTTATCCATCTGTTATTACCCCATATTTGATTATGAATTGAAAGCATTCTCCTGGAGCTGCACTCTGAGCTTTTTAAACTGAAGTGTTTGAATAAGGCTTGTCACTACAGGAAGGAGGATATAGAGGGCATCACATTCCCCAGCTGCCTCCCATCACCCTTTCCCCCTCCCTGCACCTCAGGGCCAGCACGCAGCTTGGATGCAAAAGGGGAGAGCTCTAAGCAGCTGCTACCTCTTCCCTGTTTCTCCTGCTGAGCAGCTTCCATGCAGGAAAGTGGCTCTGTAGCTTGATTTCAAGTAAGTTGAAGGAGCCTGAGGGCAAACAGAATGGTTCATTGGGCTGTCTAAGCCTGCAGTGGCACATTAGTAGAGGATGGATTCCCCTGTCCTACACAGCCACAAAGGACAGGCATATGAGAGAGGTCATGTGGCTCCTCGATTCTCCCTACCCCAGCCACAATGCCTGATTAAAGAAATTATCCTAATTTTTCCCAGATGAGTGTCCCAAGGAAATCCACAGTCCTACAAAGCATTTCTTCTGGAAGAGACTTCAGAAATAGGATGTTTTGGCAGTACTCTAAAGTTGGGAAGTTCCCCTGCCTTCCAGAGGACTTTCCAAGAAGGAGCATTTGAGGGTGATTTTCACTCCCTCTGCGCTGGCTGAACTGACATGTGAAATAACCTGTTGAAGTCTTGGGCTATGGAGGGGTTTCTTTGCTCCAGCAAAGCGTCCTGCAGAACAAGCTAAAACTCTGCTGCTCAGCCTATAGGAGATCTCTCTGACACTGTCAGAGTGTGATAAAAAGCCAGCAGAGCTGGGAACATCCATATTGCTTGTGCACTGTTCTTGAGTGAGAAGAATATAAATCTTTTAAATGTATAGCCTGTTTCTTAAGAAGTCATTTGGGGTTTTTTCCTGAATTACTCCAATAACCCATTTGCATTTGATAATTTAACTGATATGGGGGCTGTTTCAGGTAGCAAATTTGCTGCTTTGTTCTTCACAACATGAGGAAATTTATTTTAAAAACAAGTTTTCAACTTCAAAGGTTTATAACCTGACACAAAACACAGCACGCACACACCGCCCATGCTTCGCATTTTAACCATTTGCAGAGCCCAAAAGAGGTGTATGGCTGACAGTAAGGGGATTGAAAGAGCTTTTCTGTGTGGGCTCCTGCTGCAGCCAGATTAGATGAGGGAATTAGAGACAGGGTGCGGTTCCCACCTCGGATGCCTCTCCTCAGTTCACAGACCTTCACACTGCCTTATTAACACGCACTTCCCTCTCTCCTTCCAAACATGCAAACTGCACCCTCTCCCAGGTCCCTCCTTAGCTTAAGGGCACTGGCATGCTCTCTGCTGACTTTCTGGAACCCAGGGATTTCCAATTATTTCCACATCCTCCTCCTGTTTCTCTTCTGGCTGTGGTGCCTTTGGGCTGCCTGCTTGACTTCCCACTGCACAGGTCTGCAAGGCAAGGGCAGAAACGCCAAAATTAAGAGAGCAGAGTAGTATTTGCACAAGGCAGAAGGGAAGAGGAACAAATACAAATTGCCCAGGGCCAAATCTACTTATTCTATCTTGTCCCTTTCTAAAGAGGCAGCCTTTGTGTCTCCTCGGGTTCTTGTTAAGCTTCCCAGAGCATCCTGCTTTGTCTCTCTCGGTTCTTAGGAAGCAATGAGGAGTGTCTTCTTTGCTCTTAGGCACAAAAGGCTGCATCAAGGTGACGTAGAGGCAGCATGTTTTATTAGAGCATGTGGCACCCCACTGCAGCACATCTGAGAAGTCTCGAACATACTATTGCAGCATTTTAAGTTCTTGCACTAGATGACATCTTCCCAGAGCAACAGTTGATCCCAATCTGATACGCAATTGCTGCATAGCCTGTACCTAAGGCCTGCCCATCACTCAGTCTGGCAATTCCCTCACTGAAGTACCAGCTTGGCTCATCACACAGCCCCAGCACACTCCCTTGGCTTTCCAGTGCTTGTTTAGCTGCTCGGCTGTTTTGCTGTGGATCAGAGGCACTCCTCACTCCGTTCCTTCCAGACTAGAGCGCTGTAAGGTGGCTGTGAGCAGCCTCCTCCAAGCCCTTCCCCTGGCTACAAAGGGCCTCCACCCTCTTGCTTGCTGTGGGTACTGCTACAAATAAACCCCTTCACCCTGTTCCCAGGCCAAGTATTGCAGGGAGGGAAGGGGAAGGAAGGAAAAGGAGATAGCAAATGGACTTATTGTTCACAAGAAGGGTGGGGGAAACATAGAGAAAAGTTGATCTGAGATGCAAGGCTGTTTTACTTTCCTCCTTCTCCTGTAAGGACTATTTCTGCTGTTCCCACTCTTCCCCCTCCACTCCCCCACTCTAATCCAACTCCTGCCCCTAAAGGGAGGGGAAGAACTGCGCCTAGGGTCAAGTAATCAAAGCATTGCAGATCTTCATATGTCCATCTGTTAGCGTGCCAGAGTAAGACAGACACCAAGCATTTATCTGGTTAATTACTCCATTCATTTGCTACATTATTCCCATTTCAAAATCTGTATGCACACACTTGCAGCCCCTAACAATAGCATGTTTGTGTGATTCCAGCTGACCAAACAACAGAAGTTATTTATAACTACAGATGACCGGACTCTGCTGTATTTTCATTTATGTGATTTTCCTTAGATCATCCATTGGAAAGGGGTCATACTTTCATGTTTCTCACACGCAGAGGCCCTGTAGGTTAGCACACAGGAGATGAACTTTGGCAGCCTGCACTGCTGGACTGCCTGAAGAAGAATGCTCACTGCAGCTGCCTGAACCAAGAACCCACGGGGGCTGAGGATGGGGTAGTTGTTCTCAGTGCCACACCAGGCAGCAGGTGGCTGAAATGGCAGGACTGGTGATTCTCAGATAAAAAGCTTTGTAAAACTGCTACTCATTTGTGGTTTTTTCTTTGTCAAGGCTCACTGGCATTTCAGAGGAACAGTCAATGCCTGAGGAATTCCAAAATAAGTGAGGGGAATATTGAGAAGTGGCATTAAGTAAACAAGATAAATGACCATAAGGTGAAACCTCTCATTCTTTTATGGGAAACAGAGCCACAGCATGTCCATCCATGCTAACAGATCATAATTTCCCATCCACATCAATGCACTGAATTAAAAAACACTTTTAAGATTTTTAGATGCTTCTCTCTGTGTTCTCTTAGATGCTTCTCTCTTAAATGGGGACAGGCTTGAATTTACTTTGGTAGTTGGGACATCAAAGGCTACCTCTTTGAGGCCCTTCTACCTACAACCTTTTCACATTATATGGAAGGCTTACATTGAGTCAAGCACTTTCTGTAGTCCCATCATCATGCAACAATACTATCCAAGACAAATTAATTCAAACAAACCGACTATAACCAATAAAACACAATTTGCAAAATCCCTCATTTCTATCTAGTACGTAGGGCAGTTCTCCACAAGGCTTCTAGAGGGTGACTGACGTTCAGAAGAGGCAAGAGATACAAAGGGAACTGCTGTGTCCAAGGTCTCCTTTTAGGGTTGCACATCAAGATTCAGAGCAGCCAGCTGGAGATAGCAGCATATTTTACAATATACTGATGTATGAAATAGGCCTCACAACTAATCCTAGCAGATACATACCCAGCCAGAGCATATCTACAAAATAAAGCCACAGGATCTTTTCCTTAGAATACAGAGTATTAAGGAATTTGGTGATTGAAAATACACAATAAAACTCATAGATGGCAGTAAACAGGACAGAAATTAGTCATTGAGGTTTCATTCCTTTATGTTAAAGCACCATAGGCCCTTTTAATTTGTCCAGCCCAAATAACAGAGAAAAATGTATCCAAAGAAAAAGCAGGGGTCTTTTTTGGGATCCTTAAATATTAACCTGCACTGAGGAGGCTGTGTCCATGCAACTGAATAGTGGTGCTGTTCTCTAGTACAAAAACATTTCCTTCTTACAGGGGGTTATCTTTCCCATTTGATTTTCTTCTTTATCTGTGGGAAATTTAGACATTTGCTGAAGATTTCAGAAAAGGGAAGTCGCCTGGTATTGGGAATTCTGATATCACAGCCATGGAATGCCACACACTTATTAGCCAAGTGTTTCCATCCCTCTGTATACATGACTCCTTCCTCAAGCCAATAATTTTCATAACCTTTTGCCCTTTCCATGGCATCGTAGCTATTTAGTAATATTTACTTTTTTCCCATCTTGTAAAATGTATGACGCCGTTGTCTTGCTAGTTCGTGACTGATCCCCACATAGATCAACTCAAACTCAACAAGTAGTTCACAGAGTTTGTGTTCCCAAGTATGTTAGTCAATAACCCCTAATTTATCTAAGGAAAAAGACATACAAATGATTAAGGAGGAGGTACCACAGCTTTTTTAAGCTGCTGTCTGGTGCCATTAGTCTCAGGCACCAGTCTCACAACTGAATTTACTGGAAGTGCTTTTATCTTTCGGAAACCAGTGCCTTCTGGGCTAATACTGAGAATATGTACTTGGCACTATATCCAGCATAGGGTTGTAATTAGCAGCCAGTATAGCACTTCTGTTCAGCAAATAACCAGTTTATTATTAAGGACCTATTTGTAATATTACTATCTAGTAAAACTAGACATTATTGTAACTGCTTCATGGTCCAGGCCAAAGAAAGTTCAATTCTCCTCCTTATGCCCACTTGCAAGACCATGAACACTAGATAAAGTGCCAATTTGTCAACAAGTCACAGACTTTTCTTTAGAGAAAAGCAGGCAAGATCCAACTGCTGTATTTACATCAGAGAGAAGACTGAAGTTGCTTTTATCCTGATGCCCAATGTAGAATGGATTGTGAATGATATTTCTCAACATTTGTATTAAAATGGATCAGTGTCCTGAAGGACATTCAATTAATCAAATTAGATGGCTACATTTTCAGTAAGAGAAAACTCTGTTGCCTACTGGCTCTTGAGAAATCGTCTTGTAAAGAGCAGTGAAAATTTAAGAATATAGTTGTATGTCTTTGCATCCTGGAAAGCCTGTACTGAAAGAAAAACTGATCTGAAATATGCACACCTAATTTTTACTGAGTCCAGAACATGTCTGTAATAATATGTGCTTTAAAATGTTTATTTTGCCAGGAAACTCCAGGAATATAGACCTTCTATACTGCAAATCGAAACAGAAATGTCACAAACCTGCCAAAGTTCCACGTGGTGCCCTGTGGGTACCTCAGAGCTTTGCGCTTTGCATCCTGTCTCCTCAGCATGAGGTCATCTGCAATCTCTGCCTCTGAGAAAGGTCTTTTTCGCTTACTGCCTCTAGCAGACTCATATAAGGATCTGAAATGTGAAAGCGTAGCGTGTGAATAAACCAGAAGAAGACTATAATCTCTTTAGTGTGCCGGATGTTCCAAAGTGTGAAAACTTTCTTAGAAATCTTACAGACTAAAAAAAAAAGTATAGAATGAAGTGTAATACTGACCCTTAGTCCTTCTTTTAACCTTGAGCAGAAAAAGTAAAGCAACAGTCGTCTACGGGGAGGAAGCAGTACAGAGCAGGACCTGCATTTTCCTCCAGGATGCTCACACTGGAGGACACACTGCCAACACTGTTGCTGCTAGAGACATTCCTGAGAAGCCTGAAAGAATACAGCAAGTGTCTGGTAAAATATGCAGGGATCTCTGCAAGATTCAGGCCAAGCACTGAACATTTTCTTCCTGCAATTTTGCAACATTGCTGCCCTTTTTTCAGTTTGCTTGATAAAAATTGTAGTCACTCTTCTCTGTATGGTCAAACAATAGAATCATAAAATCATAGAACCATTTGGATTTGAAATGACCTTTGAGATTGAGTCCAGCACTGCCAAGTCTACCACTAAACCAACAAAGACCTTTTAGGCTGCCCATCACATATGGGAAGCCTTGGGTAGGAAATCTGTCATACAGGTTTGTGTAGCACCTCTCCCCCAGCTCCAGATGTTGGAGGGGAAGCCACACAAGACAGAGTTACAAAGCTCAGAAGTATGCTTGGTCTTGTCTATCCCTCATCTGCCACCAGTACTAACACTGCAGATCTGTCCAGTGTGGAAATATGAGTTCAAAAGCCTTTCCACTCTCTCTGCTGACTTCTATACAGCTGCTAAGCTTATGCATGATATGTTTATGTTAAGGGTTTGGTGTAAACGGGGCTTATTTTGCATAGCTGTCTGGAAATGTCCCATCCCCTCCTTTTCAAAAATGGGCAAAAGACCAAGAATTTCTGTAAAGCTTTTAAAATCCTATAGTCTACAGAAGACTTTAAATCTTCTATAGCAAAATTGAACATTTGCAGAAAGAGCAGGCATTTTTTCTGGGAGAATGTTACATTGTTAAAGAGGCTGATTTTAAAAGCTTTCAGATAATCCTAATCACCAAACAACACTAAAAAAAAAGGGTAATTCTGCATGAATTCTGCACCTTCCAAATGGTTATAGATTCCTTTAAAGATTTGTCTAAGGCAGCATAGTGTAAATTCTTAGTAAAAATGGGGATTGGTAACAGCATTGCACATAGTGATGGGTTTGTAATGTACCTCCTATTTATTTTGGTCTCAGACTCATCATGAGAAGAGAAAGGGCTTGTAATTTCTTGATGAAGTAATCTAGTGAATGGGGGGCAAAGAAAGTAATTTAATTACTGGCTTAAATAATTTATGTGACAGCCATGCAGTTCTTTTATCTTCTGTTAGGCAATGTGTTCATTTTTTTATGTCTAAAGCTTTAACACAGTGTCACAGTGCTAAAGTCAGAATGTGTGGAAAGCCCAGGGTCTCTGTGACAGAGAATCAGACTGCAAATTAATTAATTCCTCTTTGCTGCTTGGAATCGGGACTGGTAGGCACAGCTTTTCCCAAGATTGTTTCACCCTGAACTACATAAGTGTACTTAAGACATTTTCCAGTGGGAAATAGAGTATCACAGCAACCTTGCACTGAGCAGTGCTGAGGAACTCCAGAGCCACAGCGAGAGCTGGGCTCAGCACAGTACCCATGTGCCTTTCTCTGGGCCAGTGAAAAGTCTGGTGAAGAAGGGCCACATGCACAGCTCAATGAGACCTCCTAAAAGGAAGCTAGATCACCGTAAGAAAACACCACAGGCTAATCCAAGGCCACAGGTGCCTGGAATCCCAGTTGGAATATACCCATCGATGTCATTAGGAATATTCATCCTCCAGCATCAGTGAATCTGATCTCTTTAGCTCCAAGACTTGCAGACCCCTCTGCAGAACCAATTAATACCCATTTAGGTATTTGTGGCCCATGGTTACTCTCACTCTGAAGAATGGATTGCATTCAGGAGGTCTTGTTTCTCAGGTGTTCAAAATCAAGGACAAGAAGTAATAATCCAGTGTTATTACCTCTGTATTTATCTTCTGGGCAGGAAAAAATGAAGCATGAGACTTCAGTGAACCAAGTCCCGTTACCTCTCAGAAAAGATTACATGGGAATTCAAATGTCCTGGTATAATTCACAGATTCCTGAGTTCACATGAACAGCAGCAAAAGAGGAAAATTGCTCCATATCCTGTAGAGAGGAAATGAAAGGTATCTGGAAGGGAAGAATGTGCTGTGTGGTGCGAAAATGCTGTTTTGATTCCTGATGCTAAACATCTGCCATTTTTTTGTGTGGAATCACTTGACTTAGTGAGAGAATAGCATCTTCAGGATTGTGCAAAGTCTATTCCAGACTTGAGCTGTCTGAATTGGCAGCTGTGAGAACACCCACAGGAAGCATGGGACCCTGGAAGAAAAAGTGTAGGAGTACATCCTGTGGGGATAGATAAAAGTCAGAGCCGGGCTATGGGAACCTCTTCAGAACAAACATGCAAATACAGTTTCGCAAGTCAAAGTCCCAACTGTTTGTTTAGGGATTTTTTGGTTATTTGTTGCTTTTATTTGGCTTTCACAGAACAGAAACAGAGAAAGGATCTCAGAGACAAAAAAATAAAAAGATGAATGAAATCAAAACCTTGGATGTTTTCTTTATTGTTTGGTGTGAGTTCATGTGCTTCGTGTGCAGCACCACAGCTTGCTTCTTTTGCCTTGTGATAGGAGATTGCCATAATATACCCCTTTCTGGTCCACTGAGTTTGATGGTTTGTCTGCAGACACAGCCAATAAGAACAGTGCTAGGGCAGAGCTGCCTGTAATTCCTCACTGTTGCCATTTCATGGACAAATGCCTCTTCTCATCCCCGTGAAATCTTACAGCTCGTAAGAGGAACAATGGGAAAGAATTTAATCCATTTCTTAATCAGTAAGTGCTCCCAGTCACCAAAATCAAATAGCAATCAGTGTCATGGATACAAACAGCTTCCCATGAATACCAACAGGTGACCAAGAGACTCCCTGCCATAAGAACCCTTGATCCCTTGTGCTCCCATCATTGTGGTAAAGAGCTCATCTTTCTTCTTACCTTTATATGCCCTCCTGAATAAAGCTAGGTGAATTTGGTTTTATCTTGCCTAGATGACGTTTTCATTTAATATTTGTACACAATATTTTTCTCAGCCTTTCAGGCAACTTTCTGCTGTTTGTACAAATGATACCCTGCAAAATCGATGCCCACAATTGATTGCACATTGTGTCAATTAATATTTCCTTTTGTTTCTCAAAATTCCTAATTTCTATATCACTGAGAAGGTTGAAAAGGAGGTTTAAATTGGCTTTCTGCATACTGTCTGTTATTCTTGAGTGACACATGCTGTATGTTCTCTTGTTCTTTTTACTTTCCTGCATAAATAATCTTAATCTTTTCCATTTCTTCCTATAAGGAGAATGTTCTCTGTCGTTCTCTTCTATTTTCGCTACCTGTCTGGAGTTTGTTTCTACTTCTGTGTCTGTCTTTTTTTTGGCATGGCCTAATTAAACCAAATGAAATAATGAAAATGAGGACATGGCATCTTAGTTGTAATACTCTCTGTTTGATTGTCTACTTACTTCTACTGTGTAGTCTAATAAGTTGTTTTTTCTGTCACACACCCAGAAGAGATATTGACTGTGTTGTCCATGCTAACTCCTTAAGCCTTCTTGTTTCCCAGGAGGTTACTACTACATTCAGAACCCATTCACATGAAAAATAATTCAAAGTGTATTTTCATGTCCTTCTGTTATTAGTTTCTTAAAAAAAAAAAAAAAAAAAAAAAAAAAAAAAAAAAAAAAAAGAAACAACCACCAGCTCAGTAGAAGTTTAAAGAAGTAAACATTTTACAAGTTATCATGCAGTGTAGAGAATTGGTGACCATCTCTCAAAGTGCCTTTTGATTCCCCAAATGCTGATGGGAAATATTCTGGAGGCACAAATAGACTGCAGATGTTGGAGAATACATCTTAGAATTCTGCTGAACATATTACCCTACTGGGAGGCTGTTTTGAGTCTCCAGGGACATTCCTCTGAGAGCCCAGCTGATTGTCTCATATTGAAACAACATGTCCAAGATACATTCCAAGTAAAAGAAAATAGAACAGGGGTACTCTGACCAAATATAAATCATGGGGCTAAAGGGCAGTTTATCTTCCGCCCTTCTACCATTTCTTTTCTCCCCCAATGAATATTCCCCCGAGGGAAACAGACCACTGGGTAAAGGACTGCCAAACATGATGACTCAGACATTAGGCACTGTCCCCAAGTGCTTCACAGATGGTGTCTGGATGGGAAACCCAGATCTTTCGGCACCATGAGCCTTGCTACTTTTTTTTCCTCTTTTTTTTTTTTTTTTTTTTTAATTCACTGCAGCATTACTTCTGATCTCATGTCAAGCCCTTATAGCACTGTTGCCCCCCACAATGAATCCTGGTCCTGACCTTGTAACAACCGATGTCATTGGCACATGAAAAAGATAGGAAAGAAATCCTAGCAGACCTTGGGGATTGGGAAAAACAAAGCTAAAATAAACACATTACTTAAAAGATTATCCTGTGTCCAATTGAAAAAAAAAAAAAGAGCAAAGAGTCTGCTGCAAAATAGAGGCATATTTTGAAGTACAGTGCATTAGCACAATTGCATAATTGTAGGTACTATGAAAGAAAATGTTCTCTGAACAGATTTTATTGGTCTGTTTCTTTTTGTAGAATCCTGCTTGTTTCAGTAAAATCCTGTTCCTTTCAGTTTGCTTTATGTTCCCCAAAGCTAGCACATCTTGTGATGCACATCTGGACATGGGCAAGCCTGAAAGCAATGGCATATTTCTGTGCTTCTCCAGTACTCTAAGTTCACACTAGACACTGGAAAAGTCCTCTGTGGGAAAAAAAAATAAAGCAAAAAACCAGCAATTTTCCCTCCCATGAAGACAAGCTCAAGAAATGCCCTATAAAGCCTTGTAGATTATGCACACTGAATCCAGCTATCACAGCCCCAAACAAAACATCTCATGGGAAATGTGAAATACCCCTTCCTCTCTGTCTCCCCCTGTCTCACACACACACACACACAAACCCAGCTGCAAAGGATAAAAGAGGAGGAATTCCACTTTGAGAAGAACCAGATCCATCCAGTATTTTTTTCTTCCTCTTCTTCCTCTCCTTTTGTTTTTAAGGTTTGCCATCAGTATCATCCATAAGAAGCAAGAGAGGAATTGTTCACTCCGGCCAGAGAGGAAAAATAATTAGGTATTTTTGTGGACTTCATTATGTTCCAAAGGTTATGTAGCAATTCACTGGACTTACCCAATTTACACAAATTCAGCTGAGTAGTAATTCTGTTTAAATAAATGGATTTATTTTAGCATGTATAAAAAAGAAATGAAATGCAGACATTTTGTTTCTATATTCAAATTAAAAGGTCCCAGAATTGAAAGCAGCAACTCTTAGGTCAGTTGATTTCTCTGCATTTGAAAAAAGGAGCATCTGATAAAAGTTGATAGCACTCTGCAAAGCCAATGTCCCTGAGCCAGGGGTTTTACAAGCAGCAGGAACAGGGTCACAGACACTGACCACCATGGGATTCCCGGCTTGGAGACTGTCACTTCAGAGTTGCACCTGGAAAGATACACTTCTTAACAGCCAGTTAGTGAACTGCTAAGGAACCAACAGCATAAATCAGCATAAAACTAGCCAGGTTTCCAAAATGTGCCTAGCAGGCAGTTTTCAAGCCCTGCCTGGTTTTGGAAGCAACTTTGTCAAAATTGGACCCTCTCCACAAAGTGCTTTGATGTTGATGAATCGGTAAATTCCAACAAAAACTTGTTTAGTCAGAATTTTTCTGACCAGCTCTTACTTCCTCCTTCTGCCAAGCCTATTTACTCATTCTCAAGCATTCTGTGTGGCTTCAGGCAAAGGTTTTCTGCCACAGCCATCACGGCTGCAGAGCTCAGGCACACCTGAACACAAGCTCTTGCCCACTGGGGTCCTCCTCTGCCATGTCCCTTCAGGAGAGAAGCTCTGTGCAGCAGCAGAGCTCCCAGACTCCCTCTCCATTCATAGCACAGCTCCATCCAGGCTTGTGCAGATCAGGAGGTTTTGTTGTGGGGACTAAAGTATCATCACTCTCATTTTACCCCAGAGAAAGTGAAGCACAGAGAAACAACCATTGTCACAGCAGCATTAAAACTATGGCCTGGCCAATATGATGCCTGGCTTCATACTGAGCCCAGCAGTCCATAACATCTGTTTGCACGTTTAGAGTCACACAGAGGCTGTTGTGAACTCACATCTACCATGGATGTGGATGAACCAGTGTGTAAAAGGGGGAGGGAAGCTGGGAGAGAATAGGCCAAGATTATATTAAAGCATTTCTATCCTGGGCTTGCAAAAACACTGCACTGCATTGAGACGAGGTGTTATTGTCTGCTTTTAAGTGTACCCTCCCTTTCAAGTTTTTCTTTCTTAATAAAGTATCTGAGGTCATGCTATTGTCATTAGAGCTTGGCGAGTGCTCAGCAGCTGTCACCGTGGCAGCAGGAGTGTGCCTGGTGCCAGTCCCCTTTGTCACGACAGCCACAGCAATGTAAGGAGAAGGGCCTTGCAGGATGCAGGACAATACTGGGAAGGAAAAGGAGGGAATCCTCGACCTTGGGCCAGGGCCTGGTGGCAGACTATTGAACCCCGCGCATCTCAGCAAACCACAAGGAGTAAAAATTCTTGGAAGCTGCAAAGGTTGCAAGTGAAAACAAAAGATTCTATCGTGTAGGAAATAGAACAAAACATAGAGAAATTTGTTTTGTTTTCAGAGATAAAATAAGCAAATAGCTCTCTGCAAGGGTCAGGAGCACTGCACCCCGCATGCAGCACTCACGGAAGGGAGGAGGACAGAAAAGCTGGGAAGGGAATCTGGAAGCAGGTAGGAAAGTGTTCTCTCTGGAACTTTCCAAATCTTGTTCCAAATCTTTCTTGAGGGACACCCTCATGAAAAAAAAGGGCTGATGACACCCTCCAATAGATTCTAAAATATAAAATCATCTATCCAAACAAAACCCTGGTTATGTAATACAATCAAATAATTGTCTTTTGAGCCCATAGCTGAAGCAAGTGATAGAAGCAAATAAATCACCACTACTGAGTTTTGCCAGTTGGGTGATTGGAAAAGACCAGAGCAGGATAACTACCACCAACTTCCTCATGCTTCTGTTAAAGCAAGACTAAAGCCTGTGCCCGTAAGTGGCTGCAGGAACAGACAGCGAGGATGGTGTTATTGGTCCTTGTAGACTTGTTAACTTCATAAATGTTTCACAACTGACATGTTGGACATTTTTGTCCCCTTTTCTATTTGTGCTTGTACATCAGCAACACCCGTGACTAGGAGCTGCTTAGCTATTTCTTTCCTGCTCACTTCTGCCCTGAAGAATCACTCCAGAAATGCCAGCAATTACTAAGCTAACCCTCACCTAGCAATCAGTGCAGCCTCCTTTGCACTGTGGACTCTGTGCACAATTTTCACAACTTTGTGGGTGTTCCTTTAGGACAGGAAGTGAAGAAATAAATCACATCCCAGTGGAATCGCCGGTGTAGCTCTGAACTGGTGGGATGCTACCCAAGCTGCAATTTGGCTGGGATGCCTAGGCCAGCAGCCCTGTATTTTGAAAAATACCTTGGCATTTTGAATGACCACAAGTGGTCAGGACCTCAGCTTTATTCCTTATCCAAAAGAAAAACACCTTTTGAAGCAGAAAAGCCCCACAGTGGGTGAGCAGGACTCACAGTGCCACCTGCTGAAGCATCCGAGCTGCTCAGAGCCACAGCCAATGTCCCTCCAAGAGGCCGAGGAAGGCCTGGCTCCATGGCCATTGCAGTCAGCCTGGTATTAGCACCAGCTCGTCCTGTCCCATTTCCTACACATAAAAATCTCCTCTTGGAAACAAAAAAATGCACCTCAACACATGAAGGGGGCAGCGGGGGTGGTGTATAAAGAGTGCAGTGGCACTGTGGGAAGGCAGCAAAGGTCTGGGGTTTGTGACATGAGAAAGATGCTCACTTTTGGGTCACTGCAGTTTCTGTGCCAGCAGCCAGGCTTGTTATTACTCTGAGACTATACAAGTTCTTCTTTCTCAGTAATTTCACAGCTTCTAGCCCCTGCCAGAGTCCTTCCCTCCCTGCACTCTGGTCTGTGGATCCATCAGAAAAAGATGATGGTAAAGCTCCCTCAGACTTGAAAAGGGGCACTTAGTTTAAACAGACTAAGGATATATATTTTAATCAGATCCTTTTGCATTTTTCCCATCCTCACTCTTGTCAGTATGGGACTGCAAGTAGCTAAGACCTGAAAAAAAGGGCACCTGATAGAGTGCTCTTGCTGTCCCAACAGTGTTGTGTAGTCAATCACCAGCTCCTAGGAGCTCACATCCAGCAGCAGCAGTGGGACTGACTCATATATTCCCCAACAGCAGGTGCATTATTCCCCTGAGCTATTTACTTGTAACAGCCCTCATGCAGACTGTCCCTCTCCAGTGTGATACCACCATCTGAAATGATACAAAGCATCTGAAGAACGGGAGAATGTCCTTGGTGCAGTCAGTAACAGAGAGGAATGGACACCAGGACATGAATAAACAGGGTGGGTTTTGTCTAGATGCAGGTATTGTCAGCCTCTCGAGACAGCATGATAAAAGCTCAAAAATTAGGCAGGAAGGTAAACATGCAGTATCTTCCCTTTGAGGGTAAGCAAATTGCATGGACGATCTACAGAATGAAATGGTGCAGGGAAAGGGGGGTCCAGTTGGTGGGTGATAGAGACAATGTGCTGTCTGAAATGACTTGGGAAACATGAGTGTGGCATGTATTTTTCCAGGCATGGTTACAGCAAAAAAGTTCACATGATACTCACAAATCAGCCATCCTTCCCCCTGCACCCTGCTTAACCTTGTTTATGCTCACCATCTTTTCCATTTTTTCTTTTAACATTACTAGTAAAAACAAAAAGAAAAAAAAGCAGTTTCTTGGCTACCCATAAACTGTTCTACAACCTTTCTGTAGAGAAGAAACAGAAGGGGGAAGGGACGAGCAAATGTGGCATGGGCTCTGTGACTGTGGTTTTTGTTTCCATAAACCTTAGAGCACAAGAATGCATGAGATATTTACACAAATCTTTCCACAATTCCTGTGGCCTTTGGTAGCATTGCATTTGCATGACTTCACCACTGTGGCTGGTTTGTGCTTTCTCAGCAGCATTGCCTGCAACAGGGAGAAATCCTGCTATTCCCAGTAGTTCTCTGTCTCCCACCCTCAGATACGGTCACACCAGCACATGTTTAATACAAGTTGTGTTAATGCAGGAGTTCCTGTCCTGCTTGCTGTCCAGTTTCCCAGGGATGGTACAGGAAGTTTCCCAATCTCATAAATGCAAAAAGAGAAAAATGTTATGCTTGAAGAAAATATTGGTGATTTAGATCTTGAGGGAATATCAAGGGATATGACAGGGAAGAGGATGCTTCTGAAAGGTTACTGAAGTTGGGCAAACACATAAGGAAAAGTGCAAAACAAAGATTTTGCATCAAGAATTCACCTTATACTTGCCTGCTCTCCTGCCATCACAGGATGGTGGGAAGCTGAGTGAATGGAGAAAGTGTCTCCAAGTGAACAGGCTACTGAGTAAGAACTTGGCTACTGGGGCTCCATCCTCTGCTGCCCTCAGTGGGGACTTCCAGCAATCTCTCTGGTCTGGCTGTACCTCATTTTCTCAATCTAATAAAGGGATGTTGCTCAACCTTTGCAAAATGCTTTGAGTCAGTGCACAAAAAGTGTTGTGTTAGGACCAAGGAATTTTTTCACTGAATGGGAGTATCAGGTCACTCAACACACAGGCTGCCAGTTGAGGAAACAAAGCCACGATGTCTTACAAGGCAAGGTGGTCTTGTCCCTTCTCACTGTCACAGCTGTGGCAGCCCTGGCTTCTCCAGCATTAGGAGATGTCTTTAAAAGGGAGGTTGCACCCTGGCTGCTTGTTATGTATGATTTGAGGAGGCAGACTAGTGAAGGAGAGCACATGCCACAGTGTGTAAGTCTCAGCTCTGCTGCTGTGGATTTTGCAGGGCAGGTAGAATTTGCTTTAAATTGCATTCAAAGCTGTGCTGCATCTCTTTTCCCCACTCTGGCTGAGCCTGAGGGAGATACAGCCCAGAGGCAGAAGTAACAGCAGATTCATTTGCAGGAGTTTAGCACTTGATATCAGAACCAGTGTGCAATGACATAAGGCAGAAGCATAACCACAGACGGCTTGTAAAAATTGCAGCTTTGTCCCTCGCAAGTGAATCCATAATTAAAACTGCAACCCTAGCCCATTGTATTTATCCAGTAGAAGGACTCAACCCCACTGCCACTTGAGTCAGCAAGTTTCTCTATTTGTAGTAATCCTTTACTTTGACTTTCCTTCATTATTAATAAAACAATTTTAAACTCTTTAATGTCAGCCAAATGTTGTTTCAAATTATATTTTCCAGAGGAAAAAAAAAGAAGATAGTTGAGTGTTCAGAGGGGAACACTTAGTTATGTTATAGTTCAGCCTGAGAGACTCTGGTGAGTCTTGGAAAGTGTTGAAATTACAGGTTCATGACGTGCACAGTGTTGAAACACCATGTTTCTGCAACACTTGGTCCAACGCGAACTTGCAATTTCAACACTTCCTAGGTCTTTTGTAAAACCTTGTAACTGACCAGAACAAATGTAAATTCCCAAAAAGTCTAAAGCAATGTGCTGCACAGTAGACTGGAAAACCCATTTAATTTCCAGTGCTGCTACCCTTACACAGGATAATCATTCTCAAAGAATGTTTAATTTGTAAAAAACCTGTCATCCAGGATTAGCTACTCTCACAGCAAAATAGTGGTCTCAAGGCACAACTGGTCTGATCTGAAATGGTAATATCTGTATACCTCCAACTTGTTAACTTTTCCCTTGGTGTCACAAAAAAAATCTAATAGGAAAGTACCTGCCTCAGCTTAAGCAAAGGATATTCACCAGCAACCTCCAAAATGTGCTGTCCTGGAGCTTAGCAGAGACCATAATAACAAAATGTTAAACACAGGGATAAAACCTTCTCGACCAAAGGGAATCTGCAATTTCAAAACACAGCAAAATTTGATATTTAAAAATACACTATGGCATTATTTCAAAATACCATTTGTTAAACAAGCAGGAGGAAGGAGAGCAGGCAGAATCAGGGCTCACACGGTGCTTGTTTGGAAGATGAGAAGAGTACAGGATTTGTCCTCGACAGGTTACACTTAGCTCATTCAATTTCATTAAAAAAAGGAAAAGAATTGTCACTCAGGGGAGACACTGAGAAACAGCTTTACGCCCCAGCTCCTGTAAGCAGCTCAGATCAGGAGACTGCTGCACCTGAAGCCATCAGAGATGCAGCCACCTGGAGTGCCTGGCAGGATGGGGACACCCTGGTTCCTGCTCCAGCAGGCAGACAGGGGAGCGTCTGTGTGTGTCACCACTCAGGCATGGGAAAGAGGTCAAGTAAAATAAACCCTCAGGCTGAAAGTCCACACAAAAGCCAGGTCCCATGTGGAGGCCAAGTGGGACTGGATGTGATGTGTGCCTGCTGGAGGAGTCCGGGAGGAGTCCCAACACCAGCGCATACTCTCTGGAGCACTTATTTTCACATAATGAAAATTAAATGGGAGCTTAATACATTTCTTTTTGTTTATCTGGCTGTGTTTTTAATATTTAATGCTAATTTTAGTACTTGGGCACTTGGAAAAGGGTAACACAGAATAAATATGTTGTGTATATTGGGCTGTAAATATAGAGCCCCTTACATACCAGGTTGGCTCTTTCTGCATCAATCAAAGCTGGAATGACAACAGAAACAGCAGTTTTGATGTTATATGCAATCAAAATTCTCATTTATTTTTAGAGAACATAATTTCTTAAGATAGCAGAGAGCTTACTTGGAAAATCATGATAAATGATTACAACAGTCTCTGTTCTCCACAGCTTCTTACAGAAGCTACTGCTTTTTTTTTTTTCTTTTGGACCATTGCAGTGTGCTGCATACTAGGAAGAAGGTACTTACGACAGGATTTATTTGTAGCTGTGAGCCAAAATACATATTGCCTTAGACGAGAGTCAGTATTATCACAAAGAACCATGCCGACTGGGGTTTAATGAAATTGGACCTGGGTGTCAGATTTTAGCTTGGTGAAGTTAGCAGCTGGGATGAATTGGACCAGAAATGTGCTGTGTAACAGGATTTCTCTGGAATTCTTGTGAAAAAAAAAAAAAAAAGGAAAGGAAAAAAAAAGAAAAAAATGTGGAATATGTCATGCAAACAGTCGACAGTGTAGCTGCAACACCAAACATTAAATAAATAAATTCCATACGTAACACAAGCACAGAAAAACTTTTCAGGAAAGCGCCTCAGAGCTGCATAGCCTCGCGTCTATAAATCTCCATTAAATCAGTTTGAGTGGGGCGAGTGTTAGAGACAGAACTGCCAGAAATAGCTCTTTTCCTGCAAGATGTAGAAAAGATTACAGCTGAGATTGAGACGGTGGGGTGGGGAGGGAAAGCAGGGGAGGGGTGGGGGAGAAAAGAGGCAAATGAGTTGAGCTGGAGGAGGCGGGGGAGCTGTGAAAGGCATCTCATAAAAGTCCCATTTGTTGGAAGGCTGCAGGAAGTGGAGGCAGCTTTGGCACACGTGTCCATGGTGCTAAATTAACTGTTAACACAAATAATCAAAGTGCAAGGCCCATCAAGCCGCTGGCGCCAGCGAAATGAGGGAGCGGCCAGGTCAGCGCTGCCTCTGGAGCGAGCCGGCTAGCAGGTGGAGACCAACCAGGGACCCGACAGGATGGAAGTGCTTACAGAGCACACTGACCCACTGACAGAGGAAAACATGGCTGCACTCCTGCTTTCCAGCTATTGTGTGCACTGCGTCCTCTTGGTGTATTTTTGTTTTGTATCTATTTATTATATTTTATGTCATTTCTTCCCTATTTTATTTATTTAAAAAAAAAAAAAAAATCCTTTCTTTCATGGTACTGGAGTGCTTGGACACCCCAGGCTGAATTGTAGTATCGTTCAGGCTTTATTTGGCAAAGCTGAACAGGACAAAGGAAGACACAAAAGCACTGATTGCCCTCCAGCACTATCCTTCGGAAGGAAAAACTGCTCTTTAGAAAGAGATGCTGAAAAACAATGTGGGCAGGAGTATTTCTACCTGGTTTGTTCTCTCACTGTCAGAGAGTCCACAGCCCTATTTCTGTACTGCAAGTGTGCTGCAGATACTTCAGGAGGTGTCACAGCATTGCAGCCACCCCCAGCAGTGAGGCACACAAACCCATCACAGCCCACACTGCTCCGTGCAGAGCAGAGAGAGACGATGTGGTGGTACTTTGAGTAGGATTCAAAGTAGGATTAGACTTGTAAGCAAGCAGGACTTCTCCTACAATCAAATTTGGACATGGTGAGGTTCACTGAAAGTCTCAAAGGATTTCACTGTTTTGTGTTGTGAAAACACAAATTGTTCCAACTATCACCCAACTTCATTCTCAGTGAGATGCTCGCTGGAAAGGATGCCTGGGGAGCAGCTTCCTCCACACTGAAACAGCAGGAGTTCTGTGCTGAATTATTGGCTGCTTCATTCAGCTTCCCGACTCAAGAGAGCTGTAAACCCACTTTAACTGCCCAGTAAAGGCAGGTTTACAATTACTCTGCATGACCAAAGCAATCACAATGTGATGGTGAATCAGGCCCTGGAATTACCGGGATCTTTCGCCTCCTTGCCCAGGTACAATACACAGAGCTACACACTATAATGAGTCACACGTGTATCGTATACATGTGCTATGTACATACATATTTACATCACACACTTTGGTTTGGTGTGGCTTTTGTTGGATATACATGTGTTTTTTACAAATACAGTTGTGGGCACTTCAATTTAACAAAAAAAAAAAAAAAAAAAAAAAAAAAAAAAAAAAAACCACTTGCAGTTATAAGGTGTTACAATAGAAAACATGGATCATTGCTTAGCATAAAATTCCCTCCAGAAAACAAAACCCAGAAATGAATACTCATGCTTAATCAAATTACTTGTAATTACAATTACTTACGACATATAATGAATAACATGATACAAAAAAGGTATCATTTCATAGAATGATAGAATGGTTTGGGTTGGAAAGATCATCTCATTCCAACGTCACCACCCTGGGCAAGGTCACCTTCCACTAGACCAGGTGCTCAAAGCCCCATACAACCTGACTTTGAACACTCCCAGGGATGAGGAGTCCACAGCTTCTCTGGGAAACCTGTTCCAGACTTGGAACTTCACCCTCACAGTGAAGAATTTTTTCTTAATATCCAATCTAAAGTGATCCTCTTTCAGTTTAAAGCCATTCTCCCTTGTTGCATCGCTTGTAAAAGTCCCTCTCCAGCTCTCTTGCAAGGCTTCTTTAGGTACTGAAAGACCACAATAAGGTCTCCCAGGACACTTCTCTTCTTCAGGCTGATCAACCCCAATTCTTTTTGCCTTTTCTCATAGGAAAGGTGCTCTAGCCCTCTGATCATCTTCATGGCCCTCCTCTGGACTCACTCCAACAGATCCATGTCATTTCAGTGAGGTTACACATCTTCAGAGCATCTAAACATTAATTATGTTTTTAATTCATACCTGAAAGTATAAAATTTAAGTATAAAAAATACTTACAAGTATAAAATTGCCATATATCTTTAAAAAAATCTCATTAACTTTTTCTCAGCCGACAGAGAGCAAAATGCCCTATAAAAATATGGAGAAAATGCGTGTATAATAATCATAGGGCATAATCATTGCTTTTAGTGAATTATTTGCTAATAACTAAAATGAAAAACAAAAATCGTCATTAAGTGAGGTAGAAACATTCACACATCTCATAGAAACAATGTTTTAATGAGGTTTAAATCTAAAGAAATTATATGTAATCTTCCCTATATTCCATAGGGTCACTTTGACATTTATCAGATATAAAATCTCTGGTAAATCTAAAGATGTATCATAGTTCTAAAAGTAATTTAGACCAGCACCTTTAATATAGGAGATCATCCTTAGTTAATGGTGTAAACTTTAAACTTTAACTGATTCATGGCCAGCTGCATGATCTGTATGAAGACATTGTGGAACGTTAGCAGCAGACGTTTGATGTGATGTGATCCAACGAGCAGGTATAAAGATAATTTGCTCATAAGTCACATTTGCGTAGACTTTTACAGGACAGGAAAATGTAAGATCTCTCAGGAAATGAATTGGTTAGAGACATAGAGACAGAAAAACAGACACAGAGAAAGAAACAAAGCAAGAAGAAATAATACTGTCATAGGGCAAAATTACTTTTTATTACCCTCTGGCCCCTTCTTGATATGGGTTAAACCAACTTCACTGAAACCTTCCATGTGTAAAAGTCAGCTTGACACAGACAGAAGTTTTCTACAAGAGGAATGAACAAAGTTATAAAAAAACTGAGAGCTGTGAATTACCCCAGAGTTTAGGCGGCCTCTGTTGTAAGTGGTTTATCAGATTTACCTCTATGGTCACACTATGGGCCCCTTAAAGATCCCATTGTAAGTGAGTGGGTGGGTTGATGGTTGGGCGGGTGAGTGTGTCAGGGCAGATAGCAAGTGCTATCACAGCTACCACATTAACGGAAAAGTTACAATTGCTCTAAAAAATGGAAGCCAAGTACTTCCTCAGTAGGTAGGAAAAAGGTAATTGAAAATTTTAAAGACCGAAGAATCTCCATTAATTGAATTAAAAGAAAAGCCCATTAAACAAAATGTGTATGTTTAAGAGCCCCTTTTCTGACCCTAAGCCAAATTAAAGAAACAATGTCATTGTTACAATTTGATAAAAACTATTGGAGTTATGACGAAACCAAGTCAGAAAAAGAGAGTTGCAGACATATAAAGATGAGATTGCTCCAAACACATCAAGGCTGAGTAAGAGCTAACTTGGCTCCTGTCCTACAACTCACAAATCCAGTCAAAATTTGGTTTTGGAGTTTTCAGGGTATATTATAGATGGTGCTAGCTATATAATGTTAGGCACTGCTGGTTGAATGGTCATCCCTTTTCCAATACAGCCTTTTGTAAAGACACCACGGCCTTGTTCCCTGTGGTCAAACCTTGGGGTAGGGCTCTCCACAGCACTTGTCTTTCTTCTATGTCTCCTGATGCTTATGCGACCTGCTGAAGTGTAATACTGCTTCACTTTGGCCCAGGTTTTCTTCCAAAGAATGCTCTGATATGAGAAGACCAGTCCAACAAGAATTCGGGACATAACTGGGCCAAAATCCTGTGAGAAGAGATGAGCATGGAGGAAAGTAGATTTTCTGTTAAGTGATGTGACATATATTCCTTTGATCCTGCTGCTGATTTACACCAGTGTGGAATAAGAATGACACCCCCTGCCCTCCTTTAATGTCTATATTTCTAAATTGTTTGTCTTTTCAAGTGTCAGGAAGGAATTCCTCCTCCCCACTGCTCAAAGCAAAGACAACAAGAACTAGACCCTCACTTCTGTGTGAGAGAAGTGGAACAAAACTTCTTGCTTCTCTTTGCAAGGACCTTAGACAAAATACCAGGAGATTGCTGTAGATCCAGACTGGGAAGAAAACAAATCACTCCTTAACACATAGGAAAGAATGTCTTCTAGTCTAAAACAATAAAGTTTAGATAAAAGGGGGAAGTGAGCCTGGGCCCATTTGAAAACCTTAGTCTGGGATTCAGAGGGCTTTTTAATAACTATTATCTAAACATTAGGAACCCTCCACCAACAACTGTTCAGGAAAGTAATATAAATTATCATTCAACCATTTCTTCTGTTCTTAACAAGACTCAAAATATCCAGAATAGGAAATATCAATCTAGAAAGACATCCAAAACTATAACAAACAAGGAAGAAAGAAAGCAGTGAGTTTCCCAGACACAAAGAAGTGGGTGGGAAGGCACAAAATATTCTGTGCGGAAGTACATTCTTCCCACTCTTCCTTGTTGATTTAAATAATTTCTGTGTACCTTTTGCAAGATCAGCTGTAAATGGAGAGCACACAGTGTAATGTGGCCAATTCATTTGGGAACAATCTGTGATTTGGCCCTTATCTTCTACACCAGTAATGAATACCTAGTCTGTGCCAGAAGAGTGTCACAAGTCCCATATGATACCAACACTGAGTAATGTTCATCCCCAATGAAAGCTCTTAGGTCACTGGCAACCAAATTCCTGAAGCTCAGGGGTGCATGGACTGCAGAATTAGCACAATTTGGGATGAAGGCCATTTACTAACACACTTGCTGGAGAACAAACAAAAAGTGGTAGCTTTCTGCTGATTATTTCTGTGTTTAATTTCCCTTTAGTCATTCTCCAGACAGTATCACTGAAGCTTCTTCCTCTACAGGATACTACAAAACCTCTGGTCTCCTGTTACAAATGAGCAGATGCAACACCACACCCCCCAAAATTCATGTATGTTGAAATTGGAAGTTCTCACACTTATATTAAATCCTTTCACTCAACTCCTCCAAACATATGTCAGTTCATACAACACACCATCCAAGGCAAGGAGATTTCCAGATCTAATTCCAAGTAAATTTTTGCCAGCACCTCGGAGCTGGAGAAGCAGAGCAGTCAGAACCTTTACCTGATACAAAGAGAAGAAAAAGCCAGAGTGAGATGGCTGCTCAAAAGGCAGCTCCTGTCCCAGCACAGAGAGAGATGGATACACCACACGGTACACTCACTTAATTTCTTATTTTCCCAGGTCCTGCCAGACTGTGAATTGCATTTCCCAGCAAAGGCTTGAAAACTGTTTGCATTTGACTCACAGGAAAACACAGCAGAATGGATTTGATGAAGAAAGCTTTCCCCTTGTTCTCAGAAGGGTTGACAAGGACAGGCTACAACTTTCAAAAAATTACCATTTCCAGCTCAGCCCCATATTAGCACACACACAAATAGTGAACTTGATTTAACTTTGACTTCTTGTATCTTCAGCAGAAGTCCAAATAAAAAATGATCACTGAGAATGGTCACTAAGACTCTGTTTTGTAGAGTTGAGTAATATGGCTCTTCCTCTGGGAATTTCAGAAAGGCTAACAGCAAACCACCATTTTTTAAATTTCTTTCTTCAGAACTGGCAATTCTCTAATGACTGACAAGCAAATCCAAGCACTGCCTGTTTCATAACCTAGGTGTCCACCTACACTAACCTAATGTGGTTTGCTGTCTTTGGTTTCCAGGCTACATGTGATCCTAGACTAACACAATAGGCAGTACTTAATATTGCCCAAGTGGCCTTAAATAATCCTTTCATTTTCAGTTGCCATTAATCCATGAAAGAAAAGAAGAGATTGCCTGAACTAGCACTTTCTCAGTTTGTTCTATCATGAACTGGCTTTCCTCAATGGAATTGTACACAAGTGGTAAAGATAACTATGCCAGGAGACGAGGGGGGAAAAGAAACAGGCTTTTTTTCTCCTGAGGGCTTTTTCTCTTTCCTCATCATTTTCTGCATGATATAGCTCCTCTTTTCATTGCCCAGCAGGGAATCCCAGAGGCCAGAGACAAATTTTCCCTTTGGTCTTGGAGCATTCATGACGGATTCTTGTTTTAAGAAGAAGTTATTAGTTGTTTGCTCTTGAGTATTATATCATCACCATTACAGCAAAGCTGGTCTCATTCTAAATTTCGTTTATTCTTTGGCACTCAGAAGATATCTTGGGTTACACAGCTAACATCCCTTTATGTGCCAAAGTCAATGAAACCCTTTCCATTGGCTCCAATGGTGGCAGATGAAAAGTTGCAAAGGTGCTGAAAAAATGATCTCTTTGGGGCTTAATTCTGTTTCCACTGGTAAAATTCCCTCTGACTTTGACAGGAGTTACTTTAAGTCCACTGACTTAAACAGCTTTTTAGAAATCATGAAACTACTGACCTATCATATAAACTTCTGCCTGATAAGGAATGCTCATACACCTTGAAGTCTGTTTACGTTGTACCTCGTTAGTAGAAGTTATCACTTAAAAATGTCTTGGCTACTGTTTACATTTTCACTATTTACACCATAGTTCATACAAGTTTCTGTAGAAATAGCTAAAGATGCAGTATTCAGAAGAGGAACAGCTAGGAACAGTATCTAGCTCAATTTTTAAAATACCATTGTGTTTCCACATTCTTCATAAATAATGGAACATTGTTAATCCTGATCAGAAATTTAATCAGTGAGGGCTTGTACCTACATATCATCTTCTACAGCCATTTTTATCTGTTTCACAGGTTGGGAAAGTATAACCTAGTCTCCTCTAAGTACTTAACTTCCAAAGGCTCATACAGCAAGCAGAATATTCCTTTGATGCTTCTCCAGCATTGTAATAATATTGATGTGCAGAAAAAGATCCGTTATTCAAAAAGACACTGCAGTAGCCATATGCATGGATTAAACTTTTTTCAGTAAGTCTTTGCTTAATAAATTATGACATTAATCACACACAGAGAAAATCAATCTTCGATATACCTAAGGTCTGGATAGGAGGAGCTTTCCTCTTTGTTTCCTTTTTTTTTGTTGTTGTGTCTAAAGGATTATGCTCCCCATCCCAAAATAGTTTGTGTTATCTTGTATTAACTTCAACAAGTTCAAGAAACTATAACCAGAAAACTCTCCATGTTCAAAGAAGAAAAAAGGCACATTTTATCTTATCTGTTCCACACATACTTTTAATTCTGAGTCTGACATCATTGCTGGCTAAACCTTCATAGCTGCCAGAGAACTAGCAAGTTCACTATGGCAGTGAACTTCAAAAAGTAAGTTACCAAATCTCTGCTTACAGATGTCAGTATTGAAGAGTTTGAAAATTCAGAGTGTTACCTGATATTTCTCAGAATACCAGCTTTAACATTTCCACTCTCCATTGCTTTGTCATCTCTATTAGCTCTTGAAACAGAGTGTAAGAACTCCTACCCAAATGATCAGATTTAATTTGTGAAGAGTGTCAGATCCAAACACAGTTAAAACCAACCTATCTGATTTCAAATTGTTTCAAAATTGCTCTGTATGCCTGAAAAAATTAACCTCCCTTCAGTTTTGGTCCTACCACCATCTTCTGGGACTGGAGATTCTCACATTGCATTACTTTAATTCATGGTTCAAAAAAGAAGAGAAATGAAAAATATAACTTTACACAAATATTTCAACAGCTATTTTAAGATGTTCTACACATCTCTGGGTTGACCACTTGCAGCATGGATGACCTAGCTATGCCAGTTACTTAGATAGATAGTCTAAATGTATTAATTTTTGCAGGGAATGTCAACTATTGATGCCTGATACTAGAGAATAAGTGCTTCCACAGAGAAAGGGTTTGCAGTACCTTTGAATTTTCTTTTCAAGGTTAGCAGGATGAGGTCATTAAGGGAAATCTGTGTCCTGTTATGCATAACAGCACTCCCATCTGCTTTCACTGCTTTTGAACAATATTCCTGTTCTTACACAGGTAATGCATACTGCAGGACCCACCAGCCAAACATGCCTTGTGTGTTTACATCCCCAAGGATGTTTGGACAAAATTTTAAAAAGTGAGCACCTGCCATTACACACAACAACAACAAAATTTAAAAAAAAAAGAAAAAAAATCAGCTTTTGAACACCTACTGAAGTGTTGGGATCATCAGAGATGCCAGTAGGCAATCACAAGGTTACATCTCACACTCCTCCTTGGGATGTGAGAAAACCCCATGCTCTTGTGCTGTCTTCTACCAAGTGCTAAGGCAAAGCAGAAACACTGGCACAAAGGCCTGCAAAGGCAGAACTAACAGCAGCCTCCAGGGCAATTGGGATGGCACCACAGCAGAACAGCAGGTGTTCAGCTTTTCTTCTCCCACCCCACCACAAAAGCTCAATTTCTGTCTTTATTAAGTTTTATTTTTTCTGAGTTAGTCATGCTTCGTCTTGACTTTGTGTTTGTTTGTTTTGAGGAAGAACAAGGCAATAGCCTAGTCAGGGCTTCACAGACTGCTGTTCTATGCCACAAGTGGGAAGGATCTGGTTAGTTGGCTGGAGAGGGAGCTGCCTGGAAGGAGGGGAGGCAAGAGGGAATTCAGACAGGAGGGAGAAGCAGGATGGTTGCCTCTAGGCCCCTCGAGGCTATTACACAAGCTCTTCTGCTCTCTCTAAGCACCGTGACCTTCTCTGGGTATTAAATAGGGTTGTTTTGTTTTCTTCGAGCTAGGATGATTCCTGCCACGTATTTGATATTAGAATTTCTCTCTAGTGGTTTGCAAGTATTTGATCCCCTAGGGCTTGTGATGCTGGATCCACTAATGATTCACACAATGGCATTAATGTCATTCATGGATGAAACCACATTTCCTTACCCTACAGGGTGAGAGCAAGATGGGAAGACTGTGGCTAACATTAGGAAGGGACTGGGTGGGAAAGAAAAATTGAAGTATTCAGGTCAAAAGACAGTGGGTGGCTAAGTAAAAATCCATGATTTCTGATCATTCTGGAGGTGGGGTGAACAATAGAGATTTCACCCTCAAATGCCTGAGGACCCAGCACTAAAAAAAAGAGTAGACAATAAATGACCCCCCAAGTGAGCAATTTAAAACCATTCTCTTTGAAAACAGTTCTTGAAAACGAGTTGGCAGAACAGTTAGATCTCCCCACAGCAATGCATCATGAGATCACGTACAAGGAAACAGCAGAAGTATCAAAGCATGCTTTACTCAAGCATGCCCTTAGTTGCTCTGCTCTCTTAAGCTGGGCAGCCCAGACTAGTGCCTAACAGCAGAGGCTGCATGAGGAGCTGGATAAACACCGCCAGCTAAACAGTGGCCTAAATCCTTCTTGCCTTTGAGTGGGAAATGGGGCTCTTAATTTTTAATTATTTAAAATAATCACAGCAGACCGAAAGTAGGAACTTACATTTTATTGCTAATGTGCATGCATAATTTGAAAGGAACATTTCACACACACCTTTCCAGTGGAGTTTCCACCAATAAATGGTAAGAGGAAGGTGAGAAATAACACAGGAATGTAGGAAACAACAACTTCCAGGAGGACAGAGGGACTGAGCCAGTCAATTGAGGCTGGCAGGCCAAATCACCTTCACCCAAAACACAAAAAGCAAGTTTAAACAAAAGCAGAAGGCAAAAAGAAGAGGGTCCCTGAGTAAGAAGTACGTCACAATTATCTGCGTGTGGACGGATGCTGAGAGCACCAGAGGGATCAGCTTGGAAAAACATGGCAGAGAAATTTCCAACAGAAAGGCCCATTCCAAGGCTGAGACAGAACTAGGTGACTCAGAGAGCTTTCCCAGCTCCAGGGTGGAAGAAAGAGGAAAGGTTTCCAGTTCCTCACAAGAGGAGAAACAACACTTGGATCAGATACTAGCCTAAAAACCAAGGTGCACTTTTCATAATCTCAAAACGTCCAGACTAAGAAAATATACATTGTTCATTGGTTAACAAAACACAATAACTGTCAGAAAAGAGGTTTGCATCTTGACTTGTGGATATAATTTATATGCAGGAGAGTCTCAGCTCTAGCTTCAGTTTTGTTGGTGCCAATCCTACCATTTAAGGATTTGATCTCAGAGACAGCTACTCCTCCAAGCCACGCCACTGACGTCATTTCCCAGTGAAGTCCCCTTACACCCACAAATCAGGTGCTGAAATCCCTTTGTGGGATAGTAAAAATGCTGGCACAACTATCTGCCAATGTAAAATTATTTCTGAAAATGAGAGGGACAGGTCAAAGCCCCTTTAAAAAAACAAGTCTTGGTGGCTATGCAGAAAAGGATTATATTATGCTTAGCTAGTGCGTGGGTGTGGAGAACAAGGGACAGAGACAGTGTTCCTCGGTACACCCTCCCCGCAGCGAGGCAAAATATATAGGCAACATTTCAACCTCAAATCCACAAACAGATCAGGATACACTGCAGGAGAGAGAGACAGATTTCTTGTTTTTTAATAAAAGGTAGGATTAGGAAAAGACGTAGGTGGGGAAGGTGTAAAACAAGCAGGCAGGCAGTCCTTACTCAGCTTCCCTCTTACATTCATTGCTCTGAGAAGTGGACAAGCTTTAGGAAGAAATAAGACACATGGCTGTGGGTAAAGGGGGGGAGGAATTAGAAACTGTAATTCAATCTAATATTTGAGGCTTGGCAAATGCACCTATGGGATTTCATGAAAACCCCCGAATCTTTTTCATTTCAGAGCAATTAACCAGATCCCAGCATCCCTGGCTCCAGTGAGCCGCTTAGCTCTCTGTTTTATTACCCATTTCCTTTCCCCCTCGCCAGCACTAGCTCCCATCCTCACACTTGGGAAAAAAAAAAGGGGGGAGGGTGGGTAAAAACCCCACACACTGTTACAATGCCACAAAGGGGCCACCACAAACAAGTGCCAGCCAGTGCATTTCAGAGCAAACACAGAACACACATAAATGAGGCTCACATTTGGATTAAAACGCTGTTGTGTTCAGGCATTTATGTGTGGCATAATTAAAAACATCCAGCTGTAATTTAATAGTTCCCACCAAGCACAGACATAAAGTCTAGCAATTTTTTCCCTCTGCATATTTAACCCTTAGAGACAGAAGGAAGAGGAGGCAGGGGGCAGGGGGAGGGAGCAGGAAGCTGGGGAGAGACAGAGGTCTTTTGAACACATTTTTTTCCCCTTCCTTTGTGTTACTCTAGTTTGCTTTGTACCTCCTCTGATCTTTTGCTTCTACAAAGAGAAAGCAACTATCTTCTGGATGTCGCAGAAACAGGAATCACATTGAGGGAGCATTTCTGTAGCTCAACAGCAGTACGGCTGGGTACACGATCCTCAGTTTCCAGAGGATAACATCTGTAGCTGGATGCACTGATTCACAGTTTGTGAATATGCCAGATTTTTCAGGCTTAAAAATCAACTACTAAAAAGACGAATTTCACCACCATTACTCACCCTGAGTACAGTCTTTCTATTCAGAGCGGCCCTTCTAAATCAAAGGCAGCAGTGACAGGACTAAGTACAGCGTTAGGACAGGAAGGGTAAGCCAGCATTTGCAGCTCTAGCTAAGCATCTGGGACACCAGGGCGGGTTCAGTCCCTGCTCTGCCACGTCGTTCATTTTCAGAAAGACATCTCTGGGGCATTTTTTAAAATGTTTAGCTACCTGAGTAAGGCCCACCTGTACCACTGAAAACCTGAATGTTTTAAAGTTTTTCACTTCTCCCCATGTCAAGTCCCTATAGGCAGACTTGGGAAGATAACACTTTCCTTCATCCAAAAGTATGTTACAAAGAGGGATGTATTCAAGATCGGGATGTGCTGAAATCCCACAGCAAGGAAGAAAGCTAATAAAGAAGAGAAAATCTGCTTGGTCCTCTATTTCTAAATGCATTCAGGCAACTGTCCATTACACTGACTCAGCTGAACAGCAAGACTTTACTACAGCAAGGAACACAGAATTCCACCCTTATTCTGGAAGAGTGAAAATTGAAGTAAATGCACTGCCTAAGTTCATAGTCATGGCCAACTGTGTCCTAATTTTCCAACAGTTGTGTATGTAACAATCAGGCTAGGACCTTAAATCTATCAGTCTCCAGAGAGAGAAGATTACCTTTCCATATAAAAAACCTATGGGATTTCTATGGCTAGCTGTTCAGCTCTACCCTTAAACATGTTCCTGCCCTACAGAAGATATGTGCAAAAATACAGAGAGAGGAAATGGAAAGGACTTCCAGAGAAGTACTGTAAAATAGAGAAAACTGGGAAAGAAGCCTCTCCTGTCCATATAATTTTGAATTTTGAGATCATTCATACCTCTCTTCATCATTTTTCTGTCACATACAGGTCAGTATCTACTGGCATGAAAACCTGCAGAGAGTATATGTCATTCTTGCCATCCTGAGGAATAAGAGAAAGCATCCAACCTATCCACATAGGATTTTGAAAGCCAGCCATGCTGTGAAGTTGTCCCAGCTCAATCAGAAACATGATCTTGACAGGCCTCATACCTAGCTGCAAATAAGTAATCAAGAAGCCTGGTGATGCCTACAGAATGGTTCTTAATCAACATACAGAGAAAAGATCTGTGAAAGACAGCTTTATAAAATATGTAAAATAATGAATGTGAAAAAAATATGATCAGCTCATGCATGTCTCCTTTTTATTATATGCCTGCCAATAAAAGATAATGGATCAACTTTGCTCTGAACTATTTGCTCAGATGTATGACCACACGAGCAGAACCACTGTCAGGATCAGCACTGTTCTGCTGTGGGTGCAGCCAGCTAACCTCGGCCGTGGGGTGAAGGAAGGGATTGCCTGGTGGCTGCAGCAACAGCTCTGTGAAATGTAGGATCCCAGGATCATACAGTAATTCATGCTGGAAGGGGCTTCAGGGGGTACAATCAGCTGCTATGAAGCAGCACTCAGGCATTCCTGCTTTGTACACCAGAGCACCCAAACTCTCACAGCTCTGACCGCCCTGGACGTCACTTGGCTGCAGTACAGCACAGTGTGATGCAGAGACAAGGAAAAGTTCTCACTCATATCTGGTGGCATGACAGCTCCCAGTCCCATCACATCCCTGAGAAATCCAAGATCCTTCTAGGAGGGTCAGTTAACCCAGTACAATGTGACAGTGATGGAAATCCATTGCTCCTGGCTACTGAGTCATTACTGCTGTGTCTGTACTCCAAACCTGCAGTGCCCATATACCCTTACCTCTCTGCACTTCCTCTTCCCAACAATGAAGTCTTCCAGACTGCTCTGAGAACTAAATTTAACCTTTTGACAGCCTCAAGCCCTCCAAAGAGACGACTCCTGTAGGTGCCTAAGACAGATAGATGTGTGGGAGAGGGTTAGGTAAATAAGTTCCAAATGAAATCCCACAAACTGTGGCTCAGGACTACTGAAGCATTGTTTTTGATTGCCACTTTATTACCTTCTTTATTGCCTCTCAAATAGATTGCAGAGAGCATGGCATGCCAAGAGAGAAGAATGAGCCTCCCTGTCCTAGTAAAATCGTGGGTTTCTTCCAACTAGAAATCCTAACCCTGACCTCTTTTTATATAAATAAAAGTCAGAGCAGGTCTTGCACTGTAGCAATTTCTTACAATGTCATTTTAAAAGTGCTCTGCTGCAAACTTCCCTGCAAATGAAAACAATCCGTCTTCCCGAGGCATCCTGCAGAGTGTGTGACTTTTCAGGCAAGGTGGGAGTGGGTGATGCTGAAATGAAGATAGAACAGGGTGACACAGTACACCAGGACTTCATGAGATCTGTTTTCTGCATACTGACCATTACTAATGAGAAAAAAGCTCCACTTTGTCTTAAACATCATGAAATCACAGACAAAAACAACGAGTTGGTGATGGCTGCCAACAGCATTTCTGTTCTGTCTGTGTACCTCGACACTGAGCAGTGAGTGCTGGGCTTCAGTAACACATGTGACAGGGCCTAATGACCACGGAGCACCCAACCAGCTCAGCAGCCAATCTGCCAACTGCTGCTTTTGGGGTTCTGCTATCATGGTAAGTCCCAAGCACACAGCATAGGACAATAATGTTTTATGTTGCAAGATATTGCTGTCGTAAAGTTTCCCAGGTAAAAAGTACTTGAAGGGCACTAAAAGTGGGGAGAGTCACAGGATGAACAGTTTTCATGCTTGCCTGAGTCAGAGCTGATACCAAGGTTCTAGTCAGTCCTAGTGAAAAAAAAAAATTATTTTGTCCCAGTTTTAATAATACAGACAAACTGGAAAGCTGCTACCATAGCTATTCTGCTTTACCTTTCACCCCACCTTCACCATTCACAATCATTTTAATGCAGCATATTGAATATATATATAGTACTGTAAAGGTGTCAAGAATGTTACAAAAAAAGTAAACTTTTAAAAAACACTCCAAACCCAGCAATCATCTTATACATCTTATGTCACCTCCACATCACTGTGATGAGAAGCATTTCTATCACACAAGCTGAACCAGTGAGCCCTAATGACATCAGTGTCAGGGCTTTGCTACATAACTCACCCAGTGCCCCAGAAATCTCCATCACCACCAAAACACAACCACCACTGGACTGGAAGTCAAGGACTGACTCTTGTCAGTCATAATGGACATATTTTCATATCTGTATGTAAATTTTTATATTATTGTATGTGTTTGTATGTATGTTTTGTATGTAATATACTGCATGTAAATTTTGCATGTAAAAAATTGTATGTAAAAAAAAAATTACATATTACAGGACATAATTACAGCCAAGAACTCTGCAACTACTAGGAAAGAACACAGTGGTGTCTTCACACTTAACTTGGAAGGCCCTTTCCCTTTGCCAAACTGGTAACAGTATAAGTAGGACTCAGGATACAAGGCTTGGTAGAATGAACCATTGTTTTTCTTAAGACCATGCTAAAAAAAAATTATAATAATCCCCTTAAGTTTTTCTTCTGCACTTTGCATGCTAGTCAGAATGCACTTTCCTGGGAAATGCATTATAATAGCAGGCAATGTTTAGCATCACATTTGAAGTGAGCACATCGCAGTGATTAAAATCCAGGCAACAGAAATAAACACATCAGCAGGACACACTGCACAGTACTGAATTGGGACTTCTTTGTTTTATGACTTTCTTGAGCGTTAAATACTGTGTGAGAAAAGCATTGCTCAAACTTAACCATCTGTATTTCGTTTTTTTTGAGTGCATTACAATCATCAGTAAACATTTTAAGCCTAAAATCAGAAAACCTGCTTGTACTTGTGGGAGAATAATTGTGACAGTAAGGGGTGTCTTTGTAGCAATAGAATTGTTTTATTTCTTTTTAAAGTGAATTTATTAGAAATTTGTTGCTTTTAAATGGGGCTACTTCATGTTAAAGTGGCACAGTCCATTATTTTAAGCTGAGAGAGAAACAATTTCCCTGTAAACAGTTTTTTTACATATCAATATCCCACTTCAAAGTGGGAGGATAGTTTTAAATTATTGCAATTTTCAAAGCTAAAGACCTGGAGAGAAGAAAAAAAGCCCTGGAGTTCAAGGTCAGCATTTTGCTTTGACAATTTCAAAACATATCTTTTCAATGCAACTTCTTAAATACGTTCTTAGGTTTAATTTTCAAAACAAAAAGTATTTTTAAATGAGAAAGCCACTCAGTTAGAAACTACCAAAACATTCTGACAGTTCCAAAATTTTATTTCCACAAGAGTTTTCAAGTCAAGATATTTGTGAAAGCCAGCCCTTTCCCACAAACAGTCTCAAATTCTGTGAATCAGCATGTTCTGTCTCTAAAGACTTTATTACCAGCATGACACAAAGGCTCCCACCTCACAAGACCTCTTCTCCAAGAGCCTGTTACTCTCCACCCTCCTGGGAGCGGCCACTGCAGCAAGAGTGCTGGGTTTGGCTTCTGCCCTCGCTGAGAGGCAACATCCTGCTGCCAGCTGTGGCTCTCAGCACAAGTTTTCTGTCTCTGCTGAAGTCTGCTATGTCTCCAGCCAAATGCCAGAAGATAAGTGGAAGAACACAGGGTAAGAGAAACACTGCACCTGCAAGCATCTCCTCATACCTACCTCTTGGGTAAAGCTTTAGATCCTTACAAGGTCACTTGGAAAAGATGGGCATGAAGAGGAGAAGCTGGCCACCCCACCCACAGCTCCATGAAATCTCACAGCCCCCTGCACAGAAGTACCACAACAGCCATCAGGACACAGGGTGGTATCAGAATTATATTTTAATCATCCATATTGAAAAGCACTGAAATGGTCTCACTCATTATTTGCTCCACCTCACCGGAAAATGTGGCTCTGGCTTCCAACTCACCCTCTGGGCCACTCTGGCCAAACCCATGGTCACAGAATGTCTGTTACCCCAGATACGTCAGCTCAAGGTTCCCCAGCCTCAGCCTCAGCACAAACCCCTTGGCAGTCCAGCTTACAGTACCCCAGGGATCCTCTCATTCCCCCAGTTGCTGGTTCTCCATACCAGAGTTAGCAGCTGTTCTCATTGCTCTTGAGCTCTACTCATGGAAATCCCAGCCCATGCACAGGGGCTGGAAAAAACCGCCTTGATCCACAGTAAGACTTTCTGCTCCACTCATTAGATGTACTCATTAGATGTTGAACTAGCTGGTTGGATGTGCCAGCATCATTCTGCAGTCTTAGTAGGCTAACCAGCTGAGGCTGGAAAAGGCATGCAAGACATACAGACAATTCCATACTCAAACAGGATAAAATCAAAGCTTGGTTTCTAAACTGTATGCAGGAAGACTGTCCACACGATCCCACTCTTCCTTTCTCTAGCACTGTCAGCATCAGGGGCTTTCTGTGCCTCTTGGATGATTAAAGCCATCCAACCTTTGGCCTCATGCCTTTTAACTCCACCCAAGGCATGCTGTAATTCCCTAGAAATGCACTGTTTGTCATGTTTTATTATTCAATTACACTCTGGCTTTATTTGATTTGATACATGTCTGTTTCTTGACTACATGTGAATTTTAAGACCTTGAAGGCAAGACTGTGAGCACAGATGTCCTGCAAACCTTGCTGATACCAGAACTGCTGTGCTCAGCACCTGTCCTCTTCCATTTGCCAGCCTTGCTTGCACTCCCACTAGGAGAAGCACAGCCCTCCCAACCAGCAGCAAAATCTCCATTATTCATATCTCAGAATGGACAATGTCATCATATCATCCCCTGACTTCCAGTTATGAGTTATCCTTTACACCACCTTGGAAATTCCTTAAATAAACAGAAGCGAGCAAAGGGAGCAAATGAGCACTTATTGAAAAAATTATCAAGTAGGCAGGTATTTTTCTTCGGAGATTTTTATCCCAAGAAGTGACATCAGCAGATGCCAAAAAGAACTAATGAACACACCTAGGATGCTAATCAGAAAAAGAAGAAAGGGAAAAAAAGAAGAAGAAAGGTGAGTGATTTGGTTATTCCCAGGTCTAGGCATGAATTCCGTGCTTTCTAGAAGTACACAGTCCTTAGGATGGAGGGAAAGCAAAGCACCTTAATATAGCTTCATTCCTCTAGGCTTGGCCTAGCCTAGCACATGCAGAACTCTGTGGTAGTACTAGACAGGCTGACAAGCTATCCAGTACGACAGTAATTATTTCCATATCATGAAACTCCAGGTTTCACATGAATTCCCATGGAAGTTAGTGGAGCAAAAGTTTGAAGAATTTCCCCCAACATATGAAAATACCATAAGGGCATTTACAGTAAATTGCAAAATATAGTTAAAGTTGGATGGTATGCTCTAGAATCCCTCTCACTCTCACTAGCCACAATGATCTTATTCCTCTCTTTTTTTTTCCCCTCTACTTTAAACACTTGCTAGAAATGTAAGTCCTACCTAGCTAAGAAATCCTTCCAAATAGGAAACTGCATATTTAGAAGTGCGTAACGAAGAAGGAATAACAAGCAGTGTCTATAAACATCCCTTACCTCCTTTCACTTTGCCCTTTCAGAGAAGGGAATTTGCAAGTTGGAACCAGCAAAGTCTTTTTGATGCCTGTTTCTGGGTCCCAGTTGATCAGTATTTCCCAAAACACAGCACTGCTGTTTGAGAGTTGCATGTTAGGCATCTAGAGTTCAACAATAACAGAATTCTTTCTGTTCTGGCACAGCTTGTCTCAGTTTGGAAACTTTCTGCCTGAGTTTGATGTCACTTAGAGCAGTCAATATGGCCATCCAAAAAAGTAATGCTAAGTAAACAGTTACTGCAAGTTCTGCTAAGGCAACAGACACCATTATGTGATTCCAAATTTTTTTGTAGTCCAGAGTTAACAAACGAGAGACACAGATTTCACTACATCTATATGCATATATAGCTATATTATATATTTTTTCTTTCATTTAATTGATGGATATTCCGAAATTTGTGTAACAGTCAAATCAGAAGCACAAGGCAAGCCAATTTTCCTTATCATTTCTGCCAGAGCCAATGGTATCTATGCTGACCTTAAGGAAGTGGTAATAATAATCTAATCCTTCTGGCTAACTCAAATCATTCAAGTCTGAAACTGCCGAATATCAACCAAGATACTTTTGTGAGTCTGCAGAAGGAGATGATGAAACAGTAACTGACATGGTGTCCCTCCTATGTTGTTAACTCAACAGACTGCCCCAGGACACTGAAAATGCCCATGTTCTTAACTCTTTATTGCACAGGAGGGAGAGGGAAATATGATCCTCCCTTGTCAAATCCCCAAAAGCATGGGAATGAGAAAGAAAACTAAGGTAACTGTTGATAAAATTCTGGCTAATATGCATGATATTTGCATGACTGTTACCTCTCAAGAAAGCCTTACTGCGGTTTTTCACCTTGCATCTTCTTTATGCTTCATCCTTAATGAAAATTAACATTGAAATTCACAGTCTTTAAGCTAATGACTTGCACATGAAGTGTCATTTGCCACAAATCAATCTCTAGAGTTAGCTTCTAATCTGCAACATAAACCATTATTAAATATCACTCCATACCATTACATGTAAAAAAATCCAGGGATGTTTGGCTGTTTGGTGGATCACAGATAATTTTATGGTAAGAGATACTGAAATGGCTCTGTCAGGATTGTGGGCTCTCACTAGATTTTTTTCCCAACAGTTTGATGTTTCTTGGTAGTTATGGTATGACACATCAATAACAATTCTTTTTAAGCAAGAGGCTGTGAATCCCACAGCTGCAAGGGCTTGGAGAAGAAACTTGCAATGTGACTTCAAAAAACTTAATTTTTGAGGGGGAAAAGTTTCATTTAGACATTTTGACACTTTTGTCATTCTTTGGGTCTGTTGTTTTTAAATTGGATTGGCTTCCTGTGCAGTCAATACTTAACTATATAGTAACAGTTACTACACTTGTTAGTAGTACTAACTTCTATTTACTTGACTTGTTAACGAAGAACCAGAACTCTACCCTGTATTTAAGCAAAGTCAGGGCTGTTTTCTGTTGTCTGTTCCCATTCTATTCATTCCTAAAATTTACTTAGTTTTTTGACTAGCTGTAAGCTAAGGTCTGCATAGACCTGCCTGCAACTATTTCAAGGTGCCTTCCTTGAACACCAACAGCTTATGTAGAATCTAGCACTGCATAACTTACAGTCACAGCTGGCTTTTCTCCCTAAGTGGATTATTTTGCATTTATTAACACAGAATTTCATCTGCCACTTTATGGTTCAGACTTTAAGCGTTACGAGTTTTTTTCTGCTGACCTGTAAAGGACCTTCCTTCTTGAACAGGCCAACCTTGTACTTCATTCTCTCATAAATAGAGCAATAGACCCATGTATGCAGACTAAACTAGTAAGAGTTAAGCGAAAAAATCCCTTTACTCTGCAAAGCTAAATTTTTACTTCGCACATCATCCTGAGAAGGGAACTTTCCCACTTACTAAACAACACCATAATTTTATAAGATGAATGGTGATGACTTTGGATCATGTTTCTTGGAGCAGCACACAGCATCCAACCACCCTACATTAACTCCTTCGGAAAAACTGGTAGAATAGTGAGGCAGGGCTACAAAACCACAATGTCAATTTTTCATAATGTATATCCCTGTGCCTTCTCACCTAATCTTTATTACTTAGCTTCTAAAAGTCTGTCCACCGCAAAGCCAAAAACTCTAGACTGGCAGCACAACAGCCACTTTCCACCCCCAAACAGCTAGGATGCATATTCCAGTTAACAATCTGGCAACTTCATATTTGTGTAATTTAAACTACTCAGTAAGCAGTGCTTTTCCTTAGAATTACATAAAAATTATGCTATACTTAGCCTAAAACTCTTCTGCCTCAATTTGAATATATTTTCTTTCGTCCCCTTCTGGGAAAAAAAAAAAGTTAACAATACCTGTAAGCTCCTGCATTGTGAGTATCAGTACAGTGCTATTACGTTTATAACCTATAGAGTTAGCAGTACAGTTTCAACTTCTAATGTGTTTGAGATAGAAAAGTGAATTTACTTTTCTATCTTTCATAATTTTCTTCAAATTCTTTTTGGCGTACCTTACTGTGTTTTGACATGTATCTTGTGAAAGTTAATTCTCCTTTGTATGTTCCTTATATGTAATGACTTCCACATATTCAATTATGTCTTTTTATTTCTTTTGTTCTTTTTTAGTCAGTTTAGAAACTAATTTTCAGAGAAAAAAGCACACTACATCTCAAAAAGACTGTAAACCCACCCCTTATACTTCACAACATTTCAAGGAATTTAACATTTTGCCTGTTTTAATTTCCTTTCAGAGAGATTTCCTCAGTTTTATCTAACATCTCTATGGCTCTTTCACTCCCACAGGAATGTTGAGCTTCAGTACATGGCAATTGCTACTACATTGACTGTTTAAGAGTTACCTTTTGAGCTGTGTCTGGCACAGGAACTCAGGCATAAATTGCAAGCAGTTTCTCCTCTTGCTTCTTCTGTGGCCATTTATCCTAAAATTTCATTCATAGTGTAACAAACAAAAAATTCTGTGTTATATACTCTGATGATGTTTGCACTCCCTATACAGAAACAAAGTTTTCATTATTATTGTAATTTTTTACCCTCTCTTATCATGTCATATTCATTATTAGTTGTCCAAGCAAGTGATCAATATTGTAACCACAACACTATAATATTTCTTTTAACTGGAACTCACACTGCAGGCACATTGGGGTACAGTTAATTTATTTCGTTTGAACATTAATTTTAACATATCATGCCACTTATCCACCAGCAAACTATTTTGTCACTCCTTTACATTTTCTATTCTAATATTTTAGCTATTTTTGTTCGTTCAACCTACTGACATACATCTATTAATATCATTTCTGAGCTTCTAAGTATGCCTAACACTACAAGGATGCTGCCAGAGGGCTGAATAAATTTCAGTGCACTTCACTGTAGCTGATGAAGGCCAGTGTGCCACCTCTGCCTACATTCCTTAGAAGTGAGAGAGGTCAGGTCTAGTCATTCAGCCATCCCAATGATACCAGCTAGGATGATGCCAGGTCCTTCCCATCTGGAAGGGAAGGCAATTTCACAAGCACACTTCCATACTAACATCACCGCCATCATTCGGGAGATCCCTTATTCCTGCTTCCTGAACAGACAGTGCAAGAGAAGAAAGGGTGAAGTCTTTGGTTTCTGAACAGCAAGGCCTGAGGTCAGGACCTGGAGAAAGAGAGGAAAGAGAGAAAAGAGAGGAAAGGAGCTTTCCTCTTCTACACTACAGCCTAAGCAAAGTCTTTCAGCACTTCTAACTAGCCCATTTTAACAGTTAGAAGTCATTAGCACGGCTATTTTTCCTCAAGAGAACCTACTCTTCAGTTAAGAATTAAATACGGCAAAAAAACCATAGAATTTAAACATTTATTATTCTTGTCAAGTTGCAAGCTATATTTTGCCTATTTGACAGAAAAGTCGGGATGTATCAGTCACTTTAAAAGAAGCAACTTCCCTTTCTCCTTACTGCTTTCCTGTGGTACAACCTAGAATTTCGACAGAAATCACCACCTCCATTTGGACCAGCCTCCTGATCACACAGACTTCTGTAACTTCTGGTTTACAGCTCATATTTTTTAGATACCTTGTTTTAAAGGCATCCTTATAGATAGTCTACTATATGCCTTAGCAGTTTTCCACTTACCCTTGCATAACTTATTTTTCAGTTTATTACCAGGTTAAACCTGATTAGCTTTAAATGTCCAGTACTTAGATTTTGTAAAATCATTTTGCCAAAGAGCCCTAAAGTATCATCTATTTTTGCTCAGATACATACTTAAAAAATGGAGCTCAAAGCATTTTTATTATTTCTTTTTTTTCTGCATGGACTGAATTATGATGGTCTCCTGCTGCTGCATTGAGGAAAAGAAGTGAGAAGCTAAGAGAAACCAGAGCAGAATCGAAGTGGGAGTGAAGATGAACATTGATGATTCCAGTGTTGATTTTCTCTTGCTTCCCTGAAGCAACTACTGTCCCAGCGTCCCACGACGCTGTGAGATGTGGAACACAACCAAACCCTCCAGCTGCCTCACTAAGTCCTTTAGGTACCAAAGCCAAAAACAACATCATGGGTGTGTCAACTTCATTAGCGATGATTAAAATGATCACACAATTGAAACGTTTTGCATGGCTCAGCAAAGGACTCTTCAACGACTTAAATCCAAATCAAAAACATCTTATTTTACTGTTAACTGTTTGGCTATTAATAATTGCTTATGTGATTGCACCAGTGAATGTAGGATTTAAAAAATACAAACAGGATAAGACCTGTTCTTTATAATGAAACATAATTTTAGCAAAACACCTGCAAAACAGGAATGCTTCTGCATTCAAGGAAACTGGTAATGAACCTGGCAACTTAACAGAGCAGATTCTGGATATAAAAGCAAACACAGGATCTCATTTCCCCCAACCCTACAGCACGTGCAATATGTGCACATGCGAAAAGGACATCTCCACATTCCA